>JASUUL010000093.1:1245000-3745000 GCA_030449875.1 Aegle marmelos
TACTAGCTTCCCACCATTTGCTGCATGGATTCGAGCTATTCCTCTTGCTGCACCTATAGCTATCCTCATCCGAGTATCCCAATCTAGAGGGATTCTACCTTCTCCTCTCTCACCTGCAGAGGTACAAATGCATTGAACAACAATAAACATTGTGGTGGGCAACTACTTAATACATTGAAAACATCAGGGTTGGGACTATGGAAGGATTGATCACGTGCTTTTTAGTTTGTCCTACATGTAAAATAGGGTACACATGATGTATGATGCATAATCATCAAAGCGACAGACCATCTAGAATAAGTAGGACACCAAACAAGATCCTTGATGCAATATCACTGATGTTCAAATAGTTATTATGTTCACTCTTTTGTGATCACATCTGTGTTACACGATCCTTTATAGACAAAGTTCAGCAATAAATACAACTGAAGGTGTTTTGAAAATATGAGAACTGCAGTCAGATTGGTCAGTAAATTACTTTCATATTCAGCAGAGTGAGCATATTTTTTCAAAGCAACAAGGAAATGCATATTACAAAGCTGTCAAGTGCTTCCAATAGCCACGATCACCATTGGTAAGACACAAAAACAATTTCACGAAAACTATATGAACCTCTGACATAATTGGGAAATAGAGAACAAAGCCAAACAAGAATTACCATCACATCCCATATTATGTACTGCCAATTCAAATATCAAATTATAGCATACAAATATAAGGATCTATCAGAAACCTTATGGACAATAATTCAGTCCAGCTATCTTTTTTCTCCAGCGTATTATGACTTATTGTTATATCTATCTCCATATATTTTCAACAAGCTTTATTTTTATTATCATGGATATGAATTTGTATTCCAAAATAAAAATTGCAACAATCTGCCAATGTTCGAATAAAGCAACATACCATGTAGCATAGCAGACACACTTCCCAGACTGTAATAATCATAAACCATAAGCTTCTCATCTTTGGAATAATAATATGCTTTCAGCTCAACCACATTCTCATGTCTAATGCTTCCAACAATCTCCATCTGCTGTTCGAAATCCCGCTTCCCAACATTCACATCCTTCAATCTCTTCACCACCACTGTGGTTCCATCCTCCAATATTGCCTTATAAGCCATGCCGAAGGTTCCCTTGCCCAGGACCTCAGCAGAAGCCCTCAACAAATCCTCCAAATCAAATGCATAACTACAACCCTCAAAGAAAAACAGCCTGTTACTCGCATCTTGATTCCTTGAAACTACTTTCTCTGGGGACATTCCTCTCTTTTGTAATGTCCCTGCAAATTCATCCTCCCTCTTTTTTCTTACACAACAGGCAACTATCAGAAACAAAAATGCCGAAAGCCCTAACACACTAGCAGCGATTACAATCCCTAACAATGCAGTTTCAGCTATCCTCCTACCACTCTTGGGCCTCAAATGAGATTCACCACAGGGTGCAACGTCTGGTGAAGCTCTAGGGGCCAAATTTTTATCAAAAGAGATACTATTACCAACAAAAGCTGAACGCGGAAACCTTCCAAGTGACTGTGGTATGGAACCACTAAGGTTGTTGTTAGCCAAATTTAGCTGTTGCAAGTTGGGTAAGTTAAGATCAGGAATTTCAGCAGATAAGGAATTGTTCGCAAGATATAAAGCCTCAAGCTGAGTCAAATTCGACAATGAACGAGGAATGGTCCCATTAAACCCATTGTTAGACAAATTGATAATAGTGAGATTCTTCCAAACAGAAAAATCAGGCAAGGTACCTGAAAAGTTGTTGAATTGAAGATAAAGATAGCACAAGCTTTTCAAGTTAATAAAATCAGAAGGAAAATACCCGGTAATGACATTCGATCTAAGACTCAAAATCTTCAAAGCTGATAAGCGACTGATAGTGTTAGGTGGAATTAGACCACTAAATCCAACACCAGGCAATCTAACGGCTTCTATACGCTTCCCATCTTCACTACATTTCACTCCAGTCCACTGATTACACACTGAAGTGCTCTCATTCCAGTTCAGAGAACGAGAGTGTGGCAAATTGTTGACAAAATCCAACAAAGCTTTCTTATCTTCAACTGGTTCTGCATTTACTTGCGAGAAAATCAGACCCAGATTAAAAATCAAAGCGAAAACACATAAAGCTTTCATTTTCCTTCACTCGCTCTCCAATAACAAGCTAAAAACGAGCTGTTTTTTTGCCAGTTTCTTTAGCTCACCACACAATACAAATCCGTGGCTTCTAGCTGGAGGAATAAAAGGGAACAAAAAATGAAAGATTTTAAAATGATAATTAAATAGATAAAAAAAAGAGAACAGAATGTAAGGAAAAGGGTAAAGTAGATTCCAAGATTATTGTCTATAAAAGCAACGATGAGTCTGTATTATTTTGTACATAAAAAAATGAGCTGTAGGCTTTGAATACTGTGTTACAGTCAAAAAGAGGGGACCTCGCAATTTTAATTTAAATAAAAGAAGCCTCAAATCGAGCTTCTTTTTGGTTGTTTGTAGCTTGTTGTTCTTTCACTTTTTAGTTGAAAATTGAAATGGTTAGGGAAACGAACAAACCAAGATTTAACTAGTGATAGAAGCTTAGTTAAAAAATTATGAAACTCAACTGTGTATCAGCCTTTTGCAGATCTGAACAAAAGATAAAACACTCCTTTGCAGCTTTGCTTGTAACCTTTGTGAACAAGCCTGCTTGTAGGTTAAAAAAAGAAAAAAAAATCTAATTCATCAGCCTTTATTAAAATGTGAGGTAAATATTTTATTTATTTATTTCCCCATAAAGAAAATTTGAAAACGTACAAGTTATGATTTCCCTGTCTAAAGTAGCATGCAGTGGAACGGTTATCACTCAAAAAGTGCGCAAAACACTATAAAAATTTCTCACAACACTTTCACTTCCTCACGGTTAACTTAGAGCAGAGAAAATGGTGCAGGGCTTAACACTTTTTTTGTAATAACTTCTGCGTCCCTGTTCCATTTTATCAATATCTCGAAAAAGAGCTTAATTTACTTATTCTTTCGTACTGACCCCTATTGCACTGTAATGCTAGAAACGATTACAAAAATCAGACATTCGAGTTTTATGCTTTTGGAAATGAAAATAAAATACTCTGTAAATGAGTTGATTTCAAATATATAATCAGTAAATAATTAATTTTATTAAAGAATTATTAATTGATAGTGTATAATTATTTCAACCCATCTAAATTATAAGAATTAGTTCAAATTTAGTTATGAATTTTATAGTCTCAATTTAAATATTTTTTAAAAAAAATTTAAAAAATGAACCAAATCAAGTTAGTTCAATTTGGTTCTTTGGTTTTTGATCGGTGAAGAAAATTACGTTAGGTTTATTTTGTTTTGTTTTCCATTAAAAAAAAAAACTTAATCAAGCTAAAAATTTTTCCTCATAAACGTTGTGATTATAGTTAATAAAAATTTCATAATATATATTTGCTTCTAATTTTTGAAAAGACTAGGGACCCGATATCATTATTTTTCTTCCTTTCTAGGTGCCACGAAATTTTACTGTCACGCTAACTGAAAACTAATCAAAGGAGAAACGGTGAAAATTTATTTAACGGAAAACCGCTGTTCGCGTTGAAGTGGGTTTACTTGGTGTAAGAGTGATATGTGGGGCCAGGCGATCATTAATTCTTGGTAGTAGTTGGTAAATAAAAGATGGGCTCGGGAAATTTGGACCGCATTTCATTCTATTTTGTCGGCTATAATGCCATGGGCCGATCACTTATGTAGGTAGGGCCCAGACGCCCAGTTATGTTACTGTGTAGGTGGGGCCCAGACGCCCAGTTATGTTACGTTGATTAGGGATTGAATTTTGACTTTGGAATTCTTGCCGTTGGATTGGGATTGTTGGCAAACTTTAAAACTTGGCTGTGGATCATGACAAGGAAAATGTTTTTGTTTTCAATTGACCTCCCATTCTTATCTTTCTTTTTGCTCTTTTACAGCGCATTGATTTGAGAAACATGACAGGCATTATCTTCAAAATTTTATAAAATAATAAATTATTAAGATTATATTAAATATTTATTTAATTAAATAAATTTTTAATATAATTTTTATTATTGTTTAATTATTTTTTAATAGAATTTTTTAAGTTTAACTAATTTATTTTATCTTTATTAGTAAAAGTTTAAATTTTGAATTTTTACCAGTAGAGCTTTAAATTTTTTTTAAATATTAAAATATTTAAAATATTTTTTATTTATTTAATAATTTTATTTTTAAATATATTTAATAATTTTATTTTATTCTTTTTATGATATTATTTTAAAAAATTTATTTATTAAAATAATTTTATAAATTGTTAATAAAAGCTCTTAAGGATAATTAAATAACTAAAATTTTTTGAGTAAAAATTTTATTTATAAAAGCTATACTAACAAAAATTCTATTTAAATAAATTCTATTTAAATAAGTTTTATTTAAAAAATTATATTAAATAGAATCTAAATAGATAAAAAAATACATTAATAATATTTATCATAAGATGATAATCTACCCATTTAATGTAAATGACTCAATTGATAATTATACACCAATGGATGAAAAATTTAGAATTATATTTATTTTATTAGTAATTGGAGGTTGTGATTTCCGTTATTTGATAGGTATTATACTCTACAATTTAAGCATTCTCCTATCATTAAATTTTGTTGACTTTTTAACTATCTGATTGTTTGCGAGTTATGGGTTTCCGTACCTTTAAGATACTGTAGTTGGACCTTGAAAGACTTTGAAAATCTTTCAATCAAACTAAAAATCAAAGCAACCAAAAGTAAACTTAGTCGAGGCATATGCTAGCTCAGTATAAAGTGCAATATTATTATTCTACTAAGATTACTTAAATGGAAGACAAATAAAAACTTTATTGTAAAAATTGATTAATGTATATCTTATAGTTGCGACCGTGAACTATATAATTCAGCATTCTCGTTGCAGAGTTCATTATTGTCTTGTCAAATTAAGCGTGTTTTTTTTTTTTTTTCCGTCCTTTTATTCTCAGGTCTCTTAGCCCCCGGAGCTTACTGCATGTCTTTATCTACTCAACTAACATTTAAATAGCACCTACAATCTGATAGCTCTCGTCGAATAGCCTTAAAAACAATGGCCCTCGCTGTCTGTGAAGGTTGGTTTGGTCCAGAACTGAAAAGCAAATAAACAGCTTGTTGCAGCATGTAGTTGAAGGCGAAACAACCCAATTTATGACGTGTCTCTCAAAACCCACCCCCAGTGTTTTGTTGCAACAAAGAGCATCCAATTATTAAGGCAATTTGAAGTAAGGTTGCGTTTGGATTTTGCCACAATCCTATCAAATTATTGCAGATACTTAATTTTAGGTGACTGAATTGTCTGTTCAACAAAGGCAGAACGCAAAACGGTGAGTTTTTGAAGCATTGACATGTACGGTGGTAGGACCGGTCGACATTTACGTGATAATATCATATGCCATTGTCTATTGTTCGTTCAGCAAACCCTTGTCATTTGATTTTGCAAATTTGGCGCCATCTATTTTAGCCTGCTCTGCCAAGGATTCGAGGCCTTTTGACCATTTACATTGACATAATTGAATACAAACTTTGCCGTCTATAACCCATTTCACTAGAAAACAAGTTACTCACGGAAGAAGAAAATAGGATCATCAAGCTAATCTTGTAGAAATTGAGTGTCAGCGTCACTCGTGATAAAACTTTTGGAATAATTATTTCTCCTCCCAAATTATCTAACATCAGTACGTCACTCGTCACCTAATTGATTATTTTCTTACCAGAAACACTTGAAAATTAAAATTTTATTTTAGCTCCTTTTTCGGTAGAGTGTGTAATGTATTTGGGGAAATAATTTGAGTAATCAATTTGGGCTCGGCGCTCCTGTGTGTAGGCTCCTAGGACACGTATCCAATAATCCAAGATCTCACAAAGTCCTAGTCTCATAGACAATTTGAGCTTCATTAGTTGCTTGGGCCTCATGAGCCTGCTATAGGTAGAAAGTTGGGACGACAACTAACCATCGACAAATTCTGGTGTAACATGAGCAATCACCCACTTCATGATTCCCTAGGATCTAGCAATCGGCAGACAATTTTAACAGGAAAAAATATTTAAGATTTTGTACATAGGTTACTGCTACAATGGAGACTCAATAAAACAGATATCTCCACTTTCTCTTCATTAGCAAATCCGAAGAAGAAGTTGCCCTTATTTGCTTTTGCATGTATGTAGTGCAAATAGTACAAAATTAGAGTAGCATTATCATTTTCAGAATTGTAGTTTATGTAATGTTCAAAGAGCCTTAAATTTGAATCACTTCATCAACTTGAATATACAAGAGAGAGTTCTAACCGGCCAGTCCATTCCTCACCTGGCTTCAGAGTAATCGGTTTCTCAATTGCTGCCCCATCAACACAAAGCATGTGCTTGTACTCTTCATCTCCAAAATCTGCCATTGCTTTTGATTTCCTCTCCCATGGATTCCACACCACTTGATGAAATCCAATGCATCTTATTAGGATCACGTATATTGTCCAATGTGGAGCATGCCATTAAACAAACTTATAGTTATCTTGAAACTTTTAAATGGAACTAGCAGAAGCTTACCAACATCTGGAAGTCCTTTTTTGTGTATAACGAATGTTCGTTTTCTTTCATGATCAAAGATTGCAATCTTATCTGAAGAGCTGAGATAAACCCGATCAATCTGCAAAATAAGAAAGCACTTACAAATGAACTTCTGTGCAATATTTCTGTGGATGCAAATAGAAAATTTAGTTACCTCAGATTCAAATGTTAAGGCATCTCCTTGTTCTGTGAAGCGCTCCCTTTGACATAGGTTATCAAGATAGTCAAGTGTCTCCAACCCCTCTATTCTCACTTCGCTGTTAGCACAATTATTGCTCAGTCAACGTACAAAGCTTATTGTATATATTAAAAAAAAAAAAAAAATTCTATCGCTGATCATCAATATTGTGCAAGGCAATTGAAGCGACCGGTCCTTTTTCCCAATATTCAAACTTTGGCTACACTTCTCCGTGCCTTGCCAGGCCTGCTGATCGTAATATCATAATAGCTTGCAATATAAATGCTTATTAGTGAATCAATATTCCTATTAGTCTATCACCAACATGAATATCACAACTACTATACCTGATATCAGAGATGGAGAAATACGTATGATAGGCAATTGAGAAACTAAACGGCTTGCAATTGATATTCCTGATGCGTGATATCAGAGCAAGATTCCCATCTGCTGCTAATGACACCCTAAGACGAAACTCGAAACTGAAAAGTATGAAGCGACGGTTGCAATGAGTACACACAGCGACTTGATCAAACCAGAATCAATAGAGAAATTTGTGGGGCAATCAGTTCAGGTGATATGAACATTTCACTGAAGTTTCAATCCTTCCTAATGAATTTAAATGAAAAACAAAAAGCAGGAAAAATGGTTCTCACTTTTGCAGAAGCCCCCGAGGGTTTCGAAGCACAACCTGTTCTATTCCATTTCTAATAGTTTCATTTGGGAGATTATAAACAGTTTCTAGATATACAGGATTTTACCTGTGCGGCCAGATTTTCAAATCTTCCTCAGATGGCTTAAGTAGCAAGTCAACAAACACCTTGCCATGGGAATCAGTGGGTTTCAATGGTGGTGGATTATCATCAATTACCCAAATCTTGTTCCTGGCGAACCCATGTTGCTCTAGCGATCCCCTGTTTCCAAACTAACACAGATGGAAACAAACCCGGAAGTCAAATGCATTCACAATTGTTCACCACTGAAATGCATAAGCGTTAAAGTACCTGCGGAAAGCAGATGGGAATTCCTCCTCTTACAGCATGTGGAGGCTTGAAAATTGCCTAATAGAACCACGAAAACAGTAAATTTTAAACTTAGTTGATGGGATAGAATTCATAAGGAAGTTTACAATTTGACATAAAAGTAAAAAGGTTAACCCACAACAAATCTCACCAGAATGTTAAGGTGGATCCCAAGGTTACCTTAGAACTTGTGAATAACAATTCTTCTCCTCTTTCAGTCCTCCACGACAGCGCTTGTCCTCCGTGTAAGCTAATCTGCATTAGCATCAATAAGAAGCATAAAGTGTATTTTCTAAGCCAAAGTTGCACACATGATATGAACGTTTCATTGAAGTTTCAATCCTTCCTAATGAATTTAAATGAAAAACAAAAGGCAGGAAAAATGGTTCTCACTTTTGCAGAAGCCCCCCGAGGGTTTCGAAGCAAAACCTGTTCTATTCCATTTCTATCTCTGGTAACTTCAACTGCTGCTCTCTGATCAGTGGCTGCTCCAGGATCATTCATAGTAAAAACACAGTAAGGACATATATAAAAGAGTAAACAAAAAGCAGGACACTTTTGCTCTGAATCCAAAACAATGCTTTGAGTAACTCTCAAACTTTGAACAGAAAGGGCTTGTGAACAGCATTAACTATTAGAAGCCTTAACAGTCGCTGAAGCAGTTGAAAATCAGAGCCCGCCCACCCCTCAACACTTTTCTTGTGACACACCAATATTGCCGTGAACTGAAATGAAATTTCAACTACCTTTGTATTTCTTCACCACAAAAACTTCCAACAACACAAATCCCCTCAATCTCAAAGACTCGATATTAGTGACCTGATTTTATTGTAAACTACCCACAACTCACTTTCAAGCAAAATAAATATCTGTCAAAACAAGGGAAAAAAACATTGTCACGTAACTCAACTGTCTAATTTTCAAAGTAAGAACCAAAAACCAATCAAAGTTCCTTTATCGTGCTCTAGTTTCAAACAAAGATATAAATGAATAAAGTCGTAGCGTCTACAAAGTAGAATGAAGTTTACAAGGCAAAGAGTACACAACTAAAAATTGAAAGGCCAAGAAAGCATTTGTAGGAAACACTCGTTAATGATTTGTGTGACCTTGTCCTCATTTCAAACAAATACTGAAAGATCAGGTTTTGAGGAGATCATCATATTATGATCTTCAGATGTGACTATGAAGATGATGATTGACTGATAATTTGTTGGTTTCGCATGGACAAAAGTCTTAAAATATTCTTAAAACTTGAAAAAAAAATTGTTGATTTAGCGTTCAACCGTGGTAGCTCTCAATCACGAACATGCGACCATAATTAACTGAAATAACTACCCACCGAAAAATATTAGGATAATGAAGTTTTTTTTTTTTTTTTTTTGGGTTTTGTCCCTTAAGGATTACTTATTCCAGTGTTACCAAAGAAGGTATCATTCTCTCTCTCTCTCTATGTATGTATATATATATATATATATAAAGAGAGAGAGAGAGAGAGAGTAATTTTTTGGTTTGAGATCTTAAAATATAAAAAATATTACGAAAATTTTAAAACTGTGAGATTTTAAAGGCTTAAAATATAAAGCGTTCGCGGTATATGTGTTTCCTAAATTCAGATTAAAATCTTATAACTTTATATTGTGTTTACTTTTTATAGTGAGAGTGAGAAGTATAGATTCTTTTCACTGTAGTGTTTACTTCCGAGATTTAGAGGGAAAGTGGGAATCCCACTCCATAAAACTCATCATTCTTTAGAGTAGGGAGTGAGATTTCCACTCTCATAGGGAGAGGTGGGAGTGAGAATCCACTCTCCCATCTTCTATATTTATTCTTAACAAAATAAAAAAATTTAATTAAGTATCATATTTAATTAAATAAATAAAATAATATTTTATTAAATAATATTTTTTATTTTATTAAATCATTTAATTTTTAATATTTTATTAAAAATAATATTTAGTAAATATGTTTAATAAATATATTTATAAAATATTACTATTATATTATTTAAATAAATATGATATTATTTTTATTTTATAAATTATATTTATTAAATATGTTTAATATTAAATATAAAATATATTTAATAAATATTAAATATTAAACATATTTAATAAAATAAAATAAATAAAATATTATATTTAGTAAAATAAAATAAATAATATCGTATTTATTTAAACAATAATATTATTTTATTTTATAAATTATATTTATTTAAGATAATAATATTAAATATAATATTATATTTAGTTAAAAATAATAATTTACATTAATACAAAGTTAAAATTACTTAGAAATATATTATTATACTCATAGAAAATTAATAATATTACTATATGCTATCTTTATTTGAAAATATAATATTATTATATTTATTTAAAAATAATAGTATTATATTTATTTAATATTAGTGATTAATAATAATAAATGTTTTATTCTAAGAAAATATTAATTTCGTACTATGTTATTAGTAATAATGTTTCATTTGTGTTGTAATTATTAATAAAATTTTTATTTACATAATTAAAATTAAAATTAATAAAAATTATATTTTATATAATTAAGAATATTATTAATTATTATTAATTTACAAATATAAAAAATAAAAAATTTAAATTTTAAATATATCTTTATTAATTTTGTAATTAAAAATTATAATTCTTAAAATAAGGATAAAATTATAACTTGAAACCATTTACTTCTAATCTAAGACACTGTAAATACAAAATTAAATTTTAGTTTTAATTCCATACTCATATTCTAGCATAAGTAAACAACCAACTCTCACTCTTACTCCGCACTCCTAATATCAAGATTCCTATTTTTCAGAATTCTCACTCTAATTTAAAAGATAAATATTATCTTATAACTAATTGAATAATAGCTGTATTATACCACATAAGTCAATATTAAATTAAAACTGATTATATTAAACCATATGTATCGCTTAATAGTTAATTGAATATTAAATCACATGTTTTAATAGTAAATTGAAATCGATCCTATTAAATCATCTAGCTTAATAGAATATTTACATGTCTGCACTTAAAAATCACTATATATATTACTTTTTAAAATGGGAGGCTTTGAAATTTATTGGATAAAGCCTATCCTTGTCATGTGATCATTAGGACGAACCCATTTGCATTTTGGCAATATTTTGCAGATTAGATCACCGGCCGAAACACCTCATCTTTGTTTAATTGATAGAGAGAAGCATACATCTTTCTTATGTTTCTTTTCTATCTAAAATGTTGAGCTGTATATTTTTATTTAGAAAAGTTGATCTTTGAATAAAGAATATTATCCTCAGGAATATTCAGCAACCTCTTGCTTAGTCAACAGAGTACGAGTAAAGTGCAGCAAACTAGGAATGATTCAGAATATTTTCAACTCTGAAGAAGGAGCGCGCACATTGCCAAGTAGTTGAAGAAAATTCCCACGAAGCACACACAACGCCAGCCACCCGCGGAAGAATCTTTAAAAGGTGGGCAGGTTGAAATGAAAGCAAAGCTGCGTCTTTTCCTTTCAGTTTCGATTAAAGTTTGAAAATGGAAAAACATGCTTTTGAATCGATCCTTCCAAAAAAGTTTTTGACTTCGTTATTGAACATGAGGAAAAAAGGGGGAAAAAATGTGGTAGCAGAGATTCAGAGTCTAGCAGTTAATAGGCAAATTTCAACAGCCAACTTCAAACCTTATGGAAACTGATAGCCAACGTGGCCAGCTCTCATGAAGAAGGCTTTGGTTGTTGAAATATCAAATATGCATTTAAATGAAAAAAAAAAAAGAAAAAAAAACCAACAAAAAAGAAGAAAAAAAAGGGCAAAAAAAAAAAAAAAAGAGCGGAGCGATTAGTTGCGTCAAGCGGGAAGGGCCGCAATTTTTCTCGTTCATTAAATGAAAAATCCAATAACATTTACGAAGCTTGTCCCAAAATTTTAATAACTGACAGCAATAAGTTATTGGGATCCTTTTTATTCCAAAGAAGGAAATCTTTTTACAAAAAAAAAAAAAAAGAAAGGCATGATGTTGGAATATAAAGCCATAATAATACATCTTGCGAGCAATTTCTCAAACTATATTTAATGTGCCTGCATCACATAGGCTTTGGAAAGAATCATATCAATTGTGTGACAAAATTCTCTTGAATCAATTAGTAAATCCATGTTTCTACTTGGCTCATGTTTCAGTATGTTGACTTCTTCTATTCTTCAGTGGTTCTCTATAGCGGGCATTTGAGACAAATGCTGGAAAACAACAGCCTTCCTCACCTCTACCTATACAGTTTGTCTTTAATACTAATACGCAACTCAGATCACACAGCCGCGCATATAGCTCCTGGGCCTGCGGAATTCACATAGTGAAAGCTATGACCAAAAAAATAGTTCAGTTTGGCCTTAATCCTCCTTGAGAATTAGACCATCTATGAAAATATAGACTCAGCCTTAGTTTCGTATTATAATGTCTAGCTTACTAAAATTAGAGAGGGAGGGAGAAACCTGAGGTCCATGAGGCGCAGCAAAACTTCGAATCGTCGATATGGTTAACATCAAGCCCAAAGAACCATGATCCAGTACTGACATCATCATGGGCATATGTTTGAAGAATAGACCTTTAAAATCAATATGGGATGGTCAATAGTCCAGCTAGCTATGTCTGTCGTGTGGTATGTATATTACAACAAACACACAAAAAGGGAAAAAAGACTGAGAGGCACCTATTAATTGAGATATACTGTGCCAAAGCTCGTGAAATAGTATACAAGTCACCAGAAGCATGTTGAAAGTACCTATACCATCAAGAACAATGTTACAGAAATAACAAGAAATCCATAATAAAATTGTTAAATTTCAAGCACAATTGAAATGCTACTGCATAGATGCATGGCTAATGTAATGAAGCCACAATAAGACACAATCACACTACCCTTAACAAAAATTTCCAGCAACAAGCAAAATCAAATTTCCGTATTACCATTTTCCATCACCAAATTTCCACCAGTCTGGTTCGTACCACCTATGCGTCCTGCAAAATGTTGATAACTAAAGTATTAGACAAATAATAATGAAATAACATTTTATTTCCAGAAAAACTATAAATAACAACATTTTTAGTAACTCACGGCTCTGAAAATACTTCGCCTGATTTCATGCATCCAATATAAACACGAGGCTTATCTAAATGACTAGAGAGTGCTGCTCCTAGGGCATCTGCATGACAAACAAATGACAAGCTATATGAATGGTAAGCACAGTAAAAATTGTGCTGAACTAAACCCATTTCTCTTATTTAAAAAAATAATAATAATAATAATACATTTCCTTCATTCTCTTTGGTTGCCTCACTAAGCATTTCATTTTTGTCATCTTAAAACTTACAAATCTAATCATCCAAGAGTCTATGGAACTTCATAATAACCATGCTGAGCCAAATAGTTTGCATTACTTAATATCAGTATTTTTCTTGATCGCAGTTCCAGGGTTATCTAGGCTAATATAATTTCCTGGTACCTATATATGGAGAAGGAGGCAGCAAAGCTCAGTTCAGTCTCAGACGACATGTGTAATAATCTCACATGGAAGCAATATTTTGTTTATTACCCAAACAAACCAATAAGGATTACATACCAATATTAACATAAACATCATCATTGACCTTAGTATAAAACTCAGCATCCCACTTCTCAACAGCATGGACAAAAAATGATTTCATCTTTTTGGCAAGCTCCTCAGGTGCTTCCACGTGGTCATCCTGTGCAAAGGAAAGGAAGGAAATGCAACATAATATCTGCTCCTACAAATTGCCATCGCTAAAGCAATTAAATGCCAAACTTTAATAGACTAGATAACCACTGGAAATGCACAAATGTTCATGACAAGTGAAAAAAAAAAAACAAAACAAAACAAGGAACTATATAAACGGCATGAAGTGTATAAACAAGCAACGATACCCCTATGCACACAAAAATATGACAAAAAGCACTACCAATTGGCTTGGATGCCATTGATGATTCAATCCAGTCACTACGTCTTTTCTCTGTTAAGGCTTAAGCTCAAAAAGTTATTGACAGACTTTGAAAGCCAACTTTTTAAACAAGGAAATATGCAACCTTAAGAATATTATAAAATGTTCATACCCAAATAAACATTTTTTCAAATAATTTCAACTTAAGAAGTGAACATACGAGAATAATGAAGTCATTGTTCTGACTATTTTCACTGGCGATCTCTGTGTCAAAAGAGTCTCCACGATTTGCACTGCAATTCATATAATATTAAATTAACAGAAAATTGTAAGCTTTCTCTATTATAAGTAAAAATCACAAAAATAGAGACCTTCTCCCTATCACAAATCGCACAACAATGCCTTTATTATCCTGCAGTTCTTGTAAAGCTGCACCTGTATACACAGTATTTTCAAATTAACTATCGCTAAAGGATACAAATTAGTTTTTAGAGTGGCCAGATACTCAAAAAACCAAAGCATAACTCAAATAAAACCAATAAAATTTGAAACCGCCGAATTTTCCACAGTATGAAAGTTTACCAGTCGACATCCATGCCTCTCGTATTGCATCTCTATTTTTTTTCCGGCCAAATGTTGTGATAATTCCTATAACAGCTAAATATCTTTTCTTAGAATGTTTTGGATCATTCTGTGACAAGTAACCAGAAACAAAACCTTCCTGTCTAGCCGCAGCCAAGTCCATCTCAATAGCTGATAATCTCATCTGTTGTTCCCTGACAAACGCGAAAACCATCAATAAAAAATAAAAAATAACACAACATGTCACAAAATATGTCCCAAAAAATTCATACAAAATGAGGCGGCACTCATCATGGGATTATGAAATAGTTCAATAAATTATTTTAAAAACTGTGAAATTGTCCACAAACTGATAAATATGCTACCTCATTTGGAATGAACTTTTTTGGACAAGTAGTGGGGATACATAAGCAGCATCACTTTAAACTTAAATATTGTGTATTATCAAAATTTGAAAAATGGGGAACAATGATAATAACTCACCTGCAGGTTATAAGTTTTAGTGTTTCATCAACAGACACAACAGAATAATTCTGAAATTGGAAATTCAATCACCTCATTAGTTTTTGCTATAAAAATATCTCAACCCACCAAACAATACACACCAACAAAGATGATACATTCGTAATATAAATTTCCAAAAGAAAACATACATATATATATATATATATATGTATGTATGTATATATATTTTTTATATTTACCTGAATAGTTCTCTTATCAAGCTCTTTTGCTAAGTACGTCCTACTCTCCGCGTCCTGCCACAAGCTATAATTAAAAAAAAAAAAAGTTCTTAATAAAAAAATTATATTAATTAAAATTTGAAAAAAAAATAAAAAATCAGAATCTCAAGATTAAACGCACCGGCTGGCAACGTAAATGGTGGCCATGGTTGCGAACATGGCGAGCATAAGACCCGCGACTCGCGACTCAAATGTGGAGTTCGTAAGCCGGTTATATGCGGCCCGCCCATGCATTTTTTATTTAATGATCAATGAAAATGACAAAAGTGTTTTAGACAATTAAATATTAATCAATACATTTGGGAGTGATTGAATTTCTGTTAATCCATTTGGCGGATCTAGAAAGAAGCAGAGGGTGGGAGGAGCTCTGAGTTTGCATCTGAAATCGATCAAGGAGTGTGTTTAATTAATTAATTAATGAGTTTGATCGATGAAAGAAACGTGGGACTAACTGACGAGTGGATCGTGCGTATCGGTTTCATTTACAATATTCAAATAGGAAGAAACCTGAACAGTAACGTACCTTTTTGCCAGTTCAACTTTGTGTTTGCTTATCTGCCGATTAATTTGGTAATCAGCAATTAATTACTGTTTAGATGATGGGCCAAATGATTTAGCTGGTGAAGTTGGGCCACGCCCACGTCGGTACCCAAATTCATCGATACTAGATGCACCCAACCTAGACTCTCTTTTGGAATAAAGGGCCAGTCGGCCCCGATGGAGTCCACGTAATCAATATCACATTTTTAGGACAGATTTTCAATTTTTTTTAAAAAAAACCACTTAGAGGAGATCGTAATATTCGTGAAAATACAGGGACATGTGTGGATAAATAAAAAATTAGAAAAAAAGGGAGAAATATTTGAGAAAAAAAACAAAGCCAAGCGGACTCGTCACTCGTGATTGTAAATTATAGAAAGCAGAAAAATCCACCTGTTACTCACCATACCTGTACCGTCTGCCTCTCGTTGGCGATCGAAGAAAGTCGAATCGCTTTTCTTATTTTGATATCAACAATCTAACCCAATCAAAAGATCCCGCGAAAATGAACGACGCTGATGTTTCGAAGCAGATTCAGCAGATGGTGCGGTTTATCCGCCAAGAAGCCGAAGAGAAAGCCAACGAGATCTCAGTTTCTGCCGAAGAAGTAAGTCTATTAGCTTGGCAATTCAAAATTTAATGATTATTAGATAATTATTTTCTTGGGTTTTTCTGTTTTACTAATGATTCTCGATTGACTGTACGTAATTCCTTTAATTCTCTCTCTCTCTCTCTTAACTGATCTTGTATTTGTTAAATTTTTTTAGGAATTCAACATAGAGAAGTTGCAGCTGGTGGAAGCAGAGAAGAAGAAGATCAGACAAGAGTATGAGCGGAAAGAGAAGCAAGTCGAAATCAGAAAGAAGATGTAATTGATTTATTTTTAACTGGATTTAAGACTGATTATGCTTTTAGATTTATGTTTTTTCTGATTTTGATTTCATTTGATTTAAATTTAGATCTGTTAGTTGTTTCATGAGTAGTTATGCTTGCTAGTCTTGTGTAATTAGTGTGGAGGACTAGAGTCAGCTTGGGTGTCGTGAGAATTCAGTTTTTTTTGGCACCGTGTATTGGAACTTATGAATCAATTAGCTGTTATTACTTGCGTTTTTGCAAAATTTGGAAGTAAAAATAGATATTAAGATTTTAGATAATTTTGTTTGTTTTGATGAAAATTCGAGTGACTGATTTGAAAATATGGTGTGATTTTGTTGTATAATCCGACATTATATAGAAAACTGTTTTTAACATGAGTTGATTATATGATTATTACCTACATAATGCTGTTATGTTGGTAAGTGAGATCTGTTTACATGTTTCTTTTGGCTTTGTGGTAGTGAGTACTCCATGCAGCTGAATGCTTCTCGGATCAAAGTTCTTCAAGCTCAGGATGATTTGGTCAGTAACATGAGGGAGGCAGCATCAAAGGAGGTTTTGAATGTGAGTTGCGATCACCATTCATATAAGAAGCTTTTGAAGGATCTCATTGTTCAGGTCAGTGGAATTGAGCTCGGTTCCCCTTTTCTATGTTTTTTGAATCTGTCACTCTTAAGAAAATGTCTTAAGAGATTTTACTCACTTCAACAGTATCTATGCACTTTTTTTCTTTTTTTTATAACTATTTGCTTCTAAGGGAAAGGGACACCTTTCCAAAATAGTTATGAGGAGAATAAGAGCCAAACCATTCAGTTGAGTGTTGTATATATGCACATCATATCATTTCACGAAAAGAAAATGCATTGATACTTTTTCCATGACTCCTGAGAAAATTTTAATGAAGGTTATGAAGATGTTTCTTTGGATGGTCTGAGTTTTTAGTGTTATTAGTAGCAAAGAGTGAAATAGTGCATACTTTTTTTCAGAGTTTGCTCAGGCTGAAAGAGCCTGCTGTGTTACTGAGATGCCGCAAAGATGACCTCCATTTGGTGGAGTCTGTTTTGGAGTCAGCAAAAGAGGAATATGCACAGAAATCGCAGGTTCACCCACCAGAGATAGTTGTGGATCATCACATCTATCTTCCACCTGGCCCTAGCCATCATAATGCCCATGGTCCATCCTGGTAAATTTTTTTCAGCTGAGCTAGTTCGTATTGCCTAAGGACTGCACACACTGCAGCATGTTCAACCTTTAAAAAAAAAATGCAATTTATCTACAAATTCATCCACCTATAACTTTTAAGGGGGTTCCAGTGAATATAATCTACTGGGACTGAACTGTTGCTGTAATACTATCATTGGTCAGTGGATTACTTGCGGTGTTTCTCAATTTTGCGAGTTAGTCATCTTTATCTGTTAATTGTGAACCTAGAATAATGCCTAATTGGGTTGCTAATCTTTTATCTTCTTAAATGTTTTCTCTTCATGAGAAAATGGTGATGGAATTGCTTGCTTATAATAATGTTGGTTTGCTTGAGCAGCTCAGGAGGTGTCGTGGTGGCTTCTCGAGATGGGAAGATAGTATGTGAGAATACCCTTGATGCACGGTTGGATGTTGTGTTCCGTAAAAAACTTCCTGAGGTATTTCATTTGTAAAATTTGTCATTATTATTGTTTTTGCCTGTTTCTTTAGCAGTAATCTAACATATCTTCTTCTAAAATATATATATATATATATATAAAACATATCTTGGGGTATAAATGTTTTATTCTCCTCCATTCATAATGTGATCATATTGAAGAATAGATAGGATACGGACTCATAAATTAACTTATTGTTTCACTATTTTGAAAATAAACAATCTTGATGCTGACACCTTGTTTATTCGCATTGCTAGGCTTGTCATCAATTGATAATTTTGGTATAATTGAAAATTAGAAATACACTTCAAACTTTATAGTCATCAATTAATTTGACATTGCCTTCTGCATCTGTTGTTGATTTTATGGTGTTAACTAGTAAACAATGAAATGCTTTTGGAGAAGGCCACTAATATGGTGTTTTTGTGATTATAATTCGGTTTACTTTTCACAATGTCCTTTTTTATTTGTGGAGGGCCCACAGATTGTCTATTTATTTATTTTTTTAATAACTCGAATAACCTATCCTTATAATGTTAATGTAAGATTATTTTAATTTGTCAAATGTATTCATTTTTGCTTTTTCTACTGCAGATCCGGAAGCAGCTCGTCAGTCAGGTTGCTGCATGATGAGTTAACTTGAATTGTCTGTCGCCCCCTGATTATTCATGTCCGAAGTTTTAAGTTTAGTTATTGACCATAAAATTTATTATTCCTGCTTGTTTGCGTATTTTAAATTATAATGTTTGCAGATTATCTTTATTTGTGAAAATCAGAGAATCTGTTCTTTGGTTTGGTGCTCAAATCTTTAGGGGTGTGGCCGGTGAATAAAATAATAAATATTTTGAGTTCGTTCGTCTGTTTTATGTTGGCTGTAATTTCTGTCGGTTAGCATTTGTAGTGAGATATGCACTGCACAGTGTTTCGGTACGCTTTATAGACTTTTCGTTAGTAAGGAATTTTAGTTATATTCTCAACTCTTTTATTTGGAAAAGCTTGGCGTGATGGAAGAGTTGAGAATGAAAAAATTACTTAATGATATACAACGAAAAACATGGGAGGGTGTAACCAAAAAAATTAATTGAGCCGTGTAACATTGAAGCCGAAGGAGGATGGTTGTCTGGAGATTTTGGCTCAGTGTCTGGTTACAATGGATCGATAGACAGGAGTGTGTCAATTCCTCAGTCGATGATGTTAAGTCATTCCAATTCGTACAAGTGTCTCTGGTTCTAAAGTTATTCATTCCTTAAGTCTTTCTACTACAACGCTATACAAAACAAATGTATTTGCCGCGTAATATTGCGACCATTAAATTAGAGTTAATTAAAAATTAGAAATAGGATGTTCACATTTTTTAAGTTTTAAGAAACGGTCATCAATATTTTTAAGTTTTTAAAGAGTGGTATTAAAATTTCATTTTGATCATTATATTTTTTATCTTTATTTATTTTAAAAATTAATTTTAAATTTTTTTGTAAATACAAAAATTATAAAAATAATATCATTTATACAGTATATTAATATTATTAAAATATTTTAATAAATTTTAATATGTAAATTATTATATTTATTTTAATAATATATTTTTATTTATTGTAAAAATTTTAAATAAATATTTGCATTAAATACATTCTCATATATTAATATTGTTAAAATAATTATTTTACATAATATTCAAAATAATTTAAAATTTTAATATATGTATTTTAATATTATGTTTTTGTTTATCGTAAAAATTTACTTTAATGCAGTAAAATATATCTATAAATTAGAAAATATGAAAATATTGTTAAATATTAAAATTATTTTAAAATGTATATATTATTACTTTTATTTTAATATTATATTTTTATTTATTATAATATATTAGAGTTAATTTTTTATAATAATAAAAATAAATAATATAATGGTTAAAAGAAATTTTAGTGTCTTTTAAAAATTTGAGAGTATTATTGATTATTTTTTTAAATTTTAAGGATGTAAAGATTCTTTTTCTTAAAAATTTGACCGTAAAGTTGACATAATTTTTTAAAAAAATTTTAAGAACTAACAATTTAATGTTGTGGGTTCCATATAATTATAAAATGATTGTTCGTTTTTCTGATCCTTAATATATTCCCTCTTTTTCTTTTATAATATGAGTTGTCGCTCTCTTATGAAAGCACCTAAAAAAAAAAAAAAAAATTCATATACCCAAGAATGGAACAAACGTTTCGCCCTCTAAATGCCAGTATGATGTTAGAACAACTAGAAGATATATCAATAACCCTCACAAAATATTTCCTATTTCCAGTAAGCAACGATGTTTTCTTTTTTTGAATATTTTATGTCACTTTCAGCTATTTATTTATCAATTCATACGATTGACGAGATTGAAAAGGATTTAAAGTTAACTTTTTCTTTAACTTTTGTATACTGTTTTCTTTTCTTTCTTTTTTTTTTCATTATCAATTTTTAATCTTGTCTCATTTAGTTTTTGTTAATCCGTTTTCCATCAAAATTGCAAGCCTTGATGAGAAGCCAGAATTGGATCAAGCCATGAATAGTGATGCTGAGCATAAATTTTGCAAGTTTACTGTAGATGGGAGGTAGTTTGTTAGAGCATGCATGGTTTAGTCTTGTTAAAATATATACCTTTTTTTTTTTTTTAAGAAAATACATTTTTGTTCTTCAGAAACATAGAATAAATTGTGCGTTAATTATTATTTTGAATCATTATTATTCGATATATAGCACAGTTTGTTTTGATATTTTTGTCGGGGCGTCAAGGATGCAAAAATAAATCGATAACATTTTTTATGGTGGTCAAATTTTGGAACGCAATATTTTTTAATAATCGACTACTGTGGAAATGGAATGATTTTTGAGTAATGGTACTTGTTATTAAATTTTTTTATTGAATAGTGGTACTCGTTAATACGGTGAGGGACAGGTAAAAACATATAAAAAGATAAATTTTAATAAACTATAGAATAAAAATACATTACATTAGAGTCTATATTTATCTTAGTTTTAACTCATCATTTATTTTATTACCATAAAGAATCTTTACTACTGGAAAGTCAATATATAGAGTTGTATATGTATTGTTATATACACTGGGAAAAGATGTCCTTGGAGTATTCAACAAATACCGTGTAAGCAGCACTCTTATATGGAGGATTAAACCTCCGTATATTGAATGTCTAACACGCGGACTTGCATAATGATATTTGCCAGTCAGTCGCATTGTTATCAGTAATCAATTGATCAAGTTAACGGACCGTACAATAAATGTTATAGCAATATAGCGGCCTACTTTCCAGACATGCATCAACGAACTTCTGCCAGATATTTAAACCAAATCAAGGAATTCATTTTATGAATGAGAAACATATGCCTTCTAGGTGCCAAAAACTGCAATTGTTAGATATTATCCTTTTTAACCTTATTTTCATTTTTCCACTCATTTTCAGATACTTAAAGTTTGTAAACTTGATGTCGGGATACCAGAGTAATAGTTACTCGAGCTGTTGTTAAGAATTTATATACGGCTGGAAAATATATTATTTGCGGGGTTATTAATTTTTTTAATTACTTTTTTGAACACACTGAGGCTTTAGTAAGCAAATGAATTTTTTCTTTTCTTTTTTTTTTGTTGCATGGTTACAAATTTGATTCGCAGTTTTGCTACTCCTGCAGGTTGACGCTCTGGAAACATAAATCATGCATGTTTTGGACGCTTTATCCGGAAGCAATTCGGTTCGTGTACATCATTCCTGTCTCAACCCTTTTCTGTTGATATCCTTTCTTAGAAATATCATTGACTTTGTGTTCGTTCAGGGATCCAAATGCAGAGAAATTGATCTGGATGAGCAGAATGACGCTCTATATTCACCTCTGCGACGTGACGAAATTGATGCAAATGAAGACGACGATGATGGTGATGATGTGACTCCGTTTGATAGAGCGGGACTGCTTAGCAAGATAACTTTTTGGTGGCTGAACCCCTTGATGCAGAGAGGGAAAGATAAAATCCTCGAGGATAAAGATGTACCACAGCTCCGTTTGGCTGATCGAGCTTCGGCTTGTTACTCTTTATTCATAGAAGAATTGAATGATGGGACTCAGAAAAGATCATCCGCACACCCTTCAATTCTAAGGGCTCTAATTTCATGTCACTGGAAATCTATATTATTTTCCGGGTTCTTTGCCTTGATCAAGGTTATTAGCATCTCCACCGGTCCACTGTTTCTAAAATCTTTCATTTCTGTTGCTGAAGGGGAAATAATTTTCAAGTATCAGATTTACTCACTGGCTATAGGCCTCTATCTTGTGAAATGCCTGGAATCATTGGCTGCAAGACACTGGTTCTTTCAAAGTAGATTGATTGGGCTCAAAATGAGGTCTTCTCTTTGTGCAGCAATATCTGGCAAGCAATTAAGGCTCTCAAATGCGGCTAAAATGATGCATACCTCAGGCGATATAGTGAATTATGTTACAGTTGACGCATATAGAATAGGTGAATTTCCATTCTGGTTCCATCAAATATGGTCAACAAGTCTTCAACTCTGCATTGCATTAGTTGTTGCCTATTACTCTGTGGGATTGGCAACTATTTCAGCGTTATTTGTCATGATATTGACTGTACTTGGAAATTCACCACTCGCTAAATTTCAACACAAGTATCAGGAAACGTTCATGATGGCACAAAACAAAAGGTTGAAGGCCATAACAGAGGTGCTGGTCAACATGAAAGTGCTGAAATTGTATGCCTGGGATTCATATTTCAAGAATGTTATCGAGAAGCTAAGGAGCGAGGAATACGGATGGCTCAAGGTCCTGCAGCTTCAAAAGGGATACTATATAGTTTTGTTTTGGTCATCTCCTATATTAATTGGGGCTGCTACGTTTCTGACTTGCTATTTTTTGGGGATTCCTCTAAATCCTAGTAACGTTTTCACCTTCCTAGCAACCCTCAGAATTCTTCAGGAACCCATTAGATTACTTCCTGATGTTTTTGGGGCATTCATTGAGGCCAAGGTTTCGTTAGATCGAATTGCCAATTTTCTTGAGGCCCCTGAGCTGCAGAATTCAGATATGCCACAAGTCAGCAGTAGAGCAGAGCTTGAGCACTCAGTTTTCATCAAGTCCGCTGATCTATCATGGGAAGCTCATCTTTTGAATCCTACTTTGAAAAACGTCAATCTGGCAGTTAAACCAGCTGAAAAGATTGCAATTTGTGGAGAGGTTGGTGCTGGGAAATCAACCCTTCTTGCTGCAATTCTTGGAGAGCTCCCAACTCTACAAGGCATGGTAAGTTTTTCTTACCATAACGAATGCACATGATATTTGACCCTTCAGGCTTATGAAGTTGATTTGATCTTACATCATTGTGCAGATTGAAGTTTACGGGACGTTAGCATATGTTTCTCAAACAGCATGGATTCAGACAGGGACTATACAAGATAATATTCTTTTTGGATGTGATATGGATCATAACAAATACCAGCAAGTGCTTGAAAAGTGTTCACTATTAAAGGACCTCAAGATGCTTCCATTTGGGGATCTCACTCAGATAGGAGAAAGAGGGGTTAATCTTAGTGGTGGGCAGAAGCAGCGTATTCAACTTGCCCGTGCATTATATCAAGATAGAGATATTTATCTTTTGGATGATCCATTCAGTGCCCTTGATGCAAAAACGGCAAAATTTCTATTTACCGTAAGTTCAATTTATGAAATTTTTTGCTGTCCTATTCAGTGTAAAATCTAATCTGGATTCCGGACAGGAATATGTCATGGGAGCTCTTTCTAAGAAAACGGTCTTGTTAGTCACCCACCAAGTTGATTTCCTTCCCGCATTTGATTCTATTTTGGTCAGTGAAAATTGCCTCAAGTTTATCTTTCTTCTAGAATGAATCTTGCACTACAAATCAACTGCTAAATTAATTGTTTACAGCTGATATCTGAAGGGGAAATCATACAAGCTGCTACTTATGATCATTTGCTGGTTACCAGTCAAGAATTCCAGGACCTTGTAAATGCACATAAAGAAACCATGGGTCCGGAAACATTTCGGGAACATGTTTCTTCGAAAGAAGATGAAAATGAAGTCAAGAAAGTAGATGGCGAGGGACGCAACAATACATCTCCAGCGGATCAGCTGATAAAGAAAGAAGAAAGAGAAACAGGAGACACTGGTCTGAAACCTTACATAGATTACTTTAGTCACAAGAAGGGCTTCCTGTACTTCGCTCTGTCAACTTTTGCCTACCTAATATTTTTGGTAGCTCAGATACTACAGAGTTTATGGATAGCCACTTACATCCCGAGTACAATCACTAGCAGATTGAAACTAGTCATCGTATACTCCGGGATTGGAATTGGCATGATGTTCAGTTTGCTCATAAGATCTTTCCTAGCAGTTTATCTAGGTCTTGAGGCATCAGAATCCATATTTTATAAACTGATGAGCTCTCTTTTCCGAGCACCAATGGCCTTTTATGACTCAACTCCTGTAGGAAGGATACTCAGTCGAGTAAGTAGTAAAATTTACCCGCGACAAACTGTGCTTTTGGAATAATTTGGAAACTCAAATCATATTCCTTTGTTGCAGGTATCTTCTGATTTGAGCATTATTGACCTCGATCTAAGCATCAAATCTACTATAGCAGTTGGAACAACCATGAATGCGATATCGACCTTTGTGATGCTGGGTGCTCTTACCTGGCAAGTCTTGGTGGTCATCGTACCCATGGCATATCTGATAATTCTCTTGCAGGTACCGCTAAACCCAAAACAAAAAAGTAATAATAATAAGAATCATTGTTTATTATGTGTCTATTTTGTCCTCCGAAGAAATGATTCTTACAAAACCTGCTCACTTCAAAAATAGAATTATTATTTTGCCACCGCAAAGGAGTTGATGCGTATCAATGGCACGAGGAGTTCTTTGCTTGCAAGCCATCTAGCTGAATCAGTAGCAGGAGCCATGACAATAAGAGCTTTCCAGAATGAGGAGCGGTTTTTTGCCAAGAACCTGGACCTTATTGATACGTATTCAAGTTCATTTTTCCACAGTTTTACAGCAAGAGAGTGGTTAATCCAACGTCTTGAAACCTTAAGTGCAATTGTTTTGGCCACCTCAGCTGTCTGCACAACTTTGCTTCATAAGGGATATAAAGGCGCCGGTTTGCACGCTCACATTGTCATGTTTCTCACAATTCTTCATCCCCTCTCCTTTATAAATTATGTCAAAATAACTTGATTGATCATCTTTGAATAATGATCAATCTCTTTTTCACAGGATATACTGGAATGGCATTGTCATTTGGCCTTTCATTGAACGAATTCCTTGTATATTCAGTCAACAATCAGTGCATTGTAGGAAATCTCATAGTTTCAGTAGAAAGGCTGAATCAGTACATGTGGATACCCAGTGAAGCACCTCAAGTGGTACAAAAAAATAGCCCAGCACCGGATTGGCCTGCCACCGGTAAAGTGGAGATCTATGATCTGCAGGTACATGACAATTAATAATTCTGAGCCAATTACAAAAATAAAAAAAATCAATTCATATTGATAACTATTCATCCGCACCTCACAGAATTGCTTTCGTTTCAAGCAGATAAGGTATCGGCCTAACGCTCCACTGATTCTCCGGGGGATAACATGCACATTTGAAGGAGGGAAAAAGATAGGAGTTGTTGGACGGACCGGTAGCGGCAAGACCACCCTGATCAGTGCATTGTTTCGTTTGGTAGAACCTACTGGGGGCAAGATCATCATAGATGGCATTGACATCACAACGATTGGGCTTTATGATCTCCGGTCAAATTTGGGAATCATTCCTCAGGATCCGACTCTTTTTAGTGGGACTGTGCGGTACAATCTAGACCCCTTATCTCAGTTCACGGACCAGGAAATATGGGAGGTAACTGTATGACTTCCATTTTGTTACACCCCAACTTTCAAGTACTTGTTGAGGGTCTAAGTATCTTTTCCCCTTTGTGTTAACAATAGAAACACTTTCAAGGAACAAAGAACAAAGAAACCAGCTAAAGATAAGAAAAATAGTTATTGTTTGACTGATAAGGTTACATTACCTACCCTCACAGGTGCTTAAGAAATGTCAACTTGGCGAGGTGATTCAAGAGAAAAAAGAGGGACTGGACTCATTAGGTGTGGGTGTGAGTGTGTTTGTGTTTTATAGGTGAAGTGAAAATATCATTAAATTGACAACTCTAATGTAGTGCAGTTGTACAAGATGGAGCGAACTTGAGCATGGGACAACGACAGTTAATTGGGTTAGCAAGGGTTGTACTGAGGAGACGTCAAATATTAGTGCTTGATGAAGCCACTGCATCTATTGACAATGCAACGGACACTATTCTCCAGAACACCATTAGAAGAGAATTTGCCAACTGCACTGTAATAACTGTGGCACACAGGATACCAACTGTTATGGATTGCAATATGGTGCTATCTATGAGCGATGGTGAGTTTTCATTCAATAAGTCATGCTAAATTGCTAAATATTTAATTGTCAAGAATAATTTATCAGTCCCTTTCTTCCTTTCTTTTTCTCCTCTTTTTTAAATAGACGTGCTTCAATGACCTTAGAACTGATATATGAAATATTCATTTATTTATCTGTTCTCATTTAATAGGAAAATTGGTTGAATATGATGAGCCAAAGAAGCTACTACAGAGGCAGGATTCGCAATTTGCGCAGCTTGTCAAGGAATACTGGTCTCATGGAGAATATCATCTGACATGAAACAATAAGGGTTGACATTGACCATGTGGCAGCCAATAAATAATAAGACTTTAAAAAAAAGAGAAGAAAATGAGAAAGTAAACCTTTCAATCATTTAAACAAAGTGTATGAATTGAGCTGGATATTATCTCAGCCATATATCAGACTCTAATTTGTTCGGAGATAATTTATCTATAGAATGAGCTAAGAAATGACAAGCTCTCTTAGTATGTTGAATCTTGATATTTGTCAATTTACTCACAACCTATTGAATCTAAAAAATCACCCAAAAATTTCTTTTCTACTGCCTTTTTTATTAAGGCATAAATCAACAACCTCCTCTGAATTCGTTTCCACTATCAATGAATTGCGGCCAATAGACTTCAGCCTTTGCAAATGAAACTTCACCAATGAAAGTTGATCTATTCATTCCAGCTGCTACAAAATCTCTGTTTGAGTTTCAAAGCACAATCCCAAACCCAACAATCAATTGCTCTGCTCTCACTACCAGACCTACGTTGATTTTCATCTATCCTTGTAATAAGAGGCTCCATTTCACAAGATTAGCTGCTGCCGTCCTGGACTATGCTGCATAAGAGGCATTTTAATTCTTTTGTACGACTTCACAATGGCTTCTGCTTTAGCACACATAATTGGGAATCTTAACTCTTATTTTCAAAGAGCTGAAGATTCCTTACATGCCAAACTGTCCAGCATAGTGCAGCTATTAGTTCCATTTCGGCCTTGCTCCTTTTCTCTACTAACTATTGTAATCCACTCGGCAAATCATGTCAAGGGATGGTACAAGCATGCTTACCGAATGATAAGAGCCTCCATATCTTGTTCGATAACTTGCAATTGAGAAGGGCGTGATTAATAGATTCTCTTTGTCTTACACACTCTGACACCAGGGATCTTGAAGAACTTTTTTCTTTTGTAAATTTACAGCTATGGGTAATAAACTCTTTAATGTTCTCCACATGAAAATCTTAACTTTTTCTAGTAAAGCAAGCCTCTAACTGACATCCCATAATGGTTCTTTGAGCTGCAAAGAGAATCTAAGAAAGTTTAGTCTTTACTCTACTCGATAACCACTGTATACAAAGTAGTTTTCTAATTTGTCATAATGCTATAGGATCTAATTAGCTCCTGGATCTCTTGGAAGTGGGATTTTCAGGATTATCTTTGTATCTTCGGACCTAAAATACTACCTTATCTCCTCTTCTTTCAATCTGTTATCCCTATCGATCAAAGAATCTACCATAGAGTCAGCTGGCAAAGTTGGTGGGGATGTTATTCTAAAGTTTCAGGCCTGTGAGACAATTGCTTCTGTATATCTTCAGTGTTTCTCCCTTGCCTATTCTCCATCTACTTGCCTTAAGAATAACATGCTTTCCCCACACAATACTTTTCCATATATAAGATGGTTTGCAACTAATCTTAGCATTAAGAAAATCTGAATCTCTGAAGTGCCTGGCTTTCAAAATTATAGCCATAAGAGAGTCCGGAGATTGTAGGATTCTCCAACCTTGCGTTGATATTAAGTCTTCAAAGCCTAGCAACGAACACAAACAGTTCGTCCATGGAAGGAAAGTGAGAGGTAAAGAGTACTGTGTGCGAGTGAGAGGTCACTGCAAAAAAAAGAAAATCTGCAAAATCTGCAATTTGTTGGCTCTATGATGCGTCAACGGCAAAAGCAAATCTGCACCGTTGGCGTGGTGACCCCAAACAAGTCGTTTGCTCGGATCAGAAAACATCGGTTTTATGGTGGCGGCCAGAGGAGAGAGTAAAGCTTAAGATAAGAGATAAGGGTTTGCAGCAGGCATCGATTTCTTTTAACTTCTTTTAATATTGATTGTGGGCCCATGAACAGAAGAGTGCCGTGGTTCTCTCATGCTTTGGCTGTTTCCCACTTTCCTTCTATCGTATCCGTTTTACACGACATCAATCAGAACTTAGCCATGGATGATTAATAAGCTCACCAACTAGGTATTACAAGGCTGAAAACTCCGCGACCGACCAATCAATCAGAGTGATACAAGAATCCTAGTTTGTTGGAATGGCCCAATCCATATCTTGTGCAACCTATTGGAAAACAGGTGTATGACATCAGGAGGAAGATACAACTAAGCTTCATTCAAAACCTATTGGAGGTCCATCACGAGTGAGGAGACCACCCAGCTGGCTGAAGGATTATCATGTTGAAGAAACAGGATGCCGTGGATTTCGTTCTAGAATCTTTTATTAGTTATGTTATTCTTTTTTAGCTTGTCAACCGATATTTTTGTAACCATCTTTTGTTAAAGGTTGCCAGAGGTGAAGCATATAAGAATTGTTAAGGTTTACAAAATGGAATCAATGAAAATACTCGGTTCTCTCTATAATTTCCTTTCTTTTGTCTTACTTTTACTATAATCTTACTTTTTCATATTTGGAGCTGGCACTTGCTCAAAGAGTGTTTTATTGAATTAATTTGCTTGTATTGCAGGACAAACGTATCATAACACACACACACACACACACACACACACACACACTATCGACTGATAGATAATGTGAAAAAGAAAGAAGAAGAGAATAAAGAAACTGATTTATCTATAGCACTCAGCCTTTGGATGAAGAAAAGGAGTCATGAACGCCCACTCTACGCTCCCATTTGGTTACCAAAATCCAGAGAAACCAGAGAAAGACAGTTTTGATTGCAGAAAAAGAAAGACGTTTGATGAATACTTTTGTCCTTACAGGCAAGTTGAGCACAATCCATACGAGGCTTTTTCCGTTTATTATTTTTATTAGCAGATAGAAAGTCATCTTGTATAAAATGATTGACGACAAATCATATTTCATAACTGTCACTAACACTTTGTCTTCAGTTTAATTTGCAAATTTCTTATACACTTGTAATCCATAAACATTAAATTAAGTGTTTGGTGAGTAATGTTATGTTCATCAATTTTTTGGTATAATTTGAAAGTTACAAATTAACGTATAGAAACAATTAAGAATATTTTCTCTACGATTATTTTTTTGCCTCTCAAAACAGAATGAAAATCTGAAAATTAATACAAGGGGGATAATTTTTTGGGATAAAAAATTTAACATGTGTATTACCACTCATAACAATGATGTCTCCAAAAGGCAATTTGAGCTTGTCTCTAGCCAAAGACCCACGATTCCTAAAGGCAAAAAATAGAATATTAAAGCCATGCAGCTGTTTAAAAAAACCTATAGGAGTTCAGTTGATCAAGAAAGAAGAAAGAGACACACGAGACGCTGGACCGAAGTCTTATTAACAGTATTTAAGGTATACTTCTCTTATAGGAACTGCATTCCACATCATGTTATTAATTGGGCAAGTGGTATAAAACTTATGGTTAGCAGCGACTTACAGAGTCCTCGCCTAAGGACAGTGAAATTCACTGTAGTTTACTCCTCGATCGGATGCGGCACAGGATTCTTGTTGCTTCTGAGATCCATTAATGTAGTTTCGGATGTGCCGCATCAGAATCAAACTTTTCAACTCTGTTGAGGCATCTTTTCCAAGCACCAATTTCCTTTTGGCTCATATAAAACTAGGCCTTCACCTAACCAAAATATCAGTACGTATTATGTTAAAGTTCATTATAATGTCCATTCAATCCATCAAAGAGTACTGGTCGTCTCACGCTTTAAATTCGGGTGTCAAGGCTAGGCAGAAGATTAATCCTGGTGATATATGTGCACTTACAGTCCATTGTTTTAACTATAACGAGGTTTAGCGTTATTTTTGAGCAAGCAAAGAAAGGAAAATGAGTAGTTGAGCAGTGCCTGAATCGAGACAAAACCCTTTATTAGCACACAAATTGTATTAGCTCTCAAACTTGGAGCAAAGTAGTAGTTTTTAGTTTGAAAATTTGCACCAATAATAATAAGTTAATAACATTCGAAATTTTAAAATACACCGGAGGTACTAATTTAATTATATAAAAAATAAATAATGCGATAACCTGTATATATTTATTTTAAAAAATTATTGTATAAGTAATGATAATATTAAATTTAACTACACATATTATACACACATTAATTGTAATACCTCATATGAATTTTAAAATTTTTTCCACTCTCCATGTCTAATTAGTAATTATTAGAATGAATGAAAGTGGTAAATCTATCTCCCATTTAGAAAAAAATAAAAAAGGAAAAAGGAAAATTATTAGAATGAATGAAAGTGACAAATCTATCTCCCATTTAGGAAAAAAAAAAAAGAAAAAGGAAAATCTCCGTTCACGAAAACGCCGCGTTTAGCAGTCCATGAAAATAAAAAATAATAAAAAAGTCAAAAAATGAAAAAGGCTGCGTACGCCGTCGTATAGGCAGGTAGCTCAATTTGTATTGTCCCTCGGAATCATCGCACCCTCTTTCCCGTTTGGGTTTGGTCGTTAAGTCAGTGGCCTTTCGCTCCCTCGACGAGTCCGCCGCACTCTCACCAACCTCAATTTGGATGATAAATTAATTTAAAAAACGAATAAATATCTATCGCCTCCGGCCCGAGTACTCACTATTTCTCTTCTTCGTCAATTTCAATGGAAGCCTCTGCTCTCTCTCGCATCGGTCTTGCTGGCCTAGCCGTCATGGGCCAGAACCTGGCCCTAAACGTCGCTGAAAAAGGCTTCCCAATCTCCGTCTACAACCGCACTACTTCGAAAGTCGACGAAACTCTGGATCGGGCCCACCGCGAGGGTCAACTCCCTTTGACCGGCCACTACACTCCCAGGGACTTCGTCCTCTCCATTCAACGCCCCAGATCCGTCATCATCTTAGTCAAAGCCGGCGCCCCCGTTGACCAGACCATCGCCGCTCTCTCCGAGCACATGTCCCCCGGCGATTGCATCATCGACGGCGGCAACGAGTGGTACCTCAACACCGAGCGCCGCATCCACGAAGCCAGCCAGAAGGGTTTGCTCTATCTCGGCATGGGGGTCTCCGGCGGCGAGGAAGGCGCGCGTCATGGTCCCTCTTTGATGCCCGGTGGCTCCTTCGAGGCTTATAATAATATTCAAGATATTTTGCAAAAAGTTGCCGCCCAAGTTGATGATGGCCCTTGTGTTACTTACATTGGCGAAGGCGGGTCTGGTAATTTCGTTAAGATGGTTCATAACGGAATTGAATACGGAGACATGCAGTTGATTTCCGAAGCTTACGATGTTTTGAAGCACGTCGGTGGAGTCAGCAATGCCGAGTTAGCGGAGATATTTGATGAGTGGAATAAGGGCGAGCTGGAGAGTTTCTTGGTTGAGATCACTGCTGATATTTTCAAGGTGAAGGATGAATATGGTGAGGGTGAGCTTGTTGATAAGATTTTGGATAAGACCGGAATGAAAGGAACTGGCAAATGGACCGTTCAGCAAGCTGCTGAGCTCTCAGTCGCTGCCCCGACCATTGCTGCGTCGTTGGATTGTAGGTACTTGAGCGGCTTAAAAGAGGAAAGGGAGAAAGCCGCCAAGGTCTTGAAAGAGGCGGGATTGAAGGATGAGTTTCAAAATGTGGGAGTACATGTTGACAAGAAGAGATTGATCGATGATGTGAGGCAAGCTCTGTATGCTTCCAAGATTTGTAGTTATGCCCAAGGGATGAATCTGTTGAGGAGTAAGAGTAATGAGAAAGGATGGAATTTGAATTTTGGCGAATTGGCGAGGATTTGGAAAGGTGGGTGTATTATTAGAGCTGTTTTTTTGGATAGGATTAAGAAGGCTTATCAGAGGAATCCAAATTTAGCTAGTTTGGTCGTGGACCCGGAGTTTGCGAGGGAGATGGTCCAGAGGCAGGCTGCGTGGAGGAGAGTTGTGGGGTTGGCTATTTCTGCTGGGATTAGCACTCCTGGGATGTGTGCTAGTCTCTCCTATTTTGATACTTACAGAAGGGCAAGGCTGCCGGCAAATCTTGTTCAGGCTCAGAGAGACTTGTTTGGGGCTCATACTTATGAGAGGATTGATCGCCCTGGGTCTTTCCACACTGAATGGACAAAACTTGCCCGCCAGACTGGTGCCGGTGTTGGTGCGTTCAATTGAGCTACTGCCTTTTGTTTGTTTGATTGCTTGTTTCAATTGGGTATTGATGATGTTCAGTTTGAAGTAGGGTTGTATGTTCCATTGGGAATTTCATGCCTAGCCATTAAGGCATTGCAATTATCAGTTAGTCCACAGTTTAGCTGTTAATAAGAAATGGATGCCTTTCTATAGGTACAAGGTTTTCTTTCATCTGCAGCACTAAATAATGCAATTTCTTTTGCTTTTTGTTATGTTATTCTTTTTCCTTGTGTCTCAAATGCCAATGCAAACATGTGCGCTTGTACTTGCTCATCCAGATGACAATGTTCAATAAATGTTTTCTTAACTTTCAGCTTTGTGCTGAAGGAGAAAAATTCTCATGATTTATGTCCTACCTTGTTGCAATATCGGTGCAGATGCAGAGTAGTAACAAGTGGTAGAGACCTGCTTTCATGGCTGACTTCTAACTTCTGGACAGAAGCAGCCTGTTGAGGGGCAAGTAGCATAGATATTTGACATCATTGGTTTATATTGCTTGCGCCTGACTAACATATCTGATGCTTTTTATCTGAGAGGATGGTTGAATTGAATGAGACAAGATAATTAGTGGAAATATTTGGAATAACCATACTAGTTTGTTAGACTGGAGGTTGTGGAATTGGAATTTGAAGCTATGAAGATAACCTCTAATGTATTTGCAATTTCTAAATTACTTGTACGATTGAAAGGTGTTAAAATAAGGATAATATGTATCAGCCTTCGGCGAATATGATTGATTTGAGATCCATGCCCTCTTGAAGGCATCTCATTGGGTTTTCAAAAGTATTGTACCAACATCTCTAAATGTGTCGAATCAGTACTGCCAAATTTTCATTCTCGATCATCAAAATAGGCTGATTATTTACAGCTCAAGCCGTCATGACTGCAAGTAACTACATTGGTATAAAACCTCGCTGAATGCGATTTAGTGACTACATGATTAATAACCACAACTCTAGATTTTTTTTTTTTTTTTTTTTTAAAGGCGACGAAAGAGAGCAACACGGAGCAAGGACATTATATGATACGTAAATGATATAACACGTTATGAGAGGCCTCCGTCCTCCAGCGTTGGCTGAGTTCTTGTCACAGTTGCCGAAGGCATTTTACTTTTACCAACCCATATGGTATCTAGTACCAAATCTTCATCAGCTTGTTTCTCCATCACTTGGATCTTCTTCGCCTTCAGAACCCTGACCGACGCAATTACAACATAACCTATCAATATAAACCCACCAATTCCAAGCACAATTCCAATCGCCCACAAGTTCCAGTGCTCTCGTTTCCTCTTCAAAGGGACAACAATTGAGAAATGGCCCTGATCCTGAGAGAAACATACATTGGCCAAAGTTATTTCACCAAGATGAAGTGTCCCATTGCGGCTAAATACTGCACATCTTGCTTTCGAGACCATCCCATCAGATAATGTCGAATTGGAGAATCGAATTACAATAGGTTTCCCCATTGTATTAAGACTGAGCTTTGTAACACTTCTAGACATCATATTCGATGCATCAAAAACTCTGAAACCAATTACAGGAGTGATCATTGAGTAACCTGGAACAGTGTAATAGTGAGAAGACAAATTTCCAAAGTCATGATAGACTAAGGCCAGCCTTTTCACATGAGGCACTGGTATGGTTCTTGATGGGATGTGAAAGTTGCAAAAGTTAGCGCCTCTGTTCCACAATCTTCTGCTTCTCAGCCGTACAATCGAAACTGACATACCTGATAGATTTGCCGGTAGCATAGCATTGTAGAGATTTCCCGTCTGAGGCCGATGCCTGATTAAAGTTCTGAAAGCAAAATCCTGAAGACATGTATCCAAAGAATCTGTAGTATTGTCGTTTAAGCTGTGGACAAACTGAGACAAAAATAAGCTGAGAATTAAACACATAAAATTCCAGGTCATGCTGGACTTGAAAAAGTGATAAGCTACAAACAGAATGCGTCTACGATGTATCAGAAAAATCTGGATGACTGTCATTGCAATTTCTAAGAAGCAAGGGAAAATCAGAAAGAATTTTCAAGAAGGGTGTACATTGGGACAAGTTTTCTTGTAATCTTAATTTTGTGTCTTCTTGACGAATGATGATGATCGTTTCTTCTTTTTTTTTTTTTCTTTTTCTTTTCTCTGGGCATGCTTGAATGGGTCCCTGCAATGGATGACCAAAAAGTCGCTTTACATCCTGTAACGAGTTTTCCATTTGACCCCTGCCACAAGCTGATAACTTTTTTGGGTTTTACCGTTTGGTTATATGATTCCTGCCAGTCCTTCGGTAAAAGAAAGAACAGATAACGATAATCTGCCCATGAAATGCGGGAGAAATTATAATATTATTAGCACTGAAACATGCACTGATTGCTCTTGCGTCGGCTCTCCTCTCTCTCACTCGAAGGCCACCATCGACAGCCAGCCGTGTAATTAATTCCAGCCCTTTATCCTCCTCTGATTTCTAGTTTCGTCAAATTGGGAAGGGAAGTAAGATATAAGTGGATGTAGAACTTCCCCATTTGTACTGCAGTCACATCAAATGATTTCTCAGACAAGGAAACGTATTGCCACTCTATTGCACTATCAACGCACGCAAGCATCATTATCGTTAATTATTACTGTTCTAACGAGGAGACTGCATTGGGCTCACAAGTTATAATTAACAACAACTCCATCAAAAGTTCTAGCAACTTCCTTCAAGTCCTAGAATAAAATGCATATTATTTCTTTTAGAAAATTTACTTGTCATATTCAAGCCAAAGAAACAGTTGTCACTACATTTTGTACAAAATGCTGTTAAATAAGCAATATTGCTATACCCTTCATGTTCCAAGAGGCCTGTTCTGGACAACAGTCACTGCCTGATGGTAAGCTCAGCCCTAAGATGAAGGTTTCCATTTATAAAATAAATGCTGTCATCAGCCATAAATGCTGTCCATGGTATACCAAACAGGTTTCTGTACCCAACGGCCTTCCCTCCGGTGAAAGTGTAGTTCCCCTTGTACTTGCTCACATACTCCTCAGTTGGCTTTATCCTTGCTGCAAACTCGTAATCTACAGCAAATGAAACGGATCCCTTTTCTTGCATGCCCAAAAACAAACCAAAGCAGTGAAATGAGCTTTGTTGGTCCATATTACAGTGTGCCGAAAGGAAAAAACCCTGCCCACCAAGGTGAAATGCCTGTGAATAAATCCGTCCAGCTGGAAACAGATGTGCACACTCCTCCCGCTTCAGGTCCAGGTATACAACACATTGCTGACGGGGCAATTCAAACTCCACCACTTTGACAGGGCGATACTTGTAAGCCCGCTCCACAAAACGACGATAGGTGGAATTGGCTTCCTCTGATGCAAGAGCACGCTGTCGGTATGGTGTTTCAGCCTTGAAAAAGAGAGACTCGAGCACTACCTTTGATGCAAGTTCAGGATCAAAATCATTGCAGGTTAAAACTTTCTTCAGCTTTCGACAAGTCATGTATGGAAAACGGATGAGTCGACCAAGTCGAGAGCCCAGGATTTCTCTTCGTTCCTCTAATTTTGGATAATGAGTTCGAGCCCACTTCAGTGCGAAGTCATAAACAGCATCCTCTGAAGCTATCTGGAGATCATCACTAGCCAATACTGCTTCAATACCAGCCAACGGCAAGTTAAGCACCTCTTCCTGAAACCTGGTAGGAAACATAGAAATGTTTAGCTGGTAACTTGGTGCTGTCGGTAGCCAATAGAAAATATCAAGGTCAAAAAAAAAAAAAAAAAAAACTCTCCAATATTATTATTATTATCATGCCAAAAAGTTGGCATGGTTCACAAGATTGCATTAGTGATGACAGAGGGACTCACTTAGAGATGTCCTTGTATCGTGCAGCAAGAAACTGCTTTGCTGCATCTGTCAGAGGCTGAACAGCATCTGCCATTAAAACACTCGAAGGAAGGTCCAGATACAGTAAGGCAGACTCACAGGTCATAGGCAAGTTTCGCAATAACCTGCTACAATATCTCATGCATGATGCAACCTCAAATTTGTCAGCAGCCATCAGCACATCCAATAAAGCAGTTGGTGTGGTTGTTGACAAAGTATTGCTATACATGAAATTCAGGAGTTCCATGAGGGCAGCTTCTTCTGCTCCAAGGAAAACACAGAGGGGAAAAATATATACATATATTAATTTGATGTCAATATGAGTCCATTTAAAGTGAAATAAAATTAATAACCTATAAATGGGTTTCAAATGCATAAATGAGCCCTTTTCCAAAAAGGAATTCACAACAGATCCCTTACCTAAATCGAGGAAAGAAATGCATAAAAAAATCCAAACAATGATGACAAGTACCACACACCATAAAAAATGAACTCAAACCAGCTTCCGCATGAAACAAGACCAAAAGCAAACCAATTTTCACGTGTTGCTGCAATTACCAGAGGCATGTATCCGTAGAGTTACATATCGTTGCTCTGACTCTCTCATTCCATTCGAAAACAACTGCAGGAAGAGACGCAAAATTAGGAGCCAGAGCAAGACAAACCAAAGCATACACCAAGCTAGGAACATTCACCTTATAAAAGAAGGGGCTCTTAGCAGCTAAAATAGGAGAACTAATATGTACAGACTTGACTCTAAGAACAGTCAACAAGTCCAAGCTCCAAGCTGGATCAATGCTACCAGTTGCTTCCTCACCTAGAGCACCCGAACCAAATGTGATTCCTAATTCATAATCAAATGAAGCTTAAAAAGAACTTAGCAAAAATGGATGTACCACATTGGTTCAGATTCAAAACAACATCAGCGGGTGATTCTTCGACCATGGCCTCAGGTTCATCATCCTGATTTTCATATGCCACACCGTCCTCAGTGTCCGGCATGTTACATTGTAAAATTTGATCACGTTGCACAAGGACATCCCCTAAATGCATAATTCACAATCACAAAAATGAAAACTAAATCCCTTGAAAATATTTCTCATTCACAATTTTGCAACAAGTCAAGCCAACATACAACAAGATTAGTTACTTTATGATTAACAATACCAAATGATTGAAAAAAATAAACATTGAATTGCAAGAAATTCAAAAAATAAAAACTGACCAGCATCTTTTTTAATTTCTTCTCGGCGTCGTTTGCGGTTACGGGCCCAGTCAGCAATGGAGGAGCAAGCGTCGCCTTCAGATTTGGAATCGGGCAAATCGGGCATGATTTCGATTCTCAGAACCCGATCTGAGAAGTTGCTGTCGTTAAAGGCGAACCCAAAATCGGAATCAGGCAGGCCCGGTGAGAAGTCCGAGTCCATGTTCGCTTGAGGGTCAAAGAGATCGACGTTCACTCTCATGCCCAAACTTACAAAACCCTAGGCCTTTTTTCGAAATACAAAATCCCAAATATGAGATCTGATTTTCGTGGTTCCCCTTTTGCTATTATAAAACCAAAAAAAAAAAAAAAGTTAAAAACGAGAGAGAGAGAGAGTTTGCTTTCTTTAATATAACAATATTAATGAATCGATTTAGGAAAGTACACTTCAATAAGTAATAGCCAAATCTACATTTTAGTCATCAAGTGTAAGTTGACGACGCGCCCCCTGCACTAATGTGGTGTTTGGTTTTAAGAAAGAGGAGAGGAGACGAGAGGAAAGGAGAAAAAAAAGGAGTGAAATAGAGAGATGGTGAGAGGAAAAGAGTGTTAAAAATTAATTGTTATTATTTAGTTTTATATTAATTTTAAAAGAAAAATAAATTATATTTTTTGAATTTAAACAAATATATCCATTATATTTGATGTTAATATTATTAACAAATAAAAAATAATTAAACTATGAATTAATTTAATTTAAAAATTACATAGTTAAATAAAAAAAATTTAAAATTATATCATCGTCCGGCCATGGACTCATAGACAGCTGCCATGTTGACTGCAGTTGATTGCTATTGATCACCATTTACCATCATTTTTCATTGTGTTAAGTGCATAATAATGATCATTTGCTCGTTGGAAATGTTAATTTTGCAAAAAATATACTATATAGTAAAAAATATGAGATTTAAAATTTTCTCAAGCATTTGAACAAGACTTGAGATATACAATAATGTATATTAGCATTTCTAACTCCATAAAGTTGTAAATCAATTCATGAGAATTACATTGGTACTAGACTTTTATGGTAAAGTGCGTCTTCGGCAAAACTCCGGCGAATCTCCGTTGACTTTTCGGCAAGTTAATTTACTTTTTTTAAAATAATTTTACTTATTGATTTAAGAAAATAAATATAAATTCTTTTTACTTTAATTTATTTAAAATTGATTTTGTTTAGAGGGTAATATCGAAATTTTTGTGTTTCAATAGATAAGGAATTTGAAATCTTTAGTTATTAATAAGGAAAACAAAATTTTCAATTTAATAGAGATTGGATTTCAATGGATATTAATTTCCATTAAACTTAGTACAACCAAATAGTGGAAAGTAGAAAAGAAATCAAATTATTTTGCTGTCCCAACTTCTCTAACCCCAAGAGATTGTTTTTTAAAGGTTTAAAAGTGATTTTAAATATCCTAAAGTTAATTTTAATGTTTAGTAAAAAATTAAAATCATTTTTGTTAAAATTAGTCCCTCACATAACTGATTTTAAAAAGTAAAAAATAAGTAATTTTTAAATTTTGATTTTAAAAATTAATTTTATTTTTTAATATACTTTCATAAATATCTTTATAATTATTACTTAAACTGAAAATTATCCTTATTAAAATTAGAAATAAAATTAATATTTTATTATTGATTTGATTGTACTAATTTTTTTAAAAAATTAATATTTTAATATTTTTTATTATAATTCATTCATTCCTTTCATTTATCCTATCTCTTCTTTGTATTTCACATTAAATCAAAAGTTTTTTATGGCAATATAGTCTAAATTTTATTTTTAGTAAATATTATTATAATAAATAATTAAAATTAATACAGTTAAATTTTATTTTAGTTAAAATTATTATGATACAAAATTAAAAATATTATATATACATATTTTTATATGTGTAATTAAATTTCATCTTTCTTTATATACATTTTATTTATTTATTTTTCTATAGTAATTTAATAGTAAAATTTACTAAACACAAATAAGTACTTTTAAAACTCACACATTTTTAAAATAAAATTTACTAAATATTTAATTGATTCTTTCCATAACTGATTATTTTTCTAATACAGTTAATAATTATTATTTTAAAAGGTATAGTATTTCTAAACTGGCTTTAAAGGCCATTTGGAATTACTTTTGAAAAGTTTAAAAGTAATTTTAAAAATTTTAAAGTTAATTTTAGTGTTTGGTAAAACAAACGTCAAAATCATTTTTATCAAAATCAACTCTTTCTACAGTTGATTTTAAAAAGTAAGGGTGAGATAGTTTTTAGATTTTGATTTTGAGAATTGATTTTATCTTTTAATATAATTTCATAAATATTCTTAAAATTATTACATAAACACAAACTTATCCTTATCTAAATTAGAAATAAAATTAATATTTTAATAAATTTTTATTATCATTTATCAATATCAATTTGTTGGTTAAATTATTGCAAATTTATTTCACAATATTATAAATTTAATTATCAATTATTTTAAGATGAAGAAATAAAAAATAAAATTAATAAATTATAAAATTTTGTTTTTACTTGAAATTATCATTATACACAATTAAAAATATTATATGTACATGTTTTATATGTATAGGTAAATTTTGTCATACATTACTTATATTTTAGTCATTTATTTCTTTCAACAGTTTAATAGTAAAATTTATCAAATGTTCATAACTATTTTCAAAATTTATAATATTTTTGAAAATAAAATTTACCAAACATTTAACTAATACTCTTCACAAATAATTATTTCTATGGCACAGCTAAAAATAATTATTTTAAAAGTTACAACACTCCTAAACTAGCTCTAACTAAATGATAATTTTCTATAATTTTAAATAAATAAATTTTGGTACTATATTATCTAAGATAAAATTTTAATCATATTAAATGATAATTTCATATAATTCTTAAATAAATAAATTTCAATATCATATTATTTGTTAAGACGTTTAGTCTCTTTAAAAGTTTTTTTTCATAATTTGAACTCCAATCAATAGAGAAATTTAATTATCAGTTTTTTAATAATCTATACTTACCCTTAAGTAAAGTTAACAGTCATTTTTAAATTACTTTTGATAAACTCAAAACTAATTTTAAAAAATTAAAAGTTAATTTCAATATTTAATAAATTTTCTTACAAGTCACAATTGACAAAATCACTTCATCCTACACAAGATTTTAGAAAGTAAATAATGAGTAGTTTTTTAAAATCAAATTTTAAAAATTAATTTTATATTTAATGTAATTTCATATATATTATTACTCACATATATTATAAAAATATAAAATTATCCTTATTCAATTAAAAAGCAAAATCATTAAAAAGTAAGTGATCATGATTATTGACAAGTATATTAAGATAAGAAAATAAATAAGTTAATAAAATAATGATATTTATTTTTAGTTGTCAGTTATTATATTTAGACAATAAAAAACTCTCATTTATATACTTTATAAATATGTAAATAAATTTTATTTAATGCTATATATATTTTAGTAAGTTGTATTCTTATAATAATTTAATAGTAAGATTTATTAAATACATGTGACTTTTTTTCAAACCCACCATATTTTTAAAAAATAAGTTTTATCAAATATTTAATTTTGATAGCTGATTATTTTTATAGCATACATAATAACAATAATTTTAAAAATTATAATATTGCAAACTATCACGAATATATATAATTTGCTTGCACTTCTTATTTTTATCTTGGAATTTTGAGAGAGTCTGTGTGTATGAAGAGAAAGAAAGAGTCCTTCTCTAATCTCTAATGAGGCATCTTCACTTTGCTAAAGTGAATATGTGCACTAATTTTTTTTTTTAAAAAAATTATCTTTACACAACCTCTATTTTATCATATGCACATCCAACAATTACAAAATTTTAATATATTTATTACACCACCTTTGTTTCTAAACTCATATCATTCAACCACTTTAACATTAAAAATAATTATTTTATCCATAAATGAATTAAAAGATTATTTTATTTTATAAAAAATTAAAAAATAAAAATTATAATTATAAAAATACATATAAATTCAATAGAATAAATAAATCTCAAAATCTAAGATGATGATTTTAAAATGAAATTATAATTATAAAAAATTATCATTTATAATTATAATTTTATTTAATTTTTGTAATTAAATTAAGTGTAAGAAACTTAACAAAAATTAGCATTAAATGAAAAACTCCCTATAATTATTGTAAACTTCCCTATAATTAATATTAAAAATTTTGTCTATACAAATTAAATGATATTATGATTATAAAAAATTAACAAATTGAATTTAGATTTATTTATTTTATTAAATTCAGTAGTATTTTTATTATATTTTTTATTTTTAAAATTTTATACAATAAAATAGCCTTTAACTCATTTAGTGGTAAAATAGTCATTTTTTAATGTTAAAATAATTTGTTAATACAAACTGAAAATAAAGATGATGCAAAGAATAAATTAAAATTTCCAGGTGATTAGATATACATGTGACAAAACAAAATGGTGGAGAAATAATTTTTTTTAAAAAAATATTTTAATACTATATATATAATCTATTAATGGCATTCTTACTTTGTCAAAATAAACATGTCTTTGATGATGATGATGATAAAGTGAAGGATTGAAACAAGCATAAATCAATCTTTTAACTCTCTAGCCAACTGAATTTGCGCTTAGATAGTTAGCCAACTAAACTTTTTGAAAATCACATGGTCTTACTATTTTGAAACTTTATTGGTGAGTTTTCTTGCGTAAATAATGTTATGCTATTGAATATATTTTTATTTATTTGATGTTTAATTTTTGCCCCATTTGTCATTAAAAATAAATATACAAATAAAAAAAGTAATATTATAAAAAAATCTTATACAAATTAATGTAACACAACATGATTGGTTGAATGAAAAAAATAAGATAATATGAATAATTCGTGTGAGTAATATGATGTTTTTATTCAAGCAATCATATTATATTACATCATCTTATATAAAAAATTGTAACTTTATCTTGATAAGAAAGTGATGCAACATTTAATTTCAGAAAAAAAAAGTGATAACATTTATTTATCGAACATTAGAATGAGTGAATAAATAATTTTTTTAAAAAAATTGATTAAATACATAATTTTGCAGAAGGTAGGCATTAATCATCTTCTCGGATACTAGCTACGGGTTGCGCTGCATAAGTTTGCAATGGGATTAAGTGATGATTTCTTGTGGGCTCGGGGCCACTTCAGTTTTATCTTCCACAAGCCACACCCGAAGCATTTTAAGGCCATTAGTAACAAATTTTGAAGGCGTGGGACTGCTAGCACAAGTGAAGGTCAGGGACGAGCTCATTAACGCGTGTACTTTACCTTGATGGGTACGGTTATTGACTGGGTAATCCTGGTGATGCCTCTCGACCAGGTGCAGTTAACGGAAGATCGCTTGTGAACTCCAAGTTATTTTTAAAATTTATTTTTTCTGTCAAGACATACTTTATATTTATATTTAGAAATATATTTTTTTTGGACCAACACTTACCTCTAATTTCTCAATTTCTTCCTCTCAGCTCTAGTTGTCTTGTACTTTCCTCCTAGCACTCTTCTACCCCACCACCCACATAAACAAAATTTATTAGTGATGGACTTTTTAAATGCCAAATTAAAGGACATGTACTTGAATTAATTTGAATTGAAAGTGAACACAGATGGCTTAATTGTGACAAGAACTCTTATTTAAGTTTATATGAGATAGTGGACATTGATAAAAAAGATTGACAAGAGTAAGAATTTATTATTAATAGGAACAGCAATGGTGCCCCTAAACTCGTTTAAACCCCTCACAAAAATCCATCCGCCGGTGGGTTTGGTATTACAAATTAAAATTTATACTAGGTTGCAGGTGGGTTTGGTATATGGTAAATACTTAGTGGGTATCTGTGAACCTACAACTTTTTTCTAATTATTTTTCTAAAATTTTAATAACTTTAATACTTATTATAATTATTATATACAAATTAATTTCATTATGTAATTGTGCACTATTATAAACTTACGGATTATTGCATGCTTATTAGAATTGAAATTGTACTTATGGATTTTTATATACTTCTTATAATTATTATATAACCAAGCATTATTATATATTAATTATAATTTTGTTATGGGGATTAGTGTTAGAAAATATTAATTTTAAATTATTATTTTAGGAATTGTGTTGGATGGATACTATTGGTGGTGAATGAAATAAAGATCTTTAACTCCTAGAACTTGTATTGAATGAAAATATTAGATGATAATTGTTATTGGTGCAGCGATGATACTTTTGCATAATTATACTTTTACTTTTGGGTACTAGTTATATATATATAATTGAAAGTACTTTTGTGGTTTGATGGACTTTGATATTTCATATTTGATTTCGAAAATTGGTTTGGAATTGTGGTTTTTTTCTTTGGATTGATGTTAAATTTTAATTTTTCATTTACTTTAATTGAATTTAAAATTGAGTATTTTATATAAAATTTTAGGTTACTATTATAAATCTATACATTGAATTATATACTATAAATTTTTAGATTTTATTAAATTTTTAACATTTTTTATTTTAAATGTGGGAACACATAAAAAAATCCGTTGACTACTATTGTGCATTTGGTAATTATTGAAACCAACAATAGATTGCGAATGAATTTGATAATTTAAAATTTATGTGAATTACAAAACTCGTAGCAGCAGGTGCCTATTACCAACCTTAGTTATTAATATATTAGTGAAATCAAATTGATGAGAATCTTGTTGCTAACTAAAAGTTGATATTAGGTCGAAAGGCTCAGGTAAGGATGGCAATTATGTCAATAAACTCACCCAAATCCATCTGAAGAAAAAAAAAAACCCCATAATTGTATGGGTTGCAGGTGTGTTTGGTATTACAAATTAAAATTCACACTTGGATGCGAGTGTATTTAATATTAACCTAATGTCTTGGTGGATACCTGCATGAATATCCACCAAACTCACAATATTTTTTTAAATACTTTTAATTAAAAATATTTAAATTCAAAAAATATAAAAAAAAATAATGCAATTATGCAAAATGTCAAATAATAAAAGTATAAACGCGTGTACTATGTATAACAATGCAAGTAGCATACATGGCCTTAATAGTCATAGCAAGGGTTTTGATATTTCAAAAATATTATTCTTTCGAAAATATTAATTTTAAGCACTAAGCATGATGTTAGATGGGTGCTAATGGTGATAAATAAAATAAAAATCTTCTCTTGGAGCTCGTGCTGAATGATAATATGAAATGTGATTGCTATTTTTAAATACTAGTTTATGGTTTTTTATTTTAATGAATTTGTGTATATTATATTTAAATTAGAGAATTTGTGTTAGATTGATATTGAAATTTTAATTTTTTATTCATATTGGTTAAATTTAAAATTGAGTATGTAATATCAAATTTGAGATTATTTTATAAATTTATATATTAAACATTTATGATTTTAGATGTACACACTCGCAAAATTTTTGTCAGATACCATTGTAGGTTTAGAAATTGTCAAAATCCATAGCAAGTGGATTTTCTTAAAAAAATTAAAATCGTTATGGATTGTGAGTTTAAGTTTGATAATGACAAATCCGCAGCTGGCAATGACCATTATCATCCCTAAGCCTAAGTCAATCTTTCAAGTATGTAATCAGCAGTTGACTCAAGTCACTATAATAGAAAGAATAAATATACTAAAGAGAGGTGAATTCATATTGGTCAACTTTGGTCAAGCCCACTTAAATGGCCTTGGTCAATAAAATAATACCTTGTGAAATAAACTAATAAAGAATCAATAACCATAAGAAACCCAAAAAAAATCTAATACCGCTCATTGTTATATAGGCCTATAATTGAGTTTATAGTAAGATTTAAATCTTTAATCCTAATAAAACCTTAATTTCGACCGCGCTCCTTTTTTATCCCTATGATGTAGAGTTTAGTAGTCAATAACTCTTGTTTAAGATACAAGTCCAAGATCTTAATTAATACAACATGATTTCACCAAAAAAAAAAAATCTACACTAAACTAATGTAACGGAAAGATAAATTGATGTAGCAAAAGGATAAAAGATGTAGAATGATCAATATACAAAGATATTTTCAATGCTTTGTTGTTTTTTAGAATACCCAAACAAATAAATAAACTGAATTCAAGTTGATTTTAATAACACCTGCAAGTTTAAGATGTTAAAACTTATTAATTTCACATAATATTGAAATAAGAAAAGCTCAAACCAAAGTTCATTCTAAGAAATATTTAATAACAAATAACCAAGGTCTAGTTATAAAAGCTACAAAAGGTATTTATTTATACCAACTATGATTTATTTTAATTTGACTAGAAAACTTATTTTAACAAAATTCAAACTAAAACTAAGAATGCAACTTAAATAAGAAACTAAATTAAATTATAATATAAACTAATTAAAATATTCCTAAATATTATAAACTTCTATCTAATTGCGGCATCTTCTTTCTTCCTCAGCATCCATTAACCTAATTAGGAAAACACTTTTATTTATTCTTAAAAGAAGAAATAATCCTCAAAATCGCACTTTCTAACATAAGGAATCATGTTATCTTCTAGGATTGAGATTCTTAGGCCCTATGATGTTTGCCCTCAAAAGCTGTAAACAAAGCATCCCATACATAAATCCCAAGATCATCTATTAACATCGTTCATTATAAACTATCATCATAAAAATCAGGGTTTGCTTAGTTATAGCTTGTGGAACTTAGCGGATTTTGTTTTTTGTGCGTACAATTTCATTAGGCCCCTATTTTTACTGTTATTTATATTTTATTTATAAATATTATAAAATTTTCTATTTATATATATATTATAACATTTCATTAAAATCCTTATCCTTTTTTATTTTATTTAAATATTTCATGTATTAAACTGAATTTTATAATTTTTAAATTCTAAAAATACTTTTAATTTAAATTAAAAGAATAAAAAGCACTAAATAAATTATAATTATAATTATTATATTAAATTATTATTATAATAACAATAAAAATTTTATTTAAATAATTAATAATAATAAATAACAATAATAATTAATATTAAAAATTAATAAATTATAAATAAATTATAAAATATAAATGAAGAGTATTTTTAAATTCTAAAAATACTCTTTATTTAAATTAAAAATATAATAATTATTAAATAGGTTATGATTATAATTATAATTGTTATATTAAATTAAAATTAATATAAAAAAGTATTATAATTAATTAATACATTAATAATACTTAATAATAATTTTTATTTAAATTATTAATAACAATAGCTAACAATACTTACCGTAATTAATTAATTTTTAATTAAAAATTCAATTCATTTTTTACACTCTTTTTCATTAACTAATTTTTTATAAATCTAATTTTTTATAAATATCAAAATAATTTAATTTTTATTATTTATATTTTATTTGTAAATATTATAAACTCTTCTATTTACATATATTATAAAATTTCATTAAAACCATTATAATTACTACTTTTATTATTTGTAAATATTTTATTTGTAATTTTTATCATAATCACTACTTTTATTTTAATTATTGTAATTTTTATTATTTTTATTTAAAAATTAATTAATAATAATAATTATTGTTAGTTATTATTATTAATAATTTAAATAAAAATTATTATTAATTATTGTTAATGTATTAATTAATTATAGTAAATTTTAATTGTTATTATTATGATTATAATATTTAATAATTTTTATTCTTTTAATTTAAATCAAGAGTATTTTTAGAATTTAAAAGTTAGAGAGGTCAGTTTAATATTTTAAAATTTAAATAAAAAAATATAAGGGTTTCATGAAATTTTATAATATATGTAAATAGAAAAGTTTATAATATTTACAAATAAAATATAAATAACAATAATTAAATTATTTGATACCTATAAAGAATTAGTAAACAAAAAGGAGTGTAAAATGATGAATTGAATTTTTAATCAAAAATTAATAAATTATTATTATTATTATTGTTAATTATTATTATTAATAATTCAAATAAAAATTATTATTAATTATTGTTAATGTATTAATTAATTATAATAAATTTTTATAACAATAATAGTAATAATAATTTAATATAACAATTGTAATTATAATTATAATCTATTTAATAATTATTATATTTTTAATTTAAATAAAGAGTATTTTTAGAATTTAAAAATACTCTTCATTTATATTTTTATAATTTATTTATTTTTATTTATTTTTTACTAAAAATTAATTAATAATAATTATTATTGTTAGTTATTATTACTAATAATTTAAATAATAAAATTATTATTATAATAAAATAATTTAATATAATAGTTGTAATTGTAATCTATTTAATACTTTTTATTCTTTTAATTGAAATGAAGAGTATTTTAAAATTTAAAAATTATAAGAGTTAGTTTAATACTTTAAATATTTAAATAAAATAAAAAAAATAAGAATATATGTTTATAATATATGCAAATAAAAAAATTTATAATATTTAAATTAAATATAAATATAAATAATATAAAATATATGAGGCCAAATGAAATTGTACACAAAACCACGTAAGTAAGTTAGGAGGATCCTCAATATCAATCTTTACAACTATTCACCCTCTTTGTTCAAGGAAAATTCTTCTTGAATAAAGAAACCTAGTTTAATTTTTTTAACCTCAAAAAACCTTAAATTGGCCATCATTGCCATCCCATCACGTTAATACACATCCTTAAACTTAGATCAGTGCTTCATTTGCTGTCAAACATTTTTAAACCCTTAAACACTAACCTTGAACCAAGCAACTATTGTGGCAGTATTTTGAGTTCACTTCCCAAATCATTTTATTCTTAGAAATTAATGTCAAAATAACTCCAAGTATCATCCAATCACACACTTTCTGGGTTGCTGTCATCCCGTTGTACTAGTTGTAAAGGCAAGTCCCTAAACATTGTTTTGCATTATTTATTGGTGTAATCTATCTCACACTACTAGTCATATTTGGTGCCATTATTATTCAAGTCCAAATCGATATTCAATAAGCCGACCATAGTAAAATATTCAACATGAGTGCTTGGATAATCCAGGAACCTTACTTCTTGAATTATCAACAGAATAGCTTGTTCACACGTCACGTTGATGCCTACTCACACATCAGGCTCAAATCATATCTCTAGCTGAAGAACGATCGTCTTCAACCAGCCATGCAGAAGGATTGAAATCTCGCCAAAATTTTGGTGACTCCACTAGTGATCTTTCGAAGCATTCACAAAGTGACAAGGTTTTTTTTTTTTTTCTTTTAATGAAATCCTGCCAAAACAAATGCAAAATGCTCGTGAGGAAAAAAAATGTATAATTAGTGGCGAAGCTCAAATATTCAAAAAAAAAATTACTTAATTATAAAATTAATCTCATTCATACTCATATAAGAGTTTTTATATGAATTAGCTACGTGCCTCTTCAACTATCATGAAATTCTTGTCCGAGTTCACCATTTGGGAGGTAAATATGTTATCTAAATAATATCAAATGGTATCTAAAATAAATATTTTGAATATGACCCTGCTTATTAGGTTTATCTTTAGTTTCTTAGTAATAAAACTATTTCGGATAATAGAAAAGCATTGAATTAGGGAAAAAAATTATTGTTATATTCCCCATTGTGTGTAATATGCTGGTGTGTGAGGTGTAAACCATAAAGAGCTTGCAGAGATAGAAAATAGAGAGTTTTAACTCGATTTATTTTGTCCTCGTACAAAATTGCCATGGGAAGGGGGATTATTGGGATGGTCTATCCCATGAAACTCTGGGCCAACTGAAGTAAACCCAAGTTCTGTTAAAAAAAATGATTCAGCATGGAACGGCGGTTGTCATCACCCATCCAAAGTTGTGGAAACTTAGAACGCTGGTTTTTTTTTTTTTTTCTTAATAAAAAAGATAAAAATCGAATGAATACTGCATACGTACCACTTTTAATAGCACTTGCTAACACTTATGACCAAAGCTTTAATTTACTTTTGTTAGGAATAATTCTTTCAATTATAAAAATCCCGATTCTGATTTAACACGTAAATCTATAAGCAAAAGCAAAAGCGTGAATGAAGAAAAGAAAGGACGATCATGCTGGCGTGTCTTCTTCATTCCAAGTACGAGTTTGTTAATAATTAACATTCTTAATTATTGCCAAATGACAGTAATAAGATCCCTTTTTCATGCGGTTCTTTCCTTTATTATAATATTCATCACTTCAATTACTTATTATTATATCATCAGTGGGACAACTGTGCAAAGTTAAATTCTGTCTCCATTGTTCTTAAGTTAATAATTGAAAAACGTAACCGACTTTCTATGGATCATTAACTTGTTAATATTGGGAAACACGTCTTTTTTGCCGACCTTGATGAGCACGGGGAATTAAACTGATGCTTCTGTACCAAAGTCCTTTCTAGATTGTCGATCATATCGTCATAGGCAGCTAATCAAGCATCAAAGCTAATTGAATCTTCTTTTTGTGTGTGTGTCAATTGTAATGGAGTCTTTTTCAAATTATTTACTCAAAATTTTATGCTAAAAAAATTCATCCTAAGCAATATGATATTTGTCATAATTAATTTACTTAAAATTTATCAAAATTTATTTAGGTACCGCTTAATCCACGGCATGCAATCAGTGTAATTAATTTACACTTCATGAATAAAGTAATAAAATGCTGTCTTTGAATTTAAACCATCACTTAGCACTTCAAAATGTCGGATACAATTTGTTTAAATAACCGCAACCGAAATAGATAAGCTTTAATTTTCATAGCTTTCAAGACCTGCTGCCGTGTGTCCATTATTCTTGTCCAATATTTATTTAAGAATTTTCGTTAATTTTATGCATTTTTGCAGATTTTATCTAACTTTATTGATATAATACGTATTTGATAGGTAAAACCAAATGAGTGGATGTGATGGGATCTCGTTCCCCGCATTCTAGTGCCTTTCATCCGGAAATGGCTGTGCAACGTCAGCACTTTTGTTAATGTATACTAACTAATAAAATGAATAAAAAGTTCGTGAAACTATTGATGAACTCTCGCGTTCATTAACATGTGATACACTTTTGTTGTTTTGATTCATGACAAATAATTCAAATAGTGGAAAATAAAGAAAATAATTTCAAGAAGAAAGCATCATGTGTAACTGAATTCATCAATGTGCCTTGCTTTTAAAAAATAATTTTAAAAAATACAAATCATATCCCACTTTGGAGTAAGATGTATTGTCATGTCATATTTGGTAGATCAAAATTAGCATATTAGCAAAATAAAAGAGAAATCACTGGGCCAAATGTCAAGTGTTAGAGTTACTCCCTCACAAGTGTGAGGTTAGTATTTTGAACTCTATAAAAATAGTGTAAGGGTTTAATTTCTTTCTTTAAATTTGAGTGAAGACACTCTTTTCTCTTTTAAAATTTGAGTAGAATTAGTGTCCCTTGAAAATTAAAAAATATTAAAATTTAAATAATATTATATAGGATTTGATATAAATTAATCTTAATAATTGTCTGATTGTATATATTAGTTGCAGTCTCATGTATATGAGTTATAATCTTAAGTAATAAACTCATGTAATAAAAAAAAAGCAAAAGAAAATAGAATTTTTTCTTAAAAAAAAAAATTATTGACCGCCATCTACTGTTTCTTTAATTATCGAACATAATACATAAGCATTTTATGCAAATTAAATCTAGAGTTAGGATTGTTGGTATTAAGACTATCTTAATTCAGCTGTGGGAGGAGATAGTAATTAATTTTATAAGTATGAGGTAAGATCTTACATTTGAGCTAAACTTTTTAGATTGAGAAAGAGTCAAGACTATTTATCAAATGATACCAAAGTGTATGGGAAATTTATAAAATTAACCTAAAAATTTTGTGCAACAAGCACGAGGGATAGGCACACACTTTAGGTGTGACAACCGCATGCCTGTTACAAGCATTTAGTGCGATAGCCGCACACCATGGTGGGCACCGATAGCCACAGCCACACCAAAAACATACCAAACACTTCACTCAGACCACCAACATCACAAACACTTCAACCTTCCATCATCATCACAAGCACAATAAAAGAATAAGAACATAAAACAAGAACACATACTAGAAACATATTATAAATTCTAGGTTTTTTAAACTAACCGTAAATTTCAAATATTAGCCATAAATTTGGTGATATTGGCTGTTGAGAATGGATCTTGAGAAGTCATTGGTGAAGAGTGAGTAACTTGGAGGAGAGAATCCATTTTGCGAGAGAGAGAGAGAGATAGTTTCGCGACAATGAAAAGAGTATTTTCGTCACTTGGGGTGTTGTTTGGCTAATGTTGATAAAAATAAATTTGGAAGGCTAATTGTGAAAAATGACAAAATTTTTGAATTAATTTTATAAATTTCCCAAAGTGTACAGATCGGTGACAATCTTGTCTCAACAATTTTAACTCAAAGCTCAATATGCGAAGAGTAAATCATATGGTTACAACTCGTGTCAAATATGAAAGGAATCCACGGTCATTTTACAAGTGTAAGTGTGAAGTATTCTTTCACTCCTTGGCTTCCAAACATTTTAACTATCAACAGAATTACTAGGTTGTTTTAATATTATTAAAAAAGTTCATTAAATTCATAAGTTTTTATGATTTTTTTAATATAGAAATAGTTTTCACTTTTTCTCTGAAGTATATTCTTAAAAAACTCTCTCCTAAAATAACTGTAATAGCACTACTTTGCATGTGTGACTTTTAAAATTTAATGCTTAAAGTAGATTATTATTTTAATTAGAGTTGTAAATTTATTTCTATATATATATATATATATATATATGTGTGTGTGTGAAGCTGGATTCTTAACATCCTATTACTTTTAAATATGTATTACTTTATTATTTTATATGTACTGTCATTTATACCTTATATAAACAAACTTATAGTTTAGTACTATCTAATCAAAGGTATGAGTCTGCCGCATATATCATATTACAAATTTGAGAAAATCTTGTTTAGAAAGCACTGTGCTCGATTGTGTGGACCTACCTCAAATAATTTCGATGAATTATTTCCCTACATGCCTATTCACACTAGGTTGCCTAAGCGTGATCCACAGACCAACTACACTGGTGAAAAGTAGTAGTAGTTTGTACGCAGATCTCTTAAAAGTTGAAACTATCACTCTGCAAATACTACCAGGGTTGGAACAAATGCTGGCATCTATCCGAGTGCAGAGTGCAGAAGAGAGAAAAAGGGGGAGGCAGATCCCGAGGAGAGAGCCATGACCATGCTCACTTCATGTGGGCAAGTTATGAATTATTCTGGCAAACCCATTATGACAAAGAGATGAATATATAAATATAAAAGGAATTGATGATTAAAAAGGCATGCGTTATGCATATAATAGAAAAATTCAAAATTTGACAGAAAAACAAGGTCAAGCAAAGCTAGCTGTGCAAAGTGCAAACACAATGGTCTTTTCATGGGACAACCCCATTTGTCCATTAAAGCAACAAAATAATGGCTCGTGCTTTTGCTTGCCTTGCATCGGTACTTGTCTCTCTGCAGATGATGTCTGAAAATTATAGTGTTAAACGGCTCATTATCTTTCTCCTCCTCTCTCCCGTCTATGAAGGGAGGTGTCTGTTCACTGTATTATCAAAGTCCATTTTTAATAATTGTTGTTTCCATTCATGTTATCCTTTTACAATACAACAATATTTTCTTGCTATACGAGAAGGTGTAAGACCAACTCAGTTTTGTCTTTGCTTTTTAAAGTATTATTCTTAATTTCATATATCCATCAAGCTTAATTAATTTTCATGTGTACACGTCAACTTTTTGTTGCTATATCCCTTCCCTTAGTTAATACGATGCTAATTAGCTATTAACATATTTTTTTTTTGCCGTTTTTGGCTAATCCTGCGAGCATACGGTGTTATGCATTAATTGAAAAGAAAGTTGTTTTGTTAGTTGATCCATCGTCAGTGTGAGGTGTGAGGATAATACTTTCATCTTCCGTTGCTTTTTTTTTTTTTTTTAACTTTCGCTTCGTAATTATGGAAATCGGGAATTAATGACGTCCTCTCAAAGTTTTTTTTTTAATTTTTTATTTTAAAGTCAATATGATATCTGATATGGAGTGAGAACCGAAAGATCTGAATTGGAACCGCGTTAGGTCTCATGAGGCGGAGGCTACAACCCGTCTTGTGAATTAGGGATTTAGAGGAAAACTTAAAATAATAATAATGAAACTTTTTTTTTTTTTTAAAGGCTGGCTTGAGTTTTTACTAATTTTATGCATATTTTAAGTTCTTGCTGCTTTTGCAGGTTTTTCGTTACAGTTTCCGTAAGATGATTGACTACTGCCTACATTATTATCTTTATTCTCTCTGCCAACTTATTTAAGTTTAAAATTTCTTCATTATTGCTTCTGTCAAACTAAAATTTGGTGGAGGCAGATCAAAATAAGTGACAATTATCCTTCAATTGTATAATATAATTAGGAAATTATTGATTTCAGTTTAACGTATGTTTTTCGAGATAATTGCAATAAATTGTTGCACAAACTTAAACATTATCATTTAGATTATCGCGTTAAGTTTAAATTTTCAGGTCCAATGAAAGCTTAGCATAAAATCATAATGTTTTTTTTTTATAAAAATCTTATGTTCGAACACAAATTAAATCAAACAGAGTGAATTATGCCGCTTATGAAGTGTCTTAGGGTCTATTTTTTGAACCTAAACGAGCCTTTGCAATTGAGAAAATATGTTTGAAAATTTTCCTTGGGGTATGTTTGATAGCGTTTTATAAATAGTTTTAGAGAATCGCAATGATGTCTTCAAAAATGATAATTTTTATTGAATGAAAATATGAAAAAGAAGAGAAAGCAAGGAAAAATGAGATTAGACGGATGGATGGACAGAAAAAAGCAGTGATTGGACAATTGAAGAGAAATGAGAAGGGTGAAATTTGTGTGTAAAAAAACTCTAAGCTGTGAGGGTACCACTTGTTAGGCAGACTTTTTAGGTTGACAAGACTCTGATTTCAGTGATTTGAATGGGAATCTGATGTGATCTTTCCAGATTTAATAATAATTTCCTCATTGCTATCAATTGGCTCCTCCGTGGTTCCCTCCACCCTCCATTGTCTGTTACCCCTATTCCTCTCCCTCCATAATTTATTTAACAATATCGGTTGCTAAATGTAAGCTTTTGGACATTTTTTTATTAAAAGATAAGTCTTTCAAATTCTCAGGAAAAAATACTATCTGTGTAGTCATTGTACATAGTAACGTCTTACGAAGATGGTGTGTGTAACTTTTTTTTCTTTTTAATTTTGACAATTGTTGCTACAGTAATTTTGTATTTGTCTTTAATTATGATTATGACTGACTTCTATTACCTATCATGAGTTATCGGTTTCGGCCAGAAGGCCAGAATTTAGAATAAGTTGAAGTAAAGTGTTGCTGTTAACTAAAAAAGTGTTGCTGTTAACAAAGCTTGTCTCAGCTTTTTGTGTTGGTGAAAGGCTGAATATTACAAAATTGCTTCATTTCCACGTATTGTCCAAGTAAGGACGAGAAGATTCTATCCATAGTTCCAGTAGATATCAGAAGACATATTTTTATTTTTACTTTTATAGGAAACAAAAATCTTTATCCATTCTTCTTTGCAATCTTAATTATACTTTCATACATAGGTTTATGTAATTGTGCAAATATATGTAGAAACCATTTTAGTGAACAAAAACACTAAAGAAATTTTTTTTTTGGCCGGCGCGGGGGGGGGGGGGGTGGGCGGCGCCGGAAGAGGGGTTGGGGATTGTAATCAGCACCTATCAGCACACATTTAGATAGTGGTGGGAAATTGATGAGGTTTCAGAAGCACCGGTTTCGGAGACTTTATAACTTAATTCCACTCCATTTCTCTAGTTTTTGGTCAATAAGAAATGGAATGGAATTAAGTTCCCCTTTGTTTATTTCACATTAAATATGATATTTATAATTATGCAGCCTAATTTTCTTTCCAATGTCTTCTAAACTTGTGAAACTGTTAAGCATGCAGTAATTAATATACACCCCCCCCCCCTCCCACCCAAAAGAAAAAGGGTTCGTTCTTTATTTTCCGCCTTTTAAAGTGGTTACTAGTCAATTCTTAATTTTGGACTTTATCTTTATGTTTTCTAATTGCCAAAAACTGTATGCCTTCCCTTTTTCTATAATTAAGCCAACAGGTTGAAAATTTTACACGATGTGTACCATTAGATATGCGAATGAAGGACACAAACAGGATAAGATATATCGCTTTCATATATTAACTAGCGAACAAGAAATCCAATCTGAAATATCTACATCATGCGTAGCTTGAGCCTAAAGTTAGCACATGATCTAGCTGCTTAAGAGCAAATATTAGTAAATTATCTTAGTAGCCAAAGCTGCACGATTCTTATTCAAAACCACTTTGCAATCTTATCAAATTTAATAATAATCTTTATCTTGATCGTCATCTCAAGACTTGGATTGTTCTCCAGTATAGAAAAAAGCAGCTTTCTTCACCTGATTGAAGATATACGTATGATCTAGATTGAGTTTAATTTTATACTGCATTCATTATAAATTTTGTTCGATCATGTTAAAGTATTAAATTATCGCGTTATTTTTATTGTGTCAACTACTCTTTGTCCTAATAGTTGACACTTCTTTGTTTTATTTTTACATTCGTCCACTTAAAATAGTTTGATTGATGCTATTTGTGCTCGTGATCACCCGAATTCGAATAAGATCAAGGGGCAAGGGATTCGTTTAGCGGTTAGTTTTTCATCCTATCCAAACTATTTAAATAAATAATAAGTCTATTTTTACTGCATAAAAGTATAAGTCTGGTAACTTAATTTCTACACTCTTACCATTGAAACAACCAAGCATTCAAGGTTCGAGTCAGTTTGAGTGCATGGGTTCAAATTCCAGTAATAGTTGAGATTTAATTCTCCTCTTAGTGAAATTATCAGGTATCACGTGAAGATAGAAATTTGAGCTTTCCTATAGTAAAATTATGAAGAATAGTATTCATAGATATTTTATCATAAATATTATATAATTCTGACTACACTATATTAGTGTATTGAAAAAAAAAAAAAACTTGCACTCTCTCCCCATATGCTATATGATAATTAAATTAGTTAACTTGAAGGCGGATGTTGTCATAATGAATAAATTAAACATGCAGAGATAAGATGAAAATTGTATTATAATAATACTGAATGGAAAGCAAAAAGTTCACATGTTAAGTACAATTCTATTTACCATTAATTTAAACATAATCCATAGAGGGAGTATTACATTTGGCATGTAAGATTATATTAGACTAATTATCGGATCAGATTTTATTAAATTATATTTAAATAATATTAGATAGCATTCGAGTTCATATTTAAATATGAATATCAATTAGTCACCAAATTTATAATAATAATTAAAATAAATTTTAAAAATAATTAATATGAAAATTAAATATATCGTAAATAAGTTATTGGGTAATCATAATATAATAAATAAATAAATAAGAAACAACAGTTTCAATATTTAATTAAATTTTATCAAATATTTAAAGAGTATCACATAAAATCAATTAATTAATAGTACTATTAATTTTCATGATATTTTTAATATTATATTAGTGATTGTTAAATTTAGTATAATCAATAATGCAATAAATTATTAAATGGTTAATTTTCTTGGTAAATTATTATATATACAAGTAATGAAAATTTAACTCAAGAGCTAGTAGTAGTAAAAGTGCCAATTTAATTGGATCATAGATAATAAATAAAAACAAATTTGAAGTAAATCACAAATAAAATTTTAATTGATGTGTTGATGTTAGGTATGAATAAAAAATAATGATATAAATGAAAATCTTATAAAGGGATCACTTTTTTCTTTAATCTTAGCACAATTAAAACCATGTATAAACTAATATTACTAATAGAATGATTTTAGGATTAAATTCAAATTTAGTCTCCTTCCCTCCTTTTTTAGTCCAATCCAACTAAACTTACCAAACATGGGATAGATACTTAAACCCAAAATTAGTTCAATCTTATACATAACCTTAGAATCAAAGCATGGCTTAAGTGGATATATATAGGTATTTCCCCTAATCTCTCCTAGGTTTTACTAGATTTTTACTACCTTTTTTAAAATGTTCTTTCTAACTTTAATAAACATGTAAAAAAAATACATGTACGTATTTATGGAAATATCAGATAGCCTATAACCAATATTAATTATGGGCATGGATGCAAGTACAGTTCATGCTTATTAGTTACTACATTATAGAATTAATATATATATATAGGGCATATGCAAAGGAAGTGATGGACTTTCCACAATGGAAGGGATTGGTGGGAGGCTTCTTACAAATAAAAGCTAGCAAAGCGAAAAGAAAGAATATGAATAACTCTTTTTTTTTATTTAATTATGATCACAGTAAAGATTTAAATAATTGTTTGTTGTCTAATCTTTGCCTTTCTTTCAGCTATATAAAGCCATTCCTTTACTCGTAGATCCACGAGATGCTTAGTATAAGCTAGCCAGTGAAGCCAGTGATGGTACCAGCCAATAAAAAGCTCTCTCTCCTTCATCTTCTCTATTGACATTAGTTTTACCCCTCTGTGAGAGATCTCTTTTTCTCTTTCCTTTAGGGTTTTTTCAGCAAGGCCCATTTTCGTGATCTGCACTTGTGAAATTAGCACAGATCTGCATATCATTAGGCAAGGATATACGTGGATAAGATTCGGGAAGTTTTTCATTGTACGTTTTTTTTTTTCCAATTTTTTTCAAAGTTTGTTGATTTTGATTAAGCTGGGAGCTTTCTTCAGTCCACTTATGGGTGGCAATAGGATTTAATTAGCTGCTGACTCATTCATCCAAATACTGAGTAAAGAGTCGAAATGGATACCCAGTAAATGAGTGAATGATGCGGGAGACAAATTGAATCTTAAGCTTCCTGTGCTTGGACTGAAGGGAGCTCCCATTACTCGCTAATCTTATCCATATTATAGGTAATTATATCTTTATCTGTTTGATATTATTTATTTTTAAATTGCCTAGGCACACTATAAATATAAATGCTAGCTACTGAATAATTATGCAATTGGCATGCTGAATTAGTAAAATAATCAGCTTTGACTTATCCTCCGAACTTATTTCATTATTACTGTTATTTTTTTGAAACTGAACTTATTTCATTATTAATATTTTTCAAGATCACAACTCAACCCTTCCTGTGGTATTATGTGAAAGATTATGCAAGTTCTCAAAGTGCTATTGATTTTTTATAATATGTTTATTTGAAAAAATTGTATGTGTATGTACTGTCTCATTTTTTTCTATTAATTAAATTGACTAGCCGTAAAGACATTCTGGATAATTAATCATTATTTTATGTTCGATTTTTTGGTTCGATTTTTATGGATGGAATTAATTACTAACCATTGTTTCGCTTTCTTGAGTGATTATTTGTGGGCAGCCTCAAACTTTTAAAATTAAACGAGGGCTTTAGCCTTTAGGGTTTTTATTATGTTTCTCAAGCTGCTGTTGCCGTTCTTGTTAAAAGGCTAGGCCTCCGCAGGGAGTTTAATTTACGCTCTACGACAACAACCTTCTTGGGTCTTGCTCTCATGCTTGCAACAAGTTCCTAGGCCTAGACAGACATGTCTCTCATCAGTCTCAGGGTTACAATTACCGATATATCCTCGCCCATCGGTGCTTCATATATGTTTTTATCTTACCATCTATCTTTTTCCTTTTAATTCGAAGATCGAGTACTGTATTATTTATCACTTGCTGGCAGTTGGCAACAATTGGGCTGCTGTGTTTTGCTTTGGTGAGTTTGCATGTGCGAATGAAAGCATGAAAACCATCATCGAATACAAGTCCAGAAATAGATACATAATAAAGTTGTGTCTGTTCACTACTGCGCCTGTCTAATTTTTGCGTGCGTTTGACAAAGTCTAATTGCATGTATAGAGAGCCTTCAGCCAGAATCCATATATTGTATGCAATACAAACTTTACACGAGTCCTTGAAAAGCAAAGCAGGCAAATTCGTGTTATAATCCAGTGGTGGCCAATTCTCCTCTGTTGACTGCGTTTCTTATTAATAAGATTATCCCAAAATTAGTAGCGGGGTCTTTCTGTGCGCTTCAATATGTCACATCACATTTTGCATATGAATGTTACCTCGCAAGTGAATTTAGTAGTAACTGCCATCTAAACGATAGAATTAATACAACAATTATCTTCCGCCAACATTTTTTAAGAAATTAATGTTGAAGATCGAATGAAAGTTTCTTTCAATATAATTGAGTCAATGCTGATGGATGAGCGCGACAATCTACTTAATCTCACACTGATGCTAAAACTGAATGAAAAATGTGCTATATGACCATATTGATTTTTTTAATGAAAATACTTCCGTTGACTCTCCATGAAACCCTAACCTAGCATATAGTTTTTAAGCTTAGTGCTTAATCAAAGTTAATTGTGGTTGTTTAATTCCTTAGTGCTGTTCCCCATTCTGATCAGTGATGAGTGAATGACAAGTGCCAGACGTTGCTGGTGATTTGGTTTTGCTTTACAAAAACAAATCTCTGAAGACAGAAAAACAATTTTAATTTTCCTACCACACATATTTTATTTTCCATTAGCTCTTTTTTATACCTCTGCAAGCAAGCTCGCAAACACTATGCTGAATATGGATACGACCAAGTCTCTGTCCACTTTTTCAAAACCCAGCGGTTCTTTCAGTTTCTCGTGTATTCATCGTTGCACCATCTTTAAAGAACATGAGTGCCATTGTTTTTTGTCCTTTTTGTTGTGTAAGTATAGATTGATTATGAAATGAGGATTTTCCACGTGCTACCCTTTCTTACTTTTAAGACTTCAGTGTTCAAACACTTTGTGCACAATTAAATTAATGATCAAAGATTCAAGTAACAAGCCCTGTAAATTATATGCAATGATCTTGCTTTATCTCTGGGGCCTTAATGTTCCAACCCATTTGGAAAAGATTTAATGTGACTTAAACAGAATTAATTTTTTTATCATACTGTCGTGTTCATTCTATCTAGCCTGAAGATTTGTAATATCCCGTTAACTGAGGATTGTTCCTCTTTAATAAAGGAAAAAGGAAAAAAATGCAAATGAAAAATTAATTTCTTTGCTTGGCATACTAGCAAGATGTGACAATCAGAAGATTTGCTGCTTACTTTTTCATTCATAAAACAACAAAACGTACCATCTTAATTTTTCAATTTTTTTAACACTTTTTAATTATTTTAATAATAGTTAAGAAGTTATTTGGCACTATAATAGTATTATTTTTAGTTTTAAATTTAATTTTATTGATATTTATTAATAATCAAAGAATTGATATGAATGGAGATTAAAAAAGTTAGATATTAAAAAATAAAATTGGGCTTGAATAAAAAAATTAATAATTTCTTATAATAAATATATATTTTAGGTTCTAAAAAAAAATCGAATGCGTGAACTACTTATATTTTTTTTATTTAAATTTTTGTATCAGTGAGATATTGATTATTCTAACTAAGGTCGAAAAGATTACTCAAAAAGTTAAGATTTGAAAGGTTAAAAAAAAAGTTAATATCTATCCCTAAATATTAATCTATCTTGCCTAGAAATCTCAATAATCAATAATTGTTAACAGATATGACTCGACAAAATAACTTTTATCCACACATCAAATACAAACTTTGATTCCTGATTCAATCAAAAAAATGGAAATAGTCTTTTTTTATTATTTTTTATTCTAAATTGAATTGGTGTTTAATCGACTCTTATCATTCCCTATGGTAGTTTGGATTTTTCTTTCCTCAAGTATTGGAGTTCCTAGCCTAGGCATATTAATTTTATTAAGGAAGAAATTGGTAATTTCTCTTATTTTATCTAACGATTCATTTTTTTAATTTTTAATTAATCATTATTACTACAATTATTTTGTGTGCAGTTTAAGTAGTAAGTAGACTTTCGTACTTTGATTTGTTTTTCAACTGGATATTATTGGTTTACAAAGATTTGAATCGATTTTGACCTATGAATTAAACACTAAACCAGAAAAATTTTGGTTCTTCAATTTTTTTTTTTTTGATTTTGGTTCTTCAATTTTTTTTCTTTTTTGATTTTGGTTCATCCCTTTTAAAAAATGGTGACCAAACTAAAATCACTCAATTTCAAAACTTTCTGTAACTAATTACATCGGAGTGGGCAAAATTATGTCCACGGTCCGAAGGTAGAGGAGACGCCAAGCAATAACATAAGCTATTTGATCATCTACAGGTTGCTAAGCCCCGCATAAAACTTGAACCATAAGAACTCTTTGCTGTTATTAGTAACAGATTTATTGACTAACATCTTCATTATAATAAGTGGATTTCATTGCATCGATAGTCAATTGATTAATTAATATTAAAAAAAATCAAATGATTAAAGTGTTGATTTTATTTCTTTTCTATTTTATGAGCAAGGCTACACAACTTTGATCAACGATGTTTAGACTTTTATTTTTGAGAAATTATCGATCATGTATTTTTAAATGACGTCCGTATAAAATATATTACAATACTTTTAATATATATCACTCATATACCATAAGTTGGCAAACGACATCGGTCGTTCACTGATCCGTTAATTGCTATTTGTAAATGTTAACATCATAAGGGTGATTTGATTTTTTAAGATAGAAGAAGCTTTTATAAGATAAATGACATGTTGTCCTATTTACCAAACGACAAAATGAAAAAAGCTCTAATAAAAAACAACATAGCATTCCCTTTATTTTATAAAAAATGATATGTCATCTCATTTAACGGGCGGCGACGTCATCCATGTGAAATAACATCATTTCACCGGGAGTTGAAAAAAGAAATTTAATACTCTGTGACCTAATTCGCTTTTTTAAGGTTTAGTCTAAATTTTTAAAATGTACTCTTCTAAGCTCCAGTCTAAAATTTTTATGGTATAATATATATAATTATTATTATTATGTATTATTAATATTATTTTATGGTCTAATGTGGATACTATTTTATGGCACAACTACTAATAATATTTACTATTAATTATTTATAGTTTCTTATAAAAAAATCTACTATTAATAATAAAATCAAAAGAATTTTTTATTAAAAATTTACCTTAATTTTAAGATAAATTTATCGTTTTACCTTAATTTGAATTTCAAGGGCAACATAGTTAATTTACCATAATTTTGTTAATTTTTTAACGGTAGATAACGGTTTAGTATATAGTAGACAGATTTTGTTATCTTAGTGTATACGAGTGATATATGTTAAAAAATTTTTAATACATTTGATACAAGTGTCATTTAAGAGTATGTAAATTATAATTTTTATTAAAAATTAATTTAAATTTAAAGGGTAAAATAATTATTTTACTAAAATTTTATTAATTTCTTAATAATAGTAAATAGTTTAGTGGATGGTAGAGATCATTTGTCAACTTAAGATATATAAATGATATATATTAAAAATATCATAACATATTAAATACGAAATGTTATTTAAAGACACACTATAATTTTTTTTTTGAGGCACAAAACTTTAAACTTATTTATTTAACAAACAACGAAACGCTAATATCTGACACATAATCAGACTTTTCTGATCGATTAAAGGCAAGAGCGGATCTCCTTACCTTTTTACCTAGTTGTGTAAAGTGCCTCTGCCTGCCCCCCTCAATTATTTTCAACCTCGATACACCAACACCAATGTCAAAAAGTTCAACTATCTTCTAAAGCCCTTGAATAGTTACAAGAGACAATTTGGCTTTCCTCTTTCATATCTACTAAATAAGCATGAATCTTAATAGTTAATACTCCAATTGCTTCTTTTAAAGGGATATATATATTGATGATGGTCATATCTTTCTAGGGTCTACTTTTTGAGGATGACTTTTACGTAGTCAATTTTAACTCTTACATCAAAGATGATCTTATATGCTGTTTGAAACTAACAATTCTTGTTGCGGGTTCCGTTTCAATGATGAAGGAATGGACTTCGATGCGCAACAACATAAAACGCACAAACTTGCACTCATCTTGGACAAATGAATAAAGTAGAGCATCTAGTTCAATTGCTACTGTTTGATTTCGAGCATACTTTTCTTTGCTTCAGCCGTCCTGACATTTGATTTCACGAATAATTTCATAATAAGACGATCTCTTTGTTAGATAAAAGATTTAAAAAAAAAAAACTTTAATGTGATGTATTTCATTTTATAGTGTATTAAAATATATAAATTTTTTTGTCTTTTTTCTAGTCCCTTACTTCACTTGACTGGATTATCTTATTGTAAACTACTTCACCTTACTTGATAATATAAATTACATGTGGAGCAAAATATATTTTCTCCAAATAATCGGCCCCATACCAGTCTACCAGATTCTTCAGACAAGCACTTCCCAGTTTGCTCTAAGACCAGAATCGATCCCATGTCATTGAAGCACTTTCGGAGTAAGGCAGGAGCATCCGATTGCACTGCTCACTCAATAAGAATAACTAATTCTAAACTAATTTTGGATGCATGCTGGGGACGGCAATGGGGAGTGGAGGGGAGGAACCGGCATCCTCTTAACTATTCTTGATATTTTGCATATATCCCGGCCTCCTTCCTATTCCCGTTAGAACTACTCCAACGAATTCATGTTCTGTTCTGAATAATAACAGGGATCCCCAAGGGTCCTTAATTCTAAAATAATTAATATGTTTTTAGTTTTTTATTTTAATTATATTTTAATTAATTAAAATAAAAAAATTTAAATAAAATTAGAGCTAAGGCGGCTGTTGCCTATTATCGAAAATTAGAAATTTAGTTTTACGATTTTGCTTTATCTTTTATTTCATTAAATAAAAATTTAAAATATTTAATAAATATTATAATTAAAAAAATTAGGCCAACAGGATATTGACTAACCTTTTTAATGTTCTGAATAGAATTTTAAGATTTCAACCAATCAACTAGGCCCAAAAGTATACTGATATAGATATTTTGATATTTTGTTATTAATACCAATAGTTAATGTCTTACAATTTAAATTTTATTATTTATTCACTAATAATTTTAAGAAATAAAATTAAAAATTAAAAAATTAAAATGAGGAAATGGAGAGGGGGCGGAGATTCCACCTCATCATCCATTCCCTAAAAAGAAATTGAGTAAAAAACTGTCCTCAAATTGGCCTCCACTCTCTCCAAATGGAGAAAATCCTGTCGCCCCATGGGAATTTCTGCCAGCCCTAAATGCCTGCAGGCCAAGCAATTTACTGCTATGAAACTCAACTGGCTTCCTGAGAATAACAACGTATTACTATCTAGTACTAGTAGCCCTTGCAACCAACTGAAAATCATCAAATAGTGGAAGATAGAAATTTGTGATCAATCAAATTTGTCAATTGTATAAACAATGAAGTAAAATCTTGGGTCTGGAATAAAAGTGCAAAGACCGAAGCAATTTGGACGATAATAGAACAGTTTCCATTCTTCAACATTCTATTGCAGCAGCCCCATATTCAAGTCAAGTCCCCCGCTTTGCACATTTTGTGTCGCGTGCTATTCAATCTGGAAGAGCAAACACTGAAAATAATTGGACAGAATCCAAAATCCACAAGATGCCTCTCTCAGGTCTTTAGAAAATTTCAGGGTGGTATAACAAAAATGCTCCTAGCAGACTACTTTTGCAGGCAATTAAGCCGGTTCATAGAGGCCTAACATGTGACCATCAATACATCGCATAGCCGCCACCTGATGACAGTCAAATTATTTAATCAATATCCAACATAAGAAAAAGCAGTCTTGAGAGAAAATGTCTTCTATTTCTATAGCAGCAGTACCTTTCCGTGGATCTCATATTTGATGGAGCCATCCAATTCAGCTCCCAATGCCATTAACTTTGTCACTGTGCTGTTAATGTCAGTCACCGTGAACGATAACAGAGATGAGTTGCCATTCTGCATGACATGGTCACTGTAAAGAGAAACCAGCCATCTTCATTAAGAAATCTAATAGGCCATATTTGGAAAACCAAAGTGGTAGCTAGTTGAATGTCAAATGACTGGTCTATTCGTTGAATTTGCCGCGGAACGTGTTTGAATTACTTTACGTGTATATGCATCAAGTGCAGTGAGTGTAAAATGGTTCTTTTAGGCATATTATCGAACATAAGAAAAGCAGTAGAGAAACCTGGGGGATTGCATGAGGGCGAGCTTAAGTGGACCGGATTGAAGTTCGGCCCAGCGAAGAGTGCACACATTGACGGTGAAATCTAGACCTTCCGAGTAGAAGCGCGCAGCTTTTGGTACCTCCTTGTGCAGCTGCAGTATCCATCTAAACGACGCCGCTGCCATCACTCTCTCCCTCTCTCTCAGTTCATATCGCTTATGAACCTTCGATGCCCGCTCACTCGACTTCACCGACGTGCCCGAGAGCGAACGAAGAACCGGTATCGTAACCCAATTAAACGAAACCCACTAGTTGCTAACAGGCCAAGAGCCCAGTATCCAAAAGTTGGCTACAACGCAGACACTCTCTAGCATTAAACGTCGCGAGGAGGCCCGTGGCCTACAAACAAGCGTCTGCATATTCGGTCGAATTTTCTTCCCAGCAGAGGACAAAATGGCTAAAAATGGCGAAAGAAGCGGTAACTAATCAAACTGACGACTGCATCTCACAATTCATCCATTATGTATTCTATTAAAAAATTATTACACTGATTTACAGACTTAAAATCCAAATTACAGAAAGACAAAAATAGAGCTGCAGTTAAAACACTGCAACATCCGAATGTATAAAGAACTCCGGCCAATATTCACATAAGACAAGTTCCCAAGTGCTGTAAGTACAAGGAGCCAGTCCAATAAGCTTGATGGCAACCACCTCAACCAGTCAGCTGGTTTTCTCATAGCTCAAGAGGATCCTCTAAATACTTTAAATCGCGAGCGTTGCCCTTTTGACCTTGCTTCCAGAAGCTTTGCTTTCAAAGTATTCTCCTTCGAGACAGAAGGTGCTTTGGTCGAGGATTCAGAAATGCTGATGTCTGGAGGTGTGAGTTTTGACATCCACTGGCGCACTGGACTAGCCTGATTCCTTCGTGCAGGGTAACTGCAAGAAGCCTCACCACTCTCATTCTCAGGATGTATGGTCCCCACTTCTGATAACAATATATGATTTCTTATTAAATTATCAATCGTATAGTTTGAGTTTGATCCATGGACCTCATCGTGTTCCTTGTTTTGTCCAGTGATGTTATCCTCAGTCTCTCCATGGTTTTCAGGTTTGTGAGGAGTTGCTGCATGTATTTCCCTTTCAACATCTTTCCCTGGTTCTGCATTCACCATCAGAGGCTCTTTATTACCGTTACACGACATAGCCCAAGCCATCTGTTCTTTAAATTTAACTTGCAAGCCGGTTGGAGTTTGGTCCCATGTTCTTTCACGGGACACATTGTTTTTCTTCATTTGACTATGTTTCATTGCTTCATCACCGCTAATATCCACAGCTTCATCTCTTTGTAATTTCAAGTCGTCATTTCTTGGTTTGTTTAGTTCAAAACAATTTGAATCACTGCCTGCAGAATCTTCTTCATCACCAATACCTTGAGGAGCACTCACAGCCTCATTTAGTGGGACAGATTCAAGTGAATTTCGCCTATCCCTTGGGACCATATTATTAGTCCTCTTAGAAGCAGACATCTGTTTGGCCTGAAGGTAGGTCTCAATTTCAAAGCCCAACTTGTCCACTATTGAGTTCTTCTCAGAAAGACCACCCTGAGCTTCTTCTAGCTTCATCTGCATTCGCTCATCAAGCCATGATTCTGATATATGGAGAATCAAATGATCCTGGTCTCCCTTCCCGGTCCAATTCTTGTCAGATTTCTGTTTCAGAGCATGCAGCTCCTGATCATAGTCTTTTATGCCAATAGCAAATTCATCACAAAGGTCTTCCAACAGCTTCCTTGATCTTCTCTCTCCTTCCAGCTCTCTCAAGGCATTAGAAAGAGTAGACTTAACCTCGGACAGCTCCCGAGCCAACTTCCTGTGTAGACTCTCTGATCTTTTTCTCAATTTTCTCTCATCCTCTAGCTCATCCCTCACAGACTGTACAGCAGCATGGATCCGATCTTGTTCTTTACTCTTCCTAAGTAGTTTATCTTCAGCAATTTGCTTCATCAAATCATCCATTTCATGCCGATCTGCTTGTTGATCTCGAAGCAACTCTTTGATCTTGATGCGGGCATGATCTAGCTCTGTTTTCAAGGCTTTAATTAATGATACATTGGAAGCATGCTGTTCCTCCAAGCTCCAGATGCGATTTAAAACTTTCAAGAGTTCTGTAGATGTCTTAAGATTATATCGCGACTCACCAACTCTTCCCTTAAAGTCTAAAGAACTGGTAGGAGTGACTGCAGGATTATAAGGTGCCATCTGCAGTGAAAGAGCATATGAAACTACACAGAAGGTCCAGTAATTCTGAGGGATTTACTATCAATAGAGTTTGCAAATATCTAATTACGGCATGTTGAGACTTCAATTGAGGACATGTTAAATTGGTGAAAATAATGGAATTTGCGTATATGATATAAAAACTGCCCGAAAGTCATGATCAGGGGAAGTGCTTCCACAGAGTGTAAATTCTCCCCTAAATAAAAAGGGGGGGGGGGAAGGGGAATTTGTGGAAGTAGGGGAGGGTGAATGGAAAAAATGAAAAACAACTACCATTACCAGTACAGCATAAACTCGTGGGATTATGGGTTAAAACTTAAAACCTCAAGATGACAATGGATTTGTGCAAAATATTAGAAGTTTGAATTTATGTGGGAGTAATTCAATCACCAAGGTCATTGTTTCGAGTTGGTTCTTACTTGAGTAATTCAATCACCAAGGTCATTGTTTTGAGTTGGTTCTTACTTGAGTAATTCAATCACCAAGGTCACTATTTTAAGTTGGCTCTCACTTATCCGACTATATAATGAGACAACACAAAAACTAGGGGCACAAGCAAGCAGTAGGCAGTATAAGCCATTCCTAGTCCCATGCGTCAAAAGTTTGGTCTAACCTCATCACAGTCACAATTCCGTGTACCTCTCAAAAATTAAATTTGCGAAGTATTGGGTAAAGCAAAAGGGCATATGAAAATATGAAGTTACTCGTGTGACCAGAAAATTAATGAAAAATAGTGAAACAAATGAAAATAGCTTACCTCCATGGAACTACCATAACTTGCAGGAGACAGAGGCTGCAGGGCATGATTATTTCTTTCGATTGCCCGGTGATGTTGAATCAGCGATTGAGCTATATGCCTCCTTAAACTGCTTGCACTCTCTGGCTGATATAAGAAACAACAGAAAGATTAATGGCAGAATTCCATTCTTCGGAGGATGGTCTGCGACATCACATGCAGAGACTATAACTTGCATTGGGTTAAAAAAGTAGCAATTGGCATTGAAGTCTCAGCGCTCAATACAAGCATGGCATCAAAAACACTTCTACAAACCCCAATAGCAGAAAGAACCCACCAATTTATCAAGAGTGAGATCCTTGTGAGTAGAACAAATGTCAGACTCAAAATAAACTTGCTTTTCGAGAACAGAACATCTTTATTCAGCTAATTATCTCAAGGAGCACGACGCACAACATAGAATAGCCAAAAGAATTTGTCCTAAAACCTCAGTAACTACAGGAACCACAAGAAAACCCAATAATTTTAAGCAAACAAAAAAAGACATTAATATCAAATAAAATTTTTTCATGTTTAAGTAAAATCAATAACCGTGCAAATGAGTGGCAAGCCTTCTTATTGTTAAAGTTCTCTATTTACAAAAGAATTAACTTGGAATTAGCCTGCTAAATACGGCATTTCTAGACAACAAAAAGATGAAAGCAAATATTTATGATCACAACAAGTAACCACACAAATCAGAATCAATAAGCAAAACAGAAACAGAAAGGACCCATAAACAATAAACCGCGCCAAATCTAAACCCAGTATAATCAGCCGAATTCAATTAACGCAGCAATCAGCGGAAGCATCAAATGAAAGAAAAAAATAGAAACAAAAACTCAAATCAACCAACTCCTCGAAGCAAAATATCACCTGTTCAGGAGAGCTGGGAGAAGGATCAGCCAAGAAACGAGACAAGTCCAGACCTTTATCCTTGTACTGGTGCTGGGAACGGTGATGGCGGCGGCGCATTTTAGAGTCGCTAGCACCATTAATAACAACGCCCCGGTGCATTTTAGAGATGGGAAAGTAGTGATGAAACTCCCAGAGTGCGGCAGCTAATTTTCTAGCAGAAAGATGGGAGTTTTCTTTAATGATGCTATCATGCGCCTCAAGAGAACGGCAGTCTCTCCAAGTAGACACTACTGGAGTAGTAGGGCCCCCTCTTTTGCCAACCAAGACCCCCCTCCTCAACTTTTCTCCCAAATTTTCCTCCTTTTCTGCTTCACTTTTTTCTTCCCTTTTCATTTTTCCTTTTTTTTTCCCTCTCTCTCTCTCTATTTAGACTTCAAAATTGTTTTTATGTTTTTCTTTTCTTTTTAGCTTATTCTTCCCTCTCATCACTTTTCTCTTTTTTTGTTTTGGTGGTAAAGTGCGTGTGGAGATGTTTTTGAGCTGTGCAGCAGCGTCTGGGGTTTTCACTCTCTCCGTGTTGTTTCTCTAGTTTAGAGACTTGGAATCTGAAGCACTTATGAGTTATGATGAGCTCTATTGCCAAAAGTGACAAGGGTTTTCGAGAAGTGGCCGGATCACCTGTCTTACATAAAGTTACGTCACCCGCCATAGTTGATTGATCGTACGGACCAGGAGAATAAAATGACTTAATAACATCTGGAGTGCTGTGTTTTTTACCAATTCACAGTTAGTGATGTAATTTGTTACCTTTATACGTAAACCTCCGCCCACCATAAGTCCGTTAAAGACTGTTGTATATCTGTTTATTTAAGGACTTAATTTAGTATGACATTAGCGAATACGTATAATTATGTTTACCAAGAGTTGCATGAATATCGCAACAGATAATATTTAATGATAGAAATTGTGTTAAAAAAATGTAAATTGTGTTTTTATTCATGGATTTACTAAAGCCAAGGCACCTAAATATTATCGATAATTAGATTTCTTTTCTTTGTTTTTTTTTCTTTAATTTTTAATAGTATCGCTTAGAAAATCTTGTATTGGCTTCTTTCTCCTTCTGATAAATTGGCCACACCTAATGTCCGTTATCAAAATAAGGGTTAGGCTAAAGTACTCTAAGAATATTGTACCCAGTAACCCAGTATCGACGCATAATTATTAAAAGAGTAAATAAATAAAAATTAATCATATGATAATATGACACGGTGGGGTACCGTACCCTACTACAAGAATTCTAAACTTGATCGTGGCCCGAGCCTGCCAGTGGCCAAATCCAAGAAAAACCAAGTTTTAGTTGAAAAATGGCCTCGGCTTCTGGTTGGGGGTTCAGATTCATTGTACACCCGTTTCCGTAGCGTGTTAGAGTTTCTGGGGTAGATTTGTACCGCTAAACGCCGGTCATGTCATTGTGTTATCTGCTTAAAGCTTTTTCTTTTATCTGTGGAAGCTGGCAGTCTAGTTCTGACGCACGAAGAATTGGTGACGCCTTGTTTCTTGGATACCAAAAGTGAGTGTAACAATAATAATAATGAGAATAATAATGCAGCCGCATGAGGGGGGGCACGTGCTATCTTGTGTTCTGTGTTCTTTTCGAGAAACTTCGATTCTATTGGACTGGACGCACGAAAATGAAAATTGACCGCCAGGACGTGGCCGGCCGAACCTATGATGAACATCTTCAGATTCTTCAATCCACTCCTACTTTCTGTCAATGATGAATGCATATATTGAATTGAAAAGATAGTATTCAAACATCTCAAATTCTTTATTTCAAAAATTATTTTCAATGATGCGACAACTATAAACTAATTAGTAATATTATATAATTAATTAAATTTAAATTTTATAAAAAATTATTAATCACTCAACAAATAGCATATCATTTAGAATAAAATATTTTAGATACTCACTATTACTCAACTGAATGTACCACACACAAAATCAAGAATAAAATAAATACGAGTGAATCTCATAACATCTTTTTAAAACTCAAAATAAGAATGTACTGAAAATTATTGAAAAAGATAAAATGTTACATTCTAATATTATATATATGAATCCTATCATTATATAATTTATTATTTTATTACTTCATAACCATTTTGATTTTATAAAAAAAAATCATTTAAAGATTGGGGGTTCATGATTTGTAATTGTAAAACTATTTTCAATTTAGCAAAATTTATATTAGTCGTTTTATTTAACTACTTTTATATGATTACAAATGCAGGGTTTTACTAGGAATTTGAGTGGGTGTGAAAAGCACTCTTCAACAAGTACCGCAGAGAGGCCCAAAATTAATTCTATTCCCTGGAACCTGTCCGCTCTTCTAAGGTCCAAAATCTACCGCCAATCCCCTCAAGTCTTTGATGAAGCGCATTTTGCATCTAATAAAGTGTTGGGGACAAATACAAATAGACAATGTGTGTGTGAATGAGAATCATATCACCTTTATATGATTTCAAGCCAGAGGCGAAAAGGCATTGTCAGCCGATTTTGTGTCAGCATCAGGTTTTGCTGTGACTTCTTTGCTTCCCCGACACAAAAATGATACAGCTTAAGAGTAAACAATTCATGTGTTTTAGGTATTAATGTGAACAATTGATATGATATCCGTAAAGTGATACGATTCCTATGTATGCATTTTGCAAGATGGGGATAATAGAAGTATTAGTTACTTGTGAATCCTACCTACTGGAGGTTCATACAGAAAGAAGATATATCATAGAAGGATGGAGTCAATGGCACAGCTAAATATGTTATTTTTAATTAAATTTGCAACAGAAAGTGGGAGGGCTATGCCCACGGCGCCATACATCGGACCGGATGGTAGCCTAACCCCTAGGGTCGGGCCAAAAGCTTGCTATTATTTCCCATAGTTGCAAGAAAGCAGAGAGCGGAGCACAGTGGCATTAACATTGTTTCCCAGCTACTGAGGTGGGAATGGCCAGAGAAGTTGCTTATTGCTACTAGCCGTATAATTATAATAAAAGTGCGAGTGCCATTAAAATTTTTTGACAAATTAAGATACAGAATGTCCGATTGCCTTCAAACTTCAAAACTTTCTCTTATCTATTTAAGGATAAATAAATAAATTACTTGAATAAGTTTTAAATAAATTGATCATATTCGAATTTGTTTATAACTTGTATATTAAATTAATCTTAAGGAAATAACGTCAAACCCAAATTAGATTCATTTAATTAGTGAACCAAATTAATTTACTTATTTATTAAATACATTAATTTTTTCAAATTCAAATCCATTTAATTCGCTTCGAATCAAATTAAATTAAATGAACAAATCATAAACTAAATTGTCACTCCTAATCATGTCGGTAAACATTTACTTTTATCAATAAAATCAAACATGCTAGAAATAGTAATTTACAAAAGGCAAAGCACACAAAAGGACTTTTTATATGGATTAGGTCACAATCCTATTTATATGAGACTATGCCCAAGTATTAAGTAATTTGCTAAATAATAAAATATTGTAAACTATTGGCTTCTTATATAATTTTAGACTCTCTCTTACTTTTATCACTCTTAATTGAACTTACTTAGTGAACACCACTTACCTTTAATTGTGTCTGCTATTCTTGAGATCTTCTTAATATAAAAAAAATGAGTTCTTTTTTCTCAAAAAGACAAAAATAATTATCAAAGATTTTTTAATTAAAGGCTGTATATATATTGAAGATACAAATATTAAAATCTTATAAGGATATGAAACATCATATACGCCCAAGGTATGAATTTTTCATGCTTTTGCATTGGTTGCCTTTATGATATAAAATAAGATAGGTTTTGTTAGTCTTGAAAAATGCTTCTTTTTATATACAAGTGCAGTATTTCACCTAGATCCTAATAGAAAAGTACCATATGTACTTCGTGTAAGAGTCAAGCATTCCATAAATACTTGATATGTTTGTTAATCTAATAATCGCCTTTATTTCAAATTATTTTCTATGTAATCTTTCATGCATGGCGCTTTGCTTCTTTCTGCCTTAATAAATATTCTCAATTAAACAACATAATTTAATCTAATAAATATCCGAAATTACATAAGTTGTCAATAAATAAATAAATAAATAACAATATCATTGATACGGTGCCAATGATGAAAACCAATTCAAATGTTGTTAATTTACTAAATTATTGCTGCTTGAATTTAGGTTGTCAAAATCAAAATTATGGTCCACTGCATTTGTGAGTTGTGTGAGAGTAGTGGGCTTTAATTTTTTAATTTTTTTGGGTGAATCCATAATGGACGCAGCCGATGTTAAGAGTTTGAGAATAGTGTTCAATCTGGATAATGGCATGCATATGAAAGGGAAAATTTGCGAGAAATAGACATGATAATTTTGAATTAACCCTAATATCCATCTATCGATTTTGTGATAAACAAAAAAATTAATCAAAACAAGGAACTTCTAATCTCATTAATACTCACCGAGCTATTATAGGAATAAAAGTAGATATTCAGTATCAACCATCGAAGTTTTTTCAATCATATCGTTAATATGGTAATGAAAGTAAAGGTATTAGGTGTGTCTACTAAAACGAATAATTATGCAACTTAGATGTTCTATTATTCGCAAATTCTTAAGAAATTTACGAAAAAAGCCAACTTTCCAAATCCGTTGGCTGGGGAAATTTCTACTCTACTGTGGTTGTTTTTAATGGCCTAATTTTAATGCAAGTTGGCGTAATAAAAGAGTTGACCGGTAACGCAGCACATGGGCATAATCGATATTTCGCTTTCTGCCATATTTTTACTCTACCTGCTTATATAAGTTTCCCCACTTCTTCATTATCGTCCATTCTGCAAGATTCATTCGAAGAAAATTCTTTATATATATATATTAGGAAAAAAGATTCCTTGATTAGTTTCTCTGTTTATAGAAATGAAGATAAGACTTACTAGTTAAGCTATTCGTCCTCTGCAAGATCAGGTGATTCATCTCTCTCAGTCTCTCATATATTTAATGATCTGTTTGGTTCTCGGGAAAATGCATGGAAAAAAGAAAAGAAAACTTGATGCTTGGAACGTTCAAGTTTTCTTTTCTCTCTTTGTTTGTTTTCAAAATGACGAGTGGGTGATTTTTGACACTTCTGATGTGAATTAAGAGCTAGGTTGTAGTTGTAAATATGAATGGATGGCAGGGACAGTGAAGTCATTCGGATCGCATTCCATGCGGTCTTCAATTTCGGTGCGCGGTTCGAATGCCACGTAGGAGCTAGTTACTCATCCGGTGTAGTAAAATCTTCTATGTAAAGACAAAATTGCCCCGCCCGTTCGTCAATTTACTGTTCATGGCCCCACTACTGGAATCTTGCATTTTGCACTTCTTTTTTTTTTTTTTTAATCTTGCCGTTGGCTAATCAGCTTTCACACTTCCCATTTGAGACCCGTGGGATTCCTTAAAATTCTCTTTTATTTTCGTTTGTTGTCTTTATCAACATGGTCCAATTACTATTGTACAACCCTTTTGTTCGTTTTCAACGGACGCGGTTTCGTTTCGTTGGTGGAAAAAAATGTTTTGCATCAACACAAACAGCATATTTTTGGCCCTGTGGCTGTCGGAATTGACTCAGAGACACGGGGATGCTTCCGTTCTGTTTTCCTTTTATTTGTATAATCAAAGTTTTAATGTTATTAAAACTCCAAGTCGTGGAAGCATAAGTATCGAGGCTTCTCTTAGGAGGTTAGAGTTCTTCGTACAAGAGAACGGGCAGAAGTTTTAATGTTATTAAATGCAGCTGAGTTCCATTACCTGGTAGTTTTATTTATTTATCTATTCATTCATTTAGTTTTTTCAATTTGTTTGTCTGGGCCAAAGTTGAAAGTTTAATATTAATATTTCATTAATGTGTCACTTGGGAACCCAGATTTTGAAAGGAAGGGAGGTCATTCATGTCAATTTTATCCGCCAAAAAAAAAAATAAAAATTCCTCAGTTGGAACGTCCCAATATTATTATAATACTTATTTTAAAATTTTGACTGGAGGCAAATGGTCAGAATTCTCCATACATACGTATGTAATTGTAAGATGACGCCTATGAGTAATTATTATTTATGGTCATGTAGGAGGAACTCTGTGACGTACGTGAGCGAGGAGCGATTTTCTTTGGTTTGTGAATTGTGATTAATTGTTGCCAAAACATGGCTGCGGAATCGGCATGTCCCGCGCCCATGAAGGCTACGTCAAACGGGGTCTTCCAAGGCGACAACCCTCTTGATTATGCGCTTCCTCTCGCCATTCTACAGATTTGCCTCGTCGTCTTGCTCACTCGTCTTCTCGCTTTTGTTTTGAGGCCTCTTCGGCAGCCTCGGGTCATTGCTGAGATTGTTGTAAGTTCGTTATTCCCAACTTTATGATCTCCTTTAATAAATTATTCAAAATTTCAATCTCTCCGTCATGCATAACATGATGTCTCCATCTAGGTATGATGGTTCATTAGGAGAATTTTTATATTCGGTGGAACCTCATGTCAGCAAATATATTAGTCTGTGAACTTGTACGGGGTGGCCGCTCCTCATTAATTATTTCCTCTGTATGGTTATTGATCTAACGAATTTAGGAGCGTAAAATAAATAAATAAATAAATAATCCAGAAAGAAAGTACTGCCTATAAAAGTGATCTTGGTGGAGACTGTAGAATATTTTTAATTCAAGTTCACTTTCCACACTCCAATTATTAAAGGGGGAAATAGATAATAAAAGAATTGAATGTCCCAGAAAATTGCTTAAAAGAGGCTTTTGTCTTGATCATTCTTACAAAGGCGGGCTGGCCTCTGGAGTTATCAACATGATACCAGCAGAACTGAGAAAAGATGGCATTTGATGCCAGCACAACTAAGAGAAATCTAAATTTAACAGTTAATTTTTAATCCTCTTTAACATGAATTAGGGACAGAGAAGATTCATATTCATGTGCTCCAGAGAGTTGATGTAACTGTTGTCGTTGTTGTTGTTGGTACTGCTTCTGCAGGGAGGAATACTACTTGGCCCATCCGCTTTGGGCAGGAACAAAGACTTTCTAAAAGCTGTTTTCCCACCGAGAAGTCTCACAGTATTGGATACTTTAGCCAACCTTGGTCTTCTCTTCTTTTTGTTTCTGGTAGGCATGGAGTTGGATCCAAAATCCATTCGCCGGGCTAGTAAGAAGGCTCTTAGCATAGCCCTTGGAGGAATTAGTCTCCCTTTTGCATTAGGAATTGGGACATCATTTGCCCTTCGAGCCACAGTTTCTAAAGGTGTAGATCAAGCTCCATTCCTTATATTCATGGGGGTGGCTTTTTCTATCACTGCCTTTCCTGTCTTGGCTCGTATTTTAGCTGAACTCAAGCTTTTAACTACGGATGTCGGCAGAATGGCAATGTCAGCTGCAGCTGTTAATGATGTTGCTGCATGGATTCTACTAGCTCTTGCCGTCGCCCTTTCAGGAAGTGGGCGTTCTCCCCTAGTGTCATTATGGGTTTTATTGTGTGGGTGTGGTTTTGTCATAGGTTGTGTATTCATTGTCAGGCCTATCTTCAAATGGATGGAGAAGCGTTGCCCTGATGGTGAGCCTGTGAAAGAGCTGTACGTGTGTATTACTCTATCTATTGTTTTGCTATCTGGCTTTGTCACCGATACTATTGGAATTCATGCTCTCTTTGGTGCATTCATCACCGGAGTTCTAGTACCAAAGGAAGGGCCATTTGCTGGTGCTCTTGTAGAAAAAGTTGAGGATCTCGTATCCGGCCTTTTCCTTCCACTGTACTTTGTTTCCAGTGGATTGAAGACCAATATAACCACTATTCAAGGGCTCCAATCTTGGGGGTTCCTTCTTTTAGTTATAGTGACAGCATGTTTTGGAAAGATTGTTGGTACTGTAGCTATGTCTCTTGCTTGCAGAATTCCTTTCAGGGAGGCTCTAGCATTGGGATTCTTGATGAATACTAAAGGGCTGGTGGAGCTTATTGTCCTCAACATTGGAAAAGACAGAAAGGTAAAATCACATATTTATTTTTAATTTTTTGCCTTGATTATTTCATTTTAATTCATTTTATATAGTTGATTGATTTTTCCTTTCAGGTATTGAATGATCAAACATTTGCTATCATGGTTTTGATGGCTGTCTTCACAACATTTATAACGACACCTTTAGTCACGGCAGTATATAAGCCACAACAAAAAGCAAGTAAAGTTGCTTACAAGCATAGAACAATTAAGAGAAAAGATCCAAACTCAGAGCTTCGAATTTTTGCTTGTTTCCACACCACAAGTAACATCCCCACAATGATAAATCTCATTGAGGCTTCGCGAGGGACTGAGAAAAAAGAAGGACTCTGCGTCTATGCAATGCACCTCATGGAGCTCTCCGAAAGGTCATCTGCAATAGTAATGGTCCACAAGGCAAGAAAGAATGGAATTCCATTTTGGAACAAGAGGAAACGTTCAGATTGTGATCAAATCGTGGTGGCTTTTGAGGCTTTCAGACAGCTGAGCCGTGTATTCATCAGGCCAATGACGGCAATCTCAGCAATGCATGGTATGCATGAGGACATATGCGGTAGTGCTGAAAGGAAAAGAGCAGCAATAATAATTCTCCCATTTCACAAACACCTGAGGTTTGATGGGTTACTCGAGACCACTAGAAGCGAATTTCGATGGGTAAATAAGAGGGTTCTTGAGCATGCACCGTGCTCAGTTGGCATCTTAGTCGATCGTGGTCTTGGTGGAAGCACCCATGTAGCTGCAAGCAATGTTTCTTCAGTCATAACCGCCCTGTTCTTTGGTGGGAATGATGATCAAGAAGCCCTAGCTTATGGTGCACGCATGGCAGAACACCCTGGTATTAGTCTCAATGTGGTTCGCTTCCTACCGAGTACTGAGATTTCAGGGGAGATTGAAGCTGATACGAATGATGCAGAGAGTACCGGGGAATCAACGGATGAAATCTTTCTTGCTGAAGTCAAGCAAAAGTTTAAAAATTTGGAACCATTTAAATATGAAGAAAGACGGATAAAGAATGCTTCAGAAACTGTTGATGTGCTCCGGGAGTTCAATAAATGCCATTTGTTTTTGGTTGGTCGAATTCCAGTAAGTCGGGCAGCAGCAAAGCTTGAAGTTAAGAGCGATTGCCCTGAATTGGGGCCTGTAGGCAGCTTGCTGATTTCTCCTGATTTCTCAACATCAGCATCAGTTTTGGTAGTGCAGCAATATGTCGGCCCAAAACCTTCAACTCCACAACTTACAGCAAAGGTTGCACTAATAGAGTCGCCAGGGCATGATACAGAATGTGGTTGATATGTTGGCTTCAATGTGGAGGTGGGGACCTGCATGCTACAGCTCTTTGAATTGTTTGACGATGATGCTGAAAAATTCAGCAAAAAGATGTGCATGAACAACTTGTACTTTGCGGCATAGGTCTTTGTAGCAAGTTCAAGTTGTAAAAATTATGACGGCAAAAGCTTCTGAAATATCTTTTCTGTCTGTAGTTTTTGCAATCTTTATTTTTATTACTATTATTATTTGTGGGCAAGGCTCGGTATTCTGACGAAGGTAATGATGTGGCAAAGCACCCGCGTTGAGATTTGTATTTGGGCAAATTTTCTTTTTCTTTATTTGTTTTTATTTTTATTTTTTGAACATCAATTGCTTTATCTTGCAGAATAACGATTCAAATGTTCAGCTAATTTTGCGCGCTGAGTTCTGAATCACATGAGAGGGTTTGATCTCAACAGTACTCCGGCTATGACGGAGGAAGACGAGATTCAGGGGAATCAGTGGACCTTGCTTTGGATCCTAATTCTATTATATATAATAAAAGTGTAGAGTTTTCGACACTTTTTTTAAGGGTGGAATTATTTGAAATTATTAATTTTTTTAAAATTCGTTTAAAAATATATATTTATTATTAAATTTTAATTTTTTAAACTCTCAAGCTTTTTTAATCCCTGGCTAATTTCTTTCTTCTTCAATCTTATTGAAGTAAAATTCTCTCTCTACCATGGTCGTCTGTAAACCAATTTTTCTTAATTTTAGATAGAAATTGATGATGTGCAAATGAAAAAGTTTAATAGAATAGAGAAAATAAGTTTCTAAATAATAAAAATTTATTAGAAAATCAGAATAAATAAAACTAGAGTTTTGGGCTCATTTTATAGTAATTCTAAATATCACAAATTTATTAAAATAAGGAAATTTGAAATATTATTTAATAATAAAATTCTCCTAATTTAAAGAAGAAAAACAACCCAACTAATGTTCCAATCCAATGACTAAAAAATAAGAGATAAAAATTTTAAAAATAACAGGAAACATAAGAAAATAGTTTTAAAATGCAAAAAGACTAGAGAAATATCAGAATTTGTAGCTCGACCATGGGACTATTTAGGATTTAATTTGTCTTGTCATAAACTTTAAAGTGGTATATTATATGCTTAAAAGGTACATGCAAAATAAATTAAAACTATAAAACGACTGGGAAAGAGCATAATTTTTTGCTTTACCATAGCCAAAACAACAAATGCTATTTTCACAAGCTTCAAGACGATACTTTATATGCTCAAATTGGATAATTATAGTTCCAGTTATGACCTCCAAAATGTACCTTACTCATCCTATGCAACTATATTACATTAGGAATTAAAATAGATATATTTGTTAATTTACATGATTATCTTTAGGTAGAAAATATGAAGTGCTGATTTTTTTTTATAAAAGAAATAGATAAAAAAGAAAATCTTTTTTTCTTTGTGATATATGAAAATTACATGCTGTCAGTAGGTTTTATTTCTCTTTATTCTGGATAGATGATAGTGATATTTATTTGAGGAGTTAAACTATTAGCACCTCCTCGATTCCCTTTTAAAACCCCATTTGATTGCTTACAACTTTACCCTTAATTAAATTACACTTAAAGATATATAAGTAAATATAGAATACATGACAAACTCTATACACTCCAACTGTGTTTGTTCTGAGTTTGAAATTTTTTTAAAAATTTCATCATGTATTTAGAATTAATAGATTATCTCAAAGTTTTTATGGTTGCTATTTATTTTTTTATTTTCACATATCCAATATTTACAATCAACATCTATCTTTTCTTACTTCTCAATCATTGATGGGAATTTATGTGCAAATTACAATATGCTTACCTAAATAACGAGACATGGAAAATCTATAGTCTTGTTGATAGTCTTAATTATTTGCTATATATCATGCCTTGGAGTTTTAAGACTTTACTTTATCTTTTCATGGTTTACGAAACTCTATCAACTAGTACAATATTCACAGCAAAGGGATTTCCAAAAGGCTTTGTGAAAATAGCTATTAATACTCGTTAAACGATTATGATTTTGATAAAATTTCTTATGCCCATCAATTTTACATCTAATCAATTAGAATTAATGAAGTAAACTCTATTATAAAGTAATTAGGAGACTTGAGAAATCATAGTAAATTAAGATTATTTACAACATTTAAAGGGGTGTAATAAAGGATCATATACCTTTTAAATATTTTTAATGAGGTGTGTTAAGAAATGGGTTTTAAGAGGAGCTTTTTAGGGGTGCCAATAGTCTCATTCTATTTGAGTTGAAATGTAAAAACCGGTGAGAAACTAAAGGAAATTAAAGGAATAGGAGAAAGAGAAAATACGGTTGGTTAGTTATGTAGTTTCATAAAAAAATTTATTAACAATAAAAGATTAATTGAAAAGAGAGTGTCAAGAGGAACTTAGTCCTTTCTAAATTTTTTGTGAAATCCTGTTCAATTATATTTATTTTAATATAAAAAATGCCTTTACTAAGCCCCATTTACTGTTTTTTTTTTTCAAGTGTAAGGATTTTGATAACTAAAGTGCATATTCTAAGCTCAAAATGTGAGTCCAATTAACTCTTAGATGTCAATAAATTTTTATAATTTTAAGATGATTCCAAATCTCCTTACTAAGTGTTTTTTGTACTTCCAACTTCTTAATTTATAAAAAGAAAAAATTTTTATAAATTCAAACTCTTTACAAGTGTATCAGCAAGTTATGGCTCAATAATGAATTAATATATGCAAGTAAACAAATGACAACTTAACAATTCTTAAAATAATTAACTTTTAACTCAATAAAAATTATGAGATTAAGTTAGAATTATATTTTTATAGATGAATCTAAACACTAATCGTTACTTACTTAAAAATAGACACTGTATTTATACATGGGTCACTAATAATATGACGCAGATAACTATTTGTTGATGTGTTGAGCGATCGTTCAGATATCTTTGAAATTTAAAGCCCATAATAAATCACTGCTAAAAATAAGTGGACAACTGAATATGAAACAGAGATTTCGTAAATGCCCACTTGGTTGGCTTGTCAAATTCACATATTTTGTTTTTTTATAGCCTCAAAACTTTTTAAAATTATAGATTTGATTAAAATTTTATAAAATATTTACAAATAGATCCTCATTTGAAATTTTAAAAATACTTGTGTGATTTCAAAATTTCAGAACTTTTCAGACTAGTCCAATAGTTGAAAAATAATTATTTTGATAAAACACTTAATTTCCTTTTTTTTTTTTTGCAAGTATAGAAACTTTACAATATGAAAATAATGATAAACTTAAATGCTATGATTATGATAATAACCTTAGCTTTGAAATGTTTAATCATTTGTTTGATCACATTAATTTTATAAAAAAAGTGTGACAAGAAAGATCATCTATACTATATCTTTGATGCTCCCTAACATGATGAGTTTTGTTTGTGAATGCTTTAAAACTTGATCTCACATGGGTGATATTTGTACTTCAAGAGTCAATGAGATTGACAAACTTTTATTATTAGAATTAAGGTTTATGCAATCCTCAAGTTAACATAGACAATAAGATGCGTATAAGAATTAAAAGGATTAAAAGAGAGTGAAATAATAGATGAGTGTCTTTAAATATAATTACATAAAGAAAGGAGTGTTATTAGGATAATAAAGACTGTTAATTGCAATACTCAAAGCAAACTTTTGATGCTTTTACTTACCTTACGGACGTTGTCATGGGATGTATTCAAGTCGATATTTGAATTTTGTATTACTGTGATCTTACAGCGATCCTTTCACCGGGCAACAATGAATGATTATTATATATGTAATTATATCTTAATCGTACACTTATATAAATGCATACATAGCTGAAAATTTTTTCTAAAATTGGCATATATTGGATCAACATACCATCAATTATTTGCCCATTTCAGTTTTCTTGTGAGTTTGTTAGGAATCAAAGTCTGTGGCTACATGCGCACCGTAAAGTACTATTAAAACCCTTGGGATGGCTCTTTGTTGGTTTTAAATAAAAAAAAAAAAAAAGCAGTTAAATCGCAGAAACTTAGTGGGACCTTCCTAGTTTCTAAGTCACCTATATCATAATGGATAATTGAGTTATGGCCAGAGTTGAGGACTTGTTGGATATATTGAGACATCATAATGTATGATAGAAAATGTCGAACTTACTTTTATTGTTTATATATATATATATAATAATAATAATAATAATAATAATAAAGATTAATATGTGTAGTAAATATAATTTTAAATAATAATTTGATAATTATAATAAAATTATTATATATTTTTTAGAAATAACAAAATAATTTAACTTTTAAAATATAATAGAAAATGTATACTAAATATTTTAATGCTGTTAGTTGTCAAACCCCATTTCATATTAAGACCCCAAACTTGTGTTAAACAGGCTATTTTATTCTAAAAAAATATAAATTAATATATTATAACTAACTCAATTATGATTGCGTATAAATTTTAGTTTATTGTTACTATATCGTTATCAGCCCATTGGAATTTGGGAGGCCTTTTCGGAAATTAGATTTAAAATGGAGAGAGAGAGAGAGAAACGTACAGTTGTCAATTGAATCGTCGGTGAAAATAAAGAAGTAAAAGATAAGTACAACCACAAAGAAGAGGCACACGAGAAATGTCGAACGGGCCACAATAACCAGCCTTAAAAGCGAAGGGCCAAAAAAAAAAGAAAAAAGCAAATAAATAAATAAAGAGAATGACGTTTGCTTACGCTCACAAAGAAACGGCTCGTGCAAGGTCGCTATGTTCCTTCAAAGTGGAAGAGATGACTTTGGACTTTGTTTGAGGTCGATGGACGATGACCGTACATAATTGCTTTTTATAAATATTCAGAAGTCAGATCTCACGACTGCAGATAAGCAGTTCAGGCCGCCCAATTCTTGAATTTCAGTTTCCTTGCAAATAAGGCGGTAGAAATTGTACCGCACTACTATTATTATTATTATTATTATTATTATTATTATTATTATTATTATTATTATTAGGAGTCGATTAAATTATATTTAACATAATTTATGTCAAGATAATAATAATAATAATAATATACGATAGATAAGATCTGTTATTATTACTGTATCTGACATATCTTTAAAATTAAATATTTTATTAATTTTTTGTTGGGGTGCATTTGAAACTTTTATGTAAGCTTATTTGTTTACTAATTATAATAGGAATCTTATTTGTTGCTTTTTATGATCACAATGATTTCACTACAGTGCACTTTCAAGAAAGTGTTTGGATTGATGCCAGCCGTTGTATGTTGTGGGTGGGTTCGGGTTTTAGCCTTTAAATGCTGGGGATTGAAGTGAGATCGCTAATGGCTTCCGATAGTACGGCTGGACGTGCATGCCCCGCTCCCATGAAAACTACATCAAACGGCGTCTTCCAAGGCGACAGCCCTCTTGATTTTGCGCTTCCTCTCGCCATTTTGCAGATATGTTTGGTTATTTTGCTCACAAGGGGTCTTGCTTTTATTTTACGACCGCTAAGACAGCCACGCGTGATTGCTGAGATTACTGTGAGTTCTTGTTTCGATATTAAAGCGAAGATGTGCAGATTTTGCTGCTTCTCTTTTTCCAATGTTTTCTGAATTCTGCTATTTGTTTCAGCTCATACGATCATGAAACTGAACTAGCAATAGTTGATTTAGTGTTGCGAAGTTATTAGTTTGATTCTGGTGTACTTGTTTTATTTCTTCCTTCTGTTTTTCCTTTGGTTTTCTTTAATCTAACGCTTATGACACACCGAAACTTTCCTTGAGCCATAAGATTCATTATATGTGTTTTATCAATTTCATGTTTTTGCGTCTTTATATTCTGCATAACCTTGATATCAGATACTCTACCAGTTTTTGTTGCATGTGTGGGCAGGGAGGGATTTTACTTGGCCCATCAGCGCTGGGCCGCAGCGAGAGGTTTCTTCATGCTGTTTTTCCTCCCAAAAGCCAAACAGTATTAGATACTTTGGCAAATCTTGGTCTCATTTTCTTTATGTTCCTCGTTGGCCTTGAATTAGATCCCAAGTCTCTCCGTCAAACTGGGAAAAAGGCCCTTGGCATTGCAATTGCAGGAATTAGCCTTCCGTTTGCTTTAGGAATTGGTTCCTCTTTTCTCCTCCGAGAAACTATATCTAAGGGTGTAAATAGTACTTCATTTCTTGTATTCATGGGTGTGGCTCTTTCTATAACTGCCTTTCCTGTCTTAGCTCGCATTCTGGCTGAGCTGAAGCTTCTGACTACTGATGTTGGCAGAGTGGCTATGTCAGCTGCTGCTGTTAATGATGTGGCTGCATGGATTCTACTTGCTCTTGCCGTTGCCCTCTCTGGCTCTGGTCAGTCTTCCCTTGTTCCACTTTGGGTCTTTCTTTCTGGTTGTGTGTTTGTCATTTGTTTGATTCTCATTGTCCCTCCAACATTCAAATGGATGGCTCAACAATGCCACGAAGGTGAGCCAGTAGAGGAAACATATGTTTGTGCTACATTAGCAGCTGTTCTGGCAGCTGGATTTATCACTGATGCTATTGGAATTCATGCCATGTTTGGTGCTTTTGTGGTTGGAGTGCTCCTCCCCAAAGAAGGTCCATTCGCCAGTGCTCTTGTGGAAAAAGTTGAGGACCTTGTATCTGGCATCTTCCTGCCATTGTACTTTGTTTCAAGTGGACTGAAGACAAATATAGCCACAATCCAAGGTCTCCAATCATGGTGTCTTTTGGCCTTGGTTATTTCGACTGCCTGTTTGGGAAAAATTGTTGGCACTTTTGTGGTGTCTCTTTCCTTGAAAGTGCCTCTCCGCGAGGCTCTTGCACTGGGAATTCTCATGAATACTAAAGGCCTGGTGGAACTCATTGTGCTCAACATTGGTAAAGATAGAAAGGTACTTTCGAGTGCTCTTGACATTGATCATTGGGCTCATAGCTTCAATTGTTTCTTTATACATGCCTTTTTATTTAAAGACACGATGAATTTTTATGGATTTGCATTTTCCAGGTTTTGAATGATCAGGTGTTTGCTATTATGATTCTAATGGCTGTATTTACAACATTCATTACTACACCTCTTGTCATGGCTGTATACAAGCCAGCAAGAAGGGCAAGACTCGCTGATTACAAGCACAGGACTGTTGAAAGGAAAAATCCAAAAGCCCAATTAAGGATTTTGGCCTGTTTCCATAGCGCAAGAAACATTCCATCAATGATTAATCTCCTTGAGGCCTTGCGAGGAATTCAGAAGTTTGAAAGACTTTGTGTATATGCATTGCACCTCATGGAGCTCTCTGAGAGGTCATCTGCTATCTTAATGGTTCACAAGGCAAGAAGAAATGGCTTGCCTTTTTGGAATAAAGGCAGACAATCAAATCCTAACCACATTGTTGTAGCGTTCGAGGCTTTTCAGCAACTTAGCCAGGTATCAGTTCGGCCAATGACTGCAATCTCTTCAATGTCTGACATGGATGAGGACATCTGCACCACTGCTGAGCATAAGAGAGCTGCAATTATTATCCTTCCATTCCATAAGCACCAGAGGTTAGATGGTTCCCTGGAGACTACTCGATCTGATTTCCGCCGGGCTAACCAGAGGGTTCTCGAACATGCGCCATGCTCAGTTGGCATTTTAATTGATCGTGGACTTGGTGGAACCACCCAAGTCTCTGCAAGTAATGTTTCCTATACTATCACAGTCCTGTTCTTTGGGGGACGTGATGATCGTGAAGCCCTTGCTTGTGGAGCTCGCATGGCTGAACACCCTGGTATCAGTTTTACAGTCATTCGCTTCTTACTGGCTGCTGACAACATAGGGAACATAGTCAGTGTTGATATGGCTGGCAATGCTAGCATGGATGAAGAGGCTATTTCTGAGTTTAAGCTGAAAACATCTAGGGATGGCTCCGTGAGATATGAAGAGAGACTCGTCAGAAGCGCAACAGAAACCATTGCTGTCATCCGGGAGGTAAGCCGCTGCAATCTTTTACTGGTGGGTCGAATGCCTGATGGTGAACTAGCCTTAGCATTAAGCACAAGAAGTGATTGCCCAGAATTGGGGCCCGTGGGAAGTTTGTTAACTTCTTTGGAGATCTCAACAGCATCAGTGTTGGTAATTCAACAATACAGTGATAGAGTATCGATGAATTTGGCTTCAGATTTGGAAGAAGAGACGCCTGACAAGGATTCGGACCTTAATAACTAATTCGTTTTCTTTTGGTTTGGATTTGGAGAATCATCTAATCAGATGTTGTAAAATGATTTTCGTGTCTTTCCATCGAGATCGTTCAACAATATCTAATAAATTCACGTCTAATAGTAAGAAAGGCTTAAAATTCGTCTGATAATTCCTATAATTTTAATCTTTGTTTGTCTTTATTAGATTGCAATCTGGATAAACTAGCAGTGAACGAGTGCCAAAATTTGTAATTTAAAATCATGGGTCTGAGTTGGGATAAGGAAGAAATAATTCGATATAATTATAAATTTTTAAATAAATTAATGTGATATTAATTTAATAATTAAATAAAAATATAAAATAATTAAAATAAATTATATTAATTAAAAAACATTTAATTTAATTATATTATATTAATTTTAAAAAAATTATATAAAAATTTATGGTAATATAATTATTTTAAAATAATATATAACGACATAAAATTTAATATTAATTAAAGATAATTAATAAATTAAATAATATAAAATATAATATGATACCACACGAATATATTTTAATAGAACATGCAGCGCGACATGACCTGCAGCACCCCTAGTAACGGTAAGCATTAAAAAAAAAATGCTTTGTAGTGATTTTTTGGTCTTCAAATTAATCATGGGGTGTTATTCTCTGTGCACCTGTAACAGCGCGATGTCGTTTAAGTGGACGTGTAACTGTGTTATCTAGATCTGTCCACACGGAATTGCCCACTAACTAAAGTCAACAGTCAAGGAGAGGATATGAAAGGCTATCGCCTTTCAACTTCAAGCGGTTGGTACGAAATCAAGCCCCTTTTAGTTTCCAGTCAGCTAGATAGGGTTTCAAAATTCACCCCAAGATATGCTTCAGCTGAGCTGCAATCTCCAACGTCCATCTCAACCTCTGCTTCTTCCCCGCCAATATTTGGTACCGATTTCCTTTCCTATCAAGTATGTCATCTTTCTTTTCTCACTTATACTTGTTTTTAATTACTGATCACATTCATCGAATAAAAACTAATTAAATTTATTATTACTATTGTTGTTGTATATATTTTTTTCCTCTTTCGTGGCCTTTGTCAAACAAAAGCAGCCATGTAAAGTTCAATGTAAACAAAGAATTTGTGAAGATTACAAAGATTTGGACAGCAATAGAAGCCAAGAAAGGCGGTGATAGGAGCAGTGAAGAGGGTGCTAGTAGTGAGAAATGGGTCCATGAAGGCTTCATTACAGAGTCACTTCCTAATGGTATGTTTCGGGTTCGTTTAGATAATGAAGATTTGATTCTTGGTTATATATCTGGAAAGATTAGGCAAAACTTCATACGTGTATTGCCTGGAGATAGAGTTAGGGTTGAAGTTAGTCGTTATGATACTAGCAAGGGGCGTATTATTTATAGACTTCGAAATAAAATTGCCAGTGATTAGTGTTTGTATCAGCTTGAATGTCAATTTTATCACTATTACTTAAATGTTAATCTTTTTGGTTTAAGTATTTATTTCTGCCCCATTTTCAATTTTGTGGTTACTGATTAGAATGGCTTGTAGTTAGTTGTGGGATTGCTTTTGAGCGTTGCCTGGTCCTTGACAATAGGTGCATTTCCTTGTACATAGCAGCGTTCCTGGTTTAGCTGTGTAATGTATTCATCTCTTTTGTTTTTGTTGAGAATTAGTTAATTTTCTGAGAGAAGGGGGGTGTTGCTGGTAATCTTTCTCAGTTGTGTGTTTAAACTCATTCAGCTATCTTGCTGCTAAATGAAGTTACTTGACTGGAAGTGTGGCTTTGCCCAAAATTATTCAAATCTTCATCTTTTTTTTTTCCCCTAAATTATATTGGAATTGTTTATAAATGATATACCCAAGTGCTATCTCACCCTTGTAAGAAATTCTGATTTATCTTGTCTCTACTGAGGATTTAGAGAGGGATGGAGGAGGGCATTTTTTTGGGAGGCAAATGGTTGGGAGGGGTAAAGAGAGGACACTTTCTTTAAATATTTAGGAATTGGAAAACTCAATTAGAAATTCAAACAAAATTTTGCAAGTTCTTACTGGAGGACTCTGTTATTTGGTGGTGTGATATCTCAGGTGCATTAATCATATATTGATTCGGGTAACATTAGTTGTTTGTCAATCCAAATAATACATGGAGTATATTTGCCAGCATGAATAACGAAGCAATGGGAACATATTTGACTGGGTTGTCAACACATTATATGATTACCCAACACATGATAACCTAGTAAATATGCCTAAAGTTTGAGCGATTTTTGCATGACTCAGGTCTTTGCATCTTGCCTATGAATGTTGCCAGAATACACTTAGGCATAATGGAAAAGAACAAAGCTTGGCTTTAATTTTGGATAATCTTCTCCGATGTTGTTGCCGCAGTTATTTTCAACTATGAGGCTTCTCAGTTATGCCACTGTGGTTGCTCCTTTAGAAAATTGGTGTTTGGAATCCAGTATTGCTGCGGCATTCTCTCTGGTGGAGTTGGTGGCAACGATCCGGCCAATGTTACATCTTCTATACTTGCGGATGCAACCAGACTAACAGTAAAAGGAAAAGAATTGTCGAAATCATGTACTCTGTTGTGGAAATATTCTTTAGTTGAATCATAACGTTTCCAGCGATGCATCTATATCTGGTTGTGCATTGGCTTGCAAAGTTGGATGAAACTTTAAAAGATACTTAGACTCATCCTCAAAAAATAAAAGAACAAAAGTTCTTGTACGGGGTTCAAAACTTGAAATTATTACTATTATTATTATTATTATTATTAAGTAAATTTTAAGTTGCTCAAGAACAATAATAGTATTAGTAAGATTCAAGTGATATTATTATTATTTCTGACACACGTTGCTACAAGCAATAATTTAAGAGGATTTTTATTGTTATTATTATTATAAGTTTAAGCCAACCACTAGAGACGAGTCCAATTCCAATGGACTCCAGAACTTCTGAGTGCAGTTCGAACCTACCCAAACTCTATCCATGTATGCTTAAGCCCATTTGAGATATGGCTAGTGGCCGGTGGGTACTTAATCATCGAGTAGGCCCTCAACTGTGGCATATAGTTCTCCTTCACCTGTGGAAATGTTCAAATATGAAATCATCTAACATTCAATTTTGACCATTTCAACCATTCCTACGTAAGAGTATGTAACTTTAGTTTTTAGAGGGTATTTAAGTTAACGCACATATTTAATACAAAAAACAAGTCCCTCAATGGTATGTGGAGTAGATCTTTTTATAAATTTATCTGAATCATAATCCTATGATTTTGAAGCCAACTTTTGGGACACAGCCGGTGCTAATTTGCTATTTTGCTGATCAATATCTTTCACTCGGGCACAGTCAGATATACACATTACTTCGTCACATTAATTAGGATTTAGAAGGCCGGTCTTGAAATGTTGTCTTTCAAGTCGCAAATATTCTCTCATGCAATATTCTTGAATGGCATTGATACGACACAAGATAAGGCTGCAATATTCAACTTTTACATTTTTTAGACAAACCAGTGGTTCTTGAGGCCAATCTTTTCACTCATAGTCTTCAATAGTTTTGAGATAATAAAAGAAAAGATTTTAAAGGCTTTCGTATATTCCTTTTTTTGCTTGCGGCAAATATTCTCATTCAATATTCTTCAGTGGTTTTGTATTAAGAAGACAAAATTTCACAAGCATTCATTTATTCCTCTTCCATCTGTCGGAGAACCGTATGACCAAAGAAATTAAGGAGTGGTATTTAAATGCTAAATAATTGTATTAAAGATCAATCTTAATAAATTCTTTTATGTTGATAAACTTAATAAACGAATTCGAAGACAAGACCTGAACTTTGATATAATGTTAAGAACTTAAGTTGATACATAAATGTCTAGACGGTATTGGAGACCAGTTTTACTACATTATACAAGAGTGAAGAGAAAGATGGCAGAATTGACGGTACACATCGACATAATATAAACTGAAAAATTATAATCAAGACGTATTTCTTGGAGCATAACACTATTTATTCACTTTCTATCACAGGCATGTCTGAATATTTTACGATTAGTTGAAATTACAATAAAAAAAAAGAGCGAATGAAAAGGAAGGGATAAATACTCTTAAGACTTTTCTAAATTAATAAGAATCTTTAAAAGGGCCAGCCATATTTTAACATGGAGCTGATAATGAATGCAACATCATTCTTTCGTAGGTCTCTAAATAAGAATTTTTCTGCCTTACGTTAGGCATAAGGTACAACCTCTCTACAATTGTGAATCTACAGTTTAATCTTCGTGAGAGACTACACCTAATTAATCTAAAAAGTTGAATTTATTCGATTTAACCGTACATGAACTCAAACCTTTCAGCAAAACAAAACTTCGGCGAAATGATCGACTTATAAATTTAATTATTGGAAAACATTGGCGATCATTTGATAGATAAAGGCATATAATTAAGAAAATACAAATTAAATATGGAATTGTTCAGGTCAATATCAAACTCTAATACGACATCTTATATACCGATCGGGGAATGATGGTATGCGGAAAATACTTGCTAGTATTCGCGGAGGATAAGGACAGACATGGTGCGTGATGAACTCTTATATAAAAACTGAAGCAAGAATTTGAGTAAATACGTAATCACAACAATCATCAATCATAATTAAGCGCTTGGAGATGAGAGATCTTGCAATAAGATTTTCTTGGACATTCTGTATCTTATTAATTGTGTTTGTTTATGAATCTCAATCCGTTTCGGCCACCAGGAAAATTTCCAAATACCAAAAACCATGCAAGCAATTTGTGCTTGATTACCATGACAATTTGCTTCTAGACCCACATGACGTGGCCAATTCAACATCAGCCAAAGTTACAAGTGGAACCAGACTTGGTAACTACGAATTTGGGATGATAGTTGTGTTCAATGATCCAGTGACCAAAGATCAAAGTTTCCATTCTCCTGAGGCCGCTACAGCTCAAGGGTTCTACTTCTACAATATGAAAACTGATTACAGTGCTTGGTTTGCTTTCGCGTTGGTGTTCAACTCGAGTGAATATAAAGGTACCCTAAGCATAATGGGCGCGGACTTGATGCCAGAGAGGACTCGAGACCTCTCAGTTGTTGGAGGGACTGGTGATTTTTTCATGGCGAGAGGTATCGCTACCTTCACTACCGATGCTGTGGAAGGTATTAAATACTTTTGCCTCAAGATGGATATTACGCTCTATGAATGCTATTAGGTTTGGCAAATATAAGGCACTGCTAATGCTGGGTCCAGTCATTTGGCTAATAAACCACTCATTCATCCCTGCTACGTCTGTCAATTTGGTAGTATTTATATACGTAGCTTTTCCTTTATTGAAAGTAATTTCAGAATTTGGATATTTTTATCCTATTTCGAACAGGAACGTGAGGAAAGGGGAGAAACAACGAAAAACCAAAAAAAAGAAAAGAAAAGAAAAGAAAAGAATATTAGTACTGTTTTAACAAACAATAATGAGGCCTTACAGGGTGTCCTAAACTAAGAGTGTTTGCGGATCGGATTTTATGGATTGGACATTAATTCATATTCGATCCATGTTTTATAAATTCTAAATTTTTAATCCAATCTAATCCACGGATTGGTGAAAATTCGCTGCAAATCCAATTCATACGTCTGCAGATCAGATGCGGATTTAACTCAATCCATATCTAATCTACCATTTTGTAAATTGATTTGTGAACTAAAAATTTTTAATTTTGTCCTATTTACGAACTAACTAAATAAAAAAAATTAATATAAAAGTAATTTTACCATCGATCAAATTTAAAATTAAACAAGATTTAAATAAATTTATTTTTTAAATAAAGTCAACAAATTTATACAAAGTTTTAAAATATAGCACACTAAAAATTTTAAAAAAATCATTTGTTTAGATCACTACATAAAAATTAACTATTTATGAAGTTATATTTATTAATTTAATTTTTTTTAGGAGATTGTCAATTTCTTTATACTATAATCAATATATCATTTGCCTACTGCCATTTTTATAGTAACCAATAACTCCCTTAATAATACAAATTTACAATATTATTATTTTTTTTAAATATACCTTTATTCATATTTATTATAGATTAAACAAATCACATAAATTTGAAATTAAATAAAAAATTAAGTATTAAAAATAAGAAATATAATTTTCATGAAAAAATAATAATAAAATATTTTTCTTGTACTTTTCTTATGTTATAAACATTTTTGTATAATAAATATATAAAATATTATTTATAAAATGATCAAAATTATTATAAAATAACTTGAATGATAAATACAAGAAATAAATGTAAAATAAATAATAAAATATTTATCTTGTACTATTTACATGTAATTTTAAACTATTATAAGAAAATGTTTATAAAATATAAAATATAAAAAATTATTATTAATGTTTTCACATCAAAACATATGTTTTTTATTTTTAATACTTAATTTTTTATTCAGTTTCCATTCATATGATTTATTTAATTTATAATAAATATAAATATTTTATGTATTTGAAAATAGGGTAATACTTTGATAAAACAATAGGAGTTAGTAGTATATATTGATTACAGTAGGGAGAAAATTGGCAATCTCTCTATTTTTTATTTTATATTATTATTAAATAAGATATAATATATTATTAATATAACTATATCTGAACTTATTCATTTATTAGTTAGTATTAATATCATATTTATAAGTTTCAAATAAGTAAATCCATATCCAATCTACTGACTGTAAATTTTTAAATTTTCAATTTAATCCAATACACGAATCTACCGATTGAATTTTTATCGATCAGATTTACGGATTAGATGGATTGAATGGATCGGATTAAATTCTGAATACCCTTATGCCAAACCATTTAGAGTGTACTTAATTTCTATATTCGGTCAGATATATGAAATTAATTTTCATTGTATAAAGGTAATACGTAAAGAATGCAAATTGCCAAGGAAGTATTTGGGTGCGGTCCAATGAATACGCTGCTGGTCTTTTGAATTGAAAGTAACTGCGCCACTTGCCTTTGCCATATTCGGGGTCAGTCACCAGAAAAGTATCAAATCATGGTCCAAAATGATATCGGAAGTTTAAAAACGTAACCAATTCGGGATTGTGTCCCTATCCCTCCCTAGTTCTGCAATGAGAACGCCTTAATTTTAACAGAATAAAACACATAAAGGTATTTTCATTAAAGAACAACTGTATATGTATATATTCCTTCCCATTATTTGATTGCTCCCGAATGCTTAAAGCCTACTGCCAAAATTAGATTAATCCAAATACAGTGCAACAATAATCTCCCTCTTACTAATCTCGAGAGTTAATGACGAAGATAATGGCAGCTGGGCCCTTGAGCATGTGCACGCCAGTTGATAAAGATAATGACAGCTCTCGTGACAGCTAACACCTTTTTTTTCATGGACACTACGGAACTATATTGTCCAAAAAGTTTTGAAATTTTATATTAACGATTTATCATATTTATTTGACGTTTTAACGAAATAGAATAGAAAAAAAAAAAAAAAAAGAGCCAACGCTTGGAGTGGACGACTTTAATTATAAGACAGGAGTTGGACGCCGACAAGTTGAAGTGGGCTTCACCAACCAATCCCAAAAAAGAAATACTTCCTTCTATTTCGGACTGAAAAAATTATGGTTACCACTAGAGTTTTGATCAAGTGGTTAGGAGTGCTGTCTTTATTTGGAAGGACAGCACTTCGAATTCTTATAAACACGTTATAAGGATAATTTTTTTCTTTAGTTATATTGAGTGAAAGTTTTTTTTTCATATTAAATGTGAGTGAAATAGATATTTTTTAAATATTAAAAAAAGTTAAAATTAAGATAATATTTCATAAAGTTTAATATAAAATCTTAATATCAGTCTGATTTATATATATCAGTTATATTCTTACATAATACGAATTGTAAGTTTGAGCATTAGTCTCATGTAAATAAAAAAAAAAATTATGGTTACTTTTTTATTTATTTAATTTAATTTTTTTTCTTTTTTCATGTAGATATGTACATATATGGGATCACCATGGAGAGGAATGAGAAAGGGTTAGAAACCAAAGAGATGGAGAAAGGATGAAACAGCAGTGAAAATAAAAACAAAAAGAGGAATTACAATAATTTAACTTAATTAAGATACGTTAGATATCTCCATAACAAGTGAAATTTCATATTTTAAATGTAAAGAAGTTTAGTGTGTAATTCAAATAGTCCAGCATTTCTCTTATTGACTTGCTTACCCACACCCGGTTTTACATTCATGAACGTAAGTTGCAATTTTGTTCACTCAACCTAGTTAGAGGGGAAAAAAAAAAGTATGTACTAAGCATAGTTTAGCAGTTCGGATTAGTTGTGAAGCTATGTATGAACCTTGTTATATTTGTTTCCTATTCGTCCAGTCAAAAAAGGAGTTCTTGGATTTAAATTTCTTTTTACAAAATTTAAAAAAATTAAAATTCCTAGGTATAAATAAGTGTAAATTTCAAATAAAATTTTTATGATAACTCAAAAATTTATATTAAACTTTTAAGTCAAGAATTTAAGTTAAAATAAGGATAAATTTTGAATTGACTATCTTTAAATCAATCTTTTACTTATGAAAACCTCAAGTTTTCTTATTTTTATTCAAAAACTAAGGAAAAATGCGGATGATTTTTTGTTTTGGGTCTCCTTAATATTAAGGTCTTCAAAAGCAAGAAAATAGTTTAAAGATAATCAATTTACAAGTTTTAGTCCAAAATCACTATTAAAAAAGATATCCCATGACTGTTTGATACCCACGCAACAATAAGGAAGACATTAACGGAAAAAAAATAAATAAAAGAACTAAGCTATTAACACTCTAAAATCTTTGCAATGACCTTTTTAAATTTTATTCCTAAAATACCCCAATTTAATTTGTGAAAAATAGGTCCACATATTAAAATTAAGCACGTTTTTGTAAATTTTCACTCTTAGAAAAAAAAGTAGTTATTTTAAATTTTTATTTATGAAATACATATAATATTAAAATTTTAAATTATTTTTCCTTACTATATAATTTCTATCTCATAACTCTAAGCTTTTATAATTTTCCCAAAAATTAAAAAAAAAAACTGAAATACAAATACAAATTATGAGATGAGAATGTAAAACGTTTGTTAAAAGAATAATTTGTTGAAGTGTTGATTTAAAATTTCATTCAAAATAAGAAACAAATTAATTTATTTTTAGTTATTTAAGTAATTTCAAGCAAAAATGAGTTTTATTACTAAATTTGGAGAGTGGGGCTATTTGAATCCAACAAATTTCTCTTTGCAATCATTTAAAAAAAATAAATTCGTTATTAAAAATTTAAAATTTCAAAATTATCCTTCAATAACCTCTTTCTCTCTATACCTCACAATTGTATATTTCATGTTTTTATAAAAGATTTTTTTTGTATTCATTAATTTTTGTGAAATTGAGAAGAAAAAGATAATAAAGGGTTAATTAAATAATTATTTTAGAATTAATTAAATAATAAATTATTAATTAAAAAGATGGTGTAAAGAGAAAATTGATGGGTTGTTAACTATTGAATAGTTGAAGATTATAGATAGAATACTCTTGGGTCCATTTAGATAACAACTCTACCTACCAAAAGCAAATTTTAAGTCAATTTTCAGTAGCACGCCACTAAAATCAAAGATCAATATTCAACACCCACCCCCCACCAATACCCCCCTAACTCGAAGCAGGAAGATGGTGAAAGTACGGCAATTACGTACCAGCCGCTCACATTCCAGGTTCGCGTTATATGTATACGGAACTTAGAAATGAAGAAATGAAAGAGAATATAATTCAAGTTGAACTTATGTAAGTAAATGGGTATCTAACTTACATTTAAAAATTATTTCAAGAATGGATGATTGACTCAAGTTTATACTATTATCCTTATTATTAATCTTAGTAGATATGGAATATTTTTTTTAGAATCTATAAATCTCTTGTCATGTCTAGGTCAGTCTTTTTATTTAATTCTTATCATATGATAAAGTGGTTTGAAATCACTTGCGAGAGGGAGTCTGTCCCAAATATTATATAAAAGCTTATGAATTTAATTTATGCTTGAAATTTAACTCATGAATTCAAGGTTGCTTCGAGCTCATAGTACGGTAACTAATTACTGTTGATGTAGGATATTATTCTTATCAGAACTTTGTTTGAATTGGAACAAAAAAGCGTGTCTGTAGCCCCTATGAATGCAGTAAAATTGCCTCTCTGTTTGGTTAATCATCTAAGTTCAGACTCCTGAAAATATCTGGGCATGATCTACCTTTAAAAAGAAAAGGAAAGCAAACGTCCACAGCTACGAACTAGCTCTCCGAATCCCCATCTACCTGTGTGAAATTTACCGTGTGATTGTACTTCCCTTCGTCCTTTTTATTATTTTTTTCCTCCCTATTATTTTATTTCAACTTGGTATGTAGGAAGCTCACTTGGTAGTATCCAATGTCACGCTATAAAAAGGGGACGATTGGGTTAGCAAACTCACAAATACTTTGTGTAAGTTCATTGTTATAGCAAATTTCAAAAAAAATGGGCGCTAAAACTTGCATAATTATTTTCTTCTTTATGCTCTTTGCCACATCTTCTGCGAGCATGGGCAGGAAAAAACAGTACAAACCATGCAAGGAACTAGTGCTGTACTTCCATGATGTGATTTACAATGGCAAGAACAAAGAAAATGCAACATCTGCGATTGTGGCAGCACCAGAAGGGGCAAATCTGACCATTCTAGCAGGTAATTTCCATTTCGGAAATATAGCAGTTTTTGATGATCCCATTACGCTTGACAACAATTTTCACTCAAAGCCCGTTGGTAGAGCACAAGGGATGTACATTTACGATACCAAAAACACGTACACATCCTGGTTAGGGTTTACGTTTGTTCTTAACAGCACCGCCTATCAAGGAACCATAAATTTCATCGGAGCCGACCCGATTATGATCAAGACTAGAGACATTTCTGTGGTGGGTGGCACTGGAGATTTCTTCATGCACCGTGGTGTTGCTACTGTAATGACTGATGCATTTGAAGGGGACGTATATTTCCGGCTTCGCGTTGACATCAAATTATATGAATGTTGGTGAAGATAGCACAAATAGGCAATATTAATTGGGAAAAAAAATCCTTGTATGCTTAGTTGCGTATACCCATTCGTTCATTGGAGTCGTACTACGCATTAAGCTAATTGCACTTTTATAATAAAAAAATGCGTGTGTAAGTGATGATGGGCTTGTTTTTGCTAATTGTGAAAATTAATAATGATTATGTGAAAATTAATAATGATTGGCAGATGGAGAGACTCGAGTAGCTTTTAGAATTTGATTATTTCCACTCCTATTATACTATCAATTATTATAAGAAGAGAACAATGGCATTTGAATTAAAATAAAAATATTGTTGATAGCTAAATAAATTTTCTAAGATTATTGAAATAAGATCCTCCACACATGTCAAAACTTATTTCAAAACATTAATCTCAAATAAGGTGACATATTCATCAGGTGGGAGATGATTTTAACAAATTTTAAAATAATTTATTGTATTATCTTTTTATGAACTTTATGAGTGCAACCTCATTTGAAATGAATTTGCTTAGATAAATGTAAGAATGTCTCACATTATTAAAAATAAAATAAGAAAAAAGAAGCTTTTGATGGGTCCATTAAAATAAAAACTTCACCTACCACGAGTAATACTCGAATCAATTTTCAGTAGCAACACCGAAATCGAATAGGGTATCGTGAAAAGATATGAAAATTCAATATTGGTTCACTTTTCATGTTCTCCGTTATTTTTTATTTTTATTTTTCCCAAAAAGAATATAATCCAAAGCTTGAAAAGTTGAACTTTATTTCAAGACGAGCCAGTTAATCCACTTCCTAATCAAGGAGAAACATGGCCCTACAGATTATCAATTTGCAATTCTTCAATGATTGCTTATAATTTACAGGGAGCACGCATTTCGTCACTCTAATCATTTGCAGTTTCCATGGATCCAAATAATTCTCATAACATTAAATTCTGGTTTTGATAATGTGTTTGTATAGAAGTTTTCAATGGCATAATTCAACTTTCCTTTAGTGTAACCAAACTCAAGACCTAACTTTTGAAAAAGAATAATAATAACAATAAAACAGCCACACGCTCTAACCAACTGAGGTGGGTGTTAACCTCAACCCTTTTTAAAATTTCAAATGGTTCGGTGTCTGAAATGCGTGGATGTTTGCCATCTTGCTGGTCAACTCCAAATTAATTGCATCATTTTCTTGAGCTGCCGACCTCCATTGAAACAGCACTAATTACCTGTTACGTGGTGGTCAGAAATCCATGTTGTAAGTATAATTTGATCATTTCAATTGGGGTTATCGTCCGCAGGTGAAACATCATTACCTCATACAATATTAATATCATCATTTAGAAGAATCTTACGTTTCGCTATCTATCACAAGATTAGATCTATCAGTGTCCAGTGCCTTAATAAGATTGACATTCCTAATGTTAGGGTAGTGATTCTGGTAAAACTTGACTTGAGGTCCCAATTGTGAGCAAATGAAATTTTGAGGGCATAAAAAAATGTGAAAATGTTGAATATATATGGAACCAGAACAATTCCTAGGAATAAAATTGCCATTATGGTCAACGTCTCTTTTCTTTTAGAATGATTCTTGGGAGAGGACAAACAATCCATTGTCTATTTAGTTCAAGAATCCTAGCTAGTCTTACAACACTCTTGTCTGATTAATTGTGAATTAATATGAAGGAAGATAATTAAAATCGAACACCTCGAATCTGTTTCTTGGTCATGATGCTACACATGACATGATTCCCAGAATCATGAACTCAGAAAGTATTAGCCATTGGTTGTGCAAGAAATCGGTTACCAAAACCTCTGGACTTTGGTGTAGCAAATAATTAGTTTCAGTCGTAAACATCAAGCTAACAAAATGTAGTAGTTCATCAATGGATAAGGCACATTGCTTTTGTTAGAGCCATCCTATTCACCAATAATTAATCCCTTTAAACCCAAGCTATGTAACATGCTTAGTGATTAATAAAATAACAACAACAACAATAATAAAATAAACGACTACAAGGTCCTATATAAGGCCATTACCTCAACGCAATCACATTGCATCCTTTGCAAATTTTGGCAACCTCAATCATTCATATATTGATCTAGCAATGGATGCTAAAACACTAATGCTAGCAATCTTGCTCCTCTCCCTGAGCCCGGCATCTTCCGATGCACTCAAGCAAAAAGTCCGAGCTCGTAAACCTTGTAAGCATTTAGTGTTTTACTTCCATGACATTATTTACAATGGCAAAAACTCTCGCAATGCAACTTCAGCCATTGTCGGCTCTCCAGACTGGGGCAACAAGACCATATTGGCTGGCCAAAGCCATTTTGGTGACCTAGTAGTGTTTGATGATCCCATTACACTTGACAACAATTTACATTCAACGCCAGTTGGTCGAGCACAAGGGTTTTACATTTATGACAAGAAAGAAATTTTTACAGCTTGGCTTGGCTTCTCCTTTGTTTTCAATTCTACAGGGCATAAAGGAAGCATGAACTTTGCTGGGGCTGATCCTTTGATGAATAAGACTAGAGATGTTTCAGTGATTGGTGGCACTGGCGATTTTTTCATGGCTAGAGGAATTGCCACTTTGATGACTGATGCCTTTGAAGGAGAAGTTTATTTTCGGCTTCGAACTGATATTAAATTGTATGAATGCTGGTGACGTTATTGATTTCCTGCCCTTCATAATTTTTTTTTTTCACTTGGTGATGTATTTGTCCCTTTTCAAACCAATATTTTTATTGTTCCACGAGGGGTGGTTTAATCAATGAAGCTTTATGTAAAATCATCCCTTAATTTTTGCTCTTAATCATGTTATTGTTTCATCCGTGCGCGCGCCCGTGACTTGATCCCCGATTTCAAAAAAACAAAATCATAAATTATTAAATCAAGGACCAAATATGATATTAGTATTTATTAATTGAAAAATATTTAGAAAACAGATAATTAAATAATTACGCAAATGCGCTTCATTTTTCACCTTATTCACTTCTCATTTTCGGATTGTTTCCAGTATTAGAGAGGCCCTTTCAGTAGTTGAATATGTCTACTACCAGCTAATATTCAACTAATATTTTGCTTTACATAACAATGGAGGCATTAAGATAATTTCTAAATCCCATTTTTTTATTTGATTTTCTTTTGTTTTTGTTTTTCCCAAATGTAAATGAGAATTAAAACAAGGTAACTTTTCACCATTAATAAGCCGAAGATATGACGAAATCCAATGAAATATGATGGATTAATTTCAACTAATAAGAAATTGATCAGGGAAAAAGTCATGATGCTGTAAAAATCAATGTCGAAGTCAGATGGTTCAAAATGGCATAATTGTGCCTTAATTTTTATCGTCGTACTAATTTCAATCCCTAAGGTGATTACGTTATTATTATTATTTTTTTTTGGGTACCATATTTAATTAGACTTGTAAGAGACAAATGATAGGCCACTTAACATAACAAACATTAACAAAATGAAAAGGATAGAGTTGAAACTGAAGAGAGCAGGAGGGTGCAATTAAAAAAAACTTAAAACTTCAACCAATGCATATTCTAGAAAAGAAAACGTTTTACACCTTTAGGGATATGAATGCAATGATTCTTCCGCTGCCACAAGTCTCAGTGCCCCAAACGGCCCATCGCCAGACTGTGTGCTGGGGCCGCTTCTTCGATTTTAATTACTTCATACATTTTACGCATGATGTATTTGTTTACCGAAGATTGATTGCGTATGGTGTGTAGTCGTGCACGTGGTAAGAAATAATTGAGGACTAATGCATTGTAAGCTCCACAGCTGCCCAGTCCTAACTTATTATGCGCACGATCGCGCATCTGATCACATCTTTTTATTTATGAATGAAATACGGTAATTAGAGATCGACCGTCAATATCCAAATCCGGTGACCGAAGGATTAATTAGTCTGTTAAAATACAAATCGTGATCGACAATACACGTCAACTCTCACAATCATATCTCTTGTCCCATGATTACAGTATGCGTATGCACAAAGTAATCGGAACAGTAAATACTTCACGTAGAGGAAAGTTGGAGCGCTGTTCATGAGGTTTTTGAAATTATCCAACGAATGGTGATGACTTTTGAACCACGTTTTAGCAGATACTCTAGCATGCGTAGAAGAACGTCGAACATGTAACTCATACTCGAAAGTATGTATAATAATTAGCTTTTGCATTAAGGGTTCTCTCGGGTCGGCACAGGTTTTTGTTTAATTATTCTCATCCGATGTGGTTTTTCTTTAATGAAAAATTTGTTGGTACCTTTACAATGTTGCTTCTTTTGCATTCATTCTCCGTTGTGTGTGTACTTTAACTGATTATAATGACATTTATTATTTCTTAGTAAGTAGTGAATAGATAAGGAACAATACTATAAGAGCACAAAAAATTTTCTTGAACACTTATGTCATATATAAACTAATCTTTATAACTGATACTATATAAATTCGTATAGAATATTAACTCATAATTAAAAGTTGAGGGTTATCTCATACCTATGCTTTTAGTTCATCAACTATTCCAAACTAATGTGGATATTCTCCTTTTTCACTTTAATGTGTAGTAAATTAAGTAACGTTTCGAAAATTCTAATTATATATATTGGACCTAGAGAAGCCGATCACATTCAAAGCATACAGTTGTTGTATCTGCATGCATATCTCTCATTCGTAGTTTATACTTCTACAACACTCAGTTACTAATTACAGGAAAGTGGAATTTACCAAGTTTACTTTTTGCTTGTTATGTCTCCTGCTGATTATCCTTCGCTCAACAGCCACTCATAGAAAGAGAATACGGGCATGCAACCGTAAGCCGTGTAAAAGGCTAGTGTTTTGTCTCCATGACATAATTTCCAATGGAAAGAATGCAAAGAATTCGACTTCACAACAGTAGCAGCACCTATTGCTTAGACAAAGAATGCAAAGAATGCAACTTCACAGGATCAAATCAGCCGGAAAAAAGTCATTTGGTGATTTGGTTGTGTTTGATCACCCTATTACCTTAGACAAAAATCTACATTCAACTGAAGTTGGAGGTGCACAATGGTTTTGATTTATTTATTCGACAAGAAATAGATTTTTACAGCTCGGCTTGCTTTCTCATTTGTATTCAATTCTACTCAGCATAACGGCGGCATAAACTTTGCTGGGGCTGATCCATTGATGACCAAGACCAGAAATGTTTCGTTGATTGGTGGTACCGGTGACCCTTTTTATGGCGAGAGAGATTGCAACTTTTGATGACTGATTCATTTTAATGATCTATTATTCCATTTTGTACATTCCGCTCAAGATGATTCTTTTTGCTGTCAATTGTTGCCCAGAAGGAAAGGATCTTTAAATTTAGACGTAAAAGCCCATGAAGCAGTAGACCAGTACTCTAGTAGTAATCCCTGCACGGGCCGGTTCGATGAAGAATGCCGTCATTGGCATCCTCCTATTAACCGTGCACTTATGTGAAATCTAACTAAGGTTTGTTGTATAAAGGCGAAATAGATCAGAGAAATGAATATTATCCAACATTTCCCTTGCCACAACCAACCAAGTTTGTTGTATCCCATAAGAATTTTTCTTCGCTACCTTAAAATTGATATAATTTTTTCATGAACAAAAACGGATGGATCATCTGGGTGGGCAGAGTTGTACAAAACAAAGAAGAATTACTAGGTGAGGTTAATGGGTTTTATTAAGAATAATCTATTTTAGGGTAAAATAATAATATAATCAGAAAGGGTGTTACTATTTAAGAAGGAGGGTGGCAGGACGGAAGCACCACCTTTCGATGAATGAAATATTGGATTGGGCCTTTGGCTGCCAGCCCAACATTCAAAACTCAAAAAGAGAATTTTGCCCAAAAGCACGTGCTAAATGACTTTGCATATGTAGGTACAAGAAGATAATAGTGTGAATTGGTGGTCGTATTGGCGCTATACTGAAGAAAGCTGGCTTATCCACTCCACTCCATCGACAGTTAAAACAGAATCAAAGGCCGCGGCTTGACTTGCGAGAGGGAGAGAGCGAGCGAGCGAGAGAGAGAGAGAGAGAGTCATAAAACAAACCAGACTCAAACTTTGAGATAATGCGAAGCCTAACGCTCTCATGGAGGAGCTTGAAGGCACATTTATTGCCTTCTTCAGCTTCATGTCCTAAAGCATCAAAATCTTGTGGGTCAAATTTGTTTCATTTCAACTCTCTCTGTAAGAACCAGATTTCAACATCAACAAAGCTCTCTCTTCGCAACCCATGTCTCAATTTCTCTAGGTAACTCTAAAATCTTTCTTCTTCTTGTTCTTCTTGTTCTTCTTTTCTATTAAAAAAAAAATCCAAACTAAGAACTCGTTACAGAGAATTGTGCAGGGACCCGGCACCTTTATGTGAAAACAGAAATGATGTTGACTGCACGAATTGCAAAATGACTAGAGATTCGGCCCACAATCTGGCTAATGATATTGGTTTAATCAAGTTTGTGATGTTCTCTGGGTTGCTTACATTGCAAGGCTCCCAACCAGCTTTAGCTGCCGTTGATGTTGCCAGCGGATTGCAGTCTTTACCTTTTCTTGGGGACCTTGGCGATATTAGCACAGGTTTTGCTTCAGTTAGGAAAATCTCCCTGTAACTTCTGCAATTGGCGCCTTATTATTATTATTTCAAATTTAGAGACAAAACTTTTATCTGCTTCGCTGCCATTCTAAATGTAACCCCACATTAAGAATTATTCTATGATTACACCAAATTTATGTCCAGTGATGTTTACTACATTAGCCATACAGTTTTTGCATATAAAAGTTCAGGTATATTGAAATACTTGGTCTAGCATTCAACATCCTTAAGTAAGTTAGAAAATTTGACTACATTTAAATCCAGTCACAAGTCATAGTAATGTTGGTTACATTCTGATAAAGTATGCCCTGCTTATCTCTCCGTGACACTCACTCTTTGTTGCAGGCATTCTTGCTCATCTTCTTTTCTGAGCTGGGGGACAAGACCTTCTTTATTGCGGTAAGAGTCACAGTAGTATAATCACAATCTGTAACAGAGATTTTTCAAACACAATTCTACAAGTCAGATGGACTTATGCCTGTCCAAAGCTGAGTATTTGTGGTTGTGAATTTGGGCCATGTTTGTTTCTTAATTTTAGAAAGTGAAATTTTTGTAACCTTCTGTCAGGTTTCATCACTTGTTTCCTTTTCCAGACCCTAGTTTCTGTTGATACAAGTCGAACTGAAGTTATTATTATTATTATTATTATTATTTGGTTTTACTCCAATTAAGCATAAGAATACAATTATATGGGAAAAAAAAATAGATTGCCACTCAATGGACTCAGTAAATTTTTAGAAAATCTTTTGAATCATTTATTTTTGACAGTACCTTCTATTTTTCTTTAGAAGCATACATAAATATGCATATTTTTATGGGTGTATGCACATGTGTGTACTGCTGAAGGCAAAACATTGAGCCAACTTCAATATATATATATAATATCAAACTGACTTTGTTATGGATTTATACTTCTTGTGCAGGCACTTTTAGCTGCTAGAAATTCTGCTGCAACTGTTTTTGCCGGTACTTTTGGTGCACTTGCGTATGTTATTCTGCTCATGCATGGTGATCTTAGATGTCCTTTTTCATTTTAAAATTTTTATTGCTGAATCTTCTCATAGCTCTATATCTTGTATAATATGTTTCTTCGAATCATTATATGTGTTAAGAGTACCCCTTTCCATGGTATTGGATACGGGAAAGTGATCCTGCATTTTGTTATCTTGTTTGATTTTATTTTATTACCATGAGCATATTGTGATTTCTGTTACATTAGATAGAAGAATTTTCAGTTGGTCATAATTTTTGGCCAATACCTCATAATTTGCTCTTTACATTTTAGGGCCAAGAAGTCATGAAAATTAACCCAAACCTTTTTAGTTTGCCTCTGCTGAAACAGAACTGGAAATTTTATGCCTTTAAAGTAATAGCAGCGTTTATCTACTGTGGCAGGGCAATGACTGTCATATCTGTTGTTCTTGGACGAACATTTCACTATGTTGATGAAATCCTTCCCTTCAGGTAATTTTCCCTTTGAATTTTTTCTTTATCTATTTTACTTGGGAGCAGTAAATGCAATGGTTGTTAAACCAGTAGTAAATATATATATATATATATATATATTTCATTAATTGAAACACCAAGGATCAGAAATGATATGTGAGGGAAAGTCCTCAGGCCAAACTACAGGGTCTTGAAACTTAAAAGCAGCCTTGGCTGAGGTGTGAGCAGATGCATTCCAGGCTATAGGCCTAAACTGAATATTGAAAAATTCATATCTTTTATCACATTCTGAAAGGTGAATCTCTGATAATATCCAGAAAATATCTTTATAGCTGCTTGCTTTGCCGTTCACCATATTGACCACTTTTTGAGCATCTGATTCAATTGTAAGAGGCAGCAACTAAGAATCTTTGGCTGATTGGACGACAAAATTGATAGCTTCGGCTTCTGCAACCTCATCATCCCCATTGAATCTCATCGTTTTAACTGCAACTGCCATTCGCTCCCTTATACGGTTCTTAACAACAGCACCTAGCCCAGTCAGATCATGTTGTTTACAAATTGCAGAATCTACATTCATGTTGAACCAACTATGCAGGGGAGGTAACCAAAACCTCCCATTCAAAACCAACTTGCTCTGTTGCTCAACTCACCAAGTTCCACAACAGGTCTAACCGACTTGAAGGACTCACGCACTGCATTAGATTTATCTATAACCTGCCACACATCTATTTGCTTTTTCTGAAACCAAGCTTCACCTTTTGCACCCAAATTGATAACATCAACACAACCACATGTTCAATCCCTATTCTAGTTAATGCTGATACCAAATACTGCAAATATTCCCAGACACTGTATCCTTTTAAACATTTAATCAGCTCAGCAGATGGTTCCAAGCAATTATATATGTGGATCTACCTGTGAAAGTGATTCTTTGAATCATGGCGGATAATTTTAACTATCTATTTTTCTGTTCAACAATAAAGTCTGTGATAAAATTCGAAAAAGGGAAACTGTAATTTTCTAAATGTGATCTTATAATTTTTCAGTCTTCATAAGTGTTCTCTCGATAACCTACGGAAATCTGTAAATTTGATGGTATATTTTTGCAAAGCCAACTTCAGAAGGATCCCTAGATTTTCTTATGCCATAATTGTATCTTGATCTTTCTAATCTAATATTTAGTTTGGAAATTTATAAGGTGCGTATCTGATATAATCAACTAATTCACAGGTTTGGTCAGACTGATCTGCCAATTGATGATATTGCTGCAGTTTGCCTTCTGGTAAATTTTTTCTTACCAAACTGTATGCTAAAGCACATGCTATACCATATGTGCAATAACACTGACACAGAGATTTTATGAAACTTGTTCTCAGTTGAAATAAGCTAACTACTCATAAAACTTAATCATTGTAATTCAGGTCTACTTTGGGGTTTCAACATTGCTTGATGCTACCTCCACTGATGGTCTAAAAGCTGAAGATGAGCAAAAGGAGGTGAAATTTAATTATATGATCATTTAAAACGTGAACTGCCATGAGAAGCAAACACTCATTTTGCTTCTCTTTTCTTCAGATTTACTGTTATGTTCTCCGCCATTTTCTCCCATGGTATGAGCTAATCTGATTTAGGCTGTTACTTGTGTCTAATTAGGCTGAGCTAGCCGTTTCAGAATTTTCAGGAAATGGTGCTGGAATTATAGCTGCTGCTAACACTATCATCAGCACTTTCGCCTTAGTTTTTGTTGCTGAGTGGGGTGACAAATCATTTTTCTCCACAATAGGTTAGTGGCCCAAGATTGAAACTTTTAAATACAATTTAACTTCTTGTCAACAAGATTTTATAGGAATCATTTATCAGAAGACTGATCCTTGCTCTTTTGGTGATTGTTGCTTTTTGGTTATTCTGGCACTATTACCAGCACTTGCAGCAGCCTCTTCACCTCTTGGAGTCATTGGAGGGGCACTGGCTGGCCATGGTGTTGCAACTTTGGTAACTTCTTACTTCCACCAAAAACCGCTTGCCATTTGAGCAATAGCTACAAACATGTCATTATATTAAAGCTGCCTTTGGCTTTCAAAATGATTTCTGAACTAGTGGTTAATTTAAAAATTGCTATATGTACACAATTACAAATTCCTTTCAATTTGGAAGCTTTTTAGTGAGACTGTTTCTCATTGTGGAAACCTATTATTGTAGACTACACATTAATATTGGCAGATGTTTTCATCAAATTTTTGCTAGGATTCAATTTAAACTGATTGAGTGGTTCTCATTGGAGCCAACTCAAATATTATTCAAACAAATAAATTTATATTTGAGAGGAGCTTGTGCTAACTTTGGGTTTAGGTGCATTTTTCTAATGATTGGGCCAAGTGGTTTAGTTGAGGTACACTAGGTGATGAGTTAAAGTAATATGCAAGTGAGCTGAGGTAGTCATATGGGGAATAACAAGGAGACCTAGTCCCATAGGAGTTAATTTATTGAGTTGATATGGGGGGCTAATGGATGCTCTCAAGAGTAGGTGAATTGTACTTAAAGAATAGCTTAGGCAGTCTCACAAACTACTTAGCGTATCTAGGTAGCTCAGGTAAGCTCATACGTGAAACAATATGGACCTCAAATTGAAAATATAGTAAAATACACATAAATATTAAGAACATATAATGTTTCCGTGGTTTGACCTTCGCCCTACTTCCATGGGAGCAAGTTGTTATCAATCTACTATACAAATGAGAGATTATATGAAATATTATCTTATTCAATATGAGCAAAATAAGTTAGATAGCTACATGGGTATGTTTAGTGTTGGTGAAGATGAAGATGGTGAATAAAGATATGAAGAGTGATAATATGGCAGAGAAGATGATGAAGGTGGATAGTGGAAAGTGGCCTCCTAGCAATAGAGAAATGGATGATGATCTAAAAGATGAGAGAGCCCTAAATATGGGTGATTAAAATATTATATAGAAGAGGCTAGTGATAAAGAGAGTGTATAAAAGTTGGGATAAATTTCAAGGCCATGTGTCATGTTTAGGGAAAAGGGACAAAAATACCCTTTTCATTTGAGGTTTATCATTTGCTATAAGTATTTTGATTTTTCTAACATTAACCTTTGATTTTCAAACCCATCCAATGTAGTAAATTCTTTCAGATAGCATCTATATAGCGCTCCATGTATTATGCCTATTTTACCCTTGTCATTGTCAATGTATCCTTCATTTATTGGTCCAAAAATATTCTTCCAAATTTACCTCCAAACAGCAGATAACTGTGCGGATATGATAAATTGTTAATCCTTCCCTTTTGTTCAAATCATTTTGCTAATTGTTTTACTACTTTTTCATACAGCTTGCTGTGTTGGGAGGTTCTTTACTTGGGACATTCTTATCAGAGAAGGTATATTCAAACCTCAACCTCAGCTATTAGCCAAATCATCACTTCATGATATTTTGTTAATGTAAATTTTTTGGATTTCTCTAGATTTTAACTTCATAATAATGGGTTCTATTAAAAAAAAAAGGTAATAATGGGTTAAAAAAGAGGATTAGGGATGCAAGTCCTTGCTCGATCGCTGGATTTCAGGAATTTTCCATCTTTCTGCAAATTATATGGTTTAACAAATTTGGCATGATTTGAGTGACGTCTGCTCTGTGATAGGACTTTACGCATAAGCTAAACCTTCAGCTCTTAGCATGCTCACAAGTAATAGGCGGGTACATGCTTTAGGATATTTGTGATTGCCAAGAATTATTCTTGCCTACTTTATATTATTACAAGCAAAATTCTTCTCAAACTCCTTTTTTCTATCAGCATTCTATCTTTCTGCCATTCCTTAATTCGATGATAAACTCAGGCCACTCATTAATTATTCTGAATGTTTATTTTCAAAATGTCTTTGTTGAATTGGAAACGTTAAGGTCATCCTCCAATGTCGGGAATCCAGTCCAAAGATGTTTATTTATTTTTTTTGTCGGGGACGTTGGGGGGGGGGGGGGTGTGGAATTGTGAAAGTTCTGATTGGAACCATTAACTAATTATATAAGGAATCCTATCAATAGATCTGTTCCTTGGTATAATTGGTCAAATCGGAGCATGCAAAGTGGGCAAGATCATGGTATTTGTACCTTAAAAAGTTTCCTTGGATGGACCAACTCGTACAGGCAACCACATAAATTTTATCCTAGTTGGAATATCTAATCAGTGGACCAATTTGTGTGTTTTTGACATTTTCTTCTTTCCTTTCAGTCCATTCACTCACTCACGGTTCTTTGATACAGTAATCTCTTAAAAAGTGTTTACCATAGTGGTTTCTGGTAATAACTTGATCATAACAAAGTGTGTATCTTGATCTTAATCTTAAGCGTATGTCACGCAGTGAGGATACTTGAAACTTGTTCTGTTTCTTTCCCAGGCAATTGCGTACATTGGAGGTGTTCTTTTCCTTGTCTTTGCCGCCGTGACTCTGATTGAGATAGTGAGTTAGAGATTCGATTATCAGAATTCGTAAATTTCAGTGAAGTTTCTAGAATTGCATTTGCTTCCATTGACATGCTGAAAAGCGAGGAGATGTCCCATTTTTGTAACCAATACTTCTTTGATAGTATTTTTTTCCCCTAATCTATCCAACAAATCTTTTGGATATCTTATATAATTTCTTGCTCTGTGTATAGTGTCGGGTTTACACTTTTTAGTATGATTGCGGGTGAAGGCTCCTAGGTTATAATATTTGAAGTAGAACTTATCAAGTTAATTTTTTACTAATAGAGCTTTGATAAATAAAATTTTTATTAAAAAAAATTTAATTATTTAGTTGTTAATGAGGGTTCTTATTAAAAATTATAAAATTACTTTAATAAAAAAGTTTTATAGTTATGTTATATAAGATTGTAAAATAAATAATGAGATTTTATTTTATTTTTAAAGGAAAGAGGGGATGGACAAGTTCAAATATAATTTTTTTTGTCTTTATCCACCCCCAAGACTTGAACGCAAGCCACATAAGATGGCTATCACTGCACGACTATGAGCTTGAGGACTAATGAGATTTTAGTTAACTAAATTGAAAAAAAAATCTTTTAAAATCTATTTTTGATTCAAAGTTTGAATATGTAAGTTCCAAATGTTCTAGTCTACTGAAAAAAAAAAATCAAAAGCCATAAAAATTTTGAAAAATAATTATGAGATTAAATAAATATTTATATCTATTAGATAAATAATATCAAACATGTATTAAACTAAATCATGAGTTGAAATGTTAGTGGATAGTTAAAATTCGCTACAATTTTTTGTGGGTTAATTTTAGATTATCCCACATAAATTGATTATTTTTAAATTATATTTTACTTTTAAAAATTTTAATTTACCTATAATCGATAAGAAAATATAAAAATATTTATCAAACGCACTCCAATTTTTTGTTTCTCCTTATCTTTTCAATGAAAATAAAGATAACTTGAAATTTTTGAAAATAAAAAGAGTAATTTAAAAAGTGGTTTTACAAAAATAATCCAAAATTTACCCTTTATTGTACATCTTGAGAAATTGCAACATAGCTGAAGACATAGAGAAAAAGGAAAAAGGGACAAAAAAGAAAGCATCTCTATTTCGAAATTAACAAATTATACTTTTAAAAAATTGAAAAAAAATTAATAATAAATACAATCTCGCCGTGTGAGTGTGCGTGTGATACAGCAGTACAAAAATTCGGTAAAGGTGGCACACCGTTGGCCATCCAAAGCTTTTGCAGAAAATGTAAAAGTCAGAATAAAAAAGATGATTTTGTTGTGGACGTGGACAAACCCACTCCCCGCTACTGCCTACTCTCTCAACTTTCCCTTCTTGCCTTTATTTATTTATTTATTTATTTTCCATTCCATTTACTTTGCTTTCTTCTCCCACCTACTTTCGTTTCTTTACCTTTTTTTTTAAAAAAAAAATCAATGATATTACAATTGACAGTAAACGGCTCAGTGGAAATCCAAGTTCACAAAATTATAATGTAATATAATCTTAAGTTCATCTAGTAAAATTGTATTAAATAAGAAATTTTTCTTATGCTAATAATTATTCACTATTAAATTTTAAGAGAGAACTCAAAATTCTTTTCTTTACCAAACAGTTAAGGTAACGTAAGATTATAGTTATTAATTCTCGCTTTCATAACGAATGCGGTAAGTATTTGAGTTGTACTAGTAAAATAGTTAGAGTACGCTTATATCCCAATAAGTTAATATAGTATTAGAGTTTTAATCTACATGGCACATAAAGGCTAAAATAATTATAACAAAAGTTATTTTGACTTTGTATCATAATTAGAATTACCATGACTATTGGATAACTACCCATAGCACATAATAGATGCATAACTTAACCGTGATGATAGGTAAATGTTGCTATAGTTAATTTGGTGTTTATATTGACTGAGGTAGTTAGTCTAGGGGTGCTGAGAGGGAGGCAGGCCGAGGTGCACTCACGAACCAAAGTGGTTGGGAATCAATGTATTTCCATTGTAAAATCCCTGGTGGTTAAGAAACTCAGCAAGTGCGTGTTTGTTGAATGTGGACCAAACAAAGCTAAAACATAAAAATCTGCTTTGTAGTTGTCTTTTTATTGTTACTGTTTGTTGTTGGGTGAGACTTTTCTTTTGTCTATTCTGCAATGGAGCTATGGAGCTGTGACAAAGAACAATAAGGCTGCTCATGGAGTTATTCTAGCCAATTAATTTGGCCTCGATCGTAACAGGTGGATTTCATAAAAAGAGTATAAATCATAAGTAATGCTGCCTTACAACTATAATATGCTGCCACAAATACAAGCTTTTACTACGCTTTTTAATTAGTTTTCTTTTTTTGTTATATTTACGAACACGTACATTGACCTAAGACGTAAGGAACAATTTCACAAAATAATAAATAACTTGAAAGCTTTAACAAAAATTTGCAACCATTTAGTACGTAACAATTAAGACATGTAGTTCTTGATTCTGTAAGAATCAATCAATAAAACTGTTAAACTACTTTTAAATGTCTCATTTTCTTTTTTTTTTTTTGGAAAGTTGTAACCGATTTTAAAATTTAGAAAAAAGAGAAAGTCATCATTTCTTCTTCTTCTTCTTCTCTCTTTTTGGAAATTAGTCTTTGCTAATTATAAATGACAAAATTACTTAGAAATTTATCCAAACCTACTAGCAAAACCCATCATTATGGGTATTTTACTGGTTGTAGGTGAGTTTGATATTTTAAATTTATACATGTTGAAAGTTGCGATTGGATTTGTAATTAAGAAAAAAGATCAGATGGACATGCATGTGAGATCGGGTGACCTATGTTTTTTTTAAAAAAATTATTTATGTTTTTAATTTTAAATAAAAAAGCATGTTAAAAAATTTAATCATAAAATGTATAAGTCAAAGATATTACTGATGATCTATTCTTTCTAATTTTTAAACCTAACATAACTCACTGCAACTACATGCCTAACACACACATTCACACATTAACATAAACACAATGAACTTTTAACAATTAAAAATTTTATAACTTTTAGGTTTAACATTATTAATATTCTGTTTTAATTTGATTTTTTTTGTTTTATTTTAATGATTTGAACCAAATGATTACTTACTAAAATTATACTTTTATTTATTAATTAATTACTAATGATAATTATTGAATGACAAATACTAAGTTACAACTAATTATAACTCAAGAAGTTCCTTATTGAAAATATACTTGTTGATATTATTGATAATACTTGTAAAATGATTAAAAAAAAGATGGAGTAAGACATTGATACGAGTAATGAGGGATGACAATGGGTCACCTTAAGCTCGGACTTGATCAAGTCCTAACACTCCCTTCGACTAAAATAAAGGGCCCTATTCTTTAAAAAATAAATGACCATTTGAACTTAAGGTCAGGACTTTATCTAAGCTTGTTTTTTTTTTTTAGTAAATTTAATTTTTTTTTCCAATTTTTAGAGTAGTTGGCAACAATTCTCATCTTTTTTTAATATTTAAATATTTAAACATGTTAATTTTTTTAAAAAAATATAGAGATAACCTTCCCTAATATACTAACACTTAATAGCTTTTAAACCAGTTTGAAGTAACATAAACGTGAAAGTTATCCTACTCGATTTCTCTACCGTTCAAATAAACATAAACAAAAATCATGCATCGTGTAAATAAAAACACACACAATTCAATTCCATGAACACATTCTGCTTCATCCACATAATTCTCTCCAGTAAAAATTCTACTTTCATCAACCGTGCTCATAAAAAAGGTATGAAACAATATCAGTATTATTACGTTATAACTAAACCAATTATTTAAACATTTTCTACATTATTTCTATCGAAATGCAAAGCTCAATTTATTGAAATAATCTTGAATATTTAATTGAATTTACAATTACAACGTAATATCGACTTAACCAGTGAGGAAGTTCATGTAGGAAAATTACATTTCACATAGTAAAGCTGAAACAACAAAAAAACAAACTACTAAAGTAATCTAAAATTCTGAGTTATATTTATAAGCTTAAATTAAAAAAATAATTAATAATTAATAATTAATAATTTTAAGTTTAGATTAGATGAACCCTGAAAGCAAGGAAAATGTAAAATTACCAAGTTGATGGCGGTAGGATTCACACGGCGGCGGCGGTAGCAGCGGTTGATGGCAGTGGGGTTGTGTGGCTCAACTCTCTCTCTCTCTCTCCCTCGTGCGTGGCTGTGAGCTGTCGATTACTTTGGTGCTCCATGGCTGGTGGTCTTGTGGTAGTGGGTACCCAACACTGGTTGGGTGCGATGCATAGGCCGTTGGGTGATCAAGATTGTGCATGCACCGCTGCCTCTCGTTCTTCTAATGGTCTCCGTGTTAATAACGTTTTAGGGTTTGTGAATTCTGGGTTCTGAAATTCATTTGTGATAAGTGTGTGTTTAAAATGTTTTTTTTTTTTAATTCAATGGTCAAAGGTTGAGTCAGGGTTCGAATTTTAACTCAAATATAATTAGATCCTAATTCATGAGCCTTAATCCTATTCTTGACGCCACTTAAATTTTGGTCCAGTACTAAATCTTAAGTTGAATATGATTATAAGAATAGTAATTTAAATTTTTATGAACTCAACTTCTCTTAAATTTAATTATATAAAAATAATTTATAAAAAATATTTTTTAAATAAATATTTCATAAAATTTAATAAAATAATATAAATTTAAATTATATATTTATTAGTCTGCTGTAACAATAATATGACACTTAACCAATGTTAAAAAAGAAAGAAAAAATTATCCTTGACCTTTAAAAAGATTTTAAGAAAATTTATAATACATTGCGAGTTGATTTAATAATGATTAAAACGTACAGTGACGGATTTTTTTAAAAAATATAAACCACGAGAAGTTGCAAACGGATTTAATAATTTAAATTTTTAACCAACTTGAATTTAACAATGCTAAACCCCCATCACGTGGTACCCCATTACATCCCTACAGACGACTGCTGGTACTGAATGAAAAATTATTTATGAGCAGAAAGATCTTGTGGGTCCTGGAAAGCAAATGCTCTGGGATGAATTTAGCAGACAGGCGGACGCAGACAACCACGTAAAGCCATAAAAATATCCTGAATGACAACTTTAACACACATTGGGTGTGCACGTTACAGCATCTGTAACGTGCACACCCAATGCGAAGCAGCACACGTGTCCCGAGGAGAGAGAAAAACCGTGCAAATGCAGGCAATGGGAGTTGGCTACAGTTGAATCTGTAAGTTACAGATTCTGTAACTTAGCCAGCTCCTTCTCATATTTTTTTTATAATAATGCGATTACTTGTCACATGACCAAAATAAAGAATCGTGCATGAAACATCGCACGTGCAGCATAGCAGACGAATATTTTATGGCATATTCTTCATTAGAAAGCTGAAGGAAATCACACTGCTTCTGTCTCGTCGTCCACTAACGAAAACATCCCAAAAAGTTAAAAAGTGGTAAAAAAATTAATTAATTAATTAATAATTACAAAAAGTAGAAAATGATGGACCGAACCGAAGAAGCTACATCAACAAATAAGTAAATTCTCCTTTGTTTGTTCCAAAAGTATTAAATGAGGTCTGCACTTTATTATTATGAATTTCAACTAGTTTCAATTATCAAGTTAAAAAAAAAAAAGCCAACTCAACATGCTACAAAAATATAAATACTATTTTCCAAGCATCCGCATTCGAATTCAAATTTTATAATTTGAAATTCGTAAATGTGTCTTATTAAAGCTCAATTATCATGTTTTAAAAATTTTTAGAGCTCAGTTATAAGATATGCTTTTTTTCTTTTGAACGCATGCAAATTAAAAAAAAAAAAAAAGAAGAGTGTGTCGGGGCACAATAGTGGACCATATACATTTGCCACCAAATTGGTGATCGTACGGACTATAGTGGAGATGGGTCACTGACGTGGCAAGATCCAGCGGTTGGGAGATGAGAAGATAAGATCAAGGCTTGAGGGGCATCAATTCCCGGACTTATTTTGTTCGTGTAAAATTGACCCTTTTCTGGGTACAAGAAATCTTTATTTCATTTATGCTTTTGGATCACCGCCACTACTATTTTTATCGATTTCGCCTCTTAGTGTTTACTGCTTTTAGGCAAAGAGTACTCGGATGATGCGATACAATTGTAATCTTACTTTGCCCCCGGTAGAACTTGCCAAAACGATGTAGTTTCAGATTTCTTTTTCCAATTTTTTTACATTTCAAACCCACGCGCGATTAGTGAGAGTGGTCGTAAGGCGAAAATTTGCCAACCGCCCAGGCCGGGGTAACCGAACCGAGAGAATCCAGGGAAGGGCCCACACAAGCGTCTTGAATTTCTCATTCCTGTGGGCGTGGGGTCCATCTGACTTGCAGAGAAAAGGCGTGGCCACCTGGCCAAGGAGCACAAAGAACGGTGACGGGCCGCTGCCGACTAATCGACGTGTCAAAATGGTGGGCTCGTTGTCGTCTCGCCACGAGGACCTAACCCTGGCCTTTGCCCGTTCTGGAAGCCGTGCGTTAAACAGCTGCTCCATTGCTTCCGTCATCAACTACGTCACCCTTCATGCGCTTCAGTTTTTTATTTAAAGCACAGCACTTCTTTGGCAAAACATCGGTGCTTACAACTTTTACAAATTTTAATAAAGTTTAAATTTTACCTTTTAAAAAAAATAAATTTAAGTAATTAATTAAACAAAAATAATATCTAATTTAATTTTAATTAATTAATAACTATGTTTTTTTATAATTTTTTTCACTTTTTTTTTTTACTTTCTTCGGCCTTGTACTATTGCATTTCTTCTCCAAATAGTTAATTAATCAGATTATCCTCAGTAAGAATAAGTTTTTTGCGCACTAATTTATGCACACGTGGCTTAACCGTATAGAATATCATAATATTAAACCAAGAATCGCGATATAAAAATCTAAAAGAAACTAGATTATTGTTGTGGTTCATTTATAAGGCTCCGCTAGAAAAGGATGCCAATCCCCTTTATGTTGCCATATTGAAAAAATGAGTGGTACTTATTTATTGCGTAAGAATTGAGCTAAACTCACAACTATATATATATTGTAAAGTCTATCTTTATTTGATTTTGTAGGATTATTGCTTTTTAATCTAAAATTGTTGTTGAATGAAAATTTTAGTACTTATGGAAAATTTTATATGTGTTTTAAAAACACTATGAATTATTAATTAAAAGTTATTACTGTTGTTTTTGAAAGATTATTTAAGAAAGTGAGGAATATGTAATTTTCTCAATTTGTTAATTGTACAAAGTGATTACAAAATCACACGTATATAAAACTCCTTGAAAAATAATAAAACAATAAAATAACCCATGAGGTTTTTGGTCCTATTCATCTTGTTGCCACTAGACCACCTAGAAGTAGCCACAGTTCATGCCCGAGGCGTGGGAGTTTATATATTGAGAAAATATATTGTGTTAGAATCAGCTGCGTCAGCTTTTACGGTGGTGTGTGGAGGTTACCATGATCCTGTAGCGGTAATTTTTGTAAAGGTTGTTTGATGAAAATTTGGTCGTATTTAGTGTTTTTTTTAATAGTTGGTCGTATTAATTTTTTAATAATTTCTGAGGTTTGCGATAATATGATTTATAATAATTTTCATCCTAAAGAAGGTATTATTGCATATGTACGTTAAAAATATGTTAGCTTTCAATTGAAATAAATAACGGTTAGCCAATAATTGAAGAATACAAATGCAAATTGAATTAAATTAACATTAGTCAAAAAAATCATAAAAGTCCAAAATTAATCCACCGGAAAAAAAAAATCAGAAAAAGGCACAAATGCTATTGGCCAGTCCGGTGACAGTATGTCACAGTCTAATAAAAATTCCACGAAAACAGCAACACATTATGTCGTCATCTGGGACAAAATAATAGAAGAAAGAAACTTACCAAATGATACAATTACACATAATCTAATATCACTAACCCTAGGTTGGGCACGTGCGCCACTTCTCTTTCACACGCGCAGACATTACCTCTCTTTTTTTTCAGCCACTCTTCTTTCTTTCTGTTCACGTCTCTCAAATTTCTCCCCTCTCTCTCTCTCAAATTTTCTCTCACTCTCGGTCTCTTGCCGCCAGCGCTCAAAAGCCCTAAAACTGACCTGATCCGCACACCCCCCGTTTCTCCCATTAGAATTCGCGAGATAGAATCAATTTTTCGTTTAATTTAAGGTAATTTCGCTGATTCTTCTTGTCCGCGCTTTCCCTTCTGCTAAATCGCAAACGAGTCTCTTATTTTTAGATTTTCTCCTCAAACTTGAATTTGTCGTGACATAAGGTCCCGAGCTTCCTGTTTCTTGCGTTGTTTCAGCATCATTTCTCCTTAATTACAGAATAGTGAATTGAGTAATGACTTAAATTCTAGTTTTTGGATGAGGCACATTATTATTTCTTTTCCTTCTATTTTTAAAATATTTTTATCACGTTTTCTAGTTTGTCTGTCATGGCTTTTTACTGCTGTAAGTACTTTATATGCTGATGTACTTTGTTAAATTGATACACTTTTGATTATTTGTTTGTTTTTATCTCTAGATTTCGAGATACTTTTGATTATTTGTTTGTTTTTATCTCTAGATTTCGAGATTCAAAATCCTGTTTTGCTGGTCGCTGAGTTCAGTTATTGAACTTGGTGCTGGTCTAGTAAAAGACTCGTGTTTTTCTTCATCTCAGGTTTTCACGGATATCTGTGTCTGTTATATTAACTAGTTAATGTTATTGGAAGTATTCTTGTTCTTTTTGAATTGGGAAAAAAATCATATTTTTCCTTTAGAAACCATCTGAGCAGCACTTATTGTATGAAAAGATTGAACTTTTCCTGCATCTTTTCAATTCAAGATTTCTTTGACATTTTGTAGAGTTTGGTTTATGATTCTAGATTAATATACAATGTGTGAACTTTTGATTAGTGGTCTTTTGGAATTTTTATGCGCTGGTGACAGGACGGTTCATTCTTTGATATTAATTCACTTTAAGATTGGAACTGAATTTAATAAGAAAAAATGGTTTTTTTAGCGCTACTTGTTTTATATATTTATTTCTTGTCCAGTTTATATCAGTTGTATATTTTGTGCCTTGTTCATGTCATCTTAATTTTTTAAATTTTCATCAGGGGCTCCTGCTCCTGCTTATCCTGTGTGGGTATCATGAACTGTGTATATCCTGATATACATGATTAAAATGGGGATGTTTGATTTGTGCTCCAAAAAGTGTCTTCTAAAACTAGGATATGGATGTGATTAGGTGCATTTTCAAAGACAACAGTAAAAAAGGCTGCCTCTAAAATGATATCTGAGATAGTTTTTGAGAAATTATAAATTAAATGTTTGTTTTTGGAAGATTATCAATATCAAGGAGTTGGTTATATCTTCCAAATTTGCTGTTCTACAATTAAATCCTTTTGTCCAGAAGTGGCATATTTTATCTTAAATTAGGAAACATTGTATGGTCCAAATGTTCTCAGATTTTTCAACAATAGATATGCATATTAACTATGGTGTTCTATTAACTATTTTACTTAGTATGGGCAGTGAAAAAGTTAAAACTATTGCCATTTGGTGTTGAAAGAAAGTTTACTGCAGATATTTATTCTCTGTACAATTTTGTTGTCATCATGAATAATTGATTATTGAATTCTTTAAATCTTATTTACTCTGGTTGCCACCTCTTGGAAAATGTTCGATTTTGTTTCTTGTTGCCGTGATACCTAGTTATACAAACTGCATTCCAATTACTTTCATTTAGGCTGCAACATCCTGTACTTACCATGTAATTTTGTTGTGAAACAGGATGATCGACTGCTTTGATTTTCTCGTGAAGGAATATTATTTACTCAGTTCCATTTTCCGTTGTTGCAACTGATCAGTCAAAGTCTGTTAAATACACTTCTATTAAAATGGATCGTTGTGATACTTCAGGATTTGTTAGTGGGGGTGTGATACACACTTTTAGTGACACCTAACCCTAGTTTTGTAGCTAATTGCTCTCATTCTGGAAGTCAGGTGGACTGTTCTGTTGTAATTAAGTTTAGGTTTGGTTATCACAAAGGTATTCATCTATCACTTAATGGACCCTAGTTTTCAGAGGTTGGGATTTGCTGTTAATCATTCTTTCAAAGCATTCAAAACCTTGAGCAGTTCAAGGCAAGCTGGAGGGACGCGGGCTGAGGATGACACAGATACTATTTTACGTCTTGATTCCCCTGGTTCTTCGAACCCTCACATATCTGCATCAAAGGGACTCAAACGGAAATGGAGTTTGTTTGATGGATCTGTGTGTCAGCAAGTTGGCTCTACGTTATCCCTTGGGCTTGTTCGGTCATCAAGCTCCTCAGACAGCAAGGGGAGTTCTGCAACTGCCTGCACTACAATGTCTTCCGCCAAGGAAAATGAAGAGGAATCCTCAATGGATCTTGATTTGGATTTCACCCTCCATCTTGGCAATGATAAGATGCCTAACCCAAAAAAATCTGGCTGCTCAAATATGAAAGGAGGGGAATTGCGGCCAAAGGTTGACCTCATGTTAAGTCTCTCCACTGGATCTCCTGAATCAGGCATTACTTCTGTACATCCAAGCTCGAGTTCACTTCATAACGGCATGGAGATGCCATTGCTAGCTGGTGGTACCCTTAATGCAGAGGAAGGTTCAACATCATGCAGTTGGAAGATGGGGGTTTCCTTGCCGCCATTGCAGACTGCACCAAATAAAGAGATTAGCTTTTTTTTCAATCGTGCTCTGAGAACTAATGACCTTACTGCCAATGTTCAGGATGTCTCATCAAGTATGGTAACCACACCAAGAAGCTCAGTCACCTGTACTTCCAGGATAACCCAGCAGCATCAGCGACAACAGAGGAGCTGTAGTTCTAAGACCTGTCAGGTTGAGGGATGTGGAAAGGGAGCTAGAGGTGCTTCTGGCCGTTGTATTTCCCATGGTGGTGGCCGAAGGTGTCAAAAACTTGGCTGCCACAAGGGAGCTGAGGGCCGGACTGTGTACTGCAAAGCCCATGGGGGTGGTCGGCGGTGTGAATACCTTGGGTGTACAAAGAGTGCGGAAGGGCGCACTGATTACTGCATTGCGCATGGTGGTGGTAGGAGATGCAGTCATGACAGTTGCACTCGAGCTGCTAGAGGGAAATCTGGGTTGTGTATCCGTCATGGTGGGGGCAAGAGATGTCAAATGGAAAATTGTACAAAGAGTGCTGAAGGGCTCTCAGGTCTTTGCATCTCACATGGGGGTGGTCGACGATGCCAAGCCTTAGGTTGCACAAAAGGGGCACAGGGGAGCACAATGTTCTGCAAGGCGCATGGTGGGGGAAAGCGGTGCACTGCCCCTGGGTGTACCAAGGGTGCTGAAGGAAGCACTTCTTTCTGTAAGGGCCATGGAGGTGGAAAAAGATGTGCATTCCAAGGTGGTGGTGTTTGTACAAAGAGTGTGCATGGAGGAACGAACTTCTGTGTAGCACATGGTGGTGGTAAGCGGTGTGCTGTTCCTGAGTGTACAAAGAGTGCAAGGGGACGAACTGACTATTGTGTCCGTCATGGTGGGGGGAAGAGATGCAAATTTGAAGGGTGTGGCAAGAGTGCACAAGGTAGCACTGATTTTTGTAAGGCTCATGGTGGCGGGAAAAGATGCTCTTGGGGCCATCCTGGTTCAGAATATGGTCCCCAATCTACTGGTCCCTGTAACTCATTTGCAAGGGGCAAGACAGGTCTCTGTGCACTCCACAGTGGCTTGGTGCAGGATAAGAGGGTGCACGGGGGTTTCACCCTAGGACATGTGGTCCAGGACCCTAATCTCCACAAACCTGAGAAGATGAAGGAGGTTGTCACTGCTGATGACATGAATGTGGATATCATGAAGATGGGGAGTGTTCTCGGAAGTTCAGCTGGCAAATCTTCTGATTCCAAGCATGGAGTCTCATACATGAGCGACTCAGTTGGGGGAGGTGCATTCCCATCTGTGCAAGTATTTGTCCCAGAAGGTCGGGTGCATGGTGGAAGCTTGATGGCAATGCTCGCTGGCAGTTCTGGTGTCAGCTCAAACAGCAGTAAAGTTGTAGTAGCTGGTGATCCATTGCTGACAGGGAAGTCTACCATCATGCCTCAAAGCTGGATGTGAGTTTCTCTTCCCTGCTTTCAAAGCAATGGTAATGCTGCAGATGTTTCTGGTTTGGGTGCAACCAGCAGCTAAGTTGTAGCTGTTGATCCATTTGCGCAATGCCTCAGAGCTGGATTTGTGTTCGTGTCTCTTGGTTTTATCAGATTGGTCTTGGCAGGAGTGATTATCTGAGTGTTTATGTTTCTGTGGTCTTAGTCTGTTGGGTCTGTTGGTCGTTAGGAGTTATGAATTTCTTAGTCCTAGGGTTGAATATTTATTGGTGTCAAAACTTGGTGATTCTATTAGAAGGTAGCATTTGAGTCAGGTCTTCAGGTATTTCGTGTTTGATTAATGTAAATATATATTTTATGTACGGCAGGTGCTTGTGAATACAGGCTATTATTTCTGCGGTCCCCATCAGTTTGTTTGTCAAAACATTCTGATTATAATAAAAGCAGTTTACTGTATTACATTTACTCCTGAGTTTATTTTCTTGATTGGACATTGCTTTGCTTCCAGCTTCTGTATTTCAGCACGGACTTACATGACAATGCTTAAGAGAACCAAAAAGTTCGAGTAAGTCATCCAGTAGTCCTTATTTTTCGGCGACGGAAAGAGATTACTTTGTTGGAGGATGTCTGCGAACAACAATGTGGTGGTACTCTAGTGGCATTAAGCAGACTTGCATACTTTTATGTTCATAAAATGAAAACCCGAGCAACAATGTTTCAGCTGGCTGTTCACGTTTGGAACTTCTTTCTTATTGTGCCTTCACGCAGCGGCAGCGTACCGTTTATTGTAATTGAAAATTTTCTTGCAACCATTTTTTTTTTTCAATGTTACTTTCAAACTATATGAGTAAGAGAAAAAAAAAAAAATTCCCCCACTTCATCCTCTGTTATCTTATTCCAAAATAACGCTGTCAGGAGAATTAAATGGATGGTTTAGGCGCTCATTATTTCCTAAATCCGTCTACTATAACGCATTAATTCTTGTAGGACTCGACTAAGTTACAGTTTCTGCAAGTAACAGACTTTGCAAGGTCCGTCCTTGTATGAGATAATTAACTGGCTTGAAATTGATCGCGTGGACCAGCTCTCGGATCCTAACTGTTCAAAATGTCATGGAGACGCGTCTTGGACGAGCTTACAATAACAAATAATTTTCAGATCATGTACTTCTTGTATGAGATAATTTTGAGTGGCTTTTATCAGTCCCATGTCCACTATATTAAGTTCGGGTCATCTCAGGAATTTTCAGATCATGTGTTTACTCCTCCGTTTCTGTTTTTGAGATTGCTAATGTTCGTTGTTTTCTTTTTTTTTTTTTTTTTCAATTTCATCTTAGTTTTTGAGTTCGCTTATTTTCTTATAGTATATTTTTAAAAGAAGTGGTTAATACAAAACAGAATTTTCCTCAACTGGAACTTAACTTATTCCTTTTCTTCAAGGCATTATATTTTTCCAAATCAAACGCTTTTTTCACTCCTTTTTTCTGTTAAGGACATTTTCACTTCACATATCACATTCCGTATGCAAGTTACATACAGAGAAAACTCAAAAACTTGGTTGATTGAACTATAGACCCTCGTGTTTGAACTTAGCCAATTTGGAGAGTTCATCAACAGCTTCAGCCAAGTGATCAAGCCTAGCCACAAACTCAATAAGCAAGGAAGTAAATGTAGCAAGTGAAAGTGCTGCAGTGCTTTCTAGCGCTCTCATTCTAGGCAAAAAATCCATTCCTAATCCTTCTTCCTCTTCGAAAGCATCAACCTCTCTTGATGGCCAAGAATGCAGCCTTCTAGATTGCTTCCTCATTGTTTCATGATAGGACTCTGCCTGCGCTGCGCATGCTGGTGGGAGACTCCCCAAAAACGTGTTTTGGATGGTCGGATTCGAGTCCTTTTCCACCTCATGATTGCTCTCACTTTCGGGATATGCTTGTTGGCTTTTGGAGTGATCGGAGAGTTTAGGGAGTGGCTTGGAATTTTCAGGCGGGTCACAATAGGCTGCTGTGAGGAGATAGGAATGCATGTCTATGCTGCCCTGGAGTCGTTCTGTTGAGCCGTGAAGCCTCTTCAGAAGACAAGTTTTGAGACTTCGCTTCATGTTGCCAATGTCTTTGCCCAAGCTCCGGACCAACTCTGCTGCCTGGCTTGTCACTTCTTGTATTTCCGATTGGAATGTGATTCGGAGATTGTAGGGTGCCTGAAAATCAAGAACAAGGACTGATCATGAGTCTCTCTCTCTCTCTCTTTTTTGTTTCATTTTTGACAAAATGTTACTGCGCGTGTTTGTCATTTTGGATTATAAAAATATGGAAATAAATAGAGTATAATGCTCTCACCTCTAATCTTTGTTAAAAAGTTTAAATTTCTAGCTTGTTGGTCACTCCAATTTTTTTTGTTTATGATCTCTAATTTATGATATATTATGTATAATACCTAGAATTTAGAGTGTCAACAACTGAAATCTAAGGATTTAAGTAATAATAAACAACCCTAGTTGTATCCAAAAATTTCGTGTCAAATAATATAACATGTGACGTCAATGATTAAGTGATTTACATATTTTCACAAATTTCAGATAAATTAATTATATTATTACACTATCCATCTGATGAATATTTTAGAATTTATATAAAAATTCTAAGATGTTTAGTAGACTAGCACTACTTAAACCCAACCAAAAAAATAAAATAAAAAATAAAAAATGAAGTTTTCAAATAATAAAATTATAAGCTGGAACTGACGATATAAATGAACATTTAGAAGAGCAGCAACAAAATATGCGTGTGCCTCTTTACTCTCGGCACCAAGCTGGCATAGTGGAAGCACCAAATTTGGGCTTCTGCTAAGATTTAAAAGTAAGCTCAGCTATTTGTATTTGACATGAAGCATGATCTGGGAATCTCCTTTACGCGTAATATTGTGGCAGCACGGTAATTGATATGAAATGAAAGAACAAAGAATCAAAGCATCGATGAGAATTGCAATATACACCCGGAGTGCACAACAACTAGAAGCACACACGCATGGTACATATAATTCGTGACGACTGATATGAGAATCTCAGACTTATTTAATTTTCCTTTTGAATTATTCATTTGCTCTTGGAATTCTGGATCATTAATGTATGATTTAGTATAATTCTTTTGGCTAGATTCCTTAGTTGCAGGCATTTCTGCATGCACTAGGGAAATTAATGGTTGTGATTCTGACTGATAGAATATGAATATCCGATCAAAGATTTCTCCTCTTTGGACAAGTTGATTTAATGTCACGTTGATGATATTGCTCACACTCGCACACAACAAGCAGAGAGAGGAAAATACCTGAATCTCAGAGTGAAGAACACCATGAAGTGCCATAACCTCATAAGCACAATAACGTAGAACTGCTCCGACTTTAACGTACTCTGACCATGGATAGAAGAAATGTCGATAACTGCCATGTGGTGGCTCCCATTTTGCCGAAATTGACTTCAAATTACATGTAACATCCAGGATCAATGCTGTTAGTGTTTTTATATATTAATTACAAAAGCAACCAAAAAAAAAAAAAACTGTAAGGAAAAAAGAACAATTAAGCACCAAAGTCTCCAATTTTGCTGAAGAGTTCAAAGTATTTTTGCATTTCTTGTAAGCAGGTTCATCCGGAAACTCATCCATGAGAGTCTTGGTGAAGTCTGTATGATCTAACCCGTCGTCTTCTAAATATTTCTTCACACACTCTGAAAATTCAGAAGTGATTAATTTTTTTTTTTTTTTGGGGGTATTTGATTCAACAAACTGCTTGTCTCAACTGCCTGTCTAGCTCATAATATCTGTAGCAGAGTTAATTAATTGACTTACCTTCAAGAGAATCGGCAAGGGAGTTGAAGCTGCTGACTAGCTCCTCGTGCAATTGCTCCCCTGCCCAGATAGGGAACACCAATACATTCACTAGGACTGCTACAAATCCGCCAATGGCAATAGAGTACAGGCGATCCATGGAAGTCCTAATTGGGTTTCCCATTCGATATCCGGAGACAATGATCAAACAGTAGGTGAAAAGTATGACCCTGAAGCCATACTCATATGGCACAAGTGATGGCCATAATTTCATGAAAGATGTAACAGCTCCTGTATATACAGAATATTCAACATAAACTTCTTAATAAAATTTCCTTTATTTGTAAAATATCCAGAAGCTATACCTATCAAGAATATACTAATGCCAATTACAATAGGCTCAGCAACACGGCCAGTGGACAGAGCAAACTGAGCAACTGCGATAGCTAAGATACCGGCAAGCAAGCTTCCAAGTGCTCGGTTAAAACCTCGATTAAACGTTGCACCTGAAGAAATTCGGAGCCATTAGAAATGCAATTGTAATATAAGCTGATATTTGAAAATCAAATTTTTATCGCTACATCACTACATACCAACAGTATATTCGAACATTACGGCAACAGTGAGGATGGACCAAATGATGTTGGTGCCAAACATGTCATACGGTGCTCGAAATAGAATAAGCAAAGACACAAGTAGAACAGCTAGGCCCACTTTAAATGAGAATTTAACTCTGTTGCTATCTTCTTTGGCAAATTCCCAAACTTTCCAAATCCATGCTTTAATGGAAAAGTATCCGTCGCCACCGGAACTCTTGCCACTTCCCGGCTTCTGCAGCTCAATCTTGGTAGTTGCCGCTGATGGAATATTGATCTCAACAGAACCCTTTTTCCCATTCATTCTCCAATGGAGTATTATAAACTCTTCCAACCCTGCTTGCACACTCGCCCTCTCAAGTTCCCCGTATTGCTGTTTTAGAAATTAAAATCAACTACTTTTGAGCTCAACTGAGAAGGTGGAGCTGGAGGAAATGCTGAGGTGAAAATATATAGCCCTTGTAGGATTTTGCAAGCTTAGTTGCAGGTGCAACTAGGGAAAGAAAGTATGTATGGTCAATATATGATCTACAGGGGGAGAAAAAAAAGGAAGGAATGATACGGCAATAATAGAAGAGAAGATGGAACTAAAAATCTCAGGATAAAGATGCTTAATCTCAATAATGTTGCATGGATGGAGAATTTAGAATATTACACATATATAAATAAATTTTGTAAAAGAAAAAAATTGCATGACAATGCATCAATCATCACCCCGATTACTTGTTTTATGTATACCTCTTCAGAGTATTTCATTGTCAGAGAGGATTGATGCTTACTAATTTTTATTTTTAAGGTTAAGCTGAAGCTCTGAAGCACTTTAGTCCAAAACTAATTACCTGTAATAACCTACTCGAGTTCATGACTTTATTAATTTGTTTTTATCGTATCAAAGATATGCATAAACGTCTTTGCATGATTTCATTTCTACATTTCAATATTAAACAGTTCCTCGGAGTTTTGCCCAACAATGGAAAAGAAGAATGGGAACAAAAATGGAGAATGCTAAAAATTAAACCAGAGATTTAAGCTTCCTACTTTCCTCATAAGAGAATTATACCTTGACTGATGAGACTGGCGCAGGCCCCAATTGATAATATTTAAACATCTGAGAGATGCAATGCAAGTTGTTAAAATTTTTTTTTTTTCTTTTTTCCTCATTCCCTCATCTTCAACTCTTAACTCTCAATGAATTAAGTGTGTGTATACATATATCTTAACAAATTAATGCTTTCTTTTCTCTAAATTTAGTTTAGTCGGGGTGATCTAATTAATTATATATTCTTGAAATATATGCCTTTCCCAGGCTACCTCATGCTTTCCTTAAAATTATCTTACGAGATATTGTGCTTATTATTCTTCATCATTATTCCTCCTACTTTATAATGTTACATGTATTTAATTATTTTTTAATAAGTAATTGTACACGCTAGCAACTCATCAATATTTATCTACCAAGACATGTCCATAGAATCAAAAAAAGGTTTCTGTACGTTTTAGTAGAATTTTGCATTTTGATAGAGTACTCAATTATATCAACCCTCCATCTTTTAGCATTTTGCTGTCAAAAGTATTTCACTCAGACAACTTCTGCGATTTCCTTTTACCATGCATCCACTAATTTCGGAGAGCATGCACTCCGGAGTAACGTTGCCCCAAAAAAAAAAAAAATCAACATTTCTCGAGAGAAAATGAATAACATGGGATGAAGAATTATAAGAGTAGCTAATTTAAAAAATAACAAGAATGAAAAAAAAAATCAGCAGAACTGATTATCTATATTTAGAATTTCAGAAAGTGACACATAAAGCTTCGATAACAAAAAGAAAAGAATGATACGCTTTCTCAAGTTTTACCTTATGAATAACTAAATTCTTATTGCTCTAGAAATAGAGAGCTAAAACCCATACACATAAAATGAACATCTGCACACTCTTCCTTATCTACACATTCTCGAGTTTTACCTTATGAATAACTAAATTCTTGTACGCTTTTGTTTTGTTTACTAATAATACATAATTTATTACTATCTTATTAATTTACTTATTTTACTTTCATTCACAAGTTTTATACTTCATTTACATAATTTATTTTTTTATTTCACACTTAATGCTAATATACAAGTTTTAATTAGATTTATTATCTCTTATTTTGTTTATCAATAATATACCAATTCACCACTCCTTTATTAAATTACTTACCTTTCCTTTTATTTATAAGTATTATGTTGCATTTAAATAATTCATGTTTTTTTCAATAATTAATATTAATTTAAAAGTTTTATATTTTATTTATATAATTTATACTTAATTCCAAAATTATTGTTGTGATTTTAATAATTGTATCACAAAATGACTTATTTGTTTGTTATTTTATAATTGCCAAGTGAAATTTTGATATATTTATTTTTCTTTCTATAATATGTGCGAACACCTTTGCCACGTCATCAAAAGTTAATGTATGTTAACTTTAAGGTGGAAAATTATTAGGTTTCAAAATTTTCAAATGTTTTTACTACTCCTACTAATCTTAGAATGGGAAGTTGCTAATTTTACTGGAATAATAAAGGAAAGATCTAACACGAGTTGAAAACTAAATCTTTACACGTGAACGTGTATGTGAAAGGGCGATTTCTGGGTTGCATGTCAGGAAGGCTTCATTCGAGTCTGAGGGTTCCAGAGATAACAGTTGGATGCGGCCCCTGGAAAAACATATAATCGGACATTAGGATTTGTTCCCTTCGTTTCAAGATACTTGTTTAACTAAATATTGACCATCTCTTTAGATGCAATAATGAATAGGTGTCGCATCAATATCGAAAGAAAATTAATCGAACCGGCGACTAGTGGGGATTGATTTTAACGTCACTCCAGTTAGAAAAAAGTTTAAAAAGAAAATTAAAGAAAGCATATTGTGAACGTCTGATTAATAATTTGTCAAGGAATTAATGCAGGAATCAGGATACGCTGCCTCTTAAATGATGACTGTAACAGGACACGATACATGGGATTGGGAAAACCGTGTTTTGGATTGTTTACAGTAAATGGGGAGCAAGATATAGAAGAAGAAGAGGATTGTGATATGAGACGACGTCAAAAAATAATGACAACAAATAAAAAAATTTTAAAAAAAAATGCGGGAATATGATCCCTTAATTAGGTGATTGAAAGCCGGATTCGACTATTCTATTTACACTCCTGAGACTGCAGGGAATTGTAGAGACGCAAATGGACCACTGATGTCCTATTTGATCGGCTTTATCGGATTCATTTACACGCTGTGTCCGCGCGGACGTCTAAAGTTGCCATAATTTAGATGCTGTGTACGCAACAGATTGCGCTGGCTAAGATAATTTTTATGTTTTTTGCTTAAAAATATTTTGTGAGTATCAAATTATCTAATAAATGATAATTATGCTTACTCTTGATATACCAAATGCCAAACAACCATAGCGTTCCCCCAACCCCCAGCCACCACCAACCAAAAAAATAATAATAATAAAAATAAGGAAAGCATCCGTAGCTTTTCCTTACGAAGGTGAACATTTTATGAGTGATCAATCTCTCTCGGGCTAAAGTTAGTTCTAAAGTCCAAGATGCGCACTTGTAGGCACGGCCCTCTGCGGCCCTCTGTCTTTGGACCGCATGCAAGGTAGTGTGGTGCATCCGACATACTGTATTAATAATATTACATTATAATGTATTGTATAATGGTATACTATAAATAAATTATCATACAATATTATGTTTGGTATAGAATGGACTATAATATATAAAATAATATTATTTTACATTAACTTTAAGACTAAATTAATATTTTTAAATTTATTAATAATATCTCGCTCACTTAAATAACTCTTAAGAAATTTATTTGAGTTAAGCTACATTTATTGCACTATGTAAGTACTACATGGGTAGGTGCAAATGCGTACAATAATAATAATAGAAATGAGAGTACTTCATAAAGAGAGTAAGAGAAAAGGGCAAAGACAGTGGGGCCTTTCTTTGTGAATTCACAGAATTTTCCAACCACGTAATTGTCCTCTGACCATTAGTGACGCGACCTCATTATGATCCTTTATGATCCATTCGTGAAGATTTCAGTAATTAATTATTGTTTGGTGCAATCTACTCGTAAGGATTCCTGAAAATCCATTCTTAGAGGTCGAAAGGAATCTATTATTTGTTTCAGTAGATTTGTAATGATTTGTTTATGCATCAACCAATCAGGTATGAGTTTAGTTGATAAAATAAAATTGCATTGCTACTTAGGAAAATCTACAATAATATAGTATAATCATATTATATTATATTATAAAATGATACAATATTAAATTAAAGATTTATTTTTATTAATTAAATAATAAATTATTAAAGAAAATTAAAATAATTTTTACATATTTAAAGTAAAATAATTAAAATGATTTTATACATTGAAAGTAAAAAATATGCTTTATCATTTATTATTAAACATTTAGGATTATTTCTATCTTATATGATTGTTTCATTATTCTTTTAAAATATAAATATAAATACATATTTAATAAATTTAAATTAATTATAATTATTAAATAATAAAAATTAAGTAATTATATTCATAATATCTTCTATATTTTAATGCAATACAATCTAAACTACACCTTCCATGAGCCAAACGTAATGTAATCAATTAAAAATTAATGTAATGTAAGATAGTTGAATCCAAGCTGCTAAATACCTAATGCATCCCCCACGCGTTTGCCTACATTTCTATGCAAAATCAAGAGTCATTTCTCTGGTTTAGTATAAACGACTTGTCAACTAAGATTTATGTCGACGACGCAAAACGCGGACGAAATAAATATCGTAAAATGAAAAATAACTGATCATATTTAATGGGAGGGACCAGTAAGGTCCAAGAGCGTTTGTAGTCCAACGGTTAGGATAATTGCCTTCCAAGCAATAGACCCGGGTTCGACTCCCGGCAAACGCATTGATCGTTAAGGTTTTTCTTTTAGGCCTCACCGGCGATGATCGAGTTTAACTCTTTTCATATTATTTACGTTTGTGAATATTGATAGCCTGAAGTCAATATATATTTCGTTTTTTTATTTTGGGCTGCCGACTTAACCAAACTGCAGAAACTCTGTTTGGGTTGATGATTTGCTTGCATTTAAGTTTCCTTCAAACTTGATTGATATTGCATTTATGAAATAATGTTATTGTGGAGATGCTACTGTAATACAACTTGGGATAAGCTAATATATTTAAATTAGGATTGTCTTTTTATAATTAAGGTTTTATTTAGTATTAAAGTGATGTAATGAAACAAAGTTGTTATGAAAAAAAATGTAGTTATCAAATAAAAATTAATAGTGTGTGATAATCAAACATAACCTTTAAATTATATTTTTGACCCCAAAAAAAATTAACACATATCTAAGGATAACTTTTCTTTGTTAAGAAGTTCAATCCGATATGCTGTTGACGTTAGACAAATTATCATCCTTTCCCATTTGCTAGTTTTTGCTTCTATAAAGTACGAAAATATATAAGAACTGCTTTCTTTCTTCTTCCTTTCCAATTGATTGCTGAAGAGGAAACAATGAGTTCGATTTGTGGACAAGTGTGGCAATGAAACAATCACATTTGAAAAAGTGAAACCCGGTCTTCTGAAGCTGGCGACCAGGTTTCAGATGAGGCAGTTAATGAAAGCCATGAGTTGGCGATCAAGTTCTCTCAACAATTGCTTATATAAAGGGTAATTTTTAAAAACCTCCCCTGAGGTTCGAGCTTGTGGCAACCAGATGGCAAGAATCCTTTTATTTGTAATAAACCCCCTACCGTCAGTTAGTTTTTATATTGACAATTAGTTGACTATGCAAAGACAATAATGCCCCTAGTGACAGTTTGTAGACTAACGCAACTATGAAAAAATGCTGGGATTGTTGGCGCAAAATCACATTTCTTTTTTGTACTTTAATTTTATCCCTGTCAATTCCAAAGATTTATGATATCAAAAATAGGAATCATGACTATTTTATCCCCTTTAAATTATTGATGTTTCCGTAAACAAGGTATTGCCATATGATTGTTACAAACCAACGATCATGTTGTATGTCTCTTGCTAGTTAGAAGCTTGTAAAGCAATTTAAAACCTTACGCACAGTAGACAAACAATTTCTACTTCTCAACATGTCACTCTTCTTCCCTTATATTGTAAATGGATTATGAAAGCTCAAATGGAGTAAAAAGTAGCAAGAACAATAAAAGCATAACAAGGTAGAGATTTAAGTTAAAGGGAAATGTGATTAAGTTCACAAATAAGAAGTATGGATGCAAAGTTTATGCTGCTATACGCATATCAGAGTCTGAAGAAAATCTTAACAAGTTATTTTATTACTGTCGTGACAATGAATGTGGTTATTTTAAGTGGTAGTACCCATCACCAAATGATCTCAATAATATTGCATCACTTAAAGGTAATAGAGTAGATACAGTCCGTATGGATGGTCAACAATAAATGCAAATTATGCTTAAAGACATTCTTAGAGAGGTTGTTAAGGTTAAGAGAATAATAAACAAATCTAAAACCAGAGAGATGAAATTTAATCTAATGAAGATAATAATGTATGCTACTGTCATTTTTTTGTTTCTTTGTGCTATTGTGTTCTTCTACGGCCTAAAGTGAATAAGTTACGTATATGTAAAGAAGGTGCAATGTAGGTTATGACTATTTAACTAATGTAAAACTTTTCTAAGTTTGGTATTTTAATGAAAAATAATGCTTAATTTGTAGGAAAATGTAAATAGAAATTGTAATATATGAAATACAATAAGAATTATAATATATGAAATACATCCTATATCAAAGAGAAATGCAGCCATCCCATGAACGGAATGCATATACAAGTAACTAATATAGGCAAATGTATTTATGTTAAACACATTTAAAAAATAAGTGAAGCACATTATATAGCATATATTGATTTGAGAGTAATGGCAGTGGCATTATAACCTGCATTTATCATCATGATCTCAGATAATATACAACATTCCTTATCATCATCACAGATAATAATACTTAACATTTCTCATTATTATCACAAATAATACACAGCATTTGTCATCATCATCACAGATAACACACATGGAAAAGCTAAATTTAGTAAAATCATTTTTTCCAAATGAAACCATCAAGCACTTGTTCAATAGTAACAATATCAGCTTTGGCCAGTTTAAACAACCTTCGAACAGCAGCCAAGAAGTATATTTTTTTTTTCATTTTTTACAATAATTAACCATGCAAGCACCACCAAACTATTACATAAAGGCAGTGGATTAATAATTTATGAAAAAAAAGTTTTAAACTTATAGTTTGAGCAAAAAATGATACATCATCTCAAAAGTCATGTCCTTTCAAAAGATATTGTGTCATCTAATCCCTTAAAAAAATTAGTTAGCGAGATTAGATTGGTCTTCTTATTTTTGTTATTACATCATTAATTGACTCGCCATATGCTAAATGCTTTAATTGATATAGTTTCATTCTTAAGTGAGTTGTCATAAATGATTAAAAGAACAAAGATAAAAAGTTAATGATTAGTTAAAGTGATTATGTTAAGGATGAAACCAAAATTTAAAAGACATTGACTTTACCATTATTAAAAACAGTGGACTGTGATATAACAACTTTAGTAGTAGTCTGCTGAGGCCTTAAGCTTTTTTCTTTATTCTTCATCTGAATAAGATAATAACAAAAAATACCGCAAGAAATTATTACTAATAGCGTAAATTTGACTAATGTTTCTACTTGATTGTTTTTTTTTTACTTTAGTAGGTTCTTTTATTTTGTCTTTAATGGTTGTATTTCGAACACCTCAGATTGCAACTTCTCTTGAATGTAGCAAGTTTATAAGCTTTCCTTATTCTCTTGCTCTGTGGCCTCTCAGTAAATTTAATTATAAGTAAAGGCTATAAACTGTCAGTCAACACTAATGGTTATTTAGTATGATCCAGTATAGGCTTGAATTGGTGCTGGTAAATGCCTAAAAAAGTAATATTTTTTAAGTAATTGTGCACATAATCCCCAACTTTTAACCTTTTAGCATTAATATAACATATTGTATGTGTACAAGGTAACCCCAAGATTTGCTACTCCCTACAATTACACTTTTTATTACCAATATCACTAATAATTACTTTAGATGCATCTTCTAATACTTCAAATGTATTTTCATACTCGAAAATAACAAAAAGTCCTCTTACAACCATCCTTGCCCCAATAATTTTTTTCCTCACCAATGGTGGTAACTCCTCATTCCCTTTTTTAGCATCTTCATGCCTTATATGAATCAACCTCGTAATCTTTCTCATTATGTCTTCTAACATTCTCACAATAGGCATTGCTCTGTAGCCATTAATCCAATTGTTAAAAGATTCAATCATATTATTAGTTACGTGTGTGTATTTAGTAAAGGCTAGGAATGTATGCTTGGCCTAATGTTGGATAAGTATCTCTATTAACCATTTATGGCCAGTGTGACTAATTATTTTTAACTTTTCCATTTACTTATTAAACTCAGAACAATTTGGTCTTCTATAAGCCCTCTAAAACGTCTTCTTTAATAATAAACTAGGAAACTGTCTTAAAGTTAACATAAATATGCTTGCAATAGTACCTTTTTAACGCAAGTGGGGAAACTTGCTCAAGTGCATTAAAAACTCCTTTTTGCCTATTACTCATGAACACAACTTTTTTCCTTGATTACACCCAATCTACTCATATAGTTTTTTCATAAAATATACTCAAGAGTTAGTATTTTCATTTTAGAAAATGTATATTGTAAGGGGATATATCCCAAAATTAGTATCAATGTTGACAGTTGTTAACAATACTCCTTTGTAAGGACCTCTAAGGTGATAGCTATCTACACCTACAGATTGTTTACATCCCTGAACAAAAAAAAATTATATTATACTGTTATCAATGAATACAAAGAACCTCTTAAAAATAGGATTTGTTACACCACTAAGTCAATCTCTTTCTAAACAAATAATAGATCCATGATTGATTTCCAATAGAGCATGCATATATCGAAGAGTTTACTATAACTCTTCTTGTGGTCTCCGCCTAACAACTCTATTCCCTTGTTTTTTTGCTCTATATAGCCTATGAACACCATATTTAATCCCATATTTTCTAAACATATTAGCAGTAATCACCTTCACATTAATATCAGGAGTCACTTTAAATACATGCAAGTGTTAGGCTGTAATCTAAGTTGCACTTGCTTCACGGTTATCAACATCATCTCTTGCACATATATGCTCAGGACAGTAGGTCTTTAGATGAAATGATTTATTATTCCAATTGAGATTTACATGAATGCTTCAAGTATATCCTGGTTTTACACACCCAGTGGTCACCCTTGCCTTTTCATTCTTAATTCTCTTAAGCCTAAAGCCATTTCTGATTGCAAAAGTCCTTATTACTTTCTTAAATTAATACATACCAATGAATAATTGTCAGGCCTAAGAATTATGATCTCCCTATCATCAGCAAATTCAAATCTATCAGCTCTCACTTCATATCTAGCTCAGGTAGCCTCATCATATTCATTATCAGATTCTTTACTAATTTCATCACCAAATTGGTAGTCATCAAGACCATGGTCATTATCATCATCACTTGACCCATCACTCTCATCATCACTATGTTTTGGTGCTACATGACTAAGATACTTTGCTACATTTTCTATACCATCAGTGGTTGAAGGTAAAATCTTATTTTCTATTACTGTTACTGAATTTTTAGAATGCATATTTGAATTAAGAGTAGAAAACTTGGCCAAGACTTTTTATCGGTAAAACCAAACCAATCTTTGTCAGGTTCAAGATTTAAGTTAACGAGAAATTGATTCACAAGATTTATTGATGCTTAATTACTGAATGGATGCTCAAATAATCTATAAGTTAGCTTCAGACCAACACAAGTATTCACAATAAATCTAACCTAACGATATCTTTTTTCCTTCAACTTTTGGAATGCATCTTGTATATCATTACCATTAAATAGGTTCTGATACTCAGATAACCAAGGCAGCACCACCTTATACTCCTTTGTAGATGCATATCTGATATATGTATCTCAATATATGTCAATGATATTTGTCCACAACTTAGTTAAGGTGTATTGATAAGGTAGAACACTATCAATCCTAATTATTGAGCCATCAATTATAGCTTTAACATTAAGAAAAAAAAACACAACTATAAGTGATAATCAATATATGCATTAGAGACAATGATAATAGCTAAGTGAAAGAGATAACAACTATTAAATAATCTATAATTTAGTGATAGATTGATAGACAATTCAATAATTTTGGGCCTGATTATGAAAGTGACTAACATCTTGACCAAATAGTTATATCCCTTAAGAACAAAACATGCTAATATTCAGTAAGTGCTCACTTTAGTTAGTTGAACTAATTAAACAAAACCACAACACCATCAAAGTTCTCAAGCCAGTAAACTAAATGTAAAGAATAAAAAATCCATCATTTGACAACAAAAACAGCACCTCTTAAAGTCAAACAAAAATAAACAAGTCCCTATTGTTGTAATTGGGTTTACTTGTAGCTGTTACTATTGTGCATACATTTCAAGGCAAGGCAACCAAGGCTACAAAATGAACTCATAATATAAAGCCTTGTTTTACTGCCATTACAGAGCTAAATTTTTCTAATATCAGCTTTAATTTACCTATTCTATGCATCCAAATCACAATATTTTTTTGAGCAACCTATAAATAAAAAGCACATAAAAGTGCATTTTCAAATAACTCACCTCTGATTTGCTTTCATATAGAGGTTCATGGTTGTGGGTTGCCAACAAAACTCACTACAATACATCGTAGACTAATGGTTAGTGCTTACGGTTTGTGCTATAAGACGATTCTTTGTAGAGCCAAAAGTAAATTGACTTTGGAGAAGGTTTTACTATAAACAAATGAAGTTGAGCTAAGCTCTGAAATGATCTTTCACAAGAGATGAGACGAGCATTATCATATATACGTATCAACTACATTTCAAGCAATTTTGAAAAAGGAAACCAAACTTCTTTTCACAAATTTAGTTTTTATTTGTGTCGTAGCACAATAACTGAAATGACCCGATGCTGTTCTCAAAGTAACAAAAGTTGCAAAAGCTTTGTTTGGATGTGAAATGACAACAATACCCACAGCTACCCAAACAACAACCAAACGGAGCAAAAACGTAAAGGTTTTATTACAAATAAACGAATTCTTGCCATCTACTTGCAAAAAGCCCGAACCTCAAAGGAGGTTTTAAAAATTACCCCTTATATAAATTCTTGGATTTGTTTTTGTGCATGCCAATCAACTTAGCTTGCATCATAAGCTTCATGGCTTTCATTACGCTAGTCTAGGTACCGGATTGAACCATTGAGGGAAGGCCAACCCTAGGAAGCAACATTTGAATGAAGTAATTTCAGAATCTTAATCAAGGGCATACCCATGGCCAGGCTTTTCACTTACTCAATTTTTATAGACTGTATTAAGGTTGTTATAATTTCTAAATTGGAAAATAAATATGAAAATAAATATAAGGCCACTAATTATAGGATAAAAATTATGACATTTGTAAACATGATAATTAAAATTCAATAAATTTATGATAAAAGAGGTAAAATCCTAGGTTCCCATGTGGGATTTAAAGAAATAAAGAGAAAATTAATAAACAAGAGATAAAGAGAAAGTAGTTGAGCTATTCTCCTCCAAAATCCTTCAATAACCCCATCTAGTTGCGGCTCTAACCTCAATGACGGGAAAGTCCAGACTTAATGGCTGGCACTGAATAAATTCTACAACTCTTTTAATAATAGATTTGAACAATAGGAATCTGAACTAAATGTTGAGTATCAAAATAAGAAAAAATGGAAATATTGGCTTCCATGACAAGTTATTTTATATAAGATTATTTTTTTATGATCAGCTATTTTATATAAGGTTAATTTTGTCATTAAAGGAGTTGTGAGGCATTAATATTAATTTTAGATATTTTAGTGGGATAAATTATTAAAAAATTAAAACGAGCCGACAATATCATTTAAATGAAAAAAATCAACTGATCATATTTTTTTTAAAATAATGATGTAATTATAAATTATTATATAAATTATTATTATATAAATTAATATAATATAATATAAGTAATTCAAATAAAACACTATATAAACTAATTGATCTATCTCTGATATTTTATATTTTTATTCGGATTTGGGCAACAATTTGAATAAAAAGTATTTAGAAAGCACGTTATGGTTATAACGACACCGCCATGCCTTTCAATCGCAAAATTCACCATTCAGACAAGAAAAAACTTCCAAGTCCAAACTCCAAACTCCGGTTGCGTTGACTTGCATTGTTTTCTTGGTCTCTCTTGACCCGTGTTGACCAAAATGGGCAACTGTAACGGCCTGCCGTCGTCTCAAACTCAGCTCCACTCAACCACCGCCGATTACGACACTGGGCCCCGCCACCACTCTAACGTCGTCAATATACATCCCCCGGGTCCTCCTCGTCCTTCTTCCTCTGCCACGTCGGCCACCGCAGCATCCATTGGCCGCGTCCTCGGCAAGCCCATGGAGGACGTTCGCAGCACCTACGTCTTCGGCCGCGAGCTCGGCCGCGGCCAGTTCGGCGTCACCTACTTGGTAACTCACAAAGAAACCAAACAACAGTTCGCGTGCAAATCCATCGCCTCTCGCAAGCTCATAAATCAGGACGACATCGAAGACGTCCGCCGTGAGGTCCAGATCATGCACCACCTGACCGGGCACAGGAATATTGTGGAGCTGAAGGGGACGTATGAGGACAGGCACTCTGTGAATTTGATTATGGATTTGTGTGCGGGAGGGGAGTTGTTTGATCGGATCATAGCCAAGGGGCATTATTCGGAGAGAGCCGCTGCGAATTTGTGTAGACAGATGGTGACTGTGGTGCATTACTGTCATTCCATGGGTGTGATGCACAGAGACTTGAAGCCTGAGAATTTCTTATTCTTGAGTTCCGCTGAGGATTCTTCTTTGAAGGCTACTGATTTCGGACTCTCTGTGTTCTTCAAGCCAGGTGATTGTGATCCTCTTCATCTGCATTTTTTTCAATTTCCCTTTTGAACATAAAACTTATGGGGGCTTGCTTATGATGATTTTGAACTATACAGTTTATGTGTTACTGCAGGTGATGTCTTTAAGGACCTTGTTGGAAGTGCGTATTATGTGGCTCCTGAGGTGTTGCGCAGAAATTATGGAGCTGAGGTTGACATTTGGAGTGCTGGAGTGATCCTATACATTCTTCTTAGTGGTGTCCCTCCATTTTGGGGAGGTTTATCTTTAATTTGTTTGTTTCTTGTGACGAGTACCAGAATCTGAAACACTAAGTTCTGAATTTAAATTTTCTTTTAGTAACTATGATGGATGGCCAAGAAAATTGCTTATCAGTAGCTTAACCATGAATCCTGTGTTTAAACCCTTTTGTTATGCAGAGAATGAACAGAGTATCTTTGATGCCATTCTACGGGGGCATATTGATTTCTCATCTGATCCTTGGCCCAACATCTCCAGTAGTGCCAAAGATCTTGTGAAGAAGATGCTGCTTGCTGATCCTAAAGAAAGGCTTTCAGCTGCCGAAGTTTTAAGTGAGTTTTTGGTCCCCAAAGGACTTTAGAGACTTTAGTTGATTTGCTATACTCACAAATATTTGCAAGGTTTCTTACAGGTTAACCCTGAAGTGCACTTTCTGCTCATTCGTTGTGTTGTTTCAAGTTTCTTGACATTCAATAGATTCAAAATGAAGCTCAAAACACTGAAATGCATGCAGATCATCCATGGATGAGGGTAGATGGGGATGCCTCTGATAAGCCACTTGATATTGCTGTTTTAACTAGAATGAAGCAATTCAGGGCAATGAACAAACTCAAAAAAGTTGCGCTAAAGGTAAGCATTTTCTTTTTGTCAGTTACTATCCGTATAACAGCTAGAAAATGGAATAGCATTTGCTTAAAGAAGAAAGCATGAATAGCATAAGGTATATATTTGACCTCTAAGATGAAGAGATTGATTCTAAGAGTACAAAAGGAAAGAAAATATTTGCAGAAGCCATCACATTACTGAGAAGTGAGAACTCGAGGGACTATCATTTGCCCTCTCTAATGCTCTGACGTGCAGCCCCTCTTTTACCATTGTTGACCTTTCACTTTGAAGTATCTGTTCTCTTTTGAAGTAGATAGAGATATTTAGTTCCAGAATTCAATAATGTTAGAAAGCATCTTCAATGTTGCCACTCATCATTTCTCAGTTCTACAAAATACTGCAATACATTTTTCTTTTTTCCCCACCTCAGGTGATTGCTGAAAATCTTTCTGAGGAGGAAATAATGGGCCTGAAGGAAATGTTCAAATCAATGGACACGGATAACAGTGGCACAATCACTTTTGAAGAATTGAAAGCCGGTCTTCCAAAGCTAGGCACCAGGCTTTCTGAATCTGAAGTTAGGCAGTTAATGGAAGCAGTAAAGTCTCTAAAACCTTTTTAAAATTCAGTTCTTCCTGCTTGTGACAATTGTTATAAAATGCTTTGCTACAAAATTTACAGTTTTTATTGTGCAGGCAAAGATTATTTTCATATAGGGAACTTCATCTGTTGTTGATTTGTTTTTGGGGGCATACAAGTCAGCTTGATCCTCAACTTAATCTTGTAGGATTGATATAGAACTATAATATTGTAAAACAAAATCAATGCTGAAATCAACATTTGGATAGCTTTCCTTGTCCATGTATGAAGAAGTTATCAATCCTTATCTGCTCTGTGGTTCAACTGAGTTAGCGAACTTGGTTACTTTGCCAGGCTGATGTTGATGGAAATGGAACCATTGATTACATTGAGTTTATAACAGCTACTATGCACATGAATAGACTGGAGAGAGAGGAACACTTGTACAAAGCCTTCGAATATTTTGATAAGGACAACAGTGGGTAAGCACTCTTTTAGTTTATTTTTGTTCCTGCACTTATTAACATACGGTTTTAGTAATTGATTATACTTTTATCCAAAAAAAGAATAATGATGACTTATAAGTACTCTGCTGATTTTGCTTCCTGCTTCTGAAAATTTAGGTACATCACAATGGAAGAGCTGGAACATGCACTTAAGAAGTATAATATGGGAGATGCAAAAACAATAAAAGAGATCATTGCAGAAGTTGACATAGACAATGTACATTGCCTATTTTCTTCTTTGTCTTCCTTTTAAATAAACAGTCTTTTTTATGATTCAGCATGGAAAAGAAGGGACACCTTTTCTTCCTTTATTATCTATCTATTGGAACATGCCATTCTGCACCGATCACAAATTGCTTTCCATACTTTGTAGTCGAGATTGTAGCTCATGAAGAAAGCATGTTAATTTTAATGTATAATACATAGACCCACTGAAAATTGTACCTCTTCGGACCAAGTCTGCTCTTTTAATACACCATTATTTCCGTAGCATGAATGCTTGTTATTTAACCAAGCAGCTGCTCCCTTGTACTGATTTAGCATTCTTTCCTATGTATAATAAACAATTGTCTCTGTACATATTATTTATGTTGAAATTCTTTTGCAGGATGGAAGAATTAATTATGAAGAGTTTGTTGCTATGATGAAGAAGGGAAATCCTGATATGGTTGGAAACAGAAGGCGCAAGTAGGCTCAATTCCCCTTGTGTGTTCGAAGAATTAAATTCATGTGTCAACAGGTTTGTTGATCTGTTTGGATAGTGTTTCGACTTGGTTTAATCTCCGGCTGGTGACCTACGGTGACTGTTACATCTGAAATTCTGTGTTTGTTTCTATGGAGTATAGATTGTCAACCTTATTGCGGGAAAATATTTGTTGCTTTGAGGTTGTAGAGTATTAGTTAAGTGATCCCAAGGTGAGGGTACATGAATTATCTGCTTGTGCTCTTAAATTAGGGTATCGTCATCTGATGTGTTGTCCTATATTGTTAGCTTATCCTACAACTGATTCTCTCCAATTTTACTGTGACCAACAAAGAATTGAGGAAAAAAAACAATGATTTTACAGTATTGATGCAACGATGCATTGTAATGTATGTTTTTTCCCCTCGTTTTATATTCATGATCTTCCATGTTAGGTGTTTTCTGGTTCTTTAAAGATAATAGATAAAAACAACTTATTGAAACAAGGGTGATAAATCGTACCCAGGGAAAGCAAGCTGTTCAAATTGATAGACGGGGCTACAAGTCATCTGTCATCATTTCATGCTTTTGAAAATGGACGACGAATCGTATTTTGATCAGATGACGGACTAAGACAAGTCTCATCCCAGCAAATGACATGGTGGTTCATACGATAGATTAGCAAAACGATAAATCATTTTATACGCCATCCTTTCAGAGAAAATGTATTAAAGATCAAGAGGTTTATTACTTCTAATAAAAAAGAGAGAAAAAGGTTTGAGGATTTTATCTTTCACCTTGTGGTTTCTGCCGGTAGATATCGATGATTATCAATGAATTGGAGACATGCCTTTTATCATGCCACTCATGTTTTACTCATTTTGCGGTCGCGATCTTCCTTTAATATATAATTTTCAGCTTGGAAACTGATAATAGTTACTCTAATCTGTAATTGTTGAGAACGGGCGACAAATCTTGTCCCTTCCAAACAAACCAAATTAACAGAAGTCCGCTCAAATTATGATAGAAGCCGAACCGCAAGTTTCGAAACTATAAACGACCTGTCATCCAAAATGTAAAATTAGTACGGCAAGTTCTGTCTTTTATGAAACTATACATGACATGTCATACGAATGCTTCGAATTTCATTGTGTATGAATTCATCTATCTCTTCTTTGAGGACATCTTACCCACGTCCAGCATGCCCTCAGCCCCAACACACACCGGTGATATTCATAATACAAATAAAAAACAATCAGAAGCACCGTATAATTGACGCACGAAGTGTGGTTCACGCATGCACGACATAAAACTAAATATTTGATCCGCTGAAAATGATAAGAGTGACTATAGTGAGCTTAATTAATTGAATGATTCATATCCAATAACAATATTACCAACGTTTGATTTTAGTATATTAACCACCACCGGTTGTCTTGGCGATACAGAATCTCTACCGCACCATAGAGTAAGTATAACAACATTAAAGCCATAACAACAAAAATGAGCGGCAACCGCTTTGTCACCCCAATACGCCCTTGGCTAAATGGCTTGTTGCTCACCTTGGGCAGCTCCTTCAACTCCAATCCAATCTAACTATTACAATTTCTGTGCCTTTGACTGGATCTTCGCTAGCTTTCCGAATTGCATAAATGGTGATAAAAAGAACGCAAATCCGCGAAGGACAGTGGCAAATGAATGAATGCACACTTCAGGGAAGAAGCCGACCAAGTTGATTAATGAAAGTACCACTTGACAACATATTAGGTGTTAATAATATATATATTCATTCCGAACGTCATTGAATATTTTTTTGATGCCTCCTCATCAGCAACCCGTATAAAGAATTAATATTTTAAATGCTGCAAAAACGGTGTTTTCTGATAGTCATTTTACAGTATACTAAATATACGTTGATTAGGTTAATACGGGAGAAGCTTGTGCTCTTTTGAGGTATTTTATTTTTTGAATTTAAATTCTAATCTTAATTTTTCAACACAAAAGTTGAGTAATTGACGTCACGCAGCAACTGACAGAAATTAATAATGTTGTTTTTTTTTCTTTAATATACTGATATTACAGTAAAAGGACTACTGACATTTAAGTTGAGCGGAGGGCTAGTGTCGAAATCCAAAAACAAAATTCGTTAGAAGTCCACGTGGATACCTCTTGATTCTCTTCTACGACGATCGGGTCGCGAGAGTTGAGAGTCCAGACATTCGGGTGGAGCCAAGTACCCGCGAGATTCGGAACAGTCTGTTACCTACAACAATAATAATAACAATAACAATAATAATTTGTTTGCCAGAGTTGAGCAGGCCAAAATTAAAATTAAGAATAGACATTAGGGCTTTTCTAACTTCCGGGGAAAAAAAAAAAAAATCCAGTATCCTGTACTGGATATTCTAGACCAAAACAAACACTTTGTTTTTGCCCCCTCTTTTTGTCGTCAGCTTTCTTGCTTTGACTATGTCTCCTTCCTTTGTCACCATCACAAATCATCAATTGACAAAATAATATGAAATAGTCAGATCGCATTTGAAGAAGACACGACGCCCCTCAGTTCGTTCCCTCATCTCATCAGCAGACAGCAGATAATATGGTATTACGCATTACGCTCTTTTCATTTATTCGTTTCATAATTAATATTTTAATAGGAGATCAATTCAGCTGTGGCGTCGATGTCGTCAATGTTATCTAAGATCAATCTTTTGCTTTGTCCCAGTCCCACACTAAGCGAAATTAGCTTTATATGAATTGCAATGTAATAAATAGCTGTCGCGGTTCTTCTGATTACTACATAGTTTGCCGTCAAATTTTATGTTGTGATTCATCAACTGCTAGATTTTGATTTTGTGGACTGATGTACCGATTTTCATTCAGCTTCAGCTTGCGAGATGGTGGGTGTTCTGAAACTTTACAATCTGATTTGAATACTCGAAACTCTAATGTGTTTGTTTGCTTTTGAAGCAGGTTGAAAATAAAAGGCCGCGGCAGCAATTTCTTCTTTTAGCATATCAGAGTTTCGGCATTGTTTTTAGTGACTTGAGTATTTCTCCTCTTTACGTTTATAAAAGTACATTTTCTGGAAGTTTGCGCCATTATCAAAATGAAGATGCAGTATTTGGTGCATTTTCCGTGATTTTTTGGACTTTAACTCTTCTTTCGTTGTTCAAGTATGTCATCATTGTGTTAAATGCAGACGACAATGGTGAAGGTGAGAGCTCGTATCATACGTTTTCAATGGTGATAGGATTCCTTCTTCCTTTTTTTTTTTTTCATAATTTAGCACTTTGCGTTAATGTTGTTGGAGCTTTCTTTCTGCAGGAGGAATGTTTTCTCTGTATGCACTCCTTTGCCGACATGCAAAAGTTAGTTTACTTCCCAATCATCAAGCAGCTGACGAGGAGCTTACTACATATCATGATCCTGGTTATTCAAGTAGAAATATACCTTCTTCTCCATTCAAAGTATTTATGGAGAGACACAAGAAAACAAAAACTGGTTTACTTCTTCTTGTTTTGCTTGGTGCTGCCCTGGCTTTTAGTGTTGGCGTCCTCACACCAGCAATTTCTGGTAAATTTACTTTACTATCACAGTGTAATCTCTTCTATTCTGCCATTCATGCATCTTTACATGGTACTTTTGAACATTTACGATAATAGATTTTTGCACTTTTGCAGTTCTTTCATCCATTGATGGGCTGCAGGTCCAATTGCAGAATAGGCACAGTAGTGAGTGCAGCTCTCTCTAGAATGAAAAGTTTTTTTATTTTGTTTCTCTGCCCCCAATCCTACTGAAATTTGAAACTTAATTCTTATGAAGCCAGGGATATGGTTACCAGCTCATAATATAAATATCTGGTCCTCACAAATAATAATAAATTTAACTTAGTTCATAAAATTTCTTATTTCAAATATATCTAGCTATACTAAAGATGTTGTAGGAGGGAGAAGATTTGCTTGAATTTCTGTTTCTTCCTTTTCAGTTCTTCAATGTTATGTTCAAATGGTTTTGTTTAAGATACTGACATTTCTGCGTAAATGCAGGAATGGTGGTTTTCCTTGCCTGTCTTGTATTGATTGGCCATTTTGTTTTGCAATACCGAGGAATCCACAGGGTGGCCTTCTTGTTTGCTCCTGTTGTGATTTTATGGTTATTATCGACTACTGCTATTGGCATCTACAATGTCATTAAGTGGAATCCAAGAGTTTACAAAGCCCTTTCCCCATATTATATATACAAATTCTTTAAATACACAGGAAGAGATGGTTGGACTTCTCTCGCAGGACTATTTTTATGTACAACTGGTAAATATGGCATCTGGAAATTGTTGGTGCTCAGTTCATAATGTTTGTAATTACTGGATCCAAGTAGAATTTTCTTGTCAATTGCAGGATCTGAAGCTATGTTTGCAGACCTTGGCCAATTCACGGTTGGATCAATAAAGGTATGAACAACCAATTACTGTCACTGTTACTTTTGATCCATGAGAATTAACTTTTAAAAAGTTATGTACATTAGTGCTTCTTTGGTACAGCTTTCATAGTTCATGTTGCTAAAGTCCTGAGTAGGCTCTGGCCTCCTTTGGTTTTAATAATAGATTTCTCTATATATGCTCTATATTTCCACAAAATACACTCTAAAAAATTGGAATTGTTGTGCAGCTTGCATTTTGTTGTGTTGTTTTCCCATGTCTAGTGCTTCAATATATGGGACAGGCTGCATTTCTTTCGAAAAATTTTTCTGCAGCACCTCTAAGCTTTCATGCTTCTATACCAGGTTAGCCTTTGCAAACATTAAAGTACCTTCTATTGAAAATTTCCTTATTCTTCCATTTTTTTCTTTTTCACTGTCGATAGTTGTATGAGAGGCTTTTTGAAGCCTTTTACTGCTGGTAGTTTGAAGGAGCTCTTATTAATAATAGCTTGGGAAAGTCTTAGAAACACATTCTGAAGTAGCCAATATATATATAACTAAGCTACCATATGACAAGCTATTTCAATTAACTGGAGCTACATAGGGCAAGCTACAGTCTCCACGTGCTGATTCTCTCAGTGAGTATGAGCTCTTGCTTCATGAATCCCCTTTTTTGCAGACTTGATATGACAATGATTAACTAGGTTTTCTTCGTGTCATTTACTCCTGTTGTTTACCTGCTATCATTAATGAAAATGTAACTGATTTCATATCCTTTGATGGGATCACTTCAAGATTATTTTCCTAGATGAATATTTCTTGTTTGGTAACAGAGGATTTTGTGTGATTTTTATAGATCCACTGCGTTGGCCCGTTCTTGTCTTGGCAACTTTGGCCGCAATTGTTGCAAGTCAGTCCGTTATCTCTGCTACATTCTCAACTGTCAAACAATGCTATGCATTAGGATGTTTCCCCCGTATCAAGGTTGTACATAAAGCTAGGTGGGTCCGTGGTCAGGTATATATCCCAGAGATAAATTGGGTACTCATGATTCTCAGTCTGGCCGTCACAGTTGGTTTTCGAGACACCAACCATCTAGCAAATGCTTATGGTAAGTTGCCTTTCGTCAAAGAAGATAAACTTTGTTCTCCCACCACCACCCCCCCCCCCCCAAAAAAAAAATCCCAATAGACTAGTTTTCTTCCCAATTTTTTCATATAAAAAGCTGTATATCTGCTAAATAAACATGACGAAATTATGTGTGATTCATTTTAAAATGTCCCTGATTTCTTTCCATCGAAATTATGTTAATCATACATACAGTTCTATGGGAGGTGGGAGACTACTGTCTGACTGGATGGAGGTGAAGCAATGCTGTAATTGGTCTCGGATTAATGTAGTGTTATAGCATAAACCTGTGTGGCTGTGTCACCTATGACAGTCAGTTACATGACTGGCTGGACGTGGAGAAATGCTCTGGTGTAAACGTGTTTCACCTGATACGGTCACTTACATGAGTATGGTCATGCCTTCGTCTTGTATAAGTACCCTGCCCATGATGACTTAGTCTTTGAGTCCATCATTTGCTGTTTCTGCTAGGCTGTTAGCTAAATGTATCTTAATGTTTGTTGGCTGGGTGCATATTGATAAGATATGTACTGTAGTTGTCGATAATTCTTGATTGAAACTAATATTCTATTTTAATTCAGGTAGTGCTTGCATGGCTCTGACATTTATATCAACATTGTTGACATCTTTAGTCATCAACTTTGTATGGAATCAGAGTCTCTTTTTAGCCCTTCCATATGTGCTATTCTTTGGATCAATTGAAATCATCTACCTCTCATCAGCTTGTATGAAAATCCCCAATGGTGGATGGGTTGCTCTGATGTTCACTATTGTCTTTCTGGCTATTATGTATGTGTGGCATTACGGCGGCAGGAAGAGGTATTTATATGATTTGCATAACAAAGTATCCATGAAATGGATCCTTGCACAAGGCCCAAATCTTGGGATTGTAAGGGTCCCTGGGATCGGCCTCCTCTTCACTGAGTTGGCAAATGGAGTCCCACCCACATTCACTCATTTCTTAAACAACCTACCTGCATTTTACCAAGTAGTTGTATTTATCTGTGTGAAGACTGTTCCTCTTCCTTATGTTCCTCATAAAGAGCGGTTTCTCATTGGACGGATTGGTCCCAAATCATACCGTATGTACCGCTGCATTGTCCGGAATGGCTACAAAGATGTCCCAAACAGCGGTGATGACTTTGAAAATGACATTGTCATGAGCATAGCAGAATTTATCCAAATGGAAGCAGAAGGGTTTACAAATCTGGATGCTCCTGTGGATGGCTGGCTAGCAGTTGTTAGGACATCTGAGAAGTTTGGGAAAAGATTGGCAAGGTCAGAATCTGATAGTAAAGGAGAAGGCAGCAGTTCAAATTTTCCAATAACTGGGAGTTGCAGCAAATCACCTGCTTTGCGGAAGTTGCACTCCATGTATGAGCAGGAGTCACCTGACCTCAACTATAGACCCCGTGTTCAGTTCAAGTTGATGGATACAAAATTCAAAGATCTGAGAGTTAAGGAAGAGCTCTTGGAGCTTTTAGAAGCTAAATGTGCTGGTGTCTCATGTATAATAGGGCATTCTCGGATAAAGGCAAAATGGAACGCTCCATTCTTGAGGAGGTTTGTAATTAATGTGGCATACTCTTTCTTTCGTAAAAACAGCCGGTCCCCTGCCGTGTTCTTGAACATACCTCATATTTGTTTGATTGAGGTAGGAATGAACTATTATTTGTAGTTCACTCGCTTGGTTTTAGAGTTGAGAGTATATCTTTGCTAATACCGGCATTCTTCTTCTTCTTCTTTTTTCTTTTTCTTTTCTACTCGTATGTCGGCTGCTTCTACAATCTTGGCATAACACTGGGCTGAAAGGTTACATTTGAGATAAATTGATTCTGTTGTGGTTCTGGCTCTGTGCTGGGTTTTGCCAAATTCGTCCAGTCTAGTCTAACATTAAGTCCGATTCTGGATGAATCTGCAATTTTGAATCCACAGAATTTTAGTTATTCTCAATATCTTGTTACGCAAACCAGTATGAATATGCAATTTTGATTTATTTTGTTCATTTCCATTTGTCCAATAGCTTTTGAAAAATGCATTAATAATGACAAATATTACAAAATTAAGTACGGCACTTTAAAGTTAGTGGATAGGAGCTGATTAAAGAAATTTAAAAAGGAAATATATCAGAAAAGAACAGAAGAGAATGGAAGACCGGAAGAGAACAGTAGAGCAAAAGAGAACTAAGTAAAAAAAGTTTAACTCTAAAGAGGGCTGGTAGATTTATAACTCTAAAAAAGGACTACAACTTCTAAACGCACGAAAATTTGAAGACCAACAAGAGTAACACTGGCACTTGAAAATAACTGATCAGGACTCCTAGCAAACTTGTACTTACAGTTGAAGCAGACATAACCATTTTTGTCACAGCAACAAGCCCATTCAACATAGTTGTAGCCCAAGTCCTGTTTAGGTATTAAAACACCATAATTTTTAGATTATAATTATTGTACTGTAATTTTTAAATTACAATTACTATATTTATAACTAATAAATCAAATAACTGAGGTATTATTTAATATTAAGGCGTTATAATTTTTAAATTACGACTACAAAACAAGAGGAAAAAAAATCTATGAATTAGAACTAATAATATGTAATAAATATAACATCTTAATAATTTAAAAAAATAATAAATATGTTATAAGTTTTTCACTGTGTAACTAGTGAATTAGGTCAAATTAGCTTTCAAGCTATATTAGATGGTGTTTGTAAATATTTTAATGTCATATCTTTTAAGTTATTACTGTTCAAATTCAATATTAAATAAGGTCTAAATCAGTTTGACTACAAATATAATAAAATATATCAAATATAACGAGGAATAATGATTTAATATTGAGATTACCTTTTACTGAGCATTTAGTAAATGTTTATTAAAAAAAAGATTGAAAACATAGATATAAAATGTAAATCTTGATCATTTTTTTTATTTTTAGCAACAACTTAGGTAATTTCATAATGAGATCACTTGCTTTAATATGATTAGAAGCAAATTAAAATATTAAAAAGACACAAGTTCCAATGTAATAGAACAAAACATACTCAATTATAGTGTATGTACTTGTTTGTGTGTTTTTTTTAATTGCCTTTTATTTTATCATTTGCTATAATAAATTAAACAATCTCTCAAGCTCTAGTTATGTACCCTTTTATAGTCATAATAAAATCATTAACTATGTCGATTACTACGAGAAGATTATAACTTAATAATGGTGTGATTACAAATATTATTGGCTTGAGTTTGTTATCTTTAATTCAAGTGATATAACAGTGAAGTATGTACTATATTAATCACATATGATTGAGACTATGCAAATTCATTTTAAAAATCTAAGCATTTGCAACCTCTATAATATTTTTCTCTCAATATAATTCTTACAGTTTAATACAAATTTTTGATAACAACTATAAAAATTAACCATTATTCCAAACAACTTTAGAAAAATATTTTATTTCATCTTAAACATTTAATGTAACATCACATATATATATATATATATTTTACACATAAACAATTATTATTATGTGGAAGCAAATTTTATAAAATGATATCTAAAAAAGTATAATTTATTATAATTTAAAATTTATTTTTATTTATAAACTAACCCAAATTAAATTCATAATTTTTTAATAACCATATGAAAATTAATTTCTACATCGAATTTCACTATAAAGATGTTTTATAATGTTTGAGAATACGAAAACTGAAGTAACGAGAAAAGGATATCCAAGTTTCCAAACGCGCCCATAAATTTTTCCTCTCTGCCAATCGCGAAAAAGAGAAAGAAAAGAATTGTAGAAGCTGGAAAAAGAAAGCTAGTTCATCTCAGCTGAAAAATAACAACCACAACCTTTGCCCTTTTCAACCAACTTCCAAATAATTAGGATATATATTTTTATGGGCTTGCGTTGAGTTCAATTTTCATATCCAATTGATTACCTAATTTTAGAATTAGATTCCTCCGATGCAAACAATAAAAGGAACGATTAGGGTTTTTAATAGCGGGACTCAATGTTGAGCTCTTGCTCTCATTCTCTCTCTCACCTTCCAACTATCTCGCCCTCCGTTTCTAAACTTAGGGTTTCCAGTCGGCCCAGTCCCTCTTCATTCAGCAGGACTTCTCGGATCTTTGATTCCACCGTCAAGCTTACTAGAAATGTAAGTATTATTATTGTAATAATGATTCTATTAGAGTACAAGTACTGGAAATTAATTACTTAATTAAGTAGTTTTTCGTCGATTTTTTGTTAATTTAATTTGGTTTGGTTTGGTTTGGTTTGTAGAAGTGGAAAATTTCATGCTTTAGACAGGAGGAAATTTCACCGGAGAACTCAAGGCCTGAATATATAGAGCATTTCTTGCAAGATGAATTGGCCAAGCCTGAAATTGATCAGTCAAACTCCATTAAAAGAGATTGGCCTACAACTCTTCGAAAGGTAATTCTAATGATTTCCTTTACTTGTCTTGAGTTCCGGTGATTGCTGATGATGTAAATAGTATGTACGTTCCTCCACATGTCCGCATGTTGAATATATACAGTTGGTGATGATTGTCAAGAATTATTTTTATCCCTATGCGTAGAACTTGATGCACTAAGCCAGCACTATTATCATCGTTAAAATATCTTGCATATAGTGCACTATGTGGACATGTCAGCATGGGGTATGTTCAGAGAACTTGTTTGCTTGTTGTAATTTTTGACAAGTTGATCTTACAAGCAAGATAAGTAGTTTTTCACCACAAGTTACGACACTTCAACATTCTATTAGATAGCTGTTACTCATTCTTCATAGCATTAAAAACTATCTTCATTTCAAACCTAGTGGTTGGGTTCGATAATTTTCTTATTAAGTTCATCCCAAGAAGGAGGATGTAGAAAAATAAAATTGTATAATTTTTATTTCAGGCTGCAGATGCAGTCTTGCGAGCAATTGGGAGCCGGTGGACCGTACCGTGGACAGCAGAGACCATTTTGCAAGTAAGTTTGCTTAACTCTTCCACATCAGTATTGCATGGTATAATGTTATATCATCAGAAATTGCTAGCAGCCACTCTCACTTATCCGCTGGTGATCCTTCTTACGTATTAAACTGGTATAAATATAATTATGTAATAAATATCTATACTTGGACGTGCGGAACCCAGCACGTTCGTCAGTTGCATGATCTGCTAAAATTATTTAAGAATAGGAATCGAGCAACCAATCGTGACAACAAGAAATATTTTACCCTAAACATCTGTTTTTGAGTTATGCAATTATAGCTTAAATAGGTACTACCTTATACTGCAGCTAAGAACATTGAGGTCATAAAGCTGTGAATGATTGCATACTATGATGCAGGTTATGCTTCTGTGGGTTGCTGCATTCTGGTTTATAGGCTCTTGGGTGATTCCGTTTGCGGCCCACATAGCAGGTTTCAGTAAGGAATCTCTAACTTTTAGAGGGCAGGCCTTATTTAGCCTTGTGACTGATGTGACTGAAGGGCTTGCAGGAATTGCTATTCTCCATCGATGCCTATCTCGATTTCACCCTCTTCCATCTGATTGGTTTAGGTTTAGCTTGAAGGGAAACTGGCAGCTTGATGTTGCATTAGGTTGCCTCATGTTTCCTCTGGTTAATCGACTCTCACAATTCAACCTCAACCTATTGCCCCTTATGCCATCTGCACCTGTCACCATCTCAAGTGTTGAACAGTCAATAATGGCACGGGATCCTGTTGCAATGGCATTGTATGCAATAGTAGTTTCAGTTTGTGCTCCTGTGTGGGAGGAGATTGTATTTCGGGGTTTCCTCCTCCCTTCCTTGACCAAATACATGCCTGTATGGTGCGCCATACTGGTGAGTTCAGTTGCCTTTGCCCTAGCACATTTCAATGTACAGAGAATGCTACCACTTATATTTCTTGGTGTGGTGATGGGTGTTGTGTTTGCAAGATCAAGGAATCTGTTGCCTTCTATGCTCTTGCATAGCCTCTGGAATGGTTTTGTTTTCTTAGATTTAATGAGGTAGCTTCTAGTCTTGTAACATGTAGTTCAGTGCTTTGATGATCCAATTTTGGCAATGTGAGCACTCTGGCCAATTCTTTGGGCTCTTCCTCTAAGGGCAACAGGCACGTGCCCCTTGCAAGCGCAACAGGAGCAGCATCATGCTTTGTTGGATTAACATCCTTAAGATTGTGTATAGATCCACCAGTTGAAAGCAAGAAGTACTATCAGTTTACACTGACATTTATTAATCCTATAATGTTATGAGCATCAGTGCATTACATTCTTCATGCCATGATTATATCAGAAGCTGGAATACAAAACGAAAATGAGTATGGAATCTTTTCTTTCTTTTTCCTTGCTTCATTTTTCTATTTTCTTGTTGAAATAGATTTTGATGCCAGCGTTTCAGAACTCTGGAAAACTTTGTTTCAATACGTTTGTCGAACAAATGATCACACACACTTTCCCTCAATTTCAACCAGCGTTCTTACTTATAATAACGATTATTTAGTATTCAAAAGTACATATGACGCCAATGAAAGCTGAATTTGAATTTACGAAGTAGTTGGAGTATTAGCACCCCTTTAAAATTTTGATAAAATTTCTGGGAAAAAAAAAATTAATTCACTGGTGATTATCATGGCTCTACGCGTACGCCATATAATCATGGTTGTCGACTAATGTTTGTAAAAGAAACAAGTAATGGGTCGCAGCGGGCCGTGTATTTCATTCAGTCATAAACAGTCATAGTCTGGAATGAATGCTGACACATTATAATCACCAAAGAGAGCAGACTGACTGGGTCCTGGCTTAACCAAACTTCCATACTTTCTTCAAGAGACAGTAGCCAGCTACTCTTTGTTTCCTTTCCCGTCTCATTGTCGCGAGACATACAGCTGTAGTTAGATACGAATCTGCTCTCATCAAAATCTTGCTTGCCCATTTTGCCAGTGGCTACGGATACAGACACACATTGCTGGTATTCGTTCATTGTCCCGTGGTATCTGTTTTAATTTATAGATGTGTATATAATTTCTCTTCATAGCTCCAGAACTGTATCTCTGAGCTCCATTTCAGTGTCTTCGATATCTGATGCGTGCATTCTCCCTTCAAATGCCACTATAATTATCCGAATATGCGCGACTTGTATAATCATTCTTTATATCCATCTGTAAGTCGCTAGTATGCAATTTACAGGTCCTTTGTGTGCTAAAGATAACTTCTAATGCCGCCCACTGATAATAAGTTAGAGCGTCTCTTGTAACCAATGGATCTAATTAATTGTCGTTTAAATTGCCTATAAATAATATTATATTTACAAATTGTTGATACCAAAATTTGGCTAAAAAATAAGAGTTGAGAAAGAATTGTTTTATTTCGAAAAAAAGAGGCTACGAGAGAGTTTCATGTCTTTGTAATTGCCATTCGTTGAGAGTAGAGAGTTCAGTGGTTGGAATCATGCAAAAATCCGTCAGGAGTCATCGAGGTGCTACCGGCGTAGACGCGGCACAATAACAAATAAATAATAACTGAGAGAGAGGAGTGAGAAAAAAAAAATGGAGGATATCGTAACTCTCTTTCGGTTTGTCCATAATTTTTTTTTTTAATCTCTTTTGATTTATATATATAGAGGGTCATTCTATGATACCGTGATTAAAATTACGGTATTAATACTGTAATTAAATATAAATTATATAATTAAAATATAAAACTTATAAATTTAACATAAAACTTGTAAATCTATAAAATAAAACATAAATTTTAGAAATTAAATATAAAACTTATAAATAAAAGATAAAATGAGTAAATTAATATAGAATTAGTAAATTGATGTATTATTAGTAAATAAAATAAGATCTTGTAAATATAACACAAAACTCATAAATCAACCTTAAGTGCAAAATAAAAAATAATTTTTAGAAATTAAACATAAGATTTATAAATGGAAGATAAAATAAGTAAATTAATATAAAATTAGTAAATTGATGTATTACTAGTAAATAAAGTAAAAACTTGTAAATTTAATATAAAACTTATAAATCAAAATTAAGTGTAAAATAAAACATAATTTTTAGAAAGTAAACATAAAATTTGTAAATGGAAAATAAAACAAGTAAATTGATATAAAACTAGTAAATTAATGCATTATTAGTAAACAAAATAAAAACTTGTAGATTTAACATAAAACTTATAAATCAACATTAACTGTAAAATAAAACATAAATTTTAGAAATTAAATATAAAACTTGTAAATAAAAGGTAAAATGAGTAAATTAATATAGAATTAGTAAATTGATGTATTATTAGTAAATAAAACAAGAACTTGTAAATATAACACAAAACTCATAAATCAACCTTAAGTGCAAAATAAAACATAATTTTTAGAAATTAAACATAAAATTTGTAAATAGAAAATAAAACAAGTAAATTGATATAAAACTAGTAAATTGATGTATTATTAGTAAACAAAACAAAAACTTGCAGATTTAACATAAAACTTATAAATCAACATTAACTGTAAAATAAAACATAAATTTTAGAAATTAAATATAAGACTTGTAAATAGAAGGTAAAAAGAGTAAATTAATATAGAATTAGTAAATAAAACAAAAACATGCAAATATAACATAAAACTCATAAATCAACATTAACTGTAAAATAAAACATAAATTTTAGAAATTAAATATAAGACTTGTAAATAGAAGGTAAAAAAAGTAAATTAATATAAAATTAGTAAATTAATGTATTATTAGTAAATAAAATAAAAACATGCAAATATAACATAAAACTCATAAATCAACTTTAAGTGCAAAATAAAACATAAATTTTGAAAATAGAACATAAGCCTTGTAAATAAAAGATAAACAAGTAAATTAATATATTACTAGTAAACAAAATAAAAACTTATAAATATAACATAAAACTAGTAAATCAACACTAACTGTAAAATAAAATATAAAGTTTAGAAATAAAACATAGGACTTAGAAAAGAAAGCTAAAATAAGTACATTATTATAAAACTAGTAAATTGATGTATTACTGGTAAATGAAATGCAAACTTATAAATATAATATGAAATAAGTAAATCAACATTAAGTGCAAAATAAAACATAAAATTTATAAATTATGCCTAAGACTTATAAATAAAAGCTAAAATAAGTAAATTAATATAATAGTTACTGTAAAAAAAAGTTCATAATTATAAAAAAAACTTGTTATAATAGTTATTATTTTATATATTTATTGATTCTTTATTTAAATTGAACAATGTTAGTTTTGCATTTATGTAATACATGTGATGTTTTATTAAGGAGGAAATTTATGCTTAAAATCATATTTTTAAAGAAAAATATTATTTTAATATCTTTTATAGTTGTTATAAGATGAGGTTGTTTACATCTTTCTATACTTCTTTTCAATCCTAAAGAGTCTTTAAATACAAGCGAAATGTTTGAAACTACATAAAGTATGTGTATGACTCAAAATTAAATCTAATTTTATTAATATATTATATATGTGTCTAATAATATAAATTTTTTTAATTTTATTTTTACTTGATCCACATCAAGATAAATAATTACGTGTAATTAATATGTATAATAAATAGATATCATTATAGAAAATCGGGAAAAAAATTATACAAATGTCCTAGAATAAATATAGAATTTATGATAACTAATTCAATAAAATTTCTTTTACTTTTTCAATATAATTTTTTTGTAAGTAAAGAAAATATATTTCATTAAAATTCTATAAGGAACAATGATAATTTTTTAAATAATTAATAATCTTGTATTAATTTACTAATTTTACTTTATATTTATTAATTTTATGTATAATTTATAATATTTATATATATCACGATATTAATACCGTATTTTTTATACGACATTATAAAATTTTCCTCTATATATATATATTTTATATATTTTCCCATTAAATGGAGAATCATAAAATGGAGCCCCACATCTGGGGAACGGCTTAGATACAAGTAAACACGTGCAGCTGCAAGGCAAAGCTTATCCGAATCTGAAGCTCGGCGCAAATACAACGGTTTCTTGAATGTAGTCTTGTAATTTTTTAGTGTTAGTGACAGAATAAAGTGGCACACACTGTAAAAACTGTCCAAAACCGAAACATAAACCACCAAGATACCGCCACGTAATCAAAATTGTATTATACACTCGCCCATCGCTCAATCAAGAGTCTTTAAAAACTCAAAATCCAAGAAACCAAAAACCTGAAAAAGCGGGAACAACACCTCCACCCCCTCCACAGAGCCGCCTTGTGATTTAGCATCTGGGTACTAAACTGTTTTCCGTGTCGTTTGATCCGTATATTTCGCTCCTTGCTCGTATAAATTGAGAAACTCGCGTAAGAACAGAAACTTTCGCAAAAAAGCGGAGTAACTTCGATTCAGTGTCCGAATGAAACATCAATCAAAACAAATACCTCACGTCATGTGCTTGTTTATTGTCGTAAGGTAGAAGTTGAAAGGCTTTTTGTATTTTTGCTTTTCATATTTGTTGTTGGTGGCTGCGGCGGTGGCAATCTAGTCTTGATAATAATTTGGTTGAAAGTGAAGAAGAGAGATGGAGCAGAAACACATACTGTTGTCGGCGTTGGGGGTGGGGGTGGGAGTGGGGGTAGGGCTAGGGCTGGCGTCAGGACACACGATGAACAAATGGGCTGGCAGCAATCCTTCCCCAAACGCTGTCACTCCCGAGAAGATGGAGAAAGAATTACTCAGACGTATTGTTGACGGCAGGGAAAGCAATATTACCTTTGATGAATTCCCTTACTATCTCAGGTCTCATTTTATTCCCTTTTTATACTGATTTTTACATTTTTGCAGTATTTTTGTAACTTCCTTCTTAACGGAGATCAGAGTTCTTTCATACTCTGTTCCACCCCATTTTTGCTCTCCTTAATGCAAAAATTATCTCTCCTCTCCTCTTTTTTGTTTTTCTCTGTCTCTCTGTTTCTTTTTCCCCTTAATTCTGAAAGTAAGATCAAAGATGTATGTAACCAGTAATCATTGCTTAAGAAAAAAAAAGATAAATTTATATTCTTGCTTCTCCGTTTGTTGCATATTTTTAGCCCGTCGTTTCATTCATTTTTCCCCCCTCCCCTGGCAATCGTTTTTGTTTTAGTGAGTCCCAAAGCTGATGTAAAATTTGTTCTCAGAAGTACCACCTACCATCTTAGCGCTTTTTGTGTGTGTGAGTTGTTGAAGGTACTTATTTTCTTCTTTCATTTTGGCTTCTGTCCTGATCTGATGTTGTCCTTTTGTTTTCATTGTTCGGTTTCTCGTTTAAGAGTAAGTTGTTTCTTGCTTTTTAAGAAGCAAGTGTTAATGTTGATCATATAATTCCCAAAAACTATATTACAAATTGTATTCTCGACAGTCGGATGCGTTTTACTTGCCTGGGTCGCTGCCTAGGGAATGGCTTGTCTTTTCGCGTGACACATTAGTGCACAATATCCCTGTGCGAAAAATTTATTCTACCATAGCTTCTTCTTCTGCGGCTTTAAAATTTTTTTGATAATGGATAGTAGTTTATTACATTGACTGTATCCATTGATTTTCTTGGGTGTCTTTCTTTCTTCTTCTTTTTTTTTTTTTTTCAATTTTCGACTTCTTTCTGGTATGAGATACTTTATTTAGATAATTTTCCTTCCCAACATTAATTTAGCTGCCGGAGGATTATTCATTCTTTTTGGTGGGAAATTGATGCTTTATTTTCTCTTTCTTTACATCTGCCCAATTGAAAAAAAAAAATTACGCATTTACTGATGTTTTGAGGTAAAGTCTATGCTCAAAATGATTTCTTGTAAAAAATTTGGTCTATTATGCCTTATTCACTTTGGTTGTACCTTTGGATTGGGAATATAATTGGATTATGAAGAAAATAAAGGTAATAACTTGTAATTATTTATTTTGATTCTGTATCAAAACTTGTCATTATTTATTTTGATTCTGTACCAAAACTGTACTTATCAGGTAGGTAACTCATGAACTTTCAGAATTTCAAATGAATGTGATGAAAAAGCTATTATTCCCTTAACAACATTCTTTCTTGACAAGAATTTGTTGTTTTAATTTGAACTGGGGTGGCAAAAAAAATGAAGGGTCATTGCAAGACGCCATGAACTTGAGCATAGAATGTGTGTGAATTATGAAACCATCAGCCTATGGGATATCTGATGATATTCTTTGACGAATACACAATTTGATAACTCTTTGAGGTTGACAATCCTATCTGCCAGTAAATCAACCTGATGTTCTTGACCTCTTGATTGAGATGACAGTGGACAGACTAGGGCATTGCTAACAAGTGCTGCTTATGTCCATCTGAAACATGCTGAAGTTTCTAAGTATACAAGGAATCTTTCCCCAGCTAGTCAAGCTATACTGCTTTCAGGGCCAGCAGGTTGGTTATATATTCTCTGGATTGACATAGATTACTTATATTCTTGCACTCTGTTTCTTGAAAGAAGAATTTAATTGCATTTTTTTGTTTGCTTTGAAGAACTTTATCAACAAATGCTTGCCAAGGCTTTAGCTCATTTCTTTGAAGCAAAATTGCTGTTATTAGATGTTACTGATTTTTCTCTAAAGGTGAGTTTGGTTAATAGCATTATTTTCTTCTTTAAGAGTTTTCTAATTTGATATTCATAACTGAGAGGGTCTGTCTTGTTTTTGGGTGCAGATTCAGAGCAAATATGGTGGTACCAACAAAGAATCTGTAAGCCTTTCATAACTTGTCATGAACATATTTTTCTTGTTTCCATGTAGAACTAGGTGCGCTACCATCTTCAACTTTGTAGTACTTTTTTTTTTTTTTTCAAATATGTGAATTTTTTTTTTTTGGTATAGCCTTTCAAAAGGTCTCCATCAGAATCAGCACTGGAGCGATTGTCTGGCATTTTTGGTTCATTCTCAATCCTTTCTCAGAAGGAGGAAACCCAAGGTATAGTGGCAGCATATTTGCTTTTGTGTTCATCACACATTAGCCAAATTAATTATGTAGCTGGACCTAAATGTTCCTTGTCAACAGATACTTCTTTACTCTCTTCTTCTTCTCCTTTTTTTTTCTAATTTTTTTTATTTAAAGACATAGTTAGTATGTTTAGAGGCTCATCTTAAGCTATAGCTAATGCTTAGTTTATCATCATTTCTCTTATCATCTTTTATTTCTTGACTTTGGCTCTGACAAATAATCTCTGTTTCAGGCACATTACAGAGGCAAGGCAGCGGTGTGGATATTGCATCAAGGTATGGTAGGAAAGATTTCTCAGTCAATCAATCTACTTTATTTTTTCTTGCATTTTTATGTTTTCCTTTTTCCCTGTTATTTTAGGGGAACGGAAGGATCTTTCAATCGTCCTGTGCTACGTAGAAATGCCTCTGCGTCAGCTAACATCAATAACCTTGCTTCACAATCCTCTTCAAATACAGGTTTTTTCTTCTTTTTCTCTTATCTAGTTTGATAACAAGTTTCTCATTTTAAATCTTTAACATTGTTAATGTGGTACAAAATTCTAAATCTGCAAGTGAATAACAGGAGTTTTTCCTTATCCTGTTTCTTAAATGATTTAAATAAAGCAGTATGTTTATGTTTTAAAAACTTTGTGTCATTCCCTAAGGTCTCTGCGATGCTTTGTTGTTCTTCAAATGAACAATCAACACTGTTTAAAATGCACAAGTCTGTCTGATTCTTACAGTTTTCCTTCACTTGTTTAGGTACTCTAAAACGCTCAAGCAGTTGGTCTTTTGATGAGAAGCTTCTTATACAGTCTATTTACAGGGTAATGTTTCCTTGGAATACTCTGTGTCTTGCTAGTCAGTGATGTGAAAATGTGAATTAATGGTTTCTTTACCAACTTTATAAATTACCTTATCTTGTAGTGCTTCATGAGTAAATTAAAATGTTGAAATGACTCGCAGGTTTTGTGTTACATCTCAAAAACGAGTCCCATTGTGGTATACCTTAGAGATGTTGACAAGCTCATAATCAAATCGCAAAGGGCATATAACCTGTTTCAGAAGATGATGAAGAAACTACCGGCATCAGTTTTGATCCTTGGTTCGCGCATCGTAGATCTCAGTAATGATCAGAGAGAGGTGCATGAAAGGCTAACTGCCCTTTTCCCATACAACATAGAGATCAGACCTCCAGAAGATGAAAATCATCTTGTCAGCTGGAAGTCCCAATTGGAGGAGGATATGAAAATGATGCAAGCTAAAGATAACAGAAACCATATCATGGAAGTACTTTCAGCTAATGATCTTGATTGTGATGATCTGGATTCAATCAATGTGGCAGACACAATGGTTCTTAGTAACTACATAGAAGAGATCGTGGTGTCAGCTGTGTCATATCATCTAATGAATAACGAGGATACTGAATATAGAAATGGAAAACTGATTATATCATCGAAAAGGTAAGATCAGTACTCTTTATATATATAATGTTGGACCTTGCACCATATACACTAAGTCTACTATCTTATGTCATCTGTGGAACAGTTTGTCCCATGGATTGAGTATATTCCAGGAAGGGAAAGCCAGTGGTAAAGATACATTGAAGTTGGAAGCACAAGCTGAAAAATCCAATGTTTGTTAAACTGCTCGCTCCTTATTAAATATCTGAAATAGCCAAACTGGTTGACTAATAACGTGACTTGTTAATCCTTCTTGATGATTAATACCAGGAAGCAGGAAGTAAAGAGGCCGAGGTTGCAAAGCCAGCGGCAGAAGCAGAAACTATGAAACCTGAGAGCAAAAGTGAAGCAGAAAAATCAGCTGCAGCGGCTAACAAAGATAGTGATGGTTCATTGGCGGCGGCAGCAAAAGCTCCGGTGAGTTATTAATTTTCACTTAATTTTTTTCATTTTTTATAAATACTTCCAAATTTCATACTATACTTTGGTGTCAATACTGATGTAAGTTAGCGACAGGAAGTTCCTCCTGACAACGAATTTGAGAAGCGCATAAGGCCAGAGGTCATACCATCAAATGAAATTAAAGTAACATTTGCTGATATCGGTGCCCTGGAGGAGATCAAAGAATCTCTACAGGAACTGGTGATGCTTCCTCTTCGACGGCCTGACCTCTTCAAAGGAGGGCTTTTAAAGCCTTGCAGGGGAATACTGCTCTTTGGGCCTCCTGGCACTGGGAAAACGATGCTGGCCAAGGCCATTGCCAAAGAGGCAGGAGCAAGCTTCATTAATGTCTCCATGTCTACCATCACTTCCAAATGGTTTGGTGAAGATGAGAAGAATGTTCGAGCTTTATTCACATTAGCAGCAAAAGTCTCTCCAACTATAATATTCGTAGACGAGGTAGATAGCATGCTTGGGCAGAGGACAAGGATTGGCGAGCATGAAGCAATGAGGAAGATAAAAAATGAGTTTATGACTCATTGGGATGGGCTTTTGTCGAAGCCAGGTGAGCGAATTCTTGTTCTTGCGGCAACCAACAGGCCATTTGACCTTGATGAAGCAATTATCAGGCGTTTTGAGAGAAGGTAAACCACTTCACAGTTTTAAATCTTGAACTAGATTAATTTTTTCTGTCTTGTATTAAAATTTTACTGTGCTCAACAGAATTATGGTTGGACTTCCAACTGTAGAGAACAGGGAGATGATTTTGAGGACTCTATTAACCAAAGAGAAAGTCGACCAAGGACTAGACTTCAAGGAGGTTGCAACAATGACAGAAGGGTATACTGGAAGTGATATTAAGGTTTGATTTAATTTCTTCTTATTGTCGTCAGTGATATTTGTTTCTTAATTAGGGTTCATTAAGTGGGTTGCTGCTGCTCGAAACAGAACTTGTGCTCAACGGCTGCTTATCGGGCAGTCAGGGAGTTAATACAGCAAGAACGACTTAAAGATATGGTCAGTATTCTCTTGCTATAAAAAAAATATTCGAGGCTAATGCTGACAGTAACAACACTTGGTTGTGTTTCCAGGAGAAGAAGCAAAGAGCTGCAGAAGATGCTTCAGGTCCGAAAGAAGACACTAAAGAGGAAAGAGTGATCACTCTGAGGCCACTCAACATGGATGATTTTAGGGAGGCAAAGAATCAGGTAAATATAGCAGGAAGCCTTTTTTTGTTTATTTTCTGGGGTTAATTTTTAAATCTCTATTCGAATTGACCATGTTGGATGTTTACGGGAATCTTTTCTGTGGAATGTTGGGTATCTGAATTCGTTTAACGGGATGCAGGTTGCGGCTAGCTTTGCTGCTGAGGGATCTATAATGAGTGAGTTGAAACAGTGGAATGATTTGTATGGAGAAGGGGGTTCCAGGAAAAAGGAGCAGTTATCTTATTTCTTATAAGACATTTGACTTTTCAGAAAATAAACAGTCTTGTGAAAGAGATATGGAATGTATATGCGGCCAGATGTCTCTCTTTAGTTGGAGCTCCCACCCTAGGGGATGGCAAGTTTGATAAATGGACAAACGAACGCTGTGGGGGCAGGGGAAGTAGAATGAGAAAATGAGGAAAAGCCCAGACCATTATTTTGCTGTTAGTTTTCGGCATTTCGTGAGGGATGTGATGTGCGACTGTAATACTTTAGATTGGGCTTTGATTTTATGTTGTTACGTCAATTTGGAAATAAGAACTGCCGCTCCAGATGAGTGGTGGTTCGGTTGTTATGTTAGCCATGCTGCTAATCAGGCGCAACTTTCGTTCGGGCTCTGTTGGGGTGTTGTAATAATAATCTCTCCTGCGTATATTTGTAATGCTTTTTTCACATCAAGTGAGCTCATGCTTTACTGTTTTCGGTGTTTGTTTAATGACTCGCAAAATTTACAAAATAAAAAGTATGGCCTGCGCTGAAATTGCAGTCCGAAGTAAGAAAGTTTGCGTAATTTTCGCCGTCGCAGTGTCGATGTTTTCCCATAGACTGTGTGTGGGTGTAAATTATAATAATTATAACTCAAGAGATCTTTTCTTTATTTCTTTATTCTATGCTGGGCGGCGTCGTGGATGATTAAAGACGTGGCAACAGCGGCGTTGTATCACCACGTGTCTGACGTTAAATATCTTTGTGACACGTATTTTTTTATCAATGCATCATGCAAACCATTGAAATTTTTTTAAATAGAAAAAATATCCGTGTCCCAGAACAATCGCCTGCGTTAAATTATCAAAGATTATTTTCGATATTGATCCATCCCTACATCCTTCCATTGTCAGCTTCCATCATGGACAAACGCGACGTGACATCGGCTGGGCCGCTGGGTTTTAAAATCTTTTTTTTTTATTTGTAAAAAGTACATTTTATTCCTTATTTAAGAAAATATTCCTGCTGAATTATAAAATTATGAAAGTAGTTTCATTAACTTATAAAGATTTTAAGTGACTCTAGTTTAAATCTAATTCTAATAATTCTGATCAACTATTAAAACATTATAAAACTAAAAAAAGCAAAAATATATATATACACATTAAAATAAAACAAAAAATAAATAAAACATAAGAAATACTTAGCTCCTCTTATTTTTATCTGACCCCTTTCGATGCTCTGGATCGACAGTACTTTTTTACTTGCTTGTCCCAACGGTAGTAAAGCAACCTATTGAAACAATAGGTGTGTATTGAAGCATACATTTCATCTCAAATCTCTGACATCATAAGCACTTTCTTTTAATTATTAATTTTTTTCAACATTCTAAGAATATCTCTAAAAAAATATTTAAATAAAATTTTATTTTTTATTTAAAAAATTATAAATACATTAATTTAAATTTTTTAAATAATATTTATCTCTCACTCTTCAATATTACTGAATAAATTTCTCACATTTTTATTAATATTTTATTAATATTTATTAAAAAAATAATAATATTATAATTATTATTTATATTTCTTTTAAAAAACATAACAATAATTAAACTTATTTTAATTTGATGAGAGAGATTTAATTAAAATAATATTAACTTATTTTAATTTAATGAGCCTTTTCGAGAGAATTATATTTTTCTATTCACTTACTTATCACATCAATAAATAAATTAAAATTTAAAAAATAAAATTTAAATAATCTTTTAGAGATACTCTAAGTTCATCTGATACTAATTTTCAATTATTCCAATTGGTCTTCCTTCTAATTTTCAAATCTCTAGTCACTACGGCCGCATTTGCCGCACCACTTATGAAACACAACCATACGCATGATAAGCTTCCTCCACAGCACAACATCCTTCGTGAAAACTAAAACCTATGTGTGTGCGTGTGAAAAAGACGCAAGCTATATACACATGAGAAAGACGCCGGCTGCACGGCGCTGTCTCATGCCTCAAGCCTCCCAGGCAAATTTTGAACCAGAGAAAACTCATCATCCTAAGGCTCGTCTCACCCTCATCATTTCCTTGGATTTTTTTCAAGATCCCCCACTCTTGTAAGAGGCTTGCAAGTTGCACAAATAAAAATTTCCATTCTTCAACGACTAACAATTTCCATTAAAAACCAACAGTAGAAACTACACAAACAGCAACAATAAATCCGTCATCATTATTATCAATCTATAAACACTGATTTAACATCAATTGAGCCATTATTTACCCACTGAGTACTAGGGCGAAAATAAAGTGCACTAAATAATGTAGACATGCCGGTTTACAGAGAAATCTACTCAAATCATTTACATCAATCTCCGCCACCATTTTTGGCTATTCTAACTACCAAGCATTTTCCAAATCCGAGACTTAAATCTAAAAAACCTACTGGAAAAAATATAAAAATCATAATAATTTAAAAAAAAAACACACAAATAACCTACTATAACCATCACAAATCTAAGTCCAAATGGAAGAAAACCATTAAAAAACTACTCATAGAGAGGAAAGAGAGAAGATAAAAAAGGCAAAGAAACCACCAGGGAGGCCTCGGAGGAGGAAAGAAGAGGGCCAAGTATGTTGTTTGGAGGCAATGGTGAATGCGGGAGAGACGAAGAAGTTTTTAATAATAAGTTTTTTTAACAACTTTTTGTTATATTTATAGACTTATATCTTCACTTAAGATGTGTTTACATGACTTTTATTATCCGTAACGAAAAACTTATGAGCTAATATCATCACCCATGATAGGCAGACTTGCTTTTGCATTATCAAAAAAGCTCATGTCAAAATTATAAAAACCCCATACTTGACTAAAAATGCATCTCAAAGCATGCACATGACTTTGTTCCCGTGAAAAAAACCAAAACAATGCAGAACAAGAGACTGGAAACAAATGTACAAATACACTAACTGATATAACAACATAATAACACATCAACATAACACTGACAGCATATCCATGGAAATAGCTACGACATATGTAGCATAAACAAGTATAAAATATCCATACTGTGAACCCAACCACCTCTAGAACAACAAAGGAATGAAACAGGGTTCTAGCCAACACTGGATAACAGTTTCATAACACCTACACAAAACACTTTGTACCAAATGTGTGTGAGAACCTAGCAAAGACCACAAATTTATACCACCATTCTAAGCCTTCTTCTTGTCCTTCAATGACCTCGGTATCTTACTTAAGACCTTGGCATCAAAAACAGCATACTGCTTCTTGATCTCAGCCCATGCCTTCTCAGAAAATGAATCCACCCGATCCTCATACTTCTCATATACCACAGGCACAGTGTGAAGCAGTACAAAAACTATTCCACCAAGCAATAAATTCAGTATCATGAAAGCAATATTAATATAAATATTAGAAACATGAATAGTAGAAATCTATTACCTATGTAGAACAAGGTCAAGAAATTGCACCAGCTCCCCACAATCGACACAACCCACAAGCCAGCAATCACCTGATTAATAAGACAATTTCATTTTAAGGGCCATTGGTTCAAAACATTATGCACAATTGTGACACCATCACTGTTGCAAGTCAATCTTTATGTGCATTACCAATTATAGAGACCACAAGTACTCATGCAAAGCACAAGGAATAAAACAAACAAGGGAATCCACATACAGAGAGAAACTTCTTCAGATCTCTTCCAGATGCTATTTCCCTCAGAAGAGCTAAGGCCCTATTGATCTCAAACCTAAGTGCAGAGGCCAACTGTAGAACTGGCTCCTCGGGGATAGAAACTTCTGGAATTCGTGGTGGAGACCTAATAAACACTTATACTCACTAAGTAATTCATAACCCCCAATATATATACATATATATATCAACATGAGAAGTGCAGCAACAGCTTACTTGTTAATGAAGGTGGAAGCATTGGACCACAAGAAAAGCACCGCAAGTGCAACAATCAGGCAGTGACAGACAAGAGTTAGAAGGTGGTACTCAAGCAATTCAAACAGAACCCAAATTGCAGTAGCCCCACCAAGTACCCCGGCTGAAATCTTCTTGTTCCTCCATAAGAAAACATCCGCAGCTGTTGCATAAATAAAAATTCAACACATAGTTAGAAATAAAAACATCAAAATAACTGTCCACATCCCCCCTCTGGCCGGCCTCGATTCAAGGCCACAATAGCATATAAATCGACATTTCAGCACCAGTTTTGAAATTAATTAATCACAAGTCATTCAAAAGAATAAATGTAAGATAGATTCAATTGAGGGGGAAAAACGATACAGTGCTTAGGGATAAGTGATGATGGAGTAACAACTTTGTAAAAAGAAGATTCCAGTTTCGTAAAAAGTCCAAAAGGCGCACTTCATCAGAACCAATCGCATCAATACCGTAAATCAAGATCAATCTAATCACTAAAAACTAAAAAGTTGATATATGAACAGAGTTAGATCTATCTAGATCTTTAATTTAAAATCATCTAAAAATGGCGCAGTAAAATTATAAATTAAATTAAAAAATGATTAGAAAGAAAAATAACATACGTTTTCCGCCACCAAGAACCTTGTGAACAGGTTTTTCTCTTCCGAAGAGACGAAAGACTTTGGCCTTGATGGAGGAAACAGATGACTTCTTATCATCATCGGAGTCAGATGACGACGACGACGACGAAGAATCGTGGCCGTGGATCTTCTCCGATATCTTCTCCATCACCGATTCACCAGCTGGTTCCTCGCGTTTATGCTCGTCAGCCATCTCGCTCTCCCTTTGAATCCCTCACTCGGTGTTTTCAACCCTTTTAACTTTTGAGAAATAAAAGAAGCTCGCGACCTCTCAACGAAGTAATAACTAATTGTCTTTCGCTGTCCTGGAGCATAAATAGAGGGGTATCTCATAGATTTAATCTCCACCGTCAAACTGAACGATTCGATCATAGCCGTTTGTCGGTTTGGGCCCCAGTCTGGAGGTTTGTACGTTCGTGGTATATTTTAAATACAGAGGGTTGAGAATTAACGGCCGTTAGATTTCATGCGTTTCATACTGAATTTTATGTTGATTTTTGTAAACGGGGCAGAAGGCACGCGTCGGTGAATAGTGATTTGAATTTGTGGGCTAATTGCGCAAGAGCACATAATTTAAACATATTATTTGTTAACACGTGGCGTTATTACAGCCACTAATGGCTATTCTTTAAATTGACATAACAAATATGGATTGAGAATTTAATTATGCTTATGGTCTGCGTACATATACGTATATGCTTCTTAATGGTCAAGTAAAATCCGATGCAAAGCTTTTAAATACACAGAGACTAAGAAACCTGTTAGCAGTTATATAATTTAATATAAATAGAGCAATTAAGTCATACATGGCCCAACAATTTAAAGGTTTTAAATAATTTGGCAAGAAACGAGGCTAATATAACGCCAACTTATGGGCAGACATCATATACTTCACGGCTAAGGTTTCTGCTGATGTGGAAAACGACCCAAAAGCTCAAAACATCTTTTATTTTTTTTGAATGGGTCTACTACAAGTGCAAAATGTGGAGTGAGAGGCAGATAAATGCTAAGAGATAACAGAAAGTTTTCCCTAAAATAATATCTGAAATGTCATGTTGTCTAATTCAAATGCAAAAACATTAAAGCAATATTTAAAAAAAATACATGAAGATGAGAAAATTTTGGGCATGATTTCCATAACCCTACATCCATCCAGATTATATGTGACAAGCACTCATGAAAAGTGAAGAGACGTGTACGCATTAGGCCAACCACAAAGAGCAAGGATTGTAGACCCAGTTGCAGGGTAAAGGGAGACAGAGAGTCCATTTCAACGCCCAATATTGCCCAAGGCTAAAGAACTTTGATATTTTAACGTGAAAGAGGCAAATGCCAAGGTAATTGAGGAACTTCCTTGACTAGACCTAATCAATTGATGTTTAAATTGATTTGATCTGTTTGCGTCTCACATTTTCACAATGGAAAAAGTTGGGGGTTTTTTTTCGGGCGGGGGGGTGTTCCCTTTGTTATACTGGTTCCAGCTAAATAAACTGCATGTGTATGGAAAGGAGAAATCACACGTGTAATCATTAAGAATGTAAAGGGGCAGACAGGGTGCGAACACAGAGATTGAAAGCAACAGCAACAGGAAATCAAAAGAGTATAATTGAGGAACCTGCTTTTTTTGTCCCTCTAAGATTAATTATACCTCAAAGCAATGGCACTTCAACTCAGACCTCGTAACAGAATCAGCTTAATAGATGAAGATCTAGCTTATATTAACTTATGGCTGGTAAGTTTTACACTAAGTGAACTCAACCAACTTTATAACGCTAGGTGACGAAGGTCTTGATGGTGGTAACGGAGGTTGGCTCCCTAGAAGTGGAATGCAAGAGATTAGAAGGCTCTAAAAATAATCAAGACTTTGTCTTTAACAACAGGGAATGCCCGACCTCTCCTATTTTTGCTGGGTACTTGTGGGGTTTCCATAAGCTAAACCAAAAAGTAAAGTAGAAGATGGTGTGTGGCACATAACTAGTAAGGCTATATGGTAAACTATTTGAATGGTTCTGAGCAGTATGACAGAGAAACTCACTTCATTCCTGGGATCAATGGGCAAAGAAAACAGAAGATTTCAAACAGGACATTGGATATGTAAGGGTCAACTACTCGACATAGTTCATGATATTGCATACTGCTAGTTTGCAAGTACCATTTTATGACAGTGCTGGTTCATCTCAATATTCATCTATAAGCCTCTAGGAAGCAGGGGAAATTGAAACTAGGGAAGCAAGGAGACACCGTATGAGCCTAACTGACGGAATCCCAAATTAGAGCTTGAGTGTTCTATTCCAGCACTACTCAGAACCCATGGTCAAGTTTCAAATATACTGATTGAAATTGGAATCCTTATATGCAGAAATGCTATCAGTTATCAGCATGCACAACTAGCTTAACATCTAGAAAAATCCCTTACAAAGTAATGAATATGAATAATTGGCAAGAGTCGAAGCGGTTCTATGAATTACATTCGCCGCATGTAGGAAAGGAGGGGAATATGAAGAGTTTGAAAGTAAAGACTGCAAAGTTCTGGCTCAAGGTTACTCATTAGACAATGGTACCTGACAAAAGAAAGACAGGAATTGCTCAACAACCATAAAAGATTCGCAACCCTTTTCTTATGTCTGCACTATGATGCTACACATCCCTCAAAGAATCCTCCTGAATTCTTGTTTTACACAATGCGATTGCAACATGATGCTCGTCAAAACAAAAGATTGGACTCTGGTTTTCACATATTGGAAGAATAATCTCAGTAATTGTTGCTTGCAAGGAGGAAATGTAATCACCCATACTAGTTGAATTTAGCTTGCAGATACTCCCTTATAGTGCCTTCTATCTCATTTAATTTGCATTATTGGAATCGAGGAAATAGTAAGGTAACAAGGACATCATTTTTCTTCCTTCAGTATTACTAAGGGTCAACACTTCAACTTGCAACTCAATGTCCCATCCGAAAAGTTAACTTTTGTTTCCAATTTTCAGAAACATGAACCATAAGCACACAATTGCACAAAAGAGCCAGAAGATCAGACCAAACCCAAATGAAATCAAATTAACATAAATGCTGTGATTATATTATAGTGGATAAACATTGATGTCTTACACAGAATCCAATCCTTTTACTATCACTTCGTGTTTTCAATGCCTTCAGTAAATCCAGTACTGAAAAAATGGACCTAAATTTCTTATAAATCCCTTATTGAAAATCCTCGTCACCATCGATGCAACTTACCACAGAGGACTTTCATCATGCGTACTCAATTAAGCTAGACATTATTATTATGTACTAATGTGTTCAACTTTATGGATGGTAAACAAAAATTCAAATAAAATTAGAGAAAGATAAGGCGAATAGAAAGTGAAAAACAGAAAGCAGTAACCATAAAACAACTATATTCCATATACAGATCAGATGGACAGAAAGCAAGGCATTGCTGGGAAAGGTAAATGAAAAAAAGAAACAGAGTTACGTGGTGGCATAAAAATTTACCTCATCTGATATTGAAGAGAAAATAATTTTTGAGCTCAAAGTTTCGTTCCTCGGAGGCCTGAGGAAACGGGAACGCTTGAGACACTTCAGTTTCAAGTCTTCAACAATCAGAGGAGCCGGTGCGTTCATTCTCATGCAATGATTTATCGAATTTTACCAATATAGCCAGGTTGCGTCTCCGTAGTCGTTGCTGATAGAGGACATTTATGTCATTCAAGGAAGGGCAGCGGTTTTGAATTTTCAATGAACGGGGTTGGATTAGATTGTTTTGGGAATTATTCTTAACGAATATGCCCTGCGTACCGTGTGCGCTCTTGTCCATATTAAATGCGGGCTCAAGTCCGGTCAGGTCTAGCCCAATAAAATTGTAGGCCCAGAAAATGAAAAATTAGTTGTTTGGATAACGAAATAGCAACATACCGCACACAACCAAAATTTCACTGCGCCCGCTGCAAAACCTCAGACCCTAAACCTCAGGCACTGGCTGCATACTCGCTGAACAAACAGCAGCGACCTCCAAGAACCTCCCTTAATCTTCCAAATACCACAGCCATGTTGATCAAAATCACCCGCTCAACGCTGTACAAAACCCTAAACCTGCAACTCCGTTGCTTCTCGCAAGCGGCGGCCGCCATACTACCCGACGATCCTTCAGCCCCGCTAACCTATCTCGACGGGCTCCCAAGACCCGACACAAGATACAATGAGACAATCCTGGCAATCCCACGCGCTTCCTCCGGCACGAGAGTCTCAGTGAAGGAGAGAAAGGCCGGACGAGTGCCCAGCATCGTTTTCGAGCAAGAAGACGGCCAACATGGAGGGAATAAACGCCTCATTTCTGTTCAGACAAATCAGATCAGGAAGCTCGTTGGCCATATAGGTCGCTCATTTTTCCTTTCTAGATTATTTGATCTTGAAGTTAGGTCGGAGTTTGGCTCCGGTGACCTCATTGAAAAAGTCCGCGTCCTGCCCAGAAAGGTCTCTTTTCCTCTCTCTCTCTCTCTCTCTCTCTTTCTTATTTTTTTGTTCCTTTTTTTTGTTGGGGGGGGGGGGTGGGGGTTATGTGTGAAAAATGAGTAATTTGCAATCAATACTTATTTTGATAATTTTGTTTTTTTTTTTTTTTAGATTGATAGGTTAAGAAAACGAAATTTTTTTATTGAAGGTTTTGAGTTTTGGTATTTTTACTGTCCCTAATATTTGCTTTAATTTTATTTGAATGCATCAGGTACATCTACATGCTGGCACGGATGCTCCGCTTAATGTGACCTTCTTAAGGGCACCTCCAGAAGCTTTGCTGAAGATTGATGTTCCGCTTGTCTTTAGAGGAGATGATGTGTCCCCTGGTCTAAGAAAAGGTACGTAGTAATGCAATTGTTTTTAAATAATAGATTATCATTTATATTTTCTTCTGCAGTTTCAGGAATTGTTTCCTTTAGGTGCATTCTCCATATAATTGGTTGGTGGACTTAATTGTATTTGTAAATTCCATTTGTTTAAGGGTACATGTCTTTGACAATCATATTTAGCTTACAGCATTAAGTTTCACTTCTAGTTCATCAGTTTAGCTCCCACTCATTTCACTTTAAACCCATTGTCATAGCACAAGATTATGAAATTATCTCATATGGTTGGAGGCTTTCATCCATAAAAGGAAGGATATTATGCATTCAATTAGACTTCTCTTTTTCTTTTCTTAATATCTTTCGTGGACCTTTTTCATTTAGTATCATAAATAGTTGACTGTCTTTTTTTAGGACAGGTTGTACAATTCATTTGTCGGAATCTTGGAATTCTGCTTCATTGTTGGAGATACTGATGAGAAACTTCTTAAGCAATGGGGATTTTTCTTTAGAGAGTACAAGGATGTTTCAAGTTAATAAAACTTAGTGTACAAGTGTTAAGTGATGTTGGGTTATTCAATACTGCAAAGCTTTAGCAGCAAAAAATGATGAGCTCAGTGTAGTCATGAAATGAGATGTCTATAACTTTTTCACAGAGCTTGTGTGCTGCTACCTCAAATAATTTAACTCACTCCTTATAATGCTCAAGTGACAATGCACCTAATTTCCTAGTGCTGTCTTCAATGAAAGTCATACTAGCTTTTAATCATTGATTTAGTTTCCGTAATTAAATTTTGTTACTTGATCTAGTTGATATTTTTAATATTTGCATGATTTTTCCAGGAGGTTATTTGAATACTATTAACAGGACTGTTAAGTTCCTTTGTCCAGCAGACATTGTCCCTCCATATATTGATGTTGATCTAAGTGAGTTGGATGTGGAACAGAAAATTTTAGCAGGAGACCTCAAGGTTCATCCAGCATTAAAGCTTCTACGGTCAAAAGACGAGCCTGTTTGTAAGATTGCAGGAGGCAGGGTTTCTGATCAAAAGAAATCAAAATGAGTACTCAGCAATTATTGAGACTAAGATTAATGAATCAATCTCCAGGCTTAACCGGACTATGAGTACATGAAGATATGAGGTCCAATTTGTTGATGATACAGTCATAATCTTGCAATACTAGATTAGGAATTGTGAATTTTTATCTCTCCAACCATCATTCTTCTGTTTCCCATCAGAACAGGCTACAGTGGGTTTGTGTTTGAGTGGAGCAGATGCCATTTAAGAGTGTATCTCAATAATCCAGTTGGTGATTACTTTCTACTTTCACATTTTTGCCTCTGATCTTGCTAGCAGAGTCATGCAGACTATCAGAGATCACTGTTTTCTATTGCTCAGTTTCTTGAAAATTTCATATGTTAGCGTGTACATGGCTAACAAGACATGCTTTTCTAGGGTTTACAAAAGTGATGTTTTCTTAAGAGCAATTGAGTTTAAAATAGGGGAAAAAATCATTCCTTCCTATTACGCATAATTTATGTAATAGTGGATGGAATATTAATGAGATGCTCCTTGCTTTTTTTTCTTAAGTAATTTTATGAGAACCTTGGCAATGTTAAATGTGTATGGTATGTGATTGATTACTTAAACTCAATGTTAAATAATTTTATGGTATGTGAATCTTCAAGTAAATTTGTGAGAATCTTGGCAATGTTAAATGTGTATGGTATGTGATCGATTACTTATTTTATGCACATTTTGTTGTGGATTTCACGTTGGTCCCCTCTCAGTAATGGCAGTAAGTAATAGTATAACAAAACATTTCGGTTAATTAAGGATCCTGTAATTTTTAAATTATAGTTATTATAAAAAAAAATTAATAATATATAATAAATATAAATTTTTTATTATATAAATAAAAAATTATATTAATATATTTTTTAAATTACAATAATTAATATTTATCAAATATTTTATTATTATAATTTTTAAATTATAATTATTCAACCTCCATTTCAAACACAGTCTTAACTCTTTTGAGTCCCCAAATGATCTGCCCTCTAATTCGACCGACTAAAGCATCCTTGTCGGAGTGTTCTGTATAATGAATTCCTGTGTGTCTTGTGAAAGGAGGAAACAGTCAAACACGAGAAAGAGCAAATTTGCAGAAGAGGACATTGCACTATATTCTGAAATAGAATCATTTGGGTCCCCGTCCCATCCCTTCACTCTTTCTTCTAAAAAGACGTAGATTCTCTGCCTTCAACAGTCAACGAAGCTACGAAGTTGGGTGCATATTAAGTTAAAGCTAGCATGTATTTCTTGTATTGCTTTCAAATGGGACTTCCATGAAATGGAAAAATAATAGGGAAACAAAATCACACTTAAAGCGTCGTTGTTTTGGGCGAATTTCAAAAAGAAAATTAAGCTCATTTGTTTTGGGCATATTTCTATTGAGGTTCAGTTATCATTTTGTAAATGTATAAGTGCTCTATAATCTTATTGTCATCTTGTCAGATAAAACCGAAGAATTCGTATTAATCCTCTCTCTCTCCCTCCCCCTAAAATTTTCTCTAATTGTGGCTGTATTAAATCATTAATTAGTGCCCTGCTGTTCAGTAAATGTTCTGTTTTATCTTATCATGAAACATAAATAGGTCATAGCTGGGTCTCTGCTGCCAATTAACGTCATTATTTCCTAATTAATGAAATGCAAAGAGTTATTTCAAAATACAAACCTGTCCTGCGCTATACAACTTGTAACATATATGATATCAAAATGTACATACAAGCCTACGTCTATACTTGGTAGGTTAAAATGAGCCAGACAAATGGAATATCACGTTTCTATCATTGACTAATATCTCCCCGATGACGTGGTGCTATATGATTTTGCCATGCTGCAACTCATGGTGAATCATTGCTATAAATTTGATGTTTTTGGTGCCAAAGAGTAGAGCATTAATACTCGGCAAAACATCTGATATCTTTGTAGAGGCTGCAGAGAAGATGCTGGAGAAAATTTTGCAGGCCATTTTCCTGCTCTCACTAGTATCCTTTACTTATTCATTCCCTCTCTCAACAAAGAAGAGATGGATTATCAATGGAGCTACGGGGCAACGAGTGAAGTTAGCCTGTGTCAACTGGCCCGCTCATTTGCAACCCATGCTAGCTGAAGGACTTGACAAGAAGCCTTTACGTGAAATCGTAGCAGCTGTGGCCCAGATGCATTTCAATTGTGTTCGTCTCACTTGGTCAACTTTCATGTTCACTCGTCCCAACTATGGTAAAATTAGCGTCTCACAAACACTTGACTCATTAGGGTTGAAAGAGGCCAAGCAAGGGATTGCCGAGAACAATCCTTTTATATTGAACATGACACACATTCAAGCTTATGAAGCAGTAGTTGGTGAACTCGGAGCACAAGGTATTATGGCGTTGCTTGACAACCACATTAGCAAGCCAGGTTGGTGTTGTTCTAATGCCGACGGGAATGGTTTCTTTGGTGATCTGTACTTTGATCCGAATGAATGGATGAAAGGTTTATCTTTAGTAGCCGATCGCTTTAAGGGGAAACATCAGGTGTGCTAAATTTTCTTTTTCAGATATTACAAGATCTTGTCTTCAGGGGCTTGACCAATTGATTTTTAAAGAATTTTTTTGAGTTCAAATCCTAAGGAGGTAGAGATAAAAAAATCATTTTAGGAATTGCTCACAACCCACCTTGTACACACACACAGTGTCAATTTATATCAATTTAGTTCAAGATTCTGGACTTTAAGAAAGTTCAGAAAAACTATTGAACTATGCAATTTAATAAGTATTATATTATTAGACTACACGGTTTAAAACTTTTCCTAGATTTTAGTGAATAGATGATCCTATATTAAACATACTACGGGATCTTAAATTAGAATCTTTCACGGTCCTGATGTTAAAATAAAACTAAAAAATTTGCATGGACAGTCAATTAATTTTACATGTAAATTGATATATCTTATTATACCGTAGGTGGTGGCTATAAGCTTGCGAAATGAACTACGTGGTCCACGCCAAAATGAACCTGATTGGCGCAAATACATCAGCGAAGGAGCAATGGTGGTGCACAAGAGAAACCCGGACGTCCTTGTTTTTGTTTCCGGTCTAAATTTTGACTTAGACCTCAGCTTTTTACAGAAAAGGCCATTGGCATTGGACTTGGACAAGAAGTTAGTATATGAGATACATTGGTACGCATTTAGCCAAGACCAGAACATGTGGAAAACACAACCAACGAATAGAGTTTGTAACAAAGTTACCCAATCGTTTATCAACAGAGCGGCTTTTCTCACCACTCGTAAGAACCCGGCCCCTCTCCTTCTGAGCGAATTTGGCTTTGATCAGAGAGAAGTAAACCTCGCCGGCAATTTGTACATGACCTGCTTAATAGCATATGCTGCCGAGACAGACTTGGACTGGGCCTTATGGGCTCTCCAAGGAAGCTATTATGTGAGAAAAGGCCTAAAGGGGACAGAGGAGACTTTCGGAGCTTTGGACTCCACATGGCAGCATCCGAGAAATCCCAACTTCTTAGAAAGGCTTAGGTTTCTGCAAACAAAGACTCACGGTATGGTTGACTAATTTACCAGCTAGATACTACTAATGTGTATTACACACTGATGGTGAATGCAAAACTCGTCTATTTCAGATCCAACTAAAAGCCGTTCAGGAACATCTTACATAATATTTCATCCACTGAGCGGCAATTGTGTTAATGCAAATGTAAGAAATGAACTTTATGCTAGCAATAGAAGCCCATTTAGCCGCTGGAGCTACGATGGCGATGGGGCTCCAATCAGGTTGATGGACAGCTCTCTTTGCCTTAAGGCTGTGGGCGATGGGCTCCCACCAATGCTATCAAATGACTGCCACAGCAAACAAAGTGAATGGAGCTTGGTTTCACGTTCCAAGCTTCATTTAGCTACCAAAGATGACGAACACGGAGGAGAATTACTATGCTTACAGGTATCTCCAACTAACTCCTCTCAGGTAGTAACGACCAAGTGCATTTGTATTGGAGATGATTCCAGTTGCCTGCAAGTTCCACAAAGCCAGTGGTTTAAACTTGTTTTAAGCAATGTACTTTCCCTTGCATAAACTAATCTTTGAGGATGGTAATGAAATTTATTCGGTAAGCTCTTCACATATGATTTGATTGAGATCATCCATTCATCTTGCATTTAACTATTTAACTTTGTTTGTGGGTGTTAAGTTGAAAATAATAAAAAAAAAAAAAAGATAAATCACAGTCATCCTAATTAACAAGATGAGTAGAGAGGATCTTCATTCTTTCATAAAGCATTAACATCTCTCGGATTTCGCGGAGCTGGCTACTGCGTATTATAATTTAGGGTTCGGTTTCACATTTTACCACCACGTCATTGCTGTAAAAAGGGATAAAGTCTTGTAAGAAATACTCTCACTACAGTGAAAAATTAAGCCGTAAATTACAAATTCTTTCAATCTCGTTTTATGATGGGCTATTTTCTAAATAAATGCACATTTGTCAAGAGTATTATTTGAGGAGAGCATAAATAATGCGGTGCGCTGTGTCTAGCCATAAGGCGTTCTTGATTAGAGCGTTGCAATCGCAGTGTACAACCAAAAAAGAAAAAAATGAAATAAGGAGCCGGACCTTAAAAATTATTGCGGCTCGAAACAATAAAAGTGGAGGAGGGACTCTCATTGGCATCTACAATGAGAGATGAAAAAGAAAACGCTAAATGGGCCACCCTCTATCTCAAAAAGACAGCAAATGGCACAAAATTGCCGAACTTGTGATTACCATAATGATGATTTTCATAGGAGTATTTTTTGTTCGAGACAAAACCAATATTCTTTTCAGTTTTCAAAACTTTCAGATTAATTGATCGGCAATATGTATGAACGTGGGGCATGTTTCAAGATTAAAGTATCTATCCTACTACCTATCCATAAACAAGACAAATAATGGCAAATCAGTGTATCTTAGTGGATAAGATGCAAAAGTTATTGTGCTCGATTTTTTTTTTCTCCTTTTAAAGAAAAGAAACACTTATGCTTTACCAAATAATTTATAATCTCTTATTTATTGGCTCAAAATGTTTGAAAAGAAATTAAAAAAAATTTAAATGTATATATTTTTGTTTAAAGAATAATTGTATTCGAACAAAAACAATAAACCAATTCGCTTTACCCGTTCAATTGTAATACCGTACATCAAATTAGATTTAACGTTGCTTTTATATCTATATATATATATATATAGTAGGTCTGTTTTCAACTTCAATTTATTCCTTTGTGGTGACTAAGAGGCAGATTTAGAGGCAACATTGAAAGCATATAATAGTAGCTGGCAAAACGCATTTCACAAATGTGCGGATACATATACCCAAAAAAAAATAAAAATAGGACATATATTAATTAAAAATTTAGTTGCATGGCAGCGGGCACTAATGCTGAAGTTGGGGGAAAGCACCATGGTGTAGGGAGTAGGTTCTTTGACTCGCTTTTTGAAAAGAATGCTACCCTTTAGAAAAGTTTGCAAAAACATAGCATGCAAACCTGCCCAATCACCTTTTCCTTTTTAATAATAATAATGAACAAAGAAGAGGATTTTAATTAGGTTGCTGTTTCAGTAACTGGACCTAGAAAGTAGCAATGGCTAGTTGAAACCCCAAACTCCACCTCATCAATCCATTTGATTCTATAAATCTCCAGGCTTTTGCTTTCCAATTGATTGACTCTTCCGGACACTAATGGAGACATAATTAAATCTTGAATTAGTTTTTCATGAAACCCAATTTTCGCTGAAGCCTATAACTCATAAAGGTTGAAGTGGTCCACTACTCCAATGTGGCCACGATGACTGTTAATTAAAGAGCGAAGGTAGTAAGGCACATTGAATTGAAGAAGCCGATATAATCGCTAACCTTTTCCGGGGACCCTAACTTATAACATGGGTACGTCAACAGTCAACTCATCCGACGGTTGCTGTCAATTATATTATTATTTATGATGACAGTTGAATTGAAGAGAGAGCTTTCAGTGTGGCCCAGGTAGATGGACAGTAAGTATAAAAGTACGCTATTATTATATATCAGTTCTAAAATGAAAGCAATCGTCGGTCTAGCCTGTATCTCTCGTTTGGCAACCTTTTCTGTGTCTCCATTAAAACACATCGCACATCCGGTTGGCTCACATTACAGATGTCAATTTGGACTGAGTCATTGACATTTGAGAGTGCAAGAGAAAAATCTTGCAAGTCAAAGGTCACAAGGGCCAATTCAAATACGAGACTGGGCTGACTGGCAACGTGCCCATTACGCTAAGCCTTCAGCGTGAACTGTGTCTGTGACTGTGGCCGGCTTTCATTCGACTTCCAAATAAGCCTTTTCTTTTCTTCCTTTTATCTCCACTTCCAGGGAGTTTCCTCCAGCCAACTCCTGTCATAATACTTCCATCATCCTCAATGGTAGAAATCCTAACAAAAACACACAATAAAGCATTAGGATTAAGGAAAAACTGCACAAGAAACACCATTATTTGTCACTCATTTTTGCTTTCTTAACTTCTTTCCTTTTCTTTTCTTCTTCACTTTCCAAATCGATATGTCTAAAAAGGTAAAAGCATAGCTGTCCGTTTAATTAAAATAATACAAAACCTGTATCTGTACATACAACGTATATATGCATGTGTGTGAGTGTGTGTGTGTGTGTGTGTACGTAGAGTGGACGTAGTAACAACACTTACCTTCAGTTGTAGACCATAATAATAACACTCAATCGTCAGTATCAATATCTGACTTGCAGACTGCACTCACATGACTGACCTGACCTGCAACACGTATTACATACATGAGCAGACAAATTAAAAGCGAGCCCCCTCTCTGTGTGCCAAGATAAAAATAAATAAAAAGCCTTACATTTCTGCTGCCTCTGTCACCAATTTTTCAGTACTAGTCTGCTCCCTCCATTAACCTGCACCATCCCCTCCTCACTCCTCCTCTCCCTTACCCCCTACTCACTTTCCCTTTTACCACCACCATCACCACCGTATCTATTTGGTATCTAATTATCTAATAAAAGCAACCACCAAGTATATCTCCTATCTCTCCACTAGCTCACCCTCACTACTATTCTGGCTCTCCCAAGCATGGAAGCTTTCAGCTTGCTCAAGTACTGGCGCGGCACCTCCGCTGGCACCGGCTTTATCACTGGTGGTGACGGTGCTGCTGCTTTACGCAACAGCACCGCCACCACCACTATTGTGACAGCTGTCAGTACTCATCACGCGGCGGACGAGACTGACGACGACGACGACGACGACGACGGCCCCTTTTTCGACTTGGAGTTTGCTGTTCAAGATCAAGATGATGACGCCGAAGAAGATGAAGATGATGGAGAAGACAAAGTAGTTACTAGAAACAACGGGGACGAAAACGACGACGTTGGCTCTGAAGACGAAATTACGGACGAAGAAAGAGAGTTCAACTTCACGATTTCTTCCAATTCAAGCGGCAATGACCGTACGGATCAGCATCTCACGCTCTCTCCGTCCGACGACCTGTTCTTTAAAGGAAAGCTGGTGCCTATTGAGCCTTCTTCTCTCGTATTCAACTCGGCGGAGCCTAATTCCAAGCCCCAATTTCCAGTCTCCCTGTTGAAATCGGCAACCAAGTTTCGAGTTTCCATGTTAGGTTTCAAAAAAACCAAACAAAATGCCACTGAAAAGGTCTCAGAAAAAAGCAACGGATCTGTTGATGCCACTGCGGCCGCCGTTGCTGATATTCCCCCTCCGCCGCCGAAACAACAACAGAAACAAGAAGCTGAAAAAGATAAGCAAAGCAAGGCTCTTACGGTCAAATTCAAAGTGGAGGAAGTTCCAATTATGTCCTTGTTCACAAGGGACAACAACAGTTCACGGAAGTCACAGAAGCACAACGTTGAAGAATCAGAGGAGAAGAAGTTCTCCAAAGATGTCATGCAAAAGTACTTGAAAAAGGTTAGGCCTTTATACGTACGGGTTTCGAAACTGAAGTTCTCAGGTCAGTTAAACTCAGGCACCGTTACAAAGTCCGTCCAATCAACGCCCTCAACAGCTGGTCAAAAGCCGAATCAGCCTAAATCAACGGCCGAGAAGAGCCCTCTGCCGGATGCGGAGGTTGGTGGTGAAACTTTTGTTCAACTGAAGAGTCAAAAGCAAGCGAATATTCCGGAAAGGCTTAAAGTTGTGTGCAAGCATTTAGGGAAGAGCCGATCGGCTTCGTCGGCTGTTGCTGCCGCACCGGCGGGAGTAGTTACTTCGAGGAGAGATGATTCACTGCTTCAGCAACAGGACGGGATTCAAAGCGCCATTTTGCATTGCAAGCGATCCTTCAATGCCTCGAGAGGTACTAACTAATTTCTTCAATTTCTTTATATATATATATATATATTTTTTTTTTTTTTTTTAATTTCTGAAAATGTGAATAGTAAATAATATTTCATTTATATTTTATTGTTGTGTGTATTTTTCAAACTCAGATTCAGAGTCTTCTTTGTTAGCAAGGTCGGTGAGCGATCCGTCCCATCAGAAATTTGATTTATCACGAAAATCATCGGATCAAGGAAAAGATGGCAGCTTTGAGCCATAGGGTAGGAAGAATCTGAGTTCACTGAACTAAAAAGGCGGGAAATTTGGTTCAGAATGATATCATTATCAGATATCAGCAGCGTATCTTGTTTCTATGTAAAAAAAGGTTTTATTTGTTTATTTTATAATTATAATTTTAGTTTTGGACAAGTTATATGTACGTAGTAGGGTAAGAAGAGGTGTTGTCTGGCCGGCTCTCATTGATCGATGGGATGATGAATGGTGACTGGTGATGAGTTGATGAAGTTTTAAATCTCTCTATCCCCACAAGTACTGTTGTAAAGCTTCAATGCTTGTTTCGTTGAAAGTGAAAAACAAGAATCATATCTTGGTATCTAGCTAGCTACCATTCAAATGTCAGTGCCTGATTTCCCCAACTCGTGACAACACAACACCAATAATTTGGCCCAATTCAAAAATTTAACCATATATTGTGGGTGTGATTTTGTAATTTCACCATATACATATATATGTTTATATTCATATATCTTCATTTTGGATTATTATTTATGGGTCCGCGAGCTGGTTAGAAGAGTTAATGGTGTCTTTTCTGGTCAGCGAAGTTGGGAAAGTGGAGACTAAGACGGTCAAAAGAATACTCACAAAAGGAAATTGAGGGAAGACTGAGGAGAGAGAAGAAAACACACGCGCATACACATTTACATATGTACAAGTGCGCGCGTGTATATGAAAGATAACAATCCACACGGTGGGATCGGGAATGGCTCAGTCCGGGCATGGGCATTGCTTCTCCGTACTCTCTGATGTCTGAACTCTCTCATTTCGTGGGAAAAATGGGAAAAATGTTTATGTAGCAGGTCATAGCATGTATCACATGTCTGTGTAATTAATGTTTGAATGGTCTAATAGTAATGAATACATGTTGAAAAATGAGGAGTCCATGTCTCTATTGATGTCGATGAGGCACCCGATTTGAGTGAGTGAGTGTGTGTGTGTGTGTGTGTGTGTGTGTGTGTGTGTTGCTTGAGAAGTAACGTCGGAGATTCAATTTGTCTCCTTGTGGCAGGGCGTGGGGCCTACAAAAGCGCTGCTACCTTGCTACTCTGCTACGCTAATGGTCAGGCCTTTTGTCGTTTCACTCGGTCATCAGATTCTTGTAATTCTAGTATTCTACCCTTTTGTTTTTTAAATTGTTTCTACTTAATTATCTTATTGCTAAAGCTGCTTTAGTCTGTAAACATGTTTTTCTCAAAGGTTACAGTGCTCATTATTAACCGAACGCATAAGACAAGAGGGCACTTGCTTGCTTACTTTAATTCCCCTTCAAAATTCCAATTTTGTTAAAGTATTTGTCTGTTGAGTTAAAAATTATTTTTCTCAAAAATAAATAAATAAATAAAACTATTGGGTGGCAGTTTCCATAACATCACGAGAACAGACTCCAAAAATTAATGGTACTTAAACTATTATTCTTCTTCCGTTGTCTTCAAAATCTTGCTGATTGGCCGCATAATTATATTAACATTGACTTCCTCTTCTGCAGAAACCCTTTCTCGTGAATCCTTCCTTGCATGTGTTTTTATTCTGCGATTACATGTAGTCCAAACACGTGAATGCATATTTTCTATGTAGATTATAGAATGAAGAAAGCTAATTAAGTAGTTGTATTTTTTGGTTTTTTTTTTCTACACGAAAATGGTAGTATTATTTTGCAGAAAAGAATAAAATTTAAGCACTTTCTAAAACAATAAAAGAAAAACTCAGAACATGCTGAATTAACACTTGTTTTTAAGCATAGCATAATTGTTATTATTTTTCAATCTATATGGATGGTGTTGTAACTCTGATATCCCAACCAAAGAGATTCATCTAGGATCCATTGAACACACATGCATGCAATTGTTAAAAATGAAATTTTTTTTAATGCTGTTCAAGTTAAGCCGGACAGTGGTGTAACGTTTGGAAATAAAGGGGATGAACATCTAGAAAGCAACAGAATATGTGGTCAGCAATGGCATAGGACCGAGATTTTGTTGAGGGATATTGGCGTCGGAATCAAAAACAGAGTCGCTTGTTTGTAAAATTTATGTCACTGTTAAACATCCAGTGCCATGTACTAATCTCAATGGTATAAAGTTTCCTTTTGTTTTGTGACAAAGTGATGTCCTGCTCACGTACATTTTAGAGTATCTTGGCAATTGTTACTGCACCAGAAAACAGATACCATACCAAAAAGCCTGCACGTGCCAACTGCTCTGCCATGCCGTCGGAGTGGAGCCAGAGAAATGGAGGAATTATCCACGAACAAGAAATTTATAGCTGCACCTCAAAAGGATGCTTAATTTAATAATTTGATACCCAATCTTCAGCCATCATGGCAAATTTTGGGCAGACAAGTCGTCCATCTAAAGCCATCAAATTTGGGCTGGGGATGATAAACTTGGCAGAGTTCATGCACCACAAGGCTAGAGAAAGTAGGAGAGTTAAAATTGTTTCGTTTAAATGGAAGTACTAATTAGTGTATAATGCATGCACCACAGACAGTTAGCTATTAAGAAACTAATTCCACAGCATCCGTTCCGAATACAACACATCGGCTCTGCTTTCGGTGCTGATATGGCTCGCAATTTTCTTCAAAATTATGCTACAGTAACACATTCTTTAAATATCACTGTTGATTTGTCCCAAACTTCACTCTCGATAATTGTGCACACATGTGGCATGCATGTACTTCCCCTTATGCCTTTCCGTCCCATTGGCTGGCTTCGTCTCGGCAGGTTTTTCCAAGTCCAAGCCCAATATTCTGCAGTCAAACAATTGTTATGGCTAATTCTTGCAAAAGCTTCTCTTATTTATATATATAATATATATATAGACTATAGAGGGCTATGGCGCTGAAATTTTTTAAATTTTCTTTTTTCAATATACATGAAAAAATTTACCCATTTGATCATCTTTCAACTTTCAATATTAAAAAAGACCACACTCCATATTTTTCTTACAATAACAATCATTTAAGATATTTTTAGATCAAAATACCTTTAAATTTTTAAAACTTCTCAAAATTATACAAACAAAATATTTTGCCTTCCCAAAAATATCTCCCGTCACTCCAACTATGTGTGTGGGAATTCCTTCACTTTTAGCATTTCTTGAATTTCGGCAATTTCCTTCACTTATGGCAGTGATTTGCTTCACTTTTAGTGCCCGTTTGTGTGAGTTAATAGTTTGATTCTTAGATACTTTCTTGATTTTTTATTAATTCAAAATAAATTTTGTTTAAATTACTTAGTTGATTGATGATTGAACATAGTTAATCATTAGAATATGTATTGGATATGAAAATACTATCAATTGGCATTTTCAATAGCCACCAACATCAAACAATATGCAACTCTCAAGAAAATCGGGAGATAGACTGTGCTGCCTGAGCACGTGCTTGTCACTTGTGTAAAATGGGCAAGCGACAGGAATGTTACCTGGGTGACATAGCCTGTCACTTGATTTTTTCGATAATTACATATTACTTAACAAAATTAAGAAATAGACAACTCTCCAAAAAATTGAGCGACATGTCTATTGCTCACGTAAAGTGGGTGTGCAATAGGAATGTCGCTCAGGCAACATAGCCTATCCCTTTATTTCTCTGAGAATTGCGTATTGCTTGACGAAATTAAAAAATGGATAACTCTTTGAAAATTCGGGCGACCATCCTTCAAAGTCTCTCACATTCCATTTAAATACATCTTAAGCACCACCAACTCCATTAACTAAGTCCATAATAATATTAATGCTTTATTAATAACACTCCAAAATAATAATATTATATAGTTAAATTAGTTAATTGTGAATAAATTCGAGTGGTCTAGCTGATAGCACTATCGCCTGGGTGACAAGTGGATGACGAATACAAAATCTAGGCAACAGATAAGCAATAAACACTATAATCTAGGTGACAGGTACCTATCACCCAAGTGACTATAAACTTGGGCAATAGTTTTTTTGCCAAAGTGACCTGTACTTGTCGCTTAGATTTTGGGTTTCGTCTTCAACATCGTTCAAGACCCATTTTTGTATTTGTCAAAATTTTACTAATTTATAAATCTATAACATCACATTAGCCATTTAATGTATCCATATTGTAAAAAAAAAAAAAAAGCAACCAATCTTTTGTATAAAACCCAACCAAATAATTAAAAATAAAAATTGAAGAAATACTTACCTTAACTTCTTGTTACTTTTTCTTGTTTGATTTTATCTTTGATGCTTGGATAAATATATTAGTTTGATGAACGTAAGAAACATGAAAAGGAGATTGAGAGATAGTTGGATAAATAAATTTATTATGAATATGGGAGAGGTGAAATGGAGAGTGTTGCGGTGGAGCGTGGAGAGCTTGGGCTAGGAGGTGGGGGTTTGTTTGTTTAGTTTTAGGGGTATTTTGGTCTAAGAACCACTCATATGCATGATATCTCCTAAATTATAATAGAAATTGAAAAAGAATCTCTAAACTAATTAGAATATTTCACTAAATTATCATGATATATAATTTTTAGTCACTTATATTCTAGTTTTTACAATAAAGGCATGTTCTAATCCCTTATAATACCTAAATCCTATTTTTATTATAATTTATGTTTTCTTATAGATAGTAATATATATGTGTGTGTGTGTGTTTGGTTTATTCAATTTTATTGCACAATCTTAGCTTCGTTTGTGTTCAATTTTATTTGACAATCTTGGCTTCATTTGTTTACATTATTCACCTAGCCCTATAACCAAAGTTTCAACTTTCACCCCTGTATATATATACACTTATTTGTACTTTAAAAATGATTTTAAACACTCTCTTTATAATAAAATAATTAATTATAAAAAAATACATTGTGTGACAAATTATTACTTGTCAATCTAATATATAATTAAAGAAAATAAAAGAAAAGTGAAAATATATTCGACGTGGTCGTCTTCTTCTTCTTTCGTTGGTGCTGTCGTATCCGCGAGATGACCCCTTTTGTTTTTTTTTTCGAACCCCCGTTGTTGTTGGCAAAAAAAATTCTTTATCTTCGTTGTGGAGCATGAAACTACGTTGCATGTCAAGAATGTTTCTGATTATTATATGACAATATTAGAGCTTTGCACTGCAATATATAAAGGTGGACATCAAGGCCTTGACGTGTAACAATGTTCAGAATTTTCGCAATATAAAGCCATTTACCCAGAACATGCATGTTATAATTTTGAGTGCAAGTTTACTTTCGGGGTCCAATATTGAACAAATATTTAGAAATAAAAATTAAGAATATAATTTTTTTTTGAGCGTTGAGTAGTACTATTGGTGTTTATAATAAATAAAAAATAATTAATTTTACAGGTTTGACCGAGGATATTTTTAAATTATAATTTTAAAAAATAGTGTATTCAAAGTAATTTTAAATTCTTAAACAGTTCGTATGAAAGCATCCCTAGTGATGGGGACACTGACCTGTAAAATGGGGTGATTGACCATTGAGAAAAATAGGTCACAGCGTGTAAACTTCAAAATCTGCTCTAGATGCTTTCCCTTACATTTGCAGTCCATGCAATCAGCTTTCTAAAGGAAGACTTTCGAGCAAATTAGTAAGTCTTTCGCGATTCATTTATATCCACACATTACAGCGAATTTAGCCACGCATAAAAAAAAGCTACAACAACTTAATTAATGGGTTTTGTTATTCTACGTAACAATATAATAAATATAAGTAAATAACTATCATTTAATAAAAATTTAGCGTCCGTAGAAATATGAAATAAAAGTAATAAAATTTGTTGAGAGCTGGGAATTCTTGACAAATATATTATAACTAAACAACCATGTATAAGTATAATTAATTAATTAATTAATTATAAACCTTGTCGCCGGCACTCATGTCGAACGGCCTGGCTCGAAATACTGTAAGTGATGCTACAATTCATCTTCACCACAACAGATTTCTTCAGAATCTTGAGTAATCTTATCTTCCCATCTATTCTAGTGTAGCTGCTCATATTCAACGATCCTGAGGAAACATCACTCCTTAAGCCTGGAACAGTCAAAAACTTCTCAGGAATTAAATCAACCGTTACATTCATCCGAAGCGTCCGCCTTGCCTTGGCCAGCCCTTGTGGAATGTGACCTTCACCCACCACCTCACCGCCGTAGTAAATACTAGTCGTGGCGTTGCCATATTTGAAGGAGTTGTAATTTGGGTTTTTCACTGAGACATCTGCCAAAAGGGTGACGTTTTCATCGCCGCTCCTGCGAACACTGCCGTTATTCAAGAACTCCAGCCTTTGGATCGTCACCGAATTCATTTTTATACTTGGATTCTTGACGTGAAAAACGGTGGCGACCACGATGATTGTCACGACTGCAACTAATAGAAGAGCGGTAACGCAACCAAAGCACTGAAGACACCTTCTTCGATGTTGAAGCTTCAACTTGCCACCTGATGACATGGCTTGATCTTCATAGTCACTGCGGAGTTGGTAGTCCGCTGGGGCTAAGGGCTTCACTTGCTCGCGGTTATTGGCGTTGGCCATGCCCGAATTTAATTCGCCAAGTGTAAATGATGACTCGGTGGAGTTTAATGGGCCAATATATCTGCGATCAAATTATTCTTTGGTTTTGTATTCTTGTCCGTAGCGCTTGACTCAAGTGCATAATTAATTTTGCTGAGTCTCATTGTATTAAATTATTTTTTTTTATTTTTTTCCTACTGAACACGTTTGCAAGAAGACTCGACTATATACTTGTATTTACCAGTTATTCTTCCCTTTAAATGTATTTATTCTTTATCCAAGAAGTTTCCTTGAATAGATGAGGATGTTTATGGACTATTCGAAGACGGCAATGCTTGCACAAATGGATTTTTCTTTGACTTCTTACTTCGTCCTTAAACAAATAATTTTCTTCCAAGTGTCCGTTCTCTTGAATTCTTTTACGCATTTTTAACTATTATGAAGAGAAAAGTAGTAGTAGTGGGGCCTCATTGGAAATGATCCTCTTGAAACGTTGATTCCGTTGAAAAGTCGTTAACAACGGAGATGGTGCAATGATTTGACACGCATGATAGCTTATCATTTTCCCAATAGTATTGAAGAATAATACGCGTCAAAATAAATAAATAAATGCTATTAAAGAATAGTATTAATAAATAAATAAATAGTTATAAAACAGAAATTTCGGCTCCCAAAACACTTGTTAAAGTTGGGTTAACGTTCCCGTGCTTGGGCCGGCATCACGGGAAAGAAAAAAGGGGGATGAAAAATCCTCGGTTCGGTTCATCTTAACGTACGCGTGCAGGGATTGCAACAGGCAGTGGATAATCGGAGCTCGTCCGATTAACAATGCGCCGCGGTGGGGGGTAACAAAAAAGGAGAGGCCAATCTCGAACCGATTGGTTTCCACGGATTTAAATTGTAGATCTCTCATCCAAACGAGACGAGTAACTGCTAGAACGACCAATAGTATATCGTTCTTATACAATTATTTTTGGGCCATTTTATAAATACCTTGATTAATAATAGATTATGTAAATGAAACACATGACTTATAAATTTAATATAAAATTTATAAATTATCATTAACAGTAAAATAAAATTTAATATATTACAAGCAAATTAAAAAAAAGAAATTACAGATATAACATATAATAAGTAAATTAATATTACTAATAAAATTAAAAATAAATGTTGTGAATAGAACATAACACCTGTAGATAAAAATTAAAACAAGTAAATCAATGCATTATAAGTAAACAAAATAAAAACCTATAAATATAATATAAAATTAATAAATCAACAAAATCGTAAAACAACATAAATTTTAAAAATAAAATATAAGATTTATAAATAGAATATAAAATAATTAAACTAATATAAAACTAATAAGCGATACATAAATTTTAAAAATAGAATATAAGATCTCATTGAAGAAGATGTGAATGCGTTCTTGTATTGACACACCATGTCTCATGAAGAAAGTATACAACCTTTTCTTCAAGAACAGTCTGTGAGCAAGTGACTTTTCATGTACGGGGCCTCAATCTTGTTCCAAATACCCAAAGCTATCTCCATACCTGACATCTTTCTCAAGGTTGAATCACTGCGACTTGAGACCAATGTGCTACGAGCTCTACTGAGAACCTGCCTTCTCGTTTCATCAAACATGGATTGGATGTTCTTCTTCTAGAGCCGATTCAAGCCCTTGGTGAGCAAGTTTGGCCCTTATCTTCATCTTCCAAAGAGAGAAATCGCCATTAATAGTGGACTTCTCAGTTTCAGGTTTTGGAAGTGACAGTATCTAGATCAATCTGAGCTCTGTTACCACCTGTTGTGTTTTTCAAATATTAATAAAGTCAAGAAAACAAAAGAAAATGGTACTTTTCAGAACAAGATCAAATTAGAAGCAAACAAATATCAGAATCAGAAAGATAAAAGAATCGATAAAACTATAATACTCGAGCTTCAAAATTTAAAGGAAAAACTAACTTGTCTTTATCAATCGAACTAATTTGAAACAGATCTCACTTTACAGAGGATGTTACACACATTACACAAAATCAAGAATCATGAAATTTGGTTAAGAAATGAAAAAGAAATGGATCATACTAAACGACTTCCGCCACGTCGAAACGGAAACGGAAACGGAAAATAAAAGTTGCGAAGGCTGTACTCTGTAGTAAAATGAGTAGTAAGATTGTTTTCCTATAATATAGTTCAGATTTCAAAATAAATATTGTCAGAATTTTTTTCCGAATGGCCTTTACTAAAATCTATGTGACAATACATTATACGATCGGTTTTAGAAAAGTTTTAAGGATTAATGATGACGGGGCATGCGACTATTCATGAATCACGGCACCAAGGCTAGCTGCTTTTCTTCTTTCACTTTTTTTTTTTTGGCCCCCTTTGGGACAGGCACTTTCATATTTAATAAGCAATAAACTTTCTTTCAGTTTCAGAAATTAACATTCGATAAGCTTTACTAACTTTAGTTGATTCTTTTAATTGAAAAGCACGACTGCATTGGGCACACTACCTATCAAAAAGAGGAAAATGGAAAAGTATACAGTAGAGGAAGAATAATTAAATAGTATCAATGCGTGTTGTAATTGTTTTCACAGTGTGAGCTTTTATAATCGTATTGTAAGAAATTAATTTAGAAAACTAGTTAAAATTGAGGGATAATCTATAAATTTACTCATTTCCCTTGTTTGTATCACTAAAAAAACGAAGGGTAAAAAAAAAAAAAAAAAAGCAACTTTAACGCAAAGCCAATCACCAAATTCTCATATTTTTATTGCTGCACCACCCAAAAACCTTCGGCATTTCTGGCAGGGAAGGAAAGCATCGCTTTTTTATTCATTTTTTTTTTCCTTAGTTTTTATTCAACTCCTCATAGGTCCGCTTTGGAATTCGGATTAGGAAAATACATCCGCCTCTGATGGATGTATACATTTTGCTTTAAAAGGTAAAACAAACCACAAAGTGGATTAATTTGTAAATAGCTCTCAAAATTTAGCTGTTTACGTAAGTAGCCCAATCATTTTTTGTACAACAATTTTATGAATAATAATAATAATAATAATAATAATAATAAAGAGTAAAAAGAATATTCATTTCTTACTAACAAACAAACTAACAACACCTGATCGTTCTTGAACAAGATCGTGGAGCCATTAGGCGACAAAATCGTGACATATATGCAAGCAATTAAAGGAAGCATCTTAAATTTCTCCGTTAGAACATGGGTGATTCTTAGGACAAGAATTTACATGCATATAAAATCATATCACGATCTTTAATAACCCAAAAATGATAACAATCCTAAAGCTTAAATCCCAGAAATATTACAAAAAGATATGAAACAAGTAAAAGAAAAAGAAGTTAGAATCAAACTAGCTGCTGCAAACTAAATCCTCAACTGTTCTTCTTGCCAAAACAAGATTCATGGAGCAATCCAGTTCAGGCGTCTTCGTTTTCTTCAAAACATTGAACAAATTCACATTGCCATGCAGCTCAGCATAGCTGTTGAGCTTCACAACCCCAGAATTTATATCACTGCTCAAATTCTGATTATCCAAATTCCCATTTGATCTCACATCAACATAAACGGTTACATTAATCCTCTTAACCTCTCTAGCTTCCACGCGACCGTTACGTATCTTCACGTCACCAACAGTCACGCTACCGTAAGAAACGCTCCCACTACAATTCTTGTACTCAAAGTAACCATAATTCTCATTATCAATAGTTAACTCGGTCACTAGCGTTACGTTAAACCACGGCGATGTCCCGTTACCGTGCCTGAGATTTTTAACGGTGACTGATTCTAATTGAACTTCAGGGGTCTTGGGCCGCAAGAAAATTGACCCAAAGATTAAAAGAGCTCCGCTGACGGTGACGATTGTGACGAGAACGTAAACGAGACACTTACTGCTCTTTCTTTGGCTTTTAGTAACGGCCGAAGCGTATTCTCGATCGCTCCTTGGGTATTCGTTTCTTGGGGGTGCAAGTGGAAACTTTGGATTTTCTTCGGCCATTAATTAAATTGTGCGAAATATTCTTGAATCTTGGAGACCGAAAGTGGGGTAACGGTTGGCTTCCTCACGAGTTCGACCTTCAAACGTTGTTGGTGTAGGTGTAATTTGTAAAGAGAGAACGGTGAAAGGCCTCCAGGCGTTGTGCGTTATGAGGTGGAATTCCAATTTATAATATGGGCCGGGGGAAGAAGAAAGATGAAGCGTGTGTTGTGTTCAAAATTAAAGTGCTACGTACTGCTAGCTCATTCCTAATGGGATGAGTGGGTCGGCGCCAGCCAATGAGGCTCTTTGTGCACTTGTGCGACTATATATATATATTATATCATACCTGTAATTTTATCTTTTTTTATTGATTTTATTATTGTGGTCGTTGTTTTTCATGTGGAAAAAGAATAAGACAAAGATTTTATAAGTTCGTGTTATATTTAACTTGGAATTTTGTGCGGCCTGTCATTCTTAGTGTTAGCATATCATTAAAAATTTCTTTATTTTTATTTTTTAATTTATTAATTATTTATGATCTCCCTCACGGGAAGATCATAAAAGAGAAAATTATAATCTCTTATAATTAAATGTAAGTCTGTAATCGCTAAATAAATATTTTAAAAAATAGTTGTAATAATTTTTTGTTACATTATTTTTTGCGTAATTGATCACATTCCACTCAAACAGTTTTTTTAAAATAAAACAATAATGTTTAGGATTTTAATATTTGAGTACTAACTTAAGTCTCAATACTATGTGTAATCATTTATTGGACGATAAATTTCACAGATAGTAAAATTTTACTACCATTTAATAGATGAATACTATATCAATTGAGACTTAAATTGGAGCCTCTAATGTGAGATACCTGAAATTGCTCAAAATAAAATTGATTGCGCTTGTTTATTTGATTTCCAGTTACTATAAAATTTTATAGGGAGTTATTACTTATTTCTTGGTAGATCACGATTGAAAAAATATATAGATATACATAGTGTGTGTGTGAAATTAACTCACGCGACAGTAGAATGAGATGTTATATCATTTTCACATAAGGGAATGTATATTGATGTAAGAAAAATAACAGATGTATTTTTAAAAAGTTTTTAACAGAGATTGTCACTCACGATTGGATAAAAATATGATGATGGAAAATTTAGAGAAGAAGAATAAAAAGAGTTAAGAGAGAAGAAATGAGTTGTCAAAAGTCCACCCTTTATTATTCCAGATGCATTGGGTACTTATAGCCTTACAAACAAAGAAACAAAATAATGATAAGAATATAAGCTAGAAAATAGGCTACTAAACTAACATAATAGCTAAAATCTGCAATAATTATTCAACGAACAAATCAGTAACTTGATTAAGTCTAGCTCAACTACTACTCTTGATAAAACCACGACTTAATTGTATCAATTCCCCCCTCTTTAAGAATCCTTGTTCTCAAGGATGAACCCAGGATTGGTTTTAGAAAAATGCCACTCATTTTCCCACATAGCATCTTCATCTGCATCACCCAACCACTTGACTAAAATTTTAGATTTTGGTCGATATTTGTCTTTACAAATAACTCTACGGTCTAAGATCTTTTCTAGCTGTGGAAGAATGGTTGGATCATCTAAAACTGGTGGTAGTTGAGTTGAGATAGGAGTGATTGTGCCCAAATGCTTTTGCAACAAACTCACATGAAAGACGTTGTGAATTTGAGAACTTGGGGGCAAATTTAAACAATAAGTTACCAATCCTACCGATCAATGATTTTGTATAGACCAAAGAACCTTGGAGCTAGCTTCATGGAACCGTGAAAAGCCACGAAGGTCTATCAATATGGTTGTAGTTTCAAGTACACATAATCTCCTATAGTAAAAGAAACCTTATGCTAGTTTTGATCTGCCTAACACTTCATTTTATTTCGATCTCTCAAGTACTCATTGACAGCTTGCACACGAGAAGTTCCAAGAACATAATCTAATAGACTCATAGGTGGAATCCCATAAACTACTTCAAAGGGCATCATTTTAGTGGATGAGTTAATAAATGTGTTATAACTAAATTCAACCCAAGAAAAGATGAGTGAATAGATGTATTCATGATAGAAGATTTGCCCGATGAAGAAGTCAACAATGTGCAACTAGAAGAAGCCATCCATGAAACTATTCCTAAAATCTCTTTTCATGCCATTGCAAGAGTTGAACATTTGCAAACTTTGTGAGTTATAGGGAAGCTAAACAATAAGGACATTATTGTCTTAATAAATTGAGGTGGCACACATAATTTCATTGATCATTCTGTAGTCTTTTAGTTTGGGTTACATGTAATCAAAGACAATAAGTTTCAAGTCAAGGTGGCAAACCGAGAAAAAATAGAATGTGTTGGGCAATGTCATGCATTGACTATCATTATTCAAGGACATCCAATTACAGTAAATTTTTATATTCTTTCTAAGGCCGCATGCCAATTGGTTTTCGAGGTATAGTGGCTTGAAACTCTTGGACCCATTGAAACATATTACGAACAGTTAACTATATCTTTCAAAGTAAGTAGCATATCTTATATAAGGTGTTCGGTTCTTCTTCCAAATTATCCCATTGGACAGCAACAACCATCTTACTTTAGTTCAAATTAGGTTGCATGAGACCAGCAGGATTACTTTAGCTGTTACCTATTTTTACATAGATATGGACTGACATATCAATGGACTTCATCAAAGGACTGCTTGCTTCCAATGGATATATTGTAATCATGATGGATTATCAAAATATGCTCACTTCGTGGCCATGAAATATCTGTTTACTACTATAATGGTTGCAAAGGCATTTGCTACCATTATTGTTCGTCTTTATGACATTCCATCATCGATTGTCAGTGATCGAGACAAGGTATTTGCTAGTTCTTTTTGGCGAGTGCTATTTGAGTTACAGGGAACTAAGTTGTGTATGAGCTCTAGTTACCATCCTTAAAGTAATGGTCAAACCAAGATCGTCAATTGCTCTTTGCAACAATACTTACAGCACTTTAAAGGAAACCAGCTATGAAAATGGCTGGAATGGGGAATGTGAAGAATTTGTAGGAGCAAAAGGATTGGTTTTTGAATTGACAGTGTTTGAGTTCCGTGAGGTTCGAAGGGCTTGAAGCTCTATTAATACGATTTGTAAAGCGACATTGACTTATTCAAAGCTTGACTCATGACATGCTAGAATTTCATTCACATCATTGTGAAATTCCGCATTACTTTTATTGCGAGTCTCCATGGTCAGAACTTGGGCCCTAATACCACTAATGAGAGGGAATTTAAAGAAGAAGAATAAGAAGAGTTAAGAGAGAAAAGAGGGATTGTCAAAAGTCTACCCTTTATTATTCCAAATGCTTTGGCTACTTATAGCCTTACAAACAAAGAAGCAAAATAACGATAAGAATATAAGCTAGAAAATAGGCTGCTCAACTAATAGAATAGCTAAAATATGCAGTCATTATTCAACTAACAAATCATCAATCTTGACTAAGTATAGCTCAACTACTACTCTTGACAAACTCACGACTTAGTTGTATCATAATGACATATCAATGTTTTGTTTTTTTTAACAGAACAAAACATACCAATGTTTATATGGCATACCAACGTTTTGTTTCTCCTTCTCATTCTTCTTCTTCTTGTCTTCTCTACTACTACTTGTTGGTATGATCAGCCACCAACTTGAATAGACAACAACAAAATGGGGTACACTTCGTGGTCTGGCACTGCTCGAAACCATTGCCTCCACTGCTACATGAAATTGCTGTTGCCACCACCTGAAGCAATCGCCGCCGCTGCCTCTGCCGCCTCTATAAATTGATTTAGGGTTTGAAATATTTAGTTTTAGGGTTTTTGATTTTTATATTTCTCATTGTTAAATTTTCTTGGTTTGAGTTTCTTTTGTAATAGAATTTTATAGTGAAAGTTACGTTAGGTGTTTGGTTTAATTAAATTAGATTTTTGTATTATTGGAATTTTTCTATAATCTACTAATACTGTGTTTGATTTTCTGCTTTTCCTTTATAATCATACTTTATCTCATTTTTGTCCAAATATCAGGTCTTAATTTTAGTTGTTTGCAAGTGAAGCAATACCATAGGTGTATTTTTAAAAATTTTTAACAGAACTAAATTAGCTCATGATAAAGGCAGTGTCTGCCCGTCTAAGAATAAATTTGGTAAAAACAATAAAGTGAATGTCACTTGGCCACAATGTGTGCTTAGTGAGCAAGATACCATTCACCCATTAAATGCCTTTATCCATGTTTTTATTACGACAATAATTGATTACTTATTGCTCAAAATTGATAATGTAAAATCTTGTTAGCATGTAATGCAATTTGAGTTATGCTATAGTTTTTAAATTTTTATTTTAAAATTTTATCTTGAATAATATGATATATGATTCGTCATTTATTAAGTAGTTGGTAATTTTTTATAAAATTTAATTGAATTATCTAAGCATACGATTTAAGATGGAATTTTAAGATAAAATCTAGAACCTATGGTAATACTCATGCAATTTTGATTATAATATTTCTTTGCTTATTCAGTTAGGACATTTAATGTGCATCTCAACTGATTTAACATCATTTGATTAGTTCAAATGATAGTTAGTTAATATTAAAATTATAAAATTTTATTTTTGATACATGAGTTGTTGTTGTGTGAGTGAGTAATGATAAACATCTCAAATTATTTTTCTCAAATTTAATTTCAAATGATATGTCATTTAATTATTGATTGGTGATTCATTTATTGGTTAATGATTTGTTACAAAATTTAGGTGAATTAACTATATTATTATTACTAACCAATTGTTAGAATATAGCAGGTGCCCTCATTTTTTTAATATGGATTAAGCCAAAATGATTTAATAGAGTTAACGTTCAATTCTTTATAAAACATGGGGTTAAATAGCATATCTATAATGATTATTAGATCATAAGACTTATTATTGTATCTGCATTTTAAAAAATTGAAGGCACCCACATAAGAAAATGACCTTTTTATAGTCATTTTGTTTGGACCAATTAATTTTATTACTAGATATTTTGAGTTACTTATCCTTAGTATAAGTAATATAGTTGTAAATACATTGATAGTTAATTAATAGAGCATGCAATTTCTGCATAACTTTAAACATGCTTGGGAAGTTATAAATATTTTGGTTTTAACAATAAAGTGCCCCACTCATTATGCATCTGTAAGTTCAAATATATTATAATAACTCTAAAAAATCAATCATGTTAAACCTTTAACGATACATATATATTTTTGTAATGTATCGAATACTTATTATTATGTAGAGATATGATACTTAAGATTTGATTTAGAAAACTTATAATTTATTATAATGTTAAACTCATCCTTATTTATAATTGATTCAAATTAAAACCAAAAATTTTTTACGTTTATATAAAAATTTTATAAATATTTTTTCTTTTTCCTTTTTTTTTTTCGGGGGATAGAAGTAGATCGTAACTGGTATGTAAAATGTTTGGCAATGCTTTCGCTTGCCCCTGGAAAGCTCAAATCCTCCTGAGTCGTAGTTGATGTACGGATTAATACGATGGCGCAATTGATCTGATTGAACGCGTCTGCTCGCCCACTCAATTCTCGAGCCCGACCCGAGTGTGCTGCGTCAAAAATTTGAAGTCAATTTAGTATTCAGATTCGTGAAAGTTGGCCGTGTATTACAAGTAGGTCAGGTCAGACTTGGGTTTGGGTTCAGAGTTCCGACTGGACCTTTGTTGAGGGGATAGAATAATATTGCACTATTCTAATCATTCTCTTGACCCTTCTAAAGAATTTAAAATGTTGCATTGTTTTCATTTGCACCTATCTATGAATAAAATTAATTCAATATTTCCCCCCTAAGTCTGCTGCATTTTATTTAATTTTTTCTGAATTCTTAAAATTTCATAATTAACTCTCTGTTTATTGTTTTCTCAGATAGCTCATAGGAGAATAATCTTTGCCCTGCTATTTTTATTCGAGTTATTCTACCATTTAAACTTCTCATAAGAGTTTCATATAGCATTTTGTTGGAGTTCGTCGTCTAATATTTAAGTTCTTCAAAATAATTAAAAAAAACAAAAAATAAAAAAAATGGCATACTAAATAGAGTGTTTACACTGATAAAGAAAAAATCTTAGAGAAATGATAAAAATCGGAAGGATACTAAATAATGATTACCATTCCTGACCATGACTCTTTCATATACAACCATTGAAAAAAACTTAGCGATGCATAATTGGTTAAATTTGCGAATGAGTTCATTATGGCCGGGAGTGTAAAGAGTCCGCTGAAGATTACTTTTGTATATCTTATGTTATGTATTTTGGTGTAATCTTAATCGAGGGTAAAATGGTAAACAACAAAAGGGGGAGTGTAACTATAGCTCCACTCAGTCATTCGCATTTGGTACTACCCAAATTTTTTTCTAAGCGCACCGTTCGATTGATGAACAAATGTAGCTGACCCCGCGGTGTATTTAGAGCACGATTCCTTCACTGGAAGAGCGCGGAGGATTTCTGAAAGCTGAAAGCATTGGGAGTTCCGTGGCCCATTAATCACAATTACCGTGGCCTTTTTGCCACAACTTGGTCTTTTTAAACGCGGGAAAAGCAAGCGGGACGTGATGAATTACAAAAAAATTTTACTTTTATTATATAACATAATGACATTTACGTTCCAATGATAGCTATTAGCTAACATCACTGATCTTCTCATGTTCCATCATCATAAACTAATTATGAACAGTAATAGAATAAAGTAACAGAATATAACTGGCATCGTCGTCACGTTATTCTATTTTTATCTAGAAGGATTTGCTGAGCTCACTTCAAAAAAGGTGAAAGTTTGGGCAAGAACTTTAATTAGACAAGCGCAAGCCATCCAAATCCCACCTCCAGATTCCACAAATCTACTTGAGTAGATCTTTCTTTCTCTTTCAAAGTTGTCTTCTTCCCACCGATACCAATATGCCTACCAATCCAGCATGGCCACCCTCTCCATTGAAGCTGTAACGCATCTGGACCCCTAGCCACCCGTATTCTCTTTCCTTGACAATGAAGAGCATATATTTTTTTCTTTTGCACATCCCCAGCCACCTCAGGCCTCACCAACCACAAAAACTATTTACTCTCTGATTGGCCTACAAAATTTCTGCAAGTGATATGTGTGTGTACTCTGTTTTTCTCCCCTCCCCCCCCCCCCCCCACCTTTCTTCTGTTTCTACAAAACTGTACAATATTTGCTACCCTAGCTTATCGAAAATTTTATTCCTTTGTGGCCTTATGAAGGACTCTCTTTCTCTTTTTTCCTTCATTTATGTTGAAGGGAGGAGTCAGATACGGGCCTTAATGTAAGGTATGTACGTATATGCAACCCCAGCGTGTGGACTTATTTAGAAGTGTTCTTTGTGGAATTCAAACTTGGTAGAGCCTTTCTGATTGAACTCAAAGCAAAGTTTGCTGAGTTCTTTAGCCAAAACTGGTGCTCCACAGTAAAAAACTCCTGTTCCAAAAGAAACATAAAGCGTATTATGAGATTGGGAAAGAATTAAAAAGGTCATTTTCTTTTCAAACAAAAATGGACATGCACTTACCAATCCTGGCATTGCAGTGCTTGGAACTTAATTTAGAGAGGACCTTCTTCCAATTAGGCCTTGCAAAATGGGTTCTCACCTGATGATAGAATTTGGGAACTTTAGAAATTTTAGTGATATGACCCAGTGAAACTATCAAATTCGAGTTGCTGCTGGCCTTATCATGATTACACGAGTGGCATTTGTGACACAGATATTCAATACTAGTTTCAAGTCACAAGTGCAAGAAAAAGTGTTGTAAAGGGAGAGACTGAAAATGACAAACACTAAAGTTCTTTCTTACCCTAGTGCCAGAAACAATGTCAACTCCATTCTTGGCATGATTAAGAGCTTGAACCATGGTGATTAGAGCTGATCTGGCATCACCTTCCTCATACACACTAGTCAAGTAGTTGTGCATCTCAATGACACCCTGAAGTCCAAAATATGAAGTTAAAATCCCAGGAAATCAAATAAACATGAAAAAGAAACGGCAAAGTGATTACAATCGATATTATGTATTACCCTCTGATCAAGCTCTGCAACTTCATTCATGACACCTTTGAACCAATCAAATGAGCCTTGCTCCCTAGTTACCCAATAGAAGTAAGCATTGGTGGTCTTCAGAACCTTTTTCCGCTTTGGAGAAACCCTGTTGGTGTTAGAATCATTGCTCCCAACACTATGGTCTGATGTCCTACTGAAATCTGACACAGAATCCTGAAAAAAAAGAAAAAAAAAAGAAATTAAGATATGCTTTGTTTCAGTACTGTAAAATTATTATCAATCAGGACAATGCCAAAAGCCAAATAAGTTTTTTTTTTTTTTTCCCTTTTGTTTTAAGATGTGAATCATTGGAAACTGACACTCACAGCTTGTTCCTCCTGCTTCACAATGTTGTTAAGCAGATCCTTCAGAATGCTGATGAAGGGTGTTGCTCCAATCCCAAGACCAACTAGAAGCAGGACATCGTAATTTCGGTAGTCTTGTGCCGGGGCACCATAAGGCCCATCTATTAAGAGCTTTGGCAGACTGTTAACAGATAAGAATTGAGCTTAATGGACAGTATTAACAACTTTATACCCTCAGTTAATTGCATAAGCAAAATCACAATACATACCTTTTCTTTGTTGTTTCATCAGCCCTGAGCAGCCCACTTTTCCCAGCTACAGGAGGCTCACAGGCCTCGGAAAATACCCTTTTAAGCTCTTGAGTCCAGTCACCTAACTGTCGGATGTGAACACTAAGGTAGTCATCGCCAGGAGCAGAGGTGATAGAAAATGGATGCCTGGCATACAAAATTAAGCTGTAAGCACTCAGAAACAAAACTATTTCTAGAGTTTCAGGCAATTGTGACCTATTATCAGAACAATGGCTTACCACTCGAATGGAGACACAGCAGGACACTGCACAAACATGTATTGTCCGCTCGTGTATCGAAATTGTGGAGGCTTGGACATTTGCAGTGTAAGAACATTTCCAGGATATATTGCGACCTAAACAATGTTCATCTGATTGTTAGAAAACATAATTTAGTTTTTTTTTTTTTAAATAAATATCAATGAGTAATTGATTTATCTATGTACTCACTTTTAGAAGCCTGACAGTAGAAAAGCCTGAACGAAAAAATCGCAGAGTCCTTTCTCCAGCGTATAAAAGAACAGGAACAGCAAGATACATCCATGTCTAAGAGCAAAGAATTGAGTAGCCACAATCAATTACAAGAAACTTCAAATTTTTTTTTTTTTTGAAACAATTAGAAAAAGTTCAGCATTATACCGTCTTTAGGTACCATTTGTGAACGAGGAAAAGAAATAGGCCGTGGACGATGAGCAAAACATAGACAATGACGAACAAATGGTGTGAATACCAGAAGGCATTGAAACCAGTGAGCCTATCGAACGGCTTTGGCAGCTTAATGAGGTTCTTTCTGAACCAACGAGTTGCTAAAATAAATGCAATTGCCATGAATATGAGCATAAGGATTCCTGTAATACCTTCTGCCCCTTTGACAAGGTCCCAGTATGTGGGCTTATGGTTTCCAAAAGAAGAACCCAGATAGCGATGGTAGTCATACTCTGAAGCGCTTGTCAGCCTTGGGAAATCGCATGCGAGATGATTTCCGACATGCAGAATTACACCGACTACAATTGCTGCCGCTATTGTCTGCAAATGTCCGTCAGCAGTAATTAATCAAATAATTAATTAGATATTCGCTTACGGTTAAAAAATGATATTCATGTACATTATATGTCCAGAAATTCTAATAGCATGCAATTGCAATTCTTTTTGATGAGTCGTAGAATAGTATTATGTTACATCAATTTGTAGATTAATTGACGGGTTTTGTTGAATATGTGTACACGGAGTTGGCGTCAAATCCTCACTATTTGAAGTGTAAAGTGACCAAACACGTTTTCTAATTTTCTCGTGTGGACTTTTATCATAGGCTTTTTGCTAGGGCCCAGAGATAGTATGCTTAGAAAGCAAGCAACAACAATAATAATAATATATGAAATAAATAAAGAGATGAAGAGTAGGAGTAGGAGGCACAAACCTTATGAAAGTTGATGTTGTCGTCAAAAGGCACAAAGAAACCCAACTTGGTGGACCTAAGCCACGTAATTGTATTTCTACAAACAGGCAAAAGAATTAGAGCCATGTTTAATTTTAACGTTTCTGCTGCGCCCTTAGCCGTGAGAAGACAATAACCCATCACATGAAAAGCATCTTTGCGTTTGTATTGAAAAAACTTCCATATAAATAACCCGATCATAATCAAAATCCACAGTGACAAGACCCAAAGCCTTCGCCAATTCTCTTCGAGATAATACAAAAGCTCTGTGCTCATTCTTTTGATTCTGCTCTTTTTTCTCAAGCCTTGTAAGTTTTGGCTCAAAGCTTGGCTTGTGTAGCTCAGTGCTTGGCTGTAGTTTAGATACGTGTCCTTTTGTAGCAAAAGCGTCTCCAATTGCCATAGCTGCATATCACGAGTATTATCAAAGAGAATGAATCATACAAAGTGATGACATGGTGTCAAGTGTCAAGCATAAGTGGGAATTAACAGAAACACACATGGGAACCCATCTTGTTTTGGCAGGACCTAGAACCGACCACTCGGTAAAGAATTAAGTTCAAATGGTTTTATCATGAAAGTGCAGTAGGTTTGGACCGATTCAGTTTTTGAGCAGACAATGACAATCCATACAAACCATATATATATAATTAGGATTTTGGTTATAAAGATTTTGTTTTCAAACAGTTACCAACTAAATTTGACCCAAAAAAAAAAAAAAAAGGCACACTGATTACGTATGGATATTTAATTAGGCAAACTGATCGGTTATTTTATATGATTATATTGACAGTGATGCTAGAAATGTATTGAAAGGTAGAAACTACAAACAACAACGGAAACGCTCAACCACCAAGAATGTTATCAACAGGTTTTATGAGTTTTATTTTCTTTTTTGACATTCTTTCTTCATGCTTAGTTGAACAAACAGCACTAGCCAATTGTTAGAAAATTTGGTCATTTTTGTGGCCTAACAATGGACTTTAATTACAAGGAAAGTCCCACTACTCAAATAACTGAACCTCTAATTAGTTTATATAAAATGTGAATTGGCAGGTCAAAATTGCCTCCATCAAACGCGAATTATGAAACTAATGTGACATAAGGCCCTAAAAGACAAATTTTTTTTTTTAAAAAAAAAAGAATTATATGGGCTTCTTTTTTATACTTTTCTAGATACATGTATCATATATATTCTCATTGTTATTATTATATTATATATTACAATAGAAAGTGTGTTAGATAGAGGACCCCACGTACCTCTATGTATCCAAGTCCTTCGGGATCTAGCTCTTCCATTATCAAAGCTGCATATTCTTCTGCTTGCTCCTTCAATCTCGATAACTTATTGGCAGAAGCACTTAACATGATAATCTGCTCAATTTACACACCAAAAAAAAATATGGAAAATAAAAATCTAACAGTTAACAAATTTTAGTATTTTAGAAATAACTCGCACATTCAAAGTGAAAGACAAAAGAGCCCCCACCAACCCCACTCAAGAAACGTCATAATTACTTATGATAATAAAGTGGAGATGCCATGTGTCGAAACTTTGGATGGACTCTGCACATCTTGAATATACATGATCTAATTATAGATAAGATGCCAATTGATTAGAACATGGGTAACGTCAAAGACTAAGCAAACTCAATAGCTATCTCCCCTCCCCCTCTCTTTTCCTAACTGTAGAGAAGGTGCTAATTTATCAAAGTTCATTTAATTTAAGGTCACCGAATCCCGCCTAACGTTGATTATTGGAACCAAAATGACACCCTGTAAGCAATCATACCAAGTAGCTTGTATTTTCAAGATTTATGTATATCAATATTCAATTGAGGGACTTTTGCTTTATCTAATCATCAAAAAGGAGGTTTAAACTCTAATTTAAATGAGAAAAAGAAATCAGTACGTATTACTAGCAAAAGAGGATTGATTAAATACCTCTTTTACTTCCTCCTCTGCGATTCTACCATCTTCGTTCTTGTCGACCCTAACGAGGCATTATACACACAAGATGAACGAACGTAAGTACGTATTTTTTTACACATACAAATAAGCAGTGAATTAATTAATAAACAGAGTAAAAACTGGAAATGAAAGTTGACGCTGGTCTGATGAACTAATAATGCTTACATATCGAAGAAGATCTGAAGCCGAGAGTCAAAGCTTTGATCGGTAATTTGTGACCAGTACTCGTAAAGCTCATCTCTGCTGATCTTGTCAACTTTTAACCTTCGTCTCCTACTTAAAGCATCGAAAAGCTCTAATGCAAACTCTTTAGAATCTCTCATTCCTGCGTTTATAACGCGAAATAGATATGTAATTATCAAAGAGTTGACTAACGCGCGGTTAACCGAAAAGTAGAAAAAGAAAAAGAAAACGTATATGAGAAGAACCTATGCATTGTGCGAAATCGGCGCGATAGAGAAAGCCGCCCTTGGCAAGCTTATCAAAGTTACTTTGAACTTCATTCCATGCGTCGACGCCGTTTGTTTTACTAATGAACCTCAATCCACGAAGAGCCTTCTGGGCGCCGGAGCGAGTCCGGTCCAGCTGAGCACGCTGCTTTCTCAAAGCTCGAGCAGCTAAAGCCGAGTCGAATCCGTTGCCATTCTGAGCTGACGAGGAAGTTGAAGCCGAGAGCACGCGAGAAGCGTGTCCATGGCTCCAGGAGAATCTCCTCAGCTCGGCTTTCAGCTCCTGCGAGAAGTGCTTCGCTTTTGCCACTGCTTCCGCTTTTAACTCTTGCGAAAACTGTCTCAACTTCTTCGACGAGCTTCGTTTTATGGATGGCGATCGAGAGGCCGACGACGGAGTCTCACTTCCAGCTCCGGCTCCGTCCTCGATGCTAAGCACATGGGGCGACGCTGGCTCGACGCTTCTAAGAACAATTGTATCATCGTCCTGAAGATCAATTGTAACCTCAACATATTCCTCCGCCGAGTTGGACTCAGTTCCCGGTGAAGACGCCGAACTCAGCACCGTCTGGCCTGGGACAGTGTCGGAGGCCCACCGGCGTTGGTGACTCGCTGAGCCTCTCATTTGAATAATGAGATATGGTTAATTTAAAACGAAAAAGACAAAAACTTAAAGAGAATGAGTTGATCAGAGGGGGACTGGGGAGAGTGAAAGTTTTATAGTGGGAGTGATGATTATGGAAGAACGCGTTCAGGAAGGAATCTTCTGATGGAGAAAAGACACGTACGCGGTTGTGGGTGAACAAGCTTTTCTTTCTTTCTTACTGTTTTTTATTTATTTATTTTTTTTGGTTTTTCCTTCTTCTGAGAGATGAAAAGGAAAAAGCAAGAAAAGGACAAGGGGTTTTGCCTATGGAATGCCTCGGTTGGTTTTTGTAGGGAGGAGGAGGCGGAGGGTATAATGGTAATTGCAATAGTATTTTGTGTTTGAGGAGAGGGCGGCGGGGCCGTTGATGATTGGGATTTGTCCACGGTGGGGTTCGTCATCGTCTGAGTCAACTGGCTGTATTATTCCTTTTCTTTTCCCCCTTTTTTTTTTAAATAAGGGAGGAATTTAAAATTTTATCTTATCTTTATTTATTAAAATTGAAGCCACAACTACTTCAATTTTACATATATATATATATATATATATATGTGTATGTATATATATATATATATGTGTATGTATATATATGTCATGATTATTTTTATTTTATTAAAGTGAGGATTCATATTAAAATATAAAAAAAAATATAAATTTTTATTAATTAAAAATTATATTTTTTATTTGTTAGTAATATTCTCACTTTATTAAGATATAATATATATATATATATATATATATATATATATATATATATTAGGCATAAGCTTCTTTGAGAGAGTGAATTACTTTGGAATATTATATATATATAATATTTATATAATATATATATATCTTTAGAATTTTAAAATAATTCACACACGATCGCTGGTATAGATATATATATATAATCAATTTCATTTCATTAAAAGTGAGGATTCATATCAAAATTTAAAAAAATTAATTTTTATTAATTAAAAACTGTATTTTTTGTCGTAATATTTTCACTTTATTAAAATAAAAATATTTTCACTAAAATATATATATATATATAGAGAGAGAGAGAGTCTGTTATTAAAATCATTGTTATTGCAAGAAAACTCAATTTTATACCTTACATTACAACATCTTTGTTTATTACTTGCACGATATTATTATCAGCAACAACCTTAATAATTAGGTACTTTGAAATTTTTAAATCCCCACAACTTGATTAAGTGGTGCATGGAATAAACCCCTCTTTGATGGCATGATATAGTATATCAACGCGTCCAAATAAGTGGAGTTTGTTCCATTAAATGGAGTAAATGCATAGCTGAAACTTATCATTGAAGATCGATTGCAAATCCTTGAAACATTGGCAGCGTAAATGGAACAGCAAGGCCCATATATTATTATAAATTTGTTACGAATAATACACCATCAGTGATCTTGTGAACCCCCCATTAGGCAATAGCTAGTGCTAAGCATAGACTAAAACAATAATGCATGATATGCTTCTATAAAAGACCAAGCATTGTGATTTCCATGGAGATTTGATGTGATAATAATGAACATGAAAATGCAATGCAACAACTAACCAATATTTAGCGTCACGTGCAAGACATCGCAATATGGATAAGCAATTGATAGTTATTTACAACCTTATTCGTAAGTGCAACTTGTGTGATTTATTGCAATTCATTGAGATGTCATTTGTTACATCATTGAGCTAAAATAAATTGAGTTGAAATTATTTAATACTACGAATTAGACAGCAAAATTGATATTCCTCTTGTAAATGTTCAAGCGATTAAGGAATTGCTTGCACTCGTATGTATTGGCAATGAAAATATTAAATATAGGAATTATCAAAGTAATTTTGATCTCTAGTTTAGTGGCCGATCAAATCAAACATTAGGGCACGTGTGTGTGTGTGTGTGTGTGTTTTCTTTTCAATGGTCATGTGCAATTTTATATGCACTGTTACGTACAAATTTTACTACTGTTAAATTTCAGTATCGACAGTCCAAGAGACAAAAAGACAAATACTTTCGGGATAAAAATGATTGGATCATTCTAAGCATTGCACTGTGATGAATCTTGGGATTAAGGCGCACATATAAAAATCGTTGAAAATTTAAGCACAAGAGCCTAGCTAGTGAGTGGACAAAAACTTGCGAAGCCATAAAATTTAGAGCTATATATTGTTAATCGGTCAAACATGATTTTTGTCCCATTTTAAAAACTAATAAAAATATTTGGAGTTGATGGGATTTTTTTTTTTTATTTGGGGTTGAGTTAATTATTTTTCCATGAATAAAATACATGATGTATGTTCCTCACCAAAAACATAACTTTGCCCAGAAGATATCTCTACAATAATCTTGCTAGTTGCCACTGGCGGAATGGGACTAAAAATTTCAAAGGATAATATAATAACTGATCAAAATTAATTATAAGTTAAAACGCCCACTCGATTCACATCGCCACCAACCGTTACTAACTGATCAAAATTAATTATAAGTTAAAACGCCCACTCGATTCGAAGCTGTTTTAACACTCACTACAAATTAATCAAGCAGCCCGCGTGCATGCATGAACACGAAACCAAATTATATTTCGCTTGCTGCAATTTTGAGAATGCTTGACTAAGTGATTTCATGTGGGGCAGGTTACACCTGAATATATTAACTCTAATACAAGGCTTAATTTTAGCCACAAATGCAAGATTGTTGTACAATTCATGTAAAGCACGTGCAGGACTCGAAAAGTTCAAGCCGTTTAACCACCATTCCAAAAATTTAAATATTAATTCTTCCACTCTGGCCACCAAACAATCCGTCAGATCGCTACGCGACACGTGTTCTGAGTAGCCCAATCGCACTATTTAGTATTTACATAAAAGTAAATATCGAGGCTAGAAATCAATATCTGATGATACCATTCGCGTAATATTCCGTTCTGCCCCGTTCTTCAGGACAAGACCATTTAATAATGACGAAGTATTCGATATTCAACCCGCACAAAAATGTTTGAGTATGTTTCGAGAAAATATTTGTCGCTATGTTGACCGGGAAATTAAAATTGACAAAACGGATCAGTCCCAACCTATTGTGTGCTTCAATAACAGACCTTTTCTAGAACTGTGATTTTGGTTCGTGACTCGTGAACGCATCATCGCCGAGAACTTTAGACTTTAGACCCCAGACACATACGATTATGATGAATGTCTTGAGAGGTGAAATTAATGATGCTATAAAAGGGCCAGGCAAAGACACTATGTCGGTCATGTACTGGAGAAAAACAATACAACGAAATGATCACAGGATTGGAACCCTCGAACATTTATGGCGATAAACACATGCTTGAGGGTGAATTATTTCATTGTTATTGAGTAAATTTTGACTGTAGGGTACATGTTTTCCACGAGAATCGACCAAATCCCTTTTGATTACTCTTAGCACTAATTCAAAGAAAAAGTCATCCCACAAGATACGATGCTCTTGATATACATAGAAAAAATGTCGTTCAAAACAATGTTAGTGGCTTAGTGCATGCATGAAGTTCACTTTTCCGCTGAATCTGCCGTTCAAAAGAGTTAGCCGGCGGGGCCAAACGCTACAAGAAACGAGATGCCCCATTTGATTCATTTTTGAAAAAAGAAAAAGTCTTGCAGGAATAGTTGCTAACCACTGAAATATATAACACGAAACAACAAATATGATATGCCTACGATTGTGAATTTTTCGCCATTTTTTCATTTTACAACGACTAACCCCCCCAGTATCCGAAATTGGAGAAAATTAAATGTGAGCAGACGCAGCTCATAATCTTCGACCTTATATCTAGTTTAATTAGATATTATTTTTGGGAATTCCTTTTAGAGTATCTTCTTTCTTGATGAATGGGTGAGCTTCTAGAAGTGGTGTGGCTTACGTATGAAGCTCGCCCACAGAAAACTTGGTCAGCCGCAAATCTCTCACAAGTCAATCACCCACCAACTCTCGTATCAGCATCAAACTCATTATGGCCTTGCCTTTCATTAACACCTTTGCATTTTTTTTTTCTTCCGAATTAAAGCAGTACTAGTTTGTCCGTAGCAGTAGTGGTTCGTTTTGTTTTTACATGTGTCGTAGCGATGCAATGGCTTTGGTTAGCCTTGGGTTTCGCTTTCTCCCCTTTGTCTTTTCTCTTCAGTTCACATAAATAAAATGACTCCTTTGAAATTTAGATTTCGAAAGGAAATCTGAGCATATAACGCTAAGACGCTTGAGAAATTTTATGAAACAAAAAACCGCGTTAATATTTAAAACGTTTATATTCAAAAATAGGGGCCATGGAAGAAATAGAAGGCGGTCCTCTCCCTCACGGTGCAGACTTTGAAGAATCCTGCTAAAAAACAATATTCGAAGGTCTTTTGGTCCAAGAAGATAAAAAACTTAATGTTTTTTGTTGAAATTAAGCGCTTTGATCTTCACTGCAAATCTGCAATTGTTGCCAAGCTTCGTCAAGTCGTTCTGGGTCCATTTTACAACTTATTTCGTACGCTAAAGCTCCAAATATACAGTGTTTCTTCAATTTCTGTGAAATTTCAAATCCCACTAAAGACTATTGATACCCTTTCATATTCTCGTAACCATAAATTGATTCAAGCTCTTTGATTGAATCTTCGTAGGACTATTCGCACCAAAAACAACGATAATGATAATAATTTAAAAAAAAAAATAGAAATTCCCACAAAAACAGGTGGCGTATTCGGAATCTTCAGCCTGCTATGGACTATATAGATATCCGAAAATAGATAATTTCCTTTGCCCCTTTTCTTTTTGTTATTTAATGAGGTACGTGGTGACTTTAACAAAGGAGAAACTAACAATCTTCTTTATTGATTAAGCTTATTTAATTGGACTTGCTGCCTTCAGAAATTTTGATAATTTTTTTTTTTTTTTTTGCTTTGTAAATGTTAAGATATTTAATCTTGGACCATAAAAAATTGAAAATGATATATTGCTTTCATAATGTGACTGTCTTATGGGAAAACACCCGGAACAACTGTTCCCGACAGCAACATGATTACTTAACCGAAAAAAGAAGTAATGCCATTGATACTGTTGTAGCGAAAAAAGGACCTTAAATTTGACATTAGCCATCGGGGGTTGATCGGAAGTGAAAATATGCTAAGACACTTAGAAAAAATATTCAAAAAAATGTACAAGTTTCCAAAAAAAATCCTAGGGATCATGTGAACAAGGGTAATTGTCTCACCAGCTGCATTCTAATTTTTCCCCCGCTGGTTTGGTAGAGTTAGCTATAAATGAACCTGAATTTGCTTATCTTGACTGAACGATAGGTTTAATTTATACTTCAATAATTCATTTTAAAACGATCGCATTAACTCATTTCATTCAATGATAAGGCAATTGATGAGTTTTTGCTCGTTTATAGAAAGTAATAGGTGAAGAATTTGTTAAAGACTTTGAAGTAAAGTCACATATCTCCTTGTCCATGAAAAATGTACCTCACTTACCCCAAATTATGGCCTTGAAAAAATGTTTTATGCCTGTATGTTTCCATTTGTAGACCAAAATTCAAATTATTCTCAACTCTTTTCACATTATGCAAATTCTTTGTGCAATGACTAATACTAATACTTAGTCATGGAGCAGAGTAGTAGAAGCAAATTGATAGATTAGATACACTCAAGATATTATTTTAGTACTGTACCAAAAATATTTTCACATGATACAAATTCTTTATGTGATTAGTGGTATCTAGCAATGGAGTGGGGTAGTGAAAGTAAATTGATAAAATAAATAAAAACTATATATTGTACTAGTATTAGAGTAAGATAATACTAGTTATGATTTACAAATCTTAACAATCTCTCATATAAATTTGTAGATGGGCTAAAAGATAAGAGTTTTAAAAATGAGTAAAGAAATTTAAGAAATAGTTGAAAAAATTCCTGCACAATGAGATTTGAACTTAAGAGCTCAGTATTAGGGAAATCATGCATTCCAAAAATCTTAACTTATAAGTAAGGATGAATAATAAGTTTTAAGGTATAACATACTCATACCAATTAGCTTCTGTAATTTTTTGGAGTTTGGAAAGGAATGATAAAATGGCCATTTTGCCAAAGCTTTCTAACATGTTTAATGTTGTTAGTGGTAAAATAGTTAATCAATACATATTTGAAAATATAAGTGATGCACAAAAAATATCAACTTTTTTTTGTGGTTATATGTATATATGACAAAACCGAGGTGATGTGAAAATAATTTCTCTTTTCTTGAAAGAAGATTTATGATAAAAATAGAGATTGGGTGTGAAAATGAAATATTCTGAAGAATAGAAACCTTATTAATGAAGGGTTTGTTAAGAATTTAGGTGTGACAATGAATTTTTTTTTTTAGTCCAAAGTGGTCTCACACTTAAAATAGACGTCATAAAATTAAATATTAAGCGTTTAAAAAGACCAATAAATTGAAATAAAAATGGCGCAGTTAGGTTCACCAAGATAACACTAAACAAATATAAAAAGATTTTGCTCAGAACCAATCATTAAAAGAGCAATGGCCTTCCAAGTTCCACCAATAATTAGGAGAAAAAAATGTGAAAGAATTAAAATCCCACTACGTCTACCGACGTGCGTAACAGATAAACAAAAAAGATGAACATGTGAAATCAGGAGGAGAACTGAAAACCCTTTTTTAAATGCAAGCTTTAGAGGGTTTTTGGTTATTGGATCCCTAATTTGAACAAGTCTTAATTAAGTCTGTTAAGTGGGAATGCGTGAAAAGATTGCATGCGCCGACTCAGGCAAAGAGGCTCAAATCACTTGCGCGTTAAAGAAACCTTTCATGCATGAATCCCACTCCCGCTCGCCCTCTGCTGTAATGTTTATTCAATAACTGGAAGGAGGGGGACACGTGACCTAACTTTGGCCTCATAATTTATTAGCCAATGGCAGACAGTGTGTTGTGTGGCTCAACAATGCTCTACTTTGGAAAATTTTATAAACATCACTACTAAATTATCCAAGGAGGCTTATTATAAAGTAAAGCTATTTTGATTTTTTTAATATAATCTTATGAAAAAGTTTATAACTCTATTTTTCTTTTTTCCAAAATATTATCGTTGATGGGTGCATTTTCACTTACATTATTGGCTTAGGACAATTTTTATTTTGTTTATTCAATAACTAGAAGGAGGGAAGACGTAACCTAAAGTTGGCCTCATAATTTATCAGTCAATTGAAATGCTTTTTTTTTTCTTTTTTTTTGCTTTGATAAAGTGATATACACTTAAAAAGTTTAATCAATATTAGTCAATTAATCAGTTTTCTGAGGAAAAAAAAAATCAGAAGTCGTTGAAAGTTTGGTTGGTCATTAATAAAGCCCCGTTTGAAATTTTTGCGCTACGCCGCTTCATGCTACAGTGTGTGGACGGTGATGGTTTTTATTTCTCTTTCTTGAACACTGGACAATGGTGGGCTTTGCGGTCGTCGAAAGTCCTGAAATTTTTCTTGCATCGAATGGAAGCCTTTTGGTTATAAGCAGATTTCAAGGGATAGGGTTTCAAGCCCAAAGTATATTTTGTGAGAAGTTAAGACTATTGGCACCCGTTTAAATTTTTTTTTAAACCTTTTTTTTAATTATACTTCATTTAAATCAATACTCTCAAATACCAGGTTTAAAGTTTATTAAAATTAAAAAATGTTTGTTGCTTTTTTTTTTCTAAATAACGATTTATTCAGTTATTATTTATTTATTTATTCTTGTATTGAATGTTAATTTTTTTATTGAAAGATTATTTAAGAATAGTTTAGGTATAAAAAGAAAAAGAAAAGAAGAAAATTTCTTATTTTCAGGGGCATTAAAAAAATGTATTTTGATTTCTATTATTATTCTCATCGAGGTTAAAATTATAGATGCAAAAAAATCAGAGGTTTCGTAATAATTTTTAAGGGGGGTCAAAACTACCACTCAAAAGGAAAAAAATAATAAAATTTAATTCTATGTATATTTAAATATAATCATAATAATAGAAGATAACACTAGAAATAAACATGACTTCTTAGACCTTGGAATGACATGATTGTTAATAGTCCAACACTTCCACGAGGAATTATTAGCAGCAATTGTTGCCCGATCTTAAATGGAACCATCAGAGTTAACAATCTGAGATAGTCCCTCGACCGACATGCTTCTTGGATCAAACGAGTAGATGATCAGAGTGAGCTCTTTAAAATTTTCCACACCCCATAAGCAATGGCTCGAAAATAAAAAAATACAGCAACAATGCTTTTCACACCTTTTTAATATCTTTCTATCAAACAGAGTCTAATGTCACATTTACAAAGACCTGGATGGAAATTTGTTGTACGGATGGGTTTATACCTCTTACAATTATTGTATCTGTTCTCTTCTTTACAACGAAAATACTTGGTAAAAGAATAAAATGTACATAAATTCAGCTTTTGTGTAAATTGTTTATTTGGTATGATTCATCTAATGATTATAAATGCTTACTTAATTTTATAATTTTTTTATTGATTTTTAGTTGTTCTTTTAATAGAATTTTTTAAATTAAATAAATTATTTTTCCTCTACTAATAAAACTCAAAATATGAACTTTTGAAAATAATAGTTAGAGAGCTTTAAATATATATATATATATATACTTCAATCGGCTTTTAACACATAATTTTCCATTCTCTTTTCCTCCTCGATCTTTTTCTTTATTAGAAGGCTGTCGAAGCATGAATCGAAATCCAACAACAATGCAGGCAGGGGATACGTGTAAAAATTGAGCAAGCAATTAACTACTCAGTAAGCTATGCAAATGCTAGTTTAAACTTGATTAATTATTCATGGATAAGAGATATTGTTGTCTTTTGAATGACCTAAATGAAAATTGCTCACTCCAAATATATATGCTTTCCTTCTCCAAGTCTTTTGTTGTCCTTGTTTACGTTCGTTCAAACAACTACTTCTGTAACGCTGTTTGTGTGTAAAATAGTAACGCTACACCTCCATAGGCTCCATAGTAAACACTCTGAGTACACCCCGGTTTTTGACATCTGAATTCTTTGTTTGCATGAAAGGGGGTGTATTCAGTTAAAAGCGGAAGCGCATTTTGGTTCATTACACCATCTAATCAACTTCAAACATGGGCGGAGCCGGCCCAACCCTTGCTGGCCTCACTGATATTTTTCTTTTATTCATAATTTTAGCTTTAAAAGGTGTATTGACTTGTGTTCACTTTCCTGTGTACGCGTCCATATTTTTTTAAAAAAATATAAATTTAAAATTTTATAATAATGTCGAATATTTTTATAATATTTTAAAAGATACGAACAGAATGACTTCATTGAATTATACTTCTGTCTTTAAATATTTATCCCATACATATTTATATTCTTTTATTCTACTTTGACCTATTAGTATACCTTTTTACACCAATAATGCTCGGTTTACTAAGTTCAGATACTTTGTTAGGATGCTCATTGATATATCACTAATCATTTAATGTCATGTGTATAACATTCACTGATTCTATTATTAATTATTAAACTTATTATTTTAATGCAATAACTAAGCATTAGAATTTAGTAAACCCAATCTAATTTTAGGAAAGATTTCACTTGAAAAAAAAAAAGTTATCTATAATCATAGGTTCCAATGCACGAGATTTTATCGCACTTACTAATGAGGCTCGATCCATAATCCATGAGTATTATAGAGAAAAAAAACCAACTGCAAACACTAATACAGTTAGATATGTTCTTCAGAGATAAACTTGAGATTATGATTCCCATAAACAAGTCAATAACTTTGTGTTAGGTTAACTATAAAATTTAGACTTTCAACGCCGGAAGTTTCTCTATTTTTTCATTTTTACATTTTCATATCACCAGCAGGTACTACCCATTTCTCATTATTATTATTATTATTATTATTATTATTATTATTATTATAGAGCTTATTATTAGAAAGCGCTCGATCGTCTCAGAAGAGACGAACACAAATGTTGCATGTCTCAACGGCGATTACGATAACATCCCAGCTGTTCTCGCGTGGGTTCAAAGAACAGCAACTAATTTGACGGCCCAAGATGCCGAAGAATTTCAATTAAACTTACGTTTCGCCTACCAGGCAATTGCGATCGAGATCATCGCAAACGCATATCAATAAGCCAGATCATCGCACCAACTTCTGGCAATTGTGCACGTGGCTTGACAGTCGACACCTCGTTCCAGCATTCTAATAGTGGTAGGCAGTAATATAATATCAATTAAAGACCCCCACCATGACCATTACCTCATATAATCTGGCTGTTAAGAAAGGCCGCGTGTCCCTGCGGAAGCATGCTTCTTTTAGAAAAATTTCTAAAACGACGAAGACAAAATCAAGCCGTATAGACGTTCCCTCTTTTAGTCAACAAAAAAATTTTTTTTTCAAACATCTTTTTTGTCTGATTTTGTGTGTCTCGATTGATTAATATAGAAAGATCTCGTACAAATCTTCCCACCTCATAACTCGTGAAAAAGATTACGGTCATCCATTTCTTTAATGGCTATCCCCTGTCTGCGTGTGCATATACATACATATGTATTTCGTCAACAGTGACGTGATGTCGAAACGGGGAGCATCTCTTTTTTCAAGTCTATCAAAATTCCGACATCCTAACTTGATTATTAATATGGAATAGGAATTATTGGGTAGCGACCCAAAAAGAGCACGGAGTTATTGCTGAAATTGAAATTCTAGGTGTGTTGAGATCTGATTGGTTATGCATAATCACCCGTTGAAAGGACCACCCGGTGCCCCAAGTTTGAAAAGGAACGACTAAAGGAAGAGAAGAAAAGGTTGTGGTGCGGTAATAGTCTTCGTCGGCAGCTAATAGCAACAATCTTGTTTGATGAAGTGACTCACATAATAGCCATTTGCCTGCCGTGAAATGACACATAACCAATTATTGCTGCCTCGACGGCATTTATGTGGCATATAATTTGTACGAATTATGCATGTGCGAGCCTTGAACATACAATAATCATCTCTTTTTACTGTTGAGATCTTGTTTACACCGGCAGAATTGGAGCGGCCGATTTCTTGATCATATTTTGATCTCGACAATTAAATATTTTGATGGGGCCCCATAGTTGGTCAAATTTAGCTCATCGAATGATTGAAAACTTGAAAATTATCTAAGGAAATTTTAGAGACAGACATATAACGTAGAAATGTTAAGCGTTTAAGGAAAATTGAATTAAAGTTCGTTCATCAACCAAGAACACATTTATCATTGACGTGAAGAAAGTATGGCTCAGAGTTTATAGTCCATCGTAAATATTTTGGTCTTTTTCATCTCTTAGTAAGAGACGTATTAGCATGTAAAGAATATATACAACTTCGGATGCTTCTAATTAATGGCTCTTTCAGTATGAAAAGCAAATCGTATTTGAAGCTATAATAATAAGAATAAATAGTATGCGGTGAATTGGGAAGTTTTAGGATGCGTCGATAAATTAAACACTCTCATATTATTATAGGACTACTAAGTCGCATTCTACAAATATTATGTACATACAATTCATTTGTGATTATTTTGACCTGAGACCTTTTTTTTTTTTTTTTGGGTTTCTTTGTCAAACGTTTTCGAGTATCATGACTGCTTTCTTCAAATTACTTGGAAAAATGAGTTCTCATATGTATCATGCGAAACTCATAGTAAATAAACGGCAAAGATAAATAGCTGGTGCCTAAAATCCGAATATTGCGTAATAAATTTCCAAAATTTCGTAAGCTTCCTTACCTTCTCTTTTCCTTTTATCCCGTAACATTTCAATAAAGGTTCCAATTCGATCCCTAGCTGCGTGGACTTGAATTATAGCTCCCACAGTTTGACTTGAAAAGCTGACTCTGAACTTCTATACATAAATCTGGATTCAATCCTCATTAAAAAAAAAAAAAAAAAAGCGTGTCACTTCACAGTTTATACTAAAGATTAGATTAACAATACAAACAAAAAGAAAAGAACATTCAAGGGAGGAAAACAATAATACAAGTAGTGCAGTGTTATAACAAAAAGGCCAATAAACATATTTTTGCGTGTCCCATGTAAATCACATTTTGGGAGCAACGTTACCTGCCGACGGGGTTGATGTTGTGATTAAAATACAGGCTATACATTGGATAACATTGGAAATAATTAATATGTACTGCGGAATTGCATAAGCAACTCAGTCATCGATCTTGAGCATATTTTCTTAACCCTTGCTTTTGGACTGCGGATCATTGAACTAGGAAGCAATTAAGTCCAAATATACGACTCACGAGGAGATATAACTAATTCTGTGGCGGAAAATACAACGGCAATAACAGCGTTGGAATTCACCCAGTTTCTACGGTCCCTTCAATTTTCTCTCGTAACTTTCGCACAATGAATTCCTTGTAAAACAATGAAAGGCACCTAACTCCCACACTCGAAAGAAGAGCAGTTTTGGAATCTATCGACACAATCTATGCAAAGACACCCACGTGTCGAACTTTTTTTTTTTTTTTTAACGTTAATTACGTGTTAATCTAAACGATTTAAGTATCGAACTGCATTATTGTCTTAACGCCATCACATAATGTCTCTAGAAGAGCAGCAGGCACGACCAGTTAGGTAGAGGGTGTTATCGTGCATCTTGAATCCTAATATTATTACAATTACACTTAAAAACGTTCGCATATTGAAGTTGCTATAAATATGAGCTCCTAAGAAGGAGAAATAAATCGAAATGTTTGTTTTCTTAAAGTCTTTGTCCAGATCAGTCCACCAAGAAGAGCCGGAGCCGGAGCCGGCGCTGATCACTAAGAATACTGACGAGGGAGACTGCATCTCACTAACAGTGTGGCGAAAATCACTCGTCATCAGCTGCAATGGATTCACAGTGATTGATTCTAGTGGAAACCTTGCTTATCGAGTAGACAATTACGTCGGGAGCTCCCATGAGCTAATTCTCATGGACGGCTCCGGCAAGTCCGTTTTCACAATGCGCCGCCGCAAGGTAAAATGATTAATCCTCATGAAATTTTACCTTTACTCCTATCTAGTTTAATTATAGATTAATATAGCTGTGAGAGAGTTGGTGTTAGGCTAAGACGTGGGTTTTTTTTTTTCTTTTTCTTCTTTTCTTAATTGTTTGTAATTTTAATATGCAGAAGCTAACGGTGGTTGATGGCTGGCATGTGTTTGAAGGGGAAGTAGATGAATGCAGTAGAAGAGAGAAATTATCAAAGAGGCCGATTTGTTATGTGAAAAAGCACGTGATGAGCATTAATTCGAATGTATTGGCTTACGTGTGTTATGGGGGAGCGTCGTCAAACAAAAGATACGCATACACAGTTGAAGGATCGTATGCAAATCGATCTTGCAAAGTGTTGGATGAGTCGAGGAGGGCGGTGGCGGAGATCAAGAGGAAGGAGGCGGCCATTGGAGGAGTTTCGTTTGGCGTTGAGGTGTTTCTTTTGATTGTGCACCCTGGCTTTGATGCTGCATTTGCTATGGCTTTGGTTTTGTTATTGGATCAAATGTTCTCCTAGATTTAAATATTGTTGAGTTTTTTCATCTTAGTTAATTAGTGTATTTGTTCATAAATGAACCCCCTATGGATCAGCGAAAAATAACGAAATGGGCCTCTGGCATGCTGAGCGAGCGCGCTCTACCATCTGAAGAGATTAGCCCTTCTTCCACTGGAAAACATTGCATCGATATTCTGGGATCTTACTAAAACTAAATTTTATTGTTAACCTCTTTTTATTTTTTTTCTTCCTCCCCCACCCCCCCCCCTCCCTTTTAGAATACAGTCAATATCCGTTTAGCAATTAGCAAATTGGTGACAGTAAATTATTCGGAGATCGTTACCTTAAAATGATTAATTTGCACGCAGCAATTACATGCTCAGATCCAGCCAAAATATGAGAAGATGTAATTCTAGGGGTTATTATGCATCCTACTTAAAACAATTTCTGTTTTGCTAGTCCTAAATTCCTCACGGGTGAATTCATGTCATTGGTTAAGTGAAAATTGTAGCCACTTATTATCAGCAGTATTAAGCAATTGTGAACAGAACAGCGACAAGTAAAGCGAGAAAAGTGAAATTGCTATTGCCTTCATCAAATGCTCTGCACAAGGCAAAGAATTGCCTACTGTATATTCTACAACCATTGTTCAATGTTACATCATTTGACACTCTATCCACCTACGAAAAGGAATCTTTGCAACAAATCCCCTTTCGCCTCCAGCTTAAAACTTACAACACCACCGCAGTTCCAGCTACACTGCAATATGTACAAACTGACCATCTATGCCTGTAATTCTACAGAGACATTGATATAAATCACAACAATTGTATCATACAGTGTGTTCATCAATCAATCCTGTCCCTTCCTCTATCCCACTCATTTGGCATTACTTTTCGTAGTTTCTGCTGACTGCCACACGGCTTATCCACAACCTTTGTGGGAGGTGGCGTCATACATGATTGCTGCAAAACATCGGTGGTGGAACGTATTTTCTCAGCAATCAGGTCCCTACCTGCTTTATTAGGTGATGACCTACTAGATCTGGGTGTAGACCAATTTATAGGTTCTTTTCTGGTACTGCCGATATGATTGAGGTCCTTTCTGTCCTCAATCATAGAGAGCTTGGGCCTCTTAGAGTAAGTTATCTGGTTGGTACCCTTTCTCACCAGATTGTCAGATGCCGATTGGGAAATCCGTTTTGTAAGTACATCTTCAGGTTTCTCAAATAATTTTGACTTTCTTGCCTTCATAGCCTTCTGTGAAGGCTTCTTTGGCCACCTCGTTATCCCATTCCGGTTTCTCCTCCAGGATTCAGTTGCAATGTCACACAGTGTTTGAGCAGCAGCTAAAACTCTCGGACAGTGCTCAGCTGTCACAAATAATAGCACATCACAAAGTCGCCGGTAGAAGTAATTTACTGAGATTTAATTCAAATGCAAACGATATTAAACATTTCAATTTTACTTGTAATATCCTACATCACTCGAGTATGGAAGAAGCCTAGTGCAAAAGCCTAAGCCTAAAGCTTAGAGATCACCTGCCAGGCTGCCACAAATCTTAATCTAGGTCAGCTAGGTTAAAGACAGCTAGACTAGGCTACCAATTTCAAATTTCATTTCTCAGAATGGTGAAAAAATTGCATGCCCCCACAAAGAGAAAGCAAATAATGAGAGATGTGTTTGCACAAAGAGAAAATTAGCAGTATTTCCAAACAAGTGAAACAATGGAAAACCATACCATTTACTTGATCCTTCAGGTTGACTCCAGATTCTGCACCTTAAAATTAAAAAAATAAAATAAAATAAAATCTCATTAAGGATAAAGAAGCTCATGAAACTAGCCTCCAAAAAGGCCTTACCTAGACTAACAACAGAAGCTTTAGAACATGTTGCAAGAGATGAATAACCCCAGTCACCCCAAGGACGACTGGCAGATGACGATACAGGAACCAGACTCTGATTATAAGTGAGGGACTCCAAGTTGGTATAACGGTCAGATGAAGTCCCAAGAGAGGTTGTACTGGTTGGTATGCTTGCCCATCGACCTTGGCATGTACTCCTACTTGATAAAAGCTTAACTGCATCAGAATTGGTTCTACAATGCCCATTGAAAGTATGCGACCAGGGGAATGGTGGCAAGCTAACTTGGCGGGAAATTTGCTTGGCTGAACGCATATCAGAATTACTCCTTGATGGTGCAGAAGATTTGGCAGCATCAAGAAGCAAGGCCTCCAGATCCTTGGGTGGAGGAAGTGTTAATTTTTCCAGAATATCTTTAGGTTCATATAACTGAAAATCGAGGTGATTAACAGGAGTTCCAGGCTTGCTACAGGATTCCTGGATGATCAATCATAAAGGTCCAAAATCATTTACTATTAAGGAAAAGTAACAATGACATACAATAAGGCAAGAATAAATCTAAAGCTGGCTTTTGGTCGAGATCAGGACCTTCAAGCACAAAGGTTTATCCAAGGAGGACCTGTTAATGAATCTGGTCGATTGACCAAATTTGTAGCAGAAATCAAAAACAAACAAACAAAAGAAAAACAAATGAAGCATCTAGCCAGTTCAGGGAGAGGGAGGAAAGGAAGAGAGAGAAAAAGCTTATTATGCTTTCAAAGGAGAATCATGACTTTTCTCGTCATAGACTCATAGCCAGTTGAGGCACAAATAAGCTTACACCATTGATCCAGATTCTAGATCATTTCTCACGACTAACCTTGTCCCATGAAGACTGATCTGTTGTGCAGGAATTCCCTTTGTCACCATTATCATTAGTTAGTACTAAAGAAATGGAAGTTGGTGGACATATTAGCAATTTCTTGTCGGTGCTGCTATCCATCTCAGCAAAATTTTGGGGCAGCGCAAGCTTTGCAAGTGGAAGGCTTGAGCAAGCCTTTCTTACAGAATGCAGGAAATTTTCATTCAAACTTGCTGTCTTTTTCCCCTTGTCTTTGCTTAAACTAGGACACTCACAAGTGCCATCAAGGAGATCTTTCAGTGACAACTCATCTACATGCTTGGTGATGTCCAAAATATCTGACTTCAGTCCATATACTCCTGATATTAACATCCAAAGGAGCACATATGAGTTTTAGGATACACGAGCGCGTGTATGTATATACATATATCTCTGTGTGTGTGTCATTCTCATGGACTATACAGTAGAACCTCTATAAATTAATAGGGCCGGGACCGCATAAAATCTATTAATTAAAAGAGATATTAAATAATCAATAAATTAATAATTTATTAATTTAAAGAGTTATTTACAATTCAATTAACATATATTTAATACTAAATATTTAATGTGTTTTACTAATATTGAATATGGATTAAACTATACGCTCAATAAAATAAATAAGAGATGATGATTTAAATTTAAGCAAAACAAGTAACAATAGAGTCATATTTTATGTAAACAAGTAATAATAGAATTATATTTTATGTAATTAAAGTACCATAGTCAATAACATTTGTAATTTCAACAATTTATTAATTTATGATTTGAATAAGACCACAAAGTTATATAAGATTTTTCTAGAAAAGTATTATCTTATTATTTTATCAAAATTATTAATTTAGTCCATTGGCCGAGTTGAGACCGTAAAAAATTTATTATATAATGGAGATTATTAATTTATAGAGGTTCTACTATGTTAAAAGAAATGTTTTCTGTATTCATGTCATACCGAAAAAGTTGCTCCCTCCGGTGGCAGGACAGCTCGCCAAACCAGCCTTCATGGCGAACGAATCATATTTGGCCTTCATAGGCACTTTGAAATTTCTTTTATCACTTCGCTTGCTATTGTAGATACTCTTTTGTTTCACCATTTGCATTTTTTCTGTAATGAATATGGTGAAAATCAGGTATAACATCAATACAAACACCCCAACACGTATATATATGTATATATTGCAAATATTTTGCACTAAAGAATGTGAAATCTTACAAATTTCATCCTAATTATATCCTCAAAGAAGAATATAACTAACAGCTTGACAAATGAAACAATAAACATTTCCCTATAAATAATGACATTTTTCAGATTAATCTGGAAAACTAGAAAACCTCATAAGTATTGAAAATGGGGGGCAATGAAAATTTAAACCCTCTTTGGACTCACTTTGCTCAATCAAAATAACATTGTATACTAAACCATCTTCTTCTAGAGGAAATGTTTTAAACATTCGACGACATAATATGGTATTTAACTACCATGAAAAAAATGAAGTTTTTCATTTCATTTTTTTAATAAATGTTGCCACTCTCTTCTTTATTAGAAGGGTAGATAATATGCCAGTCCGGTTGACTGATTCCAAGTACAGTTCCATATCCAGCAACTTGAAATTTCAACTCAGGCTCAAAGTGATCTTTGAAAAAACAGAAAAACAGCACTGAAACAGGAGACTGAATGGCAGATTTCAACAGATCATCATATTGAAGTAATACCGCCAACATCTGATGTCCATATATTTGCTGATTTCTGTTAAAATTTTTCATGTCACCATTCAGGTTTTGACACAACAATTAATAATAAAGATGATGATCACAGGATTTGCTTTCTCAACGTACAATTAGAGGAAAAGTACTTCAACCAAATAAACATGTTGTTTACACCAAAAGGTTATGCCAGCTTCAGTAATGAGAAAAAGAGTATTACCTAGAGAGTTACATTTTGTAGTATGGTAGGGTCCTAAATTATCAGATATGTCCTTCATGACATCAACACCAGCTGAACTCGTACTATCTTCTAATTGAGCAAACCTTGGTCTCTTTGGACATCTACTACCACTTCTTGACATTTTTCCTGCTTTCCGTTGTACTTGCATGGATGGAGGAGAACTTGTGCCCGTAAAATGAAGGGGTTCAGATGAGTCTTTGACTCGAAAGTTAGATGGCTGACTTTCATTCTTACAGGGTTCACTTTCCAGAATCCTATCACATGAAGCTGACTCCAAATTACTGACAGTAATAGTCACATCTGCCAAATCATATTTTCTAATGAGTGAGTTTAAGCAAAAAAGTACCACTAAAAACCAGAATAGATTCAATTGTAAAAACATTTCAAAAAAAAAAAAAAAAAGAATAATTGCTAATGGGAACAAAAGAATCATGATTGTCCATTCCATTAAAGCCACTTAAGCCAGATTTCAGCACAAGTCCAACCTTAAAAACTTAACAATCAGCGAAACAGCACAAAATCAGTGAAAATATCCCCTTAATAATAATTATTAAAGCTAACCACAATACAAGATTCTAAAAAATTTAAATATAATTCTGACGAATTCGAGCAAAAATATTTACAAAGTTAAATAAATAACACTTGCAACCTTTCTGATTACGGACAGTGCTACAACGGTCAATTGAAGTGTTAACAAGAATCGAAACACGACTATTAGACTCGCGAGCAGCAGCGTCGACCTCGTTGACCGTAACCCTAGCTCTACTGAACACCTCAGATCCCATAACATTCGGTACACCAACTGGATAGCCTAGCTCCACCGCATCCATCACCTCACCTAACCTCACCTCACCTCACGACACCACACCACAGCAACGCCGCCAAAAACAAGATAGATATTAACATTAAATAGAATATAGTAAGCAAACATCCTCTGCGATCTACAGCAATTCTAGAATCTCCAAAAGAGAATTACAGTTATAAAGTGTGTGAGCGAGGGAGGGAGAGTGAGGGGTTAGATACTGTTTGGATACGGAGAGCATGGTGGCTGTTTGCGGCTAAGTTCAAAATGGAGGCGAAATTAGGAATTGCCAATTCTAGGGCACGAATTGGGTCAGAATGATAAGTATTTATAGTTTTCGGGAAAATGAAGATGCTGTATTTGAGAAATAAGGTCGTCGGTTCGGAATATTCCGGTGAGAAGACGTTAGCTTGATCTAGATTCACTGATGGTTTTTCTTGCCCTTTTCTGTTATTAGACGAAATGACGAGCCGTAACCGGCTAACTGAGAAGGATTCCATGCTTCTGTATCTATTGAAGAAAATTATGCAAGCAGTTGAAAACTGCCACGTTTAATAATGGTCGTTGATGTAAAATAGTTACTACTCCCGAAGGACATAAATATCCCTTATTATCCACGCGTAGAGCTACGAATAATGGATAAGCGTGGACGCAGCGGCGACGTGAGAGTAGTTACTGGGTCTTTTTTTTGTACAATGACAGGTATGCCCCTGCTGTTGCTTTCCAAATTTTTAACCGCCATTATAATTTAAACGATTTTATGGAGCAAAACATTTGGGAAAAGACATTTAATCCAAACGAAATAGCAGTCGATAATTTTAAACAATAAATCAGAGGAACTGCAATAGATTTTCCTAATATATAGTAAAATTATTTATCATTATAGAAAATTAAGGATCTTATTAAGTTATATTATGTTTAATTATAGTAAATCTGTAAGTAATTATTCACAACCTCTCACTTATTTCACGACTATCATTATATTTCACAAATTATTATTTTTTATGTTGGTTAACTATTTTAAGTTTATTTTAAATTATATTAAGTGTAACTTAATAATTACATGAAAACAACTTAAGTTTTAATTGATATAAGGATTGCCTTAATATAACATTATTAATATAATAGTAAAGATAACAAAATAATTCATAATGCCTAATAAAAAATAAATATTAATTTTTATTTGCCACGTCACACGTGATGATTATTAGTGTTTAATTAATGATATGTTTAAAAAAGGGATGATACAAAATTTATGTTATAAAAGATATGACATATGATATATGATTTATTTAATATAGTTGTACAAATTATTTATCAACAATAATACAAATAATTTATTATTATCTATAGTTATTAATTAGTGTACATATCACTTGAAAATAAAGTTTCTATCTTAACTTTGTAAGTTTATATTCTTATCCTTTTTTATTCATGTATACTGCTATTTATTATGAAATATTTGATATTATTATCCACTGACCTTATTCGGCGACAATTAACGAAATTCTATCCTTGAAAATTTGAAGAACAGTAGTCACAAAAAGCATCGCACGAATAATAGGAAAGTGATTAATCGTTTTGTACAGAATTTTTATTATGTTAACAAATTCTTGCATTGGAAATACAAAAATTTGAGATGCCTACTAAATTAGTCTTAGAAGATAATATATGGTTATGTTAGGATGTGAATTAAGTTAACGTCACTGACAAGTGATAACGTTACATATCAATGCGTATAAAATATTATGAACTTGTTATTGCGACCCATTTCATTAAAAGATTGGTCATAGAATACCAGTGCCTTGATGCCTTCGAACCATAATTTAACCACTTTATTGCGCAACGAATTAAAAGAAACAGAAGAAGGTTATGAAAATAAATCATTTTCTCAACGGAGATCAATAGTTTATTTTATAGTCTTTGATGATACATAGACGGATCAGTTAAAAGAATTAAATAAATCAGAAATAAAGCAAAAGGGGGGAAAAAAAACCCGTTACCACGGGATTCGTAATAAGGATTTAATTAAAAAAACAACCCCGTTACCACGGGATTCGTAATAAGCATTAAAGAGGAGTAAGCAATTAACAAATAACAAAAGTGAAAAAAAAAAGGAAAAAAAAAAGAGAAAGAAGAAATTCTGAACCGTACCTTTTCTCTCTGCAGGAATGATAAATCTGCCTCTGATCTTTTGATCAAATGTAATTCCCCCCAAAAAAAAAAAAAATTCCGAAAAATACTTTTGTCATCATGAAGTCATCATTACAGCAGAAATAGTAGATTGGAGCAATAAGGCAGTGACACAAAGACAGAGACGGACACAAGAGTTGACCAACGCGAGTGGCAAGAAGCGCCCCGGCCCCCACACGCACGTGCAGTCCGCATGCTTCTCTCAGTTTGCTCGTTGCAGATAGGGTTCAGTTTCATTCACGAAACTCTTCCAAGGGCTCGGCTAATTAAGTCGCGTCTTGTTGTTATATTATCGTTGTGAACATTATTACGTCCCCACCAGACGCCACATAACATAACAACATAACACCAACAGCGATTAACGTATTATCATTTATCATTCCCCTCACCAATAACCTATATCCTCTTTAACTCCGTCAACTCTCCATTCACCGAGCGGGAAATGGCCGCCAACGATTCTCTCAATAATATACCAGACTGCCCTTTCTCCGTCAATGGAATCTCTTGAATCCGAGGCATAATAAGTCTAATACTCGGTTTTATAACACTATCCGTATCTGATTTTATTCTTATTTTAGAAGCATAAATTTCTAGGGTTTTTTTTCAAAATAAGTATTTGTGTTTTTTGATGGACGAGACTGTGCTTGATGATATAATACGACGGCTACTTGATGCCAAGAATGGGAGGACGACGAAGCAGGTGCAGCTCACGGAGGCTGAAATAAGGCAGCTTTGCGCTGCGTCCAAGGAGATATTCCTTAGCCAACCTAATCTTCTCGAGCTCGAAGCTCCTATAAAGATTTGTGGTAAAATTATGTTTTTTAATTTATTTTTAAAAATAAAAAACCAAGTCCTTTTTTGCCTCCGTAATAGTGCTAATAACATACTTTCTTAGGCTGTTCCCGTGTCAAATTTGACTTGGTTGTGTGAATTTTTTGTGTACTCTGAGTTTCAGATGAAAATTGCAGAATCTACCTTTTTAAAAAATTGTTTTCTTTTTTTCTTTCCTTGTTTATTTTGTTTATTGAGGACATATTAATCGGATTCTACTGAAGTATCAGAATTTATGTGGGAAAAATGTTGTTGGTGTGTTTATATTTCCATTATTGATCTTAGAATTAGTTGAGAGGATGATAAATAAATGAAGGTGCTGTAATAAAGTCTAAAACGGTGGATTCACTCTAAAGATTTGAAAGAGATTACATATAATGGAGCAAATGTGTGAATGGGCTTTGAATATTTTAGGGAGACTCTTGAAAAGGAATATCATCAAGTTTGACATGATGATTGATATAATTAGTTTGATTGTGGAAAGTAGCATGAGTTGATTGGTGTATTTGATAAGTAATCATAACACAACAGGAAAAGTGGGTTTACATGCGTATTTGACATTCGTGAGATCAATGTGAAATGTTGTACCTATTAAGTCTACCATGTAGTGGCATGACAACTACCTCATTCTTATTTTGTATATACTGGTAGAATGATCCTTTTGACTTCATTAATATTATTTGATTGAGTTGGATTGCCACAATTGATTAAATATTTGACTGGTGGGTGATTGTTAACACATTTATTTTCTGAAATTTACTATCTAACTCCTATTTTTTTCCCCCTATTTATCAATTTAACTGCATTATTTGGAGAAAGCATTTTTCTTTCCATATGTACTATTGTAATAACCCCACTTTGCTCTGGTAATAAGTTTTCATCTTTTTGCGAGTGTGGATTTGCACACCAGATAATGTTGGATAATAAGTCAACCTCTCTATATCTTCCTTCTGTTTGGAAGTTAATGAAGGATGCTTTCTTCCTTTTGTGGGAAAATTCTAATACTTATTTCTGAAGGTTTCATCCTTTTGATTGGGCCATAATGATATATGATTGTACCTTGAATTGTTTTACTGCTCTGTTTGGTGACGAAAAACTGAAATTTAATGGTATGGTGACAATCAAAATATAAAAGTCAAAGAACCTAAGAGATTTTCATTAATTTGGGAAACCTTTTCTTAATCCTGCATTTTTTGAATGCTCTTGAATTCTTTTAAATTCACTTATCATGATCAAATTGTCTCTTGTTGATAATCAAAGAATGCATGACACTTCCTATGTGTATGTTAACTATACATACCCGTCAACCATTTTGAATCTCAGGGTACTCATACGTCATTGTTGAATAAGGTCTGTGTTTCATTTTGTCAGGTGATGTTCATGGTCAGTTTTCAGATCTTCTGCGTTTGTTTGAGTATGGTGGTTACCCACCTGAAGCAAATTATTTATTCCTTGGGGATTATGTTGATCGTGGTAAGCAGAGTATAGAGACAATATGCTTGCTTCTTGCATACAAGGTCAAATATAAGGAGAACTTTTTTCTCCTTAGGGGCAACCATGAATGTGCCTCCATCAACCGTATTTATGGTTTTTATGATGAGTGCAAGAGAAGGTTCAATGTTCGTGTGTGGAAAACATTTACAGAATGCTTTAATTGTCTGCCTGTTGCGGCTCTTGTAGATGAAAAGATTCTATGTATGCATGGTGGGCTATCTCCTGATTTGAAAAACTTGGATCAGATCAGGAATATTGCTCGCCCTGTTGACGTGCCAGACCAGGGCCTTCTTTGTGATTTGTTGTGGGCTGATCCTGACAAAGATATTGAGGGCTGGGGAGAGAATGACAGGGGTGTGTCCTATACCTTTGGGGCTGACAAGGTTGTTGAATTCCTTCAGAAACATGACCTTGATCTTATCTGTCGAGCTCATCAGGTACTGGAATTTGAATTATTTTTCTCTTTTGGATACTCTAGTTGGTGGAAATTTTTGTTGACTGAATCCCACTGTTATTAAGCAGGTTTTGGGCTGTTCAATATAATTATTATTAATATCATTATTTTGGGTCACATTTAGGTGACAAGTCATAGTGAAAATTTACATTAATTTCCATTTTAATTTCTTGAAAATCCAAGTAGATTGTTAATCATATCCAAAGTTGCATTTTCATCATAATCATCTCTCCTTTCCTTACGGACATGTCTTTGTGTGGATAAGCCTGCGCATGTCTATGTTGATGCTTGAATTTAAGTTTCTTGATTTTGCTAAATGATTCATCAGGTTGTGGAAGATGGTTATGAATTTTTCGCAAAGCGTCAGCTGGTGACTATATTCTCTGCGCCGAATTACTGTGGTGAATTTGATAATGCTGGTGCCATGATGAGTGTGGATGATACGTTGACGTGCTCCTTTCAGATCCTTAAGGCATCTGAGAAGAAAGGGAAAGTTGGATTTGGCAATAACATGTTGAGACCTGGAACCCCCCCTCATAAGGTAACAAAATCCTTAGTAGTTGTACAACCCATCAGCCTTTTTGTGCAGATAGTTTGATCTCATTTGCCTGATACCGGAGCTTCATATTAAATCTTATGCAAATCATGCTAGGAATAGCTTAATATACCTGTTTGCTGTTAAGGAGATGTTTTGATTCTAATAACTTAGGAATTCGCTGTTGGAGATGTGCATGGTTGAGAGGGACTCTAAATAAATGGACCAAAATGTTCACTTAGCAATGAAATATGTCTAGTCTTGAAGCGTTATACCTTTTAATTCCTTACTCCCCTTTTCAGGGTGGGAAGGGGTGATTGACTTGAATTGGCTGATACCAATGATCTGAAGGATGAAGAGCATAGTTCATATCCCAGCTTTCTGTACTTGTTCAGTTGGCGTGACTAGTAGCCTTTTTTGGGCACTTAAGAAAGGATGTCAAGACATAAGAGTTTCTGCAACTGTGTGTGACAGTAGCCGAGTTATTAATTGCAGTAAAACCCTGTGGTTTTTGTTTTTTCATCATGTAAAATGGGAATTCTAACTTCATAATGCTGAATTGCACAATTGGTGTATATGCACTATTTTTGTTTCGTCCGTCTTCATTTTCATTTTGTTTTAGTTTGTTAATTTTCTTTCTAATCAAATGCAAAGGTCGATTTTCGGTTGCATTTTGTAAACGAAATATGACGCCGCACTTGATGGTCCTCGCATTCAGACTTACGGTTAGACACATTAGGATTTGTTAAGTGGATTACCCTTTCCTCTAGGCCGTGGCCGAGCCTATAAGAGTAACGATACTTTATCCCCTTAATTTATTCTCATTTAACTCCTTTTTTTTTTTTTCTTATTTTGACTTAAAAAGATTAAAATGTCCATCCCATCAAATGAATTTTTTAGATTAAAGATTGAAGATTAGTACATTTTCTATAATTTTCTCCTTGCCGAGAACATATGACACTAATAATCCGACATTCGTTTAGCTTTGGAATCGGAATATGAACATTTGTTGACATGACCAACACGGCAACGCCCAACGGTAAAGATTTGTGGTGGCATTTGGGTTTCCCAAGAACTTTCACTCTGATTTAGGTTTGATTTTGATTGCTGCTGCTGTTGTAGTAAATAATTATAAATAATATTTGTAAAGAATTGATTTTAATGGAACATTAGTAAATAATTAACAATGAGTTCTTTTAAATTATAGTTATTTTATAAATAATTATCTTTCACTAAAATATGACAAACTTATAATTATTTATAAATATTTCATTAAAATTATAATTTTGTTATGTAAGTGAATTTTATTAACTTTTAAATTCATTAAAGTCTTAATTAGTTTTTGGAAAATCATAATGAGGTAAATCGCAGTGAATTTTCCTTTATTTTTCAAGAGTAATTAGATGCGTTCAAATTTGCGATAGTGATGATAAAAAATTAGTATTCAACCAATCAACCTCAAGCAAAATGACGGTGAGGGAAAAGAAGTAAAAAAAAATACTAATTTTCTACCGGCTTAAATTGAGCTGAGTCAAGACGCAAAAGATGTGTCGGCTAATCAAGATCAAAATCACTTGTTTGATTATTAGCTGCTGCCACGTGTGAATATCTTACATGTTCACAGTAAAAAATTAGCACCTGATTCGCCCTTGTTTCCTCCTCAATTCCTCCTCAAGTAACATCGCCGGCGGAAACATGGACAAATTTACGATTCGCCCACCCTGGCATTGAAGTCATAATTCCAGTTTAATTCTCAATACGGCGCCGGCGTCGTCTGGGGAAACGCTTTCGGTGGTGAAGTATGGAAGCGGTCCAGCAGCAGCTTCTGCAGCAATTAAAGGCCTCGGCCGCGAACTCGCAGAGAGTAGAATTGGCAGCCCAGAGATTGGCTGCTTACGTTCTTCAGCCTGACCGCCAAAACTTCAGAGAGTTCTTCAGTCTCTGCCTCTCCCTCTCGAGGTACATTCAATTCAAACACTTATCGTTTTTCCTATGCATGCTTTAGGTGAGGGCCCATAATTCCCAATTTGTTTTGGTTTTAGCTTGGTAGCCGAAGATCTGAAAGAAGACTAGATTTGTTCATTTGCCAGTGGATTTTGCTAAGTTTTCTGCTCTCTGTTTTTTCTGTTTCAAATTTTGGTGCGACGAAATTTGGTTATAGAATTAAATGTTGGAGGTTGTGTTTGTCAAAAAATCAAAAACCAGCTTTTCAGTTTCAGTTCCAGAGTTCTAATTTATGTGCTAGAGAAAACGTTAATCTCCTGCGTTCTAAATGGAGTGTAAATTGCTTTATGCCTGTACTTTTTTTTTTTTTAAGCAATAGTGCCTGTCATGCTTTTGATCCTGATAGAAAACATGCTTTTTTTGCTAAGGATGACTAGATTCATTTGGATAATACAGGGGTATTGATTATGCTGTTGCAAACAATGAAGTTCCTCCCAAAGCTCAAGAATTACCTTCATTATTGAAAAAGGTTATTTATATATATGTATCTCATTTATTTGTTGCTCATATGTCTTGTTTTGATCTTCAAGTATTTAATAGCCGAACCACTGATTTCTTTGACCACAAAGTATTTGTCTCATCTTCTACTTGGAAAGCATTTTCTATACTGTTTCTCATTTTATGAATGCATCCCTCACAGTATCTAGTACATCTACTTGCTTCTTTAACATTTTATTTTATTTTTTTATGTTTCTCATAATTATCTTTGTATGCAATGTAGATTTGCCAACGAAAAAATGATCCTGTGTTACAAGCAGCTATCATGGTTCTGATGTTCTCTGTTAAGGTACTTTTCAATGCTGCTGTTTTTCAAGGCTGATACATAGTTGAGTTACTCTGGAGTTGATGTTGCATGCAGTTTTGAACTTCTACCAATGCCTTAGTGTCCCAGTCTGCCTGTTATGTTTCCCATGCTGGCATCTGGTTTGGACGGCAGTGCTGAATTCTTCCTTGTGAAAGATGGATGCATTGAATGGTTTTTGAACGCTCTAAAAACTATGTTTTCTTTGTACTTGATGTCCCGATTTCTTCAAATTCTTTTATGCGTCATTTTTTCCCGGTGCTGTTAAATACCTACGGTAATCTGGAGGGGGAGTTCCTTTCAGTTAAATTCCTACTTGTCTCGTACTCTTTACAATGTGAACATCTCTTTAAGAATGCCATAAATCCATGCATTAAATATTCTAAATTTCTTATTTAATTTGTTAATGAGTTATTAACTGATATTGTGTTCTGATGGTAGAGCGCTTGCAGAATTAAATGGTTTTCAGTTGAGGAGGCTCAAGAACTTCTCGCTCTTGCTGATGAGGTTTGTTACTAACAATTCTCTAGTGGAGCATGATTACAATTAAAGGCACATGTTATGTTGATTTTGCTAACTATCGTGTTTCTGGTTGTTCAGATAGGAAGTGGCTTCTTAGGTCCTTCAATTAATGGCAATTTGGTTTCTACAGTTTCAACAATTATGACTAGGTTGGAGTATCTTGAACCAATTTTGTTGTGTTAATATTTCTTTATAAATTACATTTGCCTAAAAGTGCTGGTTAATATTTCTTTATAAATTACATTTGTCTAAAAGTTGGGTCCTTTTACCTAGGCCCTAGTTAATTATTCTTCCAGCTTTAGATTTCTTTCTTGCTAGGAGTCATGGATTCGTCTATCACCTTTATGCCCAGCAACTACTTTCACATGTCTTGACTAGTTTAAACACATCACTTTTGATTCTGACTTTTAGATATCTGGTTAGATATTTTGTTGATAATAATAATTATTTCAATTCATGTCCAATTTTCATTTATACTTACGTCAATCTGATGAAACTGCTATTTGAGGGTAATTGCAAACACAATGCACCTCAATGGCCGCATGTGTCAATGTGAAAGTCATAATTTTGTTATTTATTCCACGTAGTTTGGAATTTTGTGACATGTTTCAATCTCGAGTCACGATTGATAATGATTGCTATCAATAAGGACATTATTTGAAAGCTTTGCTTTTCTTTCTCTGTCTGCTCAGGTTCTATCCACTGCTGAAGATAGGCCAGATTCTTGCTTCCCTTGAAGTTGAGGTGGTTCATAATGCTATGGCGGGTTATTTACTTTATTACTTGGGTGGGATGGGAAATCGCCAAGGGGATTATTTGTTTGAACTGCAGGGGGGTCATTATGTTCTTAGTAATTGAAGGGGGTTGCTGTTACTTTCCCCCTTTTTTGTACAAAAAAAAAAAAAAAAACTCAAAGCACACATTAATCTATGTTTCTTGCCATGCAGCCTGGATATGGAGCATTCATGATTGATTTCCATATCTCCAAGAATATGATACAATCCACAGAAGAAAAGATTGTAAGTATCTGTTATTTAAATGAGATTTTCAAATTATTCTATTGTGCAGCATGTCAAGCAAATTCCTTTTTACTTCCTAAGCGGGATTTATTTATTTATTTTTAAAATTAGCTTGACTGTATGTAATTGGAATTTTTGTTGAGGATATTGAGTTTCAGTGGATCAAAGTCTATTCCTATCTTAATGTCATGCTCACTCATTGTGACTCAATTTAGGCCATTTCTTTTTGAGCATTACAATTCCTAAGTAAATTTTTCAGGGAATATTTATGAATTTGAGCATGACAGGCTGGTGTTAATAATTTCTTCTGTTTTACCCACTGTATCTTGTTCTGTCCTTGCACAGGTGACTGCATTGATATGTATAATATGAGGTTGATAGAAAATTTGTAGGACAGCATTCAGGGAATATTTATTAATTTGAGCATGACAGGCTGGTGTTAATAATTTCTTCTGTTTTACCCACTGTATCTTGTTCTGTCCTTGCACAGGTGACTGCATTGATATGTATGATATGAGGTTGATAGAAAACTTGTAGGACAGCATAGCATAATGTAGATGGCTAATATTAGAAATTAGCAATTGGCATGCATATATTTTGTCTATTTATAACATTTCATTGAGATAGTACGTTTCATTGAGATAGTCATAACATTTCATTAAGATAGCAGTCATCCATGCTTTTGTGTCCGGTGTTTTGGGATTTGTGTCAAATTTACTTTGCCTTTGTTGGGATACATTGAAGTTCTTGTAATTGAGCCATTGTATCCACTTTTTATAGGTGCTAGTTGTCAATTGAAAATATATAAATAAGTTTCCAATGAGAAAGCCTTCATTTTATTAAAATTAGACCAAATTAAAAGAAATATCTCATTGCTTTGACTTTTTCCCTTTTACATTGGTAGTCAATATCTAGAAACAATTACTATGGGAATCATTGCACATCTCTTTTTTTCTTTACCCTTTTCCATTCTGTGTGCAGCGGTTATTTGTAGCACAAACAGATAAAACAGAGACATCCGCTTGCGTTATAAGTCCGCAACATGTGAAGTAAGAATTACATATATACATACTTTATATTCCTTTTCTTTTTCATTGGGTAGATTTATTTTGGATTGTTTTAATCATATTCTTCTTTAACATCTGTAGCTTTATTTTAAACGGAAAGGCAATTGAGAGAAGAACTAATGTGTTCATGGTTTGTGCAAGCACACATAGTTCTTGATATTTTATTTATAAAGTGGCACGTTATCCACGTAACATGGGCTTAATTGAAAATTTTCTTTGTTTTATTCTATACTGCATAGGATCCTGGCCCACAGTTGCCAACTAATGTGTCTCCAATGCTAAAATATGGAACAAATCTTCTTCAAGCAGTGGGTCAATTCAATGGTATGGTTTAAAAGATGTCTTTATGTCTATACATTCCTGTTTAGTGATATTGCTCTGAAAGATATTGTGGACATTGTCAAGGTCATTATATTATAATTGTCGCTGTTATGAGTATGGCATCGTCACTCGAGTCTTCTAAGCTGCAAGATTATGTGCAATCTGGCATTACCTTGCAAGATTCAGGTATGCAAGAGAGGGAAGAAAGATGACATGCGACACTTTAGCCTATTCATTTTTTTGCTATCATGACTCCACAAGTTGGGACATTTTAGGCAATCTCTATTTACGCTTGCTGTTGCTTTTATTAATTTTGTTCCTTTTGATGTATTAGACTCTGATCTCATTGAGGGGCCATCACGAATATCACTTAATTGTCCCATAAGGTATGCTATGCACTCCAAGTTATTCTTTTTCCATTTGTGGCTAGGTAATCCAACACTTTAACCTCTGATGGTGTGGGAAGGGAGGTACTTGCATGTGATGATATGTTAGGCTCAACATTCTAAGATCTAGATCACTGATTGATGTTTATACGTGCATGGGTTCGCAAGTTCATTTTTTCTATAAATTGGATCTAAAGATGATAGTGGGCTAACAATGTGGGCTGTCCCTATTTCGAAGAGACACATATGTTTCCCCATTTTTCTTCTTCCCCAGATTTCCATTAGCTTTCCACTAAGTGGCCTAAAACCTCATCTTCCTTTGAGTTGCATGCTAATCATATATCCTGTTTTTAATGGCGTTTATGTGTGTGAGTTTAACATCCCATTTGTTAAACTAATTGTGATACAACTTCAAAATAACCTTTCTGTCATTTCTATGGATATTTATGTGTAAATATTTCATATTTCTCCATTTGTTGCTGTGAAGATTTGTTGACTGACTGCTTTCCCCTTCATGACAGTTATAAACGTATAAAAACTCCTGTAAAAGGACATTCATGCAGACATCATCAGGTATGTATTCCTTATGGTAGGACACATTTTATTGAGAAGCAACACCATGTAGGAAACTGTGATTATGTATACTGTTATTTCGTAATTTGTATCTGTTTTCTATTTATTACCAGAAAGCTATTGGAACTTTGTTTTGATTTATATGTGTCAACTTCTGTTTCTTGGTGATAATTCCAGTGGTCCAAATGTTGTGTGTGTTTGAAATGCACTATTTTCATTTCAGCCAAACTTTATTCTGTGAACTTTAGGTGGAGATTTTAGTATCTTTTAATGGGATAGTATATGGCATGCTATTGTGAGATGGAATCTTATTTCCGAAATTAGGGTAAGAGCCTGAAACTTGTTTTGAAGATGAAACTCAATACAAGAAAGTCGACCAGCTGTCCATGAAGTAAACTTAAGCCCTGTTTGAACTGCTGGTTGGCAGCTGTAGTTTTTTTATTGTTTGTTTTTAATTTTATCCATTTTTAAACAAAAATTTATTAATAAAGTCTTACATGGCACCCACAAGCTTTTCCTTGGCAGTTATAGCTATTGTTCCACATTAGCTGTGGTTTGAAAGCCCCAGCACCTTGCTACCAACTACCAGACAGGCCCTTATTTACAATAATTATGATTACTCAGACCTGCAACTATTTCTATTAATGGAATTCTCCATAATAATTAAAATCATGTAAACTGTTCATCATTTTACCTTTTTTCCTGTTTGCATAGTGTTTTGATTTTAGCAACTATGTCCATATAAATTCAAGAAGACCGTCCTGGCGCTGTCCACACTGTAATCAGCATGTCTGCTACACTGACATTCGTGTTGATCAGAATATGGTGAAGGCAAGTAGCTGGTGGGTTGCACTTTCCATGCAGTATTTCACCATCATTTTGTTAACCTGTCATAACTTTTCCAGGTCCTGAGAGAAGTTGGAGAGAATGTTGCTGATGTGATTATATCTGCAGATGGATCGTGGAAAGCTATAATGGAAGCTGATGACAATGTGGATCTGGCACGTGATAGAATCCTTAGTAGTGAGAAAGAAGGTTGTGAGCAGCAAGAATCCGCTGTCATTGCAAATTCCAATCCTTTAATTCTAGATCTTACAAAGAATGATGACGCGGTTGATGCAATGAGCACTGGCGAAATTGAAGACATGAAACCAGATCTTCACAGTCAATCTGTCTCTGCAAATTTAACTATACCATCTGAATTGATCAATACAGTCCAAGCTAATCAAAATTGTTTTACAACTGATGATGACTTCTGGGCTGGAATTTTGTATCCTGATGGTTCTGCTTCCTCTGGTGCTAGGACAGATGCCCAGACAGTTGGTGGCATTTCTGCACCTAGTTCAACCAGTTTTATGGTGTCTCCAGTATTAACAGATGCCATTTCTCCTGCATTTAATCGGGAAGTGGATGTTTTTGGCTCTACTCATCTGACAACTCCTGTAATGCAAAATCTTTATTCTGCTCCCAATAATCTGCAGATACAACAGACACAATTAATGAATCCAAGTGTCAACTATGAAGGTGGGAGGTCAGCAGTTACTAGACACCTTAACCGACCTCCAATGGAAGTTCAGGCTCTTCCAGCTGCATCCCATGGTTTTAGTGATATGGAACAGCAGCAGCGGATTTCCAGGTCCCATATGAATACAGTCTTGGGGTCAGATATAGCTTCATCTCCATTGCAGCTTCAATCAGCAGCACAGGTTGGGCTTGTTAGTGTTTAGTTTAGAACGCATTTTATTTCCTACATTCTTTTATGGTTTTCAATCTTACCATGGGGATTGGAGTCTTCATGATCTTTCTGTCAACCAGGCTGTTGGTCTTCAAGCCTCAAGCGCACTGTCAGGTGCTTACAGAGTCTGTTCTGGTCTGTCAACCGATAATCAGAATTTACATCAGCAGCATCAAGCTCTAAATCCAAGGATGCCTCCATTGATGAGCCAGTCTCCAAGCGCATCCCAATCATCTTCACCTTACTCACGAACTCCTACTCAGCAGGGGAGTGCACAAGTTGGGTCTGGCCGCCCAGCACTTAATGAAAGTCGCCAGCACGCCAGGCTTATGGCTGTTGCTCAGCGACCCTTATCTAGACCTCAGATGACTAGGCAGCCTCCTACAGTGCCGGTTCAAGTTCAATCACCCAGTGCAGGCCCTAGATATCCTACAACCTCTGTTGGGGTTAGGGGATCAGTAGGGGATCAAAGAGAGAATGTGGTAGGTTCAATGCAATCAGTTACGATAGATAATCCGACGGATTTTCCTTTAGAACAAAACTGGCGGCCCACAGGCAGAATGCGAGGAAGCCTCTCTGGTAGGGCATATAGTGATGCTTTTAGCCATATGATGATTCTTCCAACCCAGCCAGTGGCCCACCCAGCAAGACCACAACTGGGTCCGCCTCCTCACCTCTCTGTTCAGGCATTACTTGGAAATAGCAATACCCGTTTTACTCAGTTACAAACTAACCCAGTTACTGATCCTGGTAGTAGAGGTTCTGGTACTGTGCCTGAGCGTTCTTATGGTACGCATTGACGCCTGAATGATCATGAACAACTGTGCTGTAGTCACGCTGTATGTGTGTTTAGAGCTTGGCTAAGTTCGTGTAACATACGGTCATTCTGTAAACTCATCGTGAATTTTGTTGTGACCACCGTTAGTGTCTATTTGGGTTTTGACAGTGGGTTAATCTGGCCACGTTTGGATGCTACAGTAGGACTAGTCCAATTTGAGGGATAAATGTTTGGCAACCAAGACTAGCATGTTACTCCAAATTATACTCCAAAATTATGGGACTACTAATCTTTATTTTAACGTGGGTTTAGGTTTGATGAAATGTCTCATTTTAATTCAAATCTCCAAGTTTCATTATGTAACTTCTTTTTATGACGTATTTAATTTAAGATTAAATGTCAAAATTTAATTCAATAATTTATTTAAATTAATATTGAACAGTAACAAAAAGTATTTAATTATTTATTCACAGCAATATTGAATATTGAACATTTAACTCATCATAGTAATACAATTTAGGAATAAGTGTATTATTCACGTAATATTTATTTTATTAAATTATATTTAACATGGTTGTCTAATATTAGACTGTCGAAAAACGTGAAATTATAAGCCAGTATCAATACAGTTGTTCATTTCTTATCAACTGGACACATAATTATTATTTCTTTATAATAGTAGTCATTAAGGTTTCGATTAGAATTGAAGTTGAATAATTATAATCTAAAAAGTATAATAATTAAGTGTTTGCTAAACAGTAATTATTATAGTTTAAAAGATAAATTAATTTGATTTTATATTTGTATAATTAATTTTTTATATTTTTATTAATTTTTTCAAAATTACTATTTAAAAATTTTATTTATTATATATTATTAATTTTTATTTTATAATTATATTATTTTACAGTAATTTTAGTTTAAAAATTATAGTACTTCAATACTAAACAAAGCCTAAGTTAAACTGTAAATGCATCAATTTTCACCTGTTAAAGAAAATCTTAAATCAATCTAGTATGAACTGCCAGACCATAATATTAGGGAAAATTTCAAGACATAAGCATGTTATGAAAGGTGAATTACAGATTTATTCAGGGCATCATATGTAAATAAATAGTTATTCCTAGAAAGCGTAAATAAACAAACGGGTGGTGCTTAGGGACAGCAAATATAGGCTTGAGCTCTTTTCAAGCCCAATCCCAAGTCCATTTCAAAGAAAATATAAAGGGCATGATCCGAGTATGGCTTTTGCTTAGTTTTTTTTAAAATAATATTTTTAATTATTTTAAAATTAAAATGAGTTAATAATTAATAAATTGTTATATTTAATAATATAATAAATAAAATAAATATTTTTAAATAAAATAATAAATAAAAATAAAACAAATAAAATTTTAGAAATTTAATTTTTTTAATACTAAAATCTCTAATTCAAACACCCTTTTAATTAATTAACACTTAAAAAAAGAATTTAATACTATAATTTTAGACTTTTTAAATCATTATTGATTCATGAATTAAGAATTTAAATTTTTATTTTTTTTTAAATTTTAATTTATTATTCTAATTTATAAATTTATTTTTTAAAATAGCGGACAAGTTTAGCCTAGCTCTTTTTTTTTTTTTTCCTTTCTCTCTTGCCAAAACCCTAACGTGGAGTACCGGCTAAAAGGATGAGGGCCTAGGCAGGGCCGACTCAAGCTTTTTTTACTACCTCTAATGAAAGTAAGTAACAAAAAAAGGATTTGATTTGAGTAAAGAGAGAAAAAAATTTCATACAAACAGCTTTAAATATAGTAGATCTTTTAAAAATTAATTTTTGATAAATTAACAATAACGATTAAAAATAATTTTTATTAGTTTTTGATTTGGACCATCTTATTAAATTAATAATCACTTTATTTCAAACTAAATATTTTGCAACTGACGTCCGTAGTGGTCCTTCATACGCAATTGGTGACTCCATGGATCCCTTCTTTTTTTAAAAGTAGTAACCCTCGCAAGGACCTTCCCATATGTAATATCAGTCACGCCATCGCTAATTTTGTTTTTGGCATGATGCAGGAAGCCCTCTTCGTGTAATGTCCCTCAATTAGTTGTGCACTCGTGCAAACACACTCTCACACTCACAGGTATTAGTCTTTCTATTATTCGAATGCCCAAATATTACTTATTCTCCGAATATTTAATATAAGTGATTTGATCAAATTGAATCATTCCAACGCTGTTAAAGCTTTCGCGCACTAAACTTATAAAATATATCCAAATATAATAGTATTTTCAGTAAAAGATAGCTACAAAATGTATTTGATATTCACTGATATGAAGTAAGAATTTGATTAATTATTTGTTCATGTGCAGTTAATCACAGATGATTAACGGAGTAGATTTGGGTTACTCTGGATTTGTTTGAGACATTATAATTAGGATTCTAAAATAGACTTACCTAAAATATTATCACAAATAAAAAATTTTAATCTTTATTGGATATAATGAGTCGAATCGATTAAATATTCTTTAATTGATTTACCTTATTTTACTATTTGTATCTATTTATTTATTTTTATATTTTATAGTTCAACGTGCTTATTGCATTTCAATGTCAATTCATGAGTTAGTTAAAGTAAACAATGGTTGGTTATTTATTTATTTATTTATTCATCTTTCCTGAAAACTGAAAAGATGTTTCTTAATTAGTTAAGAAAATAGAAGAGGTTTGTGTGCAAGGACATAATTTAATAGGCGAACAAGTAGTATAAACTGTAGTCCATAGTAAAATAATATTATATTTGGTTGTATTTACAAGTTCAGTGTGTGAAAGCTTTAAAAATATGGGATTGATCCAACTGCTTCTATTGTATGTTTGTTTGTGACTATGCGTATGTTTCACATTCAAGAACTGAACTTTAAAATGACTTTGCACATTCCAAATGTCACTCCTAAATCGACCTCTTGATCCTGATGAAGAAGTTCAATTCATGTCAGGAACGGGCGGTGGACGAAGATTGCAACCACCGCCGCCACCAGAATATCTTGGAAATGCAGTTCAGGGAGAATCCGTATTCATGAAAGCGAGAGATCAACTTGAGCGCGGGCTTCGAAATTTGGCATTGAAAATGAACAAGAATATTATTGCTGCGTACACAGACGAAAAGGATAAAGAACTCCTTATAGTCTTGGGAGTCGTAGCATGGGAAAGCCTGTTGTTGAAGAAAAATGCTTTTTGCTTAATAAGTAGTTCGCCGAGGTTCAAAGTCTGCGGAAACGGTTATGGGCGGGGAAGACCAATTGCTGTAAGAAGCGGTCCAGCCAATAAGGCTGTTTGCTGGGGTGGAAGAGGGGAGTGTCGACGTTGAAACTTGCTTTTTGCTTGACACACTGCAAGTGCAAGGTGTGGGAAATGATTCACAATTCATGCAATTTATATCCCAACTGTTGAAGAGTCTTAAGTGCTCCAGAGTTTTGCTCACTAACCATTCATTCTTTGTCGCGTCCATATAAAGATTAAAAATATTATAATTAGGTGAAAAAGAAACAGAATGAGTAAAGGAATAGAAAATGGAGTGAGACTCCCAGAGCACTCGAGAGTTCTCGTTAAGATTTTGAATGGATTTTGGCCTTATTTCTAATTGCTTAGTTTGTTTGAGTTCAAACAAATCAAGTAATATTAATAATAATATTAATATCAATAATACTATTAATATTAATAATAATGACAGTAATAATAATAATAATAATAATAATAATAATAATAATTAAAATAATAAAATTTAATAATAATAGTGATAATAATTTTATTATTATTATTACTACGGTGGACCTAATCATAAATAATACAAATTTGTAGGTGTTTTTTATAAATTTTACAGGAATCAAAATACAAAAAAAAAATAACAGAACTTAATTATGGTCAATTTGTGAATCAAGATGATTCAATAAGGATGAAATGGGTAGCTGTGGGAATTGGATTCTAATTCCCTAACTTTCCTTGGAAATCAAAACTATGAGAATACTTCCCTAATTATGGGCCAAACACTATTTTTGATCCCGGTTTGAAGCTATAATTTTATAAGCAAAAAGCGTCATTAATTCCAATTCCAAAATTGTTGGTAAGTAAATACACTACTATATTTATTGCACAAAGAATAATTTCAAAATAGTAATTTTGTAGGAATGATTCTCAAATTGTGAGTCTGACACTATTTTGATTTTGATTCTAAATCATAATTGAACAAGTGAACGTATCATTGATTCTAATTCTGAAATTCCCACTGTGATTGCTTGTAAGTCAGTACACCACTACATTACTTGCACTAAAATAAATTTTAAAATAATAATGTTGTAAGTGCATCTTTATTAAATTAGAACCTCCTCATATAAGAGAAGTTTTATTGTATTTCACAGTCTTAGTTCATTGATTTCATAATACAAGTTTAAGAATTTATTGATTTAAATAATTTTATAAATTTTAATAAAAATTTTCACTAATAATCCGTACGATTAAAATTTTTGTGGTAAAAATCCTATTAATAAGAGTTCTAATCGAACGAGCTCCATCCGACGCTATAACAAACGAAGGCTAAAGTTCTCTCTCAGTCTCAAAGTGCTTTTAGAAATTAGAGCCAAAATCACTTGCTTCTAATCACAAACTCAACTTAAACAGTATAACTAATGTCCAACGTGATCTTTATCACTCAGTTAACAGCCAGTTCAAAGTTGACAGAACAGTAAGTAACTCAATGGCACTAAACTCACCGCCCGGAATTTTGATCCTGAGTTATATGTGCTAACAAATTCGGCCAATGAAGTGCCGATCCGTAGCGTGCATATGGTCCGGCATGCCTCCGTCACACCGAGTCACCGCCACAAGCGCACTGACCCAACCTCCGACTCTCTACACCGGTGGATCCGATGGCTCCATTCTCTGGTGGTCCTTCTCTGACTCCTCCTACTCGGTAATGTCATGAGTCGCCCTCGTCTTTGTTAATTTCTGTGAACGATTTATATCGAATGGTTTTATTCATTATTCAGTGCTTATTCTTTTTTTTTTTTGGTTCCAAAATGTTATTTAAATTAAGCATCTAAGTCTTGAGAACATGTAAATCGAACTTCTTTTTATTTTCCCCCAACTTACAGGAAATTAAACCTGTTGCAATGTTGTGCGGCCATTCTGCGCCAATAGCTGATCTCAGTACATGTTATCCTGCCGTGGTTTCAAGAGATTGGAAGGCTGAAAATTCAAGTAATGTAATGGGAAAATCTTCCTTAGATAATGGTGCCTTAATAAGTGCTTGTTCTGATGGTGTTTTGTGCGTATGGAGCAGAAGCAGTGGACATTGCAGGCGCAGAAGAAAACTGCCTCCCTGGGTTGGCAGTCCATCAGTCATTTGTACATTGCCTTCGAACCCGCGATATGTTTGTATTGGGTGCTGTTTCATTGATACTAACCTGTTATCGGCCAATCATTCTTTTGAGTCCATAGAAGGGGATCTAGTTTCTGAGGATAAAGAGGTTCAAATGAAGAAACCCCCTAAATGCACTTTGGTTATAGTAGATACCTATGGCCTCACCATTGTTCAAACGGTTTTTCATGGGAATTTATCTATTGGGCCATGGAAGTTTATGGATCTAGTTTCATTGAGTGAGGACACGGGGAACCATTATGGACTGATGGTAGATTCAGTTGGTAGGCAACAATTGGTTCCAATATCAAAGGAGTCTCACCTGGACAAAGAGGAGGGGAATGGATTGCACAAAAGTTCTTCACAATTGGATATGGCTAGTTTGCAGAATGGAGTGGTCGAGGGAGGACATCTTGTGTCAGTTGCAACCTGTGGGAATATCATTGCTCTTGTACTAAAAGATCATTGCATATTTAGGCTGTTGGGAAGCGCTACTACAATTGGAAGGATTTGTTTTGTGGATAATCTCTTTTGTCCTGAAGGTGGTTCTACTAACTCATATGTTATAGGGGCTATGTTTCTTGAAAGGGATGTTGCTGATAAAATAGAGAACTCAATGGGAGTTCGTACAACATTTTATGAAAATTTTGCAGTGTGGGATAATAGAGGATGTGCAATTGTTTATGCTATATCTTATATGAATGAGAAATTTGATTATGAGCCACATTTTGAAATCCCTGCTGTTTCTTATCCATCTGGTGTTAAATACTCCATTCGTTTTATTCAAATGAGCCTTTACCTTCTTCGTATAGAGACCGTCTGCTTTCATGTTGACGAAAGTTCCCAGTGGAGACCACATGTCTCAGTCTGGTCACTGAGTGAGAAACATAGTGGCCATGGAAAGCAATGCAGAATGGTTGGAGAAGGTTTTTCTTCTGTTGATTGGGTTAATAATTCTACTTTTCTGAATGAAAATGAGGGCTCTTGCACTGGGAAGATTGATTTGACTTTATGTCAAGATACTGTTTCTCTGTTAGAACATGTAGATATTAGACAAGCAGGTGATAGAAGGGATGATTCTGTGCACAAGGAAAAGATTGTATCATCTTCCATGGTTATTTCGGAAAGTTTCTATGCGCCCTATGCTATAGTGTATGGCTTCTTTAGTGGCGAAATAGAGGTCGTACAATTTGATTTGTTTGAGAGACACACTGCTCCTGGTGCTAGCCTAGAAGTAAATTCACATGTCTCCAGACAATGTTTCTTGGGGCACACAGGTGCTGTACTGTGTTTGGCGGCACATCGAATGGTGGGCACTGCCAAAGGATGGAGTTTCAATGAGGTTTTAGTTTCTGGAAGCATGGATTGCTCTGTTCGTATATGGGATCTTGGCTCTGGAAATCTTATCACAGTCATGCACCACCATGTGGCTCCAGTGCGCCAAATTATTCTTTCCCCACCTCAGACCGTACATCCATGGAGCGATTGCTTTCTGTCTGTTGGAGAGGACTTCTCTGTTGCTCTTGCTTCTCTTGAAACCTTGAGAGTGGAGAGAATGTTTCCTGGTCATCCCAGTTATCCCGCAAAAGTTGTTTGGGATGGTCCCAGAGGTTATGTTGCATGCCTCTGTCGGGACCATTCAAGAACATCTGATGCTATTGATGTTTTATTCATTTGGGATGTGAAAACTGGTGCTCGGGAGCGAGTCCTTCGTGGAACAGCTTCTCATTCAATGTTTGATTATTTCTGTAAAGGCATCAGTATAAATTCCATTTCCGGTTCTGTGCTGAATGGGAATACTTCAGTTTCATCGTTACTTCTTCCAATACATGAAGATGGTACTTTTCGTCAATCTCAAATACATAATGATGAGAGAGAGGTAGCTTTCTCTACTATTTCTGAGGCCAGTGCTTCCCATGTTCGTAAAGGAAATTCAGGAAAACCTTCTCTAAACACACGGATTGGGCTTCAAAGGAAAAAGCAAACCATTAAGTGTTCTTGCCCATATCCAGGAATAGCTACCTTGAGTTTTGACCTTGCATCACTGATGTTTCCTTATCAGACGCATGAATCCGCAGCAAAGAACAGTGATAAACAAGAAAACTTCACTACTGTAGAACATGGAACTGAGGCTGCAGGCCCCTATGCCATGACCGTTGCTGATGGTTCTAATAGGCATAGCATGTCAACTGATAAAATAGAAGAACATAGCTGGATTAAGTCGCTTGAAGAATGTATACTTCGATTTAGCTTGTCATTTTTGCATTTGTGGAATGTTGATAGAGAGCTCGATAGGTTGCTAATAACTGAAATGAAGCTAAAGAGACCAGAAAACTTTATTGTAGCTTCTGGTTTGCAAGGGGAAAAGGGATCCTTGACTTTGACTTTTCCTGGTCTGAAAGCTAGTCTTGAGGTCTGTTGGATAATCATATTGAATATTGGATATGTTTTTTATTTGACTTGATTTTAATTTTGTCTGAGATATTATTGATTAACATTTCAGCTCTGGAAATCATCATCTGAGTTTTGTGCAATGAGGTCACTGACAATGGTATCCCTTGCACAACGCATGATTAACTTGTTTCATCCCAGTTCAGCAGCCAGCAGGTATTACACTATTTTACCAAGAACTACTACATGATTTCTGTCTACTTGTATAATGATGTTTACATTTAATATTCTTATTATTGTAGCCTGCTATAACTTGCAGTTGTTATTGTCCATCTCTTTCTCTGTTGGGTTCAGTTTTGGGGTGGCTGAGTTGAGCGTAGAAGCTGGAATTGCTGGACTAATGTGTAGAAAAATGTGATTGCGAAATATCAACTAGTTACGATTGCTTAGGACTATCCTACAATACAACCATTGTTTGTATTTAGCAGTTGCTTTTTATTATGATTCCTTAATATGATCCGTTGAATATGAGAATATCCTTCTGGTTGATTGTTAGATTTAGGAACCTTCAAAGCCAGACAGGCAGTAGGGTAAGACTTCAATCCTCATGCATACATGGCTTGCAACATGCCAGTGTACTTTCATTATCTCAGTTCACTGTTTTGATATTACATCTCTTAGTTGTGTAATCTTCATCTATAAGGATTTTTTTTTTCTTTTCCTGAAAAGCATCTATAAGGTTAATGTTGCTGCAGTGGATCGCTTAAATATTACTTTTCTGAGATGATCATCCCTGAATTATTTCTTTGAAAGCAATGTACATTTTATTGCTAATATTGCTGACCCTTTATTGGATGGGTCTTCTTTGCAGTGCTTTAGCAGCCTTCTATACTCGAAATTTTGCAGAAAAATTTCCAGATATTAAGCCTCCTTTACTTCAGGTTACATCTTGTGCTAGCGACATGGTGTTGACAGTCTGTAGTTTCATTTCTAAAATTACATGTTTGGCAACATTTCATATATGTTAGTAAGTATTATAAAGTTCATCTCTTCTTTTTCTTAACAGCTTCTAGTGAGTTTCTGGCAAGATGAAAGTGAACATGTTCGTATGGCTGCACGATCTTTGTTTCACTGTGCTGCCTCTCGAGCAATTCCGCCTCCTTTGTGCTGTCCAAAAGGAGTTGCTGATGCAAAACTTGTGCGGTCACTATCAACATCGGGAGATGATGAACATGCTAGTTCAAACATAGAGAAAATATCTGCAAATGGATTAGCTTCTCACTTGCTGCCAGAAGCCAAAGGAAATTCTCTTGTTGAGGAATCTGATGTACTTTCATGGTTAGAATCATTTGAAGCGCAAGATTGGATTTCGTGTGTAGGGGGAACAAGTCAAGATGCGATGACATCTCACATAATTGTTGCAGCAGCATTGGCTATTTGGTACCCTAGCCTTGTGAAGCCAACCCTTGCTATGCTGGTTGTTCAACCATTGATAAAGTTGGTTATGGCAACAAATGAGAAATATAGTTCTACTGCAGCAGAGCTTCTAGCTGAAGGTATGGAGGGTACATGGAAGACTTGCATTGGCTTTGAAATACCTCGTCTTATTGGGGATATATTCTTCCAGATAGAATGTGTAAGTAATTCATCGGCCAACTTAGCTGGACAACATCCAGCTGTATCAGCATCAATTCGGGAAACTTTGGTGGGAATTCTTCTTCCAAGTCTAGCAGTGGCTGATATAGTAGGTTTCCTAACTGTTGTAGAAAGCCAAATCTGGTCTACTGCCTCAGATTCACCTGTTCACCTGGTATCTATCATGACTATCATCAGGGTTGTACGAGGTTCTCCAAGAAACTTGGCTCAGCATCTTGATAAGGTTAGTAAAGTCAATTCCAATTAGGTTGCAGTCTATATCTGAAGTAATTAGAGAGAATATGAAAATGCAATTCCCACATTACACCACAAAGGACAAATGGGCGGTAATTTTTTTTTTTCCCCTGTGAATTCACTTTCTTCTAATCAATATCCACTTTTAATTATAGTTTTCTTATGATTTCATTATACATCATCGGCTATTTCATTGTTTTATCTACCCAAAAGTTTTTATCTTCTTCTGTTTTACCTTTTTTTTCTTCAGTTCAAGTGTATGTATTTTATCCATTTATGTCAATTGTTCACATTGCCGCCACCACAGTTTAATTATTATCTGACGTTTGGACAGATTTGCAGGTGGTTAACTTCATTTTACAGACTATGGACCCTGGAAATTCAGTCATGCGAAAAACTTGCCTTCACACTTCAATGACAGCATTAAAGGAAATAGTGCGTGTATTTCCCATGGTATCCCTCAATGACACTTCAACCAAACTGGCTGTTGGGGATGCAATCGGAGACATTAAGAAAGCTAGCATTCGGGTATATGATATGCAAAGGTATCCAAATCTCCTCAATGTTTAAAAGTGGGTTCAGTAAACTGCTTGTACGCTGAGCAACTTTTTCAGCTTCTTACAACAAGTTTAAACTATGCTATCAGTCAGCTAGTTTTAAGACTATGTATTGGATTTTTTGTTTCCCTTTTTTCCTCAGAGTGCTAAATATATATTTGGATTATTATTATTCAGTCTTGCTTTCTAAATCTCCTTCTCGGGATAATCTAAGAGGTAAATTATTGATTCCACTTGGTGTATCTTTGATTTCCTATGTAGTGTGACAAAAATAAAGGTTTTGGATGCAAGTGGACCTCCAGGACTCCCTAGAGAATCAGATTCTGTGGCAACCACTGTAATTTCAGCTCTGATATTTTCTCCTGATGGAGAGGTAACTTTATTTGGTTCAAAATAAACACTCATTCTCAGGACTTGACCAGTTTTCTGATGCCATTTACAGCCTTGTTCTTGCTTCATCGTTGTCATTATTCTAATTCTGCTAATACCTCTCTATTTACTTTCTCAACAAACTTCTGTGTTGATAACATGTAGTAAATCAAATATAAACTTCTGTTTGTTACCTTTTTCCTGGATATCATGGTACAAGAGATGAACTTCCAGTAGATGATGTTTTCTCCTGCTAACTGCAGGGACTGGTTGCTTTTTCTGAACATGGTTTGATGATTAGATGGTGGTCCTTGGGATCTATATGGTGGGAGAAACTTAGCCGGAGCTTGGTTCCTGTTCAATGCACCAAACTGATATTTGTTCCTCCATGGGAAGGATTTTCACCTAAAACTGCTAGGTCCAGCATAATGGCAAACCTAATGGGAGATTCCAATTTACAGGTAATTTCGATTTTTAACACTAATTATTTTCTATAGACATGATGTTACTACAAGGTATCTGCTATGAGTGGTTTTACATGATGTTTGCTACAAGGTATCTGCTTTGATATTCTCTGGTTCATTTCATTTTGCTATACTTAATATAAAGCCATGATGCATATGGGTGAGCCTGTGAGAATTATAAATTCACAATATTCTTAACATGATTGCTGGTTTGCCCTGCCAGATTTGTAGATTTGAACCTTCAATAAGTAGAATTGTTGATAAAAGTTAATGTTGTGTGTGACAGACACTTTAGATAATGAATTTTATTAAATTGCATTGTCTTGCTTCAACGGAAAACATGACCTTGAATAAAATATTAACAAAAGCTAGAAAGGCCTTTTGTTATCACTTGTTGTGAGTATGAGGTTTTCTTCGGTGCCATTCGGTTGCCTTGTTAGGAGTGTAATTCACAAAGAACCAAACAAAATATCTGGAACTGTTTGTTTTCATCCTCTTCACCTTTTCAGTCTCTTTGTTTCCAGTTTTGGGAGCCCTGTCATCCATAGTTCTTTCTCGATTCTGGAAGTTTCTGTTGAAAAGCTGCCCTAGATGCACTCACTCAACCATGTTTAAAAACTCGTAAATAGCACTACTATGATTCTATGACCTTCTTCCCTAATTTTATAGGAACATGCTGGGAGTTTGAGCTATGCGGACAATTTAAAGTTATTGATTCAAAATCTCGATCTCTCTTACCGGTTGGAATGGGTTGGTGACCGTAAGGTTTTACTTACGAGACATGGCCTTGAATTAGGCACTTTCCAGTTGTGAGCATCCTGTCTTGTAGATTTTTATGGGCTGGACCACTGACGATCATCTATAAGGTTTCTAGTTAAATGGTGTTCCTGGTTTTGCGCTGTTGTAGTTGCAGTTATCTCGAGGAGAATATTGTTCTTTAGGTAGACGGAATTATCGTTCTCTGCCCTGGCTCCAGGAAGATAGAGTCAACCTGCAACTTATTTTGTGCTTCTGTGCTGTGCTGGCTCCCCAGGAAAATGAGCTTAAGTACCAACTATTCAACTCATATTTTGCTGTGTTTTACCAGTATAGATGGTAGGTAAGGGAAGCTATAAATGGATGATTGAGGGCATGTGTCCCCACTATCCCAGTATATATTCTTTTCTCAAATATAAAAATTTTATGTGAAAATATTCAAATCTCTCCAGTATACACATTATCTTGAACTCAAAAATATTCCAATGCTTTGTGGTTTCGATTCTTATTCGCAACTTGTGAAAGCCTCACACAAATATCACTCCTATTCTTCGAATGGTATCATGTAAGCGGGTACATAAGAAAATCAGAGATCAGCATACTAATATATTGTACAGTAAGGATTGTTTTCACCACGGTCACTAATTTTATGTAATGGAAGGATTGGATTGTTTTCATGAATTACTACTTTCCAAAATCAGATCAAATAACTATACATTCTCTAAGTGGGTATGTTGGGAGTTTGATTAAGAGAATACATTTAATCGGAGGCGATCAGAATGAACTTGCATGGTGGCTCATCTTAAGATTATTGCCTATCCAATTCCAGTATAACAAATACCGAGAGGGGCCGGATAGCCATTTTACAAACAATGAACAAGAAACGGCATTTAATAATTAAAAAATTCTGCACCCAATAACCACCCACGATCGTTTTGAACGTGGAAAAAATATAACTGAACTAAGTCGTGATGCATACAACTTCTTGGGTTTCATAGCATTTCCTTCAAACTTTTATTCATCAGTTTTCAAGTCCAAAGATACTCGTTTTCTTTTATATGCACATTTATCTTTTCCCATGAATTTGGCCTTATTTCTCGAAACTCGATTCATGCAAAAGATGTTGGACAAAATTGCTGATACTGTGGATATCATATTATAACAGATGAGTGTGTTGACAGGTATTGACGCAAATATAGAAGTTATTGGAGTACAAGAAAATGTTTCTATACGATAAAAAATTAAATAAATAAAATAAACTAATGAATGTGGAGTACTTCTGCTTTATCTTTTATATAACCTGAACTTAATTGGTATCCTCAATCAAGGAGATGGGTTCTGACGAAAGAGCACTCATGTAGTTCTTTCTTTTTTATTTAGTTATTTATTTTTCCATTTATTTTTGGTGTTCTGTCTTTCTAGTTAAATGCAAAAACAGTGACGTAGTTAATTAATTACTTTATGAGTTGATAATGTTTCCCAATGGAAATAGGATGTGATCCGTATAAAGGATTTATACATGTTCCTAATTCCGGTGCTTTGTAGCGACGTAAAACTGTAAAAGTTCTCATTATTATGGAAGCCCATGTATGTGATGTTTGATAATTCATCACACATGCCATCACGAGCAGGTCTTTAATTAGCCAGCCGCGTATTCAATATAAATGTTTGTTGGCATAAATATGGGATTTCGATTGGGAATTGACCCAATTGAGGAAATCCCCTTTTCAGACTCTGAGTTTACCATACAAATAAATAATTAACTGGAGAAAAGTAAAGGAACTCGGCGGCTGAAAATCCTAAACAATCGTGGAAATGATGGCCAATGACGTTTGGGTGGATATGGTGCTATTTACACACTCGACAAGTTCCTGTAAGTTACGTACCTCCGAACTTCATTTATATTATATTTTTATATTTAATGATAATTTTTAAATTTTATATTATATTCACAAATTTTTACTTTATTTATTTATAATATATCAATTTATTGTTTCTATATTAATTTACTTATTTTATTTTTTATTTTACAAATTTCATGTTTTACTTAATTTATACTTTATTTTACATCTAATATTGATTTGAAAGTTTTATATTATATTTATAAATTTTAATATTATTTACTAGTAATGCACTAATTTATCACTTTCATGTTAACTTACTTAATTTATTTTTTATTTATAAATTTTACTTTCTATTTACATAATTTATGTTTTATTTTACATTTAATGTTGATTTATTAATTTTATGTTAAATTTATACCTCTTGTATTTTATTTATATAGTTTATGTTTAATTATAATATTAATAATGTAATTTTAATTACGATATTATAAAATGACTCTGTAAAATGATTCTGTACTAGTTATACGTTGGATAAGAATCCAATCCAAAGGCTTGGTTGCTCAATTCGAGTCCACGGACTTTCTCCACCCCCTCAATCTTTTTCAAAATATGTATTGAAAAAAAAAAATTTAATTAGTGTACGCTAGAGAATCATAATTTCTTATGGCGCCGAGAATGTATTATAGATTTTCTTCCCTGTTACTCAACTCAGACTATCCAATGCTCTTATACTCTTCACGCAAATGCCCATTATGCCATGTCGCATCCCTAATTCACATCATCAAAGTCTACAAAATCTCCATTAATGTTGCTTCAGCTTATGAAATTTACCCACTTCTTGAGAATCATTTACAGCAACTAACGAGCTCTATAAATGCCACCTAGCTAGGTCTTGTTCAGTTATAGAGAGCTACAAAATTATGGGCCAGGGTCGAATTAATAGACTTGGGGTTTGGGGTCTGATATTGTGGCATTTTTTGGCTAGTAACCAAGTCGCAGCTATAGAACATGAAGGGTTTTGCTCCACTACAACTTTTGGTTATAGGGATGCACTTGGGAAAGCAATCTTGTTTTTCGAAGGGCAACGTTCAGGGAAGTTGCCTAAAAGCCAAAGAGTGAAGTGGAGGGGAAATTCTGCACTCCCCGATGGCAAGCCTGAAAATGTATTAGTCAAGTAAACTGATATTTGTAAACAATTTCTTAAAAATCTCGTTGCCACCATATAGCTAGCTAGTTTATTAATTGAATGGAAGAGAATCTTTAATTAATATAAAACTAGTTGTTGAATCTTGGCTTAAGTTGTAGGAGTATATATAGTGAGTAAGTAAGTTCTAGGATTTTGTAATGGGGAAGATGTGAATTTATTGCTTAATTAGGTTTGGTTTTTGTGGCAGGTAAACTTGATAGGAGGTTACTATGACGCTGGTGACAATGTAAAGTTCGGATGGCCAATGGCATATAGTGTCAGCTTGTTGAGTTGGGCTGCTGTTGAGTACCAAAGAGAAATCTCATCAGTCAATCAGCTTGGCTACCTACGTAGAGCAATTCGCTGGGGCACAGACTTCATTTTGCGGGCTCACACATCTCCCACCACTCTGTATACTCAGGTGAAGTCCCATCTCTTGTTAACCTAAAGGTCATTTTGATGGTTGTACTTAGTATTTTCCCATTTTACAGGTGGGGGCTGATCATGGTTGTTGGGAGAGGCCAGAGGATATGGACACTCCTCGAACGCTCTACAGGATAACATCTGATTCACCAGGCAGCGAGGCAGCAGGCGAGTCTGCTGCTGCTCTTGCTGCTGCTGCAATTGTCTTCAAACAGGTTGATTCCATCTACTCTTCCAGGCTATTAAACCACTCAAAATCGGTAGGAGTGTGTATTCTATTCTATTCGATTATATATATACATATATACCTGGTAAAATATGATGTGTATGGCTTTAACTAACTCACGGAATAACAGTTGTTTGAATTCGCGGACAAGCATCGGGGATCTTACCAGGCTTCTTGCCCTTTCTACTGTTCTTATTCTGGCTATCAGGTAATACGCGAACCAAGAGTTAGCTACGGTAGACTGTAGAGGGTAGATTTTAGATCACTCAGTTGGGCTTAGTTATTTTTATTTGTTCGCTAAGATCGAGCTTACGGTTTATGAATCTTGAATAAGGATGAATTGTTATGGTCTGCGGCTTGGCTATACAAAGCAAGTGAAGATAACAAATACTTGAACTATGTCTTAAGCAACCAAGGATGGAGTCAGGTGGTATCGGAGTTCAGCTGGGACAACAAATTTGCTGGAGCTCAGATGTTACTGGCAAAGGTAATACAGTTATATGATACTGTACAATATTTTGCTTATTCAGAAAATTAGAAAAGAAAGTAACAACCTTTTTTTCAGGAATTTTTTGGAGGGAATAAGCAATTATCCCAGTTTAGAAGCGACGTGGAATCATTTGTATGTGCATTGATGCCCGGAAGTAGTTCTGTGCGGATTGAAACAACTCCTGGTACACTCCTCCCATATACGATAACAAATCGCCAATTTCATAAAAGAAAATTCCGAGAAAATTTAAAAGACTATTTTCTGGCCTTTGTTTTGTAGGTGGGCTTCTGTATATTAGAGATGGTAGTAATTTACAGTACGTTACGAGTGCAACCATGTTACTATTTCTATACGCCAAAACCTTAAATACAGCTCATATTAATGGACTCCAATGTGGCTCAGCACATTTCTCTGCCTCTCAAATCAGCGTCTTCGCAAAATCACAGGTAAATACAATCCCATCTTCGTTGCTTCAGTCAAGATTTGAAAGTATCTTGTAATATTTATCTCTAATCTTGTAATATGTATCTCTGCTCTCAGGTGGATTACATACTAGGGAAAAACCCGATGAAGATGTCATATATGGCAGGCTTCGGCAGCAAATTTCCTTTGCAGATACACCACAGAGGCGCGTCCATTCCTTCAATCCGAGCTCACCCAGGCAAAATAAGCTGCAACGATGGCTATTCAAGTTATTACCATTCTAGCAAAACAAATCCAAATGTACATGTGGGGGCAATTGTTGGCGGTCCTGATTCAAATGACCAGTTCAAAGATCTGAGAACAGACTACTCTCATGCAGAACCTACCACTTACATGAATGCTGCTTTTGTTGGTTCTGTGGCTCCTTTGCTTTCTCAAAGCGAGCAAGAACATATGCATTTCTTGCAGACCAATAGACAAAATTATTAAAATTATGTACATGTAAGTAAACGTAATAGGTATTATTGCAAAGTCTAAATAAAGGGTCAGAACCATGTTCTGTAATTTCTGCTGAAGAGAATAAGTGCTGTATGCATCTAAACGTTAAAAAGAAAAAAAATGTATAGGTAATACTTGTAATCCTAATTAACGTATTCATTGTTCTCTTCCTATTTAATTAGGGGATAGAAATAATTTCTTATATTTATATACATTTAGAAAGAGAGAGAGAGTCAACTTCTGATGTGGGATGAATTTACACTATCATAAACTGTGTTTTATAATGTTATAAATTCATCCGTATTTTAAATAGAGCATGAAATTTCGTATTGAAATATATATACGTTGAATACATTCTTGAATCTCTTAAAATAAGAAAGCCGCTATGGATAACTCAAGATTAGTCCAGTGTACAAAAATATAACACAATCCTGAGGAGCCATCATTTCCATGCTTGCAGGAAATATATATATATATATATTTTCGTGTTAGGTGCATAATTAAGCATATCCTGTTGCAACAATTTAAATAAAATTAGCTAGCTAGTTGTCGGTTTTTCTTACAGCTAGGGGGACGGCTGCGTTAGTTTCGAACTTGTATGCGAACAAATTTTCAACAAATCCAAGTTGATAATGTATAATTGTACCATGCACCAATTCAAGCTTCAACAAATAAAGTTGCAGGGGAGCAGGCGCAAAAATTGCGATTAAGTACAAAAATCATACGTAGTCAGCATTTGAAAAACTAGTGAACCTAAACCGACTTTCTTGACATTCAATGTCAATAATTATTATCTAACGTGTGAAACATGCAAGTTTGTAAAAAAAAAAATTGATGACCCCCCCTCCCCCCCAACCTTTTCTCTTTTCCTTTCCCCTAAAAAAAAATAAATTTACAAGCTAAGAAAGTGTCTCAAACTTCACCAAATTAAACATAGAGAAATTAGACTTATACTTGGTTCTTAAAACTAATACAAGTCTTGGTACACTATGTGTGCCTGCGGCAGGTGTTAGAGACCACCGTTGAGGGTAACATATTCATCAATGAACCAAGAGTTATTATCTGCAGCGAAATTAATTTCATGATCTTGAAATTGATCCAATAAAAGCCCTTCCAAATCCTCCAAGCTTGGGAACATTAATTCATCGCTAAATGTTAAATCGGGCATGATAAGTTCATTTTCCTGACCATCTTCGAATACATTTTCGTCTTCTTTTTTAATGTCCGCTTGGTACACAAGGTCATCTAATTCAATGGATGCCATGACCAAAGAGGTTTCCTCCGACGTCGGTTCAAGTGGTCCGTTCTGGGCGGGACGTTGAGCCTTTGACATTAAGGCCTGCTTGTTACGAGTGCTTCCGGCAAGGGAGCTTCGGCGAGTTGGCTGCCCGTGGTTATGCTCAGCACCGTAGGTTATAATAAATAATCCCGGATCTGCACTGCTTCGTTCCACCTGTTTCCTTGCCAAACATCCTTTTGAGCTGCTGCACCTATAATAGCTCCTGCGAACATGAAACAAAATGATCATATAACTATGTGAATAACTTGACTTAACAGCGTCTAAGCTATCCAAATCTCGATCGCTTGCTTGCGAAATTAAATTTGTCAACAATCATCACCTTGGATAAGGGGATCCCTTTATGGGTTTCTGCCCGTATTTACGCCAAGCCCACTTATCACATGCGAGACAATCAGCTGTCACCTGTTGCACTACTCTTTTGTGTTGGTTCTTCCTGGTAATTAAGCAAATTAAACCATAAATCAAAATCAATATACAACAATAATCATCATTTCAATAGCTCATTAGGATGTATAAGCATACACACAGACATATATGAATAATAAATTACTAACCCTCCTTTCGGTTGAGCTGCAGGATGATCATCATTACTTGCAGAATCGGAAAGCTTAGGCTGCTGCTTTCGCAGCTTCTTTGGCTTTTTATTAACTTTGGTGGGAGCAGAAATGGATGTGCTGGTGAGTATAGATTGTGGATAGAAAGGCTTGTAAAGTTCCTCTAGCTCATCCAAAATCATTGTGGTTTCACTGACATCAGGAAATTTGAATCTCACATCTTGTTGCAGACTCGAAGGAGAATAGTTAGAAGACTTTGGCTTGTCCATGACAGAGTCGATGGAGGCCTCAGCACTGCAACCTCTTACTATTGCTTGCAAATCCCAGTCCATGCAAACAAAATCACTCGTCAAGATCGGACCTGTAGAGAACAATTAGCAAATGAGAGATTTTTATTTATTTATTTTCTTTGGAATGCAAAGAGATATCAAGACCTGGTTTGTATATATATTAGATATTCTGTCCTTAAACCTGAAAGCTGCAGCTTTAAAGTCTAGTGCATTATTTTGTTCTTCTTGAACCAGTTTTTTGTCTCCATTTAATTAGTTGACTTTTCGAAAAGTCAAACAATACCAAACTTGGAAAAAAATAATAATACTAATAATTTGGATATTTATGGGATAAAATTTCCCATTTCCGCCCGCAAAACACTCCTTGTTCGTGTGGACCGTCTCATTGGTCAAATTTGAAGCTTCGGATGCTCATAAATATCCATAATACGAAAAATTCTATTTATTTTATTTATCTTATGCTTAGAGTTGAAGAAAATTCCGTGTATCTAAAACCAAATGATTGATAATATCTTACATTAACATTAGCATACGGCAGCCAGTATGCCCCGTTTAGTTTTGAGCCTTATCAAAACGCCTCGTTTAGCACACTTTTGTGGTATGTATATGTAAACTATTAAAGAACATGACACATAATAGATGTTGATCACAAACGAAATAGCGTCACTTGTTATGGCAGTCACTTATCTATAATTGATTTGGATGGATAACACAAAAGTGTGCCACAGTTTGGTCCCATGTCAACGCTCCATATATACGATTGCTCTCTTCTCTCTGGGCAGTGGGCCTTCAGTAACCAAAGCTTCGCACGCGCCCTGTCATGCACACTTCGTCTCAACAAATTGGCCTCTTATTGGGATCTTCAATTTCTATTTCTATGTCGTATATTAATAATACTCTTTCAAGTTAATTAGAAGGGGATATAATCGCCCACATAAATTTCAAAGTCAAAAAAATATTACAAAAATAAATAAAATAAGCAAAGTCAAAATACTTGCCTACAACTTTCCAAGTTGCAGCACGCCGGAACAAATTAAACAAAAGCAAGTTGTTTGAAGAAAGCAAATTAAAGAAGAAGAAAAGGAAATTAAGACACGTGAAGTGCGGGAAACTGAGTTATGGACTAGCTTAAATTTTGGACCACAAAGCAGAAGCCAATCCCACTATTATACATTATTTAACTGAAGATTCGTGCTTTGTTTCTTCAGTGCACGGTTGCCTTACAGCAATTACCTATGACGTGTAGCGTACAGGCAGCCAAAGACAGAGGCGTTTGAAAGGCAAAGAGATCGAAAGCTCTTGAATTCGGCTTGGAGGACTGCACCCCAACCACGGATAATGAGAGAACTAGCTACTTATTCTTAGTGAGAACAAAAAATGCAAATATATATATTTTTAATAGAAATTACACCGTCCATTACTCGTGAAGATAACAAATACAAAAACATCAAATAATAGTTCATCCAGCCATTTAATAGAGTCCAATTTCCTTAGAGTTAATTTGGCCATAGAATGAGTAAGTAGTACAATTTCTGGAAATATGTTGAGCTTTGAAATTTTAGAAACTCTTCTCAACCTAAAAAAAACTTCTGTTAAAATACTCTTTTTATTGTTGATTAGCTCTATCACTCCATAATTAGGGAGAATAATTTTTTTTTGAATTCTATTATACATGTTATATCATATATTATAATTAATATTTATAATTGTACCATCTATTAACCCATTTAAATTCTTACTTAGATACTTTAAATGCTTTCTAATATTTGAGGCATGTCTCTCCACAATTATCAGATAATTGAGAAATGATTGAAATTAACTCTCATAATATTTTTATGAAAGCTTGAACTCTTATATTTAACATTATAAGTGTAAAGACTCTTCTATTAAACTAAAGACCTATTGATAACTATGAAGAATAATTGAGTAGAAGAAACAGACTTTTTAAGTCTAGTTTGATTCCAATACTAATGATGGAGCCTAATAGCTTTTTCCTATAATTATTATCTTTTAACACTTGAGGTTTTGTTGACTCATTTAATAATTTTAAAATAAAGAGGGTTGTATCATCTGTCCAATGATAATAAATGAATGATTTTCATATCATTTTCTTTTCTTTTTCTTATTGATTATATTTTATTTCATAAAACTCATTTTACATATAGAGTCATGGGTGTTTTTTTTCCTCCCCTTTATTAATGGAGTTATTATAAGGTCTATATTGCATCTCTTTTCTCTCAACAAGTCAGACTATTGTAACCCCTTAAATATCATCTTAAAATCCCCGTTTCGATTATACTTACATTGATTCCAAAAATATCTTTTTAATTAACAATCTTAATTTGTTAGTATTTCCTATTATTTAAAATAGTTTTACCACTCTAAAAATCATAATATTTGATTTATTTTCTTTGCAGCATTTGATAAAAAATTATTTTAATTTGTAGATTTATGAATGAAAATCATTCAAAATAGTCTTAGGTACAAAATAGTTAATCTGTAAAAAAAAAAGAAAATAAAATTGGAAAGACATTTTTTAAGATTTAAGCAAAAAAATTAGATATACGAGAGGTCATATCTCAATTCAAAAAATAAAATAAAATAAAAATAAAAGAGAGAGATAAAAATGGATGATAATCAATTTGCAGAAAAAAAAACTATATAACAAGTTCATGTGGGGTCTAAGGAGTTTCAAAAAATAATATTAATTAGTTTATTTTGATTTAAATTGGTTCTCAGATAAAATTTTAATAAAAGAGAGATTTTATTAGAATAACAAAACGGTGCTAATAACTCCACTCTAATTTAAAATTTACATGTTGGGCCAGGAAAGGCCTCAGTCCAAAGTGTGAAAGTACTCGAGCCCAATTTAACTCAAAAAGGGGCCTGGAATCCTTTACCTAAGCCCGGAAATCCCAGTAGAAGTAAAAGATATGACGTCGTAGGCAATTCACAAAATCGCCCATTTCGCCGTTTGCCGTTCAAATTTCATGTATCTACCGTGTCGCGCCAATTCCTGGGTTATATAACAGACACGACTCACCAGTCTTTCTCCAATCCAGACACAAATCAAAAGAAATGGAAGATTTGAGTAAATCGTCACTGAATTTCTTTGCCGATCAACAACTTTGCAATGCCGATGTCCTATCTCCGCTTGAAGTAATCATCATCATCGTCATCTTCATATCACTATCTCCTTTCGGCTAAAATGATTTTTCATTTTCTTTACAGGTTCGAGCGAGGATCGAAGTTTCAGTAATCAATTTTCTAAAGATCTTGAATTCTTCTGATCCCGCGATCTGTGATCTCCCTCTGGTAAAATATACGCCATCTCTCTCTCTCTTTTGAACGAAAAAATGAAAAGAAATTAACTTCCAATTTTGCGTTATGGTCTGATTTCATATTACTGTTGAAAATTCAAATTCAATAGTTATTATTTTGTCTTTTTTAAGTAATTTTCTCGGCAGCCAAACAGAGTCTTTAGATACTTAAAACTGATGAATATTGAATTATCTCAAACTATTGAAATGGACAGATCAACAGAAAGTCGACTAACAGTCGTGTAAGTCAAGGACTGTTGACTGATGTTTCGTGGATCTTTCTCTCTCATTCCTATGGTACGAGGTCCTTGATGAAATCGAATGCAGCTAAAGCCTTTGTTAGAGGTCTTATTCACAATCTTTCATGCTTTGTTAGAGGTCTTTTGGAGATCAACGAGTTCAGCTTGGCTCAACTTTCTTTTCATTCTGTTGATTTAGTTTGGAAGGTAATGGAGATGTGCTTTCAGACACTGTCTCAAGAAAAGCGAGTCACACAGAGAGAATTCTTTTATAAGTTGCTATGTGATTCACCAGAATATTTCACTTCCCAATTGCAAGTTAACAGGACAATCCAAGGTCATTTTTCTGCAACCTCTAGTATCTTTAGTAGACTGACTAAATTCATTGCTTGTGATATTCATTTTTCTTTATTTGATGGAGGTCTTCATTTTACTGTGGCATAGATGTTATAGCATTGCTTCACTGTAGCCGTTTCAGTCTTGGAATTGTGGCATCTAGTAGAGGGCTTGTTGCTGGCCGATTGATGCTTCAGGCACATTATCTGCTCGTTATCCTTTCTTTTGATTGCTTTTTATATGCTGTCTTTTATATATGGTATCATTTGGATTGGTCAAAGTCACTGCTTAGGTTCCCGACAATAGCCAGTTGTTCTGGTGTTTTGGTGTTCTTCTTTCTGGTCATCATCACCACCTAATGAGTGATAGAGTGAATCTTGTGGTACTTGCAAGCTATTGATGGTTAATTCACCCATGGAGATTGGAGCATTCTTGACCTTTTCTTCAGCCACGCCTATGTGAATAACTTGATGTGCAGATTACTAGGTCCTGCATATTGAAGTCCAATGAACTAATTCTTATTATCAAATATTATCATTATGTGAGATAGTTACCTACTCCTAGATTTATCCTTACAGTGTAACATGCGGCCTTGCTTTTCTCCGCATCTCAATTAAGTGCTAGCTTATCTTTCACTTTTGGCTCTGAAAATGTGGTAGGAGCCAAATCAGGAGGTCGTTGATTGTTCTGCATGCGGGACTTCTGGGTATTCTATTTCGGGAGACCTTAGCTTGTTAGAGAAGTTGGATATGAAGACAGATGCGAGGTATATAATTGTGGTAGAAAAGGTAATGTGGGTTTCGACTCTTTCCTAGTACTCTATCAACATTCAACGTCTTGTGATGGTTCCTTGTTTCCAGACAAGACCAGCATTTGACACATGGGTGTTTGCAGCATGCAATATTTCAGCGGCTGACCGAGGATTTTGTGTTCAATCAGATTCCAATTGTTCTTATTACAGCCAAAGGATACCCAGATATTGCCACAAGGTACCTCTTCGCATTGTTTGCATCTTGTTGGCCAGAAGACGACTAAAAACTTCAAAGAAAACTAATTTAACTCGATCTATTCCTTTGAGAGCCTTACAGGTTTCTTCTTCACCGATTGAGCCGGGCTTTCCCTGACTTGCCAATTTTAGCTCTGGTGGACTGGTATGTGTGTCCTTAATCAGTTGTCCCTGCGATACATAATCTATTGCAAGCTCATGACTTCCAGAATTTAATCTTTTTCAAGGAATCCAGCCGGACTAGCTATATTATGCACCTTCAAGTTCGGAAGCATAGGAATGGGAATGGAGGCATACAGATACGGTGCCTGCCTGCGTATCATCCTTAAATGAATATATATTTTTCTCCTTGACTACGAGGTAACTAATGGGCAATAATAGTTTTGTACACTACAGCTTGCAATGTGAAGTGGTTGGGATTGCGGAGTGATGATCTGCAGCTGATTCCTGAACAATCTTTGCTTCCGTTGAAGCCACGGGACCTGCAAATTGCTAGAAGCTTGATGTCCTCGGAAATCTTGCAGGTATAATGCCCTATCCAGCACCTCATGTTTACCCTTTCTCATGTCCTCAACTTCCTAGTCCCTACTTCTCGATAAGGTGGTACTATCATTAATGGCTTTATTTGTGCGAACTCAAAATCTTTTACCGGTGATCGACGGCGTTAACAGGAGAATTACAGAGAAGAATTATCGTTAATGGTTCAGAACGGTCTGAGAGCGGAAGTTGAAGCTTTATACTTCCATGGATATGACTATTTGGGGAAGTACATAGCGAAGAAGATAGTTCAAGCTGATTATATCTAATAACACAAATTGCGAGACGTTGTGATTTGTGGAACGGAATTTAGTGTCATCACCATTCACCCCCGTTTAGATTTTTATTCAATTTTCAACTTGTCTTGGGGAAGACCTTCTGGGATCAACTCGAAGAATAAAAGGCGCCTGAAAAGCGAACGCCAACCAGCGAGTGGACCCAGGCCAATCCACGTGGCCTGCTCGACGAAGCAACGGACACAATCCAGATCCACGATTATTATCATTTAACAACTTCAATAGATATTGGAATGTACCCAATAAACCATGATATCTTCTCATTTAGCTTTTGTTTTGTTTTCTGTCAATTAGCTACCTCAACAAATATTGGATTACAACCACGGATGGTCTTCAGCGACGTGGTTATAAATTATGATCTTTGATTAATCACACGGGTAACACCAAGAGGCAGAAAAGTAAGACGCTGTCAATAGTGGAAACAGATTCCTAGAATAGTTTCCCCCCTTTTCCCTTACACAACAATTTATGCCATTGGATTCTATATTTGATCAAACAATAAAATAGAACCAAAAAAAGAAAAGAAAAACTAATTAAAACCTCCAACTAATTAACTACAACAAATTTTATGTAGACCTGCTCTAATCCAGCCTCTGCTGCAATGTACAGCCGTTACATGGTCTGAAATTCTACAAAAATTTTCAGCCTCTTCTTGGAGTGAGACTAACTCGATTCCTCTCCACCCTGAACTTCATACTACCTTCTAGCTGCAATGATAACTAAAAATGTTATAACCTACTCATATGCCAAAGAAAAGAAAACAAAAATAAAGAAATTCATAAATCAGTGGAAAATCAAGAAGCACCGTCCTGGACAAAAGGACCATGATTCAGTGACCTCCCACTGATCTTATCACCACTCATTACAATTCTTTAGCCATGTATCCAGATATGATCCTCAATTTTGAACAAAGAGACAATGCTCCCAAATGGTTATAGCAAGACATCCATACCTTTTGTCTCAAGTAAGCCAGTGCATCTTTCTTTGAAGAGAAGTTGGATAAGACCGACGTTGAATGTTCATCAATAAGGACTTTCAGTTGTTTTAACTTTAATGATTCACCAGGTACCTGAAATAAGCAGTCAATTAGAAATGGAAAATAATGCAACCAATAGTGCTTCCAGTAAGTAATGACGCACCTGTAGAAGAAGCTTCTTACACAGCTTCTTCACCTTCACTTTAGGTTCATCAATCTTTTGTATCTCGAAAGAGTCATCATGTTTTCGTTTTGCTGAGACTCTAAAATCAGCAGATGGCTCCTCAGCAGACTTCTCATCATCACTATCATCAAAGGACGTCTTCTTCCCTTGATAGCGAACACCAGCTATTTTTTTTGGCCGGTCCTTCATGCCAAGTCCTTGCTTTCCAGTTGTGGATTTATCCTAAAAAATTATATAACGAGGAGAAGGTGAGTCATTAAGACAGTGTGCGTTAGGTTTGTCCATACTGCCGCATAAGGTCTTCACAGCAATCTGATTGGACAGACTACTCTATCCAAGCAGAATTTTGGGAACGCATAAATTGATCAACTGAATATCAGTAACACCACATGACACCCATCATTTGCTCCATTTTCAAAAGCATTGGTAGAAGAACATTTAAATTCCTTATAACATGGTACGTACAAGCCAGACTGGAAAATGTGTCATTTACATATAGACATTAACAAAGAAAGAACTTGGAAGGACGCATACCTGAACTAGGTTGTATAGATTCTCTTGGTCATCTTCATGGAATGCAGTCCTTTCATAAATCTTCTGAGCATCTCCAGCTTTGGTTGCTTTCTTTCTAGTAGCATTCGCCCCAAGATAACCTCCTGAGACAAATCCATTTTTAAAACCCCACCATTCAGGGGAAACATCTTCAATTTTCATTCCTGTCACAATTGGCCAAGGTTATTCCAGAAACAACATAAAATACACAAACAGAGAGATAATTTCCACTACTTAAGGCATCTGATAAGAGTGAGCAAAGTCATAACAAATATCACCACCTTGAGTCTCATCCCATTTACCACATGCAAGATTTATGGAAGGAAGAAGAAGGCACAAGGGCCTTTCTTAGATCTTTATGCATGCTTTAGCTTGTTGGACGCTGTAATGTAAATCACTTTCTTGAGCTTGCATACTATAGCCCGAATCATGGCTACTAATAAAATAAGACTAGAAACCAAAATTAGTCCAACTTTGTTGAGCCTTGTTAGGGATATGGCTTTCTAGACTCTCTAGTAGTCAAATAATGACTCGCACTCTTTCTTAAAGTCAACTTAGGAAACAATGGGCACACCAGACAGTTTAAAAAGTATCCAAACCAATCTAACATCATAGGACAAAGAACTTCTTGTTAGAACCTAACTGCAAACTACCCAAGGATATTTATTACCTTCGGTGCAAAAATCTTGACTCTCAGGTGCCTCCACAGGCTCCACCATGCCATCTACACTAGAATCTACATCTGGCGGCTCCTCAACCTTTCTGACCTATGGAAGAGCGTCCAAAGTAAATAAACTGAGACCAAAATCAACTAGAATATTGCAAAGCACATAACATACAATATAAAGAGAATTACTACACAAAATATCATCGAGAAGGAATCAAAAACAAATTACCAAATTTATATTCTCTATTGCTGTTTGCATATTAAGAGTTCACATAATATACAGAGAAACAGAGAAGTTAACGTAACTGTGAATCAAGATTCAGAAAATTCTAGTCATAACTCTCTGTACAGAAACTAAATCTAAAAGAATTTTAATCATAGGAGTTCAGGTAAGTTTGAACTTACAAGAATTCCTTCAAGATCCTTTGAAGAATATCCATGAACAAGCTTCCCTCTCTCTCTTTTCTTACATCTAAGAACAAGAAGAATAAACGGATAAACATAATTCCACTTCATGTTGGAAAAAAGGGCAAGACATAATTGAAAATACACAAACACAAAGATTGCAAAATAATTGCACCGACCTTCCTTGTGGTCTGGTAGCCTTGACAATTTGATCCTGACAATCAACAATCCCTTCAGTCCCAGTTTCTACTGATGCATCATCCTTCTCAGCTGTTAAACACAAGGCCAACAGTTGTCGGGTTATAAGTTTAAAATACAATATCAAGTGCAAATGCATCTGCTTAATTCATTATTTTTTACCTTCATCATTAGTTTGTGTTGCTTGCTGCTATTGCCAACCAAATAAATAAAAAGAAGAAGGTCATAAGTTGATACATTTTTTAATCACAGCAGACAATCAGAAAATTAACATGAAGTATACCACTTTCAATCGTTTCAGAATACTATCAAATTGTGCCGTATCAAATGCCCATGGATTTGGCTTGTCTACACCAATGCCTGTGAAATTAAAAGAAATAAAATTTACAAAAACATCAATACATAGTTACTGTATCAAATTCAAGAAAAAAATCATAGAAATGCCAAGCTCCACTAAAGTCCTTGCAAAACGGAATATATATTTGTATCAAGTAAGGCTACTATTTGATAACATAATAAATAAATAAATGAAGAAACAGGAATAGAAAGAGAAAAACCAGTAGTATCCTGTTTGTTTTTTACTCGAATGTATCCTTTGATTCCTTGCTTGTCTTTCCCTAAACCCTCTCCTTCTTCCCATCCCTGCACAAATCCATCCCGTGATCAAAATAAACGTATAACACGAACATAAGCACATATGTATGCCAGCGAGAGAGAGAGAGAGACTACCATTTGTTTCATGAGTCGGAACGCAGCGGATTTCCTAGCGACGCCGACATAGCAGAGAGAGGCTTCTGGTACGGCCATCTTTTGCTTTATTTTGCTTCTTCTTTGCTCGGCCGACGATCCAGAGCCGTTTTCCGGCTTTAGGAATGGAAAAGTGAAGAGAGTTCAAGAAAATGAACTCGAAAACCCTAAGAGGAATGGAGGACTACCTGGATGCTTCTCAAGGGTTTTAGATTCCGTGGAGACCCGCTATCTGGCGGTTGCGATTTTGATCAAGTATGATTGATGTATTTGTTTGAGAGTGGGTTAAGTGAATCTGACGGTGATTATTGCTTCACATCTGTTTAACATGATAGCGTACGGTGAGAGATTGATTTTCACCTGGAAAAGGATTTCCACCTACCGCAGAACGATCCATATTAAGAAAGCATTTTTTTTTTTATGCCAAAATTTATTCCAAAATTAAAATTTCATCCTCAATTATCCAACAATCTCGTGTAGCAAAGTTATAAAATTAAAATGAAATTTCGGTCTCCATTGCATTTTTTTAATTAAAATCACTATTTTTTAAAATGTGAAAATATTAAAATACTATTTTATTTTAGATAAATAATTTATATGCTTTTGCTTTTTTTTTTCTCATTGAGTTCAATTCTCACTTAAATTTCTAAATTATGAAATTTTTAAGAGATTGTTTGTTAAATGTTTGAATTTTAAAATTTTATTAATTTCATATCTTTTTAAAAATTTACTTGTTTGGTTTTTATAACTCATGTCTAATTTTTAAATATTAATAACTGAATAGAAAAAATAAGTTTTTGTGACTTTTATCTTAATGAAAAAGATCTCAATAATAATTAAATATTATATTTAATAAAATCTTTATAAAATAACTTATTTCTTAAACTATAAAATTAAAATCTTTTTATTTTAATTTACAATAATGTAAATGTCAAAGAACCAAGTTAAGATATTTTTTATTATAAAAATAAATAAGATGTCACTTATATTCAAATATTAAAAAAAAACACATGATTCAAATTTTCATGTTTAGACTCATTCAAACTTTAGAAAAATTTAAACTTATTTAGATTTTAAACAAAAAAACAAACGCTACCTAAAATAGAATGCTACCTCAATAATTGTAAATTTGCTTCTCTGAAATTCAAAAAAATATGTAGGCTTGGTTTCCATATTTGTCAATGTACTTCTCTCAAATTCAAAAAAATATTTACAAAGTAAATGGTTGAAAATTGCTTGTGACAACATTGTTGGCCGTAAATTATTCTCTAAATATATTGGTGAAAATACCTCATTGATATAAGGTGGATATTGTTTTTAGTAGTATAATTTTTTAAGTAAATATAAAAAAAAGCTACTTAGTGAGAGTAGCGATTTGAATCCTTAAAGACTCACTCTTTTTGAATTAAGAGTCTTTCTGAATTAAGAGTAATTGAATAAAGATAATTACGCTCTTTCTCTTTTATGAAATGCGAATGGAACAAATACTTTTTAAACAATATTAAGTGTAGACAATCTAAGCAAGTGTTTCGTAAATTTTAATGTATATAAATTTGTAGTTCCAATATGCGCATTTGTAATTATATGCTAAAATAACAATTGTAAATACTTAATATAATATAAATTATCTAATTGTGTCATTAATCTAATAAAATAAAATAAATATCTAAATTATGCTAAAATATATAAATTTAGGATACCAATTGCACAAAAGTTTTCCTTTTCTTTTACATGGATGATGGATGCATATGAAATACAAAATATATGTACACATATCTGGTAAAAACTTTAGAAAATTGCTATATGCAAAATAAAATGGGTTGGGACCGAAACGGGCCAAAATGTTATAGGAGAGAGGCGCTATATATGGGAAAATCATGGATTCCTGGCGAAGCTGAGTCTAGAATCGTGCGTGCCATTGTGCTTGCGCGCTCTCTTTCTCTCTCTCTCTTTCTGTTTGTCTGTGTGTCTGTCTGTCTGGTGGTGTCTCTTGAAATTAGATTAGGGTGCATAAACCGGCATTTGCAATGGGTTCTATGCTCGGTGACTGGCCCTCTTTTGACCCTCACAACTTCAGCCAACTTCGTCCCTCCGATCCCTCTAATCCATCTGTACGTACTTTACTATACCCATTTTTTTTCTTAATGTTTAATTTTCTTATCAATCAGAAATAAGCAAAATACTACACAACTGATCCTGATAAGATTTTCTCGAGCTTGTTTAGTGAAATAAATTATGATCTTTTTCTAGAGTCGGTTCTGTGTATTTCTCATGTGAATTATTAGAGTATATTTAAGGTTTTTTTTTTTTTTAAAAAAAAAGGAGCACATCATTTGGGTAGCATAAGCTTCCTGTTGTGCATTTGAAAAAAAAATGCCATTTTAAGAGTCTGATAGTGTAGACATTGTTGTGGTGTTTGTTTTTCATTTTGATGCATCCTAGCTTTGGATGTCTGGTTCGATCAAATCTAGTGTAATCAGAGTAATGTTAGTTGATGATGACTTTGACTGCAGCATTTCTAGTAGGTTAATTGTGGTGTCTAGTTTGTGAGTATGCTATTAAATGCTATTGGTGTATGCTTAGTTTTTCGATGAAGCTGTGGAGGTGCAACATGTCAGATTGATCTTTCACTCAGAAGCTTTAGCAGCCACTAACCAGAAGTTCTCGTAGTCTCCGACCTAAGATGCATTGTGTATATTTCAACGCGCTTATCCACGCTTATCTGGCAAACTTAATGCCTGCTTGGGATTTTCATGGAGTTTCAAACAGTCACTTATTTGAGAATCCACTTACCAATTGTGCATGTTACTCGTTGTTTAAGTTGTTGGAAACAAATTGCTGCATTGATAGCTACGTTATAATCTTTTTAATTTTGCTTAGCCTGTATTATTTTAATTTGGTTACACAAGATTGTTGGTTTTAGCCCTTGTCAAGGGAGCCGATATGTTGATTGAGAATTTGCTCAAGGATGATACTGGCAGAAATCGTAGCTGGATAGCTTACTGTGATAATTAATCATCAGAAATGTTGAATCCTGGCAAGATTGAAGAGAGAGATTTGTAAATAATGACATCAAATTCTTTAACCTACTTTTAGCTCTTGGAAGTGACATAATTGGTATTGAAATAATGGACACATTGATGAAGTATGACGATGAGATTCTGAACACGTAGAGAACTAATATGTAGGAACAAATTCAGGATGGGATGGAGTGTTAATTATAGAGTAGTTTATTGGCCCACTCTCTTGTTCTGTCCTCTATTTTAATGTTCTTTTGCCGCTTGATTGCTTCTTGGTTTATCTTCAGTTTGATCTGAGTTTCAATGAAGAAATGGCCATGGTAACTAAATAACTTAAGATATTGTTGTTTGGAAACTTGTTATTGCGATGCATTAGATTATATGATAAATTTGATTCAACACAAATTTTGATATCTATATTCACTAACCCATATATTGAAATATTTAATAGGCTTAAAGATTACTGTCATTAAATCAATGACCCATCAAATAAGGTGAACCAAGTTCTGTGATGTATAATTTCCTTTTTCATTTTTTTGTGTCTGTGTAGAAACTTACACCTGCCACCTATCGCCCTACTCACAGCCGTACTCTCCCACCACCTGACCAAGGTATTGACACAATCTTCACATCTCCTTATTGCATTAAAAGCTTTTTTCCAGAATGGTTATTCCTGGCTTTTTGAATCATCTGTTGTATCATATGTATAGTAATCTTTAATTGATTTTGTTACAGTTCCTCTCTTCACGTGACGTATATTTTCACGATGCAATCTATAAATCTGTTAGACTTGTCTGGCTAGGTTTGCTTTCATGGATAATGTTGAAATTTTTATGTTTGTGTAGATCAAATGCCAGCACTTCCTCACATGCTGAATCCATTAACTATCTTTTTGTAAAATATTGTTGGTGTACAACTATATATGGATAAACCAGTTTGGATTTTAGAAGAGACTAAAAAATTAGGGTAGAGACTCTCCATGTATAACAGAGAGATCATGATTGCTTGGGCGGTAAAAGAATTCCTTGTTTAAATCTTGACCTAAATGCAATTATCAACGGGATTCGAGATGTGTGTTCGTCTGCTGTCAATGGGTACATTGTATGTAATTCTGGTGGAACTTACTTTTGTTATAGCTTCCTATGCTGTTTTGGTGTTGCCACATAATTACTATGGAAACAAATAGAAAATGAACACTGTTTTTGGCAGTGATTAATACTGAAGCCAAAAATATTCTCATGAGAAATTTCTATCAGCGAGCTGAAGATAAGGTTAGTATCATTTAAGATGTATCTTCTGCCAGTACATATGTAGCAAGAGAGTGAATCTACAAACACTTCATTAACTTCTTCCTCTGTTTTAGCAGTTGAGACCAAAAAGAGCTGCCTCAGAGCATTTAATACCAGAGCATGGATGTAAGCAACTTAGGGCTTCTACGTCAAACTGAGATGGATGCAAGCAACTAGGCTTCCACCTTACATAAGTTTTCCTGCCTTACCCAGGAACCCTACTGTTAGTAAATATCCATGTGTGTGCGCGTGCGCGCGCGCATCTTGTAATGATGTCATATATATTGTAATCTGTTGAGTTCAGATATGTACATTTTTTGTGTACTAATAATATTTGCTTGGGTGATCCCTTCTACAAGGTGCAGGGATGATCAGTTAATACTTTGCACTCCTTCCTGTGCTGGTATCATTTTATGTGAATGACTGATGTGGGCATTCACACCACATTTACATTTAATTGCGTGAGGCTAGTGTCTTTATATGTGGTTTTTCTGCATTTGATACTACTTGAACATATGTTGCAAGCATTTTTTTATTTTTTCTTTATTTTTTTCTGGGGATGTCCTTCATAACTGATGGTAATGATTTTTGTTCGGTTCCCTGTTTAATATTGAACAATCCAAAGATTTATTGCTGGCAAGGTTGGTGATTGGTTAATTTTGTTTTAAAAGAAGGATCATATTTCGATATACTAGCATTACAATTTAAGGGGCGTGTATTTTTCTGCTTTAAATCTAAATAATTTGGAATTTGGCTAAAATTTGAATAAGTTCAAATACGAGTGGCTAAATAATTTTTAATATCTGAATAATTTTGTTTGTTTTTATAAATAAACAAATTTTAAATATAATTATTTAACATTTATATCCATATAAGTTAAAACAAATAAAGGAATTAAATTTTATAATTTAAGAAATAAGTATTTTTTTATAGAGGTATTTTATAATATAGTATTTATTTCTCATGCAAATTTGACTTTTCTCTATTTAAATAAAAATTACAAAAGTTTTTTTTTTTTAATTCACATGTGAACAATTGAAACTTAAACATAAATTATCAAGAAAAAAGTAAATAAAAAAAGTAAATTAATAAAATTTCAAACTCTAGATGTTTAACAAACAATCATTTAGTTCAAGAGTCAATGGAGAATAATTTAGGTATAGCATGATTGGCTGAGGCTCTTGCTTGTTTTTGAAAATTTTTAAATCAATTTTTGATGTTTGTCAAATTTTTAACTTTGCTTTACCATAAAGCTCCTGTTAAATTTGAAAAATGTAAAAGATAGGAGACAATAAATTTTAAAGACACACGTTCTAGTTTTGACTTTTTTTTTTCCAAAATGTAAATTCTCTTTTTCTGTAGCTTCACTCTATTATTGCCATTCAAGATTCCACTGTTTCATTTTTTTTTTTTTGGTATTTAATGTTTGGAAATCTATTTTAATAAATTTTGAATATAGTAAATGACTTGACGCGCTAATTGGATGAGGGCCAATGGCTAAATGATAGTAAGTTACACAACGGGGGAGATGAAGGCCTGCGGAGTAAACAGCAGTCGAATGCTTCCCAGTCCTCTTTCATCCTCCAACATTTTCAATATATGAAAACACATTAACAACATTTGTGAATGTATTTGTTTTAGACAGATTTGGCGGGGAGGGAAAGAGAAAAAGCTATCTAAAATAATAAATTTATTTTTTTGAGTAAACGGATTAACACTCTAGGTTATTGTGTGTAATATTTTTAAAATTTAAATGAGATAATAGGGGGAAGGTTGATGATGGCAGTGAAAGAGCAGAATTTAGAAAAGAGGTCCTCTAAACCATACTTTAAATCTGCAAAATAATAAAAAAGAAAGTAGAAGTGAAGCTAAGATAATTCGACGTCTACACTCCAACGTTCAAGTTAACAACTCAAGTTTTTTAATGGTGAGAGCTTACTAAATTGAAAAAGACTTTTTTTTTTATTTTGTGGAGTGTATGTATAATTATAAATGTGAGAAGAACCTCAACACTTTTATATATGGAGTATACATGCTGTCACATGACGTATTTTTTATGATTATAGACTATACTTTTACTTTTTTTAATAATTTTTTAAGTTCTTAAAAGCATGTTTGGGGAGTAAGAAGGTGTTCATGGTGTATTTGATTCTTTGGGGCACGTGGCATACACCGGTGAGTGGTCTAAGATACTTTAGCAGAGGCTGTCTGATAGGACGGCTGAAGACCATTGTCTTTAGTGCAACATTCTTTATTTTTTGATAGAGATGACAGTCGGTTATCACTATTTTTTTAACATAACATTCTAATATATAATTTCATAAAATTGAATATTATCTTTTAAGTAATAGAAACATATCTCGTGATTAACTTTTCAAAGACTTTTCCTTTATCGCTTCACATCTAAACTTTTGAGTATCTTAGTTGTTGAGATTATAATGTAGGTTAGGTATCTTGTGTAAGATACCTTAGGTATCGATTTTATGATGGAGGTCAAATACCTCATGTACCTTAAGTCCCGAGTTTATGATATAGAGCATATACCTCATGTTAGATATCTTAGATGTCAATTTTATAGTGTAGGTTGAGTATCTCATATAAGAGATTTCTGGTATCGAATTTATAACATAGGTAAGTATCTCAAAAATCGAATTTATAATATAGGTTGAATACCTCAAGAGTGTTGAGTTTATAATGTAGATTGAGTATCCCAAGAAAATAAATTATAATTAAATAACTTTTGCATCAATGCGTGACACTTCATTTTCAATGGTCTATTTATTTCCAATCAGTATTAAATAACATATTTATTAATTTTAATAGTTGTTATTTATTAAAATTTTTTAAAATTATATTAGTGGCGTAAATAGGCCTCTACTGTATTAAACTTCACACACCGCCACTAAATTCAGGGTCTATTACTCTGTTATGCAATTGTTTGTTGTTACTGGACGTTACATGAAACTCGTCGATCGAAGGTTTTTCAAGTGTGCCTGATGGGTTACTTTGAACATGAAACTGACGTTACCTACTCTTAAAGAAGAGTTAAGAAGTTACCAACCTTTATGAGACCAGTCAACATTGTAACACCGAAGAAAAATTAAAATAAAGAAAAAAAATCGACTGGTCCTAACCGCACGGCGCAGACAATTTAAAATCACACACATTTTATTTCAGGTGGCTTTCGGCTTGGCTCATATATATCGAGCAGACAGCAGAGCACGAACAGCGTCCCTCCCTCTATCCGTATAATTTGATGCTGTTGACGATGGCCGCTCAATCATACGCCACCACCACTCTTCACATCAAAATTACGAATAGGCCGCTGAGTCCTCCTCCGTTGAATTCGAAGCCTCGTAGCTTAAGCGCCAAGTGTCTCCGGACAACACAGTCAACGTCGCTGCCTCGTGTTTCAGTTTCAGCTGCAGCCACTTCTTCCATCGAAGTTAAAGAGTCATCGGCTTCAATCCAACCGTCCAAATCAAAATCACTGCCTTTTCGTGTGGGCCATGGGTTTGATCTTCATAGATTGGAGCCTGGCTACCCTCTGATCATCGGTGGAATCAATGTTCCTCACGAGAGAGGCTGCGAGGCTCACTCTGACGGTACCCCGTTACTCTCTCTCTCTCTCTCTCTCTCTCTCTCTCTCTCTAATTTATAAAATTATCAAACTTTTATAAATCTGCATCTGCTTATAGAAATATTCCATAAATTTTTTATTCTAATGACTGTCAAAATTATCATATGAGCGCGCTTCACTCTAACATCATTCAACTAACAATTTATGATTGATTTGCATGCCAACCGATGTGACATTATCAATAACTCTTCGTTAAAGTAGTTAGTTAACTTATCATCTGCTCTGAAGTGTATGAGGGATTTAAGTTAGCATTATTCTTCAAATAATAATAATAATAATAATAATAATAATAATTATTATTATTATTATTATTATTAGTAAAACAATAATGATATGAATAAATATTTTGGAAAGAAAATTGTACCTTATTTTGGATAAAATTAAACTGTATGAATTGCAGATTTGCGACAATTTTCCGTTATGGGGTCCCAAAGAAAAGGGGCTCTTCTTTAAAATTGTAGTTAATTGATTGTTGTTGTTATATAGGTGATGTTTTGCTTCACTGTGTTGTGGATGCAATTTTGGGAGCATTGGGTCTTCCTGATATTGGTCAGATATTTCCTGATTCTGATCCTAAGTGGAAGGGTGCACCATCCTCTGTTTTTATCAAAGAAGCTGTAAGAGTTTTGTTTTTTTTTTTTTTAATTTATTTTTCTAATTGACATTCAAATAGGAATGGGACTTAGAAATTCTATGATATAGCTTCAAAATTTGTGGTGCCTTCACAGCAGAGATTAAAAGAGAAAAGAAAAAAAAGGATAAAGAGCTTCCAATCTTGTTAGGGTTGAAGGGACAAAGAATCAAAGAGACTTTCTTTAAGAATTGGTAACAAATGTTTTAACATGACAATCGTGGCAGATTGTTTTATTCGAAGGGCTGTTATTTGGTGTCATTATGCATTTACCAATGGCTACATTAAGTGTGTTTGGAATTGAGGTGTTGTGGTGTTAAAGCCATGACTGATGGGCAATGGACGCATTAGATGTCAAATATAAGTGGGAGAGTGAGAGGTGAAGATTATTAGTTCCTGAATGAAAGTTGGTGCTTACCAAAAGCTTTAGCTATTGTACTTTCAAAGTCGAAGCCCAGAAATCCCAAATATTAGCACTTTTTAATTTCAAATTAAGGATTCATTATGGTATAGCTACTCTCAAGTGTCTATGGGAAATGAATAACACTTTAAGTTTGGCCCATGACAACTGCACGATTGCATAAGCTTAGAGACACTTACATCCATCTTTTGAAAGCTTATTGACTAGGAAGTTAACAATAACCTATGTTGACATAAACATTTTGAAGTTTTACCACTGATTATCATCTATGTACGAAAAGGTTTCTTTTGTGGTTCTACTTATGCATACAGCATATATTTGTGTTTATGGAGAGGAATCGTTGGTCAAAATGAAATGCATGTTTGTGAGTTGGATGGACAGAAATAAGAAAAAGTTTAGCTGAATGTTCTAACAACTGCCTCCACGAATTGCTTGTCTACTGTGAAATGTTTCAGAGAAAGTTAAAACTAGTTTGGCTATAAATGACTTGACACAATTATAAAGGGTTATGAGATTAAAGGAAAGGAAACATGAGACAAATGGGCAAAGGGAAAAAATTTTTGCAAGAGCAAGGGACAAATATAGTGCTGTGGATCTCCAAGTTGCATGACTACCTGGTTGTAGTGCTCTGTTTATTCTGAACAAATGGTGGGTTGGTTCTAACTGGCTTGGCTCATTTGGTTTGTGGGCCCTTAAACCTGCTGCCAGGCCAGGCCCATCACGAGTCTGGCCCACTCAACCCATTTGATACCGCTGTTAAAGACTAGAGAATGTACCCTAATTCCACTGAATAGGATATATAGCTTAGCCTAGAATACTTGTATTGATTGGGATAATTTGCCTTCAGTTGTGTTATATCAAAATATGGTAAAACCAATCACAAAGGGGCCTACTTGATAGAAATTTGATACCTTAGCTCAAAATTATTTGGCATTAGAAAAAGTTTCCAATTTTATGCCTGCCATTCACAATCTGAGAGAAAATTCATCTTGTGACTTTTTTTTTCAGTTCATTGTGTACATTGGACACTGATTCTTGCGCATCCTTTGTTTAAAGTTCTACTAACTCAAGTTGGCTGTAGCATGATTATTCTTATTTTGAAATAATTGGAACCCAGTCTAAGCAGTTAGTTGATTCATTGAATGAAGCTCATCAGGTGTTAATCTGATCCATTTCAGGTGAGACTCATGGATGAGGCAGGCTATGAGATTGGGAACTTGGATGCCACACTAATTCTTCAGAGACCAAAACTGAGCCCATACAAGGAAGCTATCCGAACCCACTTGTCTGAACTGCTAGGAGCAGATCCCACCGTTGTAAATCTGAAAGCGAAAACTCATGAAAAAGTTGATAGCCTTGGTGAAAATCGAAGTATTGCAGCTCACACTGTGATCCTTCTCATGAAGAAGTAAAGGTAAACAACGATTTGGGAATTGTCTTAAATGCAGCAGTTGTATCCTATTATCATTGTTCTATTTGTATTCTGCTTACAAAGATTTTTGACATGGTATAGATTTCCAATGATAGGTTTTGTTTCATACTTTCATACTTGAACAATCTGTAATGGTAAGGTCTTTCAGCAGCCTCAGGTTGGGTTTGGTATTTTGGTGAATGGTAATGTGTCATGAAAATTAATATTTGAACTAAGATCGGAGAAAACATGGATAAGGAATTTTGTATTTTTGTCAAATGAAACACTAATGATTTCACTTTAAAAAAAATTTTGAAAACTCTGCAGCATAATTTTGTCCTGTTTTCACTTTTTATTCAAAAATCATTTTCCTTTCATAAAATTAATAAAAGTATTTAAGCAAGATATGTACTGTTTGGTTTAGGAACTAAAATTGAAACCAATTAAATAAAATTGAAACCAATTAGTTCATGAATTTAGGAACTAAATATGAACGGCAAACTGAATTGAATTAAATTAACTCAGTTCAATTTGGTCATATGATTTAGTCTGATTTGGTTCAAGTAGGGTTGGTAATGGAATGGGACGGGACGTGATTTGTTGATCCTAATCCTGTATGCAATTGAGATTAAAAAAAAAAGTTTCATTCTTATACTTTATTTTTTTGGGATAAAAATATATTTAAGTCCTATCCCATTAAATATTTCCCCCCATCCTATTGTCATAAATAGTCTCGAATAAATAAATTTTAACTTTTTTTTAAAGAATCCTCATAATTTAGTATAGTAAAAAATAAAAATTAAAAGATTCAATGTTTCATTGCTAAACCAAATCAATCTAAGTTTCAAAGTTTAAGCAAACATTAAAAATTAATAAAAAAATTCCAAAATTTGACTTCAATTCTAGTTCTCACTTCTTTTGATAAGAAAACTTTATTTTCTAATCGCACTTTCAAGACTACATTTTCAAATTTCTGTATAAACTTATAAAAATTAATTAAGAATGGTAAGGGTAAGACTAATATATTTTGATAATTATATAATAACTAATCATTAATGTTCAAAATTATTAATAAAATTAGTTACCTCTTCAATCTCTACATCAACTTCTTCTTTCTTTGCGAATGTAAAATTTCACTAGAAATTGTAGGCCCATTGTCTTAGAAAACATTAAAAAAAAAAAGATTAAAGGACTAGAAAAGAAAATAAAAAAAAGTTTTGAAGATTTAAAATATGCATAAATTACAATAAAATAATTTACCTCTTGTGTAAGCATGCAACCAACTAATAATTTCAATTGTTTGTGGATGTAGTCTATTACGATGTAGGCTAAGTACTCTACCACCTATGCTAAAAGTCGATTCTGAAGTAACTATTGACACTGGGATTTCTAGTATATCTCTAGCAATAGTAGATAACAAAGGATATTGTACTACATTTATTTTCCACCACCCCACAATATCAAAATTTTTGTCTTTAGTAATCAAGACATATTTGCCTAAATATGACTCAAGTTTAGTCTTATAATTCTCAACCATATCGGCTTTCACAAAATTATCATACCTACTTGAAACTTGTTCCTGAACATGGAACATGACAGCTAAAGACTCTCTCATACTAGAATTAAAAGCACCAATGCTAGAACTGCTTATAGATAATTTAGCCTTAAATTCATACTCCTTTATTCAGTCCTTTAAAAATATATGAACTCTCTCAATATGAATATTTGATCATCATTATATAACAATGGAAAGTAAAACTCAATCAATTTCATTTTTTATTTAAGATCCAACATTGTTGTCACTATTAATATCCCATTAACATCCTTTCAATATTTTTTAAATTTGTCAGTCATGTTAAGTGTTATTTTTCTAACTTCATCATGCTCACATATAACCCAATTACCTAATGATAATTTAATCTCACAAATATAAATGAAAAACAAATTGGATGTAGGGTACTTAGTTTTAGAAAATACCTCAGTTACATTATAAAATGATTTCAAATTATTTGACAATATATGAACTAACTCCCACTCATTTTCACTTGGCAAACGCTTATATTGTGCCTCTAATTGCTATATGATCTATAAAAGACATGTTTATACTCCAGGACAATAGAAATCATGAGATAATTACAGTTCCATCTAGTGATTCAATCAAGAACCAACTCCTACTACTTGGAACATTCAATTTACGAGAACTCTCTTTAAATCGTTCCCTTCTTCTTTGAGGGATAACTATCCAAAATGCAACACTAGCACAAATTAAAATGTGAGTAGTATAAAACTAATCCCATTTTAGCAACACTCCCACTAATGACACTTAATCCCTCTTTAACAATCAAATTTAAATTGTGAGTAGTATAATGCATATGAAATAACCCACCATCCATAAGTAAATTACTTTTATCAAGTTTATCTAATAGAAGTTAAATCATTCATTCATTAGTAGTGTAATTATCGACAATTATTGCAGATAACTTATGCTCAAAATTAAGATCCATTAAACATCTCAATAATACATCACAAAGTACTTGAGAAGTACGTCGAGTTTGTATATGAATAAATTTATATAGAAAATATACAATTAATTACAAATATACTCAATAAACAAATATAATGCACTAAATATTTCAATGTTAATTAAAAATAAGTATAGTACCTCAAAATTTGACTTCATAAAAGACCAAGAATCATCAATAAAGTGTGTTATAATACTTATGTACCTTTTGTTTAGGAGCCACAAGTCCACATGTCAGTTGTGATTGCAACTTTACCGCTATTACTCTCTATAAAACTCACAACCTTAGCCTTCTTCATCTCATATATCTCTATAGTATCACTTTTTATAATATTAAGAGACATATTTTTCCATATTGGATTTAAAGAAGACAATACTTTTTTAAACTATTCATGTTCAATGCAACTTAATGGGTCCTCATGCATAATGATCATATATGCAATTAATCTTCTAGTGACATCAGGATCAAAAGAATAAGTCTCTACCTTTACATTTCCTTGATCATCCTCAACTGTTTTTAACTTTTTTGAATAAGGTATTATCTCAATGTTTTCATCGAGGGCATGTTTTCATGTGATCAGTCAAGTGTCTTGTTCCATCTCCAGGACCTCCAAAATAGTCTTTATTGCAGTACTTACAAAAGACTCTTATTTTTCCATTCTTTGTCTTCCTTTCTAAATGTTTTCAGATGACTGATCTTAATCTTAATGTTAAATAATTATCTTTGGCATTTTTTTCAACAATAATTACATCATCATTATCTAAGCTTTCGTCCATTGGAGAAGTTGCCATTCTTTAATACAAAAATAAAACAACAAACCAAAACTCAAATAAATAAATTAAACATAAATAAACTTTTCACAAATATCAAATCATATAAAACAAAAGTAATAATATTAGGAACGACAAGAACCTTTACAAATTTGTCTTATTGACAAATATATACACATATTACAAATTTTAAAACAAAATATAATTGAAATAAATATAATAATCATTATAATATAAAAACTTCAACATCACTATATATAATATAATAATATTTATCAAACATGAATCAGAGGACAAGACAGAATTTTAGCAAAGTTGCGAACACTAAAAATAAAAAAAGTTAAATTATGAACATTAAGATACTGTGCAGAGACAGAGAAGTGAAAATTTTGCGGATGAACTTCCAGTAGAGGTGTAGTGGGCAAGTTACAGACTCACAGGTGGCTACTCGGAACTTTTGTGGCAACATGAAATTTTTTATGGTGAAGACGAGGTGCGGTGCTGGTCGTCAATATTGTGGAGCATTAATTTGAGAAATCGATTGCCTTTTGAAGGATAACTACTACTATTAATTATTAATTTTTATTACGAATTTTCACTTTCTATTTTTAATTATAATATCAATGAGATATATAAGACAAGAAAGAATTTTATAATTTGTCCTTCTCCCATCCTATAAATAAAAATAAAATCCATCCCACTTTAATTTAGAATATAAAAATATGTCCTAATCTTATTTCAAACAGAAAAAATTACCATCCTTAGGTCTAAGTAATTTTACCCATAATATGTTATAAAAAATGACATAATAGCATTATATTATTACTACAACAACAATCTTAAGTTCATAAATCCACAATCAATTAAAAAAGAGTCCAATAATAATTTAGAAATCTACTATAATTACAAAAAAAAAAAATCACTTTGATGCTTCATTGCCACTTAGAACTCTCTCAATCATTATTTCTTAATCCTTTAGCTTTCATATCCACAATAATTGTACTATCTCTCAAAGTGAGCCATTGGCCAAATGCTAATAGGGTGGTAGAATGTCAAAGTCTAGATCTCGATATAAATTTGAATTCGAATTCAAATTAATATTTTCATTTTTAGATCCGCATTTGGATCCATAAAAAAATATGTAAATTTGAATGTTGGTAATATCCGCACAGATTGCGGCAGAATATTTTGGATATCCAAATCCATATATATTAAAATATAACAATTTAAAATTCAAAATTATTAATAATATCAAATAAAATTCACTCACAATTTAACAATTAACAATTCAATCCCGAGAATAACATACAATACCATAAATTCAGAACAAAAAAATGTACCACATCATATATTAAACATCACAAGTAATATTAAAGTAAGACACAATACCACCAAAAATCCACAAATAAAATTATAAAAACACCATAAATCCACATAAAATATTGCATATCCCAATATATTTTATAATTTAATTTAACTTAGGTATTTTTTAATTAGTACTTTTTTCATTTAAGTTATACATTTGTTAATTTAATTTTAATTTAATAAAAAAATGTGGATATGGATATTCAATTTTTTCAGATACATTTTGAGGATATGAAATTACATTTTCTAATATGCAAGTCCAAAACTTTCGGAACTTTACAGATCCAGGCTAGATCTAGATATTTTTGCCATCTCTAAACATCAACAATTAAACAAAATAAGATAGTGTATAATATCACATTAATAATCATATGTATTAGCTAGCAATTAAAAATCTCAGCTTCATTGCCTAAATGTTCTTCATTTTAAACCACATGAATGAAAACTAAACAAATTAAAATTGTGAGATCTACTTAAAATAAACTTAAATTTAAAATTTAAAAAACATGCATTTTGAAAGTTTTTCCATAAACTCATTTTCTTGAACTAATTGATTAAGATTTATTATCATATCCAAGAAAAGAGAAGACCACAACTAGTTTTGTGTTAATATCAATGCTTCAACAATATTAAGAGTTAAAGACTTTCTATATTGATCTAGTTTACCCTTGGGTCTTAAATTTCAAATTTTTATTTTCATAAATTATATTTTTAATTTTTCAGTGAACTGTTTGGTTGGTTTCGGTGATTAGGCTTGGCTTTAAATCAAACCAAACAAGAGCCAATTAGTTCAAAAGTTTTTGAACCACTCGGCTTTGCTGCCCAAATTGAATTGAACGAAACTGCCATAATATTCAGTTCGGCCCACCCCTAGTTGTAATTCTTTTATCATCGGCTCAGGAGGTTTTCCTGGATTTTTGAAAGAATCGGACTATTAGCACCCTCTAAATCTTATTGAAACCCCTTTTAAATTATATTTCATTTAATGCCAAGATTACTCTTATTCCAAACTTTTCATTAATGAATTTTTTAATTTCTAATCATTTTTTTTTCACTTTTGCAGTCTTAATATTTTTAGTCCTCTCTTCAAACTTTCTTCATTATTTAATTTCTAAAAAGAAATCTAAAAGAAAAAGTAAGAAAAATATTATACTTAGAAACCCCTTTTAAATTATGTTTCATGAGTCTAATACAATTTTACACCACCTATAAATTTTGGATTCAATAATTAGTTTGAGAATTCTTAAAAAATTATTTGTAGTGGGATAGAATTTTATTTAATTTATTTTCCTATTGTGTTTTATCTTAATTAAGTTGTTGTGTTTATTACAAGATTTTTTTTTTTGGCTTTAGAGGATTACTTCTTAATTCAGATTATTTTAATGATAATACAAAATATTTTATTGTGCAAGAAATAAAATTAAAGATAAAAAAAATATAAATGACTTAATTATATTTATATTTATCTTTAAATGTAATTAAAATATAAATAAAGTTTTATGAGATTAATAAAGGATGCCAATAGTCCTAACTCTTTTTGAAATCTCTTTTATAAATTTTTTTTAACACCGGTACTATAGTTTTAATTATCACAGACGACCTCCATTATTAACCGACCCATGGAAACAAAAGTTCAAAATCAACAAATTTCGTAAATCCACCCCGTAAATACCAAAAACAACCTTGTCCATCTATTATTTATAAAGTTTCATTTATTTTAAATTCTTTCCAGATTTGTTTCGTAATAAATTACCGTTAAACGAAACTCAAAACATCTCAAAGATAGAATTGAAACTCGTCCTCTTTAACTTACCCTTCACTTCACACTGTAGATTTCTGTCTGCTTTGAAAAGAACGGCAGCTCCTTTTACTTGAAATTTTATTTTTTTATTTATTGATGGACTTTTAAACTCGAAACTATCAACCCAAAAAAAAAAAAAAACTTTAATATATTTTACCATTTTCTAATTATTACTGATAACAATATAATTTTTTGATTCTCGGTTTCCAGTTATAGTGAAATTTACAGTGCGCATCAACAACAATTATAAATTGTGGTAGTTAATTTTATTGGAAAAACTTATTGGAGTGGGATTAAATGTTTTGGGGTTTAAACCTCTCTCACACAGGTAACGAAGAGACTGACATGCCATAAACCAAACTATTAAAAACAAAGTACGTATAACATGATGAACAAAAGCATTATCAAATATTAATGTTGAAATTTCTTGAACATTATTATTATTTAAACAACCCTCTCCTGGTTCAAATTCCTTCCTTCCCCACTATTTCCTATTAAATAACTATAAAATTAAATCACTTGACTTTCAAATTACAGTGGTAAGTACTTATCAAAGTATTATACAATAAAACTTTTAAGCCACAACTCTCTAAGGGAAACACCAATACTTAATTATTATTATTATTATTATTTTCATGTTTTATGTATGCTTTAAAATATTTGTTCCCCATCTCACGTTTTCAATCATTTTAGTATGGATTTCGTTGCTGCAGAAATTTTTGAATTCCCAATTTTACATCAAAATAAAAATTTTCAACAGCTTTTTAAGATCTCGGAATAATTCTCTGCACCTCTCGAAATTCCTATATCAAATTTTCGGCTGTGTAGCATTTGTTCCTTAAATTAATAATTTGAGCAACATATCTTTGAATGATTTTCTGTGCCACATAATACATGAAGACCATTTAAATCGCACATGTTTTTTCAATTAATCAACTTTCTCAGCTGGCGAAATTCCAATATCAAAATTATTGCATAGGTCCAAGTGTGGCTTTTATTCTTACCTCATGCTTTCTCTTAACGCACTTTGGTAAATAATGGAAGTCGCAAAAACGAGTTTGTACACTTGGACCCGTTTAGAGCCTGTCCGCTTGGCAAAAAAAAAAAGTTTGTATTTCTTTTAGAGTCAGAAAGCGCAATATCCTCCATTTTTCCTTCTAATATTTTTACCAAAATTGAATTACTCTTTGACTTTTGCGAAGCCTTGGAGAAGACCCAGAAGCCAGATCGAGTCAATGTAGAGCTAGGCTTGTTCAAAGAGAAAAATCAGGTTGTTTGCAACTCAAAGTAAAATTTTAAAAGGCTTAGTGAGTTCGCACGACGTTAGAATTGTCAACGTGTGCCCACGCCACGTGTAAAAATTATAAACCGTGACGTTCGACAAAAATAGAAATTATTACAGGCGGGTCTAACTGGGCACCTTGAGGACTGAAGGATTCAACATTTTACGTTTGACCATGAAAATTTGAAGAGTCACTTGAAGGTTTTTTTTAATAAAAAGTCACTTGAAGATTTACTCGTAAGGTTCCATTTGAGATTTTCAATAAAACAGTATAAGTGATTTATTTCAAAAGTTTTGACAAAAAAGATGTTTGGTAAAGTTTTTAAAGGTTTTTATTATCTTCTTATAAATATTTTAATAAAAAGATTATTATGTCTTTTTTTAATAAATTCTAATACGGAAATTATAAGTACTTTAAACTTATTTTTATTTTTGGTCAATGTGTAATAAAATAATAATTATATAATAAAATTTATTAAATTTATGTATTCTATTTTTAAAATTAACAATAATAATAATAATAATGTAATTTACTAAATACTAAATTATATTTTTAATCGATAAAATTATTTTATTCATACAATCCAAATAATTTATTTCTCGACCTCGATAATTCCAAACAACTATTAAATTACCTAGTTTGACTCCAATTTTCAGTTTGACTAAAATAAGAGACTCTCCAATCTAACTAAACTTAGTTTAAAAAGAAAGCAACGAAGGGTGAAGGTTCAAACGCGATTTTGAAAAATAAGCTATGGAGTCAAGGGTTAATGTCTGCCTCATTTGCCTCCTAGAATTCTGGTCACATTAATAATATGTGGCCATCAATGGTTGAACTTTCTAGATTAAGACCACCATCATGTGCAAGAAAATGTATGCTCCTTTCTTTCCTTTGACATGCGGCTATAAGTGTTTTTTCTTTGAAACGACTTTCGGCCGAGCAATTTTGTCTATTTTCAAATCTTCCATAAACATCATCAAATTCAGTCAATTCCTTCTTTTTTTGTTTTGTTTTTTTAAAAGAATAAATGAGCATCCTGTATTTCAATTTAACACAAATTAACCATATACGTAGGTGGAGCTAGCCCCTCCCTTCCCGTTCCTGGCTTCTGGGAAGCGAATAGACGCATGAGGTTCATGGCATCAGAGTAATTAACCTGACGAAAACAAGTGGCGGTGACCAAGACAGATGCGGTTTCGGCGCCAAGTAATGAATTGGCAATACCTACTTTGTGATATACATACTACTACTGGTCCTTAAATATTAACTATTTAATAAGTAGATAGCATCACGAATCACGAAATTATAAGACTAACATCATAATTTGCTACAAAATCAAATTAATGCGATGGGTTAGTTGTCGGGCACCATGTATTTCTCATTGCTCCAGTAGCTTTCATATGGTGCGTGTTATTTGGATACTTTATACGCGTAATAAGGCATACTCGTATATGTGTGCACTTTTTCACACATTAGAAAAACATGGAATCAAAAAGAAGGAATTTCACTAAAGTACAAAATCACAGTTAATTTTTCTTCCGAAGAAGAAAAAAGGTAAAGAAATTAAAGGTTTTAGAATTGGTTCTCCATATGGCAAATTTTGATTGAACAGTCTCACCGGCAAATTTTGGTCCCACGATAATAACTCTCTGGTTACCTTGCCCGCACATGCCAAACATTAAACACCATGGGTAAATGTGATTGGAGATGAATTTCAACGGGCCTGCCAATTCTCACCAGTATATTCAAAGAAGAGAACCATGTTTGTCTTCCCGGAACCTTCTTCTAGGACTAAAAGTTCAAGTTTGCTGTCAGAACAAAACAAAAAAGCCATCTTAGACAGAATTTTATATAAATACACACACGCACTGACGGATATATGCATCCAAGGAAGCTGCATCTGTATCCCAATCTTACGTACTCGTGCTGGTGGTAGTTCAGACATCACCATACAAAAACCGTGTGCATAACCTAAGCGATTGCGACAATCCAAGAACCAAATTAAAGCCTCTTCTCACTATAAATATTTGCTGTCTCTCCTCACTTCTTGCAGTGAATTTCAGTTCAACGATCTCCTTCACACTTGTCTCAGTTCAGCGCATTTACTAAATTACCTTCATAAACAGATTAAATGGGGTTCGTGTTGAGTAACCAAGAGCAATTGTTGTCCAAGATCGCAGCCGGTAATGGCCACGGTGAAGATTCTCCGTATTTCGATGGCTGGAAGGCTTTTGAAATTGATCCTTATCATCCCACCAAGAATCCCAATGGAGTTATCCAGATGGGTCTGGCTGAAAACCAGGTAACTAACCTATTATGATTAATTAATTAAAGTTCATCCGAAGCGCAAAACTAGCCACCTAGCTGCAGCTTCTAACTTCTTTTGTTGATTATTGAAATTGCAGCTTTGCCATGAATTGGTTCAAGACTGGCTAACGAGCAACCCCAAAGCCTCCATTTGCTCAGCTGAAGGCCTAAATGAATTCAGGGATATAGCTGTCTTCCAGGATTATCATGGCTTGCCAGAGTTCAGAAATGTATGCAACAAACCTAGCCTTCTGCTGAATTGATTTTCTCTAAGTTGGATGTTCACGTTTAATTAAGCGTTTTATACATGGTTCTTAATTAATTTATAATATCATTAATATTAATTCTACAGGCTGTTGCAAAATTTATGGGGAAGGTGAGAGGGAACAGGGTTACATTCGACCCCGACCGTATTGTTATGAGTGGTGGAGCAACCGGAGCTCATGAGACGGTTGCTTTCTGCTTAGCCGACCCCGGTGACGCATTCTTAGTACCCACTCCCTATTATCCAGGGTACGTTGTTGATTCATTTTTTTAATTTCCTGTTTAGCTTTGACTTTGCTTTCTGCTTGAATATTTTATTGTTGCTATCACTAATAACAGAGATTGGATAACGTAGGTCAACGGTTTTCTGATTACAGGACTTCTTAATTAAACACAGATTTGAAAGAATAGATTCTGTGTTTTTTTTTTTATTCCAGCAATGATATTTGTATTTACATATGATATTACATATACGATTGAACATTATCACTAAAAACAATAAATATTTCATTACAAAATAAATTTATTCACTTTAATAGTTTTATTTTTATATATAAGGATCCTCCTCCTATTTGTCATGTAAAATTTTGTGCGTAAATGTCTTATATCAATAGTTCCCCCCCCCCCCTCTCATACAATGAGTCTATTCTTCAGTTTTTAGCACATAATTGAAAAACCGCAGGAAATTGAAAGAGACATTACCTATATCAAATCAAGATCTAGATTAATGAAACAAATCAAGATTAGTTTAGTCAATCACTTTCCTTTCATTCTTAATGTACTAAAATTGATTGGGGAACTAAACGCTGATTAAACCCCTAACAAAATACACCTAAAACGAGATTCTTTTTTAATACACTCAAAACAAGATTTTTTTTAGTAATTTGTTTTTTAAACTAAAAGCCCAAAACACCCAAGGATTTAATTTTTGTTCATATATCGTTGCTCTAGCTAATTGTATAGCACCAAATTTTCAGTGTCATGTCTTAACTTTTTGACAAACATGTATTATTGGTGGGGACGAGCAAACAGCCAATTTATTCGAAGTGATGAATTATACCGATTCCCTTTCATCATACACGGACGGTTTCAGGAATCATGTCCAATACAATACAATAATTGATAACACTACTCGAGGAAGACGAGGACCCACCTTGCCACTAATGCGGTACCAATTTACCCGGCACTTGGGTCAGTAGTTGACTCTTAAATATACAAGGCTAATTGACTTCGACCCATTCAAGAAACTACGAATTATTAACAGCTGGATGCATAAAAACTCGTCCTTAATAGGCTTATAAATTAGTGTACGGGTATATATTTAATATCTTTAATTCGTAAAATTTCTTGTATACTAAAAGAGGTACAAGAGGTCCAAATTTTAATTTTTGTTGCATTAATTAATTAGAATAACTTCAAGTTAATTTCTTTGTCTTCTAATTCATTCAAGTTGGATTAGGTTACTAAAAGAATATGTGATTCTAATGCAGATTTGATCGAGATTTGAGATGGAGAACAGGAGTTCAACTTGTTCCAGTTGTATGTGACAGCTCTAACGATTTCAAGGTCAGCATGGAAGCCTTTGAAGCGGCTTATGAAAAAGCCCAAGAATCCAACATCAGAATAAAGGGTGTCCTTATTACCAATCCATCAAACCCATTGGGCACTTTCTTAGACAGAGAAACCCTAAAAGATATAGTGAGCTTCATCAATGAAAAGAACATCCATTTAGTCTGTGATGAGATTTATGCTGCCACAGTGTTCACCAAGGAGCCTAGTTTCGTTAGCATTGCTGAGATAATAGACCAAGACATTGCATGCAATCGCAATCTCATTCACATTGTATACAGTCTTTCTAAGGACATGGGATTCCCTGGCTTTAGGGTCGGTATCATTTACTCGTACAATGATCAAGTAGTGAGCTGTGCTCGCAAAATGTCTAGTTTTGGACTTGTGTCCTCACAAACTCAACATTTAATCGCAACAATGTTAGCGGATGATGAGTTCGTGGAGAAGTTCATCGCCGAGAGTGCTAAAAGGATAGCAGAAAGGCATAAGGCATTCACTTGGGGACTTTCCCAAGTGGGCATTGGGTGTTTAAAGAGCAATGCTGGCCTGTTCCTATGGATGGATTTGCATCATCTTCTAAAGGAACAGACATACGAAGCTGAGATGGCGTTATGGCGAGTGATAATTAACGAGGTCAAGCTCAATGTTTCTCCTGGATCTTCTTTTCACTGCACGAATCCAGGGTGGTTCAGGGTTTGCTTCGCCAACATGGATGATCGGACGATGGAAATTGCTCTATCAAGAATTAGAGACTTTATGCTTAAGAATGTGGAAGCCAAGGTGCCTAATAGGAAGAAACTTTGCTGGCAAAGAAGCCTTCGGCTCAGCATGTCATCTCGAAGAATGGATGGCTTCATGACGTCACCATGCATGTCTCCTCAATCACCTCTTGTTCGAGCCAGGAACTAAGTGCAATAATAATTGGAGCTACACGTTCGTATGACCAAGTCAATTGTAATTAAAAGCTTAATTGAGGCAATTTAGTTCAATTTTTTTCATTTCATTCATAACTGAGAGGAATTATCGCTCATACATTTTTTTTTTCCCTTCATGTGTGGAAACGACCAGAATTGTAATCCTTCGTTTGGGATTTTTTATGGTTCATCCATTTGTAATTCTGTTGTGAAATTATGGCGCTGTTCGTGTGTATTTTTACATTGGTGAAAAAGTCTACCATTTGTAAGTCGATGGTTGTATCTGTATCCAATCAATTACGATATGTAATTGAAAAATTCGAGATTCATTTGCCTGCTATTTAACAATTATCATTGAAGAGAAAATTTTGGAGTATTGTATCTTGTCCTTTCATTACTTGTCAGTGATATACAACTTTTATTATGATTGATTAAAGTATATACATAACAGAAAATGAATAAAAAAGGAGTAATGTTCATTATTTGATAGGTATTATTAGCGTAGAACTAAAAATACCGACCAATTTATTATACCAGCTTAGAGATGCAATTTGTAATAATAATAAAAAAAAAGTCAAAGTCTACTCTCGACCGAAGTATTTATAATTTTTTTTTGAAGAATTTATAAGTTAAATAAGAAAATAAAATTTGGTTTTGCATTATTGCCTTTCCCGTCGCTTTCGTGATCATTAAAGATATGCTGTGATGGAAATGGATAAGGATGCCTGCATGGCTCTTCATCCCTTCGCTCCACCATGTTATTATTAATCAAAGATTTTATGGTTAGTGTAAATGAAGAAGATCTTAATTATGTGATGAATTTGGTTCCATAGGTATGATTAAATGAAAAAGATCTTAATTACGTGATGAATTTGGTTCCATAGGTATCATAATCAGATTGATCCTCTTGTCTTCTTCTTCTTCTTCTTCCTTGTTTGTACCTTTTATTCTTTTCCCCTTCTGTTTAACTTTTAGCTAACATTACAATTACATTACTAGAGTCGTGTTCTTTTATTTCTGTTCCAGCTGCAAGCTGTATGACAATTAAAGATATTCGAAGACACCTTCTGTCCGCAATCACATATCAAATAGGTAGCCGCCTAGTCGGTGGGATCTGTATAATAAATTAATCATAATTATGCAAGCCCTCGTCATGCTTATTCTAATTATTAACAGTCCTTGTCACTGCACGAGTACAGGTCATCGATGAAAGGGTATATATGCAAAGAAGAAAGAAAAGAGCAAGGCTTGAATATATATTTTTAGGCGTCGTCAAGCTACATTATAACGTCACCCCAATTATAATATTTAAAGATTCAGAAATTGTATCAAATAAATTGTACATCATGCTGAATATTTAACTGATGCTGAATGTTTAACATGCCCTTCCAATTTGGCGCACGTATGTCATGAACGCCTACCAGCATGCCTAAATGAGAATAAAACACAGCCAGGAACTTGAAAAGCTGAAGGCGTGAAGTAAAGACAGCCCAAATTTATGCACGGTCAAAATTCAACTCAATGTGCTTAGTCCACTCACGAATCTCGATTGACTGGATTGACCAGTACAGTGTATGTAATCCAGCTTGATTATTAAAGTGATGGCGTCGGGAATTAGGATTTTATAAGAGATACTTTGCTTCAACTGCCAGAGACTAGTTTGGTGAATATTTGGGACGTGTACAACAAAACCCCAAAGCTTCTATGGCAATTAAATTACTAGATTTAAAGTTCTTAACCCAGAGAAATTAAGTAGATAATTAATTATTTTTTTGGTTAATCTTCAGCCGTTGATAAAATGAACGACTCTTAGCCATTTGCCTGTCCACGGTTGACCGCTACATTTATTTAGTGATATGTACAGAACGGACCTTCACCTAGCAACTTGCAATTGTAATTTAAGCCCTCAGAAAGAAGATTGCGATTCAAGGACAACTTAATTAATCTTCACGAACCTTTGAAAAAGGAGAAACCGTTTTGAACAATTCGTGGTTAGAAAGTATAGTTTTCAATCCTCCCCACAAAGAAGAAAGACATACATAATTACACAGGCCTCCTAAAAAGACCACAGCTAAGCTTAATTATTATTAATTAGATTGTCTTACATACGAATTGAGAAAAGACGATTTGACTTGTTCTTTGGCGGAGAAGTCACTTTTTCCCATGCCATTTGTTCGTTTGATTAATTTTATATTTTCTTATTCCAGAAGATTGATTGTCCTATGATTGATCAGCAATTTCAGATAACAAGATAGTAATGATGGTTAATTTTCTTTAATTAAATTTAAAGCAGCGTGCGCCCCCCTTGGTATTCTGTTTCAAGAAGTCAAAGTCACAGCACTGCCATCAATTCTCGACGACTCTACAGTGCCCATAAAATTCAATATTAAAATGATAAAATATTTATATTCATCAGGGTTATAGTGATTATTAAAAAATATTCATAAATTTTCAATTAGCATTATAGGTTCAAGTAATAATATAGTTATAAATTTTTATATAGTTTTTTTTACAAATTGATGTGATATGATTAATTAATTAAATTAAATATCTTTTGGACTGTATGTTTTTTTTATTATTTTATATTTTTATTCAACTAATGAATTGTTAAGAAATTGAACTTCCTCCCAAGATCACTCCAAGTAATTTGTCAGGTAATAAATTAACAGAAAAAATTAAATAAAAAATACACCAATCATACAACACAATATTTAAGGGAAAAATTCTAAATTCGGAGAGAAACCACCCCCGTCGTAAAAAAGACAATCAGAAAAAAATATTCACTATATAAAAATTTTTTATAACCACACTCTTAGAAATAATGTTCTCTCACCCGAGTCCTAAATACACCTAAAAATATCAATTTAAGAACAATTATATTTAGTTCTTAAATTCTCTCTATATACAAGGGAAAAAATAGAAATGAATTTTGAATAAATCAAATGAAGGGCTGAACTCCTCTATTTATAGTCACGGAGTGGCTACTGTTCATCACTATTTATTTTGTGGCTTCTCTCTTTTTGTTTTTAGTTGATCCAAGAAAGAGGCAACACTTCTTTTTCTATAGTCATAATTCTCAATGTAGAGAATTATCATACTCCACCATAAAGAGTATATTATTTAGAATTAATTAATAATTCTAAAAAATTTACATCGACACATATCAAAATGTCATGTTGAAATTTAAGGTACAACTTTCATGTTGGCTTTTTTGGAAGTTCGTCAGCTATCGACATAAAGTCCACCACACACCCTATAATAATTCCAACCATGCCTTGTGTGCAAATCTCCTGCACCGCTAGCAGTAACGCATCCTCCTTTATGACACTAGTGATATACCATGAGGATGTTATCATCATCCGTCTTACAAGGGATCATCATCTCCCACATGTGTAAAATTACTCCTTTAGATACAATCGATTTGAGCTGCTCTTTGTCTAATATAACTTTTCTAGCCTCTCCCAAAGTTCATTCGTTGTAGGAATATTTTTTTACATTTACAAGAATATTCTTTGCTAGACACAGTCGTATAGCACTTGTAACTCTATCATCTAATTTTTCCCAATCATTATCACTTATACTAGTTTTTCCAAAGCCATTACTAGAAGCAGGAGATGGCTTCCTCTTCAATGTCTTGTGTAACCCAGATTGAATCAACACTTCCTTGACTTGAATTTGCCATAAGCCAAAGTTAATTTTCTGTCAAATTTCTCTATTTCAAATTTCATCGGACTTGAAAATTTTAATTTTGACATATTTGCTTTACACATCAGCTTTTGCTCTTCACCATAAACTATTTAGATTGGCTCTCACTGTTTCACGTGAATAGTATTATATGCTTCAATAGTACCGTACACGTGAATAATACTATATACGTGAACAGTTCTTCAACACCAAAACTTTAATCAACCTGACTTTGATACCACTGTTAAGAAATTAAGCTTCCTCCTAAGATCACTTCAAGCAATTTGTCGGCAACAAATGAATAGAAAAAATTAAATAAAGAATACATTAATTACATAACATAAGATTTATGTAAAAAACTCTAAATCTGTAGAAAAACCACGACGGTTGTCAAAAAGACAATCAGATAAAAATAGTCCTATGTGAAAAATTTTTATAACCATACTTTCAAAAATAATTTTCTCTCATTCAAGCCCTAAATACATCCAAAACTCTTAATTTAGGAACAATTATATTTAATTCTTAAATTCTCTCTATTCACAAAAAAGAAAATAGAAATAGATTTTAGATGAATCAAATGAGGGATTGAATGCCTCTATTTATAGTCATAGAATGGCTACTGTTTATCACTATTTATTTTGTAGTTTTTCTCTCTTTTTTTTTTTAGTTGATCCAAGAAGGAGGCAACACTCCTTCAATAATGGCGGGCACTGCTATTTAAAAGGGTAGTGCAGCGACTTTCACATGAATAATGCTAAATCAATTTATATAATATAAATTTATATAAAAATTTGTGATTATATCATTACTTTTATTAATCCAGTTGAATATAACATTGTTTTATTTGTCATTTAATCAAAATTTTTTTGTATCAAATAATAGTTTACATTTGGAATCAAATGCTCATTCTATCTTTAAGAAAACCACTACCTAAATAGCAAGAAGTTTTTAGGACTTCGTTAAAAAAAAAAAAAAACTCTATGGATAATGACAATCTGTTATTATGATGAACTTGTGGATAATGATAATAAGTTATTATGATGTTTACGTTTAGAATTCAAATGCTCATTCCTTCTTTCAGAAAACCACTACCTAAATAGCAAGAAGTTTTTAGGACTTCATTAAAAGAAAAAAAAAATCTACTCTATGGATAATGACAATCAGTTATTATGATGAACCTGTTAATGCTTACATACAAGAACTCTAATTTTATCATTGTTATCAATTAGTTTGATGCAATAGATAGATACTTGTACCATTTTTTTTCTTACTCTAATAGAGAGGGTTAAATTATTTTAACTTAAAATTTTAATACAAATTTAATGCTAGTTGTTGAATTTAATTCTCTACCATTTTAATAGATTTCAAACATAAAATTTTGATGGATAAATTGATATTATTTAATTCTAATTCAATCTCAATTATTTACGAGTACAGTATAATCTTTATAAATTAATAACTTCTATTATATAATTTATTTTAGTCCCCTTGGACCAATAGGCTAAATTAATACTTTGGTAAATTAAAAGATTTTTTTTTAAAAAAAATCTTATATAACTCTATGCTCTCATCCATATTATAAACAAATAATATGCTAAACTTAAAAACATATATTTTTATGATATTTAATTAAATAAAATATATTTTTATTGATACTTTTGTTCTTAAAATTTAAATATTCTTGGATTTCATCTCTAATTATACTTATTGCTCCTAGAAATTCTAGAGTTTGAATTCTCAAATTGAAAGAATTTTAATTTTTTTGGTTAATTTTTTTCCATATTTAGCGGATTGATTCATTTTTAATTGAGTAGATTGGTAAAATGCAATGAACTTTTTTAGTTTATTAATGCAATGAACTTTTTTAGTTTATTGTATAAAATTAATTATTAATTCACCAGTTAATTAATATTTCTTTAAATTAATTATTTTTTATTGTGCCAAAATTATTAATTTATAAACGTGTCACTGTAGATTGCAGGAGAGGATTTTGTTGGCTCCATCATAATTAATTAATTTTTAAGTGAAAATAGTTCAACCCTCCTCTGCTAATATACAATTAGACAATTAGAATTTTGTTGAGAGTTGAGACTCAAAATCAATGTTGATCAGCAGAGCAGCAAAGTAGCAATGAGTAAATACACTCTTAAAAAAATAGACCAAAAAGAACTCCCAAAATTTAGAAGACAAAAAAATGATGGAACATAACAAAGAAAAATTACTAATGAAAATACACAAAAGTCACACTTAGATAGAGACGCGCATAAATTCATAAGAATATGCATAAAGCCAGAGAAAACAAATACTGTAATGTGTAACATGTATACGTACGTCGTTATACTATGAAGTCTATTCTAGAAGTCAATGGTATTGGTTCGGTGGCTAGTTGCCGTGATTAAATCAATGCTTAAGTGGGTTTGTTGATCTCTCAAATGATTTTCCATTATCCAATCCCATAAAATAATCTTTTACCAATCCTACTAGAATTTGATTTAAAGCTGCTGTTTCATGTCACAACTCACGTGGGTCGCAACCTCAACCGTAAACAAATAGTTTTAATTACTCACAAACTCGTAAATTAAATACATAATTACACTCTGTAGCCAACGTCGCCTCTGGCGATTCTTGGGCATTTTTTTTTTTGGGGCCCCGGGGGGGGGGGGGCGGCTCAACATATTTTAATATTTTGATGGGTAAAGCAGCATAGCAAATGAACTAAAAAGCATCGTAAAAATTTTGAAAGTTGAAAATGAAATTTAATTTGATTCTAACAGAACTAATTACAAATTGCTCTTGGAGCCGACATTTGTTTATTGAACTCTCTCTGTAGTTTACATGAACACACATACCCTTTATACTAATTTAAGACACTGAACCTGAGGCAAAGGGCAACCCATTACCATCAACTATAATCTACACAAAAATAAGTAAGAAACCCTGGTGGGTTAATTTCCATGACCATATTATGTCATTGATTGCAAAATTTTTAAAATATAACACAGGCGTTAGGGTTTTCTTCAACACTGACCCCATGATACTGTCTGGTCATGTAAGGATGGTAGAATTGAGATTGATGATAGGCCCTAAGAAGCTCATACAGTTGTTCATTGGGATCTTTCTTCTTATCGTCTTCCTTTTTTTTGTCTTCCTCTTTCTTTTTATCTTCCGGTTTCTTCTCTTCTTTTGCAGGACCCACCGTCAAAATCTTCGGGTCCAATTGTTTCTTCCTCAGCTTTTTCACTACATTAATGGGGTCAACGTTGCCGATCACTGTCAATTTCTTGTCCTTCATATCAATAGCAATAGATTCAATCCCTGAAGCAAAATTAACCAAAAAAAAAAACCCCCAAAGACATATATATGTTATCATCGTGAGAAGGAAACAGAAACAGAAGCAGAAGCAGAAATAAAAGAGATGAATATTGATTTATCAGTAGTCAGCTGATGATAAAGGCCTAAATAGCTTATGCTAATTGATTACCTGAAAAGGTGGATACTACTTTCATGGCCTTCTGCTTTGCTTTGTCATCGTGTAAGTCCAGTTTCAACACCACTTTCTGCAACAAATTTAAACCCAACATATTTAAAAGTAAATATTATTAACAAAGAGATAACCCGGCCGCCCGTCAACTACAAACTCTTAATTAAAAAGACTTAGAAATCAAGGCACAACCCATCACAAAGCTAAAAGAATGATTATTATACTAAACAAACAAGAAAAATATCTCGTGAATTTTCCAAGAAACTGAAATTACTTAATTAGATAATTAGCTAATTAATTAGATTAAGAGAAGGAAGTTTCACCTTCATTGCGTTTGATTAAGCTCTGACCTCTAGTTGAAAGGAAGATGATCAGACAGAGACTGCACAAATGAAATTAAGATCAAAAGACAAACCAACCAACGCAAAGAGAGAGGCAGAGAGAAATAATTATTTATAACCGGAAGCAAGTATGCTTATTCAAGAAAGAGAAAATAATCTATTAGAAAACTCGGACGATGTATCTATATATAGAGAGAAGAAGGTGCATATATGTGTCGAAGGTTTAAGGGGAACATTAACAAATTTAACCCACTGGGTTGATATGGATAAGCATATATGTAAGGCCAAAACTAGTCAATCAAAATGCACTGCGAGTGTGAGCTTCCTAGCGAGGTAGCCTTGTTGAACAAGGAACTCATCAACCGTTGACGTAGAAGCTGAGACAAAGTGTTCTAGGTGTTATTTTGTCTGCATTTCCCGTTTTGCTAGTTAGAAAATGAATGCTTTATCTGGTTGTACAATAAAGGCTATTATTGTATGTCCTTGTTCATATGGCCACTTGAGGGTACGACTTCACCAAGCATAATCTGTGATGACGATGCGTTGCATGAAATTTATTTTCCCGAGGGCAAAAGCTGAAACACGTGGAAGCCGTCCCGTGGCTTTGGCTAGTCGCCAAGCCAATGTCATAACTTCATGTCATTTTCTTCCGCAAACAAAATTTCAAAATTTCTTGATAGTTGAAATTTTGAACTACAATTCAGTCTTAAAAACTGTGTTATTCTTAAATTGAACCTTGGATATTTTCATTTGCCCCTTTTTTGTCGTTAACGCGTATCTCCTTATGATATAATAAATTAAAAAATCCGACTGTAGACTAGAACAGTTTAAAATTTTTAATAATAGCCAAAAAAATTTTGAGAACGTGAATAATAACATTTCATTGCCATATGTAATATTAAATTGGGTGATGAGATCTCCACTCCATAGTTTCAGTAAATCCACTCTATTTTCAAAAAATAATTACAAAAAACACACATTATTTTTAAAAAATTTCAAATAAGAAAAGAACTGGAGAGAACTTGTTAATTAAATCTATCTCAATTTATTTTTTTAAGTTAGATTTTTTCATTATATTTGATTATAAGAATCGCTTGGGCATAAGTTAAAATTAATTTTTTACTCTTATAAGGTAAAACTTCCAAGAACTTGGACGTAGGAAAATATTTTAAGAATTTCAAGATTTAGAATTTTATTATTTTAAGACTTTCTATTTTAATTAGAGCTAATTATGGTAATTTATTATTTTAAAATTTTTTATATTGATTCGAGTCAATTAAGGTATAAGATTTGGTTAATTTAGGGAAATATATTTGTTTATATTATAATTATAATTTAGTTTCTCATTTGTAAGTTAGCTTAGGGAAAGTATATGTTATTTCCATTATTATTGTGATTTAGTTTCTTTTTTTGAGTTAACTTAAAGAAGTGAGTTTTTTCTATTATAAATAAAAAGATCTCGTCATTGTTTCAAGAAATTTTGTAAATTCAATGATTCAATAAACTTTTATTCATAAATTTATTTTCTCTATCTTCTTTATGATTCTACTTCGTCAGTTGGTATCAGAGCAACTTTGCTTGTCATCATGGTATGACCACACGAACAAAGGAATAGTCATCTTAAAGAAGATGATCAAGGGATGCAAGCATGGTCTATAGAGGCTGTTAGACAAGCAATCGTAGAAGCAACCTTGCAAGCAATGGAAGATGTCTATAACCTAAGATTGGTGATGATAAAGTAGGCACTCGAGGGTCTTAGACTTTCCATGCAAGAAAACCAAGAGAGGTGTCAGCAGCAAAGGGCTTATCATGAGAAAGGAATTCAAAAAGTCAATCATGAAAGACAACCTCAGGGTTATGATGATGAAGAGGTTTGAGAGGATTTCAATCGCGATGTAGTGTCACAACGCATCAATTATGAAGTGGTACCTCAGAACCTAGAACTAGCAAGGCGAGTGTAGCCATGCATGCTTAAAGAGCGAAATAGCAATTCAGAAGAAGAAGACACTGAGGATTATGAAAGTAGGTATAGGAAGAATTCAGAATACAAGATTAAAGTGGATATTGCAGATTTTCATCGTGGGATGCATGTTAAGGAATTTTTGGATTGCATATCAGATGTAGAAAATTTCTTTCGATATATGGAGATTTCTTAGGATAAAAAAGTTAAATTTATGGCATTTAAGTTGAAAGGTGTAACATCCGCATGGTGGCAAAAAGTCCAAAATCAAAGAAGAGTTGCAGGAAAGCCACTGATCAAATCGTGGCCTAAGAAGCAGAGAATGATGAAAGAATATTTTACCAGTAAATTACCAATAGTAGCTGTACATGAAATATCAGAATTACGAGTAAGAAAATTGCAGTGTTGATGAATATACAAAGGAGTTTTATTGTTTGCATGGAAGAAACAACATGGATGAGCCAGAGTTTCAAATGGTTACAAAGTATTTTAGAAGATTAAAGCAAGAGTTGCAAGATGAAATCTTAGGCTCGATCTAGGATATGAGTACAGCAGTTGCTAGGGCAAAGAAGTTAGAAGAAGCAACGAGCTATCTCTAAAGTTCAACAAAGACTACTTATTAGTGTACAGAATAGACCAAACAGTGTAAAGATTAAAAACAAGCAGAAGACTTGGGTTGAGAGTGGTCAGGCATAATAACAAGCGTAGTAGAAATTAAAGCATCAACAACCACCTAGATAACAAAATAACCTTTATGCAAGCCCTATGCCAAATAACTATTTCAAGTGTGAAGAACCAGGGCATAGATCGAATGACTGTCGTTTTAAAAATTTAAATTTGGTAGAGGCTGAAGATGATAAAGTAGTGACGAATGATGTTGAAGATGGGAACGACGAGGAGGATTTGGAATTGGAAGCAAATGAAGAAGAGTTACTGAATTGTATTGTGAAAAAAATTTTGTTGGCTGTAAAATTTGAAGAGAAAAACCAGCGTAACAAGATATTTATAACATGTGACACCATCAATGATAAGGTGTGCAATGTGATCATTGATAATAGTAGTAGTGTGAATATAATTTCCAAGGCATTAGTTTACGTGATGGGACTTTCAACAAAAAAACATCCAGCACCCTATAGGATGGGATATATAAAGAAAGGGATAGAAACACGAGTGATAGAGATATGTCGTATTTGTTTCTCTATTGAAGAGATTTATAAGAGTGACGCGGTGTGTGATGTAGTAGATATGGATGTGTGTCATCTTTTATTGGGCAAATCTTGGTAGTTCGATATAGATGTAGTACATAAAAAAAGAGATAATGTGTATGAGTTTTGGTGGAATAGTAAGAAAATTCCTTTAGTACCTTTGACAAACAAAAAGAAAAATCTTAATGATGAAGGAAAAAACTTTCTAGCTATTGTGAAAGAACATTTAGAAGAAGATTGTCATGGTTGCAAGAAACTACATAAAGAAGATAAGTTCAAAATGACTTCTATTCGTGGAAAGGTACAACCATTATTAGCTGAATCCGCTTACATTACCCTATTAGAGATGCCGGAAGGGTTACCGCTTTTACGAGATATCCAACATCATATAAACCTAATCTCAGGTGCAAGTTTACCTAACTTGCCCCATTATCGCATGAGCCCTCACAAGCATGCGATTCTACAAGGACAGGTTGATGAATTATTATAAAAGGGCCTTATTCATGAGAGTATGAGTCTATATGTTGTTTCAGTTTTACTGGTGCCAAAGAAAGATGAGAGTTGGCGTATATGTGTGGACAATAGGCCGATTAATCAGATTACAGTGAAGTATCATTTTCATATTTTGACCTTTTGAGATTAGCTAGATCAATTATGTGATGCTCAAGTTTTTTCAAAAACAGACCAGTATAGTGGGTATCATCATATTCAAATTAGGTCTAGAGATGAGTGGAAAACTGTATTCAAGATAAATGAAGGGCTGTATGAATGGCTCGTGATGCCTTTCGAATTATCTAAAACACCAAGCAATTTTATGTGCCTAATGAACTAAAGTAATGTAAAGTTTTTGGGTTTTATAGTTAGTACAGATGAAATTAGAGCTATTGAGTTGAAAATACAAGTGATTAGAGAGTGGCCTACTCCTAAAACTATGAGTGAAGTTAGAAGTTTTCATGGGTTAGAAATATTTTATATAAGATTCATTCATAGTTTTAGCATTATAGTCGTACTTATCATAGAGTACTTGAAGAAAGAAAAGTTTAAATAAGGAGAAAAAAAAGAGTCGAGTTTTACTTTATTAAAAAAGAAATTATCTACCGCTCTTGTATTAGCCTTGCCAAACTTTGATAAGGTATTTGAGGTTGAATACAATGCTTCTGGCAAGGGAATTAAGGCTATTCTTTCGCAAAAATGGCGACCAATTGTGTATATGAGTGAGAAATTGAATAAGGCGTGGCATAAGTGGTCTACTTATAATCAAGAGTTTTATGCCATCCTTAAGGCGTTAAAGACGCGGGAGCATTACTTGATTCAGAAAGAATTCATGCTTTACAATGACCACTGTTGTGTAAATTTTATTGAACTCGCAAGCGCACAAATTTATTGTAGAATAGATTAATGGTGACGAGTGTCGATCCTACGAGGAGGTTGATTTTAATTATATGCAGAATTAATTTTCTAAGTGAGTAATTGAATTATGATAAATTTATCCTAAATTGTGAATTAAAATGACAGGAATAATTAAAATTGAAACTATTATAATAAAGTATTTGGGTATCCGGATCTACATCAACATACTCCATGGGCTAAATATTCTATATTAATGCCAATTAAATCATAAGGGGGAATTCCACACCTCATGAACCACGCTCAAATAAATATGGTGCTAAGGGCTTATCATGCCAAATAATAATAACCTTGTACTAGGGTGCCGGTTTAACCAGGGCGGTATCTAGACAAGATTATTATTATTTATCAACGAAAAGTCAAAACAACCACAAATATTAGAGGAGAAGAGAAAGTAAATTTACCAAATTAAGCCTATAGAATATGTTGAGACTTCACATTCAACCCAAACTTAAAAGAAAATTAGTTATTCATTTTTTAATTAAGGATAAAAAGAAAATTTTATTAAAATATAAAGAAACTACAAGATAGAGAAGGAATTATAAAAATCTAAGCTTAAAAATGAATTACAGGGTATCGATTTAGGGGGAGAGAGCCCCCTTTTTATAGATGCATTGAGTGAATCGTGACCATCGGATTAAAAATAGTTCTGATGCTCAGGATTGCATCATGTCATCAGTCAAAAGTCAACAGTCAACATTTAAACAGTAACGGTCGCTATTTGCATAATAACGCCGTTATTTGTACAGTAACGTCGTTATTTGTATAATAACGCCATTATTTGTATAATAACGCCGTTATTTGCACAGTAATACTATTTGTACAGTAGCGCCATTTGAATAGTAAATAATTCCATGTATGTGCATGTACCGTACACATGATTTTTACTCCACTGAGATGCTGCCACGTCATCGATCCACAGTACATAAGAAATTTAGCCCAATAAGATCGTGACACATCATCGGTAAATGTCACGTCATCAGTCAACACCACATAAGCAGTCAATGCTACATAATTCATCCAATCAAATATTGTCACGTCATAGGTAGTTGCCACATCATCGGTCCGTATATGTGAACAGTGTCATAAACAGTATCATGAACAGTATAATCCGTATGAACATTACCGTATATGTGAACAATGACATTTTTCCTTTTATACTCCTCTTAAGGTTTTCGACCGTCCTGAGTCCAAATATGACGTCCGTTTTACTGTCTGATCACTCGTTCATTGTGAAACGATCGTGATGCCCCTAAAATACATAAAACACATAATTATAATAAAATACATATAGTTAAATAATAAAATACTTAAATAAATAAAAATAACAATGTTAGTGAGACTTAAAGTATAAAATGATGATTTTCTTCTTTTTAAATATACACTTTCTAACACTCAACAACCACCAAGCATTGAAATTTAATAGTCAACAAAGCCTGAGTAAGATGCATACGAGATAGGTGAGTTACATGCAGAAGTTCACTTTTGTTCTTAAGCACAAATCTAAGCAACAGAATAAAGTAGCAGATGTTCTTAGTAGGCGATCAACTTTGTTGGTAACTTTAATCAATGAAGTTATTGGTTTTGAGTGTTTAACGGAGTTATACGCTGAGGATGACGATTTTGCACATACCTAGGATTGTTGCATCCATTATCAAAATGTAGAGGATTTACTCCTTCACGATGGGTATTTATTTAAAGTCAACTAATTATGTGTACCTCGTAGTTTTTTAAGGGAATAGATCATTCGTAAGTTACATAGAGAAAGATTGGAAAGATATTTGAGACGAGATAAGACAAAGACACTTGTGAAAGATCGATATTATTGGTCGAAATTGAGTAAAGATGTGCGTAAAATTATGTAAAGGTGTTGGATTTGTCAAGACAGTAAAGGACATGCACAGAACGCGGGATTATACATGTCATTTCCTATTCCAGACAATAATTGGTTGGACCTATCTATGGATTTTGTGCTAGGATTGCTTCACACAAGGATTGGTCATTATTTAATATTAGTAGTGGTTGATAGGTTTTCAAAAATGGCTCACTTTATTGCATGTAAGAAGACGAAAGATGTTGTTTCAAGAGCGCATTTGTTTTTTTCATGAGATAATACATTTGCATGGTGTTCCAAAGATTGTTACTTCTAACAGAAATGTGAAGTTTATTAATAATTCTAGCAATGCCTTTAGGCTAAGTTTGACACATAGTTATAATTTAGTAACCCAATGCCTTTGTTGCAACGAGAAGGCCCATTCCATTTGTTTTTTAAAATGGCAATTATCCTTCTTTTATTCGTTCTCACTTGGGAAACTTTTTAAGGAAAAAGATCAAACTTCATAAGTTCAAAGCCCCTTTCTCATGAGTTTTGGGTAGAATAGAGAAAAGAGGAAAAATGGATTTAGAAATAAATGCCAACTGTCCTATAGACGAACAAGAAAAGTAATATTCTTAGGAATCCGCGCTAAAGGGCCTCTAAACCAGTGAAAAGAAAGGTTGAGGCCTATAGAAGCGATGCAACTTTACTTCGAAGATAAAGATAGGTTGTTGTAAGCAAGCGAATTAAAGAATTGTCGAACTTGGTCCTTGAAATAACAAATTTGAGACCTTGAAATAGCTACAAGGTAGAGGGAAAGAAATGTTCCTAAAGACAGTCTCAAGTAAGGGAAGTGGGGATTCGGGCATAGCTTAGTTACCACCAAGCTGAGGAGACAGGTGAAATACTTCTCAATCTGCAGCTACAGGCCGAGGATGAACTAGTGCTTTTTAGTTCATCAGCCTTCTTCACTAACTACTCAACTTAGGCATAACCGCCAGGGTGCCCTCTAAGCCAATGAGTTCAGCATCTATCCCTCACGAGCAAAGTATTGAGATTTTGCCTTTCATCAACAGACAAATGGTCAAATGGAGGTGATTAATCGCACTTTGGGCAATATGTTGCATTGTGTTTGCGGTGACAAGCAAAGAAATTGGGAAGTTATATTGCCTCAAGTCGAGTTTGCTTACAACAGTAGGGTAAATTGATCTATTGGCAAGACCCCTTTTGAGATCGTCTACACATGTTCCCCATGACAGGTTTGTTATCGGCTATCATGCCTACAGTAGTAAAAGAGAGCAAAGCAGCAGATAATATGGCAGAAAAGGCATTGCAGATTTATACTGAGGTATGAGCCCACTTGAAGGCTATTGATGCTAATTACAAGGCTGAGGTTGACAAGCATTAACGCAAGAAGGTGTTTCAAGATGGTGATTTAGTGATGGTGCATTTACAGAGAAATCGTTTCCCTGGTATTCGTTCTAAATTGGAAAAGCACAGGTACTGACCGTTTTGTGTCGCATGGAAGATTAATGACAATGCTTATGTCCTCCAACTACTTGACAACTAGAATATCTCTCATACATTCAATATGTCTGATCTATTCGAATACCATCTAGATGATGAGTCGTTGTACGAGCCAAACTCAAGGACAAGTTCTTTTCCAAGTGAAGGGGACTGACATAGGAAGATATTTTAAGAAATTCAAGATTTAGAATTTTATTATTTTAAGACTTTTTATTTTAATTAGAGCCAATTATGGTATTTTATTATTTTAGAATTTTTTATTTTTATTCGAGTCAATTAAGGTATAAAATTTGGTTTAACTTAGAGAAATATCTTTATTTCCGTTATTATTATGATTTAGTTTCCTATTTATAAGTTAGCTTAGGGAAAATATATTTTATTTTCATTATAGTTATGATTTAGTTTTTTTTTTTTTGAGTTATCCTAAGGAAGTGATTTTTTTTATTATAAATAAAGAGGTTTTGTCATTATTTCAAGAATTTTTACAGATTTAATTATTCAATAAACTTTTATTCAAAAACTTATTTTTTCTGTTTTCTTTACGATTCCATTTCGTCAAACTTACTTTAACTTTAATATTTTTCTAATTTTATACCAAATTCATAATTTTTAATACTACTTGGTTAGTGTGGTTATTAAATTTTAATTAAACTAATATAGAGAGAGTGTGTGCTCGCGCGTGTGTGTTTGCGTTCCTTTTTCCTTCCTTTATTGAGCCAATATGTAAGTCTATGTAATGTAAGATATCAATAAGCAAATTTTTTTTTCTTTGAAATATTGTTATAGATAATCTGTCTCCCTACCCCCCTCCCCCCTCTCTTAATACAGTAGTTTTATTATTAACTTTTTTAAATTCTCAGCGATCTTAAACTATTGACATGTATTCATTAAAAAAAAAAAAGCATGGGTTTAATTCAAATGTTACCGTTCCAGAACAATATTAAGAAAAATAATATGATTAAGCGCGCAAAAAAGCATTGCAACTGACGACGCCTCTTCAACTGACCCTTACAAAAAGAGTAAACAGAGTGCTTATTTGATAACATTGTACCTATTGGTCGGATCAATTGAACGGAACAGAATCATGGTTTGAACCAGGCTACACGCGATCTCAAACGAGTTCACCATTGGTTCGATTCTGGCTCATAATCAGCTGACCGATGACATTAATGATTTTCTTTAAAATAAGGATTCTCTTATTATTAAAATTCTCTCTCTTTATACATACATTCAATACTCTCTCGTCATTCGAATGTTTTATTTTCATCCCGACGCATGATTTTGGGCGGTCGGATTGATCCAACGGTCCATGTGAATTTTATCATTTTAACAGGTAGATTATGATTCGCAAAATTTAGTTCAATAAAGTCGGTGTTATTTGTCGTGCGTAATTTTGAGGCAAATCGATCAAGATAAGCCACTGCTGACGTCAGAGCACTCTTCTAAACAATGCTAAAAAAATCCAACCATCCACGAAAGGTACATAAGTATATTAAAACTTTGTATTAAATTCAGGAAAGCCGAAAAGAATACCATCCTCTACTTTAAGGAAGAGAACTTAGATATTTAAAGCATATATAGTTATTATGGTCAGCTACAAAAGTCAATAATTTCTTAAATGACGAAATTGTCACTCATTACTTCGTTGTCACCTCTGGCATCAAAAGCTTAACTTGTTTGATGATAGGATGGACACTTTCATGTAAGAAAGCGAATGCTTTCATAACAATTTTTTTTTTTTTGGGGTGAAAATTGGAATGCACTCTTTTTTTTTTTCAAATCAACCCAGCAAACAACAGAGAACGTTGAGCTAGTTGAAACTTTCTATTAGTAAAAGTTTTTTTTCTCTAAAAAATAAGCATAAGTCAACTTAACACTAAATTTTTATATATAATAAAATAATTACCTTTTCAAGTCGCACTTTATTAGGTGGCATCTGATCTTGATCTTTACATAAGACAGAACCCTCCATATCTTGGATATATCAATTTTTTATGACAGCCCTTAAGAAGCCATATCACAGAGTACCAATTTTAAAGAACGTGAAAAAAGCATAGTAAAAGTGTGCCTAAGACTAACCAAGTCCAAGACTTCATTTTGCGACGACTGCAATCAGTAATGAGTACTACACTAATAAAATTAAGAGTTTGTCTATCATACAATCTCACATATAGTACGTACCTCATATGAATAGTGTGTAAGAGGGTTTTATACATTATTCATATGAGGTACCTCACATGAATAGTATGTAAGAGGGTCTATCATACAATCTCACGTATGGTACGTATCTCATATGAATAGTGTGTAAGAGGGTTTTTACATACTATTCATGTAGGGTACGTACTATACGTAAGCTGTATGGTAAAATTTTTCTAAAATTAAATGTAACTTATTAGCAAGACCCTAAAACCAACTCCAAGGATCCTTTTGTTCAATGTCATAGAACCGGCAAGGCAAATAGCCTTTTTTTTTTTTAACAGTTTATATGTCTCTTTTGATGATATTGTCACCGACTTTCTAAGATCGTTTTTGTTGCAGAATATACTGGTGCTGAAAGTTGACTGACGCGTAACGATTGCCAATGATGAAACGACAGTCCATAAAAGCAGAAGTGCTGATGCTGGATATCGGGTAACATAATATATATTGCATCAGATAAGATGACCTCAATTACTTTGAGCTGAGCCTGAATTGATTGTAAATTGTGGTGCAGGGATTGAGTCCACGTCCATTGTTGGGTACAGGAAGAAAAAGTGATTTATTAATCAGATTCCGATCCAGGTGGTGATGAGATTGAGATTTTGAGCATCGGGTTCGGATCAGAAGAGGGGACGAGGGCAGGAAATGAAAAAGCAATAAACAAAGAAAGCCAGTCGTTACTAATGGTACAGTTATCAGACAGGCGCAAGAGCGCCAATCGTTGTAGCATTGAGTGATGAACCCTAGGGTCCATCAATCAAGGGCATTACAAAGATGATCATGACAAGACATGTCCAAACTCCAAATCCAGAACCAATCTACAGTCTGAAAATGGAGGTATAACCATTAAAGTCTTTCTTTCTAATATGCGCAGAATGTTCATCATCCTCTTATTAAAATACAAGAGTGAAGATCCCGGATTTGGTAACAAGAAATAAACCCCTGGCTTCGAGATTATTGAGAAAGGAATAATAGATAAAATATCTGAGGGATGACTGGAAACTTCAAGAATCAATACTTAGTCTAAACAGCAGCCTCCACTGGCAGGGCAGCCCGAGCAATTTCCAGTGCCTCCTCAACTGAAGATGCTTGTTGAAGTTTTGCTTTGTCAACAAAAGGTTGACTCCTCGCAAGAGTAGGGAGGAGTTGGAATTCCTGGAGTATAATAATAGACATTAGTCTCTCAATAGGGCAAATCAAATAATGCAAGGTTATATCACAAGGCTGAAAATACTGCTCTCCTTTCTTATATTTCTTTGTTCGACTTCTTCTACTCATAGCAAATTCGATGCAGGAAAAGAGATTGAAAAATTAAGAGCACCATTTTAATTTTAAGGGAAGTACCTCAGGATTACCACTTTCTAAAAGAACTCCTTTCAATTTACCTGTGAGGCAGCAACAATGAATTAACCATCCATTTTACTAAAACAAAAGGACAAAACAAGATGAAGTAAGAGTGAGAGAGAGAGCGCAAGTGAAGGCTATAATCTGAATACCAGAATCTACCCAGAAAGTGGCAATTTTAGGATCAAAATTTCCAATTTCAATTGCCTCTCCAACTGTACAATGAAATTACAATAGTAAGTATCAAGCAAAATTTATGAAAACTCCAAGAATGTGATAAAAAAATGAAGATGCAAGAGACTCTCACCATTGTCTCCAAAAAACTGCCACCACACTTTCCTGGGGCTTCCTTCACACTCAAAAACTCTCGAGTAAAAATATGGAAGATAGTCATATCTGGATTTCATGCAGGAATGAAATCATTAATAAAGATGTATGTGGAGGATAAAGAAAGACAGACAAATAACTTTTAAGTCATAATAGAAAGTTGGATATACGAGTGAGTCTGTGCACTAAGTAACGCTTTAACGCAATGATGTGCAGATCGACGAGCATGATCAACATGTTCCACTCGTGCGATACGGTTGTACATCTGTTCAGTTAAAACATGTGTCATTTCAGATTCCCAACAAAAAAAAAAAGGAAAAAAAAGAAAACAAAATGGGAAGAATAAAGAGAAAAGGGTAAGAGCTGCTTTATTAGATAGAGATGCACCTTCAATGGAAATGCTGCTACATCTCCAATTGCAAAAATTCCAGGCATGCTCGTTCGGAACTGACCATCAACCTGAAAATTCATAAAGTTTAATTTTACAATTTGAACAGCTATGAGTTATAGCTTTGGGAACGAAGTTCAACATGGCAAAAACTCTATAAATAACTTCGTGGAGCACATTAAGTTTACACGACATTAGCACACTTTATACATGTTAATCTATGCATGGGTCAAATCTGAAGAGACAAGAAAACTTGTTTGCAGTAGTCACCTGTATTCCACCTACAGAACTGTTTAACCCCACCCTTTCGAAAGGACTAACAGTAGGTTTTGCTCCAATACCAATAATAATCTGCACAATGAAAAAAGAAATGAATTTTCTGTCTGATCAACCTCTCCAATCCAGCTTCTAATGAGTACACAAGCAGAAGAGATATTGCCACAGTTTCACATGAATGTTGTGAGATGTAAACAAGCATTCTACATTAAGGGCCAATTTAAGGGGAGAGAAATTATTGATCATAAGGCAAACGAATTACTGTGTCTGCATCTATGGTTGATCCATCTTCAAGTTTAACAGCAGCTACGCGTCCATCAGAACCAGCTTCTAAGTTTTTTATGGAGGCACCCTGATAAGTAATTGAACAAAATAAAATAGTTACAGCTAATGCATATGTCTAGGGTTAAATGGAGCCAACAACATATAAAGGTTTGCATTCCTGGAAGGGAATGAGAAACAGAGACTACCTTTTCAAATTTTACACCATTCTGTTGGTATAATTGTTCATATCTCTGAGCAAGTGAAGGAGTAAACAATCTTTGCAAGAGGTGATTCTCAGGGAATATAATCTATTTTGTAATGTAAATGAAAATTTAACATGTCAGAAGGTTTATTCAAATAATCCACCATTAATGCAAATGTACAATATCTGGTTAGAAACATATCAAGTAATCATAGCAGCTTCAAAAATAGATATGCACCGTAGTATCAAGTTTCCAACCGACTGTTGCCGCAGCAACTTCCATGCCAATATAACCACCTCCAACAACAACAACCTTCTTTGCTTTCTCCTACAAAATAGATTAAGAATTGCCATTACAGTAAGATAAAAGTAGTACACAGTAGAGCTTTTCAGCTATGTATGACATATGTATAGATTTCTGTGAGACATGGTCACTACCTTTTGATTTTACAGGAAAAATGAAGATTACAAAAGATTAGCTCACAGAAGAATAATCTTGTGCATGGATTTCTATCATTAAATCTTAAAATTGAATGTCACCAAAGCTTTAGTGCCTCATTTTAGCTTTACAAGAAAGAAAGGACGTAATGCAGATAATGATTTGCAGGTTACTCAGGAGCAACTAGTGTGTGTGTGTGTGTGTGCGTGTGTGTGTGTGTGTGTCTATATATATATATATATTCTTTCTCTAGTGTGAGCACCCTCAATTTTTTCATGTGGACACACTTTAAAACCACAGGGTTTAAAAAATTTAGTTTTTAACTCTCTTAAACCTCATGGTTTTATAATTCATTCAGAAACTAACTCTTTTAAACCGCACAGTTTAAAAGTTTGTTCACATTTAAAAAAATGTAGACATCCACACTTGAGAATGATTATATATATACATAGATTGCTAGTAAAATGAAATTTCTTTTCTATTTTATACAGAATTTGGAATACCAGACTCATTCCCAATACCAAAGAAAGAAAGTACATACCTAATAGAAATATACTTTTTCAGAAATATACTTTTATTTTTTTTACCCCATGAACAAGAGAATTACAACTAAGATTTCAATCATTCACAGTTATGAAGCTGGAAAGAGATGAAGTTTACTAGTTGTTTAAACCATATTTGCAAATTTAGGATTCACATTCAAAGCAAGCAATCATTCACATAATATTTCACAAAAGCCAGAAGCTTTCAGTTGAAAGACAACCATGAGTATTTAGAATACGATTTGCAACTTGAACGATACTAAAATTACCAAGGACGATATCAATGCGTCAGCATCTGCCACATCTCGGATATAGTGAACTCCAGGTAGGTTCCCTCCAATTTTATCTGGAAATCTGAAGCCAAAAGGACGAAATATCAGTGTTTCTTATCTTTAAGCCTATTAATGCATACACTTTATAGTGGAGAAATGAACTGGGATCCATAGTTAACCCAATAAATCCTTAGTACCTTGAGGCTGTGCATCCAGTAGCCACTATAAGGGATCCATACTTAAGCAGTTTGCCTGAATTTGTTGTTACCGTTTGCTTTTCAATGTCAATGCTTGTCACAGGATCTTGATAAATCATCTAAATAGAACCCAAAAATAAAAATAAAAATCATAAGTAGAATTTCACAAATTAATGGCACTGCTTATTTATAAATGAAAATGGTAAAGAAAGAATTACCAAAAATGAAACCTAAAGCAAAATGAACACTAACACAAAATAGACAATTTAAGTCGTAAGAAGACAGTAAATAACACCTCTATTCCTTTCTCTTTGTACCACTCAGGTGTTTGTCTCTCGCCACCGGATCCAACACAAGTATGAAAACCCTAAGATGAAATTCAATCCAAGGAATTAGAACAGCACACATAACAAAACATAAAAGACCTGAAGCACCTAATCTATGGAAACTTAAGATCACATGCTATAACATACATAAATTAAGCAGAGTCATAATCACCAATGTCAATGAATTTAGCTCTCTAACTCTATAACCTTTCCTAAACTAAACAGGGCAAATCTAACTACTTATAACGACTACTTAAAATGAAGAATCAAAATAACAGTTCAAGCATCACATAATGCCATAGAAAATGCATGATTGATAATTCTTACAGGTAAGCGCGCCGGTTTTTCGTCGAGGGGAAACAAGTAACCTTTTGTCAAAGCTGGACGCTCATAAGGCGCATAAGCCTGCCACAACAATGCCAACAATTCACTGAAAAATGAAATCGTACGGAAAAAAGTTTATTAAGCTCATAACATCAACATTTCACAATCAATCATCCAAACTAGAGTACAAACTGCTGGAAAGATCAAACTTAGCCAAAATAGGTAGCATTACATTTTCAAGATCGATTAAAACGTAACAGAAATGCAATTAAACTACCTCCTTAGAGACAATGCAGAGTCGTCCATCAGCCATTCCATGTTCGACGAAAGTCCTCGCCGCATAACCGGCTGCATTGCCCCCACCAACGATCACAAATCTAAAATAGCCAATTGCCAAATTGACTCAAGCATTCCATCAGGTGACAACGAAAAAAATAAAAAAATAATAATAATTAAAAAAAAACCGACTCTCGATTTTCGTTTGCAAGAGATGAGTATGCGACGACAAAGCCTCTCTGAAAGTTTCTAGCAGAAGAATGCTGAATTCGATAAAGAGAAGGCGACTGAGGACACCAGAGGGATAGTCCGTGCTTGAATGACAGCGAGTTTGATAAGCTCGCCATTAATTTAAGTTTTCGAGCTGCAGATTATCCAACACACAAACAATATCGATAGATCAGGGTTTAATGATTATATGATAGTAGAGAAATTTGTATTTGACCGACCTGTCGACATTGGACTTGGAGGCCTGGCAGCTTCTAGTTATATAATAATAAAAGAACAGTGTGAATAAATATATTAAACAAATAATGGCTCTACAGGAGAGCGAAAGGTCATGACGTCAAGTAATATGTGGGAGAGAGAGAGAGAGAAAAGGAGCTTCTGAAGCTGCAGCAAGTTGATTGGTAAGTCGATCCAGTTGTTAAGTGGCATATCGCCCATTCACATTCAAGGGGCCGTTCCCAGCTTCTCGGGGAAAGGCTGATACGAGGTCGTATTGTCTATTGTATCGGGGCAACTGAGAATTCCTGCGCACGAAGCCGCTTCTCCACGGGCAAAGCGTCTTGGAGTTGGGCCCCCCTTGCCATATGTTGTTCTGAATTTGGGCTTTAGTGGCATGTTACAGTTAAAAACTTAGCGAACCCGTGCTATTAAGAGCACTCACTTTAGTTCTGAAGACATCCTCCTTTAAACAGCAATTTCTCGCTCCCTGGAAAAATCAAGAAAATAGAATCCAATTTTCAGCCAAGATGAAACTGGATAATATTTGTTTTTGAATACTTTAGAATTCAAAAGAGTTATCTTGTAAGTTTAAGGTGTTTATTTTGGAGAGTTTGAGTTTTATTTAGTATAATCCGACATGAAATTAGAATGGTAGTAATGATGATGCAAAGAGTTTAAGGGGCGAAATATATATATATATATATATATATATATATATATATATTATTATATTATTATATTATTATATTATTATATTATATTATATTATATATCTGTGTGTGTGTGTGTGTAATGCGTATGGATAGATGTTTTGGCCGCGAAGAGAAAGAGAAAGAGGGGGGGGGGGGGTGTTGTTGTGAAGATTGGTGCTACTTGCGCCCTAAATAAATTCGTCTATTTCTATTATAGCCTAGTCGATAATAATAATGAAAAGAAATATAAAAAAAGAGATTTTAAAAAGGGAGTGATTGAGCCACATAGATTTTGATATAAGTGTGCCTACAGTTTTCTGAGAGAAAAAACAAAGTGGTTTAGTTAGATTTATTATTATATATTTTATTATAATTACAAGAACGAGGGGCTTTATAAGATTCATGGTAGTAGCACCACCCTAATGCTTAATTTAACACAGTGATCTTTAGCCCAAAATTCTACCTAAAATTATTGAAATCAACCTTTTCTTTGAAAATCAAATTAAAATTGAAAGATGACCCGTTGCCTGCCAGCCATCTTTCGATGATGATTTATTGAGCAGCCGCCACTAAAAAAAAATTAATATAATTAATTTAACGAAATCTTTCTGGAGATTTGGAGACTCTTAATAGATTTTATGTTGATTAATAGTAAAATATGATGATAACCATACATGAGTAATTAGATTTTTTTAACATTATTTATTTAAAGGTTAATTTGTAAATTTCCAGAAAAGGGTTAAGGATTTAAAAGGGTTCCAGCAGCACATTCTTTTGTCAATTTAATTTGACCCATGTTTTATCCAATGAGAACTATGGTTCAAGTGCATCAAACCATCAAAATCCTTTTATTTTTATTTTGCAGGTACATTGAAAAAAAATAAGGTGCGTGGACAATCAAGATATCTTAAAAAATATTGTCCATATGGGAGAGTTCAGCAAGTAGTTTTAAATCAATAAATAGAGATACTAGTAGTGTCAGCTGTTAGCGTGTGTTTTTTATTCATGAGAAACTAATTTATCCTTTTTCATGCTATGAAAAATGATATGCTACTACTAATAAATCCATAAAATTTACACACAAAGTATGGTTTAGCGTTTACACAAGATATGTAAATGAAAATTTTATGTTGATAGCTAAGAAGTCAAATATGAGAGTGTATATTTTCGGCAAGTTGATGGACTTGTACCAAATACATATACTTTGGATAAGTTGGACTTTCATTATTCTTGTTTAGAGAATCATGACTACTAATTAGATAATAAAATCTTATCCATAATAGAGTGATTCTAATAAGTCCTATATGAGTGTAATTTTGGAGGAGTAAGGAAAGTGAAAACAATATGATTACGTAATTATACGATGGATCATATTTTGTCACTTAATTAAAAAACTTACTGAGGTAGAGTTTGTTAGAAAATATGCCTCTACTTTTTAATAAGGACTAATTGTTAAGAGATTTCCTATGATATTTTCTTATTCATGATTTCTACTTAGGGAATAAAATAATTTTCATTTAGGAGTTAGGGCTTTTTATTTAATGATTTAATTAACTTAATTTTAATTAATTAAGTCATTAAATCTTATTTTTTTCAAATTAACAAAAGATTTTAACCATTAAGTGATTAAGTTATTAAACAAAATTTTTAAATCTTTTTACTTAATTTAAAAAGTCTAAATGATATCATTAAAATATATTTTTTAAAATACCCATACTAATTAATTATTTTTCATCCTTATCTAAATAACATTAAATAGTTAGTATTATTACAAATCTATATAACTTGTAATAATATAATGTACTGTTGAACTATTATTAATTTTATCTTTTTATTTTCTTCATATTAGCATTATTTATTTTATAAGCTTTATGAATATTTTTCATATAAAAACATCATAAGCTAAATAATTTCAAAATATACTAATTTAGAACATTAAAGGTAGTATTCAATTGAATATAATTATTATAATCAATTGGATATGATTTATGTTATGTTAATATATTATTTTATTTATATTCTTTGAGATGTTTATTATTTATTTAAAATTTATAATTTAAAAGACAAACAACTTAATATTTACTTTTAGTGATTCAGTAAAAAAAAAAATCATATCATTCAAATTCAGATATTTAGCGCTATTTAGAATTTAGATTAATTTGACCTTATTCATATTTCAGATAAAAAAAAATGCCACTTTAGATTGTTCAAGTAGGAATACAATTTGTATAAATAAAATGAATGCTCTTCTATAAGAAATAAGGGTCCATATCTGATGTTACATTTTTTTTTATAGCATCAATAAGTTAACAATATATGTGCAATTAGATCTAATCAATAGTGCACATGATTGCTATTAATAAAAAAAATCATTTTAAAAATAATATAACTAGTTAACAAACCAGTTAAATGGTGATTCTAAATTTAAAGATAAATATAATATCTTAAACTCTTTTATTTAAAATTAAATTCTTAACTTATGAGGCAAATAAGCTTCGTTGCATAATGCTTATGCATACATCTTCTTTTAGAGAAATACAACATATTTAAATATAACTGAAATACAAGTGGTTTCTAAAAGCTAAAGTCTTAACTAAGTTGCAATTAATCATTTTTCATATTTGTATAACAACAAGAGACCTATTTCAAGATTTGCACAATAAGAGAGATCTATTCAAACAATTGAAAAGGAATGATGGATTAGATTCTAGTGAGCAAAAATATTTTGTATCAATGTCATTGTGATAGAAAGTTAGTAGTTTTTCTCTCAATTGTTGAAGTTTAACTAATTTACTTGTGTATTATCCCAAATGTATTGCTAATAGTTTTCTTTGGATTATTATTAATATTTATATTGGCAATCATCTAGTTACTATACTTATTAAATGATAAAATATTTTTAAATTGGCGAACTTTACTAATAAAAAGTGTGTACACAGGTTGGTTAAAGAAATTAAATCTTTTTAATTAATTAATTATTTGTTTATCATTATATTAAATTTACTAAATGAATGGTTAAGATTAAAATATTTAAATTTAAGGGCTTGCAACAATCCTATTATTAATATTGTAAAAATACATATATCGTATAGAAAAATCTAAGAAATGATCACTATATATAAAGAGGTGAAGTTTACTTATTAATAAAGAGATAAGTTTTCTTTACAAATAGTTAGTTGTTTAGTGTGAGAGAAAAATAATAGAGCGATTGTATAATTTTTTTGATATAGTAGACTTTTTTTTCTTTTATTATCCTTAGCAACTTTGATTTTTCTCTAACATAGGATTTTTTTACATAAATTCTTATATTATGTAATTAATTTTATTTTTTATCTTTATTTTTATTTATTATTTATTTGATATTTTGCTTGTAAGATCTTAGGTGGGACTAAAAATTCTCAAAAAGTGGCATCGGAGTCAAACCCTAATGGCTAAAATGTAGTGGTAGAATAACTCAGTTTTTTTAGATGAAAAAAATAAGATTTGATGGTGGTTTTGCTTGAGGGAGGATTATCCAATTATATCTCATATTAGCTTGTAAAGGGAAATTACTTGGATTTATGAGTAAAATTGATCTTTTTTACACAATAAACCAGTCTTTTAAATTGAATACTTAAAAATTCTAAATCTAACCCCAAATTTTCCGTTTATGATAACAATTCTATCAATTTATACAATTAAGAATTTATTGAAAATTATTTAAGTTACGTCTTTTGCGCAATAACCCAAAGTCCCAAATCATACGCGGACTCAAGCTACTCCCTCGACAACAAAAGGAGTGAGTTATATGACATGAGTGGCAGTTATATAGTAAAGGCAGCGTGGGTTGCAATTATCAAATCATAAGAGTCCAGAGTTTTCTCCCATTCAAAGTTCGTCGACTCTTGCATAGCAAGTCTCCTCTTCCAGCTTAAGCTTATTTGTTTATATTATTTATGGAATCAAAAAGGAAGAATGGTCTGGCATTACATGTTTACATGATGTGAGGAGAACAAAATTGATAGAATAGAGAAGCATTTGCATTCATGAGAACATACAGTATCCTTGCCACCAAAAAAAAAAAAAAAAAAAAAAAACCCAGTTTTCCAGAGAGCACTGAAAAACTTCCCCATCTGAAGAGACATATGGAGGCAGGGAACCTTTCGGAGAAGGATTGATTAATTTATACTTACCAGGTCACTTTGTTGTCATGAGCATATAGCGAATTAATGTAGATAAATACCAACTAAAAGATGGTCGAAGTGGTTCCCATCTCCAAGGGAGCTAATTATATTAAAGCTTTTACTTCGTTTTTGCATTAAATGGTTGTAAAAATGCTATGAAGAAAGCAAATTGATAACATGATTCTAACATTTCTGTTTAAATACATTTCACATCATTTTCCTCAGAAGTGATAAAATTGCTACATGCATCCCATTCTGAACTTGAGAAACTCTCGTTAATATTGATCGAGAATATATACATACATACACAGACATAATCAAGAGAACTTTCCGTACCGGAGCAAACAAGAGTTAACTTGAAAAGAAATAAAAAAAAAAAAACAAATAAATAGATAGAACAAGGACCACATGATTTCGCATTACGAAAATTTCATCCCTATGTTAGTGGTGATTTTTTTTCTTTTCCTCCAACACCAATTCCGAAACATTACCTGAAAAAAAATTCTACATGGAAGTTCCCCCCTATCACATAGCTGGTGAAGACGATTTTCCATTTAAATCCAACACGTCAAGAAACTCTGCCCTGCTTCTCACAATCCTATGAAACACCTCCCTAATTTGGACCTGTAAAGGCACCAAACCTTCTTCCATTCTCCGGCAAGTCTCCGCCATCTCGGCCAGATGAGCCGACACCTCCTCCGCCCGTTCATCCTCGGCAGGAAACTGAAAACTATCAGTGAACTCAATCAAAGATTGGCCTAGCTTGTCCAGCTTTTGCATCTCCTCAAGCAACCCAGCTGAGCCCTTCTTCTCTTTCTTCTTCCACTCTTCAGCAATCTTTTCATGCAACCCGATAATGCTCTGTGCCCAAACAAGCTGTTTAGGCACAGGAAAATGCGTGGCCAATCCGCTCCTCTCTTGACAAGGAATCGTGGCTACCATCGTCCACATCACAAACAACAGAATAGTACTCATAATGTAAACGGGCAAGGCCAAACCTGAAGCCTCCGCTCCGCGTGGCGCCACGAGATTGGCAGCCATGGCATGAATTTGCTTTGCTGCTGACCAGTTCTTGCTCACTGACCAAGACAGAGATCTTAACTGCCCCGTACTTTTATTATTATTACCTGCGGCAGCAGCACCTCGGCGACCAAAAGACCAGGTCCTCGTGTAATTGGTACCATCTTTATCTTCGCAGGCCATTGCGGTAATCAAAGAAGTCAAAGCTTTCCTTGCCCGTTTAACCTGGCCGTCGCCAAACGGTCTCTGTTCCAAAGCCAAGACCGCAATTTCAGCCAATTTTTGATAGTGTCTGACGGCCTCAATTCCGTTGGTGATCGCGTTGCATATATCTAACGCCTTCACGTCTCTGTCGAGCATCTCGGGGATCAAGCGGTCGAGAGGTGGCTTGGAAATCTGAGACGGGTCACGACCCATGATTAAGATAGCCTTGAATTCAGCGTCGCAGCAGAGGAATACGTCGAGTAGTTTACGAATCCAAGCGATTGAAAGGATGGGATCAGAAGGTATGTCATCCGACGGTTGTGATGGACCCGGTGGTGCCAACTCGGCGAAGCGATCAGCCACGTGTTTTTGGAAAAGCTCGAGGTCTTCGAGTTCTTGCTCGTGGTTGCCCTCCATGGACATTACTTGGTTCCTCCGAATGCTGATTCGGCCCAGGAACGACCCCTGGTAATCTGTTGCAGGCATTTTTTTTTTTTTCTTTTTGATGTTGTTGATTGCTTGCAAGCATACGACAATGAAAAACGAATAGGACGAGGAAAAAAAATAAAAATAAAACACGGAGGTCTAAGAAAAGGGGGGTTCGTTGACAAGTTATATATGGGGAAAAAATTCATGCATTGGCTTGTCGCATACGTGACTGGTTCTTATTTCCCGTCGTGGACGCTGACCTGGCTACATTTTGCTTTTTATTCCCCAAACTGCCCATTATTCGTTGCCGTATAACTTCCGGGCGTTCCTTACTAATTAGCTTTGGAGAATCGGCAACTTGCAAAAATCAAACTTCCCATATTATTGAATAATTTTCATGATAGTATTAAATAAATGTTTGAGTTAATTTAATATCCAGGACCATAAAACTATTTGATATAATCTTATTTTCTAAATTAATGCATTTCGTTCTCCTATTATATTAGGTAAAATTTTAATTAATAAATAAATTAGAAAATGAGATTGTCCTCGCTAAATACATTTATACGGAATATTTAATTTGTGAAACTCATGAACTTAATACTCTTTTACACCTTGCTTTATAAATAAATTAATCCTTCTTATGTTAAGATTAATAAATAACTTATCGATATCATCATAACTTCAATAAACTAAATAATAAAATTATTAATTTTATTTTAATCAAAATACACAAGGTGAAAATAAAAATTAATAAGAGATTTTAAAACTCTATTGATTGATTTCATGGAATTTTAATTAACAACTTAGTAAATCATACTTTCCAATCAGTATTGGATTCCAAGGAGAAGACAAGCAATTAGGTAGGTTAGGATAATAGTAGGGAGGTCTCTTCCATTCCCCATCCCATTTATTATTTAACCCTCATCCTTTATCTTATTCTTTAATAAATTTAATGAAGATGAGATGGAGAATTCCCACATCAAAATTAGTTTACCCATCATTGGCTCATTTAAATTTACCCATTTTATAAATGATTTTAGTAAAATAAAAATTAAAATAACTCAAGTAAAATTATCACTGACATATTGTAAAGTACTTAAGTATTAAAACACCTCCAACATATTGGCGCAATACCTTGAATTATATAGAAATGTAAAATATTTGGATATATAAAAATCAAAGTGAAGAGTACTACACAAAATCCCATCCTACTAATAATTTAGAAAATATTTTTCCATTTCTTAAATTAAAATTTACCCAATTTGAGCTAAGCCCCATGAATTCCCAAATGCACAGACGATTTTACCATCCCAAAAAGATTCAAATTTATAATTAGAATGATTTTGCTCTTTGAAAATGGCATTTTTGTGATAAGCACTGAAAGAATGACCATAACTGTAAAAGTGGTTTGAGGCGTAGACGAGTTGCTGAGTCCGAGAAAAAGCTTGTTCTTCGCCAGATAGACAGGTCTCTATCTTTATGTGAGAGACAAAACAACAAACTTGTCAAAAGCAAAAGCCAAAAGGATTCTTTGACTGAGTCTTGTTGATTCCCCCAACGCTCACGCACGATCACACTTGTGCTCACCCGCTTGATTTTTTGACCCTTAAACACTCGCATCCATTTAAGCTCATTGCCGGCCGTCCACCTCATCGGTCGTAAATCGTATCTCCAAAGATCCATTTATGACTTCATGATGGGCCCCATAATAAAGCTTGGCCGAATCAACTACGTGGATTTCGATCTATATGACCACGTTGACCTAGCGTTTCCGGCCCCCCTTTTTGCTTTTAAAGGATTATTACTGTTAGGCAAATACTAAGGAAGTTACAATTTATTATAATTTAAGAAATTTTATTATTATTATTATTATTATTTAGGATGAACTCTTTAATTCGCAGCTTCATTTAATTTAAGTTCAATTTTCATTTATCATAAGCATTCTTTCTAAAGCATGTATGATGATAGGAAGTGGAGAAATAAATTATTAAATAAAGACTGAACTTTTAGAATTAGAGAGGCTGTTAAGGTGTAGCTACATCACTCATAATTAATAGTTTTATGAGACCACACAAAATTATTGATTGTGAGTAGCTTAAGATACAGCAGGCTGTACCTTAGTCGACTCCTAGAATAAGGATTAGTTGTGTAAGTTTAATCGAAAAAAATTATAAAATATATCTAAAGTATTATAATTAATTGATGTATACATAAAATATATAATTGAATTTAATATCACGACTACTTACATAATAATTTTTTTAAATAAATTTATAAATGTTATGATATTATTGATTTATTATATAACTAACTTACTACCATAAATGTATTTTAAAATTTTTCGTAATTAAGTTTTCTGTAAATCAATTGCAAGCAACCACGTGGAATTCAAACTGGAGTGATTATTCATTTATTTGCCATTTAAGTCAACATGTTTGTGTATTGTTACATGACCATGCGCGGCCCGACTTTATCAAGCTCTTGTGTTGGCTAAAGCAAATTTGGCATTACTTTAGTTGAATGAATAAGATTCTTAGCGGCCTGCCCTGCTCAATTTTCTTGAAATATTTTTTTTTACCATTATGTTGTAAATTATTGGAGTATAATTTCTACAATTATGAGATATCTCACATATTGCCACTGAATCGATAATATTGAGCCCAAAAGAAAAAAAAAAAAGGGGTCCACAATTGGCAATGGAAAATGGAGAGATTAAGATATGAAAAGCTTTGATCGCACATGTTTAACAATAATGCATGAATTGAGAACAAGATTGATCCGAAATTAGAGTACAAATTTCCGAAACTGAAACCGTAAATGATGGATCACGAGCATTGATAATATAAGACTATAAGTTTAGGGTGGGAGCATGCATTTGGCGGAAGACCTAGACCAATGATAAATGAGCAAACCGATGACAAAATCATGATAATGTGTTTTGTCTTTTTGCAAATTTTAAGAATTCTTTTAGAAAGAAAAAAGTGAAATTATTAAAAATTTCATAAATTTACCAAAGAAAAAAAATATTTTTCACCGTGATTTTATCATTATTGTATTTCTTTATTATATTTCAAAGATTTAATATTAAAGTTACGATGTAAAATTATTATAAAAAATAAAATAAGTGTCGAATAAATAACATTAATGTGGATGTGATTGATCACCACAAATCATGAGCGAGCTCATCTTGGCATTAATTTACTTCATGGTATTTTTTAAAATCAATCTAATGAGTTACTCATGATTTATTTGTTGATTATTGAATGGCAGCTGTACGTATAACTAATATGATCATAAAAAATTGATAAGTCCCGTTTTATGGGATCGGTCAAGCAGTACCATTTACAACAATAATAAAGTTGTAACCCATAAATGGGAATTGATTAATTTGCGATTAGCTGATTTAAAATGATTTCTAATGGCCATAATACTGGCAGTTCCACATACGACACCTCGACAGCAAATAAAAATATGTTTCATGATACTTGCAAGGACTTGAGATTCGATGCCCACGTGTTAATCGTTACAAGCTCAAAGCTGCTTCACGTTGCTCATGAACCAAGCTTAGAGTTTAGAAAATAAAAACGGACATGTCCTAATCAATGTAATTTCATGGTTAAGCACACAAACAGAAAAGAAAACCCCTCAAGGAAAGGATTCGGCACTGGGTAGAAATGGTCTGGACTTCATTCCGTTAACTGGTATGCAATGTTTGGCATCTTCTAGGAGTGGCGATATAGCCTGGCGTTAAAAGGCTTGCTCTGGATCGAAGCCCAAAACTTCATAGTTCGCACAACGGTTCAAGGATCACGAATAGGGTCAGAATGAGTTTAAGGCAGTTTAGGATTACAGATAAAATAAGTTATTTTTTCTATACAAATTAAATATAATTTGATTAAAAATATAGTTTAATATTTAATAAATCATGTTGTTATTATTATTGTAAGTTTAAAAAGTAAAATATATGTATTTAATAAATTCTATTATAATAGCATTGTGTATTATATAATACCAAAATAGATGTAAGTTTATGTTACCTTTTACTATGTAAAATAAGATATAGTTTAAAATACATATAATTTTTTTAAAATTATATAAAAATTTTTTTAAAATTATATAAAAATTTTTTTAAAAAAAGTATGATAGATAAGCTACTTATAAAAGTAGTCTCTTACTTGCTTGTAAAAAATTACTTTTAAAATAGAGAAAAGGATGAAAGAAGTAGCTTTTAAAATGTTATCAAACACAATTTTTATCAAAATCTATAAAAAATATTTACGTCACTTATAATGTTTCAACTTCAATTCTAAATGAGGCCTTAACTTTGGTGTGGAGGGAGGGAGATGGGGCATTTCACCATAATCAACTTACACTAACACTAACTGACTCAATTTGAATTAAATTTTTGTCAATTGGTTAATTTTGGTTCGAGACTTAAAAATGAATTAAAATAATTTCAAAAATAAAACACACCAAACTGATTTGGTATTTTTAAAAAGGTAAAAGCTAAATTTTGGTGTTTCATAATTTTTTTGAAAATTTACTTTTGGTAAAATGGACTAATCCTATAACAGACGTTGAAAAGTATAAAAGCAATAACTTTTCAAAGTATGATTTGGAAAATCAATAAATATAAAGAGATTAATATTAATGTCAGTAATGATGAAATAACAAACTAAAAAAATAAGATTAGAATGTTTATTTTAGTTATTGATATATATATATACATACATACATACATATATATGTAATTAAACTTTATTTAATATTATATCTATTTCAGTTATTTATATTTTTATAATGATTTAACAATAAAATTTATTAAACAGATATAATTACTTTTTAAAACTCGCAGCACATTTAAAAATAAATTTTACTAAGCGTTTAATTAATTCTTTTCATAACGGATTATTTATAAAATATAGTTAATAACAATTATTTTAATAATTACAGTATTACAAAACAAACCCTAATATATTTTGCCGATTTATATCAATTTTGATAATTGTAATTGATCAAAGTTGGTAATATTTTCTCAAAATTCTAAACTGAACCGGAAATTACACCCATCTTGATGTGGACCCAGAAAGGGAGAAAAAAAAAGAAAAAAAGAAAAATGTTCTCTTACAGATATATCTATAATTATTTATTTTATAAACGAAAGTCTAAAGTAATACCAATACAGTTATCATCCTATTACGTGATGCTTATATATAGAGAGGTTGTTTGCAAATAAATATTAGATTTAACTCATGAGAAGTTAATTAATTAATTACGTAAGAATGTCCAGGTATCAGATATGCACTTATCTTGTCTCCTTGCTTTTGCCGTGACTATCGCAGTAAAAGTAAAGACGACTTTGAGGGCATTTAAAAATTAAAAGACGATTAATTTGTGATGAATGGGTCCATGTGAGGACTAATGATAGTTTAATTGAATTAAAACTAGAGAAGGGTCCATACGAAGATTTATGGTGGGGGCAATTGAATTGCAAAAAGTCACCATGAAGATTGTAAGATATATTAATTTAATCAGTAAACCAAGTGAGAAACATGAGGGTTACATCTAATCATAGAGATTATGGTAGAGATATTACATCCATGACTTAATAACTTAACCAACCATGCTTTTAAAAGGAAAGTTCCCTACATATTTTTCTAATTGATAACCAGCCCTTAATTTTCTAAATGGTAGGCCCAATTCCCTCTCCATTGCTCCTGCTTAAAGCTAAGTATAATCATTTCTCCTTTTCAATTCCTCCTAAAGGTCTTTTTTATAAATGATTTGTATATTACTTTCAAAGTTTAGCTAGCTTGCGATCCATCCAAGCAAAAGTCACTTCTCATATTTCCACATCAAATATGGTGGATGATTTAAATCAATCAACAGATCCCTTTGCTTTCACTCTCTAAAGCTACAAATTACTCTCTTCATTACGTATATTAAAACGATTTAAACACCGTTATTAAACTTTCCCAAAACAATACCCTGCTGTCATTCTATGTATCTTGCAACCGTTAGTTGATATATCATATATTCATATATATATAAATAAAGATCACAGTTTCTTCATTACGCATTTGTATTTTCTATTTTTGAGATTAATAAGTTTAGGATCTGGTACGTATTACATGTATATAGATTAGTATATTTGGATTTGCATTGAGTTAGTTAGAATACATATTTTACGCTATTTCTCTGATAAATAATTAAAAGTGGAGTATAAATATTATTTTTATTATTAATTTTATTCAAGGCAATGCTTGGTAGAAATTAAGATCCTCATGATGTGGGCTTACCCTAGAGGATTTGGATGTGCATGCTCAATAAATAACCAAATTATTCTATAATTGTATGAATTTAGACTTGTAGTGATGGTTTCAAATAAAACGGTTAATGCCAATGACACGAAGTGATAAAATAGCATTTTGTGTCATCTAATTTTATTATAATCAATATGATGAAATTTAGAAGATTTATATTTTTAAAAGTTAGTAAGTTAAAGATCTTAAAGATAGTGCTTTGTACAGTAGCGTTGCAATTTTTTTTTTCAAAAAAAAAACAGAAGTGATAAATTAGAGAAGAAAGACTAAGGTTGATTCATGAACAAGTAGAGATTGTATGGCAGTAAGTCATGCATATTCTATATATAAGTGTATGTATTTAGACTCGGCATGCTGATGGCTTCAAATGGTCGGATTAATGTGAAATTAAGTGACAAGTTTTAATATTTTATATCATCTAATTTTGATATAATCATTTTAAGTGTTGAAACATAGAAGATTTGTGTTTTAAAAGGAATAAAGTTATCAATCTCACAAATAGAACGTGTACTATTATAATATGCAATTTTTTTAAAAAAAGAAAAATGATAATTAGAGAAGACAAACTCCGGTTGATGTTGAATATTAAGTAGAGATTGTATGTAACTCATGCATAATTTTGGATTAATTTTTAAGGTACTTAAATAAAATCCCAATTGAGCCTGAAATTTACTCTATATAGTTATGTTCCTATCAGGGACTTGTTGTATCTTAACATCCAATTGGATGGAGTGACGTTACTCATGCTACGTATAGAAATTCTTCTTACACAATTAATAAGCATTATTTCTTGTTAATAAAGCGAAGACAAATTTCAGTCAAACTAATAAGAGTATTGTTACTCAATGTATTACTATTAAATCATAAGCAACAAAACTACTTGCGCTTGTCCTTCTCAATGTCCACTATGCACTAATGCAGCCTGCACCTGAATTAACATGAATGGAATTCACGAGTTACGTGATGCAACCGTCACAAATGGCACCAAAAAATATGAAAATAAAAACTGTGGGAACTGGGTCTTTGTCTTGAACAGTTGAAGTGAATATGTATGATATGTTACTATTATTTTAAGTAAGTATGAAGAAAAATCCAAATTAAGTGATTTCGTTTTCATGAGGTCTCCATATGTCCTCTAAACTGAATAAGAATTTTGTAGTTAGAGTCATTAATTCTTTCTGCGAAAATCTTGGCGTTGCATATCTACAATATTCTTATGTACTGTTATTGAGCCTTTAAGAAAAGCTTGCTGCTAACAAAATAAAATAAAAATAAAAATAAAAATATCAATGTACGTTATGAATCATGCCCCTTTTACAATCTTTCTCAGCCTGTGAGATCTTCCGTCTAGCTAGATATCCTCTCCGACATTGCAGCCATCGCTAATATTACCACCTTTGCATTTAACTTTTAAATAATTTAATACCACGAGTAGTATGATACTGTATGTTCTTAAAGAACTCAAGAATGTTGTTTATGTTATCGAGGAGTGATTACACAAGGTAAAAGCTGGAGTACATTATCTGGCGGTATTCATGCATGAAAACTTCTGCATCAAAAGTGCAACATCATTTAGATGAGACACGCTAACGTATCTCACGCTACAGTAGTCAGTGGGTATATTAGTCGTATGAGTTCCACTCACTACTGTAATGTGAAAAAGTATATTGCAGCTGGCTGAAAAGTACGCATTGCTCATTTAAATATTTTTTATCTTACAATTGTAGGGAAATAAAAGGTTTAATATTTTACTCTGAATAACACTTTGACTAACGAGCCTACAAAAGCATTATGCATAGAGTGAATACTAAATATAGCACCTTTTTGTTCCCGAAAAAAAATGGAAACAAGTTACCTCGGTGGTAGATTAGTGATCATGATGCGTTTGGAGATCACATAACTAATTGCATGATGATTGTTTTGTCGAACAATACAATATGATGATTGTAATAAAGAAATTAATGATATTATTGAGAGTCTTATTTTACATCTTGAATATTTTTCTTTAGACGCAATTTTTAAGGGACATTGATAATCGAACACTCATCATTATTTCCTTTCATGGGGGAAAGACCATGTACTTATAAATAATATATTGTACTGTTTTTTTAATTAACCCACACACTCATTAAAATTTAAATCAGTACCTTAGCTCAGGTTAAGGAACACAGCTCCAAGGTCAGACCTTAATTTCAAAGTAATTTTAATGTATATGCTCCTTCATATATTCGCCAAGTATATCATAAATGATTTTTTTTTTTTTTTGCAATGAGGAATTTGTTTTGGTGCATATAAAAATGGGAATCTCCATTTTACATTCACCAATTGAATACAAGTCTCACTGGATTTCATAGCTATACACAATTAACAATCCGCCAGTGCCCTAATCCTTATAGGAAAACTGAAAAAAAAAAAAAAACACAGGTTGAAGTGTTTCCATGGAGGATGATGACGTGTCAGGAATTAAACAGTGCATAATAGACAGAGAGGTCCGGGAAACAACCGGCAAAGTTGGGGTACGTGAAAAATGGTTACGTAATACAAAGTCTACGTAGAAAATAGTTACACTATGACAGCCTATGAGATAATTTAATTAGGAAAAAGCCGATCGATCGATGAAATGTCGTTTTAGGGTTAGATGAAAATCGGGGTCCCTTGATGGACCCCATCCGGTTTTAATGTCGGCACCTATATGACTTGTATTACTTTTTAAATGGAGGGGGAGAGAGAGACATTCACTTGTTGCAAATCCTATTTGAAACTTCTGCACAGGACACACAAAAGAGAATTCTGTCATATATAGAAGAAGAGGATTAGTTGAACAAGAGAAAAGGCTTATTAATTAACTTAATTATGGGTCACCACTCTTGCTGCAATCAACAGAAGGTGAAGAGAGGCCTTTGGTCACCTGAAGAAGATGAAAAGCTCATCAGATATATCACCACTCACGGATATGGTTGTTGGAGTGAAGTGCCCGAAAAAGCTGGTTAGCGTGCTCTATTTCCTCCTATATTTGCATAACCCTAATCTGCTTGTAGTTAATTGCTTGATTGGTCTATATTCATCGACTTAATAATTTTGCAGGCCTTCAAAGATGCGGTAAGAGTTGTCGGTTACGATGGATAAATTATTTGAGGCCGGATATCAGAAGAGGAAGGTTTACTCCTGAGGAGGAGAAGCTGATTATTAGCCTTCATAGTGTTGTAGGAAACAGGTTAACTTTAAGAAAACTTTATCCTACCTACACAACTCTCCCTTAAAAAAGTAATTTATTTCCTCCACACCACACGGTTGTCGGTCTGTCACTTAATGTTACTGATGCACGGTACTTAAAAATTCTTTAGAGTTCAATTTCAGTTCAAATGAGAAATATAAAACTACATATTTTTGTGGGTGTTTCCTTCAATGCAAATTATGATAGATAACTAGGGTTAAATTTTATGTTCTGTTACTAAAATTAATAAAGTCCCAAAGCAGCCCTCTCAATGTTAAATTAAGTAGTTGCTAATTAAAGCAGCTATCAGGCATTATGGAGGAGGTTATAAAGGCAGTATCGGAGGTTGTTAACACAGTTGGTCGGTTGAAATTATTCAAATCATATGTTTTTTGCATTACACTCTCACTTTCATTTCTCAAGCGTTCAAATTAGTCATTAATTAGTTCTTTGCTCTTAATCATCCCTTTTATTACTTGCTCCAAAACGAAGCATTCTATTACTTCAATGATTTCTTGCTGTCTTGATGTTCTTTAATCTCTATTTAATATCCATGAGGGGAATTGTAGATGGGCGCATATTGCAAGTCACTTGCCGGGCAGAACAGACAACGAAATAAAGAACTATTGGAACTCATGGATCAAAAAGAAGATACGAAAGCCTTCGACGGTGCCTCCTCCTTCCACCACCACCACCACCACACCCAGCAGTGCTACTGAGCATTCCCAAATAAACTATGCCTCAAACCAACTAGACTTACTGAATAATCAAGATTTAACAACTACAAGACCACCACTTCAAGAAACCCTATTCTCTTCCCAATGCCCTCTCTTCATGTTCGATCCTACTCCACTCGATGCGATTACTGATCACAGTGTAAGAGGGGATCATCTATTTCATGAATCAGCTGCAAGCTTGAATAATGAAACATGGAATACTAATCATCAGCATCAAGTTCAAGCACAAGCGCTCCCTCCTTCAACTTCTTTTACAAGTGGCATTGATAATCACCATCATCATTATCTGCCGCCATTAATAGAGAACATGGAAACAATGGTGCCTATGGATCAGGTGCAATCTTGTAGCATGGATGAAGAAGGAGATCAGATAACACTTGATTGCTTGCAGATGCAAAGGCAAGAGCTAAGTGAATGGGTTGAATCTCAGCATTCAAGCTTTCTATTCTGGGATAATGTTGAAGGACCACTTGGTGGGGATGACATTGCACCACCTTCATCAAATACCGAAGCTACACTTTCTTCTTTCCCTTCATCTCTATAATAAATTATTAGCGATGGTGATCAAATTAAACTATCCCTCTGACTCTTATTGTTTGATTTCTAGGAAGAGCTTTAAAAATCTTCCAGACTTTTGAAAACAGTTTGTTTTATTTTTTTTTTCCGCTTTTTGTTACTTTGATTGGCGAGATTGTGAAATGTGAGGAAATTTGACATAAAGTATGTAAACAATGTTTAATTTTTTCGGTGTTTCGAAACAGAATGGGAAAGAATAAAAGCAATGCAAAAAGCAATGTTTGATTCTGATGAGAAACCATTTACCCCTTTTACTTTGTGTGTGAGTGTGTCATCGTGTTCAATGATATCAATAGTTAGCTTTTGCACTTTTCAAGGCTTTTCATTGATTGATAACCATGTTGGGAAATTGTGATAAATTTAAAAGGTTGCATGTGGGATCATGAGTGTTTTTGGTGGTTTCAAAGTTTCAATGATAGAAATAATTTTGTTTTGCCAGTTGTGTATGGCATATAGATTAATATGCATGGGCTGTCTTTCTATACACACACACACACACACACACACACACACACACACACACACACACACACACACACACACACGAGTGAACAGATGAACAAAATTTTAATTGATTATGACTTGGTTAAGTTACTCTTGAAGGAAATGGAAAATTATGTATATGCACGCACTATACCGTTTGGTGTAATATGCATATATCAGTTCAAAGGAGACTTAGTGTTTCTTTCGATTGAGTAACTGAAATTTTAAACTGATGATGATGGCCTACTTGTCAAATTTTAAGATGACATGTTTATGCAAATTATAATATATCGTCATGTACCAGTCTTTGTGCAATGTACCTGTTAATATCGGTTTGTTTATATGTACTTTTGAGCGTGTACAATTTGATCAGCTGATAAAAAGAGAATTTACATATCGGGTGAAAGCAATTTCCACTTTCAGTGCAAATTAAGAAATATACTCTTATAAATTACAAGAAGACTTATCCTGTACTTTATGAATAGAACGAGAAGGAGTTTATCGACTCGTCCAAAGAGTTTTTGACATGTAATTTAAAAAAAAAAATCAAATGTAGGTAATATTTTGATGCGGGCGGTTATTAATGATCTTGTGCATTAAAACTGCCACATGTAATAACAGTTTGATATCAATAGGTTTAAATTACATAACCTGTGTTCAAGTTTGGGGCACTTTTTGCTTCCTTATAACTCGTATGGACAATTGTTAGGGTGACTATATATGAATCATCAGTACAGCACACGACATTAACGGATCAAAAATTCGCTGATTCAGAATAATTTTGTGCAAGCATATTCCTAGTAAATGGGGATGTTTTTTGAAGTCGATTTCCGGAATTGTTAATGACGTATAGACTGGCCATGTTTTGGCTAGAAGCTTCTCTAGAATCGTGAAACAGGTTACTTAAAGTGTACATTACTACATTTGGAAGCTCAAAATCCAAATCAACGAAGTTTTATTACCCTATTCCTCTAAAACCGAAAGATTGGATAATGAAAGAAACTGAAGCACAACCTTTATTTATTTATTTTGACAAGTACCACAATATTTATTTTAACAGCAAGTGAATATGATCGAATTAATCCAAAAGGTTGCTTGTTATATGGAACATATGCACTACCGTAACCATACTCTATGGTCGGCCACTGGCTAGCCATATAATAAAATCACTTTGTACGAGTTGCACTGATTTGACAGAAGCCAATCAAACACCCTATCCACGTAGATTTGTGTAGGCACTGTTTTCCTTTCTCTAAGTTGTTGTGTTGTGTTTATTGGAAAGGAAATGATCATAAATTTTAATACCCTAGAAACTGTTTTTTTTTTTTTCGGTTATATATACGTTAGCCTGTGTGTATACAGGTAGGAGTTGGTAATTTCATCTGTTGTAACTTATAACTTTTTTAAAATTATATGAACAAATGATAATAAATAGTGAAACCCACGCAATTTTTGAAAGTAGATATATCTTAAGAAAATTTGATACATGTGTGTGTGTCCTATTTCAGTTAGTCTAAGATTAAATGATGGTCCCATGTCAAAACCACACGTCTGTACCAATTCCAAGATGGTCCATGCATGGGAGCCCCATCTCCTGTATTTATCCTACCACCAAAGGCCCCTTTTTCGGATTGACGATGATAATGATGATGATGGTAAATAAAAAGCAGAGGCCTAAATGATAAAATTCACAAATAAAAAGGTGGGAATATTACCGCCCAATTCTAAAATATATTACAATAGCTTCCCATTACTTTTAATAAATACAAATTAATAAAAAAGATATATACAATTAATTAATTAAGTAATTCTTAGAACTCTTTTTTTTCTTACGTATGTTGCTTAAACCATTTGCAGCTATCAAGATTGCCTTAACATAAGTTCTATTTGACCATTTTATCATTTTGACATGAAATATGTGTTTTCGTATCTAATTAATTAGTGTTAATCTAGCCTTTTTATTTTGTATCTTATGAGTTTATTTGGCACATTCTATTGCGTTATAGTGTATTGCATTGCTTACTGTAAGGTTTATTATATTAAGTTGTATTGCACTAGTGTTGTATTATATTAATGTTGTATAGCATTATATATGATAATATTTTTATATTAAATTAATATTTTATAATTGTAATTTGTATTTATTATTTTATTTTTAAATTTTAAAAATAAAAATAAAACTACTCATCGACGACCATTGTGGGCAAGCATGAATTGTTGTTGACATTCATATTTCGATATCTGTTGATGTTATTTTTTCTATGCCATTAAAATCTTCATTGCCGATGTATATCATTAGCAACAAAATTTTTCATTAGTGTTTATTTATGGTCGAAGTTTCAAGATTCAAAATTTTGATTGTAGATTGACGAAAAATGAAAGCTTCATTTATGGTGGTACATGCACCGTTTTGTAGCTTTGGTGGTGTGGATTCCGTTACTACTAAAATTGACATCAAAATATGCCAGAATAATATCACCCACCACCATGGATTATGGTGGTAAACAATGGTTAATATTTTTTGCCATTCAACTTTGTTATTTTATTAACCAGTTGTAAATAAATAAGCAAGTGTTAACTGACTAGATCATTTTGTGTTCTAAAATATTTTGCTATGCAGCTTATACCCGAGGGGGGGACGCGAATTTGTATAATGTGGCAAAAGCTAGATTAAGTTATTAGTAAATGCAGCAGCGCAAGGCATTCTATCTCAGTTGTCAAACATGGGCTTATTTGAATCAATGCGGGACCCACCAAGAAATGTTATGCAATGCCGCATAGCCGCATAGCAAGTATGCCCCACGTGTTTGAAAATACGATAGTTTACCTGAATACCGCACCACAAAGATATTACGTTAGTATAACTAAAGATCAATAATCATATTAATAAAATAATATCGACTCATTATTTGAAAATAATAAAAATTGTATGAAAATTTTTAAAATATTGACATTAAATGTAAAGCTTTGGTACTTTTATCCTATAAGGGTAAAATAATCGATTTAAACTTAGGTTAAAGTAATTTTAGTACTGAAATATAATTAAAGAAGTATAACTTATAAAACATAAATTAATATGGATTGATAGAATTAATTAATTAATTTTTATTTGAAATGTTAAACAAATTTGTCAACTTTTTTATATTTATTTTTGAGAAGTTGATTGAATTTACAAAAAAGTACAGGGTGAAAATGTCACCACCCTAAATTAAAAAAAAAGAGTGATGATAGAGGTATAAGTCATGTACTAAACTACCAAAATATTTTGTATAAATTGATATAACCTAAATTTATTGGTTACATGAAAATACAAAATGATAAAATAAATTATGTGAGTAATAGAGTATTTAATCCAATCAATTTAATCATTTTATATTAAGTTGTAACAAATTAATTTGGAGAAGACTTTGTCACTCTATCTTACTCGTAAAAAAGGATAAGTTAAATTCATCCTTTTTAAGAAGAATGCGAAATGTATTATATTTATTTTATTTTATTTTTCTTATAACATCTTATATTTAATTAGGAAAGCAAAACAGATTGGGCCCAAGTGTGAAATTGTCCAATTACACCATTTACTATGACCTGTTTAGAAATAAGGGAGGTGCATTTAGGTTTTCTCGGTGCCAAAGCAGAAACCCAAAACCCAAGATGAGCCGTAGGGAGCGAAACTATAAGATGAAACACGAAACGTACGTCGACAAAGCTAGGGTTTTGGTGCTGCAGAAGCGATAAGAGTGTGAGATTTGTTCTTCTTTGCCGCCTCTTTTCTCAAGCATCACCTCTTCATCGCAATCATGGTAAGTGCAGTCTCTCTCTCTTTCTCTCCCTGAAGTTTTATCCTTTTGTTGCTGTTTGGCTTCCGAGAAGTTTTCATATTGGAACAGAACCTTAAGAGATTCTAAGTTACATTCCCCGTTTTATCATCTTTAGATCATTCCAGAGAAGAACCGCCGTGAGATCTCCAAGTACCTCTTCCAAGGTACACAAGTGCCTGCATAAATTTAATATTTTATCATGAATTAATAAATTTTATGTTCAATTACTTAATTTTGGATCAATATTGATATTTGATTTTTTTTTTCAATTGTGGTGTATGTAGAGGGTGTGTGCTATGCAAAGAAAGACTACAATTTGGCAAAGCACCCAGAAATCGATGTCCCGAATCTACAGGTGATTAAGTTGATGCAGAGCTTCAAGTCAAAGGAGTATGTCCGCGAGACTTTTGCCTGGATGCATTATTACTGGTACCTTACCAATGAAGGCATTGAGTTCCTGAGAGGTTACCTCAATCTTCCTTCTGAAATTGTCCCCGCCACTTTGAAGAAACAAGCCAAGCTTATAGGTGGTCGTCCTTTCGGTGGCCCAGGGGGTGATCGCCCACGGTATAATTTGTCTTTTTTTTTTCCTGCTTAACTAATTATTTTATCTTCTATTTAGTATATTTCTGTCACTTTGTCAAGTGATTTTCTTTATTGTTTCTGACTATGTTGCGTGTTCCTGTTTTTTAAATATCACTATCCCCCAGTTGGGATGAGTAGGAAATGCTTTCTGCTGAGTTTTGGGGTATTAGGTTTATTGCATTGGTTTTAATGTGTTGATTTTTGTTTTTCCCCTTTTGTTGATTGTACAATAGTGGCCCACCACGCTTCGAGGGTGGAGAGAGAAGATTTGGCGACCGAGATGGATACCGCGGAGCTCCACGAGGAGCAGGTGGTGATTTCGGTGACAAGGGTGGAGCTCCTGCTGACTACCAGCCATCTTTCAGGGTAATTTTATTGCTTTTTACTAAGGAATTGTACTAGGAGTGCTTATACATATCATATATTATGTTCAATTATACTGTTTGGAGTTTCTTAAGTTAAAATGGTTAAGAGTTGAATGAGTTGTTTATATGAACCAACTTAACATGGTGGGGGCCAGGTCTTAAGAGTGGGTTTTATTTCTTTTTTATTTTATCCGTGCCCTCACAATGCTATTCAAGGCAATACACTGGTCGTAAATAGGACTTGAGGCTTGCTAGTTAACTATAAAATATGAGGTTTTAAATTGGAAATTTTATATTCATTTTTTCTTTTGTTTTTATATTCATCTTTATTTGCTTATGTGCAGGGCCCTGGTGGAAGGCCAGGGTTCGGTCGAGGCGGTGGTGGTTTTGGTGCAGGGTCTGTAAGCTCAAATCTTCCTTGAGAGATGAGTCCTGCATCTTGAGGGATTTAGGAATTTTGGTTACAAGATTGCTGCGCTTTTGAGTTTATAGCAGTCCTTGTTTGATTGCTGCATTGTTTGGGACTGGTAGTTGTGGGATTTATATATATATATATATATTTAATTTTGGTTTTGATGGAATTGAGATAAGGAACTATATTCTCGACCAACATCAGAATGACGCGCCTGATGCATTCGCTGATTTTTCCTCGCAATATCAACAAATGATCTACAAGAAATTAATCATGTGCAATTTGAAATTTCCGTCTTAACCCGTTTATAATTTTATGAGCATGAGGTGCCTCCACTGCCAGTTTCGAATTCTAAAAGTTGGTTCTGACAAGATGAACAATTTTTAATTTTTTCACTTTTAGAACCATAAGACGAGATGAACATAAATGAAAACGAAATTTAAATAGAAATCGTATTCACTCATCATAATATGACACTGAATGCAGGCCCATGTCCACCGCGACCCTGGCTTAGTGGCTTTCAACAACTCTTATCTGTGAACATGGATCACGGCATACATATCCTGCGTACTGTGTTCGTTCATCCCATTGGCCACTGCACGTCTTGTATTATTGATCATAAACTTGAAACTATATTCTTCGACCTCCACGCTGCTCCATCCCCCTTCACTGTTCCTTTCAACCCTTTAAATTCTGCTCGCTTGGGCTGCTTTTTAGGCTACATCAACATTCCAAAAGCACCCAATAGGGTACACCGGACAGCTGGGGGAGGCTTTATCGGCATGATTGCTATAAAAGCCTCTGCTTCTTCGAGTCTCCCCGACCTTTCCAACAGACCCATCGTCGATACAAAATGTTCCATACCTGGCTCAACGCCATTTCCATACATGCATTTGAAAATTTCAAACCCGCATGGGCACATACAGAGAGGACGTTGACATATGTTATTGCGATCAGTGACGGCAGTCCCGAATTCTTCAATTTCACGAAAACCTGGAGACCAGCGTGATTCCGTAAGCAGCAATAAAAAAATTCTATGAACCGAGACCTTTGATGTGCATTTCTATAAAGACTTGCTCCGTCAAGCACAGCTTTCCCACCTACCATACAAGTGTATTCTGTAAGGTAAATATAACTAATTAATACCTATTTTTCATGTATCCGTTAATAACTTGGCCTAGCCGCAGTGCTGCCAAGTTCGAGCAGGCTTGGACTGATGCCTCATAGTAATGAAATCAGGAGGAGCCGGACCAACTTTCGTACATCTGGTAATGCCTTCAAGCAGCATTTCACCTTCTTGACGAGACGTGTAACACGGAACCCACATATACTATATCTCAATTGTTCCATCTTATTTTGAAAAGTTGGTAAGCTTCGCTTCCTCCATTTTCCCAATAGATGTCAATTAGAGAATTTTCTATGAGAGAAGAAAACTAGTGCTTATAACCTTTTTAGAATTGAGATTAAACACGTATAACTTAAAAGTCATTATATTAAAATATTTGATAAATATATTAAAATATTTGACAAATACTAACTGTTGAAGTTTAGAACTAAATTAATTTAATTTTATACTTATATGATAAAATTTTAGTAATTTTATCAAAATTATTATTTAAACTTTATATTTATTATATAATATTAATTTTTATTTTATATCTATACATTTTTCTCTAATAGTCTCGATTTGAAATAAAATTTTAATCGAGTAACCATAAATCTATTTCCCTAATTTCACATATTTATAGTGGCTACATTCCTGAAGAAAGGGTGGCCATAATCTCTTAGAAAGATGAAAATCCCGGTAGTAAAGGGAAACCCACAGGAAACTTGCGTTCCTTCTCTGAAATACCCATCGAGTAAACACATCCAACAAGAGCATTCATCGCAAGATTATTCCGACACCCTCCCATTTTCATGAACAGGCCTGCAAACCAAGTATTTTAGATCATTGATTAGTCAGCGACATGTAAAATGCTCAGAATTGTTACCTCACTTGTTGGGCTGCATCCTTAGCAAAGGAATGAGAGCTTCCTCCTCCATCCTATTGAAGACACAACCTGATATAATTGAAGTCCAAGATACAACATCCCTACAGCTAGTTGTCTATGCTTCTCTGCGTTTACCAACAACGCAGATTTTGCACGTGCATCTATATCGGAGTTCTGCAATAAACCATCTGATTAAAACCCACTTTCCACAGTATAACAATGAATAGGTTGATCCCGCTTTGGATTACCTTTCTTTGCATAACCTTCAGAAAAGCAGCAAATGTAAATCCACTAGGATATACATTTTCTAGCCCTCGGCAGAAAATGCATATTGCTTTTCTGGCCTCTCCATCCTGCCTGTAATAAGATATCGTTATTGCCCCTACCACTACAGTTCTTCATCCTGGCAGTAATATAGTCGTTAATGCCCCATGGCACTACAGTTCTTTCGAACATATTACCAATCGGCCTTACACCATCAGGTCTACAAACTCAGAAGAGAGTTATCGAGAACTATTGTTGTTAAGCTCAGAGTTTTGTACTAGGCCACGAATGCAAGAACCAAAATTAGGTTTTTTGATACGACGCATCGAGCTCACCTGTTGACGGTAACAACTGACTCTCCGCCTAGCGGCTATATTGTTCTGCGTTGTACCTGATATTAGGAAATATCGTTCCAAGGATCCTTACGGGAAACTACCGCACGGGTAAATGTGGCGCCATGGAAAACGTCAGAGAATCTAACAGTCAGCTAACAGAACCATTCGGGAGTTTCCGTCCCACGCTTTCCATTGAACTTAATAATAAGTTGTATGGCGTTGAAATTAACAAAAACCTCCATAGCATTGCAAGTAAAAATAATACGGCTAAGCACGAAAACCACATTCTGCAGGCAGAAGAACTCTGAACCATCCACTGTTATACTAAAAGGTGATTATATTACACGGGGACGAGAATTCGGAGGTCAGACCATTAAATACCACCTTTTATTATACTACAAGGTAATTATCTTACACCGCATCATAAAATACACGACTCAACAACACTCAACTAACCATAGCCGGTAACTAAACAAACAGAAAACCAAAAGGCATTCCACTTCCATAAGACTACGTGCTATTACTAGAAACAGCGTTCTTCCCTCCCTCCTTAGTCAACTTCCTCCATCTTGCTCTCCTCATTTCCCTCCTCCTCCAATGGCGGCATCTCGGCATCATCACCAGCAGTTTCATCCTCTTCAATGCTCAGACCCAACTTGAGCATCCTGTGAATCCTTGCAGCAAATGTGTTCGGATCATCCAGACTGAAACCAGAGGTCAACAAGGCAGTCTCATAGAGCAGCAGGACAAGATCCTTCACTGACTTGTCATTCTTGTCAACCTCGGCCCTCTTTCTGAGCTCCTCCATTATGCCATTGTCAGGATTTATTTCCATAGTCTTCTTGCTTGACATGTATGCGCTCATGCTGCTATCTCGCAAAGCTTGAGCTTTCATTATCCTCTCCATGTTCGCTGTCCAGCCATACTCACCAGTGACCAAACAGCAAGGAGAATCCACAATTCTGTCAGACACGACAACCTTCTCCACCCTGTCTCCAAGAATTTCCTTGATTGTCTTGCACAAGTTCTCAAAAGACTTCTTTTTTTCCTCCCTTCTATTCTTCTCTTCCTCATCTTCTTCAAGTTTTAGCCCCTCCTTAGTGGCTGAGACAAGCTTCTTTCCATCATACTCTTTCAACTGACCAACAGCATACTCATCAATGGCATCCACCATGAAAAGCACTTCATAGCCCTTCTTCTTGAGTCTCTCAAGGAAGGGAGAGTTTTCAACAGCCTTCCGGCTCTCACCAGTGATATAGTAGATATCCTTTTGGCCCTCCTTCATCCTTGTAACATAGTCCTTCAGGCTAGTCATCTCATCACCACTTTTGGTTGAGTAGAATCTGAGCAAGTCAGCAAGTTTGGCCCTGTTCTGACTATCTTCATGAATTCCCAATTTGATGTTCTTCGAGAAGGCATCATAAAATTTGGCATAGTCTTCTTTATTCTCAGCTATCTCATTAAACATCTCAATGCACTTCTTCACCAAGTTCTTTCTGATAACCTTGAGAATCTTGTTTTGCTGCAGTGTCTCACGGGAAATGTTAAGTGGAAGATCATCAGAGTCCACAACACCCTTGACAAAACCAAGATACTCGGGAATAAGCTCTTCACAATTGTCCATTATAAACACCCTCCTCACATAGAGCTTAATGTTGTTCAACTTCTTCCTTGTGTCAAAGAGGTCGAACGGAGCTCTCCTTGGAACGAAGAGAATGGCCTTAAACTCAAGCTGCCCTTCCACTGAGAAGTGTTTCACAGCAAGGTGGTCCTCCCAGTCATTGGTGAGGCTCTTATAGAATGAGGCATATTCCTCCTTGGTGATCTCCTCTGGTTTCCTCAGCCAGATGGGTTTCTGTTTGTTGATGAGTTGCCATTCATGTGTCACCTCCTTAACCTTCTTCTTCTTGCCCTTCTTCTCTTTGTCCTCATCAACATCCTCCACATCACCTTCCTCCTCCTTCTTGGTTTCCTCCTCCTCATCATCGCTCACTTCTTTCTCCGTAGTTTTCTCAGTCCAGAGATAGATAGGATAGCTGATAAACTCAGAGTGCTTTTTCACAAGGTCTTTAATTCTCCTTTCCTCCAGGTACTCACACTACAGTCGCCACCCACCACCCCCAAAAAAAAAAAAAAGTTAAGGAAAAGTACGAAGTCACTAAGTAAATCACGCATGTATAGGACAAAATGATTAATAACAAATCCACTTTTATGCGCGTTTTCTACATACCAATATTAAATCAACAAGTAGAGCTACAAAACCCATATTACAATTACATTGAAGTTTTAAATCATCTAACATTTTCCACATAACTATATTAAATCAACAAGTAAAAGCCGAAAATCACGAAACACAACTGCGTCAATACATGTCCCATATGATCATCGTAAATCATAATAGAGTAAGCATTGACAATTAACAACCAGTTCCAATTTCAGGCGTTTTCGTAAGATTCTTACCTGATCCTCCTTGAGGAAGAGCGTGATTTTGGTTCCTCTACCCAGAGGTTCACCACTAACATCCCTAGTAACAGTGAAAGATCCACCGGCCTGCGACTCCCAAACATATTGTTCATCATCGTTGTGTTTAGTCGTCACAATAACCTTCTCCGCCACCAAATAAGCAGAGTAGAACCCGACGCCAAATTGCCCAATCATGCTTACATCAGCACCCGCCTGTAATGCCTCCATGAACTCCTTTGTTCCGGACCTCGCAATTGTTCCCAAGTTATTCACCAAATCTAACAGCAGACAAAATACAGATTATCTATTATTCATCAGAAACTTTTGTTTTTTAGAAAAGAAATAATCTAACAAGTTGGCTTGTTAGGTACCCGCTTTCGTCATGCCAACTCCGCTATCTATGATTGAGAGTGTCTTGTTGGCTTTATCAGGAACAATTCTGATGAAAAGCTCTGGCTGAGCTTCTAGCTTGCTCTTGTCGGTTAAGCTCTCAAATCTGATCTTATCAAGCGCCTACAAAAAAAATAACGACACAAATCATTCTTACTGAACCGAGGGCTCCAGCGAAATAAAAATTTAAACAAAATAGACCAAACTTCAATCAAGAAATGAAGAAGCCGTGTAATCAATACGTACATCAGAGGAGTTGCTGATGAGTTCACGAAGGAATATCTCTTTGTTGCTGTAAAACGTATTGATGATCAAGCTTAAAAGCTGATTAATCTCAGCCTGAAAAGCGAAAGTCTCAGTTTCTCCCATGCGTACGTCAGCCATTGATGCCCGACCAAAAAATACACTCTTTAAGTCTCCAAACGTTCAGAAAGAAACAGAGCAAAATGAAAACGGCGTTTGCTGTTTGCTGAAGAAGTAGGAGTACGTATCGATTTGTATTGGAAAACGCAGAGGGTATTTCTCGCAAACTGCGAGAGAGGCCGGTACGAGATGGGATTTTTATAAGGGAGCTGAGAGGTTCTGGGAGCTTCTTCTCTCATCGAATCGGGTATGAGTAATCAGTACCTGGAATGTTTTGGAGTCGGTTTTCGCGGGGTCTAGATTCTTCTCCGTCTTTTGATTTTCCTTTTGAAATCACCGTTTGCCACTCGCGACCCTTCGTTTTACGATGTCGTATTTTTCGGACAAGCTTCGGTGGAAAGTAATTGTTTGCGTTATTTTTCACACCCTATATAAATATTATTTTATCGAATGGGATGTTACCTTGGGAGTTTGCCTTTTACACCTCAAAAAACTTTTTTTAAAAAAATTACTCTAATAATCAAAAAAATAAATTTTAATTAAACACTTAATAAATTATTATTTTAATAAATATTTTAAACTCATCCGAGATCATAATTCCTATTTATTCTGAATTAAATTTAAAAAATTATAAGAGTTTAAATTTGTAGAGAACGAGGGAGAGGGCCCAATCACCGTGTCTCTTGGGAACCCCGCCTCTTTGTTTTGTCATTATCCAGTCCAACCGTAGATTATATTGAATTTAATCCAACAAATGAGATTTTAAAAGGGTAAAAATCAATTGAAGTGGGCAATTGTCCAAACATGTTTCATGGACCAAATTAATTTTAAGGGGCCATAAACCCTTACTTGCATTTTGACCAATGTCTGTGGTTTATCGGAAGCAAGATAATTTTATTGCTTCTGTGTATATGTGGCTTGAGCAATGGTGCTCCGTGGGATTTTTGAAGTGGCTTGCGGTGACTTATAGTTGTTGTGGCGGTATTGAATGAAACGGAAAGGACCGTTTTAACAAAATTTAATGTCAGTGGGTGTTGAATTTGAGATTTGCGACTTGAATCATTTGTTGTTGATAAAATAGTTGGTGGAAAATTACATTTCATATAGATAATAACAAACTTTGGGAGTATAGGGCAAGAAATTGAAAATGAATTTAAGAATATGTTCTCAACAATGTAGTGGGTGCTGAAATGGAAATATTTGAGTTAAATAATGAATTGTTGTCCATATACACGGTGGTTGGTTAGATTTCATATAGAGATTGAAAAAATTGTAGAGTAGAGAACAGTAATTATCGAAATGATTTAGGGATTGTTTTTCATCAGTTGAATACTATTCATTTAAAGTAAAAAAAATATTATTAAAAATATAACTTAGAGGTTCCTTCAAAGCAATAGGATTGATGAAAAACTTAAGCTTTTGTTATGTTACAAGTACAAATACGAATTGTCGATTTATGTGCATCTAGTCCACCCACATCGGCTTTCATTTTTTTCTATACTTTCAACTTATTTAACAATCATCCACTTCATCACTGAATATTTTTTGCTCCAATTTCTTTGAACTTGCAGGATTTGGCGGCTCCGACTACATTTTGAGCACCACTAATCAACTACATGTAGTAATTTTTTTTTTTTTCAATTCTTTGTTTGTTATTACATTACTTAACAAGCCCTGTCTCTTTCTATGTTTTTCATTGCTACAATACGACACATTATATGCCTCTTGCAACCAACAACATGTTAAAAACGTACATTCTTTTGTCCCTCATAAACTACTTGCTTCCACATATAATTTTGTTATCTAACTAATTTGTTGTTATATACACCAACATTGTCTTGTTTCCTTTAACAATATCGTGTTACCATTAGCTCACGTTTACCGCCCAACACTCTCAGTTTCCATCAACTATCATGTGGCCACATCATACCTGCATGATTTTGCTCCTTCTCATCCGACGGTCACTTCAATAGATGACAAAATAAGGGGGTAAAGTATTTAACGGGTAGGGTAGATGGAACCAAAGGAAATTATATGATAGAAAACAAGTAAAAAAATTAAGTCTTATGTAATTTATAAAAAAAAATTATAAAAATATTTTTTTAAGAATAAAATTTTTTAAGAAGATGATTAATTTTTAATCTACGAGTCTATATTTTATAAATTAAAATACAGTATTTTAGGAAATAAACTTTAAAGAATCTTATAACAATTTTAGATAGCGTTAAAAGCTATACTCCTAAGTTAATTTGAATGTTTTTAAGAGTGAAAGTTCTAATGTCCCTCTAAAATTTTGAAAAAATTCCACCACTAAATAAACCGCCTAAAAAAAATCCACATTTAAAATACTTCTATAAATGCCCACTATAATTACATAAATAACCTTCACTCTTTCCTCTTCCCCACTAAAACACTTTGGGCCTAATTGTCCGTACACGAGCTGCCGCAATTTCATGTTTAAAAATTTCGCAAACAGATGGGTCTCGATGGACTAGACTAGAAGATTGACTTTGAGAAGATGCATGATGAAATTATGAAAATTTTTCGAAGAAATTGATTGTTGTAAGTTCAAGAAATAAACATTCTTTAATTAGTGGAAGTATTCTCTTTCTCAAAATTTGTTTCTCTGAAATGTAAATTATTACAGCTGTTTAATTACTCGGGAGTTTTTATGAAATAGTTGACAGTTTTGTTTCATGGCTGATACTCGAAACTGATGCTCTGCTACTTTTCCATGTTCTCAAATGGAGTGTCGAAAAAGACTTCCCATTGTCTTGTTTCGTAATTTTAACTAATCAAACGAAATAATTGGATTGTTGGCACCCTTCAAATACCTCTTAAAATCTCGTTTAAATATTTTATGATTTCAAGCTTTATTAAAATTGAGTACGCTAATTAAACACACCCATTGAAAGCAAATAATTTTCTTTTGCTTAAAACTTTCTATACCCACATTCTTATTTTCTTAAATCTTTTAAATAAGACAAAACGTGTCTGGCTTGGAAAATCATTATGAATATGCATGGCTTTCGGCTTTTTCTCTTACACTTGAAAATCTAAGCATCGTTGTTTTTGGTCAAGGAGGGCTCATTCTCTACTCCCAGCACCTAAGTGCCATCCATATACCCACACAAACAGCGGGCCACTAAAAACCATCCTCAGCGAGGCGAAAGCAAACAAGGATGCAAGGATCATCCTTGTCCATATCAAACTCAAACGTTCCAAGTCAATGCACAAAATAATCACCTGTCTAAATCAAGGACACTTGGAACCTTTGAAAGTGAAGCACACAGCCAAAATGGCAGTTGAGGAGAGAAGGAGAGAGAATAAGATCGGAGGATAATCCAAAAAAGGGAGAGAAAAGCAAGATGATGAGAGAGGGGATAACGTTCAAGCGGTTTACTAAAAAGGAGATCAAGGTTATTTTTTAAATTAAAGGATTTCATTGGAGATTTTAAAATCTTTATATAATTATTTGGAAAATAAAATAGAGCAACTATAATATTTTTAAAATAAAGTAATTAGATGATAAGTCCTGAGATCATGAATAGACCATTTCAACTAAATGATAATTCATGAGATAATGAGCAGATTACTTTGATGAGGTGATAATATTTGAAACTATAAGCAAATAGATTTGAGGAAGCCAGAATAAAGAGTTATAACTGAAGATTAATAATTATTTTATAACGGACGTATTAACTCATATTCTTAATGATAATTATTTTATAATGTGAAAATTAATTCATGATCATAATGACATATTTAATTTAATATATTCATTAAAGATGATGTAATGACTCCGAATATTTATAAAAGTCCCAAACATTCAAAATAAGGGGATTATTTATAAAAAACAAAGTCATATATTAAATCAATCAATCATCTTCCCATAATAAATACATAAAATCTTAGAATCTTCAATTATTTTCTTTTTATTATATAATTCACATCTCCACAAATCTAATCCTTGTCAAAGAATTTCAATTAAATTTGAAATATAAATATAAATTAAGAAATTGATTTGATGTAAATAATTTTTAAAATAATAATTTCTTTAATTATTTAACTGAAATTTATTTAAATAACATAAAATCAATTCCTCATTGATTATTTAAATAATTTTCAATGGAAAAAGGACTTCGATGAGAAATCTTGAGGGCGTCAAGGGCTTACTCTTGCCTCTGGTAGGCCTTGGGTTTGAGGCCGGTGGTTCTTGTCCATCATGCAAGCCATTGTCCGTAAAAACCCATAACTACTCACTTCTCCAGCTAATTCGGCCTTTGTTTGGGCTACATCAGTTGAGGGTTTAAACAGTCTAGCTACTGGGCCCTATTTCATCCGAATGGACCGGACTGCCTTCTTAGTTACAGCTAGGGCCCGAAGGATAAAAGTTTCAGCAAAAAACGGAAAAATAATCTGCCTCCAGGATGTACAGTTCTTCATCACGAAAATAAATTAAAAAGAAAAAAGGAAAAATATATGTGCAGTTTCTTGGTCACCGAGTTCGATCTTGCTAGCCAAGTGTAATGTACTAGAAGCCTATTTGCTGTCATTCTATCTTTGTCCGCTCAACAGAAAGGGCTTCTCCTGTAATCTAGTGCATATGATTTATGAAATATGACGGGGGAAAGTTAAATGAGCGACGCAAGCATCCTGTGACCACAACCACCAAGAGCCTAAAAGCCCTTTTATATAATTAATAATCTCTCTCTCTCTCTCTCTCTCTTTTCTTTTTGGTCAGCTTATGCTCCGCTCACCTACATTAAGACTTTTTTTTTGGGGGGGTAAAAGACCGATATTAAAATTAAAAGAAATTTTGTGTGGCAGAGTTATTATTAGGATTCTTTAAAAACAAATTCTACATGATTATCCGAGACTGCACGTATGCACCAATTATGTGAATCCCCAATTTGACCAAGAAAGAGTCGCGAGAGAAGACATTATTCATCTTGACAATGTGTGCCTGCAAATTTTTTAACGAAATTTTGGGATAATATAAAATTTAAGGGATTTCAATAACCTTGACTGGGTCCGGGTATTAACTCCGATTGAAAAAAAAAAACACACAGATTGAAGTTCACAAATATTGGGACTAATTTACATTTTACGTATGTAACCACAAAACACGAGGCAGGATAGCATTGGCTTGGTGGGGAAAAGACAAAATACGTGGATGCAAAATTAGCAAATGGAGGTCGATATTATTTATTACGTATAAAAATGAGAAAAGTCACCTTCATTTCACGGATTTTCAAAGAAATTTCAGATCAAAAGCTGGGGTTACAAGGCGCAAAAAGTTGTTGCTGCATTCAAAGTTTCACAGTCACAACACGCTCTCCCAAGACCCAACTGCTCAACCTCAACCAAACCAAGCACAAACTCTGATAAAAAAGTAAACGGCAAGGAGTGAAGAAAAAGAGAACCCAGTTCTGGGTTTTGAGTGAAAATGGCAGCAGCGACGAAGGATTCGAGTTCAGGTGGCGGGACCAGCAACATTAAGGGGGTGCTCACACATGGGGGTAAATACGTACAGTACAATGTTTACGGTAACTTTTTTGAGGTTTCTAGCAAGTATGTCCCTCCCATTCGACCCATCGGTAGGGGTGCGTATGGCATTGTTTGGTGAGTTTTTTTTTTTTTTATAATTCTTATTATGTACCCGTCTCTTCTCTCTATTTACTTGTTATTTTTGGAGTTGGCTTGGTTTCTTTTTCTGGAGATTTATGTAGTTCAATCGTTCGGTTGGTGTTTGCTTATACGGCTAGAGGGTTTTTGCGGGGTTTTAAGTAATAATATATGTAATGTTAATTTGATGTTTCATTTGGTTTCATTTTTATCATTGATTATGTTATTCAAGACTTATGTATATTCTGAACTGAAGCTTTCAAAGAGATTACATAGGCTGATTTTTCATGGGATGCGCGATCGGTATATTTAGTCGATTTTAAGGAGAAAAAGCTTACTGATGGATGAAATTTTCGATTTATTTAGTTTCAGGCTGATTTAGCAATATAAACTACATCAACTGGGTTAGAATTTGGTCTTCGAGGACCTCTTCTTCACCAGATATGAGTTAAACCTCAAGGACAGGACGTGGTCTAATAAAAAAAACTATGGCTATCTGGTTTAATTTGTTTACTTTCTGCCCACTATCGTAGTAAATGTTGACTATCTCTCATGAGATAAAATTTTAAAATCTGTGTCTTCATGATGCCCTATTGATTATGTTATGATGTCTTTTAAGTTGAGAGGAGAATAAGACGATGTAATTTTTTGCCCTTCAGCGCCGCTGTAAATTCAGAGACACATGAGGAGGTTGCCATTAAGAAGATTGGTAATGCATTTGACAACATAATAGATGCCAGAAGGACCTTGAGAGAAATTAAGCTTCTTCGCCACATGGACCATGAAAATGTAAGTTCAGCCTCCTGTAACTGTAGATGTACCCTGAACCAAGGGTTTCACACTAAAATTTTGTGCATTGGTTTTAGGATCTTTTGTGATGCTAGTCTTTATTTTATGTTTGCATTTTATTTTTCTATGATTTATTTTGTAATTATTAGCACTGTCTGGCTCATGACATTAAAAATGTTAGTTCCCAGTTTTTTAATTTAGATGGTGCATCATATCTACCGAACTATCCTAATACAGCAAAGAATTGTTATAGCTTAACTGGAGTGTATTTATGGCATCAAATGTGGGTAAAAGCTTAAAAGGGAGCTTATAAGACTTCCATATTATATATCATGTTCTCAGCCTTGAAATTAGTTGTTCCTTTGCATCAAGTTTTCAAATAAAGGACATGTGGTCACTGGGCCGCAGAGCTATTTGACATGCATTATCAATGTCAAAATCTTGTCCAATGTGGCACTTCAGTGATTATAAATGATTAGCATCTGTAATTTTTTATTCTTATGACATGCAACATGTTAACTATGATGTGAACTGCTTTTATGAAAATCAGATTTTCAAATATCTTTAACCAATACAAACATTATCTGGATTTAAATTCTGTTACCCTTGAAGTGGTTTTGTATCTGTCACTCTTTCTGTGTGTGACCCATGTTATCACAGCTCAGTTTTTGTATTCCTACAGGTCATCGCCATTAAGGATATCATTCGGCCCCCCAAAAAGGACACCTTTAATGATGTATACATTGTTTATGAATTGATGGACACTGATCTTCACCAGATAATTCGCTCTGACCAACAACTAACAGATGATCATTGTCAGGTTTGGCCCTAGCAGTGATTTTAGGGCTTTGAACCTTAAGTTGGAATGAGTTTTTATAATTCTCTGTAGCTTACAAGGGATTGCTTCTGGTTTCCTTTTGAATTTCTTTGATCACATTAGACTGACTTCATATAGTAGTTGAATACTTTCAGCTTTGCCCTTTTCTCTGATGAAGATGAAATTTAAGTTCCAAAAGTGAATAGGTTAAGTTAAAAAAAAAAACTAGCTTTTCGGTAATTTAGTGGTTATGAGTTATGATAGAACTGATTAACCTTTTGTCACGAACAACTTGTTTTTACCTTTTCACATGATTCTGCCATTGATTTGCCTGAAAATATTGATTGTGAAAGATAGATTTTCTAAGATTATTGCCAATGATAATAAATAAAAACTTTACCTATAGCCTCTTAGGTACAGCTGCAAGCTCCTCAATTTTGGCATAGTGATGCTATATCAAATTATTGTCTGTAGTGACTACCCAATATGAATGGATGGATGAAGAGAAAAGTGATGCTTTTCATGTACTAAATTTTGAAAAAGTTTTACTCAAAATTTTGTACTTTTTCACTGGGCATATACTGGACCTGTATAGTGTTTACATGTGAAGAAAAAAACGACTTGTTTCAAGACTTTCCAGAGTTTGAACTTAGCATGAAACTGATATTTGATAAAAAATTTTGCAGTACTTTTTATATCAGTTGTTACGAGGATTGAAATATGTACACTCAGCCAGTGTCCTGCATCGTGATCTCAAGCCCAGTAACTTGCTTCTCAATGCCAATTGTGACCTTAAAATTGGAGATTTTGGATTGGCAAGGACAACATCTGAAACAGATTTCATGACTGAGTATGTTGTCACTCGTTGGTACAGGGCACCAGAGTTGCTCCTTAATTGTACAGAATACACTGCTGCAATTGATATTTGGTCTGTTGGTTGCATACTTGGTGAAATCATGACCAGAGAACCTTTGTTTCCTGGGAAAGACTATGTCCATCAGCTGAGACTCATCACTGAGGTATGATTTATGGGGCTGTTAGATAAGATTTATTAATCCTGAAGCAGCTATAAAAATAATATCATTGTTACTAGTAGGTTAGTACCTAAATCGGAAAGGGATCAAATTAGTTGAGAAATCACTTTTCATCCTTCTTCAACTCTTCTTATTTGTATCCTTCTAGATTGCAGTGATTCTCGAATTAAGAATAGAGGAAACTTGTCTATCATTTCCAATAAACTGATGCTTATAACATTGCCCATGTGTTTTTTGTCTTTTTGTTCAAAAGTTAATAGGTTCTCCTGATGATGCAAGCCTTGGATTTCTTCGGAGTGATAATGCTAGAAGATATGTCAGACAGCTTCCACGGTGTCGAAAGCAACAATTTGCAACTAGATTTCCCAATATGTCTTCTGGAGCTGTTGATCTGTTAGAGAAAATGCTTGTGTTTGATCCCAATAAACGTATTACAGGTGCGAAAAAAGATTTCAGACCTCCTAGCTCAATGGTTCTCGCTCTCTCTCTCTCTCTCTCTCTCTCTCTCTCTTCTATATCTAATCTCCTAAAAGTTTACAAATGATATCTTATTTGATTCTGTTTGCAGTTGAGGAGGCACTTTGTCACCCCTATTTACAATCTCTTCATGATCTCAACGATGAACCTGTCTGCTCCAGGCCTTTCCACTTTGATTTTGAGCATTCATCATGCACTGAAGATCACATTAGGGAGCTAATCTGGAGGGAGTCGGTGAAGTTCAACCCAGACCCAACCTGTTAGGAGTATGCTTTGCTAAAGCTGTAGAAATTCATATGGAATAAACTCTCTTTTCCCTGTAATACAATGTATTTTCATAACCCTTCTCTAGAATGGTGAGGATTAGTAAAAACTCTGAAGTTCATTTTCTTGTACCTTAAAGCTGGAGTTCGTTAATGTTCAAGGAGCTTAACAACAACTTCTCTGACTATTGGGACCCAAAGATATGCATGAAGGCCCGGTTGCTTGTTAGCTGCGGTGCTTACAAAATCAGTGAATGCAGCTGCATTGGGCCTTGAAAATAGACTCGTACTGGTAAAACGATAGAATAAGTTGGGAATTTTAGCGGCTAAAGCAAATTAGGGATACTATGTTGTTCATGCTTCTTGCTTCCAGTTTTTCTGAAAACCTTTGGAGTTAATCAATATAATTATATATAATGAGTTGTTTCCTGTATCTCACTGTGCTTCTGATGCCGGCTATTATGTAATGGTGTCGATGCTTCTAGAAATTCGTAGTAAGACAAAATGGTTGTAAGTGTTGAACCTTTGTGAAATCTTAATGCTACATCCTGGTCTAAATTCCTAATTACTATCAGTATATTTATCTCTACAAAAAGGAAAAGCAGAAAAATTTGAGTCTACGATGATGATGCAAGAAATCTGAGTTGTTGGTAGGAAAAGAAAAATAGATTACGATGGAACTAGAAGTTCAAACTAACAACCCAATACGGAAAAATAAATAAGTAAAAATTCTAATATTTATCGCCCCTTTTGAACTAAATCGATTTTGTGGGTGAATTGCAGAAGTCATGACTCGTGGGTGAGAGCGATAATTTAGTCGCACTACTTTATCTCCAACTGAGAAGTATAGGTTTTTTAATTTATCATATCACTGCAAATGGGGAGTGAAATCCCTTATACATACATAACAATTCGTGTCACAAGTAATTTGCTTTGTAGGAGCACATTTGAACTTGCATGTTCTCAACGGGCAATCTGTCGTCAGGAAATTTACATTCCGTCGTCTTCTCGGGTCCCTGTTCTGGCAACAATTCACATGGTTTAGGGGTCACACCACTCGAAATCCCTGCAACATCAGTGCAATTCCATTGAAGTTTCTTAGGCTTATTGGTTAGCTCAATGGTCACATTTGATATGCAAATTCCAGTAAAAGGATCCCCAGTAATCCCCTCCAATTTAGCTGCCATTGTTACATTCTCGGCAACCATGTCACGATAATTGATATTCTGAATCACAGGAAGTGCCTTCGGATCGTAGTTACTGTCAGGATGAGAACCGTAACTGCCTGTCATCCAAAATGCCCATTTCATGGTTTTCATTGTCATTCTTCTCACATATATGTCCTTCACAAAACCTCCTCTTCCAACAGCAGTTTTGATCCTAACACCTGATTCAGAATCAATGGCTGTGATATCTTCTGCCCTAACGTCCTGAATCCCACCGGACATCTCACTTCCCAGTGCAATCACTGCACTGAATGGAGAAATGCACGTTAGGCGTCTGATAACAAGCTGCTTTGTTGGCATCCCATAAGCAATACCGTACTGATCCCAGCCACTTTTAACTGCTACACAGTCATCCCCTGATACAATGTAGCAATCCTCTATTCTGGTGTTTGTGCAGGAATCTGAAATCAGAATCAAACGGTTGCTACTTGCTTAGTATTTTTTGAAGCATTGCGTTGTGGAGATAAGTTTGTTCCTAAATCTTTAATCTGTTGCGGGGAAATTTTGGGTGTGTTAAACTTCCGTTCCGCTCTCGGAAAGTTAAATATTTTCAAGAATATGGCAAGGAAATTTTGGTGCATGCTCTTCTAAGAGATTTAAAAAGATTTCTGCATACTCACCAGGATTAATACCATCAGTGTTTGGAGATGTCACTGGTGCTAGGATCGTTATGCCTTGAACTACGACGCTACTGCATTCAACAACATCAATTTTTAGAACAAAAAGGAACGAATTTTCGGGACTAAACCATCTATGTATTTAGACAAGAATAAGCAATGTTATTAGGTTCTGGAGAAGCGGAAAGAAACCTGCTATAAACAGGATGAACATTCCAGGATGGAGAATTGATCAATGTGAGGTTGGATATTTGAATATTCTGTGAGTACATGATTTCAATAAGGTATGGACGGGTGTACTTTAGCTCTCCCGCACGAAATTTTCGCCACCAGGGCTCACCCTGACCATCAATAGTTCCATTGTCCCCTGAAATTCAATGAAATCTTCTGTAATGCTAACTAATCACACATATAAATTTCCATTTAGTTTCGGAAATTACGATTGATTCACTGTTACCTGTTATGACAACATCAGTGAGGTTGGTTCCAAAAATAAGACTGCTATACCTTCCACCTTCTGTATCCCTTCCTCTACCGTAGGATGGCAAAGGCTGGATCACAGGCCATTCGTTCTCATCCTAGCCCAATTGACAAATAATAGAAAAAGAATTATCAATTCGGATTAGATCATGATACAGATCATTTCATTATCTAATCATCAGATTATCTAAGCATTACAAATGAAAGTTGTTCTCAAAATAGAAACTATGACGGTAATAGTCAGCATGATGCATCTTGTTATTAGCACAGAAACATGCTTTAGACTCCGTTTTTGGTATTCTTGTGATATGGCTCCTTAAGCCGTATTTGTTGGGAATGAAAGCCCTAGCTGTGAAGGAAAAGTAAATAGGTGTTTGATAAACATCTGTGTCAGACTTTGGAGCTTATTTTTGATTTAGTAGCTGTAGGAAATAATCAGTTGTGCGGCCAAAGTCAACCTGTTAGTCTGAAATAAGTGTTTCCTAGGAAATGCAGGTCTAAAGTCAACATATGTCAACAACAAAAAAACTAGATACAGGATTCAAGACTCACATTAATGGCTGAAACAAAAGGAACAAATTTATTAGGAGGCAGTTCGCTTGAATGACATTATACATTTTAATGGGTGGAAAACTGCCACAGAGTGCGTCACTATTATTACGTTCGTTATGCTTCTCCTTTTTTTCTCAGAAAAATTTTCCCTCATCCGAAACCTAACTTTTAAGAAAGATATACATTGCCTTGCAAGTAGGCTTTTCAATCTCCCAGTAAAATGAATAAATTAATCTGTACGTCAGTTGAAGAAACAATCGAAAGTACAGAGCTGTTTACCTGGGAAGCAAGAAGAACAGCATCCTTGTGAAGAAACAAAGTGAAATGGCTGGTGAGATTGAAGCTTCCAGTCAACCATTTTCCAGGAGGAACAAAGAGTTGGGACCCTCCTTCTGACTGGAACCGACTCAAATGATCAATTGCGGCCTTAAAAGCCTTTGTGTTTGATGTGATTCCATCACCAACGCCTCCGAATTCCTCCAATGATGCACTGTGAGCTCTGCAACTTATTGCTGAGTATTCAAACCAGTCTGAAATTCGGGGTTTTCTACTTTCAACTCCATTTGTATTTAAGGAGATGATGATACCAACTAGTAATATGATACAAATAACCTGCGTGAATTAGAAGAGATTGCATTATGTTTGTTTCCGGAGACCACGGGAAGATATGTACGATAGAAGAAGAAGCTTTACCTGAGTTCTTTTGGCAGTTTTCAACGACCCCATTGAATAAAAGATAGGTTGCTCTGGCTTGGCTTGTTCAAAGAGTCTAGGGGCTTTGAAGCTTGTTTACAATTTATATAGGGGAAGAGCTCCGGACTTCCGGCACATTATTGACAATCCTCCTGTTTACATTGATGTTTAATCTTATGAGAAGAAAATGGGGAAAAAGTGGGGGAAACAGAAATTTGGTTAAAGTAAAAAAGAAAAACAGAGACCAAAATATGATTTTAAAATGCCACAAAGATTATTGTGCATACCACAAACAAACTGAGGGGTATAAGCGTAATGCGTGCGTCTTTTTTGAAATTTTCTATTTTATTATTATTATTATTATTATTTAAACTGATTGCATAGTAAATCATGGGGGTAAAAATGAAAATTTTAGGTAGATTTTTATTGGATGGTGAAGGTGAAAGTGCTGTACCAGATGATCATTGTCCCACTTGAGTTATGTGCAATTTTAATATAATTTGAATCGTGATTTCTGAATTAGGTTCTATCTAAAGTTTTTAAGGACAAGGCACAAAGAATCAATAGTGCCACTAAAGAAAACATGCCCACCCACTAGTCCCATTTTTTCCATCTACTCCACTTACCCGGTTTTATGGAATAGACCCGCAACTGCGAGCAGTTTCTTACACGCTGTGGAAAATGGGCAAATGGAAAAAGAAACCGCATGTGTTTTTGTTCTTCTGATGTCAGGAACTCAGGATTACCCATTAACAATACTGCACTTGTTTTTATAAGCAATAGGTTTTAAATCGAGAATATGCATTTGTCACCTTCCTTGCTACCGCAGACAAAGCTGGTCTCATACTGTCATTTCTTAGGCTTTATGAGAAGTCGAAAGCAACTGCCGGGGCCCCGCATCACGATAATTTTGGCAGGATTTGTGGCTCTGTGGGAATGGCATCCCGTGACCAAAGTTTCATTCGGCTTCACGGGTTAAGTTAACGTAAAGTTGTTACATTCTTTTTTTCTTTTTCTCTTAATATAAAGATCCTAAAGAGTGCTATTTGAGAACCACTCGGCCACCAGAAAGTAACACATATCTCATGTATGTTTTCTTCAAATAATTGATCTGAAGAGCCCTCTAACATACAATTCACTGTATGTTATGTCACACACATAAATAATATATGGTGTGAGTCTCATACAATGTTGATGTATGCGGCGCAACATATAAAAGCTGTAAGTTAGGTTTTCGTTCACTTTAAGTTCGTTTTCCTGACAGTAAAGTACTAGCAATTAATCAAAATGAGCAGTTGGCTAGCAATGTGTATGGCACTTACTGCGGGATCCATGTGGGTCTCACAATCACCAAAAATTTGCACTAAATTCAGAAGCAGCATTCACGGGACGACTTTTAGTTTTAGGTAATCAATCACCAACAGAATGTCATAATAATCCTGTTTTATTTTTGCATACTGATAATGACGTTTTTGACTTTTAGTAGTTTGGGCTGGGGCATTGACGTCCCTTCCATTCTAGAATTGGCGCATGGGTATACAAATAATATGGGGTGGTAGTGGTATTGGCATGGCCGATGAGGCCACCGAGCATAGATCCATCATCCATGTGCTGTATTGTTTATCTCTCCAAAAGGCATTCGTAATTTCGTGGTGGATAAGTGGATGACAATAGCGTGAGTGCTGCCTAAGTTTTCGTTGCTTCGTGTGTATACACGCTTTCACGAGATGGAGGAGTACACATAAAAGGCACTCAAAATTTTTTGCGTAAAAAAAAAATGTTTTCTTTTCTTAGAAAAAAAATAAAGTTTTGAGTAAAGATATATGAATAGCCAAGTTTTGTTGAAAAGTTAAGATTCCAATATTAAATGGAAAAATACAAACTATAACATTGAGTTTTATTATTTTAGATAGATAAAAACTCGTACGACTAAGATCAATTTAGATAATTATATTAAAGTATATCACCTTATAGCTCTGCTCTCTCTCTCTCTATATATATATCAACTTTCCATATATACTATTTCACTTTCTACGAACTTGAACTAAAAGTCATCTTTTCTATGATATACATAATGTTTAAAGATGTGATGATTTGCTTCATAGGCGAGGTCTCTAGTTCAAATCTAAGATGGCTTAGTTGCGCCAAGGAAAATAAAAAGAATAGAAGAAGCGTTGGACTCCTTCATGCATGCTCCACTTGACTCTGTGCATATATATATATATATATAGATGCACAGAGTCAAGAAAAGGTGTGGTTGATGGGGATGTGTAGTTTGTTCAATTTGTTTTGTTTTCGTCTCACGCTCGCATGAGATTCAATTTGTTCGGTAATCACAGGTGGCGTACAAATACCCCCTTGGAAAAAAAAAAAAATAGGGCTAGAGTTAGGTTTGGCCCATAGAATTTGCCCGAAGATGTGCTTGGCCCTCTATTACGAGAAGATTTTCCGCCTCAATTGCGGGAACCTCAGATATCTTCCGTGGCGTGGGTCCCCCATGGTTCAAAATTCGTTAACTGCCCTAAATGTTAGGTTTTGCATAACTCCACTGGCGTCAATGCTGATTAACATATTAACGTTCTCAATTAGGTAATTCTGGGGGAAACTTTTCTCTTAATTAGATAATCAATTTAATTATATCCCGCAAGCAAATCAAACTTTACGTCACTGCTATTTGCTAGTTAATTCCCTACCCTGAGCAATAGCGACTGAATAAACTGATCGAGCTTCCTTAATTCATTCATAAGCTCTGTAAAGCTAGAACTCAGAAGCCTACAAAATCATTATCACCATTTTGACGCTGACATTGCTTTCTGGGACTGCACACTGCAGTTCCTTTAATTCCATTCGATATGTACATTCGAGTTTAACTTAGCTAGTTAGGACTTTACGTGACTTGTCCACGAACTAATACAGCTAGTGCGTCAACGATAACAGTGTGTGTGACTTGATATGTATGGACCATAATCGTCCACTAGGTAACTACAAAAGTTCTCCAAGTGAAAACTAATATCTTGCATTCTATTTAATTAGCAGTTAAGGCGTTTATATATTTACCTTCATCATCCAAAGAGAAGAACGTAAACCAAAAGGAGAAGGAAACTAGAGAGCAAGCATATTATAATTTGGTCTCTATTTCAAGTTGAAAATCATTTTACATCAAGGCGTAAGTCATCTCACTAAGTTTTCTTTCATTTAATCATACCATGCTTTCGCAATATACCGTCAATTTCAGAATGTATGCACGAAACGCAATATGGACAATGAATTAAGCAGGATTTCAAGTTACTAAGTTAATGTTACTCTTTGAACCAAGTAAAATGCATAGACCAGATCATATGTATTTAGCATATATGAAAGAAATCAGAAACAAATAATTGATCACGAATCATATGCAATAAGCAGGGATTCAAATATTGTGGGTGTTATCCCAACGCTGAACGCTTTGAGAGTTCTCCTCATGGAAGAAATTAAGTACTTGCAATAAATAATAAGAAGTGGTGCAACGCCTGCTGAAGTAGAGTCTAGACTTCAAGTTTTAGCTTATAACTATTACTTCATTTTCTTAATATTGACTACTCATCGGCATCATTCAATTGTTATACTTAAGACTATTTAATATTAAGATACTGTAACTTTTAAATCATAACTGTTATGGGAAAAAATTATAAGTATAAAATAAAAATAAATTGTATTTGATAAATATACGTTTTAAATGTTAATATAAACAAAATAGTAGAACAACAACTGCCAACCATAGTACCAAACATGGCGTAACTCTACTTGGTAGATTCGCACAAATATTTGAACTTTTTAATAAAAAAAAGAAAAAATATGACTGTTGTAGTGATAACTAAAATGGCAAGATCAGTGACAAATCATCCAAAAAAATGGATAACTGCTCAATCTTTTCCCTCAGGGAAAAAAAATAACAATAAAGGGTCAATAGATACTCTATATATTTATGCATGCACAAGTGTCTAAGAGGTCACAATAAATATATGATCAGCAGAAATAATATTACGAAGGAAAGGTGAATCCCTTCATGAACTGGGGTTCACCAGCTAAATTATAAACGATAAAGAAAAGAATTAAAGAAGAGTTAAAAAAAAAAGAAAGAAAATGCATGCTAATTAAAGTATTATCTTGTTGTTTTATAATTGCCCGTACAAATGAATAAAGTAGAAGGAAGGCAAATCAGCAATCGATTGACTAAAATTTTATAGCTTTACCCAAATTAAGAAGTGATAATTTATCATGGAAAGAGATAGAAAACAAGAACCTCTAATAGGAGGGGTCTGCTAACTTGATCCCACTTTCATAGCCATCGAATCAAAAAATACAATTAATATACAAACAATTTCAGCACTAACCCGTACGCCCGGTGGATGAACTTTTTTCTTATTCTAGATTATAACACAAATCATCATAATTGACATCTCGAGACGATCCTCAAATCAATTCTAAAAGATTATATATTCAAATCACGTGCACATCTTTATTTGGTCTCTTTATAGCAGGAAAAGAAACATAATTATAAATAATTCAAAACTGGGTTTGATTATTGACCTTAATTAGTAAGTTGTTTGGGAAGTGATTCGAGGAATATATACATATATGGAATGAACTAAAGTTCCAAGTCTCTCACCTTTTGTTAGCTTTGTTTCCATGACTGGTCGTGAAAAAAATACACAAGACCCACCATAGAAATTTCACACATACTGATACAAAATGCTTCTTATTAGTGGTCAGTATTAAGACATACATATGGCAGACCATATAAACAAAATGAACTATTTGCATCACGAGTACAACAAATCCAAGCTCACTGGTACATGGAAATTACTAAACATCATATAGAAATTACTAGAAAGGCTATCTCCTCGAGTATGATCACAGACTGATGAGAACTGAACCCCTTATTCTTTTATATTTTCATATTCCATTCAAATCACACCAAACTCCAGCTATACTAAATCTCTTATTTAAGGCAAGCAAGTAGGAAGAAATATAAAACATATATTTCACTTATCTCCAAACAGATAGCCGAGTGAGGAGTCTCCACCGGGAACTGATTTAACTTTTGTTGAGGGACGATCCTGAATAAACGAGATTTATTATGTGGTAAGTGAAAAAATGATACCACATACCAGTAAATATTACACAAATGTATGGATCAGTGGATATTCTCAGTACTCACAGTTATGAAGTTCCCAGTGTTCTGGCCTTGAGCTCTGTGATAGTTGTTTGAGACATTTGGTTTGTTAGGAGACTGATTATCCGGAGGTTTCTCTGTGGTGGTATCGATCCCATATGGCGGCAAGCTAACTGTCTGTGGTGCCGGAGGTGCAGCTGGTTGCTCTTCAGACCCAAAAAGATAGCCTAATGAGCTCTGCCCGCCGCCATAGCTCCCACCTCTACTCATCGTTCCTTTAGATCTGTTTAATTAATCAGCGAATAATGATAGGTCAAGAAGAGGAAAGGTAAGAACCCTAATTGTATGATGTGCTCGTCAATTTTATGTATGTGTGTTACACAAACATATCTATATATATGTACGTGTGTGTGCGCGCATTTTTTTGGTTGATGTAATGCATTATTATGTACCTAGTTGTCATTTATGCTCATCATTGAGCTGTTAGACCCATAATATTACTTGTCTATAGTAAATTGCGATTCCGAAGATAAAAAGGGGCATCCTATGAACTAATTTGTTAGCTCTTGTGCACAAATCCGTTGGTTATGTTTTGATATAAGGATGATTTTTTAATTTCTTTTACGTGATAACTGAAATTTATGCAATGTTTTGTCATGCATATGAAAATTACAGTTTCTAATTAGTAACCAAACATCCTAGTTCATGTATTGAATTTTTGGCCTCTCACTAAAAGTAACATATATGTATGATCAATTATATGTATAATATATGCTGAGTATTATGGACTGGTCTGGAAGTAACTTGGAAACAATCTTTTTAGCTCATGTGAATGCCTGTTTGAGATGTAATCTAAAGGCATACAATGAATATAATATAATGATCTGGTGTAGTTTAATTTGAAACCTTGATCGATTTCCTCTCAAGAAGGTGTAAGAAAATGACACTCTAATTAATTAAGCAGGTTGGTATCAACTGCTTCTTTCAGAAATCACATTAAACATTCAATCATTCGTGGTTTATATTCATTTCAAATGAAACATAACAAGCGTTAATCAGAAACTCAATGTATGTCGTGTCATTGTTGTTTTAGGACATACATGCAAAGAATTACAGATTAAAATAACACACAGCCCAAAATCTCAAGTGATGATAATTCCTCCTTGACTAATGGTCGCCAACTAGCTTAGAAAATATTTATTTAAGAGCTCCAGGGTAATTATATCAGTCGCATTCATGGAAAAATAAAATAAAATAAAAAAACATGCAAGAAGAGTTCAAATGACTCTTCAACTGTCGCTCAGCATTGTCCGCCAAACTGAGTTGGTAAAAAATCAAATTCAAGCTCACTTAAAGCAGCAATAACAAGCAATATTTACCATAAATTTTGAATTAGTGGTATCGGAAATTATAGTGTTGACAAGGCGTCTATTAACTAACCTAGTTTAATAGGCAGTCAGACTTTTACTTAATACATGGTTAACGTTGGCCCCATTTTGCTGGAGCTAGCGCCGAGGCATCCGTCTCGACAGGACTTAATGATCTTGCATCTTACAAATATCAAATCAAGCAATCTAGTACGTCAGTATAAAGCTGACTATACCTCACTACAAAAAGTAGAACAAAAATATTCAAATTTTTTATCTCCTATAGCCTGTAGCCTATGATGTTATTATATATCATCGATTGCGACACGCCTGTGTGGCTTGGGCCTAGCTAAATCACAAATATTTAATTAATTAATAGCGAGATAGTTGAATTAGGGTTAAATTAAGATAATGAAAGACTTATATATATTTATAATGAGATCATGCTCAAATCTAAATGACGAAAGCAATGCCTCTTATCTACACACAGAATATTAATAAAAGAGCTAAAAACTCTCACTACTAACCTGAATAGATAGAGATAAAATAGAGAAATAAAACTCTCATAAACAATTCTAACCAAATAAGGATTAAACAATGAGATAAAATTTCAACAAAAAATCCTAATGAAATAGGGATAAAACTCTTATAAAAGAAAGAGATAAAAACAATCAGCTAGTTAGTAACAAGAATAGGAAGAAAAAATTGATTGTTTTCTAGTCTCTTATGGGCAGGACAATGAAGAAGACTTTCTTTGGCTAATTCCCATTGTTCAGTGCGGTGGAGTATGTTTATCTTCTTAGCCATATTAGTACGTTATCTTCTCCATTGTTATCAGGAATGTCTTTTGGGGGCCTATTTTTGCCACTGACTTTATGGCCGTTTGGACATGTGCTCATCAAATTCATCGGCCATTCTTCGGCAATGGAGATCTTTCTTCTAGACCATTTGGCATCATGTATTTAGATGCTTAGGACTTCTCACATGTTCTACACTGGTTTCTTTTATTGGTTCTTTTTTTTTTTTTTGGGAGGTTTTAACTTATTTCTTCCCCTCATATTTCTTTCTTTATATGATTTATATTATAGTTAAGAGTCCAGCTTAATCCCCACCTTTATAGTGGATTTAATTAAAATAATACTGATTAAAAAAATATTGGCAACTAATTAAATTTTTTGTTGAGAAAAAATATAAGATTTCAAAGTATACATGTTTATTTCGAAGAAATAATGAGAGACTTCATCATTAAAGATAAAAGGAGGATTAATTATTTTATAGCAAAACTTAAGGTGTAGCGCGTCTACAGTGACATATAGGTCCTCAGGATTATATTATTTTTATGTATATTATAATTAGCCATGCATTATCGCCCTTGGACCCATAATTAATTGTATTCGTTACTTGGAAATGATCAGATAGATATGGTTGGGTTGGAAGGGAGCTAGTAGGCCAAACGGACATACTTTCAACTAATGATTTATGTGGCAATTCTCTTAAATTGAAAAGCTCAAAATGTGTGATCTTATTCCATTAGAGGCTCTTAACATCGTTGATGACATCGATTAGCCAAGAAAAGATATGTTGTGACAAATTGAAAATTAATAATAACTTCTAAGTTCACATGATTAAATGAGGAATCTTTTATATGAGGTCCAGCAGAGTTCTTTTATATGAGGTCCAGCAGAGTTGGCAACGATTGAACTAGCCAGGAAATATGGATGGTTAGTAAGATATCAAGAGTCCCGCATGTTAGAGCCTTTTTTTTCTACAAGTTGATATTGGGGCTAACATAACAATGATGTCTATGGCCCTCAAATGACATGTAAAAGTCAACAAGTGTATCTTAAAAACATTGAAAAGCTCCGCAGTGGGGTTGCATCTCAATTTGATTTGCCAAAAGCAGTAGGTCTTGTCTTGTAAAGGATTTTTCACGTTCTTTCAAACCGGAGATGGAAACCCCATTGAATTAAGTTTGCTGCATCATTTGTTAATTTACAGCTCAGATACCTCCAGTAATGCCCTTGCAAACATTTCCATTATAGAGCCTGTACGATGATCTATCAAAAAAGGAAATGAAAATGAGCTTTTTATTTCCCTGCAGGAAGAAACTCAAAGAGAGTGTGATAATAATAAATTATCATAATGGGATAAGGATATGATGGTACCCCAATAGAGATATTCCAGTAGGTCTAGGTCCCTATCATAAAAAAGGAAGTGAGTTGAGGATGATATGGATCACACCCAATTGAACAAAAGAGACCTACGGAGACCTCCATGTCTGCCCTCTTTTTCGGACATGCCACTTTTGTCTTTTTTACGTACGTGGAATATGCACGATGCTTAATTCATTGCAAATGGTGTAACGCCTGCAAATTTCACTATCCACAATTATAGATGTCAAATACAATCTTCGAGTTCCATTGAATTTGAATTTTGATTATTGCTACTTTTTAGATACTTTTAATGTTTAAACAAGATTAACGCCTTAACGGGTGGCGTAACTTAATCCAGAGGTTGTACAGAATGTTCAAAATCAAGAACCAAGATCGAGGAAATTGAAAAGGTTCAGCAAGTTAAAGAATCAATAGAAAGCTCTACTGTGTTGTCTTTTTATCCACTTCAGGAAATGTTGGGCGTTTGGAATCTGTAGTTTTGCAATTAACCGGCCCAAAATATATCCTCGCACATCATTAATTCACTGCTACCAAAGGCCCATCGCTTCCTTTCATCTTTGAATCAGCGCAAAAAACGGGAAATCGGCCTCGAATCGTATGACGATTCTGCATTTTGTGCTCCCTGCTCTGCCGCATAAGTCATTTGCTAATTACATAACTAAAATTCTATCTTAATTACTAATTAGGAATTAATGTTAATTAGTGTCAAAATAAATAATTAAATAATACAAAATCACCCATGAAGACGTCTTAAGCTAAGGAAAAATCTTCTGACTTTGCTAAAGAAAAAGATCCCATCAAATTAAGGTTTAATTTGGTATTAAGATTAAGCAATTATCGCTCTAAGTTACAATTTGATAAATACTAGTGGCTGGCTTGAAAGATATATTAATTTGATCCACCACTTGTATGATGTAAAATATATAATAACTCTATAAGTTTTTATCAAAATAATTATTTAAAAATCATATTCATTGCATACTATTGATTTTTATTTTATTATTATAATTTTTTTTCCTTAGTAGATATTGTTTAATGACTATATCTCAATAGCAAACAAGACCTAAGACCATCTTACAAATCCGCAACATATTCAATTTTTGGAAGTGGAATGATTGGAAGGGAAAGCATTTTATTTTTTATATTTCTCCGTTTCCATTGCTAGCTTGGCGAAATGAAAACGCTAAGATTGAAAAGATAAAAGAGACATAAAATTATGAAAAGTTTGAATTAAAAAAAATTATTTTTATATAATAAAGTTTCCTAATTAAAGTAAGAAAACCAAAATAAACAACACTTAAATCGAATTAAAAAGAAAAGATCAAAATTCTTAGAGCAACCGTGAAGAAATATAAAAAACCTTAGACCTATAAAGCGAGCAAGGCAGTATGACATAGCATGTTGAGTCAAATTCATCTTGTCTCAAGCTTCTAGTCACTATATTATACACTCTCGATGATAAAACAAAGGGAAAGCCTACGTTACAGTCGGCAACAACGTATGCTTCTCTAGTTACAGTAGTCAATGGGACTTATATGACTACTATAGTAAAAAACGCGTACGTTGCCGCTGACTGTAACGTAGCGTCTCCCTAAAACAAATACTTTAAGTTATTGGTCCCAAAATGTTATTCTATTCATTCGACGCTAACATCATCATGGAACTTGTCACCACATAATTCATTCAATATTGATGGTGGCTTCGCATTATTGCTCAAAATGATAATTAATTTCTTAATATAACTATTACAATTGATCTGAATTTCTTTTTCTAATCTTTTATCAAATTTTATTGGGGAAAAATCCAATTCAACAGTGTGGTTACAAAGATTATGGGAGGTTGTGAAAGTCATGTTAATTTGTTATTTCAAATTCAATTAAATGTCGACTTCTTACTTGATTATATGCTCTTTGATCAAAAACTTTTTATTTTTATTCAACCAATGGGTTAAATTCCACATCAATTTATATAAAATAAATTTGTATAAGAGTTTAAAACTATATCATCACTCTTTTTTAAGAGTAATGATATAGCTACAACTTTTGTACAAACTTTTTGTTATAAAAAACTAATACGGCATGATTTAATCAGTTGGACTAGATATCTTTTAGCCCACATGATTTTTTTTTATTATTTTATATTTTTTATTCAACCAATGAGTGAATGTTACATCAATTTGTACAAAATAAATTTGTATAAAAATTTATAACTATATTATTAGAGTGATGATATAACTACAAACTCTTATACAAACTAATATGGCTTGATTTAATTAGTTAGACTAGATATCTCTTAACCCACATGTTTTGTTATAATTATTTTATATTTTTATTCAACTAACGAGTGAATGCTGCATCAGTTTGTATAAAATAAATTTGTATAAGAGTTTATAACCATATTATCACTCTTTTTTCTAAAGAGGGCTATTTAGACCTATTAATGTCTTGTCTATACCGTCTTTTTATTTAAAAAATTGGTTATCTAGATATTTTTGAAAAAAAATTCCTTAATTAACCATTTTTCTATGTCTTTTCTCAATTTCTTGAATTCTCATCAATATATTTAGATAGATTCCTTTAGCTTGAAATAATTAGTGTGACTAAACAAATAATTAGAATGACTAACTAAGAGGAAAAAAAACCTACCATTTAAAAATGAACAAAAATTTTTTTTATTAGCCATAAAAGTTAATTAATAACAATAAATTAATTTTTATCAAATACAAAAGCTAATGAATATCAATAAAAAAGTCTTAAATATAAAAGCATAAAAATCATGATATACTAAGAAAAGTCAAAAAAATAAAATAAAAGAGAATGAAATTGAGTATTTACTTTGTAAAACGTGAAAGTAACGAGACAACATATAATTACAAAATAGAAAAAAAAGGTTAATAAAAGATAATTTTAATATTTTAAATTTTAAATTTTGAATAATGAGTTTATTCTTAAAATAGGTTTAGAGAGAATATTGATGGGATCAAATAGGCTCAATTCTTTTTCTTTTTCTAATGTCAATTGTAAGATATTGTTTGAGGTAGGTCCTGGAAACAAAGGTGCTGTATTGGTTGTAGTGCCTAGTACCAAAAGCGGGTGCCTAGTCACTAGGTGCGATTGCTATGGTTTCCTAAAGCCTTTCAATCTATTGTAAACATTGTATTACGGAAGTCACTGCCGGCCACTTTCTTCTTTATTAATACAACATATTTAAAAAAAAAATGCTATATTAAATAATACGGTCACACTTGGCTTTGGATGGACGCTTTCGAAATTTTAACAGATTATTAGTTACGGTGTATTTCTCAATTGATAATTGGAATATGTTGAAATTTAAATATGGAATTTAACTATAGTAATCGAAATTAAAATAAGTTGTATACTATTTTATCTTTGAATCTAAATAGATTATTATAAGTTATTAAAATAATTTTAATTAATTATTGTCATTTTAATAGTTGTAATTACTAATAATAATAGCTATTACTATTGATAAATTTATTATTATTATTAACCACAATTGCAAGAATAATAACAACAATAATAACGTAATAATATTTTAATTGAGAATAAAAATGAAATTATGAAATTTAGCTGAGGATTAAATTAAGAGTTTAAAGAATATGAACTTAATTGTTAAACCCAAAATTATGTGGATCTTGTGTGTTTCATTTTCATTCTTACTTGTATTTTAATAAGTAAATACAATCAATTATTTTTATTCCGGATTTCAATTCCTTAATCTCACAAATAAACACACACATTAATAATAAATAATAGAGTTTGGTAGGGATGGAAGGATGCCATTCCAACAAATTTAAGTCCTCTTATGTGCATGTGTGAGAATGATGGTTTCAAAAAAATATGAAAAAAAAAAGGTTAAAGCCTATACACAAATGATATAGAACATCGAACTATTATCAATGTCAATGAAATAATCTCATACGAGTTGGGAATTGGCTAAGAATATAAATTTGAAACAACTGTCTAACGCATGAGTTAAACTTGTAATACAAATAAGGCTTATGGTGTGTAAGCTGACTTAAGAGTAGAAGCTCACACTATATTAATTCATGACAAAAATATATAAGTAGATCTCATATTATTTTCCCACGTGCCAAGGACAAGACAATGCGACCAATTTACAAGTAGAGGTATCCAGCAACTAATTCGACATAGACTGAGATTTACAGGTTAAGTAGATAATCCCACGAAACTCGTGCATCGCTTGCCTCACTAATCGAAGCAGTCCTCTTAGAAGAAACCATACATAAACAGCTACGAAGTTAGGCTGCAAAGTCCATTTATATAGATTCAGCACTAATGCCTTCAATATGTGAAGGGAAACTTATTCTTGAACTTCCTCTAGTTTCCCACTCATGTGACTACAAGTAGAATTGATTGAATGCAACATAAACTAGACAGCTACAGATTCATACAGCTTACGATTCGTTATTAGTGTAACTTTCAGATATTATTTTACTCTTTTTTTTCCCCTCAAAGACATATTGTCTTACACAACCTTCACAAAAAATTATTATTGATCGCATTCTATTTGTGTGATTCCGATAACTAGCTGTAAGAATGTTGGTTAAAAACCATTTTGCAGCGAAAATATTTTCTTGATTCTATAAATAATTTAAATTCTTAAATCACAATCTATCATTATTAATCTTATTAATCATGATTTGTTATCGACAATCTTATTGGATCACGATTTATCAATAACGATATTTCATTTTATTACTCAAGGGTAATTTGTACTTGATGTGTAAGCATCTTTATCATTGTAGTAAGCAACTAGCTATAGAACAATTGTTCTCTCAAAGTTAGAGAGAAAAATTGTTTTCTCTTTTTCATATATTATGGCTCCTTGTCTCCTTTTGTAGAGAAACAAGCGTTTTTATATCATATTAGTGGAAATCATAAGCTCTTTATTTATCTCTTCTCTAATTCTATTAAATTAAAAAGATAAGAGAAAGTCTAAAAAGTGATGTTGCACTTGTTCTTGTTATTCGGACCATATTGTAAAATAATTCAAAGTCCTTTTCGTATAAGTATATTAAATGAAGTCTCTCATCAAATAAAATATTTAGATTTTTAACCCAAATAATTAGTTTTTTTTTATTAATCCATTAGTAGTTCATTCTATTAATGAGCTAAATCAAGGATCATATGGCTACATACAATATTGACTATGATATTTAGTCATGTAATTAAATTAGTCCAATTATTTAATTCTAAATTTATTCCACTAAAATGATTGTAAATAACTTGCATAATTGTATATTATCTAGGATAATATTCTCAAATAATAATTGAACCCATGCTACATTAATTTTTTTACTGAACAATTTTTTGCACCACATCACTAATTAAATTGATATATCAACTATCTAATTAATTTAATTATATCTTATTTCTTAGCACTTTTTGGTTTTCTTTAATAATCATTTTCAATATACTAATTATGTTGACATACTCTGGTTAAAGAATTCTATAATCAAATGCCTAAAACTTGTTAAGAGATGTGTTGTACAAATTCTATATTATTAATCTATAATCTCATTGCTCTAAATTGCTTTCACTAAGATACTAAGTAATCTTGACCGCAAATATATATTGTGCTAATTGATGACTTAAATAAAATAACAATAATAATAAAAAAACTATAATTAACTCAAAATTAGTATTGCAATAAAATCAAGGTCTATGAAATTTAATAAGTCTGACAATAATTTAAAGATTAATCAAATTTTATATGTGATCCAATTTAATATAAGCAAACTATATCAGTAAATTCATATATGATTAAAATAAATTATCTAATAAATTTACTACGGCCTAAATATAAATAGGGCACCCAACTCTGTTTATCAATTATGAACTTAATTTATTTAATTATAAAATAAATCATATTTATTTTTTTTATAAATTCATATAATGATTATATAAATATATAAAATATGATTAAATAAACATTAATCAAAATTTTATACAATTAAGATATCTAAAAAAATCTCAAATATTTTATTAATAAAAAATGTAGGTATTATAAATAAATAAATAAATATGTTTTAAAGAGCAAACAATCCCAAAAAGGGTAAGAGATTTGCGCATAAGCATAAGGGCATTTAGGTAAATAGAATCAAACGAACCGTTGGATTGGCAAAACCTGCCGTTAATTATTAAGGGTTCAAAATCAAAAGCCAGGGATGAGTTAACAGAAAATTTGAAAGATTTGCGCTGCGGACGACTCACCATCTTGGCTTCAGGTTCTAGCCAGCTTCTTTTTACTTTCCCAGTATTTTAATTTCTTCTCCTTAAATAAGCTTGCAGTTTAAAAGTTGAATCTCTCAATTTTTCTCGGTGTGCGTACACATTTAAACTTACGCATATATATTCGCTTAAATTCAAGACTCAAGATTTTGTATTTGTCTCTTAAAATAAAGACTTGTGATCTGAGAATCGATGGCAAGTGGAATGTCATCAGCCAATTCGAGTGTTGTGACATACCTTCTTGGTCGTAATACTTTCTTTACTGGAAAACCAATCTCCAAAGCGATAATTCCTCGATCATCTTTAAGTCAGGGAACCCAGAAGAGGAAACAAAAGAGCTTGAGTATGTGCTTTGTCACGGATGATAAAAATGAAGATACTACTAAAGTTGAGAAGAAAACTTTTGTACAAGCGCAGAATGAGATCAAATTTTTTTCGCGAGCAGAAGAGAGACAAGCAAGAAAAAAATTAGAGAGACAAACCTACCTTGTTGCAGCAATCGCGTCTAGTCTTGGTGTCTCTTCAATGGCTGTTTTAGCCATACATTACAGATTTTCATGGCAAACGGAGGTACTAATTCAACTTTATTGAATTTTCTTTTTCTTTTCTTTTTATTTGAAGAAAATTCAATTAATAATTTCGTGCCTTCGTCTTTCCAGGGTGGTGAGCTGCAATTTCTAGAAATGTTCGGCACATTTGCACTCTCTGTTGGGGCAGCTGTAAGTTAAAATTGTACTTCCAACGATTGCATAGAAATTTCTGTTGTTGATGTTGAATCTTTTTCTGTTCCAATTAAATTTGCAGGTAGGCATGGAGTTTTGGGCAAGGTGGGCTCATAGAGCTCTATGGCATGCTTCATTGTGGCACATGCATAAGGTCGGTTACTTATGTACTAATTATTAATTGGTGGCTATCAAAGTGAAGCCGCTTTTTTTTTCCCCCCTCCCTAAAGTTTGCATCTTAATTTTGCAGTCTCATCACCGGCCCAGGGATGGTCCTTTCGAGTTGAACGATATTTTTGCAGTAATTAACGTGGTTCCTGCAATTGCTCTGCTGTCTTACGGCTTCTTCAACAAAGGCATCGTTCCAGGACTCTGTTTCGGCGCCGTACTTGCCTTGCCCTTTTTTCTCTCCGACTTAGATTTTTCCCACTTAAGATTAACATCGTAAAATTTTGCCAGGCCATCGGTGGATCTAATATCCCCTGAACTGATCTCTAATTCGGCGCCATTATTATCATTTTTAGTTTGACACGTTTCTTTAAGCGAGTTTCACGCGATTAAGATTTTATTCCAGGGTCTAGGGATTACATTTTTCGGAATGGCCTACATGTTCGTTCACGATGGACTTGTCCACCGTCGATTTCCTGTGGGACCAATCGCACACGTCCCTTATTTACGTCAAGTCGCTGCAGCTCATCGAGTAGGTTGATTGTCCGTTTCCATGTATACATCCTGTAAGCATCTTAATATCAAAGCATTTACGCTCATGTATTTCTCTTTTTCCACGTAATTATAGCTTCACCATTCGGAGAAATTTAATGGGTTGCCATACGGGTTGTTCTTGGGACCTCAGGTAAGACATTAGTTGGATGAATTTTTTTTTTTTTTTTAAACCCTCCAATAGAAGGATGGCACAAAGATATATTGAATACATGCGGCCTTGTGTATGCAGGAGCTAGAAGAGGTGGGAGGCACGGAAGGATTAGATAAAGAAACGTAGCTAAATTAAAGCTCCACGATATTTTTAAAGAAATTTTAAAATTAATGCCTCTAATGTGTCATATTAATTATATAATAAGTAAATAATATTATGATGTATATATATTTATTTTAAATAATTAATATAAATTAGTGGTTTTATAAAATTTAATTACACGTATTGTATATACATTAATTAATTATATTTAATCATGTAATTTAGAATTTCTCATAGTTAATTTAATTGGTGTGAAGCGATGATGTTTGTTTGTATTTTATTTTATTTTGAATTGATCATACTGTGTTCTACTTATACGTATGGTAAGAGTCATTTCTCCTATATCATTTTCTCGCAATAATAAATTAAGACCTGAAGGCGTAAGACCTCGTAGTTGACTTGAAGTAAAAAGAGGAATGACGGTTAACAAATAATGCAATACCACTATACGCTAACTTTCAGTAACAGACGAAACCAATCAAAACGACCGAATCATACCATAATCCAAAACTAATAAAAAAAAAAAAAGTTAAGAATGAAGTACGAAACGACCCAAGTGTGACCAAAAAGGAACTTGGTGTACGCGGCATCATATTATTGTTCGTAGAACTATAAAAGTTTTGAGTGTAGATCAGCGCACATAACATTTCGATACCTTATGTTTTTAATTAATTGATAAAAGATGTCAACAGTCTAGCGTACGTCTCGAAAATCAATGGTCCCCAAAGTTTGAAAAAGTAGTATAAGTATGTGGAAACCTTCGGTCGGTAACACGGATGCTTAACGCAAAACACGTGGACCATATGTAATGTAACATTAGCGCTCGTTGATGACTCACTTCATCGGTGTCCTTATATATCGCCCAAATGAAATGACGCATGCGTAATTGCTTCTGTCATTGCCCGCAAAAGCCTCACAGTTGTTACAACCATTTGCTTTAATGGTGATTCTTGAATCTTGTGATCAGCATCAGCTTAATTAGAAATGGGAATTTGAAAATAATTTGTAATTTTGTATTAACAATTAGATTTTCGAGTAATTTCATTTTCTCTCTTGAATTGAAGAAGTGACTTCAAAGCTTGGGAATTGAATACGTGCAAGCCTTAAAAGTAAAGAATATCAACGAGTGAGACAAACTACATGAGACGTGGGAAGCAACGATGACGGCAACTCAAAGAATAGCGGTAGCAGGGCTTTGCGGGCCCTGCGGGCAACAAGCCTAATGCATCTCTGCCCAAGTACAAGACCCGAAATTTGAAAATTTGCGAACTGGGCTACCCAAACTTTGTTAATGGGACAACAATGAACGAAATTGGGCCCAAAAATAACGAATTTGGCCTTGAAAGTGGATGTCAAATCCAGTCCAATAGCCACGTTAACATTTGTATCAACGAACAGACCGGTTTCTAGAACTTGACTTGAAAATTCCGGAACTTCACCGCTCTCGTCTTTTAGGTGGAAACAAACGACCGCTCGCTCGTTCGCTTTCGCTTTGATTCAAGCACGACACTCGCAGTCGCAGGTGTGGTTACAGCTTGTGTCGCTTTTTTTTTTTGTTTCTTTTTTTGTCTATTCGTAGCTGGTATAATTTTAAGATATGGATTTAACCTGGTAGGGTTGTTATTTGATCGGCGTACATGCGTGGAGCTAGTGCACTGTTGCCTGCAAAATCCAAATTGAAACCAATCTACCTTGTCACAGGGTCAAGAGGTATATGTTCCCTGCGCGCTGCTTTGAATTTTGATGCCTTTATACTTTATTATAATTATAGTCGTATAAGCACATTGTACATGACGACAATGTGTTTGTGGAAACTGGAAACCAGGTAGAGTGGCCACTACAACTCCAAAGAAGAAAATCAATGAGGATTCTTTAGAAAGAGGACTAATTACAAAGGAGGAGGCCGAGCCTACGGTAGCTTTCAGCAGGCCACCACCTCTTCCGCCTGTTCTTGGGCCACTGGTTGCTCTTTCATTGCTAGAAACATGGTCGAGCCGTGATGGGGATGATAACTGATGTGTAATGTGAAGCTATGTTATTTGCTCTACTTGTGCAGTATTCTCAATGAAAATCCCTTGTTTCTATCTTAAAATGATAGTTACTGTTTAAGCCCCATACTCTGGCACGACAGGAGAGAGTGACATGTATGCATAAACGTATAGTATGTAAACTACTTTTGCTAACTGTTGTTTCTTTTACTTTGAAAATATTTTTAGGATGTTAATGAGAATGTTGAATGCCAAGCCCAGTAATCGAGCGATGAAATTCCACATATTGATATAGCCTGCTAGAATTGGCCTGATGATGGGCGCCAAAAACATAGTGTAAGCTTTTAGCAGGAATGTCGATATCACATGAGGACTATTTAGGAGCCCTGCGCAAGAGAATGTTTGAGTAATGTTCAGTGAAGTTAGATTCTTTAGAATAATATTAGAGTTCTTTCTTGGTTTGGAAATATCGACCATGCCTTAGAACTTACATTCAGCAGCTTTTGGGAAATCATCAGACAGCGAAGTCAGATTCTTCAACAAGGTCTGGATCCATTGAAAAGAATTACCCAGAAATGCATTAAAAAACAACAAGTATTATAGAATAAATGTTCTTGTTACTTGGCATCTCGTTATTGAAGCTCTTGTTTATGTTATATTGTTACATATATATGAATGCTTTAAGAGTATTTATTCTGTTGATTACCAGCACTATGCCTCCTGGTTTGATTGGTGACTCAATCACAACTTGGGCTTTCCTGCACATTAAGTATTATTTATATTAGTGGTATGATCTTGTTTTCTAATGAAATTGCATTTGTTAGTGTGTTTGATACTACTTTATTAGTAGTGTTTCCCCTTCTAATGAGCATTCATAGAAGCTGCATCCTCTGGTAAAAGGAACTTGCCTCCTTTTCCATTCTGCCATAGAATAGAAGATTTCTTGAATTTGTTTCATTGTTCATGGATTATGTATTATTGAAGAGAGATACACAGATAAATATTATAGGGAATAGCAGACGATACTTGCCTAAGTGCCAGTTTACCCCTGCAGTGAACTCATCCCCTTCACAAACTTGTTCAACACTGAACTTTACATTCTGACCCATGCTCGTCATAAGTTGTTCAAGGAATTGCATAACCTCCTGTGTTATCCCACTTTTAGATCCTTTTGTAGTAAATATCAATGCAGCCTATTTTGCTTAGTTAAAGAAACCTATAGAAGGTTATAGATATACCTTCTTCCCTTGAAATGGTTTAGGAAAGGAACAATCCTCGAACCAACAGTCGTCTGAAATGTAAGTCTCTAATTGCTTCAGGTTCTTCTCATTAATGCATGCATAGAACTCTCTAATTGTGTCGGATGCCGAAAATGGAACAATTTCTATATTGGCGTCGCTTGCTGATGGGACAAGAGTTGAAGGTTTGCATTTAGCCAGACGTCTGATGGCAATCCCATGTTGTGCTATCTTCTTTGCATTCTGCTTAAGTTGACATGATATTTTGGGGGGCAAAGAATTGAGGACAACGCCATTCCCTCCCAGTGCTCTGAAGCACAATCTTGGCGTTTGGGCTTGCCCCAAGAGATTGATGGAAGCAGACATGTCCTTTCTAAGAATGATGAAATGGGAAGGGGATGATTTTGGTATTGGAAGATAAGGTTAATAAATTATTGTTTACATAGAACGATTGGAGACGGAATGTGGCAAAGAATAAAGTTAACGCGTCTTTTTGTTCCTTGAAACATTAGAAGAGGAATAATCAGTCGCTACATTTTCATTTCATTCCAATGTGTCATGCCTTGGCATGAAATCAAAGAAGCTATGCTGGCCTCTAGGCCTTTCACAGCCAGTTGCTGAAAAGCAGACGAGAGAATCTGCCTTCATTATCGTTTATAAAAAGTTGCCGAAGAGCACAGCGGCATACAAAAATTACAAGGATAATAATCCCAAAGTACATACGCTCGCAGCCATCACAGTACATGCTAAACGTTCTGGGATCTGGAGTAAAATACTAGACCACCGTGCGGCAAAAGGCGCTTGCAGCATGTCTATTATCTAATTGAAACTTTGAGAGCTGCCACTTGCTGCGTGCTGGTTTTGCCTATATGTAACTACAAGGGCACTTTTTTTTTTAGCGTATGGGTCTCTATTTTGGGGATCCCCTAAGTCTGGCCCGTGGCTTTATTTTCGTTCAGGTCTTATATTCCATAATATTTACACTTTATGCATACATATTATAAAAAAATTTACTAGAAGGTTTTGTTTAATTTCTTACACTTTATTTTATTTCATTAAAATTTTTAGAGGATCAATTTGTCCTCTATAAATTCATAAAATATATTTTATTTAATTAAAAAATATAATAAGAATTATTAAATAGGTTATAATTATATTTAAAATAATATAATTATTATAATTATATTATAATTTTAATTAAAATTTTTAATAATAATTTTTTCAGTTAAAAATTAATAAAATATAATTTTATTTTATTAAAGTTATAATTATATTTAAAATAATATAATTATTATAATTATATTTAAAATAAAATTATTATTATTATTATTAATTTTTCAGTTAAATTGTTAATAATAACAATAATTCAAAAATTAGTTATTGTTAATAATTAATTTTTGAATAATACTTATGAATAAATTATAAATAACATAGAGTGGTTTAATTAAATATAGAGTTGTTTATAATTTTATAATGCATTTACTAAACATAAATCGAAACTAACTAGAAACACAATGAGTTAGAATCGAAATAAAGAATTAAAATCAAAAAAATTTATTTACTTGAGCTGTAGGAATCATAATTAGAATGAATTATTTACTATTTATGTGTTCACTTTGTCTTAGAATCAAAGTTGAAATAAGTTAAATTATAATAAATTATTATAAAATTTTTAATTAATTTTATTATAATTATTATTTTATATTTTAAATAAAATTAATTATTAACAATAATAATTGTTAATTATTATTATTGATAAATTAACTAAAAAATTATTATGAACTATTGTTAATAGAATAATTAATTAATTATAATGCTTTTTATTCTTGTTACTAATAATAATAATAATCTATTTAAAAATTATAATTATATTTATAACTATAATAAAATAATAATTATAATAATTATATATTAATTATTTTTTTTAATTAAATAATGATATTTTAAAAATTTAAAATTATAGAGGATAAATTGGTACTCTTAGAGTTTTAATGAAATAAAATAAAGTGTAAAGGGTAAATAAAATTTTATAATATTTATGTATAATAAGTAAATAATATAAAATAAAAGAGATTAAATGATATTTTACAGAATAGCCGTAAGTTATATTTACTGTAGACTGACTCTTATTTTGTAGGTCAATGACTGTTCAATTTTGTTGAAGTTTTTTATTCGGCTGATCTTTAGATTTTATGCAAACATTTGGATGGAAATTGTAAGCAGGATACTTTTGCAGCCTCAATTTTTGACCTGATTATAAAAACAAAAACAGGCGATAGAGGAGGACATGGCGTTGGGGGACAAGCCAGCGAGATTATTCGGCCGCATGAGAAATCTGTTGGAACCAGTGTACTGGATATACAATCCCAGTACTGCGTGTGCATTCAAATATCAAAATAAAAATAGGAGGACAGCTGGCAGATTGATTTCGAGGAACATAGCCACCAGTTAAATAATGCCTTTCTAGGAATGTCTACCCATGCACGCACTGACAAACTTTGGATATTCAAATGGTTGTAATGATTCGAGTAGATTAAAAGAGATGTACTCACAAATATTATGCAAATTAATGCTGCGATGCATGAAACAGAGGGAGGCGTTGTTGCAACAAAGCGCTGGTGTCATGGCCTTGAAACAGGATCGTTTGTCTTGCGTTAGTGTTAAGAAAAGTAAAAAAGAAATGCCGGTATCATGAATCCTGTAGGAGAATCATTAGTCCTACAGCGGAGTCACGAATAAGTCAGAATGGGGAGGCTGAGCCACGAATCCAGCAACAGGGTCCATTAGACCTGTACTCGGACCATGAACAAGTAAAAGCGATCATAGAGCTACAAAACCTGCAATAGGATCATTAGTCCGGCAGCAGAGCCCGTGGCGACTGTAAAGCTTGCGTTAGAATCACTAAGGCTCCAGCAAAGCGCATTAGTTCTACAGCAGAATCACGAGTTCATGGACCATATGTAAGATCATAGAGATGGTGCGAGAAGGTCCAAATCACTACAAGCCCATGCACCCAACATCCCATAAGTAAAATTTTATTCATGGTATGACAGTGGAATCTACATATATTTTATGAGGAATTCAATGTAATTTAGCAAAATTCGATTTAAGTGACGTATATAACGGAGAACAGTTTGAATTATAATTATTTGTCATCATTGGAGGGTTATAAGTATAATGCATCTCTAAGTATACAGGGACAAGTGGACTATAACAATAAAAATTATACTTGTTTTCTAATAATAAAAACATTTTATTTTTAATGTGGAGTAGGTTAAAAGGTTGTGTCTTATATTTATTATATCACACCAATTCATCAAGTTTCTACCTCAACAAAAGGTGTAGTTTTTACGTCTAATTGAAGGAAGATTAGTCTCGGAAATTAGTCAAAAGTACTACAAATATTGTCTCATTTGGAAGCTCCATACGGATATATGATTGCATTACCGAGCTTGATCATTGTTAAACGAGGTAACTATGCAAGTTCTAGTAAAAACTGCTGAACAATAGATGCAATCAATTGATGGGATTCAGGTTCCGTTAAGTTCAACAGTTTGAGATAGTAGCTTCTAAAGAATTAAGGCGTGTGGTAAACAATTGAAGCCTAATTCTGGCAGCACAATTACTTATATTCCATAACGAATAAATTTAATCAATGGTTATTAAACACCCGTCAACTTTCTGTTGATAGCTAGAACTTACATTCACAGGGAGTCCAAGTCATTCTATTAGAACTTGCAGGCGCAGCTATATTAGGAGGGTTAAGTACTACAGGAGTAACAAACGAGCGACCAAATGATCTAATTAATGCATCATCATAGTCGTCATCTTCTCTCTCCATCGTCTGCATCCCTGTAGAAGAATCTACTCCAACATGTGATTGAGCAGAACATTGTAATAAAATAGAGCAAGATGGGTAATCCTGTTGGCCCTAAAGCAGCAATTTGACATTACCGAGTACCAAGGAGGTTTCCACGGAAACGAGGTATATGCCCCTCTGCCCCGAGACCTGCCCAAACTGTATTTGAACTCACACATATTGGTCTGGCGATACTAACATAAACAAATCATAGATCAATATTTAGAGCCTAGCTAGATACCTATAGATCCCGCACGCACGTGTTCTCAATCAGACAAGCTCAATGATGGCTTATATAATTATCAGTTGGTCACCAAATCAAGCCTCAAATTCAACTTGTCCCGAGTTGAGATGAAAAGATTCTTGTACAGCCAGACAAATTAGCTGGCATGAACCCCAACTCCCGCCTATCTGAATATCTGGTTTCTGGTATTTCGTCCTTGAGCCGGGCCAATCACATTAGCTCCTGGTATTGTCAAGAACATGCAGCCACTGCTCTATATAAGTTCTGGGCAGAAGCAACTAGTCACATAGATATCCACATTTGTCAAAACAATATTATCCCGAAGCAAAAGAGCAATTAACACGTCCTCTTTTTACATCATGAATAGCAAGGTGACACATATTCCAGTGGTTGGTGCCGTCTGCAAAAGTTTCAGAAGCGCTAGGCCTCTTCCGAAAAGAGGACAAATAAAGTCCAGAATTGCAGCAAATGCTTTTCAATCCATTGTTTCTGTGATATCCAAAGCTTCTCCAAATCGCCAGCAGCATGCCCACAGGAAACCTATTTGAGGGAACATTAGAGATTGATGAATGAATATGATGGTGTTGTATAATGCAAAATTTTATTTTTCTATTATTTCTTCTTCTTGATTACCTCTTGTATCTCCTCTGCTTTGTATGTTGTTCTTCTTCCCCCCGCACCCCCCCCCCACCCCCAAAAAAAAAAAAATTCACCTTGGATAGTTTTCGGCGGTCAAAAGCTAAAATTTTACCATATTCATAATGACAGAACCTGATGGCATTTTGTAATGTTGTAGCAAAAGTGTGAAATCGGCAATAATTCATAGTTCCTATAAACCCAACATGAACGGCCAATTTTACATACAATACACAAATTATTTGAACACGAGTTTTAACAAGTTTATCAGAGATCGTTCGAAAGTCATAGAGAAATCAAGGCATAAAATAAAAGCAAGAAAACTTCCAACTTTCTACGGTGATTTGGTTTAACAAACGTTGAATTTGAAGCACAGTGTTTGTAGCACACAATGAAACCAAAGATACATCTTCACAGCTGTTAATGTGACATTAACCGGCTCAATGGACACAGACTTTGAAAAACCTCCCTCCAATAATGAGAAATAAGTTCTCAAGTCAACAATTATATAATATTTGGCACCCTTGCCATTTTTCAATAACATGAATGTAACCAAAGGTCATCGGGGATCTGACAATATATTTACATATAATACTTAACCCACACGCGTTAATGATCGGATAGCCACACAAACATTACGTTTTCTAAGCACGAATCCATGATTAGTCAACGGCAAAATCGCCTTATGGATTTCATTTGTCTCAAGTTGGTTGGAAAAGAATACGAATTTGCTGCATGCCTCCTGTCTGTCTGGGCTGCACTTCAATTTATACGCATACTTCAATCTCCAAGCCCTCATCCTCGCAGGGAAAAAGACAATGCAACATGAAAATGACCAATGATTGGAATCACTCGTTGATTTTATAGCACGGGAAGCAAGTAAATAATGCCTCACACTATCCCCTGTAAAAAGTATGGAATAAAAGGTAAACTTGACTGACATATTTTTCGTAACCAAACGATTTGAACTGTCTAGCAATCTTTGAAACTTGAAAGTCCAGGGAATGCAGATCCAAGGCCAAGGGCACCCATGTTCTGCTTGCAAACATCGTAATGAATTTCCACGCATCATAATTTGTACATGGTTAAGAAAAGATTGAACTTTTATAATTTTGCAGTTGCTAGCATATGCTCATACAACTTAATTAGCTCCTTGTATATTTCTTTACTCTGAGAATGTGAAGTATCACCAGCGTAGAAATGATGAGCATGTCCTCCAACATGAATCCAACTATAACCAGGTTCTTTGCAAAGAAATTTTTCTTTCATTTCTTTCCTCAATTTCCCAACATCATTCCACATTCCTGCTGAAGCATAGAGATTCGAGAGGAGAACATAAACAGATTCATTATCAGGCTGAAGGTCAAGAAGTTTACTTGCTGCTAATAGGCCTAGATCGACAATTCCATATATGGTGCAGGCTGATAAAAGACTTTGCCATATATGAGCATCAGGTGGAATAGGCATTTGATCAATGGTCATCTTAGCACCTTCTAGTAGTCCTACTCGACCAAGCAAATCAACAACACAAGCATAATGTTCTAATCGAGGGATCAATCCATGAAGGTCAGACATACAGCTCAAGTAAGTACGCGCTTCTCTCACTAACCCAGCATGGCAGCATGATGTGAGAATTGCAAGATAAGTTATCTCATCCGGTTTTACTCCAAATTTGGACATTTTGTTAAAAAGATTGGATACCTCATGGTAACAACCATGTTGAGCATATCCCATCATCATAGCATTCCAACCAGCCAAACTGTCCTTGCACATTTTCCTGAAAGCTCTTTTTGCATCTTCTATGCTTCCGCACTTACAATACATGTCAATAACAGCACTCTCAACAAAGATATCCTGATCATATCTAGCTTTTAGTGCCAGACAATGAATTGCTCTTCCCTGTTCCAGATCTGTCATAGCAGCACAAGCTTTAAGGACTATGCTGAAAGTTGAGCCATCCACATCACGGCATGAGCCCCATATGGCACGGTAGAATTCCAGAGCTTCGGCATGACAACAAGCATATACTAAAACACTAGCCAAAGCATTAATGTGAACAGCATTCTTTTTATCAATCTCAGAAAGTACTCTCTTCGATTCATTTAAGGCATTGCATTTCCCATATGTTGTTATCAAGCATGAAATCATGGAATCATCCAACAAGAATCCAGATTTAATAATATGAGAGTGTATTTGCACTGCCTGCTTTAGAGATTTTGAATTAGACACTGCTTCAAGAATACTAGCCATAGTGTAACTATTGGGTATTAGTGAAAATTCACGCATATGACAGAACATATCCAGAGCCTGATTAAAAAATCCATTTTCAGAATATCCTGCAATCATGGAATTCCATGAAACAGAATCCTTAAAAATCAGATAATCAAAAATACGCCTAGCATCATTAACTTGCCCACATTTCCCATACATGGATATCAATGCATTTCCAACAGAAACAACCTCCATGAATCCCAGCTTGTGACAAAATGCTTGAATTTGATTCCCCACTCTTGACATCCTCTCCCCTCCAACTGAAGACAAGAGATTGATCAGCGTATACTCATTAATTTGAAAATCATTAAACCGCAGATCTTTAAACAGTCCAAAGGCTTCCACACCGTCACAGGCGGCTGCAATCCTTTCGCTCCAAGAAACAACATCTGGCTCAGTAATTTCATCGAACACTTTAACAGCGTCCAACTTTTGCTTACACCTTACGTACAAGTTTATTATGGCATTATTCAAATGATTACAAACTCCAGTCAGAAAACCCACTTTAACACCAAACCCATGAATCTGCTCCCCTTCTTTAACATCAAAGGATGCACCAAGCACAGCAGTCAAACTAAATTCATTCAATTCTAAACCTAAACTCCTCATCTCTACGAAAACCTCTTTACTCTTATCAAACTCCCCATTCCACACATACCCACAAACCATAGCAGTATAAGCCACATTATCAAGCAGTAAACAGTCCCTAAAGCACATCTCAGCTGACAAAATTTCTCCACTTTTCGCATAATTCTCGACAAACCCACTCACTAAATAAACCCTTGAACTGAATCCTAGTTTCAAACAAACCCCATGAACAATCTCGTTTTCTTGCAGATTCTCACAAGCCTTAACCAAAGAACTAAAAGTGAAGGCATCAGGCCTCAAACCTTGACACCTTAACCTATCAAAAAGCTGTAAAGCGGGACCAGCTTGGCAAAAGCGAGCCAACCCAGAAATGAGAGCATTGTAGGTGATGATGTCGGGGTTTTGGGTGTCAAAAAGGAATCGAAAAGCCCGACGAAAGTCAGCAAATTTGGTGAAGTGAGAGATGAGAGTAGTGGACAAAATGGGGTCAAGATGGTGGCCATTTTTTTTGAGAAGAGAGTAGATTTGGTCTGTGAGCAGTGGAGAGAGCAGAGCGAGAGATGATTTGAGTGCTTGTGAGTGGTTGTTTTGGTTTAATAAGGTTTTGATGGAGGGTTTTTGGATAGAGATTGAGTGAGTGAGTCTCTTCATGCATGTCGTTTAACGGTTTTCTACTGGAGTTGTAACCGCTTGGGGATATGGGGAGATTTCCCGCGGGAAGTAACAGTGAGGTTCGCCTTTTTGCTTGAAGGAAAAAATAACAAATTTAAAATAAACTGCGTTTGGCACTGCTGTACGCTGGTACCCTAATAATGATTGTATATTAAATTTATATTTATTGTTATAATACGATGATTATTATTATTATTTTATAATAAAGTAGTTTCATTATAACTATTATTTTGTATTATTATTGTTATTATGGCTATTATTTATATAATTGAGAACTATTAACTTACTTATTTATTTAATTAATTTGTAGAAATATATTTTTAAAATAAATAGTGTCATACATTCTAAATAATGCAATATTCATCGATAGGCTGATAAAAAGATATAATTAAGTTATTCTAATATTATAAAAATTTACCAATCCTCAATAATAATAATAATAAAATTTAAAATATTTATTATTACTTTCTAAAAATTTAATGTTGACACATACCTACTCAATTTAAAAAAAAAATTGTATTTATATAGATCTTATGTTAAATACAATGATTATATTTTGTAATATTTTAATTTAAGATTTTTCTACCTTACATTGAATGTAAAATATAATTTTTTATAAATAAAATTATAAATTTTACTTAAATTCACACCTCATAAAGAGATCACATCTTTCATTAAATATAAGATAATAACTCACCTTAATTTATAATTTAGAGTGCATTTAGGTCACCTGTATGCCTGGAAGTGACTAAGCATTTCAATAAAAATAAATAAATAAAGTAAAGGGAAAAAAAAAAAAAAAAGAACACACACTTAGGCGGGGATTTAGTTGGGGTTCACTTTCGGGGCAAATGTCATTTCTCAAATGTCTCAATCTTCACTCAATTAAAGGTACTGCCTTCACATCAAAATCTTGTTGTTTTTCTTTCTTTTTTTTAATAAAAAAATTATTTACCCAAGAATCCTAATTTCTAACGGGCACTGAACTCACCTTAGTAAGCATTTTTATTCCAGAAACGAGGCCTGTTCAATTCTTTGTTTGGTATGCAGATTTTAGGATTCTTTTCTCTCTCGAAGCCACACATAAGGCAGAGAGAGCAAACAAGCACCCGGTTCCATAACATTGACAGATTGTCGTTAATCAATTGCTTATGGTCCCATTAACTAACAGAACAAGATTGTGCAGTTTTTTTTTTTTTTAAATAGTAATAAAATGACTAAGCATAATGCGCCAGTTAACTAATCTGTTGAAAATTTCAGCGTCAGCATTTCAATCCTTTGGCTGGTGACACAACATACTAGATATAATACTAAGCATAAAGCGCTCAACAAATAAAACACAAGTAATTGAATAGAAATGATGGACGCATGCTGCGGTGCTTCTGTGCTTTCACGTGTACTTTTGTTTCATATACGAAAATGTTTTTTATTAGCTTGGCCGCTACCGTCGCGGCCCATGCCACGCCACTCGGCAAAATTTTCCTTCTTTCACGGACAATAGTGTTAGATTTCTATAGAATATTGATCAGGTGCGAGTGCAACCAAACAGTTTTTTGTTGATTTTACCCGCTTGATACTTTGGATTCATGCCTGTGATGGGCAGCTAAAAATGAATTATATGCATCGCAATTTCACAGTTTCTACAAATTCACATTGGGAGAGAATCCGAATAAATTCTAATCTGATTCAAGATGTGCGTTTTAACCGTTAGAGAGGATATAAAGGGACCCATCACTCGTCAATTTGGTAGATAAAAAATAAAAAAGTAAAAATACAATTTAGGCCCCATTTAAACAGATGTACAGTGACAAGATATTAAAAAATTATATAAACTTTAATAAATTAATATAATTGCGGCATATTAAGGGTTTGTTAAGAGTTTTATCCCTACGTAGAATCATAACATAGTTAAGCATCCATAAATTGACAGTCAATACTAAACATAAGTGGGTTGTGGATAAACATAATTTAAAGAGTAGTGCAATTTAAAGAAGATTCTCGTGGGTTTGTGGTTGTGGATAAACCTAAGTGGGTTGTTTAAAATTGGGTGAAAAAAGTGGAAGTGGGTTCTCGCCAGCATTCACTCGGCCCAATTAGGGCAATAATGCTGGATTTGGTTGATGAAAAGGACAATCAGAGCAGCCCTTTCCAAAGACTGCTCAACTGCTGCGCAACCTGAAATGTACTTTTCAGTTTACGATACTACATTTTACTCTCACCTGCTTTGTTATTTATCTGAACGAGATTGATTGTCTGGGGATTATAATCTTTTGAAGTTCTGCCTTGAATAAGAAGAAGTTTTAGCTTCACAAAACAACCAATACCAATCAGTCTTGCTTCGTCACTTAATCGCTTGTGCACTTGTCAAACATAAATACCAATGCCTTATTATAGCTGGAGTAGCTGGCTCTTGACAGAACAAGCATATTTGATTTATTCCACTTCATTAAATTGCAAGAGAGGTGTTTTATTTCATTTGAAAAAAAAAATTAAACAGAGAGAAAAGAAAATGTAAGCTTTATTTCAATAATTAAAAGTCACCTCAAAGAAATTGAATAATTTCGTTTTGTTATCATACAAAGGTTTACGAAGCCTGCAGTTTTCATGCCGTTCAATATTCACATCAATTATTTTAATAAACAGCTTTTATTTGCAAAAGAAAGTTGGTTAACCTCACGTAATTCGTGCCATTAAAGTGTCAAGCACTTTGCGTTGAATTCAAGAGAGCAGAATGGCCTTTTTTCCCCCCTCTCTTAAATGGACTCGAGATAAGATAAGTCATTCCATACATATCATAAATAATAAAAGTAACCACACTCGTGGAAGAAAATATTTTGTAATATATTATAAAGGATTTCTCTAAGTTACACTTTATCTAACTTACAGCATATGCATAACTGAGTAATATAATAGCGGATTCCCCGTAATTTTGTGTGTATTATAAGTTATATATAATTTAGCAGTTTCTTATCAGAAACAATATAAGTAATTGATATATACATGACATGTGTAATTAAAGGCTAGTTTGAGATTGCAAAGATTGATGAAATAAATAATTTATGCTACACGAATGAAATAGGCAATTGATTAAAAAAGTAAATTAATGTTTAATAAATTGTGTTATTGTAGTCGCTATGAATTTAAAAAGTTGAGTACTTATGTTTAGTAAATTTAACTATGAAAGTGTTGTTTTATTATATAATGACTAAAATAGATATAGATTTAAATTACTTTTTATTTTTTTAGAATATGTTTAATAAATTATTTAGACATACCTTTTTTTCCTTAAATATGTAAAATTATATTTAAAATGTCAATTAAAAAACTTGAAGGACTTCTGTCATATAGAATATGACATAAATTTATAATTATAAAAAATATAAATACAATAAAAAATAATATGTATTATATTCACATTTAATTTTTTGCAATAAAATTTCTCAAATTGTAACAGTATTTGATATATAATGATTCATATATTAGGGTTTATAAATAAATAAGATATAATTATTTTTTTATTAAAATATTAAGATTATAATAAGAATTTTAAAAAGGTACAGTAATTTATTAAATAAATCACTTATAAAAAGTAATCTCCTAACATATTTTTAAAAGTTGTTGATAAAATGGATAAAATTATAAAATAAATTATTTTACCAAATTTATCAAACATTATTTTTATCAAAAATTATAAAATAAACAGCTTATTAAATTTCGATCTCAATATTAAATGAGACCTAAATTTAACATAACTACTTACATGATGATTTTTCAAGATAGACAAACACACGCCGTCACATTAATTACTATTATATATTTGACATAATATTTCTAATGCATTAAATTTTCTCCCACGAGGGCCAAATACATTTTAAACACTCCAATTGTTGAATAGGCATAAACGTAAACGTAGCCATTAGCCAGCAACATTGCTGCCTGGCTTTCCACGAGGAGTCAAGGGCGAAGAAGACACGGTTCTTCGACCATCAATCAATTTTAATGAAACTAATCGAACTGATACAAAGTACAAAACCATTATCAATAATTATCTGAATCTTATGTGCCAACTCTAAAGATGTCGATGTATCAAGGAAAAAAAGAAGGAAAAAAGAGCAGGGGTCTACATTGATGTTATATTTATTTATTTTTTAGTAAATTTTATTGTTGGATTCCCTCAAAATTAATTTGTTTTTAGGTTACGATGTCTTAGATATTGATATTTTTACATTAAGGTTCCGGTCGAGTCAATATGTGTATTCTCACAAATTTGTTATATGGGTTATTTAACGTCGTCCACGAACCAACCAACCATTAAGGAATGTTTCGGCAAGCAGTTGCAGGAAATATGAACAAGATGCTACCGTAAACGCGTCTTAGCGTTGGCAACAACAGGCTCACAGAGGAGGGCGAGTCGGTGTGCAAGTGCAATTATCTGATATTTTGAGTCCACCAAATTAATACGTGTACTCTCCTCAGCCTCCGCCTCTCTTTAACAACGGAGAGATTGTGCCCTGTAACGCGTAACCAAACATGTCAAATATAAGTCAATCGATCGGGCCCATTTGATCAATCAGGGGTGGCCATGGATGCCACCTGCTGCGGCAGCTTACTGCAGAAGTTTTTTTTTTAAAAAAAATTTACTGTTAATTTTAAAAATTATGAAATCTGCCCTGCTATATTTTTGCCGATTCCCGCGTTTGAAATTACGTATATTAAAAAAATATTTATATTAATAGATAAAAATTTAGACTATATAATTCAAATTATAAATTTTTAATAATAGTTTTAAAATATAAAATTTATTAATATAAAAAATTAAAAATTTAATATTAAAATAAATAACTAAAATATATCAATCTAACAAAAATATCTCTAGATAAATTATCATAAATTAAATCAATAACTTACTTCATTCTTTAATTAATATATAAATATTATCAACTATACACAATATTTTTCCTGTTTGTAGTAATGTTTAAATTTTACTTTTAGGATCTTATTCAATCCTTTAATCAATACATAAGTACTGCCATCAATATTAACTAATAAATTTTTAATAATTACTACTAAAAAAATGCAGATCAAATATCTATCAGAACTTCTTTTTTTTTCCCCTCAACACTGAATCTACCTGTGATCTACCGTAAATTTAAATTTAAAATACCAAATAAATTCATATGTAACCCGTAAAATTATTGGAAATCGTGGTAATTTTGCCCTGCTTCGCATCATCAACCACTATATCTGAATCTGTCACCCACACCTCTAGGTGACCACACACAATCCAGCCAGCTCCTCACACAAAACAGTATAAAAACTATTAAACATAGACAATAAATATTACCCTGCGGGTAGCCTTAGCCTTTACCCCGTATAGAGTCAGGAAATCCGACAGCTATGCCTGTTCTTGCTCTCATCACTTGTAACTCTCTGCAACTCCCTCTTCACTCTCATTTCATCTTCTCCACGTCTTAGCTCTCTTTAGTCTTTATCACATTCCTCTCACAGTTCCAACATTTTAAGCTACTTTACCAAATCTGGTCATTCTTTTAACATTGATAAAAAATAGTTTTCTCTTGTACCCAACAATTGAGCTCTGGTTCGTCCAAATCTAGCAACAACCTATTTTAATTCTTTACAATCTAGGGTTATTTAGCCAATGTACGAGGTCTAATTCTTTTGCATTTACTCGAAGCACAGAGAGAGAGAGAGAGAGAGAAGAATAAAAAAGGAATAATGAAAAGCCAGAAAGATTTGGAGAAACCAATTTGGGATCAGATGAGGAGCCCGTCAGGTAATCCGATTCCAGGAACCGGGTCAAGTATCCGACCCGCACCCAAGCTGATGGTGTGGCTCATCCTCTTCGTATCAGTCACTTACGTTGTCTACACTCTCAAGCTCGTCTCCACCTCACGAGCCTGCGACGGCGAACGCGAACCTTTTTCCACCACTCACCGATTGTCATCCACCTCAACATCAGTTACTGGCAACATCACATCTGAGCCGTTGGAACAAAATCAAGCGGCTACCCATCGCCCCATCCACAAACACGAATCTCAGGAACTACGAATGCAAAGACCGACTGAAATCCACCACATCGTGTTCGGCATCGCTGCGTCCGCCAAGCTTTGGAACCAAAGAAAAGAGTACATCAAGATATGGTACCAGCCAAACGACATGCGCGGCGTGGTTTGGCTCGACGACTCTGTGAAATCTAACGAAACCGACAACCTGCCGCCGGTAAAGATCTCAAGCGACACTTCGCAGTTTCCGTACAAGAACAAGCAAGGCCATCGTTCAGCCATACGGATCTCGCGCATCGTGTCCGAAACGCTCCGTCTTGGGCTTAGAAATGTGAGGTGGTTCGTGATGGGAGACGACGACACCGTTTTCATAACCGAGAATTTGGTTCGGGTTTTGAGAAAATACGACCACAATCAGTATTATTATATCGGGAGTTTGTCGGAGAGTCATTTGCAAAATATATATTTCTCTTATGGAATGGCTTACGGCGGTGGCGGCTTTGCCATCAGCTATCCATTAGCTAAGGCGCTTGTTAAGATGCAAGATAGGTGTATTCATAGATACCCCGGACTGTACGGTTCTGATGATCGAATGCAAGCTTGTATGGCAGAACTCGGAGTTCCACTCACTAAAGAATTCGGCTTTCACCAGGTTTGCCAACTCGTTTCTGAACTCGCTTTTCTCACTCAGTGTCTTGCCTTTATTTTATTTACTTTTTTTTGTCGTTTTGGCTTTTTCAAGTTGGGGTATGATCGGTGATCATTTGTCCGCAAATGAAAAGCTGGAAGCTTCGATTTGTTTCGGGTTAAATTAAGTTTTTTCTTTTTTGGGCATTAGTTTAACTACTAGTCTGCGTAGAATTCAAGTCGTAGATAACAGTGGAGTTCATGAAGTAAAGATATGAGGGTGGATTACCAAAGACGAGTATACGTTTCGCGGAATTCAAGCGCAAGCATACCTGTTGATTGGCTTTAGCTTTGGCCTTTTTGTTTGTGTAATAATAGCAATGGATGGTGCGTGGTTACTACTTATTACTAGGCTGTGAGATTGGTCCATAAGCACCTCTTGGTCTAAACTCAGCAGGAGTGTGATTTGTTCAATGTCGTCCGTAGTTTGGGCTGGGCTCACTGGTGTCGGCATGGGGCCCACGTGGGGCTGTCTTTTTAGCATTTTTCGTCACACTTGATCTGGCTTATACCCACGAGCATCTTTAGCGCGTGCACTCACGATCCTTTAATGAATCGCGAATGGGTTTTATAAATTTTCACTTGGACTTGGGCACATCTGGTGATTTGACATGAATGTTATACAGAACATCTATGAAGTTGATTAATGGGGGTGTATCCAACACAAAAGTTGCACTATTAACAATCAGTTGACACTTAAAACTTTTGGTTTACCATTTGTGGGTTGATATAGCATGACCCTGATTAATGAATACTTGCTTCCATTGTGCAAATTTGGCATAAATCTTGTTGATGAAATAGGTTTATGCTTGCTATCTTCACTAAGTGGGTGCATTTCAATTGTAGCTATATTTTTGTCTTGTGAGTACCATAAGAGACTAGACATTTTCGTTTATATTTGCTAGAAGCTAATTTGTTTCAATGTGACATGCACTGCTGCATATGAGTAAATGCAGTTCGGAGAAGGCTTATACTTTGAAAATGTGTAAAATTAGGTGTGTGTATTGTTTGCCTCAGTGTCAATGGTCTAGTTCTAGTCTGTCTAGTTCTAGTCTATCTTTGGTTTTGTTCATCTCTGTGATTAAGAATTTTATATTGTGACATGATCATGAATGATTCTTACTGATTCTAACAGTCTTCTTGGTGGATGGCTATCAGTATGATGTGTATGGAAACCTGTTTGGACTCCTTGCTGCACACCCGGTTACACCCTTGGTGTCACTTCATCATCTTGATGTGGTTGAGCCTATCTTTCCAAATATGACAAGAGTTCAAGCCCTTCAGCATCTGATGGTGCCTAAGAAGCTTGATTCAGCAGCACTTATGCAGCAGTCTATCTGTTACGACAAACGCAAGACTTGGACCATATCCGTTTCATGGGGTTTTGCCGTTCAAATTTTTCGTGGTATATTTTCACCCCGGGAGATGGAAATGCCTTCAAGGACATTCTTGAATTGGTACAGAAGGGCAGATTACACGGCTTATGCATTCAACACTCGTCCAGTTAGCCGAAACCAGTGTCAAAAACCTTTTGTATTTTACATGTCAAAAGCAGAATTCAATTCTACAATGAACCAAACAGTGAGTGAATATGCTCGGCATCGGATCCCTCATCCTCAATGCAGATGGAAGATGGCCAATCCTGCTGAGCTTGACACATTGGTGATTTACAAAAGACCTGACCCATATCTATGGGATAGAGTAAGTGCATCTGTCAGTTTCTTCTATTTATTCATACTTTTTTCATATTTATGTTGGCCATTGGCCTTGCCTGAATGCGCTTGGGCTAATAGTGGCGTTTTTTTTTCCTTTTCTTTTCCTTTGGGGCCGTGTTTGGGCAGTCTCCAAGAAGGAATTGTTGTAGGGTCTTGAAGTCGAAGAAGAAAGGAGTTATGGAGATAGATGTGGGTGTATGTAGACCGGGTGAGGTGAGCGAAGTATAGTCACCAATTTGTTTATTTTATGTTATTTTATTAGGATGGTAGCTTCCCCTTCTTGTTGCTCATAATTTCCTTAATTTATTCATCAAATTTCCAAATTTTGTTAAGCTTAATTGAGGAACAGATGCCAGAAGGGAAGAAAGGAAATTTGTTTTTGTAATCTGTTCTTATACACGTTCCATGTCGTACATGTAACTGCTATGTAAGAGCGATGAGGTGCTGTACCGTGTAGTTTCACTTCATTTTATTCCCTCTTCAGCCATTAATCAATCTATGAGCCCGACACGCGGCATTTACTGTACTATTGAATGTGATACTCTGAGCTTAGATTCGAAATGACCATTTTTTTTATTGGACGAATCACGTGTCAACGGTAGCGTGGCATGCATTCCCAATTTAAGAGCAATTGCATCGGATACGGATACGACCCGGAATTCCCAAATGTTATTTATGTAATTATGTTGTTAATTAATCCTAACGTGTTTTGAGTTTTTAGCACCTTCAACGGGTCAATCTCTACACCACCCCTCCTCCCCCTCCCCCCCCCCCCCCCTCTCTTCCCTCTTCCCCTTTTCTACCCCCACCAAAACGAAAGCAACACTTCGATGTAAAAGCGTTAGAAAAACGGGGGTCATAGTCAAAGTCATGGTGTTTGGTGTTAGGCTATTAGGAAATTGGAAAAGAAATATAAAAATATGTATTTTTCACCTGCTGAGCTGGGGGAATCATCACGGTATCATTATGAAAATCTGATACATATTTTAATCGTGCATAGAGAGTTAATTTAGGACCAAGTGGACGCGGGCCAGAGAAACCTCGAATGATAAAGTGGCTTCATCATTTCGTATTTCTTTAATATGTCTCGTTGCATCCAGAAAGAGCTTTTGATTTACTAAATTGAGGTGTCTTAACCGTTGGAAATTTTTATTTTAAAATGATTCCGACCAAATTAAAACATGCGTCGCCAACCATGACCCTGTTTTATTTATTAACCCTAGTTTATTATACAGCTCTCTTAGGGGCAATTAAATAACTTGGCAGTTTGACTAGGGTGTGACCCGGTAAAATATTAAACTTGCGTAACATATATATTTTTAAGAGATTTTAAGCCATGATGATGATGATGATAATAATAATAATAATAATAATAATAATAATAATAATAATCCCTAATATATATCTCCATATTTTTATTCTTACTAGTCCCTCAAACTACCCCACGCAAGTGTCGGTGCAAATATCGGAGACAAAAACGACATGATTCACGGGGATGCTAACATACAATGTTGGTGATTTTGACAATATAACTTTCCAATGGACGGAGGACAACGATAGCAATCACGCTCTTTCCACTGCCTTTTGTGATTCGAGTGGTAATGTCTGAAGGTTGGTGAGATATAAGCCGGGCTGGGGTCCAGTAGTGAGTGTGAGTACATCCACATCTCGAGAAAAGTTGCTATCGTTTCCCTAAGGACTTTTGTGATGGGTCCAGCTGTCTTAATCAATGGTCCATATGCTTCAATGTTCACAAAACATTAATGATAGGGTTTTTGCACAGGCCATGGTTGGATCAGAAGTTCTGTCTCCAATGTTCGGTTTGTGGAACACTGTTCCGCTCCCAAGTTGGAGTAGAACTAAAACTTCCTTGTAGTTAGTTAGTTAGTTGCAGGGCATTTCCGTTGATTCTTGACTTGATTTCGGAAAAAGGTTTTTGAGTGTTTATTTCTCGCTAATATTCTTCTTGGAATTAAGTTTGCAATGATAATAGTTTACCTTGGTGGCGGACAACGGTTCAATTTCAAAGATTTATCTGTAGTATTTGATTGGTCGCATCCTACTAAAATAGGTGTTTTGGGTTCTCTTCTAGTCTTAGTAAGCATTGGAGGATCTAGATATCCAATGACATGTGGTAGCCATTTCAATAACATCATTACATCGCCAAGATTAATTTGTTCATTTGGTCCCATGACATTTTATTTAACTTCCCTAATTTTCTTTAAAAATAAAAAATAAAAATACTACTTCACCCCCATCTCCCTTAATTTCTCTCTAAAAAAAGCTCTCTCCTATCCACCAGCAATAAATTTTGGTGCTCATGGGGAGATAACCTTTCTTGAAATCTAGGTAAATTAAGGAGGCAAAATTTTAAACTTTTTAACAAATCTTTTGTTTAAGACGCCATTTACTCTCTAAAGGACACGTGTTGTTGTATAGTATGTATAATGGTTATTAGTTAGTCACTTTGATTTGAAGAAAAATGAAACGGTGAAGTATGAGATATCAATAAGAGTGAGTAAAAACTTGGTTTTATGGGGGGAAACAAAGGGAAACAAAACGGAAAAAAAAAGGAGCTAAAATTAGAAATCAAAAGGATAAGTTATGTAATTGTACAAGTTTGAAACCCAACTCCTTCTGTACGTGTGGAAAAAAAATTCCTTTTAATAAGAAATAAAATGTAACAGTGGTATGAAATATAATTAAACTTATGTAAATAAAAAATTACATATTTAAAATATAATTTTCTTTAAAATTAATACGCATATTACAATTAAAAATAAATTTATTACGGCGTAATCTCTATTTTACTCTTATAAACATTACACATATTCGAGGAAAATTTATTGTATCAACGATCATGCATGTTTAAAAGAGATGACTGTTCCTACAACATTTTAAAGCTGGGGGAGACAAAAATTAGAACCCATGCCTTCAAATGGGTTACCTATGGGCTGGGAGCCCACAAGTTGATAGTGGGTGCAGAAGCAGAGGTGAGAGGCCGGATGGAGGCCCAACGCGGAATAAAAGAACGATCCTATAAGATGATGTCCACGAATGAACCCCGGTCCGCTTCCGTTGCCGCTAAAGAAGGCAACACTGTGGTTGGGAAAGGAGTGATACTTTGGAGTGATGACATCCTTTAATATTCTTATAAAACTCCATTTTTGACATGTGGCTACAGAGATAATATAAAAAAATAAATAAATTATAGTGTGATTTTAGTCAGAATTGTTTGTCTATTTATTATTATTAATCTTTTTTTAAAATGTTTATTAGGGTAGAACTCTATAAATATAAAAGATGAGGTTTCAAAGGGATGTTAATGGGAGTTGCATTCATCTAAAAGATATTGTGATGAGTGACTAGTGTTATTGCATTTTATTTAAATAAGTCTCTACACTAGATGGTTCTACCACTAGATCTAATATTCTCCTATCCATGGTTTTATATCATGCTCTCCTAGTAATATTTCAATTTTGTGATCTAAATAATAAATTTCTTCTATTCTAAATTTTAAAAGTCTAAATTTTTTTAAGTTCTTCAACTACTGGAAGTTTTATATTTCCTAATTTTTCTTCTATTAATTTTTTTTTAAAAAAAAGAGTGAGCGGTTTGAACTAATTTTTTCTAGTTCACGTTTTATAATTTTTAAGACACATTCTAATATTTCTATATAAGGATTGTTTTTTATGCAAGCATCAAAATCTTTTTCTAAAACAACAAATGGATCTTTGCAAAAATTATCAAGATTATCACAAATTTGTCAATCAGGCAGCTATATGTTGAACTAAATGAAACGCGCCTTATCTAGTCGAAGGATTTGTTGTAGTATTGGACTTCGTATAATAATAATAGGAAGACGATGATGTTGCAGTTCCATATATATGTGTATATGCATGTATGTACGTAACCCCCGATTTGATTGTCATTTTTTTTTGTCAGAAAACTTAAAATAGTAGAATCTACTAGATTAGCGTAATATGTAAAGTTACTCCACAGCTCATGGCAAATAAATAAGGATGATAACAGACGATCGAAGTGCCCTTTTAGCCTTAAAAATAATTTGTAGGCAACTCAAAAAAAAAAAAAAAGGGTGAAAAAAGATGGCTGCCTGTAAACACGAGCTTGAAGTATGAAAGAAAGAATGGCCATTGGCAAATACCAGCTTCGAAGACGGCCTTAATTAAAAAGACAAATAATTATTATGTATAATAATGATAAAAGTGCAAGTTGGTTTACACACTCCGTTTAGCTGTTGCAAAGCGACAGTCAACTTTTCATGCACAATTCGACGTGTTACAACTGATTTATGCGACTTTGCTGATTTCGAGAATATAATAAGATCATATTGCCATTGAATTACTCAAAAATCAATCAATTCACACCAAAGCAAAAAGGTCCAGCGTTTATCTTGTCTGAGCTAGCTTCGCTGATTCACATGCTGCCCCCTCTTTGCAACATTATTCATGCATATCAAATCGCTCAATCGACCCTCTTTTTGAGGGGTCACATACGTTATTCTTTTGCTGAATTTTGGCAGATAATGCGTGTTTCCTTTTTACGCTTGCCAATATATGTGCACCAACTAATGTGTAAATGATCCTATATGGGGGATCTGTATATAGTATCTGAACTGTGCTAATTAATCAATCAATCTTTCACATATGCCACATGCGCAATGATAGCAATGAAGAGTTAGAAGATTTAATTATGCAAATTTCACCAGTGACAAACAAGCCCTTTTGCGGCGGCAGAAGGTACTCAGAATCGTCGCCTCTTCTTGTCCGCGGAGCGGCAACTAATTAGATGAAAAGAAACTATAGGAATAACAAGTTAACGAAACGTGCGTCATGCATTTGTTTCTTAAACAGTATTGCTGACTTTAAGAATGTCACATTCAAAGAATAGGCAAATTAGGCACAAATTTTCCCAACTTATTAAGATAATGACCAGAGCATTATAGCATATTGGCAAATCGATATTGCATGCTATCATAATTATCTCTACAAGGCCCCAAAGGTTTTGAAATTAAGAATCTCATCACTGTTTTGTATGTTTCGTTCACTATTTTTCCAGTACACAGAAATTAAAATATACATTTGCACAACGCTTATTGTTATTCAATGCGCCTCTTGTCAGGTTATTTCTCCCATGCTTTCCTTGGATTCCTTCAACTACTTGATTTGATCATGCAGCGCATTGTTAGTGATGTGTACCCGGTATCAAATACATAATCTTTAAAATGCCTTGCTTGTTAGTAAACTGTTAAGTTAGAGTTACTGTTACTTACAGCCTTCTCAAATTCACGTGTATTTCATCACTTGTTGTGCACTGACGTGAGCTAAGTTATAACAGCTTTAACTTAACAAACCCCTACTTATTAATATTATTTTCAAACGTTTTAAAATTATTTTCACTCCTTTATCTTTCTCTCTCTCTCTCTTTTTTTTTTTTTTTTTTGTGGTTGCCTTCAAAGAGTGGGCTATGTACGAGAGAGCTTTAATTTTCTTTCATGAAGTCATATATGAATGCATTCAACCCTATAGAATGAATAAAGATATAGAAATTCGTTCGCCTAACTTATACTAAAAAACTTAGCTTATAAGTTGAGAGTTGGTCCAAAACTTAAATACTTAGACAAAAAAAAAAATCAACAAATTTAGAATTATCTTGTTTATGAAAAGGAGTTGACGGTTATATTAAGCTTTTATAATTATGCACATTAAGATTATTTTCCTCACACCTTTGAAATATTAGGATTTTTTTCTATTTGATCCTTACTATCTAAAAAGATAATTTAGATCAAACTAACGCATAAGAAGGCTAATCTAATACTTTATGGAAATACATTGACTGAACCTATATTAAAAAATTAGTTCATGAGTTGAAGATTGTCTCAAATGTCAAACTTACACACCCAATCTTTCAAGTAATAATTATAAATTATTCTCCATAGATATGAGATTAATTCACGAGTCCAACAATGACCATGCACGTTAAAAAATTAACTTGAAAAAAATTGCATCTTTAGCTACATGGAAAGAGAAAATTATATATATATATATATATATTTTTTTGGGGGGGGGGGGGGGTTGTGTTAAGACCAAATTAATAATCATACAAAATGAAACACAAAGCAATTCACGCTATCCAAAAAGGCAGCTAAAAAAGTACCTTTTCATCAGCAAAAGCAGTAGCATAAACCATGCCAAAGTTGACAAATCATAAAGGGGGCAACTCTCTCAAGCATGAAAAATCATCTTCATGGAGACGATTCCGGGACCACAACATTGAAATGATCGCGGTATTCTGTAATTTTCATAGGAATTGTCGTAATCTCCAATACTAAGGACCCAACCAAATTGCTTTGCTAAATTAGTTTTGTCTTCATTGAAAAAATAAATACCTAAACATGAGACCCAAGAAATTTTGTAACTTCAATCTAAAATAAGAGCCACAAACGATTCAATCGTTTCGGTTGGGCAAGAAAGCGTACCAACTGATAGTCTGATATTATATTAGTTAAATTCTTTGGAACATGGATGCCATCCAAGAGCGAATTAGGAAATATCTGTATAAGCTTGCATCAATCACTTGCCATTCCAATTTAGCCTAGCAGCAAATTAATAGTCATGTTCTTAGGAATTCAAAAAGAGAGAAATTGCAACTACCAGCTAATTTAACTGTAGGTTTTATGTTTCTCTCTCTATATATATTGTATGGAGTATTAATCTATGCCTAAGCTACTAATTAACTAACCATCTATACCATGATCACCATCCTTTTGACAAGCACTCCAACGAACTCCGATTGAAAACCGCCTGATCAATGAAGAAAGATGGAAAATTTAACCAGCCAAGTCATGAAGTAATTGAGCCCCCATGAGATTCCGGTAAGGCAAATTCTGTCCTTCACCATCTAAAAGTGAGTACTGAACCTGTTGGCAATCTTCAATGTGGTCTCTGGGGTAAAATAGTGAACTTTGTGATGCTGGAGAAAATGCTAAGCTCACCCCACTACCACCATGCTGTTGCAACCCTAAAGTCAATGACACGCCACCACTACCGCCATTGAAATTCTGATGATTAGCACTGTCATTGGCATAAGAAACCCCGCCCACAGTGTGCTGATTGTAAGATGAAAAATCTAACTCCATGGCTCCAAATGACCCAAAATTTTGTTGCATGTGTTGACTTTGAGCGGCTTTGTTAGGGTTTTTATTAGCATCATTCTTGTCATGATTATTGATAATGGAAGACAGACACTCCGAGTCAATACGAACAAGTTGATCCTGTGTGGGTTTTTGATCAGCAGGAGGATTTTGAATTTGATTTGGCCGGCCAATAGTGTCATCAAGATCAGTAGCACCGTCGGAAGATGCCATGTTGTTGTCTTGCTCCTTTGTTTCTTCCAAGTACATTTCTTCCACCATGGGCTTCCAAAGCCTCACTCTTGCATTAATGAACCAATTGGACACCTACAGGATGAAACACACGTAGAAACAAAAAGGGCATAACATTTATATTAATCCTAATTATCCGTCGTACGTGTAATAATTGAATATGGTGATATTATATCAGATTAAACTATGTATATCATAATTAATTAATTAAGAAGATATGTCCCATTGATACTACAAAATTTAATTTAAGAAGCATATAGTAATTATATATATATAAATTTGGACATACCTGGCTTCTTGAAAGACCAGTTTGGCGGGCTAAGATATGTTTATCAACATCGCTTGGGTACCTGCGAGGGGTTTTTTTCTCATGTAAATTAGTACAGTGCAAATTTAAAGAGATGGGTCCTCTCCTATACAAAAGATTTAAATCCACATAAAAATAACAGAGATAGGTGACAAGCCATGGCCAAGCAATATAGAGGAAAAGAAATTAAATGATTGAAATATGGAAGCTGAATAGTGGTTGGTGGAAGGTAACAAAATGATTGAGACTCTTAATGTATGAAAATTTTGCGGTACAAACTACACGGACGGCAGAAACGGTTGTTTCTTTATTTTCTCTTAATTGACAGAGAACAACATTCATTCTTTCACTAAAATCAGCTCGTAGGTTAACTTGTATAAACAAGACTTACAATCCGTATAAATCTCATAAAAGAAAGTATTAATAAAAATAAAAATTAATGAGGAGAAAGGATCGAGAGAGATTTACGGGTGAAGAAAATGTTCAAACAACCAAGCACGAAGGACGGATACGGATCTTTCAGGCAGGCCCCTTTGAGGTCTCCACGGGTGACTCTCCATCATGCTCATCTGCTGAAAAGCTCTTTGTTGCCTTAAGGCTTGATCGATGATTCTGAGTCTTGGTGTTTCGCCTCTGCTTGTGCCCGGTGCAACGGGATCTTTCTCGCCCATGGCTTTCTTGGTAGCCTGAATTTGATCAACAATCCCATCTCTTAAACATCTAAAATGCCTTGACATGGCCTTGGAAGCCAAAGCTGAATATACTCTTGCCGCCCCGTTACCCGCCACAGCTTCAAAGGAAGATACTACGGCTTTCATTTGATCACAGTAGTGCCTGTATCTTCTATCCACCTAATATAAACACACACACACATGACGTGAGATAAAATAAAAATAAAAAAGTAACATAAGATGAAGATACGATGCCATGAAAAGAAAAAGGAAGAGAGGTTTCTTAACGTAAAATGAAAAAGCAACAATTGTCACGGTCTGGGCATTTATTGGGAGGCCCCAAGTCGCTCAATTAGTTCAAGAACACTGTTTGGAGACAGCCTGAATGCTCAAGATGAAGTAAAAGTTGAGACTGTTTCTTTTCTTTTGTTTTTCACTAATTTAGATTAAGAAACAATTTTTTGTATTTTCCTCCGTTGATCGAAAAGATAAGAGAAAAAAAAGGAGATCTTTCTGGAACTTCAAAAATAAAATTGAAGAAAATATATATTTATATATGAATACCTCCTCAAGCATTGAAACCAGCTTTGTCTTTCTTTTCTGCAATTCCATGAATTCAAGGGAGCAAAGGGATTGCTTTCTTGAAGAGCTACCGGCATTCTCATCATCCCACTGTTGTTTGGCCTTGTGGGATTTTAGCTTGGTTGCATCGTTTTGCTTAGTCCCAAGACTGCAAAATTCATTTAAAATCTCTTGTGCAGGAGACAGGTACTTCGAATTCCTCAGCTGGAACTGATGCCCAGTTGGATGATGAATATTGGGTGATATAGCAGGTTTTCCCAAAAACCCATCTTGCATCATCTGTTGTTGCTGTTGAATACCTGCAGCAGGTTTCCCAAAGAACCCATCTCGAGAAGTTGATGAGCTGATAAACCTCATGTCATCTTGTTGATGATGATGGTTGTTGTGATTGGTTTGTCTTAGCTCAAAAGACTGTAAGCCAATACTAGAAGGGTTGCTTGAAGAAAGAGAGAGTGATAGGCCTTGGCTTGGTCTCTCATTTCCTTCACAAGGAAAAACACACCTTAAAGAAGAATCATCAACAAGCAACCGGCTGTTATTCTCTTGCCAAGCGCCTGCTACATCTGAGTGATGACCAACTATTAGATTCTCACCACTGGTTTCAGACATCCCAGTTGTGAAATCTTGTTTGTTGAACTGGTGATCATGTTGATAGAAATGATGATCGCTTGTTGTGGACTCGTTGATTGTCTTTGAAGATGAAGGGCCAGGATCGTTGCCTGCAGGTTTATTGTTGAAGAACTCTTTCCACATAACAGAGTTATTGTCTGAAGTATGTTGCTGTAGATTCTTGGAAAACCCTATCATCTCCATGCCTGTTGACAAGTTGAAGATCTCATGGTTGCCTTCAAAACCTTGGATCTGATTCATGATATGAGTTTGATGAAGTGTTGGGTTACTAGATGAAACGTCTGAGTAACAAAAGCCACCTGATGAAATTATGTTCCTTGATTTATCTTCACAAAGTTCCCTAGCCATGTAAACAAAAAGTTCCAAATTTTTTTGTTGATTCTGCAAAGAATTAAAAAACCAAACAAGATCACCTAACAAAACTTTCAAGACTCAATGATATTTAAAATAAGAAAAAATCTTGGACCTTGTTGGCTATTTTATTTAAGTGCAAATTTAATACAAGAGAGAAAAACGCGAGGCCTTACCAGTTACCAGTTCCGGAGCAAGAGCAAACTATGGATTTATCAGTGATGTTGAAGACGATGCAGAAGAAGAAGAATAAGAAGAAGAAGAAGAAGAAGACGGAGAAGAAGAAGCGCTCTTCAGAGTTTTTCTCTAAGTAAGCCAACATGGGTGGCCATAAGAACAGACAAAGAGAGAAAGATCAGAAATAGAAGATCGGATAGAGGGGATGATGACCTCGTAGAGCTAGCCATGATCATCGCTTGATATATCTCTATGCCTTTCTTTTTCTTCTCTCTCTATAGACTGTAGCTAAGCTAGCAATAAGCTCAAGTGGGTCAATGCTGTATGATATTAATACATCCAAAATAGACTTCCTAGTAAGAAAATTGAGTAATCCCCCCCTCAATTATTTCATACCCAACAATTAAAAATTTCCGTAATCATTAATATAATATGGTAAGTAATAAACAAAACCAAAAAAGAAAAAAAGGACCGAATCCTCTGCTTCAGAAAGTATTGTTAAATGACTATACACAGAGGCCAGGGACCAACAGAAAGTTGTTATTATGATCATCGTTTGCCTGGTACACAAACTACAAGTCGACACATGACCTGTTCTTTGTTGTTTATTAATTGGTTATTAAGACATGCCACGTACTAATAGTAATAATTATAAATTAATCATCATAATCATATAATTGAGAGAAAAATAAAATAAACGAGGATAAAAATATATAAAAGAGATCTTGGTTGGAACACGAATCCCAAAATCACTTCCTGAGTTCGAGTTGTAACCAGGCTTTTTCAGATGGGTCTCAGACTCTCAGTGTGCCTTCTGTTAGAGTGTGGGCCTTAAAAAACAATTTTGGACGTGTTTTAGAAAACAAAATTATATATATATATATATATATATATATATATATATAAAGCGCATATAATATTGGACTGATAATCTGAGATTGAGAGAGAGGGAGAGGTGTGTGACTGAATTGTGAGAGAGAGAGAATTGATGCGCCTGGACGTGGATGTAGTGTAAAAAATTTGTTCCCAAAATAAGGGACTGTGTGTGCGATGAGATGAGGTGGTCCAATTCTTTCCCATCTAATTCTTATTAATTGGTGTATTAAAAGTACTCCACCCATTCTCCCTCTCTCTCTCTCTCTCTCTCTCTCTCTCAGTCTCTCCTCATTCGCTCTCTAAATTTCTTTTCTTTTTGGGACCACCTCCTTTTTCTCTTCCTTCATTTTTTTTCAAGATGATACGTATTAAAATATACATATAGCAACATGCTCACCCCACGCGCACCTTTGCTGGCTATCGCCATTTCACCCACCATGTTTCCCTATAAGAAGAGAACAGCCCTTTTAACTGGGCAGTTTGGCTCTTTTTCATTGAGGCCTGCTTCCTCACTTGTTTCTAATTCAGAAAAATTCAGTTCCATATATCATCAGTTCAAATTCGGAATTGGTTGGCTACGTGGATACGAATACTACTTATAACGGGCAAAGCTTGTAACTTATATCTGTAATTTATTTTTGACTATTGCCAATTTTTATTTGAATTTGGAGCAAAAATTTTCATTCAAATCACCCACTAACTAAACAGAAAATTACTTATTTTTCCATAAATGTACAAGGGTTTCAAGTCCCTCCTATACATTAATGGAGCAATATATATTGTTTTATATATTATAAATGTACATTACATGTGATGAGTCCAAATATCTATATTAAGCAATTTCAAAATTGGTACAGTGATAAAGTCAAATATTTCAGGTTTCAATACCAATGGACATCGGAAGTTATGGCTGACTTTAATTTTGTAATTATGATAGTTAAAAAAAGAAAAAAAAAGAACATTCATGAATTTACATTAATTTATCGTATATGTATATAGTCATATAAAAATCACATATTTTTAATTAAAATTTTTTAATATACACTGTATATGGATACATGAGTTATTTTTAAAAAATAAAGTAAATGTAATCATTTAAAAAAGCACCGTCCACACACGTTTTTTTCATAATAAATTAAGGGAGAAAAAAGGGACACTTCTTAGCTCTTAGCCTTGAAAAAAACAAGGTGAAAACAAAAATACACGCACGGAACGTGAGAGTGGGGGTAGAGTCAAACGTCAAATTGAATAATGAATAATACAGCTTTTAATTTTTGTCCGTTAAAAGCAGGTGGTCCTATAACGAAGCTTTCTACGCCGCTTGCCAGAATTTCTCTTGCTTTTACTAACCCCTCCCGCTGACGTCGTCAAATTTGTGCTTTATCGACATGTAATTTTCCTGTGGTGGAGATGATAATAATATTAGGAAAATGTACAAGCTACAGTACCCACCCTTTGGCTTGGCCTTGGGCGCCATATTCTTATATTTGTGTACACACACACACACACCTATATAATTAAAACAACTACCAGTTTCCGAATAGACAGGGTGACTGACTTACATAGTTAAAGCTCGTAACCTCACGTAACTTTCATCAGATTTTCTCTGCCAATGTATAGATTTTACATAACATATGTATCTATACCTTTACTTTTAAATTTATTTGAGCCAAAAAGCAGTTTGTACGGAAGAAGCTTTTTATTGTGAATTGTGATGACTGCTGATGGGTTTGTGTTCGGGTCAGTTTATTTGCAAAATAGCACCCACAAAAGACGGGGGAGGAGAGTAAAGCTAAAACTAAAAAAGATTATCTGTCGAGGTTCTTGGTGATGTATAGCAGCGTCCAGTTTTGAGATTGGCGTTGAAACTTGAAGCTTTTGTGGGTCTACAAGCGTGCGTGGTCCATGATCCTTTTTGAGTTGCTCGGGACCAATCTATTTAGCTATATTATTAGGGCATCAATGGCACTGCTACTGTAAACCTAGGTAGCGTAGCTACAAATTTATTTTTGCAGCTTTTTGATGTCCATTTCATCAGCGGATCATTGAACTTGGGATCAAGTTCTCCCAAGATTAGGTATCAAGTTCGAGATCCTTTGATTTATTCAAACCCTAAGTCACTAATGTCTAATAACATGAAGATCGAGCTGAGTAGTAATTAATTTCAGTTATTATTTTGCCTTATTGGTTGGCAATTTAAAGTGCTCCCTGTCGTTGTGGCTGTAAGGTTCGCTTGAAAATGGATTATGTACTTTGGATACTGCCGGTTTTAATTGTGTTACGGGCTTGTCTTTGTTACAGTGAGGACGCTCCAGTTAGCATTCATTAACTGGAGTTATTATTATCATTTGTTATTGATTATTTTTCAATTGCGCGGCCAACATGTTTGAAATGGCTGATATTTTGTGCAGTATTCCTATGCCGTACTTAGATAATTCTTGTCTAAAAATTTACTAAGTAAGCCCTGAGCTTTTCAACTAGTTAAGTTAAGATGCTTGCGTAGAAATTAGAGAGGAGTGAGTAATTAAGTCAAAGAGAGTATTCCTATTATTCACAAGAGTGTCTTATGAGTTTATTTTCGTGTTGCTCTTTAATGAAATGAGTGTCAAGCCCTATTTATAATAAGACTTGCCTAATTCTAAAATCTTCTAACCTAGAGAGTTCTCCTGAGTTGGAGAGAGTTTTCATTTCTAACGAGACTTAAGAGTAATCTAAAGTATACTATGTACACGCTACATGGTACAATACTCTAGCAATATTTAGAGATTTCCTAACTATTTACAAGTAAAAAATGTGCTAGAGATGGAACTTTCTAGAATCAAGTCAAGTTAGCACATCTTGGCTTGTGTACTGAGCATCTTTGGCTGAAATTTGGGCAGTTGACGACATCGAACTGAAAAGAGCCCAAACATATACAATTTAGCAAGGATAAAAAGAAGACAAGAAGATAAAAAGGTCAAAAATACCATCTTAAACAATATCAGTTTAGCCTAAAATTACATTAATAGGTTAGTTTAAACAAAATAATAGTTAATGGAAAAATAGAGGTATTATATATTGCATCTTTTTATAAGAGATTATTATTAAAGAGGGTCTTTATACAATTGTTTAATTATGTTGCTAGGGTTCCATTTGGTTATAGTTTCATCGTTTTTAGGTGTTTGGTAAACAACACTAATTGGCACTAACTTGGGTTGGGAAGAAGTTATTGCCATTAAGTTAAACAAATAAAAACAAAAATTGCATTAACTCTTGCGTCGAACAGTCGAAGCTAAACTGCCAAATTGTTTAAGCTTACATAAAGAGAGCCCTAGGAACGACGACTTAGCTTCGACAAAAGATGAAAACAAGAAGAATCATTCTAAAATATCGTAGTTGAGCTTAAATTGGACTACTTCTACCACAGATCATAATTAACAGAAAAAAAAATTACTTATAATATTACATATTTTAATAAGGGATTATTGCCAAAGAGGATCTTCACGGTTGTTTGATTTTGTTTCTAATTTTAGGGTATCTAAATCATAGCCGGCACGATCAGTTTCCCTCAAGTAGGAGAGTTATATATAGCAGCTCGACCTCTGCGGGTAGCTTAGCCAGCTCTATATATATAACGTTAGAGATAAATAGTTTCATGAACTGATCAAACAATAAATTAAAGCTGGACAACAGGTAAATTATAGAGGGATTGTTTGATTTCTTCCTATTAGTAGCAAGATTTTCATCCTTGTATGTATTGGTAATATATACGTACGTGTAAGTCAAACGAGGAGCTAATCAGCTAATTAATCTACATAAAATTAATACACGATGACGACTTGTTCCTTCATTTGTCTTCATCATTTACTCCCAATATAAGGGTTTTCAAAACAAGAAAAAGAAAAAGGAACGAAATTTTTCTCATGCTTTCATCAGTGACTATATCTAATTTAACTTTAACTATTTATTATTCCTTTATTCTTTAATCAGACTTTTGGGGGACACAAAATTGCAATTTAGCAACATAATACAACATAAAGACAACCCACGTGGAAAATTTTGTCATGGTGAGCTATTTCAGTATGAAACTATGAATTAATAGTATATTGTGCAGTCATGCGTTAATAATATAGGCTTTTTCGTTTTCATGGCCGTTTAATTATTCGCCCGTTTTTGTTCTTGAATGGACTGTCAAGATCTAATTGATGCATTTCATCAAAGTAGTCATTCATCAATGCAACGGTCTTGTTCAATTTGTTTATCAGCGAGTATATAATTTATGTCTTGGGGGTAGAAAGTTAATAGACAAAGAGGAACTTCAGCTTCTTCTCTTAAAAATGCTAAGTGAAAGTGAAAGAATAGATTCGATTATGATATCAAAAATGCGGACGCTCTCATTTCTTTTCTTTGTGCAGATACACTATTAAATCACGTAATTTAATAGTTAGTTAAAATGACTCTGTTAAATCACATGATTTAATAGTAGGTCTGAATTAAAAAGATGAGGGAGCCAGCATATGTGTGTGTGCATGTGTATATATATAGATATAAATATGTACAAAAAGTGAGAGAATCCGAACCAGAAATTTTATTTACAAAGGCAATCTGAGTATGAATTCAGTATAAAAGATCATACTTTACAGCCATAAGACATTTCAATTTAATTCATGAGGGTATAGGCCTAAAATTCTTCAATTCATGGGGGGTATTTCAACTAATTTTACAGGGTCTTGAATAATAGATAAAATTTAACGCTTTTTTTTTTCCTAAATAAGTGCAGGCAGCTGCCCCTATATATATACCTCACAACTTGAACGCTATCAGATAATCAATTTTCGTTGATCTTTTAATGATCTGATGATGCTCAAACTATAGGGCGTGATATCTTAAAAAATTACGCAATTGGCCGCATACGTAGAATATATGTTTGCTAGCTCTGCAATTTTTTTATTTTGAATATTTTCAGCATTTTAATTTATTGATCTTTATGCTTCACATTTATCCCACAATGCACATACTAAATAATTATTGTATGTGCAGAGCTAAAATGGAGAGTCAAATAAACATGGGCTATCCGGTAAGAGGTTGAATAGCATAGAAACTAGGGTGATTATAGAAATTAAAATGAAAATGACATTGACAATATTCAACATCACTTCTTATAATGTGATCCTCTCTTGCAACCCCGGGCTAGGTTTGCTTTTTATATTGGCACAAATTCACCAATCTTTATAAGTAGTGCAACGTTGACACCAACGATACGACGAATTTTAAATCACATTGCAATAACAATCATCTTAATTTCGCCAAGTATACGTGTAGGGCTTATGTGGATGGTTCCCGTATTATATGTTTACAAGCTTTTGGAAGGCTTTATATATAATTTTTTTAATGGTTTAATTAAGAATAATAATTGATTAAAAAATGGGTAACATAAGAGTTTAAGGGTGCATGGCATGCATTTGCGTCATTTTATTCTAAGAGATTTGATCATCTGAGTCATTACTTTTGTATTTTATATAGAAACATTATTTGGAAGAACGGCACAATAATGATCCCTATACTATCATTTCAAAAACACGTTCAATTCCTCGGTAAGTTTTTATTTTGTGGTAACTCACCATATCGATATTTGTTGCCTTCAACTAATAATGTATGTTCATTCACACATGCATTTATTATTTAACAAATTTTGTGCTATCTAGCACGCAAATATCGTCTAATTGATAATTGATAATTCCATTTTCTTGGCCGATCGTGTAAGTCCGTCTCCATGATAACTCCATGATCATACAATTTACTGGCGACCGGCGACCCAAGTTGTAGAAATTCTCCAATTTAATTGCTAACTAGCTTTTGGCGTTTTGGACTCCGAAAGAAGGGAAAGTGATACAAGGAACAAAAGTAGGGCCAGCACTAAGCAAGAAACAAAAAGAAAGAAAGCTACCTGAAGAAATTGATAACAACAAAATTAAAGTGCTGGCCAGGCCAGTGTTCATGTGAAAAGAAGATCTCAGTACTACTACTAGTGCGCATGTTGAAAGATTTTAGTCCTCAGAAAGAAGTTAGTGCCATTAAAAACCCTAGCAACAAAACAAGTGCATGCATGCCCTCGACACGTGGGGCTCCTTCGAAGCACGGCCATTTCCGTTTGTGTGGTCCATTGACCCCTTAACCTTCTTAGTACTCCATTGATTCATCGTTAACTTTGGATTACGTACTTTTGTAAATTGTTTGTAACCAGTTACATAATGGCAAGATTATTCAGTAAGATATCAATTAATTAACAAAAGAACAAAAATACATATATTGCAGCTATATATAATGTCAACAACCCCAAATTTTTCTATTTTTAAGTAATGATATGTTTGTATGGTTGAGAAATAAAGTTTGTACCTTATATGATGTGGCATTCATCCATTGGTTTTGTGAAATTATTTCGACAATGATAATATAGAAAATCAGTTATTACAAGTGATTTGGGATATTACCTAAAGTACCACCAGTTTTGGAGCCGTAATAAAACCTGCCGAGCTACTAAATGAGGGTTTCGTGCGGATGCGATATATATCAATTTTAACAATGCACTATGAACTAGCAATAATGACTTACGCAAGTAAATTTGTGTACCTAGTCCAGTACCACATTCAGTCTTTTCTCCAATTAAGGTCCACAGAAAGTTAGATGTAAGATTTTAATATTAATTTTAATTGAATAATGAAAATGGCATTGATTTTACTGGCTGTCTTTGTTGAATTTTAGCTTCTTTTTTTTAAAAAAAAAATTTAGAGAAGCTGCTTAATTGATCATCGCGTAATTTATTCGAAGTTGTGAAATATACTTTTGTAATCTCCTCTCTTGTGTTGTGGACCAAAATGATAGTGGAGTCTTCAATTCATATAAGGCTCATTCATCATCATAATCAATTTATCATCAAAATGAGGGTCCAAATTAATGAACATAGAAGTCAACATTATGTTTTAAGTCTCGTCGTGCTTTTCGTTTCATCTACTATGTTACTAATTATCCCTTAATTGTTGTTTCCTGTCTTTAGTCTAAGCTTCTATTGGGAAAATAATGGGATTTACGGCCATGTCTTCGACAAAATTATGTAGTTAGATTTCCAAGAATGTATGCAATTAATTAATAAGATAAAAGATTAAGAAGAAATTAAAGTGAAAAGGGTATATCATCCAGGTTGTACAACATAATGTTGTGGGCTTAAGACTTGACAAAAGTCTAATACTATCATCAATTTATTTCCATAATTAATCAGTTCCATTTTCTTTGACGACTTAATTACTAATACAAAGCAAAGATAATACACATGTATTATTTTCATAAAAATCTTATTTAGGAGTTTAATAAATCAGATAATCCATACAGAAAGATTTCGGATAAATTTTCAAGAAATGTTAGCTAATATTAAAATGTCGTTGATTTCCTTCGCCGACACGAAAGATGAGCCATCGACAGGACTACAGTCAATGCATATGACAAACGCAAAAAAAAAAAAAAAAAAATTAATACTGATTTATTTATTTATTTTTGTTGCTTCCGTGTATTTGGTGGTATCTGTCGTTAAAATGCAGCATTGTTTCCTAATTCCTATGGCCGTACTTGGGTTTCTTTGTAATTTATCTCTAGTCCCCCATGACTCACACACTTGTTGAGCTAGCTAAAAGTTCAATTAAATTAATTAGCTTGCACGTATGCTAGCTTCATATGGTAGTGTTTGGTTTGTCAATCACCAGAGGTTTCTTATTAAGCTTTGCTAGCTTTATGATTGGACGATTAAAGAAAGAAGGAAAAACAACTTTACTAGAAGAGACAAAATCTAATGAAAGCTACTGTTTTGTGTGTATTTAATTAAGCAATTTTTTTTTCATTTCTAATTTCTTAATAAGCGAGCTGATTGTAACGCTTTCTTCGGTTTTAAAAAATAGTAAATTGAAAGAGAGAAGATGCATGTAAAAGTAGTAAGAAAAACAAACTAACCGACGATTTTCATGGGCGCCATTATTGATAGGGCATTTTATATAGAGGGGAAACTTATTCACTCACCCACAGTACGAATTTGCAAAGAGCTTCTTTGTTTTGTAGCTTCTCGTATTCTTTTCATTGATGCCTTTTCCTTTTCATTCTGTTAGTTGCTTCACTTTCTATTTAACCATAGTAATTGAAAGTGATATTCGGGACAATACCAAGTAATTAGTTAACCCTCCATGCTCATACGTCTTTAAACATTAATTCATTTTCAGAGAAGTGAAACATAAATTTATTGACCGAGCTAATGGCATCGGCAGCTGAAAGAGACCGGCTTTGCTTTCAGGAATAAATAAAATAAAATGAATAAGGAATTATGGTAAATGGTGGTTTGATTCAAAAATCAAAAAGGGTCAGCGTTAGTTTATTATTCAAGACAGCACGAGATTCTACTTTGTGGGTTACGGAGACCGGCGTTTGCTTGGAAAGTAACACATAGAGAGACATAGGGAGATGCTGGGTCAATCGCTAATCACTATGACTATTCCCGAGTGTGTATGACTCGTCGTCAATGACCAACTTTTTCGGTAACCAGCTTGGGGCTTTATTACAATGATTTATCGCCAGTTGCAGTTGACTTTCAGGTCAGCTGTTTCGAATTTATTATGCCCCCCCCCCCCCCTTCTCTCTTTCTCTCTGTTTATATTTGAAGCAGAGATCCCACCTAGGCTATTTTATTCACTTTCTTTCTTTCTTTTTTAATATTAATATAAAAAAAAGTAATAATTTTGATCTGAGCAGAGTTTAACGCCGGAATGAGTATCATTACTCTATTTCAAGCGATTTATCCGATTATACAACTACTAGGGTGAATGCTATTCCCTGTGAGCAGGGGCATTTCTTGTGTCCATACAAGGACAATGAACAAAATTTTAATTTATTTGAAATTACTTTATAAGAAAAAAAAAAGAATTACAAGAACCGTGTTTTGAAAATCAACTCGTAATTCATTAACACTCCATAGAGAGAGAATTATGAAAATTCTCATGGATGAAAACATCAAACCAAATCATAATATTGTTTTAAAAATCAAACTTAATCCGATACAATTCTAATGTGAATATAAACATCAATTTCAAGAAAGAAAAATTATAATATTCTAGCATTAAATACTAAAATGTTTTTTGGTTTTTTTTTATTTTTGGTTCATGATTGTTCGAGCGTAGAGAATGTGAGAGTCTAAAATAGCGAAAAACGAATTGGGGTTAAAATGGATAATTTTAAAATATTAACATATTGCTGATACTAAAAAGATTTTGTAATGACATTTCAAATAAATCTAATTAAAAATAAATGTACATAATTTGTCTGAAGGCTAGGACGAGCTACAAGTGGCTTTGCCACTAATTGGACTTTGGAGGGCCCTCTTAAACTTTTCTCAAAAAAAATAAACAAACAAATGAACGAATGAATAAAATTAGATATAATATTTATTAAAGAGTGGACCGACAACCCCTCTAGGTTAGTTTGGAAATATTTTAATTTTTAAAATAATAATTATTAATTATGTTGTAAAAATAATCAGTTATGACGAGAATCAATAAAATTTTTAATAAATTTATTTTTAAAAATATTATGAGTTTTAAAAGTAGTTATTGGTATTTGATAAATTTTACTATTGAATTGTTATAAGAAAATAAATGACTAAAATACATAATGTTGGATATATATATATATATATATATATATACACACACACAATAATTTTTAGTTTTGTATTATAATAATTTTAATTAAAAATAAAATTTATACTTTATTGATTTTAATTGTATATTATAATAATTTTAATTAAAAATAAAATTTTGATTATATTACCACATAAAACTTTTGATGTAATGTAAAATATAGAGAAGAAATAGGATAAACAAAAGGAATGACTGAATTATAATAAAAAGTATCAAAATATTAATTTTATTTCTAACTTAAATAAAGATAATTTTATATTTAAATAATAATTGTAAGGATATTTATGAAATTATATTAAATGATAAAATTAATTCTTAAAATCAAATTTTAAAAACTACACTTTCTCTATTTTTTAAAATTAACGGTAAAAAAGACTGATTTTAATAAAAAAATTTTAATTTTTTTTATCGAATATCAAAATTAACTTTTAAATTATTAAATTACTTTTAAGCCCCTCCAAATAATTGCAAACAGACCCTAATCGACCATGCGCTACGAGCATATGAGTTTGGAAACGAAGTGAAAACGGTTTGCAAACATTCAAATTTTCAATGGCTTTGTTTATGGTATAAGAAATTATGATGATGGGCTACGAAGCCCACTTAAAATTTGATGTCTCCAGTCCATGCCAAGCCTTGTGGGTTTTCATACACGAAGTGTGGCCCAACAATGGGAAACTTGTTCAAGTCGACAGATAAACCCGCGAAATTCGATGGGTGGATTTGCTTGGATTATGAAAAATATAGCTCGAAGCAGGTTCCTCAGATCAAGAAAGAATTTAGCTTGATGACTTGAGCGACATGTACCTCGTGGACTTTGAAAGATATTTGCCCGTGTAATTTTACTGAACGATCTCTCTTTCCTGTACTTGGGTATTTATCCCCTTGGACTTGCACAATATTTGTTTACAGTTCTATTTACATGTGGTGGAGATATTACTGCTGAGCCATTGAGGCGTAGGCTAGAGGCATACTAATATTTGCGTGCATCATGAGCCCGAACGACTGGAGTCTCCAACATCAACGCACATAATATAAACTTCTGAACAATCACTTAATTCCCATTGGCCTTAAGGCTTGTTGATTTCGTTATCCTTTTGGTTCCCAAGCAATGGCCACCATTTTCCTCACCCCAGCTTCGGGTTCAGCACCAACGGCAACGCTATCTGGACAAATTCTCCGACGGAAATCAAACTGTTGTAACGCATTTAAGTTCAAATGTTGCGATAAAACAGCAGAGACCATTCATTTACACCAAGGTAATGGAAAGGCAGGTTTTTCAGAAAAAGGTCATCAAGAGATACGCAGAGACCCTCCTCCTCCTCCTAGACCCCGCCGGGTAATATTAGTCAGACATGGGGAAAGCGAAGGTAACGTTGACGAGAGTGCTTATACGAGAGTCGCTGATCCAAAGATTGCACTCACTGAGAAAGGCAAGGTACAGTCTGAAGAATGTGGCAGAAGAATTAGGCAAGTGATTGAGCAGAATGATGGCGATGGAGCTGTACTTGACGACGACTGGCAGGTTTACTTCTATGTCTCACCTTATACAAGGACTCTCCAAACTCTGCAGTTCCTGGGTCGCGCTTTTGAGCGCTCTCGAATTGCCGGCATGACTAAAGAACCGCGTCTTCGCGAGCAAGATTTTGGTAAATTTATTTAATTCATCCATTGTACCACTACTCAAATAGCTACCATTTCGCATTATTATTATTATTATTCTCATCATCATCATCATCTACAGTGACCCATATTTATTTTTAATTTGTTAATAATAATTTTTTAAAAAAGTTAAGGTTTGTGTTGTCATGAAAAGGGAACTTCCAGGACAGAGAGAAAATGCGAGTTGAGAAAGCTGTTCGATTGCTCTATGGTCGCTTCTTTTACCGCTTCCCCAACGGTGAATCTGCTGCTGATGTCTATGATAGAATCACAGGTGCAAGCTCTTCTTTTTGTTTTTTAACCCCCTGTTTTACTATTACTAGCATCATTAAATCTCAGTCCGGGAAGAAGTTGGCGCTAAAAATTGAAAATGCAACAGGATTTAGAGAAACACTAAGAGCTGACATCGATCATGGGCGTTTTCAGCCACCGGGGCAACGGAGCCAAAACATGAACATAGTAATAGTGTCTCACGGTCTCACATTACGAGTGTTTCTGATGAGGTGGTACAAGTGGACTGTTGAGCAATTTGAAGGACTGAATAACCTGGGCAATGGCGGCATTGTTGTTATGGAGAAAGGTTATGGTGGAAGGTATTCAATATTCATCCATCCTTAACTTTCTCTTTTAAAATTTAAAATTAATTTGTCTAATATTATTTACTCAACAGGTACAGCTTGCTCGTACATCACACCGAAGAAGAGCTAAGAGAGTTTGGATTGACAAATGAAATGCTGATTGATCAAGAATGGTAATTACTGAAATTTTTTCTTACATTTTATACGTGTTGATGATATGTGATTTTATCTGCTCCAGCTAACTTGGGTGTCTGTTTTCTTATAAATTTAAGGCAAAAATGCGCAAGACTAGAAGACATAAATTATGATTGCCCACTGCTGAATTCTTTCTTTACACATCTTGACGACGGGCAATGTGTAATTTGAAAAAAAAAACAAAAAAAAAATCTACTACTCGCCGGCAAAGGAAGAGAAGCGAAAAGAAAGGAACCGTCCAACAAACAGAAGATTCAGACTCTCAAGTACAAGAAGTAGGTAGATCTAGATCATATTACCAGTTCTGATTCCAAGAGAAAGACCAAACAATAATGACACTCAGCTGTCTGTAGATATCTTCAACGACCAAATTTTATAGTTAGATTTAAATTATAAATTGCAATACAAGTTTCAGGGGAAAGCAGCAGAGAATTCTCTCTTTTTCTATATATCTCGAACTGTTGAACCTCAGGGTGGATAACTAATCATCATGCGGGGACTTCAGTGCCACATTACTTGTCAGACCTGGAACTAATGGTTAAAAACCAAATCTGAACAATGGTGCAATATTGCATGAACAAGAAATATTAAATTCGCCACGGCAGAGCTAGGACAGAAATAAGTTGACTTTCCGATCCTATATTTCAAGGTCACCGGCCAGCGGAGGTTTCATCACCAACTGGCGCTGGCTACTAAAAAATTATGTGTATTTTAAATCAAGAGGAGAAAGAAGTGACCGCTTGATCTCTTCAAAAACTCTAAAAGAAAATCTACCTCAAAACGCAGGATTTGCCTTTGTAGAAACGAAAACTACTTCATAATGCCCAAAACGTTTTTATGTCTGTCTACCTCTAATGAGAGACAGCCAAAAAGGGCCTTCACCAAGTCCAACATTATAATGAAATCGCTTCACAGGCCAATCCATCTCCAATCTCTTTGCAGGAGGAACCAGCAAGCAAGGCCCAAGTAAATAGACAGCAAGCACTGCCAATAAATGTACGGCTCAGCCACCAGCCAACAAGCACCCTCGACATCTTGATCCGAGCACAAAACAACATCGTCTCGGCCAACTTGATCACTGAATGCATCAAGCAAGCCCACAAATCCCCGACGGAAACATGCATATGCTATCAGCTGCGGCACATCAACACGTAGTAAAACATAGCCAAATATCAAATCAATCATACGCAACGAACAGTTCATCCCGATGCCTGTGAAAATTCCTACATTGCACTTAGTTCAATCACACTCTTGACGAAGACCGAAAGCAAATCAGAACGCTTCCACAAGACTCCACTAAACCAAAACGTAGCGTCTTACCCTTCGCAGAACACAGACACGGCGTCGCCCTCCCACTTACTTTGATTTGTAAACTTAACGGTGATGGGCACTCCATGATGCCAATTACCAAACGCTTTCGCCCTTTTGATTATAATTATTATCATCTCCTTCTCTTATATGTTTTAAAGCCTTTGGGGGGAAGGAGGGGGCAAAGAAAGCCCATATTGATACAATTAAGCGTTTGTTTTGCAAACCCGACAGGGCTGCTAACGTGTATATTTCTGAAATAGAAAAACTCCGATTTTGCCCCCATTATGATTGGAATGCCAGTCTTCTATTTATTTCAGAATTTTGAAAACATATTGTGGGTAACAAGAATTTTATCCGTATATCTAGTAATTAGGATATTTTATATCTAGTAATTAGGATATTTTATCTGCGGAATTGTGGCGCAGTCATGACGATGTCCTTCCTTTCCCACCGTGCATTGCCTAAACTGAAAGGCGGAAATTTAGAAAGCTGTATATAATTTAATGAGAATCCCACAGCTAGAACCGAGGAAAGAATATCACATCATATTCATACTCCCACAAACAAGAAAGAAGTTATTCCCTTGTTCCACAAAAGGAATGTGATTCCCATCACACCGGACTAAGAGAACTTATTCACGAAGTTATTCTCACCAGTTAGAGCATAAGGATAATGAAACTTGAAGGAGATGATTTCATTCTAATACTCACAAAATTGAGACAACACCAGATCAATTCATATAGGTATAGCCAGATACAACAAGTGAAAATGCAATAGAAAAGAAAACCAAAGATCTAAATTAATATTCACATGTCCATTAAGTCCATGATGGCTAACAAAAGTAACATAAAAATATGAATAACCTTCGTATTTTATGCCTGAACTAAGAATAGAAGCTTAGGAAGAACCAATGACTGTGCATCAAACTAATAATAACAGTTAAAGGAAAACAATAAACACATATGACAGTAACAAATGTGGTAACCAACATCTTGACTGACACAGCTCCAAAGTCTGCCATCAGCATAAGTCCAGACTAACCAGAAGGTCCCTCTTCTTTGAGATTAACTCTGACTAAGAAAGACTATACAAGGAGTATTTAAAAACTAAATCCGACATAGCAGTGGAGAAGTATCAGAGAATCCATGCAAGGGCCAAAAAAACAAAGCAAGAAATACTATTAAGTTTATCTCCATAAAAATATGAAAGTTGCGACTGGACAAAATCATCTTCTTCCAGACTAAACCTGGTTAAATGACGTCAAGCAAACACACAATCCCCTTGTGCGAAACCCATTTTCTCTGAAGAATTTCAAGTCCTGGTTTAGAAAGGAAGGAGATATGAAACTAAAAATTAATGTGAAATTAGGTTTTAGTGATCATGAAAAGGTAATAGACCCCTTAGAGCATTATCTTTGGCTCGTGCGTGGAACTTGATTACTTCTATGAGTTCTCAATGGTTGCAGCTGCAATTCGCAATTGCTGCGGTTGCTCCTGCTCACCATTACGTCTCCAGAAAGCTCGCCTCCACCAAACTTCAAACCCTCTTTGTATATTCGGACAGTCTTCACCAGAATTCAAGAAACGATTAAACCAAGCAAGCAAAATTTCCTGTTGCCAAGCTAGAGGCAAAGTGAGAATCGTGTTACTAAGACCATCCTCAATTAAATGTCGATCAAGGCCATTAGATGCCCTCCTCATCCACCCAAAGTCATCATAAAAAGGTTCCAACCAAGTCCGCAAAAGCAAGCATCGCACATCCTTTGTGGCCAATAACTGTCCTTTGCCAATGCCAACAAACAGTCTAGCAGTAACTCTACTAACCTCATACCTATGAACTGCAGGAACTTTGGAATGTGCCTCAGATATTTCAGATTGAGAAGCCCATATTTTTAGAAAGTCCTCAGCAATTTGCCTATCAATCAAGATATCCAAAATCCAATGCAAATTATCCGCCTGACGGGCAATCTGACCCACTTCCTGGATCTCCCCTGAAGCTGCCTGGAGAAAATACTGGCGGAGCAATTGCAAACAACCATCACAAGCAGAATACAATGACTCCTTTCGAAGATCATTTTGAGAAGAATTTTCATGAAGCATTTTCGATACCAACCCTTTCATCTCACGCCTTGCCTTCTCATCTTTGCCTTCCAGAACTACATGTAAGAGCTTGAGAAGCACTTCCTCATTATCATTACCCTCCTCTGTTCCATTGGCAACTTCAACTGAAACCCTCTTCAAAACTTCACCAGCTCCCACACCTTCAAGTCGAAGCTCAGATAACAATGAAGCCACTTTCTCTTCTTCATCCTCGGCCCACGGTGCAGCCTCTAAGTACTCCAAACAAGACAAAACCCCCGCATCAAACCCAATTGCAGCCGAAACCTAAAAGGAAAAGGAAACACCCTCACGAAACCAACCAATTTAAATTGCATAATATGTTTATAAATTTCTCAAAGCATTAACTATTAGATGCGGATTACCTTTAAATTCTCAATAAAGTTGGGTTTTACGTTAATTTAATATCCCTAATTTCCTTCCTAATCCTACAAACAGTCTCCAAGCAGTAAGCAACCAGAAATATAAATTCAAGATATAACTTTATGTAATATAATTGAAAAAATGACATTCTACATACCTTCAAAATTCCAAGAACTTTAGAAACGTCTTCCCTCATCAACTTCTTTTTAAGATCCTTGCAATACATCAACCTCAAAGTCTCTATATAGACCTCCACGTCATCACAATCAGCAATCTCCACAATGTAGGGAAGAGTCGTTTTCTGCTGCTGTTTTGTCCAGCGATCCGACAACTTAACAGCGAAAAACCTACTGTGCGCCACAAGAATTTGCCTGTGCACGTTTAACGACACGCTAATCCCATCTTTAGAACTCAAAGTCAGCTTTATATCACTCGATGTTGACTCATTGAACTGGTTACCAGGACTTCTGGTCAACAATAGATCCGTTATTCTCTGCATTTTAAGCTGATGGGTATCAAATGACTGTTGCTGCTGTGGTTGTTGTTGGGTTGTTTTGGTGTTCTGGGCAACTGGGATCTGGCTTTTGGGATGAACGTCCGGTTCGCTAGCCATCATCTCGAAAAGGGTCGGACTGGATCGGGTTTTGTCCGGCGGAGGAGACATCGGGTTCAAAAGACCCGCCGTTAGAGCGGAGTTGAATTTGCTGAAACTCGACGGAAATGCCGAGTCAGATGAGTGGCCGTGGTTCGCTGGCGGTGGTGTGGCGGTGTGCGTGAAGTCCATGACCGGCGATAGACTGCCAGGAGAGAACCGAATCCTGAACGATGAAGGCGAGTCGGGTGTGAGAGTCGGGTCGGGATCTTTAACCGGGGTGCGGACGTGTCTCTGTGTTGGCTGTGGAGGAGGAGGAGGAAGTGGTGGAGAGGGGACGGGAAAGGGCCTGGAAGCGGGGCAGCACCAGGAGTTTTCGGGTGAGACAACAGTTGGTGGGTCGAGATGTCGGGTCGGGTAATGGGGAAAACAGTCAGTGTTTGAAGCCGCTGAGGTAGTGGTGGTGTTGGGAGTGGCTGAAACTGAGGACAAAATGGTGGTTTCACGACACCTGCGGCGTTTGGGCTTTAAGATGGGCTGACTTTGGACTTTGAAATGAGTTGTCTTTGCGGTTGTTGTTGCTGTTGTTGTTGTTGTTGTTGCGGTTGTTGCCATGAAATGTTGTTGTTGTTGTGTGTGTTGTCCTTTAGTTTGGGTGGGATTAACAAGTGAATTTATTTTGTGGCTTTTGTTGTTATTTGGATTTGAGTTTGGGGAATTATAAATGGCGGTGCTTACGAGACAGAGGAAGGAACGAAAAAATAGCGACTCTGTGCTGAGACTCAGAAACTGAGCATTTAATGTCTGTTGTCGATGAATGAATGATGATGATATCTGGTTTGGTGACTCAGTAAGGGAGAGTTTCTTTGGTTACTCGGCTAATGATGCTGAGCTTTGTCTGGCCTTCGGATGCTTGCCTTGCCTACGGATTTTTCCCCCCCCAAAAAAAAAAAGACAAGAAAAGAAAGAAAGACCAATGCAAAGTCGTGACTTCTTGTTGTGTTCGATGTGAAACGCGAGACTGAGAGAGGAGAAACAGCGCGGCAGGCGAGGTGCAGGTTAGCCCCACCGAAAAAATTTGGGAGTTTTATTGTTCATTTAATTAACTGTTATTATTACGGAGCGAGAGCGAGTGCGAGTGCGAGTGCGAGCGTGAGTGTGCGTGCGTGCGTGCGTGCTGTGTCCGGGTGGATGGCATGGGAGCATTATGTCATTTTTTGCTCCTTGCTTCCATCGGCATTCGGCAGGATTGTACTTGTGGCCAGGAGATTTTTTCTTGTTTTTCAATCTCAACTTCTTTTTATTGCTTTTTTTATTAAAATAAAAATTAAAAAAAATGGGGCACAGCATATTGCTAAGGGCCAATCGAGCATGGTAGTAATATTATAAATTGTAAAGTTACAGTCGTTATTTGCTTTGAGTGAATAATCAATCCAGAAAATTTATTCGAGGATTAATTAAAGGACTATAAAGTCCAGCTGAAAGTGATATATAGTTAGGCCTTATTTGATATTTTAGTGTTTTAATATTGAGGTGCTGTAGAGTGTGTGTATATTTATATTATAATTGTTAAATAAAAGTTGATAGTGTGTGATTATTATTATTTTTAAACAATAATTTTAATAAAGAGAGCGGAGATAAAATTAATTTAATTTTTAAAATACATCAACAAATATTTTTTAGAATACATTGGTGTCTTGATTTTTATTAGAAACAATATTTAATTTTATATATTACAATTTTTTTCATCTTGTGATTCATGTCTTACTTGGCACTTCACGACATCAGATTTTGTTATTACACCTTTGGCATTCTCTGAAGGATATTATATATGCATGCGCAAGAAAATAATAGAATGTCACTGGCCCTTTTGGGCATCATGTGAATTAAAAGTAAGCCTATCTCATAGTAGGCATGTGGGTAACAAAAGAAGACGCAACCAATTAAAATCCATTTCTCTTTGTTGCATCGAGTAGCTAAAGTATGATTTTATCAAAACAAAAATAAATAAAAAGATAAAGTATGATGCTTATAACTAAAAGTAGTGCAAATCAAGCATAGAATTAGAATTATAATGGTGGACCAACACATAAATAGGCGCTGGCCTACATTAGCAGAAAATTCATAAAATTGAGCCCGGCCATGTGAAAGCATTTGCATCGTTCTGAAGGAAATATGATACTCCACAATTCACATGGTAATGATCTAACCTGAATCATAAGCTTTGATCATCAAGTCTTGCTCGTGGAATCAATTGATTCAATGCTTTTTGCGATGTGTGCGTTCATTGCGATCCCCTGGAGGAACATACCATCAACAGACAACAGACTTGTTAATAACGCCAAGGCATCTTAATCCCTTGAATGATGACGGTGAACTGATGCGTTGCCATATGAACCTTCCTTAGAAATCGGGGAAGTGTGATGTAGATTGTAGAACGATATTTCTGTCCTGCTCCCTAAAAATTATTTGATGGTGATAAATTAAATTTATTTGATAAGTTAATTAAAGAGATTATTGTGTGATTACCTTTAATTAACAATTTTTAACATAAATATCAGTTGCTGGATTAGGTTTTTATGTCATTTAATTCTTTTTCAATTCAAAACAAGGGAAATTCCTAACATTTAACCAAATTCAAACATTTCTATTGAAAATAACTGTCAAATTAAAGCAAAAACAGCCCTGTTCATTATTATACGAAGTCTTTTAATTTTGTTAACTAAAACAAAGAAAAATATATTTTGTACAGACATGAAAAAAAATAAATTTTAAAGAAAACTTGATTTTTTAAGATTTTACTATTTTGAGGATTTTTTTTTATTGGTTTGGTATTTGATAAATCTTTTTTAAAAAGTAGATACATTGTTACTTCCTACAAGCAGCTTATAAGAAAATTACCACATTTTTAAAAAATTTCTACTATAACCTTAATAGTTACATAATAAATGATAATTATGCACTATTTTTCCATAAATCCTATTTGTAAATAAAATACAACATCTTTTTAAACTTATGTATATTTTAGTCAATTTAATAAGAAAAAAAAAACCTTTTCTTACTAAAATTATCATATGCAAGTTTCTGGCTTTCAAACTCATAATTACAGCAACAATATAGTTTTCAAATCATATACTATTTTTAATCAATAAATTATTTCATTTGCATGACATAAATAACTTAATTCATTAACCACTACAATTTTAAGCAGGCCTCTAGTATGTTTGTGCAATTGCTCTATTATAAATAGGGCGTTCATTCAACATTTTCATAAAAATCTTTTGATTTTTTATTCTTTGAACTACTTTAAAAGTTTCTTTGTAACTTTACTTTTCACTTATCTAAAGGTGAGGCTTTTTTTTTTTTAATAATTACATAAGATTATTGTTTAGATTACAACTCATATTATATGAAATTATTACTAATATTTATAATCTAACTCTTATGAAGTATTATTTAAATTTTTATCCTTACTAATATTAGAAAAACATCTGTCTATATTTTTACCTCTGTTAATATTCGGAGAACGTATATTCTACTTATATTTCGTAAAGAAAAATACTCTCTCAAATCAAATATAAAATATTATTGAGGAAAGAATTACTTTATAATACTTTTCTAGAGGTTCAAACTATTACCTTTAACAACTCCAAGCACTCGGCTTAGTTATTTTAAGAGTGAAATCATTTCCACTTTAAAATTTACTCTAAACATTCATTTACTCTACACACTAGTTCAATAAATTTCAAAGAGTAATTTTCACTTTGATCATCTTTCAAATACCAAAATTATCCTTCCTTAAAATTAGTCAATTAGGTGCCCATTTTCTCTCTACACTCATAAAATATTCATAATTCTCAAGTCATACCCATATTTCATTTCTAAAGGTTCCTTACCTTATTATCGAGATTCAAGATTTGATTTGAAATTGTTTAATTGAGATTTGATGCTAGGCCTTAACTACATAGAAACATAGATGTATATGCTTCCAAAAAAATTAAACGGGTTCGAGAATGTGTTGCATGCCGTACACATATACCCATATATCCAATATGCATCTCTGTTTCAATTTTTTTCCCCTTACTTTTTCAACAATAGTGTGGGAGACTGGAAGTACAAACTAGAGTCAAATAGCTCTTACCCATATCTTTATCCCGTTTCGAAATTCGAATATCTTTCTGCAAGATATAAGGCTATCGTTTTGTTATTGTTCGTGGAAAGACGAAATCGATTATGAATTGCTCAGCGGCAAATCGAAATACATATAATGGGCCTGGTTGCCCACAATAGCGTTTTCCAAGGGCCAACACGCGAATCTTCCCAACTTGGCTTAAGGCTCACATTGGGAAAGGCTTTTTGGATCTCTGATTGGGTCTATTACGAGTGTTCCCAAGCTGAAGGAATCACCTTATAAATGCCTGATAAGGGTTGGCTTTTGACAGTGCTCAAAATTCTTCATGCATACGTGCATACATAGATATAGTTTAAACTACTTAAATAATCAAATATGAATAAATTCATTTCATGCTTTGGCTGAGAATTCAATTATACACTTAAATAAATATTATTTTAACATTTTTTTTACATCCATCTCATTTCACAATTTTGATTTATATTATAAATTTTAACAAAACAAATATACATACATATATATATATATATATATAATAAAAGAAAAATAATTTAAGATTTTAAGATTCATGGATATCGTATGAATAAAAAACTTAAAAAAGTTTTTTCAGGACACGGTCCGGACCTGAACAAATCCAGACAATTTGGGTTGGATTCAATCCTTACTGGGGTGTAATAAAATTTGAAATTCAGAATTATTTTCCTCAACTCAAATATATCTAGGTCCGGATGCAGGTTCGAGTCAACCTGCATATCCAAAATCCAAACCTAGAAATACCATTATTATTATATTTAATATAAATAAAAACATTAAAAAACACACACATGACACATGTGCAGGGATTTTTTATTTTTTTTCTGAAGTACTCTTATTTATCCGAGTTCAAATCCATGGATCCAAAAATCTGAATTATTTTAGGTTTAACCCAAATACAAGAAAATTGAGTTAAGATTTGAGTCTGGTACAATGAAAATGATATATGAGTCTAGAACCAGGAAGGTTGAACCCAGACTTAGACCCAAGTTTTTACCATCCCTAATTAAATCACGATTATTTTAGGAGATAAAATTCAAAAGGGCACCTGTTATTACTAGGCGACATTGGACACAGGCCAAAGTTAAAAACATTCAGCACCGATAGGTATGGCCAGAGGATTTCTACAATAAACAATCAGCAGCCTTGGGACCCGTGCCTGAAGAAACGAAAAGAAAATTCTCTTCTTTAATTATATGCAGTAAAAAGAAATAGTATGCTTTTTATAATCAGGCTGCATTCTTTCCTATTTTTCTTTAATTTCGTACTTAGCATGCTAAGCAACCCCAAAGTATACGTAAATAGTAGAATAGTGGACCATTGATTTGATATCTTAAGTTACGTGTTTATCATTGCTGAGAAAAATAAATAAATAAAAATTTGAGAAAAGAAGATTTGACGCTGTCACGGCCACAAGCCCGCTGCAACGATCCATTTGCATTAATTTAATTTGGACCCGGATTCTAATTCTCCGCAGACATGCTAAACTAATCAAAGTTGCTTAAGATAATGAAGAACAATTATTTGTCGATGTTAATTCTCCGAAAAAAAGTATCTGAAAAATCATTCGGTACCGAGGCGGCGCAGTGCTACATTTTATAATCAATCAAACGCGGAATTAACCAGCTTTCATAATTAATTAATTAATTAATGTACATTATATTTGTTTAAACCCACTTTTGTTTTTTGTATGGGTTGTTGGGTGTTGCTTTTGAACATTTTAGTCTTTACACACTGAATAATTAGTTTGTTTGAGATTAGGTGCGAATAAAATTTTTAGTTATCCAATTCAAAAAATTAATATATTAGTTATTGGACGGAGTAATTAAATTTCTTATAAATACGTATCTCCAGTTATTAGTTAATGTGAGATATACACACTTAAAATATCAGAATCTAACTCTAATAATAATTATTAAAAAATATTAGTAGTCTTAATATTCAACCTAAAAAATTAATTTATTGCGTTGAATGATCTAATTTTTTATAAACTCAAAGTATCTACTCGTTACGGATCAACGTGGGACAAAACTCATCAACAATTATTCGATCACATGATTCGATAATTCAGTTTTGAACCTTCTCAATTTAATCAATTCTCTTGATTCGAGTATTTAAAAATAAACGAAACCCAATACAAAAGCCGAGAACCACTCCGTGGTCACTGTTTAAAATGATATCACAAGAGATTCTTTTTTATCGGAAAGCAAAGACTCGCGCGATTGTGGTTTGATAGACGTAAGCTTGAATTTACGGGCACCGATTGATTTTCTCAAAATGGCCTGAGATTCTGTTAAATGGGTCAGGGGCGCGCGTGGGGGCCCTGGGCCGTGGGGTTAGGTACAAATTCATCAAACACGGACACCCCTCACATGCCGCCGATGGCCCACCATTCTGACTTGTGTGTCTAAAATTTCCTTCGTTTTCTGTCATTCATGTCATTGGCTTTTTCCTTCCAAGTTCCAACTCCACAATCCCATAAGCCCATAATTATCAAATTTAATTTGTTTCTTCATTAAAAGGCTGTACTGTATGTATTAGAGAATAAACATTAATGTGCTTGTGAAAAATGTTGCGGGTAAATTAAAAGACAAAATCATGTTTTGATGTTGTTTCTAATGAGATACATACATACATACATATATATATATATATATATATTAGAATGATTACTACTATGGCTCCCCCTCACCCCAAAATATTCGAATTAATATGGAAATTACGCTGTAAATTGAATTTTAAAGGATTTATATTGTGCCTCAAACAAAGCGCAGTCGTACAGTAAAGTTGTCTAGAGCTAAACAATCGGACAACGATAAATTGTCTGGTAAATAACTGTCTTTCACGAAACACGAAGAGGGACAACAATTTTTGCATCTAATTACGCACCCGTAATTTTCCTTCTAATAATCTTTGCTAGAGGCGGAGAATCTCTGCAAAATGTTACCGAATTTTTATGCAATATTTCAAACAACTTGTAAAAATAAGTAAATAAATAATCCACCTCATTTCTTTACGTAACTCTCATATGTCAAATTTCAATCGATCCACTTGTGGATTGTTTTAATGCCTCTTAATTCTCTGTTTAACGTTTCAATTTTTGAAATTTTTCAACATGGGGAGAGGTGAGTTTTAAGACGCTAAAAACTTTGTGGGCGTTGAATTGGTAAGAACCGAAAGCAATGATCACGCATTGGACTCCCAAAATAAGGAAAAAGGAACAGAAAAAAAAAAAATGAAAGCGCACACAGAGAGGCGGCCACGTGGTCCTTGTCAGTCCATGTGGCCAATGATAAACGTGGCACTCACATGTCAATTCAAGCGAGGCCCATAAATGATATTGACAAAACCCTCTTCCATTGCATTAGCTTTATAAATGATAAATTGATAACGCAAATTGCTGTTTGTGTTAATTAACCGTCTCAGTTGCAATATCAGCTTTAATTATTTACTTACTGGCGTATTCTTTTGAAGCTTAGACAGTTTCTGACATTGCTAAGTTGGACCATACCTTAATTTTTATCTTCCCAAAATAGACAGAATTTGATTCCTAGTTTCATCCTAAGGGCAGGCAAGTTCTGGTTGGCAAATGCATTAAAAATTGTCTCAAGGGTTGGAATTAATCGCATACAAATCATGCTTTTTTGGATGGCTATTACCCTAGACTTAGGACTGCACTGGCACAAATAAATTAAAGCGTGAGCTTAAAGATGTGTAAAATATTGTTAACTTGGTTAAAAAAAAAAAAAGAAAAGAAAAGGGAAATGGATCCTTGGTTGGATTTGGCTGGCCTACCTGTTAAAATGTTCCTAATGAGGCCAAAATGCCAGCAAGCTTTGCCTGTATGCGTACTCATGGACTCATTTGAAAAGAGTTATTTTACCGCAAAGAGACATATAAAATTAGTTACGGAGAAAGAGCAGGGAAGAAAATTGACAGTGATTCGAGGGCTGAGGAAACAGCGACAGAAAATGAGACAAGTGAAACCAGGGTGTGTAATTGGGTGGGCCAAAATTTGTCGGGGCAGTATTTGAACAAAATGTCGGTCAGAGTTGGTGGGCTTACACGAACACCACGTTGCGGAGGTGTGCTGCATTTAACACGACTGCATATGAACGTGAGCTTCCCCACCCACATTACGCCATTGGCTGTATCTTCCTATTCTTTTCTCCCCTAGTTTCTTTACCCATCCGTCTTTGCAGGGTTCGATAGGGCTCACCACACTCTTTGATGTTATGCAGCTTGATTCTTGTTCGTAATCACTCACAATTATGTCACTGCCCATCCCCCCCATTCTTTTAATTATTAAGTTAAATGGAGTTTGACGTAACTCAATGTTATACTGTTATGGGTCTCACTTACTTCGACGTGTAAAATTTGGTTATAGTACTACTAGAGATACGAAATTTCAATTTTGTGTGTGTGGGTTTTTATTATTATTATTTTTTTTGCTATTAGTCCTTTTAGACGGGAATAAAAGTTTCTCACTTACTAAATATCAACAAATTTTTCACATTCTTTTTTGAACTTAATTCACTATCGATGTAAAGCACATTCACGGTCGGCCAAGTTGCCATCTATAAATATCTAAACCACACGAGAGTAGTTACAAAATATTCGTAGTATAGCATTTGAGGTTTCTTAACGCAGCAACTCCTCGATGTTATTTAGTTGATCTCCTCAAAAGAGAAGTTATAGCCAATCGTCGGTTATGTGACTTTACTTTTTGATATATGTAAATCTTGTCATTGGTTCAAGTGCACGAGTTATAATTTTCAGAGCGCGTCATTGAATAAGTTATTATACTATCACAGGCTATGTTGTTGTGTGTCTTTAATTTCATGAGTATAGATTTCTATCTCTTCATCTAAAAAGTCTCAAATCTCTCTTTTGGCCACGTTGATCCAAATCAAAAGAAGACAAAAGAAGAGAGTGAGGGAGAGCCTGAATTGTCCCAAATCAAAGGAATAAGGGCATTCGAACTGGTGTGTTTGGTGGCAACCCCATTTAAGATGGCATAGCGACACCACGATGTGTCAAATCCATCAAAATTCAACCCCACCAGGGCAATGACTTATGATACCAGTTCTTAATCAAGAAATCGTTTTGTGGGCTTCATTTTTGCGTAGAGGACATGGCGTATTAAAAAGAAATCGGAAGCCCACAAAACAACACTCAACACGGTGCCTCGCTCTTTTTCTTTTTTCGCCTTTTGATCCGTCGTTTAATGATTCGAATGCACTTAGCTTTTCTAAATAAAAACCTTTCACAAACTTCATATTTATTATGGTTAAAAAGATATCTGGACTGTTACTGCGTTGAAAGTTGAAACAATGTTACAAATAATTTAAAAAGAGACCACTAAAGCAAATCTGTTTTGAAATAAAAAGTTCTTTGCTGCTAATTTAAAAAAAAAAACAAAAACAAAATAAAAAGGTTTTTGGTGCTGTGGGTCCTAAATATGTTGAATATATATGTATACACTGATGGCATAAATTTGAGATTGCAATTCTAAATTGTAGAGACAATCATCACAAAGTAAACCGAAAGCTTTATTCCGAGTACGAGGAATTATATGATTAGCATTTTTTTTTTTGGTTGTCTTGACAACCTCGTTATATTATACACAATATTGATCATATATGATTATTATACATAAAATTACAATATTTAATCAGAATATATGACTTTTAAAAATATATGCCATTGCCAACATTGCACACAAAGCTTTTGCAGCTAAACATAACAATAATACACTTTTTTTTTTTGGGTGATAGAACTAAGTAATAAATATTGTACATTCAATTTATGGCGAGATGTGATCGCATTCTTTTGCTATTAAATAAGGTATTGTGTGTACGAATGAACTTGACAAATTTATGCTAAATATACAGGTCCCATTTCTTAATTAAAAGTCATAAATTCCCACAGAAGTAGCGTATTCTGTACGTTCAATCAATTTATCATTAATTTAGAAAAAAGAAAGTCCAAAATATAATTCGTAGGAGCGTAGATAGTTTATCCACACAATTAATATAATGGAACCAACCAGTAAGCGCATAATTAAAAATAACAAGAAATTGATGTGCATGCCTTCAAAGCAAAAAAAAAAAATAATAATAATAATATAATACATGTTAAATTTTAAAAATAGCAATAACATTAAAGCCATCGTGTCGTTTCTGCTGTCATCCTCCATAAAAATCGAAACCTCTTTACTGCTCCATTTCACTTGCAAAGTCTGAACACACAAAGCCTCGCCTCTCTATAAGACTAATCGTCTCTCTTCTCACGAATATTTTGAAAAGAGAGAAAAAAAAAAAAAAAACTTAAGCATGGGCTTTCCAGTGGTTTACTCAGAGCTCGTCGTCCCAAAACTTCTCCTCCACACACTTTCCGTTCTGGGTTTCATCCGAAAACTAATCACAATCTTGTTTACGTACCTGGGTCTCCAAGATTTTCTGGAACCGGACATTGACGCGCCAGACAGTGCACGCGCTGCTGCTCCGCTTCGTCCGCTGTCGGTCTCTGCGCTTCTAATACGGGAAATCTTGCCGGTTGTCAAGTTCTCGGAGCTAGTTGAACCTCCCGACAGCTGTGCCGTTTGTCTTTATGAATTTGAAGAACAGGACGAGATCAGACGGCTCACAAACTGTCGACATATCTTCCACCGGTGCTGTCTTGACCGTTGGATGGCTTATGACCAGAAGACGTGCCCTTTGTGTAGAACGCCGTTCATTCCCGACGATATGCAAGATTCCTTCAATGAGAGGCTGTGGGCTGCTTCTGGGATCCAGGAGTTTTACGACGACGATCCTCCCCATATTTCTCAGGTCACTACAGATTCATAAATTTTTCTTTCCTTTTTCTTTTAGGGCGGTGGTGTCTCCCGACATGTACATAGAAGAAAAATTTAATCATTCGGGGAGAAAGAATAAATAAATAAATAAAAGAAAAACAAAATTGAGGAGTTAGAATTAATTATATGTTTTTGTACAGTTTTTTTCTTCTATTATTATTATTATTATTATTTTCTGTTTAACATTTTGAGTCGATTTAGCGGAGATAATAAATCTGTGGAATGGATCTCGATTCTATCTCTGTATCGTGTTTTGATTTTTATATATTTTTGTTTCACACTTTACTTTGTGAATTATGGAGTTTCGGTTTGTTTAGTTAGGTTCAGGGTACTACTACTAATGTTCAAGCGAATGGGATTGGATGATTGTCAAACATAACAAACTGGATTTGAGTGTTGGCGTAATTTGACTGCTGGCCGATACTTGACAAAACTCCGGTCGTGCAATTTTGAAAATTTTGTTTTAAATTTTCCATTATTTTTGTTGTGGGGTAATATAATATTCGATCTACTTGATTTAACAATATCCAAATCATTTCAGGTGGTTGGTTGGCCAAATAAATTCACAATTTTAAAAACTCTGTCAAGACCCTTTTTTTTTTTTTTTTTTGGGGCACTGATGATTCACGAATCTTCAATGTTTAATATCGCACCAAATTTTTGTTACGCGCGCGCACACACACAAATTAATTTCTTCGTTACGAAATATAAATTTTAAGAAGCTGCATAAATAAAACTCATAATTTGGGTTGAGTCAATAGTCGTGTAACAAAATAAAATTGAGGACTAAGCCGACGAAATAGGTGTAAACAGATTGGCCTCCCTATCCCATGATGCCATGAGAGCAAAATTAACAATATGATGCCATCCAGGATTTCCGGGCATCTCTTTTCAACTTTTAAACTTTAGGTATTGCAGATTCCTTTATTCTCTCGGTCTCTGTCTCCGTCTCTGTCTCTCTTACGTTATGTCATACGTCCGCATCATCAATATTCCACATGAAACATGATACAAATTTCATTCATTCATAGTGGCTCATTCTCCTTCGTTCATACGAAAAATATAAGGTTATAGTTATTTTGGAACTGTTTTAAGGCGGAGTATGAATTATAAGTACATGTAAAATGATAAATAATAAAAAAATTTATTATAGTTTTAGTTGTGTAGTTATAAAATAGTCTTCTATTTTGGTATGAAAGAGTGCTCGAACCAATTCTAATATAACTGAATCTAAAATATAAATGTAACCAAATTTTTATATTTTTAATAATTTATTTTACAAATATCTTCATTGTCGAAATATAAATTAAAGTTGACTACTCTGCATCTTACAAAATGATTTTTTTTAGTCCCTAAATCATGCGGAATTGGATTGCCTCTCTTCCGTCCAAGAATCTGCCGCCCTCTACAAATGTTACATCAAGATTTGGGAACACTTGTTGAAAGTTTAAGATTTGGTAGATCAATTCCATCCATCTCAACGGTAACTAATATGAACTACACACTTAAAAAAATTTATTTTATTTCTTATCAGTGCAACATTGTTATTCGGTGTACTTAATTTAACACATGCTATTAATTAATTAATTAATATTTTCGAATGGGTGCGGGGTGCCGTCAAAGGATTGCTTAAACGATTCTTTTTGTTTGCTCGCCAACTGAATTCAATCAAATCTTAAAAAGAGGTAAAAGGTTAAAAAATAAATTTAAATTTTATCTGTTGACTTATTTTTTAGAAAATAAATATAAATAATTTCAGAGGATGAAAATGTTCAACCATTTAACACATAATTTGTGTAGAATGGATGGATGGATCGATTCGAAAAGTGCTTCTAAGGTTGAATGATGATCCAAAATTAGGTACGTTGGGTGCAACTCCTAAAGTTGAATTTAGACATAACAAGTGATAATAATAATAACTGAGATTTAATAAAAAAGTTTATTAATGTAAGATCATATTTATGACAAATGAGCAAGACTTTGCCTCCCTAGTGTAATTCAGTTTGACCGTAAGTCTGTAAAAATGCTGTATTTAGTAGGTAAAATGTCTTATTCCCATCCGAAACCTTTGAAGACTGATCCGCAACGAGTTCAGAGAAGCCAGATGGTTTGGCGCAGCGGTGGATGAATGGTAAGAGTGTGGAGCACTTGTGTGGAGCCACGTGGCGAGTTTATGATAAATCCGCTTGTGGACTAAATGAATGAGCCCATGCTGTGATCAAAATCAGTCTTGCCTAGAACTCCAATCTGCGAAATGCGCAGAATCCAGAATGACTACAAAATATTTGTACCCTCCCCCTTGGGTCCGTTGCGGAGGCCCGGGTTCTAATTGAGATCCCCACAACAAATATGACATTTATGCTACACAAAATAGCACATTAATCAATTAAGAGATACTGACAATAATTATTCCACAAACCAAAGCACTTCAGCTAAGCCATTACCCTATTTGGTATCAAAATGTTATAACTTCTAAACCATAATTGTTGTACCAAAAAAAAAAAAACTATAACCATGAATTAAAATGTAATAATATATAATAAATATAATTTTTTAAATAATAATTTTCTCAAAAATAATAAAGATATCATAAATTTTTATCATACAAGTTAAATCAACTTTATCTTTCAAGCCATCATAACTAGTATTTACCAAATACTTTAGTGATATAACTTCTAAACTATAACTGTTCGACCTCAGTACTAATCAAAGTACATAAAGAAGCAAACAAAATATATAATTAAGTAATTATGTTTTTTAACTCAATAGTTATGAATAACACACAAGTATACTGCTGTACCAATGGTCTATTTGCAAGTGAAAGGTTGTATGGAAGTTTGGTGATCGATTAATAACCCCAGTCGGTACCTCAAAAACGTCTCAGAAGTTCATTTTCACAAACCAACATCAAACACGCACCACAGCAGAACTAGGCCTTAATAGGTAGGGGGTGGGTAATGGCCTTGATTGTATGCGGGTGGGGGATAACCTCCAGCTGGATAGCCTTGACCTTGGGGTGGTGGGTAGCCCTGCCCCTGAGGTGGTGGATAGCCTTGAGGAGGATAACCTTGAGGAGGATAACTGTATGCTTGTTGTTGAGGTGGATATCCAACTGTTGCAGGATATGGCTGATCAATGCGAGACATTTGTTGATGAGGGGGTACCGCCATTGGTTGTGGACCAAATTTACCATCTCTTTTGTCCATTTCAACCTTGTGCTGTGTCTGCAGACAATTCAAATAAACTGTGAAGAAATACCTTGTCATATTGTCAATTCATTTGCATGTGGTCGAATCAATTGCATACCTGCATGCAGGCACAGACCCTGCAAACCAAAACATGAAGCAGGATCAGTAGGATATTTTGCAGTCATTTTGCCGAGGAGCTTTCAGTGTGGAAAGAAGGAAAACACTTACGTGCAATAAACTACATCAGCCAATATATTCAGTATCTGTGAAGCATCCTGAAGTTCATCACTTCCCACTATGCATGCAACTATGGAAAATATGCACGCAAGTTGGCTGAGGCAAAACATAAAGCCCTGCATACGAATAAGAACGGCATATAACAAATAAACAAAGATGTGCAACTATAATAATAGTGTTGATAGATAATGTAAGTGACCATACAATGATGCAATTATCGCAGGCAGTTGTCTGAATGTTAAATTCATCTTGCAAAAGAAAGCGAGTAGAGGCCACCGAATTGGCAAAGCAGCAAAAAACCTGGATGTTCAAAAAGAAATAGTTTCAATAACTAACAAAACAGAAGCTCCTTACAACCGCTATGTTGGTTTATAAACTGAAAACACAGTAAATGGGATTATAATATTTTCTCACAAGAAAGCATGCTGTGTTCTTCATGAGCTAGTCAAGAGTTATAAGATGAGAGGGCTAATCAACAAAGGAACCAATAAAGGCACTTTTGTCCTTTCAAAGTTAGAAGCCAAAAAGAAGAGGTAATGCATATATAGTGGCCATAAACCTAGCTATTGGCAGAGCCAAATAGCATGTGATTTTTGGAAATTAACTAGGAAGATCAACTGTGCAGACTAATATCAAAAGGATCATGACAAATGAATTCATTTCCATTTCTGCTTCCTGTGGCTAACTGTCTCTAACATGCCCAAGTGAATTCCTTCTTGACATAAAAATGTACGACATATATGAATTGGGATTTTGAAATTGCATATATTGAGAAATGGGCATTAAATGCTTACATACAGGTTTATCTGAGAGTTTGAAGACGAGATTTAGAACTTGAAGATTAACTGGCTATATAAAGGTAAAAGATGTACGAGCTACGTTTGTTTTGTTGACAATGCGATACTCCATACAAGCAAAGGTCATTTAGTTCTCTTGTGTGTGGAGAAAGATTGAGAATCTATAAAAAATTTCCAATCTCTTCCAATTAGAAGATCTCGATACAAGGTCTTTAAATATAACCCGCACAAGTAAGACCCACACAAATGCACAGAGGCATGAGCAAACACTCTCGCGGTAAAGCAAATACAATTCATAGCACAAATACATTCACTTGAACTAATATCAGAATTTCCAAAGTCCAATTCCTCTCTAATGGCAGTCCTTACTCCTTATTTCTTGCTATTGCTTTTCTTCACCTCATAAAAATTCTAGTATATCGGTTAAACGAAGAACCTCCAGATCAAGTAAAGACAAAATGAAGCTGTAACACACTAACATCTCCAAAATAAATTCCATACCTCAGTGGCGAGACAGAGTTCGGGGCATTTACTTTCTCCACACCTGCCGCTACAGGGCATATAACCAGCACAACAAACATACCTGTAACAAATAAGAAAGGACCACATTTAGACCAAATGATTTCATATTATACCAGTTCATATCACAGTTGAAACAGAATCAGAAGTATCACTAACCTGGACATGTCATTGTAGAGCGCTCGCTTCCGTAGCAAGTAGGATACACATGGCCCACTATAAATGAAACAAATGTGAATAAGTTATTTTGCGATACAAAGGAGAGAAAAACTCAGGAGTAGACACATTGCGAATTTGAAACTAATAGGAGAAAAGGAGGGAAAAAAGAAGGAAAGCACCAAATTTCAAGCAAGAAGTTACAACAATTAATGGCATACAGAATCAGTAAAAATTGCAATAATCATTCCAAATGCACGTAAAATTGAACAAAGCTGATTGGCATAACTTTTGGCTTCCTGTTACGAAGTCAACTCATCATACGTTCATATCCTAAATTGACAAACTAAACGGAAACCTAAAAATCATAAAATCTAATTGATAAACCAATAGATCCGTAAATTAAATTAATTACAAAGAAATCAAATAGATCTAGAGACTCACCAGAGACAAGAAAAGCAGCAATCTGCACAGTCAACAAAGAAAACAACGAATCAGCACAGAAATAACAAAATACAAACATATTAAATGCGACCACGTTTACATACACGGAGGATCTTGAGTCACAGTATGCATGAGATCGGTGTGCCAGAGATTCTGGTAACTTTGACGGAGCTCCATCTTCTGCAATTTATCGTTCGATGTCGCCATCGTTACAGGATCCGGGATTAGTTAATCGATTAAGCTCCGGAGTGCTCTTGATTTCAAAATTGAATGGATTTAAAGGAACAGATAGATAGATAGATCGACGGATAGAAGCTCTCGAAAACGACGTCTCGTTTTGATGAGATTTCTAATTTACAAGTCCATTCAGAGACTTCCAAGAAGACTAGGACAAAACGTGAAAATCAATGTACTTTAAATTTCGAAATCACTCGTCTTACACGGCCGCGTTTCATTGGCTGTGTTGATAATGGCTTTGCTGATCTGGCAGCGACTAATTCAACGATTTATGTTTTGGTATACGGTTGCCTTTGTACGCAGGAACCTTCTGTATTTGCTACTTTCTCCGCAGAAATTACTTGTGGGCTACCGCCGCGCGGATTATCGCATACACCCTCCGCTAATATGGGTTATTTTTACATACCTCCCCTGAGGTATCACATAATTACAGTTTAATAGAAAGTATGTTAGTATTTTCACATCCCTCCCTTGCAGTTAGTATTTCCGTCAGTTGACTGTTTGTGGACCAACAAAAGGACGAAAATACCCTCTCAAACTGATAGGTACAAATTTCTAGTTAATATTTGATAGATTTGGCAGTGTAAGCATATTTAAAAATTTAAAATATTCACATCAAGCATAAGTTTCACGTTGCTTAGAAGTTGGAGATTTGGAGTAAAAAAATTTTAGAAATGGTAATATTACCGTTGATTTCAACGGTAATATTGGCAGTAACTTTGCTTATAAATACTTCAATATCACAATACTTAGCTTCCATGACCAGTTGGCATTTATTTTGAAGAAAAACAAATCATTGCATGAACTCAAGAAGGTCATGCTATACATTCTTGTGAAACATTATATTTCGCTAATATACAAGCCAAAAATAAAAAACACAGCAACAAACTCATGGACGCCCAAAGCTCAAGCACATCATGCAGATCAAACATGCAAGTAGAATATGAACCAGCATGGAGAAATTGGGTTAATGGCAGGCTAATCAGATTCTCAAATCGCATATGCAGATGCCAAACTAGAGCTGAAGTGAAGATATCAGAATCTGATGATAATCCTTACAAGCTTTATTACACATGCATGAACAAACCAAAATGCGGCTACTTCAAGTGGTGGGTACCAGACAAAACTGACTTCAACAACGGGTCATTTTTTTTGAAGGGTATCTGTTGCACGCCATGGTGGATTCTCATGTCATAAATACAATTGATACTAATGTAAAAGAGGTGAAGAGCATTGTGAAGAAGTTATTGAAACCTGGATACTATAAATATTTATTGAAAATACTGATGTATTGTAATGTAGTTTTGCTGGCAGTAAATGTTATGATGTTTAGGATGTATAATGCCTAAAGTTGTAGAACCCAGCTACTTGTGCACTAATTTAGTAATAGAGTAATAAAAATTTAAGTAGTCAATTTCTAATGCATATAAAACAGCAAAAAAACAAATAAGAAGATCATTAAATAAATGAACAAACAGCCTACAAATATCCTCTTCATATCAGTCGAACATTAAGTCAATAAACTAAACTTTAAAGGGGTGTCAGTCAGCAGCATATCAGTGTTCACGAAATAGATAAAACAACAATAAAGCCTTAAGTAGTATACATGAAATAAATACTAAACCAGCAAGCTCGGCTTTAAATACAATACATGAAATCAACACTAACCCAACAAGGTCAACCATAAATAATAGTTCATAACTCAGCACCAAACCAGCAAGCTTATTTATATACCATACGTCTCATTGAAAACTAAAGCAACAACAAGATTAAATTTAAGAACTAGGTGAAATCAACATCAAACTAGCATAATCAAGTATAAAACCACAGTTAGAACTAGTACTGTAATAAATTAAAATAAAACTTACAAGAGATTGAATTATAGTAATTAATTATATGCATTTCAGCAACAATAGTTTGTGACAGTTACAAAAGGCTACATTTCATCATCTTCCACAACTAGCAGCAACCCATATTTACAAAAAAAAAGGCAACTATTTTCTTAGTGTGCCATAATCAAACAAGTTACAGGACATGCTTGCCCTTGTCAATGTATTGTGAGTTTGTCGGTATGACAATTCTACAAAATATACAAAAACTCAATCCTATGTACAAGGTTGAGTAACAAAAGATGATACAATATCTTGGTAGCAAACCTTACAGTGAAAGAGATATAGTATCATCTAATCCCTCAAAAAAATATGTTGTATGGGATTAGCTTTGGTGCTGCTGTCTTCTTGCAAATATATATACATATATATATAATCTTGACATGTTGCTGAATGCATTAACTTCATACTGCTTACTCTAAATAACTTGTCCTTCATCAAGTAAAAAACCCAATAAGATTTTTATTTTCATCTTATTTACGACTGTTTGATAAATTATTCTAAAAAAAAAAGAAAGATTAAAGAAAATACCAGGTCCAACAACACTGGACTGAGTTAAGCTTATATTCTCAGTAAATGCAGCCCTTGAAGCAGATCCATCATCACAATGCACAGAGCTAGAGCATTCCTTGCTTTTCTACACACATACACACGCACACATATAGATAATTAGGTTGTATTATGTACATAACAATTTGATAATGATAAAATAATTTTATAAAACAACATAAATGCTGACCTTGGATGATCTTCTCTTCATTTTAGATTTGTTGATATTCAAAGACCTCATAGGCTCTTTGCAACCCCTCTTGTTGTGGCCCCATTGATCGCATCTAGAGCATTTCACACTTGAACTCCTTTTAAAGGTCTTCGGTTCACCAACTTCCTTCCTTCTCTTAGTTTGAGGTTTGCCAGCAGCTCTAATAATCACTGGGGGTAGAAGATTATCATGTAACAGCAATAGCCAATTACTTTCATCAGGTACTGGATAAAGTTGGTGAGTGTATGTATTCTTGAATGAGGTCTTCTTGAGCAAAGGGTGAACATAATCATCTACATTAAACCTCATGGCATCAATACAACATATTGCATGCTTGCAAGGCAATCCCGACACATCCCACTCCCTACAATCACAGTGTTTACCCAACAAATCAACTGTAGCTCTCTTAGAAACATCTTCCATCACCTCAAAAGTTTGGTTATGCCCAAAGATCACTTGTAATGACCTAGACTCCTCTCTAACTACCATAATCCTTCTCTTTACAATTGGAGGCAGTTCATCCTTCCAAGATAGTACTTGTTGCTGTCTCTTATGGATTAATGTCATCATTTTTCTTCTTATCTCCTCAAGCATTCTCAAGATTGGCATTGCTCTGAAATTTGCGATCTAATTGTTGAATGACTCAGTCATGTTGTTGGTGACGTGACTGCACTTGGTGTGTGTGGGAAAACAATGTTTAACCCAACAAACTACCGGAATTTCCATCAATCAGTCATGGGTAGCAGGGCTGATTTTATACAGTTCAGCCATATGGCACTTAAATTGGGTAGCATTTGCACTTCTACATGCTAACCAAAACTCTTTCCTAAGTAAAACACCTGGAAACTTTTGTTTAAAATTAGCATAGATGTGCCTACAACAATATCTCTTCAAAGCTTGTGGGAACACTCTTTCTAATGCATTTAATATTCCTTTTTGTCTGTCACTCATAAAACATAAGCCTTCTCCATCATTGTAGCCTATTTGCTCATATAATCTCTCTATAAAATACACCCAAGATTCAGTATTCTCATTCTCTACTACACAAACAGCTAAAGGATAAATGCCATAATTGGCATCAATGCTAACTGCAGATAATAGTACTCCTTTATACAACCCTTTTAAGAAACAACCATCTAATCCTATAAACTGCCTACAACCCCCAAAGAAACCCCTTCTATTAGCATCAAAGAACACAAAAAATCTCTTAAAATGAGGACTAACCCCTCCCCCCATCCAATCTTTATCTAAAGTTACTGTAGACCCAGGATTTGAAGCAATAATTGCATGCATATACCTAAACAGTTTCATATAGCTTGCTTTATGATCTTGGCCTAAAAGCTCTAAAGCCTTGTTCTTAGCTCTATACAGCCTCTGATTACAACAGGTTATCCCATATTTTCTAAATAACTCTGATCTAAGCACATCAATTGGCAACTCAGTGTTAGCTCTAAACAAATGAAGAAAGGTAATACCTATCCAGGTTGAGGTTGCCTCATAGTTTTCACTATTTCTTGCACAGGTGTGTTCTGAACAGTGTGTCTTAATCTGAAAATGTCTTTTATTCCAGTTTGGACTTGCATGTATCCTCCATGTACAGCCCTCAACAGCACAACAAAGTGTTACTCTTGACTTCTCATTCTTTACTCTTTTAAGTCTGAAGCCATTCTTGATTGCAAATACCTTGATAACCTTCCTGAATTCATCCACATTCTTGAACAGTTGACCAGGCTTAAGTATAATTTTCTCACCGTCAGCTGTAAACTCGAACCCCCTCCCCCCGAGTTTTGCTCGTATTTACAACAAGCATCTTGAGCATCCTCACTATCATTGTGATCCGATTCAGTACTACTATCATCTCCAGATTGATAGTCATTTAAGGCATCATCAAGCTGATCAAATTCAAACTGATTCAGCTCTCCTTCACTGCCAACATCTATATCATCTATATTTTTTTCAGGTTCAATTTCTTCCACATGTGTGTTATCACCAAGCCTCACTACTGCTATGCTTTCATATGAATCTTGCATTACAAGAGTTGCGGCAGCAAAATCAATAATGTTATTTTCATCATTTAAATCAGGCAGAGCAAACTCCTTCTCCTCAGCAAAGTCAACCCACTCCACATCTGGTTCAGGAGCCAATAGAACCTTGAACTGTGCATATGGGCTTTCATCTTCATCATTTCTATCTTTAGGCAAAGTTGAGTTGCCTCCGTTTTTTTTCAACTCATCTAATTCAGTTTTGATAATAAAAATAGCCCAACTATATTTCTTCTCCCTTAACTTATTGAATGCATCTTGCAAATCAGATTCTGTCTTCAAAGTGGCATAACTCGTCTCCCAAGGTAACATAACTTCAAATCTGACTTCAATTGCATGCTTAATAGGCTGGTCAAAGCATAAATCCCTAATATTAGCCCATAACTTCTTTAACCTGTATTGCTCTAGTATCACTGATGCAACAGTGAGCAAGTTACCTCCTACAACAGCCTCTATATCCATGTACACGGAGCTGAAAAAAAATTTGCATAAACACCGATTAACAATTAACACAGTCAAAATAAATATTTAAAACAATTACATTTACTGAGATCATAGGTACATTTATGATATTACACAGATTATATCTTATAGAAGACTAAAACTGAACATTATAACAACTTATGCATTAACTGCACTGTCACCTCCAACAACCCCACCTATCACTAACTACGCTATCGATGCAAGCAGATATATTCAATAATGAATTTACAAACATCATATATATTACAAACCTTAAACTGTTAAATTAGTAGCTGCATACTGATAGAAACTATCTTTTATGACTAACAACTGCAGTGGCTCAACCTTATAAAATAGATGACAAATCAAGAAAATTCACACTTCTACAGTTAAGCACTATGAAATAAACAAACAAACAGCCATCATTATTATCCCAAAAATCCTTTATCAACCTCACTAACTAGCCAGAGAAATAGAATATGCCATTACATAGAACAGTGGCTGCAACTTACAATTTGTGACATTTTGAGGTGCTAATTAAAAGTATGAGTGCATGAACATATCAAATTCCAATTGACATTCCACTTAATTCTACCTCATGTTATGTCTGAATTTTCTGTAATAAATTTTGCTACTGTAAAATTAAAAGATAGTTGTAAGTTAGTATGAAATATTTTTATCTGCTCAATTCGTGACATTGTATATACATACAAGTCAACAACCTTTTGTTTTTTAAAATTTTTTCCAGGTAATGTAAATTAGGAAAAAGTTTCATGAAGCACATCATGATATAATGGTGGAAGATGCACTGCCCTATGTTGAATTGAAAAAAAGTAAGATTACAAGGGGAGGCAAAATCGAGGAAGTAATAGAGGAAGATAATAAACAAATAGTCAAATCCTAGAGAAAAAGGCAAGAGACAGGAAATTATATCTCCAGCACAAGAAAAAACTTTAAGAACCACCACCACTGAGTTAACGGGTATGAAGGATTCAATTAAAGTATAGGCAAAAGCTAATCAATACCAAACAAAAAATTGACTACAAGATTATAAAAAACTAACTGCTAATAAATATTAAGCTGAAATCTAATTAACTGAAAAAAAAAAGTTCAAAACAAAAATACTAGGCTACTGGAGTTGCTAGTCCTGCTCGTAGTATTATTCGGCTTTAAGACTTAGGCCGAAAATAAAAGCTATCCTCTCTAACTACCATAAACACGCAAGCAAATCAACATACAAGGTCAACTGAAATAGGACACGGTAGAATTCTAAGAAAATAGTTAGTTCATATTGAGCTAATCCACTATGGAAGCACAACCATACCTCGATATGTTTAAACCCTCATCAAGTATAATTTTATAAGCATAAAAAATTACAGAGTTAGCCCATTAAGATTTACAATCTCAGAAGCCTATGTAGGTTTGTCAAGAAAAACCTGAAAGATTCTCTTCTCTTGAGTCGAATGCATAGTCTAGGGGGATGAACCGCCTAACGACTGGATAAAGGATGCACGGAGTTAGGAGCCAAAGTCATTTGCAACGACAACGAGCTGTGCAGACATGGAGAAGGGTGGAGGAACCGACAAACCAAGAAGAATGACTGGATAAGAAAGGATGTGACTCTTAGGGCTTGTTTTGTTTTGTGAAATTGGGACCTGGGGGAGCGAAATCGTGGTCTACAACCTGAGACATGGTGCGACATGAAGCAATCACCGAGAAAGGTGATCGGATTAGAGAAGATATGGCTGTTACGGGTTACGGGTAGGTTGATCAATTTTGGAGATCTGATTTGTAAAAGGATATTGTTTTGTCTTTGAGATGAATTGAATATAACTGAAACTCGATTATAAAATCGGGTCGGGTCGGGCCGAAATCACTTCAAATTTGAAGTATCACGTGAACGTGATGAACTGGTAATCAAACTAACATGATTTTTTTGCTAATTCAACATAAATCGAAACTGAAACATTCACGATACAGCAACACAACACAGTAGCACCAATCTTTCCAACTTCTATAAAATGAAAAAAATCAAAGGTATAATTTACTACAATAGTTTTTTCTTTAAAAAGAAATAACCTCTTTGCAGGTCCAATACCAGTCATGGAACCATGTCGCCGTCTGTATTCGCTTGTCGGTAGTCTTGTATCACCATCCAAATTTATCTTATTCATGATGAATCTTGATTCTCCAGAGTTTGCACACTTATGCTACGGGATGGATTTTTTTAAAAAGTAAATTGTGAAGTGTAAAGCTTTTGCAAACAAATTTACACTTTTGTTAAGCTATTATTTTTTGGATAATGAATTGGACAGGGTAATAAAATGCTGCAGTAGGTTTTTCGCGCTCACCAATACAAGTACAGTTAACTTTTTTAGTTTTTTTGAGTTTTAAATGTGCTTTTACAGTTTTAGCCTTGTATACTCATATTATACATAACTTTATACTAACTGCAGGGGAGGGATGTAAAAATACTAACATACTTTCTATTAAACTGTAATTATGTGATACCTCAGGGAGGTATGTAAAAATAACCCCCGCTAATATTGTGACAATTACACATTTTAAAAATAATGATTCGATGTACTTTCTCAGATTTTATTTTTTTTGATGGAGCAAAATTTATTTGGGTCGGCTTTCGAGATTTTATATTCATTAAATTTTATTTTAACATTTATTATATTATTTAAAAATAAAAAAATATATAAAATTAAATAATAAAATAACACTGATTAAAACTGTGAGTTGGATTTATCGATAACAAGTGAAAAATGTAAAAACTACAATAAATTGAGTCATGAGATCCTTGTTTAGTAAAACTTTAATGTTTTAGTGCATCTTATTGAAGTCTTATTTTATATTTGAACTTATAATTAAGAATCTCTTATGTTTCAGCTTGTTATAACTTAACATTTATTTATAATTAATTACTAATTCGTGTTCTTAGGTCACTGCAGTGATAGAGAAATACATGATTACATTAATTTTAGATGCAGAAGAAGCAAATATTAGAATTACCCCCTTTTTTTGTAATTAATAAAAATGAAAAGGGGGAAATGCACTGGAGATTTTCACAAATTCTACAAGGAATTAGTGACGGCAGCAGGTTTAACATGAGTTTTGTTTCCCGGATTTGGAAATGTTGCGGCCCGCAGTGGGGCAAAGTTGGCTTTGGCAGCGGCAGGTTTAAAATGAGTTTCGTTCCTAAGTCTGGAAATGCTGCGGTCCGCGATGCGGCGCCGTTGGCTTTGAAGTTAAATGAAAAAGTAATTTGGTTAGAAGAATGCCCAACGGATATTCGTAATGAATTTTTTGTTTAATATCATAATATTATGCTTACTTAGTTAAATTATTTGATATATATTCAATTTATAGAAATTTATTATTTGAATTAGAAATGATAAGGTTTAATAATTATTTATCAATTGAACTAATTTTCCATAAGAATTCGTCATCTGAATTAATAATTATCTATTATTTACACCAATCAAATAGTGACACATTATTTATTACATTAGTTGGGATATAAATATAGAGTATCCTAATTAACTAAATAGGCATGATATTATTATATTTTTAAATTTGTTGGGTATGATATTTTAAGTGTACACAAATATGAGATCGAAATAAGATCGGAGGACGAGACAAGAATGATTGAAACAAAAAATTAAGAATCTTAAAATGACAAAAAAATAATGAATGACGAGAGAGAAAAATCATAATTAGCACAGTTTATGTTGCATGTCATAATTAATATAGTTAAAAATAAAAAATAATATAAATAAATTATGTGTGCAAGTGAAATTTTCATTTGTAGTAAATTATTTTTACAAAAGCTTGTACATGCCTCATTGCTCATAAATTGACATGAATCTAACCAGAAGTTAATATTAAAAAAAAAAAATTGGAGGGGGTCTAAAATTTTAAGGGAGTAGCAAATACAATGTTTAAATTTTTAAAAATTTGTGAAAACATTATGGATGGAAATTAAGGAAAATAAAAAAACTAGAGAACTTTTATAATTATAGCGAATGTAGACGACCACATAATGTAGGATTATTGATTTTTGACAACAACTAAATCTAAATATTACGGGCATATTATGATGGTTAGTAATACTTATTCATTTTTTATTAATATTAATTTCATCCCCCATGATTAATATTAATAATATCTTATATATACATTATAAATAAGTTGTTATATTAGTTGAGATTCAAATCTGAATTAAAATTAGTATTCTTAACAATACTTTTTAATTAAATGATTTATCTAACATGACCTTGCCATTATATTTTTTGAATATTTCTTGTTGATATCGAATTTAGGTCGAGTTGCGCAACGACTGGAATTTTGTACCAACATTTGAATTTGTAGTTGTTGGGGGAGATGGTTCCATGTTGCTGTTTCTCTATCGAGTAGAAACTTGTGACCTCGAGTCACCTATCACAAGATTATCTGACTTTTACAACAACCAATTAGATAGGCGCCGAATGTTTTTCTAGCAAAAATCTTTTTATGCTTGAGTCAGCAATCGAGCTTTGCAAAAAAGATTTTCTTCACAACTCTGAGGTTCTATTATCACTAATTTAGGTGAAAAGTCCTTAACTTCAAAAAGGAAGAGAAATGTGAAATACAACTGCTAATGAGTGGGCAATATAACTAGTAGTGAGTAGGCTTCCTGCTAAATCTTTCACGGGAACAAGCTAGTCACCCCTTTGACTAGCTCTTTGGATTGACCTAATTTGTACTCTCTCGTGAGAACTTTCCCTGACCAGACACAGGCGGCTAGCCATTCGCATCCTCCATTGTGCTGGAGCTAATATCCTGTAGTGGAACTTCTATCACCCAAACATTTCTTTATATTTTAAAAAATTTTCATTACATTTCATTCGTATATTTATTCTGTCTCTAACATTTTCGTTATATGTTTTATGCGAAAAATTTTGTGACCCAAAAAAAAAAAAAAAAGAGTTCGAGGAAAAAAAAAACGTTTTGTTTTACAACAAAAAAAATATGTGACATTGCATGATCGGACTTGATATATTTTAAACATGACCGATTTTCTTATAATATATATGCATGCATAGCTTGTAGATGACCAGAATACCATCACCTTTTTTGTAAAAATAAAGAAAATGACCTCAAATTTTACGAAGTGGCGAATAATGAATGTAATTGTCGATTTTAAAGTAGAAAAAGTATGAAAAACTGATTAAGAAATTGGCAAGAAAGAGTTAATTTGAAAAAAAAAAAAAGGGAGAGACGAAAGAACGAGGTCATGGCCACAAATTTTAAGGGGGAGCCACGATTATATGATGAAATCAATTTAAAAAAATTAATAAACAATGTATAATCTGTAATTTCAAATTACAATTATCACAATAACTACTGAAGTTTAGAGTAGTTTCGTTGCAATTTGTAAAGCAGAGGACCCGTACGTAAGGAATTATTCTCTCTTGAGTTGATTAGAAGTTTAATGTAAAGAAAAGGGGCAAAGAGCGAAGTGCTTTACTTTTTATATAAATAGCAGAAGTGGAGTAGTCTCTCGCCATTCTTCTCGTTGAAACTGTATTTTTTTGCTAGGAGAAAGCCGAGAAATAGCTTTGTCTTTCTCCTATTTCTCCTGGTCCTGGTAAATGTGTGAGCCTTGAATAAATAAATCAGAAACCAAGTGTCACTTGTGCTTTGTGGCCCCTTTCAGAACCAAATAGAATACACCGGCAAAATAGCTTGAAAAAATATTAGTAATTTGTCTAGAAGCAACAGCAACAGATTCTCTCAATTCTCGAGTTTGTTTTTTCTTTATTGGTTTTCAATCAAAGAAATTGCTCAAATGTCTTCTGATCTTTTCACGTTTGACAACTTCTTCACTGATTCTTTCTCTTCATTTTGTGACTCCTCCATTGATATTCTTGAAGCAAACAACTACAGCCCAATTGGTGAATCCGCTTCAATTGACCAATTTGCTCATAGTCTCCTCTCTAGTTCACCACCCAGCAACATTCTTGGAAACCTAAGCCTTTGCCAAACCAATAGCAACCATTTGCAGACTCTTCCAGCAAATGGGTATCAAGATTTCTCCTGTTTGGACTCAATGGAGGTGAAAAGCGAGGATTCTCCAGTAGGCTTTGATTCTTCTTCTTCTTATAACCAAATTCAACAAGAAACTTTGGTGCTTCCTCACAGCTATAGCGGCGTTGAAAATGTAGCTAAGTACATGCAAAGAAGCTACAGCAGCAATTCTTTTGACGGCAAGCCTGGTTGCTTCTTTCAACCCCGTTTTGATTCTGTCTTGGAGTCTCCAAATTTCTATAATCAAGCCTTAAGCTCACCGGAAAACAGTTTTTTCGCTGGACAAATGAGGAGGGTTTGCAGCGCAGGAGATTTACAAGTTAGTTCACGTTCATATTCGAATTCAATCCCCTGTTCCGTTTCTGCTTCGTCTGTTTTATCTTAATCTTTTTTTTTTTTGGGGGGCCACTTCATGTTTAATTGACTTTCACCTTTTTCTACTTGGAAACTGAAGAATACAAAAATTCTGCATAAAAGCCAAAGGTCCTTTTCAAGTGCTTTAGCAACAGAGAGCTCGTTTATGGAGGAAGCAAACTTTAAAGTTGGTCGTTACAGTGCTGAAGAGAGAAAAGAAAGGATATTGAAGTACAGAGCCAAGAGAAATCAAAGGAATTTCAACAAGACAATTAAGGTATTTTAATTAATGTTAATTTTGTTTAATTAATCAACGACTGTATCTTCTTCATAGAAATAGAATTACCAGCCAGTTGAGAGTAAAGTTTTATTTTGTGTTTCGCTTTGATTATTGTTTTTATTTGGGGGCAAGTATGCGTGCCGCAAAACACTAGCCGACAACCGACCTCGTATACGTGGCAGATTCGCACGCAACGACGAAGCTGGTGATGTTCCCAAAGCTGCATGTTCTGCCAGAGATGAAGACGAAGATGATCTCTGGGTACCCTCTCTCTCTCTCTCTCTCTCTATATATATATATATATATTTTTTTTTTTCTCTACTCTTTTTCTTCTCTCTCTCTCTCCCTTTTTTTTTTATAATTATAATAAAATAATAACAATTATTTTAGTAGCGCAACCCAGTACCTTGTTTAATGTTATCATTACAATGATAGTCTTAATTAAATATGTTGTTAATTTGGCTTCTTGCAGCTTGATGGGTTGCAGCAAGAAGAAGAAGAGGATGGGGCAAATAGAGGAGGAGGAGGAGGAGGAGGGCCTTTTGTTAGCAGTTTTGGCCAGTATTATGGCTGCTATTGACATAATTAACTAGCCGAAGCATCTCTAATGTTTAGGTTCATGCAATTGCAAAGTGCACCAATAATGCCCTTTTGAGCTAAGAAATCCAATGGGACTTTGAATAAGTTAAGTTAGTGTATGTTGCTGAATTTATTTTTTATTTTTTTTTTCAAGTGGGGTAGTTGTAGGCTAGGTATAGCAGCCTTTTCTTCTTCTTCTTCTTCTTCTTTTCATATTTTCTCAGTAGTCTTTGTATATACGATAATGAATGGTAATAATGACTTCACTACAAAAAGACAGGTCTTCGACATAAGGTGACAGTCTCTTCGTTAATTTGGTCACGGAGGTCTCAACTCTAAGCATGAGCAACTTGAAAGTTACTCATGTAGCCATTTTAAACAATTCATTAAAGCTAATCATTCAATAAAATTTCTTACATTTTTTTTTTTTTTTTTTGCATTCATACTCATTTTGGCCCAAAATGCCCCTAAAACAAAAGGATGGCTCCACGTACAATGCCACATTAACGTAAAACAACTTCGATCGCTTGCGCCTTGCGTGATGTTACCATCACTTGGCGACGGCACCATCGCCAAATCCCTAACAATGGCAACAAGCATGGTAGCAAATTGAATAAATGAAACGTCTGCGAACTTATTTTATAAACACTTTTAGGTTGGATATCATAGAGAATGGCATAAAGTGAACAAGAACAACAAAAAGAATGATATTAAAGGCATTTTAACAACACTTGCTACGCAATACCTAACAAACACCTTTTTCTAAAAAAAATATTGTAAAATAACTCTCAATTATCATGTCCAATACAAATCTCTTGCTCATTTATTATGAAAAATTCTCCAAAAAGCCATTAAATTTGATCCAAAGAAAATGGAAAAACAAATTGATGGAGAATGAAGAAAATCCAATGCTTTGTTCCCCAATAAGACAATGAGGTTCGAACCTGCGCGAATAAGGATTCAGGTGTTGGTTAGTATTGTTTCAAGGGTATTTTGGTTCATAATGGGTGTAAACTATTAAAAATGCAAAAGATCTTGTTGAATGATTGGTTTTAGTCGTGAATTTTTGAAACTAGTTGCATAGATAAATTTTCCAATAACAACTTCAGTAAAACTATTGCAATTTATGATTTTGATTGATATTTTCATTTTTAGCTCCAAACATCTACAATATAAAAGTACTTTTATGGAAATGAACCAAGTTCTTTTCCAAGGCAGGAAAAGTACGCAGCTTTGCTTGCCAGTGTTTCAAAATGCAATATCAAAAGCGAGGTCATTCAATGTTAGTTCTCTTTTTAGCGTCCTGAAGAATCAAAACTCCTGTCAGTGATTCTTGGTAAAACAGTAAGAATACTCTGGTTTTAAATATCTGCTTGTAGATTCCATTTGGGGATAGAGCTGGCAGCGATCTATCATTAAAATAAATAATTTGTGCTCTCCAGGTCCATGTATCAGTTGGGCAATTTGGACAATTTTGCCATTTTGTCATGGCAATTTGCGGTTGAAAGTTGCTCTAACTTCCAAAAGAAATGAATTTTTTTTTTTTTGGGCCATGTTATTGGCATTCCGCAGTTAGAAAGAGAGGGCAAGTTGTGAAATCTCTGTTGGGAATAATTTAATTCAGTATATTCAGAATTCTGTGTTATTTTACTCTGTAGACTACCCGCTTAAAGCAAAATAATAATAAATAAATAAATAAATAAATAAATGAGGCAATGTAGCCGTAAAATATTTTTTTATTTTACTCTGTAGACTGCAATGGCAAGCTAATCAAATTATAGGAGAAATTTACGAGGCCAACTGGGGAGCCGGCCACGCTTTGATTGACTAAAAGAAGTTACCATCATGTGGCAAAGGCCTAATTGGCTTCTAGTTTGTTCAATTTTCTGGGAATACGATTGGTTAGTTGAGACTTGAGAATGATCTTGTTGTTTAATTTTTCTTCACGGTAATCATTGTCTATTATTCGGCCCAGAACATTTGATTTTGGCTTTCCCCATGAGACATCCTTGGCATGCCTGAATTTGGAAATAAATAATTAAAAAAAAATTGAGAGATATATATTTCTTTAATAATGTGGATTGTTGAAGTAAGATTTTGTTTAATTTTCCAATCAGAGAGCAGTCAAAAGAATTTCCTAGTGTCAGTGGATAGCTAATATATAGTTTATGTTTCAACTCTTTAGTGCTGTCAAATCCGTCGCCTTAATCATGACAAGGCGCAGGGAATTTTGAAGTCTCAAGTCTCAGCTGTAGGTCTGTAGCACGGAGAATCTTTTCTTCTGTTCAAAACAAGTTTCTCTCCAGGAGGATACATTTACGATACGGGGTTTTGCCGTATCTTCAGAAAGAGCACCTAAAAAAAAAAAAAAAAAAAATTGATGCAATTTCTTTAGTTACTTAGGTTATGTTTGTAACTGAGGTGTCGTGGCTTTTTAGTTCACAATTACTGTAAAGAAAATTATACTATTTCAGCAGTTAAAGCAATGTATATATATATATATATTCGCTATATGCTGATTATTATTAAGTAAAGCCTAAACCATTGTCTTCTACCGATATTGTTTGTATTGTATGGAAATTAGAAAGTAGATCAATTATCAATTGACCAAAAAATAAAGTGGTGTTCCCTAGAGTCAGGATGGTACATCAATAAGCATTTTCTCCGGAGGGACACAAATATTTAAGTTCCAGAGTGGTACGAGCCCAAATCTTCAGGATTCGATCCCTTCAAATTGAACAATTGACATGATAAACGTCTTCAAGATTAAGCAGCCGGTCGCAAAAGATCATCCCAAACGACAGCTTGTGCAATTGATGTATCTTATTCTGATGTGTAAAGTGATGCTTTCATTTATAAAGCCCACGTACTGGTCCTGTGTACAAAGTCATAACTTTGATCAAGCTTTGGCATCTTCAATCTTTATAATTATCAATAATTGACCGCCTTTGCCATGTTTAGATTTGTAGCCTATATTATTAGGTCACCTATTCAATCAGAAATGCTGAGCGAAACCCATAAAGAAACAATTCAGCATCTATTGAGAGCTGTCGCAAAAGGAAACCAAAGACCGAATCTTTTCAATCCACAGTTTGCCATTTGATTTTTCTTGGTCACAAAATTTATCATTATGTGATCAAATCTCTTTATCGCTTAGCAGAAGACATCTTGCGCTGTTTTGAAAGAAATGTGAATAAAATGGAAGTATAGCAGCAACAAAAGTTAATGGGGAGAGCAGTATGCAAAAGAATGCTTATAATAATCCTAATAGTATTTGATCATGAGCACCCAACCAACAATGATTCCAAAGACTTACTTTTGACCACATCAATATTGAAAGAAAAGAATTAATATTACTAACAGCTTCAATATATCCTATTATTGTACTGCTCTAGATTATGAAAAGATTAATCCGTAGGCTTATTGAAGAGATGCCCCAGACAAAAAAAAGAAAGAAAAGGAAGTTAGAAAAAAAATAATAATAGTCTCGGGATTGCAAAGACGTTGAAAGGAAAATGAATGATGAGAAAATTTGTCGACTCTCAACTGTCTTTCGTGTAAAAATATTCAAGTTGGTACGTCAAAATTCCAAGCTACAAATATTTGGTGCTTCGTCATTCAATTATTAAAAGAGATATGATATTAAAAGCAAGCGCACGAATGGTTTTTATGATTGTTAAGTGGACTAGCTTTATGTTTAAAAATAATTTCCATTGAAGCAGACAAGAAAGATCCCTGTGTCACTCATGATGAAGCTTTTGGTTAAGGCAAAAGGAATCATAAGAAAAGCAAATTGGAGGAGGGACCAAAAAAAAAAAAAGATGAAAATTTTGAAGAGTTTCGTTTCTTTAGCGAAGAGAATCAGGTTCTACGGTTACTCAAATTAACAGGTAGCGGCGTCCAAATGATCCAATTGCTGCTGCCAGCACTTTTAATAGGATGGAATATATATCTCAAGCAAGTTTTTACCGTAAAACCATCTCCACTGATAATATATGTCAATATCAGACTAACAATGTTTGGAACAGGAAAAGATGGGCATATAATAGAAAGCAAGCTGAAATGTATGTCCATGGCATGCATAAATTAAAAGAATTTTATAATTGTATTTAGGAAATTTGTGTTTTGTAAGGGTGAGACTTTGTTATGATTGGCACACTGAGTCTTTCTTTGCTGCTGCCTACTGATAATAGTGTGGTATGTTTTGTCTCCACTCTCCACCACTTGTGGGGATTAATCGAGAGATGTCTTTTTTCAAGCTACTACAAGTATTCTAGTTTGCTTTTACTCCCTCTCTCTCTCTCTCTCTCCCCTCCTCCCTCCCCCCCTCTCTCTCTATAGTCTATTCTGCTTTGCCTTTTCAGGGCTTGGAATAAGTAAACTTCAAATGAGCGGCGATGGTCTCTTCATTGTGGCTCGGTGAAGTGAATCTCTTTCGCCTTGCTGGCTTCTGGGAGAGAAGAGTAGTAGCTAGCTAATTTGCTTTTCGCCTTTTCTTTCTCTAACCAATTGCATTTTCTATGCAAGTGCTTTCATAATAGAGTGCAAGCTAAATAAAGCAAATTAACCACAAGGAATGTTCCAAAAGCAGTCAAATGCTAGTCTTCTTAGGCCTTTGCCAGGCAAATTGAAAATAGAAAAACTCCTCCGACGTGTCAAGACTCCATAAAGGCAACCATCAACTCCACTCTCTTTCTGTCAAAAGTGCTTGTTCTGGCCTGGGGTCACTTACCAACTCTCAGATTGTGACATCTTCTAGTTTCCGAGACAAGGGGGAAAAAAAAAATCCTACTTTGTCAGAAATATATGGTCTCCACAAAACTTGTGAACGGTTCAGACCAAAATGCTCCATGTTCTGTTGTTGGCGGTTGCGGTTCATAGATACTTGCACTTCGGGTATCATAATTGATCTGTTTCATTTCGTGCTAGGTAGCACTTCTCACTCTTCTTCTAGTTTCGTGCTGGCTTCATACCCTGCCCTCCTATTTTTCTGCTGCAAGTTGAACCTCTAAAGCCGCTGCCTAACCCAACTTGGGGTAAATCAACCGTTAGTGAAAGTTGTTGAAATTTATTGATATTTCAAAATATTAATTTCCTATATTGTAAGGAAGTGAGGGTAATTAGTTTTATATTTGATTTGAAATTAGTTATGTGATTGATTTAATTATAAATTACAATTAAATATGTCAAATCTAAATGTGATTTGAATTATTTAAATTGAATTAAGTTGTGAGATTTATGGATGACTAATTCAAATCAAATAAGGAAAGTGAATTCCTAATTTAATTTAAATTAGAAAAAAGAATATAGAAGATTTTTCTATATAGAGAAGATATAAAATACTTTCAAATAATAATTTCAATTGATCGTTCCTCCTATTTTATGTCTTTCCTTCGTAATTTTCTTTTCTTATTCTACATTGTTATTTAGAGTACAAACTCATAAGAGTAGTATCATTGAATTTTAGAGATTAATTCGCATTATGTATGTCCCTATTGCATTGAAAAATCTTTCTGAAGGAGTAGAAATTAGTCTTAAGAATAGTGTATCGTACATATTTTAACGAATTTATAATTGCTTCTGGATGAATAGTGTCAATGGATGAACAGTGCCACCAGATGAACAGTATCATAAACAGTGTTGTGAGAATAGTACCAAGTGAACAGTCTTTTTTCTTAAAGTTCTATTCTTAGGGTAAAACTCAAGACTCAATTCAATTTAGATTCACTAAAGCAATATCAACTCAAATTTCTAACAATCTTAAGACCAATCTTATAAGGTTTGATTATTGCTTCAAAAAAGGTATGCTAAACCTATTTCTTATAATATTATTGATGAAATCTAAGATTTGTGATTTTTTTCCTAAAATATATATGGTAGTAGATCTTAGATCTTAAAAATATTTCACTAATGACTTTAATATTTTGAGTATAGTTAGATTGTAAACATTGGCTGCCTAAGATTTTACTGAAATTTATCCTAATAAAGAGTTATTGATACACTACATATCCAAAGAAATCCTTTGAAACTTGTTTCAAGAAAATCAGATAAGAATTCAATTTGTAATGATTTTTTGAATTCAAGTTTGTTATGCTGGAAATTTCTAGTTTCAGCACAATTTATGAGTTGCGATAATATTTTATCAAACTTAGACTTATTCAAAAATCATGAAACTTGGAGAATTATTTCCTATATATGTCTAGTATAGGTTTGGAAAATTTCACAATTTTATGATTAAAGAATAAATTGTTTTGAATTTTTTAATTCAATGAGGTCATAGCAGAAAATTATGTGATAGGTTTCTTGATGTCTAAAACAAAAATTGTTTTAAATTGTTTTAGATAGAATCAAGATATGAAAATTTTATTACTGAGAACCCTATATGTTAGCATACTTAATGTAAAATTTGAGATTATTCCAATTAAGAAATAAGTTATTAAAATTTAGAGACTGAAATCTATTCTATTGAGGAATGGATAGTGATATTTGAGTCTTGAAGATAGAATTTGATTAATATAATAGAAGATTAAGGAATTAAATTCCAAGGTAAATCTATTTGAGAATTATGCTCCTCATAACAGAAATTAGAATAAAAGTCCTAATAAATATTTCAATATCATTATTAAAGGAAAGAAAATTGTATTGTATTTATAAAACTTGGGTGCTATGTTAGCCAATATAGTAATTAAGCTGAAAGGAGTAAAGACAATGAAATCCTCTATAAACCGATTTGGCTAAAAGACATGACTTTATTATTGTGGTTATCTTTGAAATAAACATGGTTGTTTATATTTTGATGAGGGAAGTAGAAGAATTTGTTTTCCTTGATGACTTCTGGTCTACACTAGTCTTAAGCAAAGAAAAATTCTTCTTAAACTTATTGTGAGAGAGTTGCCTCATTAAGTAAATATACCATGTTCATAAAATACAATACCATTTGAATTATGTCTTTACACTAAGTAAGATATAAATGAAAAGATCTTTTCGAGTTACAAAATCATATTGTTAAATAATGAAATATTTATTAGGAAAGAGATATTGTTCAGGTGAATTCTTCAAGATTATAATTCTCAAGTTAAAGATAAAAGGTAATCATTGCAACTTGTGTTATTGACCCTATAACATGGGACACATGGTCATGTGAAATTTTCTAATATCAAGAAAATGAGAGAACTTGGTATTTTGTCTAGTTTAAACTTGTCAAATGACAAATGTGATGTGTGTGTGGAATAAAAAAAAAATTCACAAAGAAGACATTTAACCCAATTCTGAACAAGTGGAATTGGATTTCTCAATTTAATTCACAATGACCTTGGTGATTTAAAATAAAAAATGCATTGTGAAGGTGAATATGATTCAATCATATTTAGTGCTTATTATGAGAATCATGGTAGTGTACCAGAAGTGACATCTCTATTTTCATCTTAATAAATTAATGTAGCTGGAAAGAAAATAGAATGTTAAAGAATATGGTAAATGCCATGGTAATAAGTTTTAGAGCATTGTTGAACTTATAGGAGGGAAGCTATATTGTTAGTTAGCCATATTCAGAATAAAATATCTTAGAAGAAAATAAGAAAGACACTCTATGAGTTATGAAGAGATGGTAAGTCTAATTTATCATCCCTCAAAATGTGGGGGTGCCATGCGAAGATTCTTATACTTAATTCTAAAAGGATTAAGTTGAAATTTTAAACTATCAATTGTTATTTATAGAATATGTCAAGAACAATACTACTTACAGATTCTTGTTACTTAAAAAATAAAAGACTTTTGTTTGAGGCAAATACCTTCATTAAGTTTGAGAACATTGAATTCTTTGATTCTATTTTTTAAAGCAAGCTCACATTACTTATTTATCCCCTGAAAGAGTCAATTAAATAATTCTCTTGAAAATTCAAATGTTGGTTATAGGAAAAGTAAACTGATAAAAACACTCATTAGTTTTGGTAGAGAATTCTATATTTTTCTTATCGACAATGATCCTTAAACTTTTAAGGAAGTTATGGCTTCCTAAAATGCACCTCGGTGGAGAGAGACAATCAACAATAAATTAGAGTTCCGTCATGAGCAATCATGCATGAGAAGTTGTTGTTTTGCCGTAAATACAAAAGTTATTAGGTGCAAATAAAATATTATGAAGAATTGAGAATAGAAGGACCAATAGATTATTATAAGGTAAGATTAGTTGCCAAATGATTCTTATAAAAGAAGAACATAGATTATTTTGATACCTATGCTTTTTTAACGCAGATTGCATCCATTAGAGTTTTGATTACATAATTACAATTCATATGTAACATTAGATGGATGTCAAAACTGCTTATTTAAAAATAAACTTAGATGTGAAAATCTACATAAGACAACTAGAGGATTGAACAATTCTAAGTATTGAGTAGAAATGTATGCAAATTAGTTAAGTCATTATGTAGCTTAAAAGAAGCATTAAAATAATGGCATGGAAAGATTGATAAAGTATTAATATCAAATGGATATGCAAAAGAGACTAAAGGAATGCTTGCTTTTAACTTCTATTTAAAGAATAAAGGAGAGGTAGATGCTATGCCAAGCATAAAAAATCACTAAGATTAGGGATGGTTTTATATTATCTCAAGAATATTATATAAAAAAAGTTTGGGTATTACAAAGAAAAATTGGTTACTGTAGCGTATGAAACTAATACCCACCTTAAGAAAAATATAAAGCATAATGTTAATAAATTGAGTTATGCTAAAATCATTGGTTGCCTAACGTGCTTTATGAACAGTGCAAGTTTAGTATTATATATATTATAGGCAGATTGAGTAGTTATACTCAAAATCATAATAATAATTGTTTGATTGCCTTAGACAAACTTATAAAGCATTCGAGAGCCGCCGTTAATATTGAATTTAACTATAGTAACTTTCCATTCGTATTAAAAGGGTATAACGATGCAAATTCAATTTCATGATAAGATAAAATTGAATCCACCAGTGGATATATATATATTCATACTTGATGGAGAAGTTATATCTTTAGATTCTCCTAAACTATTGTGTTTAGCACGTTTTACCATGGAGTCCGGGCTAGTTACCTTTAAAAAGGCATGAACTTAGGTTGAGTGGTTAAAAAACTTCTTAATAGATTTTGTTGAGTGCTAGAAAATGTATATTTATAAAAAAAAAATCTTCATTTTACATTTTAAGTTTTACTAACATTTCAATTTTTATATATTTAATTTTCTTGTGATTTAATTATATTTGTTTTATTATAATTAAGTATTTATGTATTTTAGGGGCATCATGATTATTTCACAACAAACGAGATATCAGATGATAAAACGAACAATAATTCTGAACTTAAGACAATTGAAAATCTTAGGAGAAGTATAAAAGCATAATTGGCACTGTTCATATATACGACATTATTCACATGTACGATACTGTTCATGATACTGTTTACAATATTGTTCACATATATAAATCGATGACGTTGCATTAATCAATGGCATGACATTGACCGATAATGTAGTAACATTTGATTGAACGAATGATTTGGCATCAACTGCTTATGTAACGTTTGACTAATGATGTGGCATTACCTGATTATATGTCATGATTCTGTTGAATTAAAATGTTTATGAGGTTTTGACCGATAATGTGGCAGTATATAGTGGACCAAAAAAATATACATACAGTACATGCATATACAGAGAATGATAGTCGTGATAATGTGTTTAATTCAATCAGAACTTGTCATGTGGTGCAGTTCTAATCATCTAAATTATTTCAATTTGATGGCTATAATTTATTCATTATATCTATAAAAAGAGGCCTCCCTCTAATTTCACACCTCTGAGTTTATTTTTTAACTTTATTTTCTGTAATTCATTCTCTATTTTGTATTTTCTATATATTTTAATAAAATTTTTATTTTACCCCTAGTTCAAATATGAGTAGTTAATTTTTTTTCAAACTGAGTTAAAGATGAAATTTTAACATGTTCCATAGACTAAATTTGGTAAATTTACTTTTATTTTTCTCTAATTTTTGTAGATGTTTTAACTTTTCATCGACAAATAGCACGATAAGCCCTTAACATCATATAAATTAGAGCGTAATTTATGAGGAGTGGATATCCCCTTGTGATTTAATTGATACTCATAAGGAATATTAAGCCTATGGATCTAGATACTCAAATACTTCATAATAATAGTTGTCATTTTAAATTATTCTCACCATTTCAATTTAAATTTTAAGATAATTTAAATCAATTTCACCACAATTCTAACCATCTATTTAAAAAATTAATTTTACACGCAATTAAAATCCATCTCCTCGTGAGATCAACATTTATCACTATTGATATATTCTACAATAGATTCATATACTTACGAGTTCAATAAAATTTACATAAAAAATCTTTCCACTATCATTTATCCATCTATTTTATGATCATATTATGATTGCTAAGCTCTTATTGCCAAGGAAAAGAGTTATGATATTTGATAGGAAAAGCATATAATTTTATATCAGATATAATATTTCTAAGCAGCTATTGAGATATAGGTTTCTAAACCTAAATTGTGATATCAAAGTTAAATTTGGTCAATTCTCTAATAAACTACTATATGAGGTTAGTAGTAATTACATTAAGGAGGATGAAACTTCTATCTATAACAAAAGATAAGAGTAATGATGACCCTACTTATGTGAATAGAGATCCCATGAAGTAGGTTCATAAGGGTTAAAATAAGTTACTTGTTATCTTATGGCACTATCGATCTATTTATTTAAGTCTTCCCTATGGCGAGATAGTTGCTTATTACAGTGATTTATTTTATGTTTTTCCTTCATAATTTTCTTTTGTTATTCTACACTTTTATTTAGAATGCAACATCATAACAGTACTATCATTGAATCATGGAGATTAATCCGCATTATGTGTGTCCCTATTGTATCGAAAAATTTTCCTAGAAGAGCACAAATTGGTCTTAAAGATAATATATCATGCACGCCTTAACAAATATATTATTACTATTGGATTAACAGTGCTATTAGATGAACATACCATGAACAATGTTGAGTAAACTATACTCACAATTATTTTTTTTGAAGTTCTATTTTTCAGAGTAAAACTCACGACTCAATTGAATTTTAAAAAAAAACTTTAAAAAATATAGTTGTGAGTTTTTTTTGGGTAAAACTCGCGATTCAATTAAATTTGAATTTACTGAAATAATATCAACTCAAATTTTCAACAAAAGTCATTTTTTTTTTTACTTTTTCTCCTTTTCTTAGGAAGAAAATTCTCAATGATTGCAAATCAATACTCTAATTATCAATATTACACTTTTACTACCCCAAACCACCAAAAAAAAGAGAAAAATACTACTCAAAACTTAATGTTGATCTTAATTTTGATACAAACATATGGTGTATAAAATTTACACAACTATAACTTTTAAACAACAATAATAAAATATTTAATAAACTTAACTTTTATATCTTAAAAACTATATTAATATAATTTTTCACTTATATAATAAAAACTTATTATATCTTTAATAATTTTATTAAAATTATTATATAAAATTAATATTTATTATATACTATTAACTTTTATTTTATAATTATAATTTTTTTCATAACAATTACAACTTAAAAATTATAACATTTCAATTCCGATCACATCATTCCAATCACACCGTAATCTTTTATCATATGTACATAACATACTCAATCTTAACAAGCGACAGTTCTCTTTTTATGCTCGGCCTTAGCGCTAATAACTGATTACAGAAGCCATCAAAGTTTTAAGCTACAATAACGTAAAGCAGTTGGATATAACCGATTCTTGAATAACAGAAGTTCTTGACAATTTCACCTCAACTACCTGCAGTCTTAGCAACCGCTTTATCATCAATCACAATCTGATAACTTGGATCATATATTTTTGCCAGGTAAAATTGAAACCACTTCTTCATTTCCAATTAACATACACGGTATAACCTCAGGTTCATAGTTTTGGTTCCATCTCAGATTTTGGGATAAAATTACTACGATTTTATAGTCTCACAATCTATCCATCCTTGGTAAAAACCTGCTGCAACTGGCAGATGCAAAATGCTACCTTCTTGTAGCATTGTGTTAAAGGCTAAATAAGTCATCAATCTGCAAGATTGGCTCCAGCATTATCTCATCCAAACCGTCTTTTAAACAAATAATGCCGCTTGGATGGATCCTTAGGCTTGCCCTTCTGGCCCGGACCGAGTTTCTTTTGCCCAGTGCTGCAACAGAGGAAAATAGAATAGATGGTCATCATAAATCACGACTGATTATGCACTGAACTGGATAAAGCAATTGAAAACTGAAAAAATTGTGAAGAAACTTTAAAGAGTTGTTTTTGCCAGGGATCATACCTGTATTCCATGTAAACCATCCCCTGTGCACCTGACATCGCACTCATGGATCCTGCAATGCGACGAGCTTTATGGAGGGCAATGTCATCAGCATCTTCATCTAATTGCTCTAAACCCACGGCATCATCACCGGCACTCAAAACCTGACATGTCAATAAATATGTAAGAAATTGCTTAACCTTGATCACACATTAAAAGCCAGACAAAGGAAAATACCTTGCCGAGAAGAGCCAGTTGCTCATCCAGACGATGGTAGCTCAAATCAGCACCCGAATCAGGGGGAGGCAAACTTGTTATTACCTATCAAAAATACATTTTAGAAGCCAAAGATACAATTGTGATGCATATGTGTCACGCATGTGCGACTGTCGATACACTTCAAAGCTTATTAGGTTAAACAGCACCATGCACAGTTATAAAAATGTCAACGAACTCAAAAGCAACATGAAAGCATAATTTACAACTGCTAATAAGTTTTATAGTTGCCCTTGACTCTTATTAAAAAATGGAACCGTTATTCCTTCAGTATGAACTCAACAAAGAGGTGACCCCATCATGCAGGAACTTCTAATATGGTATTCATTAAGACCCCAAAAGGGGAAAAAAAAAAACTATTTCCTAGCAAAATTTATGATAATAAACTTCCTAAAAAATATAATTTGTTTCTCAATTCCCACCGTGTAATGTGTCCCTTCTCATCAGCGAAACAATTCAAAATCATGTGAAAACCTTACTTCTGTAGTTACAATGCAGCTGGCTCCAAATTAAACTGATCCCCCTCCAGGATTGTGAGGGGAATTGAAACCTTGGCCTCTTGCTTCCACTGCAAGAGGCCAAACCACTATATTATCCCCTTGGGATATATTTAACTTCATCTAATAGTAAGATCTGACCACCAATAACATGACCAAATTCAGTCACAAATTTACATATGATGTACCTTAAAGCTATAACCTTGATCAATCAGAAACTGCTGTCTCTTAGTTGAGTAGAACATCTCCTGCAAAAACCAAAAAAAAAAAAAAAGGACTAATTTGAACCAAGGTCCAAAAAGGAATGTTTAGATACATCAGCAGTGGGAGGTTTATTGTTAACATTTACAACCATTTTTAGTTAAATGTCGCTTGAATTTTAGAAATTCAAATACGGATGGATGCACACCTGAGTATCTGTAGAAACAAGAGAATAGAAAAATGCGTTGTACTCCTCTTTACCTCCAGCCATTCTATCTTCTAGTTTACCCTGTTACCCCAAATGAAAATTTTTAAAATTTGAGAAATATTGTAAAGTTGAGCAAAAATGATCGTTTTAATATCACAAACAAGAATCATAACATTCATAAGAATCTGATCAGTTAAAATCTTTTTATACCTTGTCAGCATTGCCTTATCTATCTGTCTTCACTATAAAATTTATCATCACAATGACATAACATTCTAAAATTCTACTTCACCCATAATTTGTAAGTTTTCAGTACGTTAACTTTGGGTGATATAACATGCTTAAAATCCATCAAGTTGTCAATCAACAAAGAATACTCACTACTAAAGCCTAGCCAAAACTAACCTTTGCCCTAAGAATACGACCCAGACGTTGAGCCTCCTGTCGTCTTGACCCAGCATGAGACGAAATCTGGATGATCACATTAGCCTCAGGGATATCTATTGAGTTGTCACCCACCTGTAAATGGCAGAAGTAACAGTCTTCTCCATTAGATTAGGTGCACCAACTTTCACTTGCAATTGCATTCTCAATAGCCCTCATTGAGCAAGATCATAATAGTTGTCAGAAAAATAAAATGATGATGTTCATTCATAAATGCACCTTTGAAAGAAAGATAGTATTCACATCTCGACTACATTTGAAAGCCTGAAGAATCTTTGTCCTCTCAACATGGCTGCATGATAGGTGATTATTAATTTGAGACAAAAAAAGTCAAACAAAGCTGTTAAAAGCAATTGATGTCTATAAGCAACCTGGTAGCACCATAGATCATGGGTTTGCGAAGTTTCATAGCATACTCCGTGAGTGCAAATAGATTGTCTGCAAAAACAATTATCTTATCGCCACGCTGCTGTTCATGGAACCGTAAGAGAAATTCACAAGCCCTGAACTTGTTAGGGTTCATCACATAAAGTGCCTGAAAATTTAAGAGACACAAACCTAAGAAAAGACAATTGATAACAACTGAGAACAAAATAATAAATAAATAAAAATAGGTTGGTTGTCAACTACTTATAAAGCAGTGAAAAAATTAGCTTTATCCAATTTCACAATAGGAAAAAAAATTCACAATTTTAAGGAAAACAAAAAGTGCAGTAGGTGGAAGAAAAATAAGACGTGTTTCAATATTTGCAACTTATATATAGCATTAATTCAGAATTTTCATGTGGACACACCTGCTTTTTCTTGGAGTTTTCTTTCTTCAGATATTCAGAGAAGAATTCCTTTGTCATAGGACACCATACCTCAGCACACTGTACATTTGCAATAAATCCTCCTTTAACTAGATCCAACCAGTTTGCTTCATACAATTTAGGGCCAATAAGGAAATTCAAATCTGTAATTCTTTCATCCTCTCTCACAAGTGTAGCTGTGATTTAAAATAAAATTTGCACTCCTAATTAGAAAGGATGAAGATTGATTGCCGCAGATCATCAAAACTAATTTCATCATAAACATACCAGTAAGCCCTAGTTTGCAGTGTGATTTAGTAAGGCTGATAACTTTACGAAACATATGAGCAGGAACCACATGAACCTGAAGAAAGAAGCGTCATGGATACATCAACCCACAAAAATTCAATACCATTAAAATGTTGAATTGAATTTACAAATAACAATGGATCAGCTATGTGATTACCTCATCCATGAGCAGCAATCCCCATTCTCTATTTCTAATTTCTTCAATAATCTTTTCAGATTCTTCAGACCTTTTACCACCAAACGCAACCATATTATATGTTGTCACAACCACCCCTGCATTGCCACGAAATCTTTCTTTGCTATCAGAAGTAAAGCGACAAATTTGATCATCTTGTATGGTAGACCATAATTTGAATTGAAAGGCCCATTGATCCACAGAAACAGCATTTGTTGCTAAACAAAGACAGCTTTTCTTTATGCGGCATGCTGCTGAGACACCAACCAGAGACTTTCCAGCACCACAAGGAAGCACAATAATGCCAGATCTTGCCCTACCTGAAATTCAAATAATCATATTATGATCCCAAAAAAAAAGTTGCAAAATTAATTGTTCATGCTCAGGTCCCTGAGACTTATGGAATGATATAACGAAGGAAACAAGATGCAATCTAGTACAATGTAGCCTTATGTATGAAGAAGAAAATTACAATTGATAACACAATAAATGCAGTGAAAGATAAATTTCCTTTATTCCATTCCAGGTGGATGAAGATTTACATATAATATGCAAAAGATCATATAAAATACTTATCTGACAGTGACACAGCACCAACAAGACTTTGATGAGCGAATTACACAAATATCTGCAGTCAGCGATAAACTTACCATTTCCAAACATTTTACTGAGGCTCTTTTCTTGATATGGTCGTGGTTGAGCATGAGGCTTCAGTTCCATAGGAAGGTCAGGGTTGACCTACCACAACAAAGATATTTTCAGCCAAAGGATATGCTAAAACATCTGTTAATTAATGATCATGGTAGATCAAAAATCGATCTTCATAATTTTCATAGTGCAAATCGATCAAAAATCGATCTTCATAATTTTCATAGTGCAAATCTATAAAGTTGAAATATGCTACTCACATTATCATTTCTGAAATCATACTCCTCCAACATTGGATAATTTAAAGCATTTGGCAAGCAACGTTGTTTTACATTCTCAACCTGCCAGCAAAGAAATAGGGAGTTTTTAACTAATTTATACCTTTAATCATAGCAGCAAAAGCCTAACTTTCTGTCCTTCTCTTTTAACCAGCAGGAAATAAGTAACTGCACCTCAAAGTAACTTGACCAATTCAATCATGAACAGAAACTTGTAAGAATTCCTTCGTCACAGGGAATTAGAATTCATCAAAACAGTAGTCTAATCTACATAGATAACCAACTTCTTGAATAGACGAGTATATACTCCTATGCGCTCTACAATATATATTGACAAGATAATCAAGTCTCAAACAAGAATGACTTTAGTTGGGAAGTTCCAAATCATAAAAAATGAGTGGTTTCGGCATCCAAAATAGAACAAAGTCAATAGTTAGGAGACATGTTCAACAAATGAAAAAGCATGGACATGCATGATCAGTGTGAGGTCAACTTAAAAATATCACACACAATAAAACCTGCCTGGGAAGGGTCAATCTCAAATGAATGAGTTTCTTTCTCTTCCGCAGCAGCTGCCAATTCTGCTTCATTTAGCAACCCGTCGTGGCCAGTTGCAATTTCACCGGCAGCCTTGCTGACTGTAAACCCATCACTTCCATGTAGATTCTGAACAGGATAAACATACCAACCCAATCAAAACAAAAAACCTTCTATCTTGTGTGAGAACTGAAGAAATGATAGTTTCGTACAATATCTTAATTGAATTCTATGTAATGATCTATAAATTAAGTTGTATTTTACAGCGACACGTGTCAAAATCCTCACACTAAAACCAGATATTCTATAAAGCTAATATAATGAAAAACTGTCAGTCATAATTAGTAACAAACCTCAGAAACAATCCTAGCCCGAGATATAACATCATCGTGAAGCAACCTCTTCAAGACCTGCACGCATCAAGATTAAGGGTCAACACCGGCACTTAATGAACCAAAGGACCTTTCACCAAATTCTAGATAAGCAAAACCAACTTGCCTCTGGAAATGGTGATTCAACTAGATACCGATTCTTCTTAAGCACAAGCTTGACTTTTCCATAATTAGCCGTTGAAGCATGAATGAAGTCAATCATTTCCTTTGGTAATTTCGTTTTCGACAACTTATTCAACACAGAAATGATAGTCTCAGTCTCAAGTCCCACCGACACAGCCGCATATAATGAATGTGGAGTCAAATTATACTCATGCATAGACTCCGGCCTAGAACATTATAAATCAACATTGTCAATCATACGGAAAAGTGCATTTCAACTTGTAAAATTACAGGAAAAAATTTTGAATTAAGTACCTGCAAACTGGTTCAGCTATAGCAATGAGGAAGTCATATGCTTGTTTGTATAATGGAGAGAATGTTTCAAGAAATATTCGTCCATCAGCACAAGCCCATAAAGGCCGATTAGCATGATCAGGTTTCAGTTCTAGTTTGCTAAAATCACGTTTTCTCTCTTCTTTTTCACCTTCAATAATAGACAAATCATCACTCAATTGTCACCAAAAAAGAAAGAAAGTAATAACAAATTAGAATCTCAAACGTTTAGTAGTAAACTTAATTAGAAAATTCAATACCATCACGATAATCATCCTCAGCATCTTCATTGTAATAGGCATCATCGTCATCCACAAATTTACTGCTGTGATCATCCTGAAGAAAGTACTCGATTTTATAAGAACAGCAATTTCTTCAACATGAAAATGATAATTATGAGGAATTAATGACAACCTTATTAGAAAATTTAGGCTTTTTGCTAGGTCGGCCCTTGTCCCCTGAAAAAAATTAATTTTCTATCAATGATTTAATAAAATTATAATCCGATAATGTAGAAGGGGGGAAACGGAAGGTGTGCGCACCTCGGTGGTGGCTTTTATGGTGATCCATGTATGAGAATTTTCTTTAAGGATTTGCTTATAAAGCTTTTAACAGTGTAAATCTGCGTTGCGGATAGGAACGTCAAACACTGATATCAGAAGCAAACGCCGCTACTTAAATAAAGGAAGAAGATGGTTAAGAAGAGGCGGTTAATAATTTTGTTTTTTTAATTCATTTTCACTAGTCTTTCCAGTTCTCCGGTCCTTCTCATTGAAGAAATGATAACAGATTTAATTTTAATAATTTCTGTAAATTTTTTATCAGAAATATCAGTAACATTTCTAATTAAAATGTATAGAGTAATCGGTTATAAATTTTTATAACTAGTTAATATCCGATTGAAAAAATGATAAAAGATTTAATTTTAATAATTTTATAATTTTTTATTAAAAATATCAATAATATTTTTAATTAAAATATATAACATAATAATATAATTATAAATTTTATATAATTTTTTATATAAATTAATATGATATTAATTAATTAAATATTCTTTAATTCATATAATTTATTTTAATTATTTTATATTTTTATTTAATTAATAAATAAATATCATATTAATTTATATAAAATAAATTTATATAATAATTAATAATTATATTATCACACTTAATATATTCACATAATTAAATTAAATATCTTATTCTACGTAATTTATTTTTAATATTTTATATTTTTATTTAATTTATAATTTAATATTAAATTAATTAATATAAAAAATTATAATTATATTATTATTTATATAATAACGGTTTCAAAAAAATAATATATTATTAAAATATTTGGTTTTTTAAAAAAATTATATATTATTTACAGGAAAATATGGAGTATGCATGCCCCCAGCAATTATATATGTTTTTTCAAAGATATTTCTTATGGTGTTGCCAGCGAGTTACACGAGTGGCAGAAGTAGAGATATGGGTTCTGCAAAGCCCATTTTTTTAACTTGATCCATTAACGTTTAAGCCCACAATACGGGTGGGTCAGACAGGCCCATGTTTTAGTCCGGAGTAGCAAATGACCAGTCCTGTTCTGAAGTTGGAGGGCAGTGTAGTTATAATTCCTCCGGTACCAGAAAGGGCTAAAAATTTAACAGATTAAGAAAGCGGTTGAAGACCGGTTACAAGTGTTCTGAAGGACTACCCATCCAAATTCTCTCTTTCACCATTTTTCGTGTCGTTGTTGTTCATCGTTGAGGTCTCTAAAGCGGAAAAAGAGAGAGCTCACAGGAGGAAGAGAGAAATTAAACAAAGATGAGCGGTCACGATTCGAAGTACTTTTCCACGACCAAAAAAGGAGAAATCCCTGAACTCAAAGAAGAGCTCAATTCTCAGTACAAGGTAATACTTACGTTTCTTATTGTGGCTTTTTTTTTTTAAACTAAATCTTTTTTCATGTTGATCTCTGATCTGCATTAACTAATGCTTTGATTTGCGGCAGTTTAGCCTCTTTTTGTTGCTGGCTGATCACTGTTCTTAGCAGATCTATTCCTTTGTTTCGTTGTCTAGCCTAATTTATGGATCGTATGCTGAGGGCTGTAGTTATTTTGAAGGAAATTTCGTTTTGTTTGGTTGATGAGAAGACGCTTGGATAGAAAAAGGACAAAACTTTACTTGGTGAAGCGATTTGACTTTAGACGAATTGGAATTGGACTTCGTGAATAACTAATCTGTTAGGATACTGATTTATGGGAACTTTAGAAGAAACTATTGAATGTTTTAGAGTGTCACCCTCTTTAGAAACCATTGTTGGATTTGAAGTTAATAATTAGTGTATAAAACTGTGGTAGATCTGCAACACACTATCACTGTTATGGAGCTTTCATTCTGGATTCTAGGTAGAACATGGAATTAGTTTTACCATGGATGAATGTGGATTGGTGTCCCCTTTGACTTTGTTTGGATTTTGCTCCAAAATAAGTCCACAGTCATTGTTCATTGCTTCAACATCACTAACATCCCAATACTTTTATGGATTGGAATGCCAGGCAGTATTAAAGATTATTATGTCAACACTAGGATCATCATCTGGGCAGTATTAAAGATTATTGTGTCAACACTACATTCATTAGGGCATTTCTTTATATTTTCTTAGGTTTGCATGTGTTTATAGATCATATTTTGAATTTTCCCCCCGCTTTTTATGTTACATAGGATAAGAGAAAAGATGCTGTGAAGAAGGTGATTGCAGCTATGACTGTTGGGAAGGATGTTTCATCATTGTTTACGGATGTGGTGAATTGTATGCAAACGGAAAATTTGGAGCTGAAGAAGCTAGTTTATTTATACCTTATAAATTATGCTAAAAGTCAACCAGACCTAGCCATTTTGGCAGTAAACACATTTGTGAAGGTAAGAGTTTCTATGATGAATCTTGTGTCTGACAGTATGTTAATAATTAACATTGCCTTCAGCATCTCTAATCTACCTTTATGGTATGCAGGATTCTCAGGACCCAAATCCTTTGATTCGAGCTCTGGCTGTGCGGACAATGGGATGCATTCGTGTTGATAAAATCACAGAATATCTATGTGATCCTCTTCAGAGGTGTCTTAAGGTTGATATGTGGCCCTTGTAAAATAATTGCATATTCCCAGCTACTGGAACTAATGTTGAGTTCTGATATTCAATTAAGTATTTACTCTTTGCTTCTTTAACAACTAGTGCGGATTTATTGTAATTGGCTTGTACTTTGGTGCTTTTTTTTTTTTTTTAAGTCATTGTGTTATAATATTCTGACAGGATGACGATCCGTACGTACGCAAGACAGCAGCCATATGTGTTGCCAAACTCTATGACATAAATGCTGAGTTAGTTGAGGATAGGGGCTTTCTAGAATCTCTCAAGGATTTGATATCTGACAATAATCCAATGGTTGTAGCCAATGCTGTGGCAGCACTTGCAGAGATTCAAGAGAATAGTAGCAGACCTATTTTTGAAATCACTAGCCACACACTCTCAAAGCTCCTCACTGCTCTAAATGAATGCACTGAGTAAGCTTACATTTGAAAACTATATGCTTTTTCCTTCCTTAAACACTTATTTAAATTTGAAAATTTTGTTAATCACAACATTACAGGCAAGATATTGTAGCTCACTATGAGCTGTCTGTTTGATCTTCTGAGTATAGCTGATGCGCCCCCAGCGGGGGATTTTGAATGTCAAACTAGTTCTTGAAGATTTTTAATTCCTTCTTGGTTAAGGCTTATAATTGGATTGACTATGGTGATTCTCTGTAAATATGTCGTGGATCTTTCATGCTTATCTAGTGTGTTGAGATAGATGTTTTGCTTTCTGTGCACTCAACTGTCTATTTATGGTTCTGTGAATCTGAATATGGGGAGTATAATTGATTATCATGTTTTTATATATCACATCTTAGTTTAAAATGTGCCGTTACCTGTAACTGTCGAAAGGCTGTTCATTTGCATTAGACATCTTTTAATGTCACAATGCATTGTTTGACCAATTATTCACTAACCTTTTTGCAAGTTTTGGCAGTGAACCTTTAGTTTGCATTTTAATGTTAATTTTTACATTGTGTAGGTGGGGTCAAGTTTTTATATTGGATGCTCTCTCCAGATATAAAGCAGCTGATGCTCGTGAAGCTGAAAATATAGTGGAGAGGGTTACTCCACGACTACAACATGCTAATTGTGCTGTTGTACTTTCAGCTGTTAAGGTGTCTTTTACTTTTCTGTGCTGATCAGTATGCATCTTGTTTTACTAGTTTTTACATCAGTTATTGGTTTGCTTAGTTTCGTCATTTTTGACCCTTTCCAATTTTCTTCTGGCCATTAGATGATTCTCCAACAAATGGAACTTATCACCAGTACTGATGTTGTTCGAAACCTTTGCAAAAAGATGGCTCCTCCTCTTGTGACATTGCTCTCCGCTGAACCTGAGATACAATATGTTGCATTGAGGAATATCAACCTTATAGTACAAAGACGTCCTACAATTCTTGCCCATGAAATTAAGGTGATCAATAGATTCTTCCTTGCTTCATGATGACTTTCATGCTGTACATGAAGACTCACTATTATACTTAGCCTTTTAGGAATGATATGAGAAGAGACACCACACTTAAACTCTTTTGCTGTTGTGTTAGGTGTTTTTCTGCAAGTACAATGACCCAATATATGTGAAAATGGAAAAGTTAGAAATCATGATAAAGCTTGCTTCTGACCGAAATATAGATCAGGTTTGTGGTAAACTTAGTAAGAAATCTCCTGTATTAATTTGTTTTGAACCTCCAATTTCTTAATGAAACAGTGTGTATCATGTGATGGTCTTGTGGTGAACTCTTCTGCAGGTTCTATTGGAGTTCAAAGAGTATGCCACAGAAGTAGATGTGGACTTTGTCCGAAAGGCTGTTCGTGCTATTGGCCGCTGTGCCATCAAATTAGAGAGAGCAGCTGAACGGTGCATTAGTGTTCTGCTTGAGTTGATCAAGATTAAAGTAAACTACGTGGTTCAAGAGGCTATTATAGTTATTAAAGATATATTTAGAAGATACCCTAACACGTAGGTTACAGCTTTCTGATTCTTTTGACATCAGATGATAAAACATGGGAAACTTTCAAATTTTGATTTTGAATGTTTTCGCTGTTTGCAGCTATGAGTCCATTATTGCAACACTCTGTGAGAGCTTAGACACTTTAGATGAGCCTGAAGCTAAGGTAGGGCACTTGTTCTTTCAGCTGCTGAGTAATTTGTTGAGATATCTCTTTGCTGAACTCATATTTGTGCATCCTTGATCTGGTATCTCTTCCCGCAGGCATCAATGATTTGGATAATTGGTGAATATGCTGAAAGAATTGACAATGCTGATGAGCTCCTTGAGAGCTTCTTGGAGAGTTTCCCTGAAGAGCCTGCCCAAGTCCAGTTGCAATTACTAACGGCAACCGTCAAACTTTTTCTTAAGAAGCCTACTGAAGGTCCACAACAGATGATTCAGGTAACTCTTAAATACTATACTTGCTTATATTTCAAATTGCTTGGTTATTCTGGTTTTCATGCTCCTTACTTTGCCTTTTTGCTTTCTTCTGGCTTTTAAGTGACAAGTTAGAGTTTTGCCTGTTTGCCCTTGGTTATGGAAGAACTATATTCTACCTTTTGTGTGTTTCTTTAAATTTGAAGCTTCTGAAACAATTTATCCAGTGTTGACATTTGTTAATAAATTGTGGGTATGTTTATAGATGGTTGTTTTGGTGACAGTGTTATGTATATTCCAATTATGGAGAGATTGTACTTTTCAAATTAGAGTATGTATTGCCCAGTAGTAGTCATAGTCTGCTAATTTGAGAAAGCAAATCCTAGATTTTATATGAAATAGTTACATAATTATCTCTGTAGGAGCAATTACCATTTTTGTGAGATGTTGGGGTAACGAATAATTACTCTTCCATATCTACAGAAAGAATGGCTTTCATGTATCATTTCCTGTATTATTTGTATCATGATATTCTTGATAGACTATTAACATCTCATCACTGCAGTTGTACGTGTAGAATCTTCAACCATTCCACCCAATTCTCACTATATGGATTCATGCTTGCAGGTTGTTTTAAACAATGCTACTGTCGAGACAGACAATCCTGATCTGCGGGATCGTGCTTACATATATTGGCGTCTTCTATCAACTGATCCTGAGGTTTGTATTTACTCAAATCATCTTTTTGTATCACTTGATATAAACTATTATTCTCTCTGTTGCATTTTGGTGGTTGGGTTTTGTTGGAGTTGGGGGCGGAGTTGGGGTTTGTTAAAAGAGTGTATGTAATGCCACTGGGGTCCATTTGTTAACCATGCTTGCTAGAATTTGTCTAGCACCACCAAGGGAGTAACAACTGAACCGAATAACTATCTTATTTATGTTAAATTGAGGTTATTTTCATGAGTCCACCCAGTCCTCAGCCCTGGATCTGTAATGCTACTATTGAACCCTTTGGCTCTTTAGAGATATGTGTGGCTACTTAGATGTAGAACACCAAACGTTTTTAGAAGCTGTGACAGGCCCCTTTCTTTTAAAATAACCTTTCAGGCAGCCAAGGATGTTGTGCTAGCTGAGAAGCCTGTGATCAGCGATGATTCAAACCAACTTGATCCTTCTCTTCTTGATGAGCTTCTTGCAAACATTGCTACATTGTCGTCTGTGTACCACAAACCACCAGAAGCTTTTGTAACACGTGTGAAGACCGCTGCCTCAAGAACCGACGATGAGGACTATCCTAACGGGAGCGAACAGGGTTATTCTGATGCACCTACTCATGTTGCTGATGGGGGAGCATCACCTCAAACTAGCTCAGGTAGTGCCCCATATACTGCAACAAGACAGCCAGCACCTCCTCCAGCTGCCCCTGTGCCTCCTCCAGTGCCTGATTTACTTGGTGATCTGATAGGCTTAGATAATAGTGCTGCCATCGTCCCTGCTGACCAGGCTATAGCTTCTTCTGTGTAAGTGTGATGGAATGTGCATGTTCCTTGTCTCTTGGTTCCAATGCAGTCTTATTTGGCTATATTATTCATTCCATTGCATGTTATTATTCTTTATTTTCACAATAATGCATCCAGTATGTGGCTTGGAGCTCTTGGATGATTATGATAGTGATCATTGTAACCACATGTGCCTGCCTATTAATTACACTTAATATTCTGTCCTTGATGGCAGCCCTGCTTTACCTGTTGTGCTACCGGCATCAACCGGACAGGGTCTGCAAATCAGTGCAGAGTTAACAAGACAGGATGGTCAAGTATTTTACAGCATGTTGTTTGAGAACAATACACAGACTCCACTTGATGGGTTCATGATTCAGTTTAACAAGAACACATTTGGTCTTGCAGCTGGTGGAGCCCTTCAGGTAGTCAATGCTCATGTGGTTTCAAGTTGGTTTTGTTGATACTTCATTGGGCTCTAAATTCATGTATTCTTGTCTATCAGGTGCCACAATTGCAACCGGGAACTTCAGCCAGGACTCTGTTGCCAATGGTATTGTTCCAGAATATGTCTGCTGGTCCTCCAAGCTCACTTCTGCAAGTTGCTGTGAAGAATAATCAGCAGCCAGTATGGTACTTCAATGATAAGATCTCTCTTCATGTGCTTTTCTCTGAGGATGGGAGAATGGAGAGAGGAAGCTTTCTGGAGGTAAAATCTTGTTTATTTGTTACTCTGATCATTTTGTCTTATTTGGAGCTTCGCTTGATATAAAATGGCAGAAATATCACGTAACAGCACTGTTGCTCTGGAAATGTAGGAACCACCAACCCACCAATTCAAGCTAACAGGAAACTTTTGTGTGGTTTTAGTATTCTAAAAGAGTAGTGCTAGAGATCTCAATATTTGAGCCCTAATTGATGTGGCATTCACCTATTATACGGTAAAATAGAGTATTAGATCATTTATATTCATCATCTAATAAATGAATAATACATAAAATTGGGACTCAAATGTTGGATGCCTAGCATTATTGATCTTGAAATTCATGTTATTGGAGCTGAAATTGGGTGATGAATTGATCAAGCAGTTTAATTTTTTTTTTAATATTATTTTAACTTGAGTGCCCTCCAACTTAAGTAAGACCTCTAACTTGAATTTCCTTCCCATTTTGTAGACATGGAGGTCCCTTCCTGATTCCAACGAGGTATTAAAGGACCTTCCAGAGGTTGTGGTGAGCAATGCAGAAGCAACTCTGGATCTGCTGGCTGCATCAAACATGTTCTTTATAGCAAAGCGCAAGAATGCAAACCAGGATGTTTTTTACTTCTCTGCTAGGATCCCTCCAGGTGTACCATTCTTGATTGAACTCACAACAGTTATTGGAAATCCTGGGGTCAAGTGTGCGATTAAGACTCCAAATCCTGACATTGCACCTCTTTTCTTTGAAGCCATAGAGAGTCTTCTCAAGGCTTGATTCTTTATGCTCAATTTTTTTGTTAGTGTATGTAAATTCTATCTTGGTTGCTAAGTTTTTGGGCGGTCATTCGGCTGTTTCTACTTTTTAGACCTTTCCTCCGCCCCACTCGCTGCACGCCTGCTGTTTGTATTCATCCAAACTAGAGATTTCTTTTTTCTTTTTTTCATTTTTCTTCTCTCTCCCTATTTTGTTGTAAGTCTCCGGATTTTGGTAGTGTTTCAATTGAATTGAATTTTTATTGATTGCACTTGTTACAGTTTCTGATGCCTTTAGTTGAGGGTAGTTTGACGATTATTTAAAATCTAGTCAAGAGAAAAGGGGTTTTTTTTTAATTTAAATATGTGCTCTTTGTCTTTAAATACTAAATCTATACCCTATTGTGTGTGTGTGTATATATATCTTATGAAAGTGTAAAAAATCAAAAGTACCCTAAAAAAAATCAAGTATCTACATTTTCTTCCTTTCTCATAATTTTTACGTAATAATGTAATTAAAGTTAAGTATATTCAACTTTTTTACTCAATTTAATTAAAAAAATTTTATTTTAATTAAAGTTAAATATTCTCTCGATTATTTTTATAAAAGGTTAAGAATTTTTATTGAATAAATATCAAATAAGATTAAATTAAAGTTGAGTATTCTTAATTTTTTACTCGATTTATGTGAAAATATTGAGAATATTTTAGATAATTTTTTATTTCAATTAAAATTGAGTATCTTCCGTTATTTACTTAGAAAAAATTAAAAATTTAAGCTGAATGCTTAATTATAAATGATTTGGTTGAAATTGATTATTTTTAACTATTTATTAGATTTTGATGTTATAAATTCAGTTTTGTAATAATTTAATTAAGGTCATTTTAATATATTTTTTTAATTTTTTAAATACATATGTGTAAAAATAAAGAGAATTATATATTAAGATGTATATTGTATATTCTCAAAGAAATGGGGTACATGCCGGGCAATCCCCCCCCCAAAAAAAAAAAAAAAGAGAAAGTTTCTAGTGCCTTAGTTGAGAGTAGTTAGACGATTATTTAACATGTACCCAAGAGAGAGGAGGAGGGGGTCGCATGGAAGGATGTTAATTTTGTCGGTGTAAAACAAGCACAAGCGTTTAAAAGGAAGCCGAAATACGCGCGACTATAAGGCTGGAGAGGGAAATGATATTGCCCTGCGGCCCGCCGTATTTGCACGTGCGAGACACGTGTCGGAGCACTTATCTTTAGTCTACCGGGTGTCGTTTCGGCGTTACTATTATCATCGTCCATCGAGTCATCAGTCTAGGCAACACTGCGTTACTGTGTTAGGTCATCCGTGTGACTCCAGCGATTTCACTACCAAGGTATCCTTATGCTGTCAGTCGCTACTTTTATTTTAATTTTTTCTCCGTTCAAAACATGTCTCTTTGTAGATCTGGTTTGATATGTACTGAAAGCTTGGTGCTTCATGGAACCGTTGGATTTGGCGTGTATTAGGTTTGATTTTGTTCTGTTTTGTTCCCAAGAAAGTGCCGGATTCTCTTCTAAGTCAATTGAAGAATTAAACGAGTCTACGTAGCTGAGTTTCTTGTTATATGTAACTCTCTGTCTCTGATTAATTATCGGATTATAGGTTCATCTCTATTTTCTAATATTCGGTATTTCATCTTTTGTGCATAGATAGATGTCATCATATTCAAGGGAAAGAAGGTAAGATAGCTTTAAAGCCTCCCTTATATAGGACAATGCATCCTTTTTTCTGAAAATGTATAAATCTTACTATGGCTATTGGCTATAGGCTTTGAAAAAAAAAATTCTCTGTTGATTATTCTCTCAGAGCTGCTTTACCACATAATTCTGTTTCACCTGGTAGAGGCCGGAGTTCAAGATCATTATCAAGGTCCAGACACAGTCGATCAAGGTATACATTAGTAATTTGTGTTGAGTGTTGTTAGCATGACCATCTAATATTTGGGGTGGTAATGTTCCAGGACTAGGAGCCGGTCTCTCGATGCTGAGAATCCTGGAAATAACTTGTATGTAACAGGCTTATCCACAAGGGTGACAAATGCTGATCTTGAGAAGTTTTTTGGGGGTGAAGGGAAGGTATAGTTTGGTTAACTTGCATTTTTGCTGCATTTTGTTGGACTATTGTGAATTATTACTATGATTGCTTGGTTTTTTAAAAGAATGTTCTTTCTTCAGCTTGGCTGTGGCAACTACAGTCAGGGGATATTGTCTCCTAACTGTGGTTACCATCCGAGTATTTGATTGTTTTTTACTTCTTTTTTTGTTTTGTGGAATAATCCTTTGCTAATTTTGTTTCAGGTCACTGAATGCCACCTGGTCACAGATCCTCGCACCAGAGAATCCCGTGGTTTTGCATTTGTTACCATGGAAACTATTGAGGATGCTGACCGCTGTATCAAGTACTTAAACCGTTCAGTGCTTGAAGGTCGATTAATCACTGTGGAAAAGGTATTAGTTACCAACATTTTTGTCTTAAAGAGTGCTCTGTGGTGAGAGTGAATGATTTAGAGTTCCTTTTTAAAGTTCTTCAGAAATGTTGCCTGATAAATTTTGGCAGCAGGTCTTGTATGTGTAACTTCATCGAATTCAGTGTAAGGTCTAAACAGTTGAACCTTCCTCATCACGACATGTGTTCTGCATCGACATTTGAAACTCATCGATTCAAATTCGACTGTTTTGCCAGGGGTTGTACGCCCTTTTTTCCTTGCCTCATTTATAATATCTTACCTGACTGCTTGTTTACATATTCATATAACTCTCAAATGTTGAACTACTTTAGAGACAGGTTGCATTGGCCTTTTTTGGGTTTGCTTATGCTTATTCTTTTGAAGTTTAATATCTTACTTAACTAATCACCTTGTGGGTTTTAAGATGTTTTGTTTGCCTCAAGTCCATTAATCAAATAACATACCATCTGACACATATATAAGTTCATACGCAGCCATGAACCAACGAAGCATAAGATTTTCTGTTTGCCTCAAGTCCATTAATCAAATAACATACCATCTGACGTATACATAAATTCATACGCAGCCATGAACCAACAAAGCAATTTACTTCTATATTCTTGTAATGTGAAAGTTTCTGGATGGCTATATGCTCAAAGTAGTTCTAGTCAGTAAATGATCTGCTTGCTTTGTCATAATCTTATTTTGCACTTAAAATGTAAAATATGCAGGCAAAGAGGTGTCGTGGCAGAACACCAACTCCTGGCCGTTATCATGGCTTGAGAGAGAAGCAGCGAGGTATGAACTAGAATCTGGCGAATATGGAAATTTGATAGATAGCTTGGTTCATTATTTTCTAAACTTTGGGCTACACCTGCACTGTATGGACACTTGATGCTTGATGATGTAACATAAAAATAAAAGAACCTTTAATACTTGCTTGTGGTTTGTGATTTGTATTGAGCTACAATCGAGTATTCACAGACCCATAATTGTCCATGGCACATGCTCCCTGAGAGCCCTTACTTTTCTTCTTATATAGCATTCCAGCATAAACATGAAGTGTAAGGAACGTCTATTATATCTTTTTGATATGTGTCTTCCAACCTGCTTGGTTGGTGTTTGTTCAGTTTTATACTCCTCCCAACCAACTCAAAAGGTGGATTGTTGCAAAGCTATGATAAATACAGCCTTTTTTTCAGGCCGGGCTAAAAACAAATATAAAAATTTAATTAAATCACAAGTTTGCTGATACCAAAGTTTTAGGAGATGTCTGTGTTTACTTTGTTTATGTGCTGATGAAGCACCCAGTTAGGATTGCACATGTTGAGGCAACTGTCCCTCCTTGATTAAAAAATCCCTTAAAAATCATTCATTTTTTAGGCCCCTTGTCTCTGTGAACTTACATGAAATGCCCCCACAAGTTGAAGAATTTAAGCCTCTGAGTTGAAACTGTGATCATTGTTAAGCTATCTGCTGCAAGCTAGATTTCTGTCTCTGTCACTCTTTGCTGATCCTTATTGGTTATGGATTGCAGGAAATGGTCGTAGACATTCCCGTAGCTATTCCCCTTACAGATATAGCAGAGATTCTTATTCAAGGGACCGGCGAGGGAGATCCCGTTCCCCATATGGTAAGAGGGACCATTACTCTGACTCGTTTAAGAGACACAGGGATCACTCGTTGTCTGCCGGGAGCAGTGGTTACCATAGGTAGAGCAGATCATTTTCATTACAGTTCTGATCCCCTCTGATTACTGATTATTAAATTTATTGCGGATTTTGTGGAGCAGTGCTATTAAATGTCCTGTACACTGATGTAACTTGAGCATTTGTACTCAAAATTCTTTTTGCTTTAACCTTCCGTATTGTTGTCACAGTGACTGTCCCTTTGTTGTTAAGGATCTGAAACTACTATATTTACAGAAAAATAAAATAATAAATATAATAATAATATCTTCGTATCAATATGTAAATAAATTTAACAAGTAAAATAGATGTAGGTCAATTCAGTAAGTGTCTCAATTTTATTATTATTATATCAATATGTAAATAAATTTAACAAGTAAAATGGATGGAGGTCAATTCAGTAAGTGTCTCAATTTTTATGTTAATTTTTCTTATTTTAGTCATCAGCCTAATTATTAACGTAACGCTTTCATGTCTTAGTTGAGTAGGATTTTAATTATGGTATGTTTATCAATTAATTATTGGGTTGGAAGGGGAATATTAATCAGAATATGTATATTTACCTAGGTTGTGTGAATCGAAATGGAATAGTTATATTATTTCCGTATGTGTCTTTATTTTGTTTAGGAATTGAAATGGAAGGTTACTTGATATCGAAATGTGTCTAGTTAATTACTATTCTTAATAATGATAATAATAATAATAATAATAATAATAATAGTAATAGTAATAATAATAAAGGGTCTGCATTTGTTACCATGCTGTCATAATCAAATATCATTAATAATGAACCTTTTGGAGAAAGAATGGGCAGCTTTTTTTCTTGGGAAAAACTGAAAAAGAGTCATGCATTTGTGTCAAAAGGCAGCTCCTCTGGAAGCGTCTCCCATTTAGTACTGTAGGATCAGAAGTTTTAACACGGTCAAACCAAAATTTGGATGTGGCCTGAGGAGCCGTTGGATTTTGAGCTATATAGGCATAGCTGCATATTTTATATCTTGACGGTGGTTCTCCACAAGGTTTTAACCCAACGTCGCCTCATCTGCTCAGAAGAGACCCATATAGATTGAGTATATGCGTATGGTAAAGTCCGAAAAAGTACAAGGCCAGAATTTTGAATGTGCTTAAGGTTTGTGAGGTGCAACTTTTTATCGTAGGATGAAATGTACTTGATATGGCCTCTTTAAGAAAAATTTTTATTTTAAAATAGAAGAGAAGAGGTACGAAATTGAAAAAAGAAAGTTAGGAGGAGGGAAAGTAAACGAGAGGGAGCATGTGGGGAAGGGGGTCCACTCTTTGAATCCTAAAATCTGAAATCGGGGTGCGCTCCAGCTGCAAGGGCGGACTTGAAACCAAAATTCAAATTTATGCAATTTTCTTTTTTCTCTTTCTAAATTTTTTGCTACATTCGACTTGCTTGAAACTGTTTTGATATCTTGTTTATTCAGGTACATATCATTTGCCAGGATAAGATCCGACAGCTGGGTCTCGGACACGTGTATGTCTCTTCGGTACTCTATTCCGGGGTAAACGGTCACTGGCTCGTCTCCAGCTCGGCTTGCTTTGGCTTGGCAATCATTAAGCTCAATAGATACTTAAATGGCAAGATTGCTCCATGCTCAGGGCAAGAACCACTGTTGCTGAAACAATGAGAACATTTTATGAAAGAGTCGACTACCGAAGATGAATTCGTTTTTAAGAGTCCTAAGACGAATTACAATTTACTAGCGGAACATAAATTTGTTTACGATTAAAAATCATAAGATGGAAAAAAAAACGCTAGTGTAGCTTGAAATTTATTTGCCGTGGCATGTTATAGTATAATATTTATAAATTAATAGTATTGGAATCATATGAATCTATTAATTAAAAGAGATGTAGTTAGAAAAATTAGATATGTGATCTAATTTATATTCAAATTTCAAGAAAAAAATAACAGCTGAGTCATATTTATTTAATAAAATATCATAATTAATTATATTTATAATTTTAACAAATTGTTAATTTTATGACATGAATGGGCCTATATAGTTATATAAAAATTTTGAGAAAAGAATTATCTTATTAATTTATTGGAATTATTAATTTAACGTATTAACCCAAGTCGAGACCGTAAAAAAATTATTATAAAATAAGGATTATTAATTCGAATATTAATTTATAAAAAATTATGTTATATTTTTAAATGAAATTTTTTTTGTATACCAATTATCTCTTATCTTTTTTATTCTAGTGAAAGATTAATTATTGACAGGTCATAATTTTATTTAAGATTGATATTGAATTACAAAATTAAATTATGTATTTTTCTTTTTAATTAATATTTTAATAATTTGTTTATTGGTGTTAAGCCGTTGTGTCTTTAATAATAATAATAATAATAATAATATCAAGTTTCCTTGCGTTTTCGATAAACCGTTTGAGGAGGAATTTTTTTTTAAACCCCCGGTTTGATTATTATTATTATTATTATTTTAAAAGAGTATAAGTGATTTTATACTTAAAAAATAATGCTATGGCCATTCTTTTCTTTTTGGGGGGGCGGGGGGGGGGCGGGGGTTGGGAGGAAGACAGGTTTTGATAACGTGGCAAATGCAGCATTAAGTGTTGAATCAGCGAGGGGGTCATTTGAACTGCCAATTGTAAAATTCGTTTCAATGAATACGGGCCCACTAATTATGCTATGCGATGCGGCTTGTCAAAGTAGCGTAAGTGAAATTTAACAAAGGATTTGAATGGAAAATTATTTAATATTTTTAATATAATTTAACATTAGTAAAGGGGTAAGAGACAAAAGTGAGCCCCGGTACATCCGTGTCACCACAGTCGGATCCTTAATCTGACCGTAGTGACTTTTGTCATTAAGATGATCACGTGAAATTCGTCTAACTCGTGACACCATGGATGCATAATGGATTGGACCACGCACTAACGAAGTAACAATAAAGAAAACACGGCTCGCACAACAGAGCCGAGCCGAGCCGAGACAAGACGAGGGAGGAAAAGCATGTAAACAGGGAGAAGCCGGTAAAAAAGGTATGAGTGTACGGCACATGGCAGGTCGTCTAGTATGTAATTGGCAGTTGGTAAGCATTTAGTGTGCTCGCTTCTCTCACCTTTGTTCCCTTCTCCTGCTAATCTCTGCTACTGCCTCCTCCTCTTTGCTCTCTCTCTCTCTTCCCCTCATACTTGAATCCGTTACTTCGCATGTATTCTGTTTATTGTTTCGTTATTTATTCAACATATTTAAAAAAAAAAAAAGCAGATAATAATTCTGCCTCTATCACTCACTTCTCTCGAAATCTGTGCATTTTCTATCTCCACTATTCAAACAAACAAGCTCTTAACAATTCATTTTCCATTGGCATTCAGTCTTTCGACCCAAGATCCGATACGTAAATCCGGTTTTGCGGTTCTTCGACTCCAATATAAATGCTTTTCTCGTAAAGGTATTGTTCGAATATTTGATGATGATTATTATTATTATTTTGTCCTTCTTTAACTAATGCTTGTCAACTTATTTTATTATTTTCTTGTCTCAAATTCAACTGCCACTGCACCGAGGTTCTAATTAACTTCATTTTTTAATTTCTAAACCTTCTTCTTCAAGTTTTTGTTTCTATTGTATCAAGTATTTGCATTAAATTTCTGATTAGTGAGTTAGCAAATTTGCTGGCTTTTCTTTGAATTTAACTTTCGTAGCGCTGGAATTATTAACATTAATTCATTTTATGCTGTGTAATTTTAAGCTTCAGTTTGATGTGACGTCACTGCTAACTCGAACGACGGCTTAATGATACTGAGCTTACTCGTATCGTATCATTCATTTATTATGATCAATCTGACTCCGTGATTCATTTTTTTCTGAATTTCTTCTATCGCTTTTAGCATTTCATCTATATATTTGTGTTAGATGATCTCTCTCTCTCTCTCTCTCTCTGTGTAAAACATCACTCTGGTATGTTGAATCTCTAATGACATTTTTTTTTTTTAAGTTTTGGGTTCAGGTTCTTCAGTTGAAGCTTGGATTAACAGTCGTCTAACAACGAAACAGTTCATGAATGCACAGACTTTAGTAACACAGTTAGATTTTAGTGTAACCCATTAGTTTTGAAGGATTTGTGTTCTCTTAATTGGATTTGATTAACAAAGCAATGCTGGAGCCTGAACTATGCACTAATCGCGGGGTTCTCTCGCCGTTCCGAGAAGAAAGCGGCGATGAAGAGCTCTCGGTTCTTCCTCGGCACACCAAAGTTATTGTCACCGGAAACAACAGAACAAAGTCCGTTTTGGTGGGATTGCAGGGTGTGGTTAAGAAGGCTGTTGGCCTTGGTGGTTGGCACTGGCTGGTATATTATTAATCTTTCATTTATTTATTTTTTCCTGAAAGAGAACAATAATTTTATTGATAAACTCATTTGCAGATTATGCTATTTATGTATGTATAGAGAGATCTCTTTTAATGTTTCTGTTGGCTAATTTATTCATTGAGTGTGATGTTAAAATTGCTTTCCACATAGGTTTCTTTATGTTTGGCTTGTTTTGTTTTCTTTCCTATTTTGAATTTGGGCTTTAGCAAGCCGCGAAAGTATATTATTGTCTTTGAATTTGATGCGATCTGGATTTTAGGTCGAGCCCTTATTTATTTATTTATTTATTTTCTTTTGGCCGCCAGAGTTATAAACAGAACCAAGCTTTTTCCCTCTTTCTCATGTCTATTATACCCAGCATGAATGACAACGTAAGTTTAAGTTTTTCGTTTTCTATTCATAACCATAAGATGTTGATGATTCTATCCTGTGCTGCAATTTTCTTTTGCTCTAACAAATTAGTACAAAGAACTTTTTGAAAATATTTTTTATTTTGATGTGTTTCATCATGAATTGACACCCACGTTCTTCCTTTGAGGGTTGTTTTTTTCGCCATCATAATATTTGAATTCTCTTTATCTCTGCCATTTTTTCTGATTTAAACTTGTCAAAATTTATTGTTAGATCATGTTCTTTGTAATGGATCTGGGATATTGGATTTCTTTATTGGGTATCAAATAAGAACTTGTCTCTGGTCAGTTCGTTTGTTTTTCATCCTCTGTTTGGTTTGGTGTAGTTGTATAACAGGCAAATACCACATTCCTATATTCAGTCAAGTTATTGGCTGTTTTTTCATAAAATCATATTGCTTGGTTCACAAGGTTCTTAAAAACGGGGTTGAAGTCAAGCTGCAAAGGAATGCATTGAGTGTGCTGGCACATCCCACAGGGAATGAAGTGGATGAAGATCACGATTTTGACTCTAGCAGTGGCTCGGACATTGGTGAAAAGGATCATGATTTCTGTGAGTTATGCTATTTCATCCCTGACAAAATCAGTGCTTCCTTCGCATTATTACATTTGATTGTTGATATAATTTTTTTGTATGCCACTAAGGTTGTTGATCTTTTCTTCATGATCAGCGAGTAGCATTGAGTTCCATAAATTGGGCAAGCCAAGAGTTCGTCAAACAAGGCCATGGGTCTCGTCTGCATCAGCGAAGTTGGTTAATCGCGGCAGTTACAGAGATGTTCAATCCATTATCCACAGACCTCAACCGGTGAGAAATTTAAAGAGAGAGGTTGAAATTGATGTAGTTAGGAAGCATGTTGCAAGAGTTTGGAACCAGAATGATACATGTCTGAAATTTTTGCAGTGTTGTTTGGATATGATGGTTAAATTTATTTCTTTTTTTAGAAAAGAGAAAAAACCATCTACTTAGAGATTCTTTGACGCCGATTATTTGAAGCATTGTTCAATACCTAACGATTTCAAGTCTATGATTCTGTTTCAATAATCAGAAGGTGAACTTGGCCCGACTTGGAACAGATTCATTAAGGAGATACTGCAGACACTTCAACCTTGTATGTCCTACCAACTTTTAGACTAATGGACTTAAATGTTTTCAACTATTATTGATAATTTTCATTTAAAACATCTTTTGCACTCATTTAGGCAAACATCAGTTCTGATTCATCAAGGGAGCAAATGCTTAATGCTGTGCAGCGGCATTTTACATCACAGGTCTCTCTCTCCTCCAACAATCTTGTGCTCACACATACTTAAGGCTTTGCAGTCACAAAACTGTAGATATCTGACATCAAATCCTAATTTCTTACAGCCAAAACTCTCCGAGGTGCATGTGCTTTCCGAGTTTGTAAATGCAGTCATGAAGGCAACAAAGAGGCGGAAGCCAGTGGACAGACATATGGAGTGAGACTAAGAATGTTGATTGCCTTGTATAATAATTATATACATATATTAAATCTCTAACCTCTAGATCAGTTCTAATTAATATGTAAGGGGTCGGTGGTTCATCATTGATGGATACACTTCTTCTAAGATTCTAACCTTTTCAGAACCAGGTCGTTGCCCTAGTTTTAATTTCAGAGCAGTTGCCTTATTATTATATCTCCTGTTTCAGTACATAATTAATTTTGTACATTGCAATGAGGGATAATTTGAATGTGGACTAGAGAGTTGGTAACATTAAGCCAAAGTTCTCAATTATATGTTGTTGGTTTGGTTGAGGGGCCAGGCTGGCATTTGCTGTCATGCATCTGTGCAACAGTATGCGATGGGGACGTGGATTTTTAACTGAACGTGGATGTACAAAAATGCCCTTCCAAATGCAACCAAGGGGCTTCTCTTCCTTTCACCTCTAGCCTTGGTGCCTCCCACCAGACCCCAAACTTCAAAGCTGATGGTCGCCGCTTCATGATGCAAAGTTGCAACTGTAGCATAGTCAAAGAGGGAAGACATACTGGAGATGGGCAGCTGCGTCGTCGTTTAGTTAATGTTGGTACATCAAACTTCTTTAGCCAAAGAGACGAGCTCGATTGCCTTGCCTTTTTTATTTTCGTAAATTAGCCGTTTATTTGATGAATGATTGGACCGATGCCCAAGCGAGAGTTTTGTCTTCCGTTTAGAAAAAGTATCGCCTGGTCTGTCTCCAGTTTTATCTGAATTCCCTTTCCCAAAAAAAAAAAAATGCCAATTGAATTCATGCTTGAAAATGAACAGGTAAATCCAAAGCCAATTACCAGCCCATTACCCTCATCGAATAAAGGGACAAATGTGAATTTATTATTTATGCCAAGCTTGCTTTTTGAGTTCTATAAAACTAACAGTGCATATATCCTTTTGTTGGTCCACTTTCCTCTCTGTATGTATAATGATTGATGATAATTACGATCATTTTCTTTCTTTTTATGTCGATAAATTATTAGTGGGTGAGTTCATTTATGTTCTAATAATTATTTTAAATACTCATTTTTTTATAAAAAAAATTATTATAAAAAAATTTATGATATAAATTATTATTAAAAATAATTTATTATTAACAAATATATAATATTATTGCCATGGACACCCCATAGCATCCTCAACCAACATTCAATTCTCTTTAACTTTATAGCCTATGCTTTTTACTTCCCAGCAACTTAAACAATATTTAGAAAGTAGCAATAATTGAAGCGAAGAATAGGAGAGGTTAGAGACAAAATTCATGAACATCAAGGAGATTTGTTACTGCATATTCCTCAAAAAAAAAAAATTCTGAGAAAATATTACAGTAAAAGCAATCAAATTAATTAATTTTATTTGATGGTTTAAAAAAATTTAACTTCAATATGACAAATTTTTTACTTCATAATTTACTCATGTTTCCAATGCTGCAATGTAGAAAGTACAATTATTTATAATTTTGGGCCACTGATTCTATGCTTTTTAAAGAGTGTGCAAAGTAAAATTTAAATTTTTTTTTTAAATACTAATAGAGAAGTACTCAGAGCAATAGTATTCAGAATAATTTCTACACTATAAACAGTCTCACTCATTATTAGTCTATTGACTCTTTCGTTACTTTTCTATTTGAGCGTGTACAGTTGTAATGATATTGATTTATTATTTAGAGAAATGCAGTGGCATAATGCAATGCCGTTTGATTCAATGGCTCTATTTTTGTTCAAAAGTATCTAGTTTTTTTAATATGCTCCCCCAATCATCATAAATTAAGGGACAAGAAAAAAAATTTAGGAGAGATCAACGATCTAAAAATAAAAATAAATAAAATAAATAAATAAAATAAATAAATAACCTAAAAATTTTTAAATTGAGAGTGGGGTGGGGGCGAGGGTATCGCCTTGAGCGAATCATGAACCTTGAACGTGGGCTCGGCTAATTTGGTAGTATCTAGTCCAATATTCCGTGTGAGCCCAATTCGAGTCCTAGGTTTTTTATACTGCTTTGAATACTAAACGACGAAAATATCCACAATGGATGGATAATGATGATCCCATTGAGGGGTAATTTTAGCTACGGTGAGTTTACTCGGTGTAAGTGTGTAACCATCAGAGAAAATAAGTTGCAGTAAACATTTTGTTCCAAGAAACAAGTGCGAATTGAAGAAATACGACTGCACCCCACTTTCTTCTGTTCTTCATAATTGCTTCTCGGTATTAGCAGGATCATGTAACCTAGAGCTGCGTAACTCAACACAAAGCCACCGAGCTCAAGCATACACTTCATTACTCAACACCAAACTAGTAAGCTCAGGTAATAAATACAATTCCTAATAGCTCTAGCAAGATCAATCAGTTAGTACAATTTAATTAAATTTTCAAACCACAGAGCAGCACGTGCCTCAGCTAACAATCCAGTTCATTTGACAAACTAAAATTTAAGCATACAAATCAAAATAAACAAATGCTAAAAGAAAAGAAAAGAAGGAAAAAGATAGTGAGTCACATAATCCCCAACTTAGTAAACCTTAGCCACTATCTAAGTGATCTTTTTTTCTGACCAATTCTAATTACCATTTGAAGCACTGATCGCCGGAACCAAAGTAAAAATTTTGATGATGAAGTTCAGTTTGATAAAAGAGAGTTATAGTTATAACCCATTGGAAATTCTAATTAATATTTGATTTTTTTAATTTTAAACGAGCATTTATGAGTTTATCTTCTAACATTAATATTATATAGATATAAAAATTAATAAAAGAGAGACATGTAAGAATACAAATAGACCTATCATTTTAAATATAAATATCTAAAGTTTCAAGCGAGTTACTTAAAAATTATCCATATTCAGTGGTTACAATTTACAAAATTAGTGGGGCACGTAAAAATGCTGTTACAATAAGGGGAGAAGTTAAAAGAGGGGTCAGGATTTTGTATCAAGCGTTGCAGGAGAATCCTAAAATTTTTTTTTTTTTTTTTTTTTTTGCCCTTTTTTCATTCCAAGCACATAAGCAATTATCCCTCGCCAGCCGACCCAGGGAACGATCTTCTTGGGATTCCGGGTCATAGTGAAATTTCTTACAATTACGAACCCCACTTGCCGAGCCACATGGCCTGCCAATCCCGCGAGTGTAGCATTTCAAATAGCTTACAGAGCGTGGCGGCGAAATCAAATAAAATTCCATAAAATTTCCATTTAAAAAATTCTATAATCAATAAAGGCGAGAGGGGGGAGAATCGTCATTTTACCTATTCCCCGGTGAAAGTTGTTATTGTACCTAGAGGGTCCGCTCATGGCTCCATACACGAAACACATAGCACGCGCATATGCACACACACAAGCAAAGGGAGAAGCCTTTCTAGCTTTTAGGCTTTCCCTTCTCGACAGACTGAATAACATTTAAATGCCAAAATTCACATAAAAATAAACTAATATTCACAAAATACTAAGAAGGTCTATTTTCAGCTCATTGAATTTCAATCAATAAAAAATCCGCTATTTCTGATCACCGAGTTGTTTGATAAACAGGTAAAATCGAAACTCCGTTTTGTTACGGTATTTTTGAATTGAATTCAAACTCCTTCGTTGAACTAGAATGATCAGTTGCTTTTTGGCTTTTTTTAGGTTTTTTTTTTTCGAACTCCGGAATTTCAAGGATTTTTAATTGTAGCTCGACGGTTTATTTTTCTAAGATGTTATTTTTGTAGCTGTTGTTTTCTATGAAATTTGTTTTTAATTGAGTTTTTTTTTTATGGTTAGAGTTTCTCCACTGTAATAAATTTATTTATTTTTTTCTGGTCTAGAATCTAATTTTTCATATATTTTAGCTTTTGGTTTATTGAAGAATTATAGTTAATTTCATTCTGTTCTTCATTTCAACCATTTGATTAACGAAAAGTGATTTTTTAAAATAATAATAATAATAATAATTAATTAGTGGAGTTGGTGAGAAAGCGTGCTTTGATAGATGCTCACAAGTGTATGATAGAGAGATCGAATTGTGATCGTAGATAGTTGAATGAGAAAATACTTTTGCATCGTATTTTCGTTTGGTCTCTGACTCTCTTTTAGCTTTAGGATTTGATCTGTTACTTGGCTTTGTGTTTCTCTTTGGAATGCTTGACAAGTTTTCCATCTTATTATCATTGTTTTTTATTAGTTTCCTTAATTGGCTGCGGTGTTGCTTGCGCTAATAGCCTTTTAGGTTTGTGTTTTGCAATTCACTTATTATGCAGGGGAGTATTTAGCTGCATAAGGCAATTAGTTTGATGTTTGCACTAACCTGTGTGGCATTTTCTTGGAATGAAGACAGAATATGATGCGTCAGTTGCTTGTAAATTTTGGTGCAAATCAAAGATAAGTGAAAGGAAATGGGAGGTTGCTGTTGTTGTTCTTCAAAAGGTGTGGAGAGAAATAGTGCTCCGGCATACTATTATGTCAGTATAGTCTTTTCCTTGCCATTAGACATCTTTCTAATCCAGGCTTTAGTAGAATGTTTTTTTTCTTTTGTTCATTTTGACATTTATTTTATTCTTGGAGTTCACTATTTCAGCAGTATCCAAGAGCGTCGGAGGAGCGTCTGCCTTTGTCATCACACCATGGAGCCGGTTCTGCACTCTCCACAGGACTGCTGGTTGATACAAATCTAGAAACATCAGTTCCTGATGCTTATAGACCACCTCCTGCACCTATACCTTTTGATGCGAATGTGGGGCATCCTCAAACTCCACCAGTGGTTCAAGAAATTTGCAGCAATAAGAGTGATCCTTCAGTGCAAATAACTCCTGTTCCTGTGCAAGATACACTTGGTGGCAATTCTCAAGAAACTTCAGCTAAGTGTGATGACCTAAAGGAACCAGAATCTAAAACAGTAACCAATGTTGAACTTGAATCAGCTAAGGAGCTGGAAGTTGAGCTCTCAAAGTCTGTTCATCATGTTGTTGCAGTGATAGAGGAGGAGGATGTTTGCCCAACATGTCTGGAAGGTAGTACTCTTTCTGAAACTCTAAAACGGTTGTCTCATTGTTAAATAATGCTTGATCATTTCATCCGCACTTTTGTGGGTGTTGTGACTCTCAGTTTATTGTGTTTCTCGTGTAGAAAAAGTTTGAATAGACATATTTTCTGTTCTCTCTGCAGAATATGATGCAGAGAATCCGAGAATTATCACAAAATGTGAGCATCATTTTCATCTTGCGTGCATTTTTGAGTGGATGGAAAGAAGTGACACCTGTCCAGTTTGCAACCAGGTTCAATTGAAAAATTTTGCATCTCTTGTGATTCTATAACCGTCTAAGTATAGATTGTCCATTGACATGAATGTTAATTAGTTTTTTTATATGTACTTGTAATGCAGGAAATGATATTTGACCTTCCTATGGATTATTAGCCGTCCAGTGATTTCCGCAGAGTTCAGTTTCTATAGTTATTTGACGTTGGGATTTTGGAGTTCAAGTTTATAAATGCTTGGAAGTTATTCCTCTTTGTTTACCCTGTTTTGGTTCACAGTTCATTATCTACTGCAGGCCCGGCTGCCATCTGATTTAATCTCTCTTCAGTTTTTATCCAGTCACAATCCCTTTCAAATACATAGTGTCTTTCTGCTTTTGATTCTGAGTTTGGAAATTTTTGTACAGGAAAGAGTCACAACCTATTTCAAATGCATAGGGAAAGTTCCAAATTCATAGTGTGACACTGTTTCTGATTTTATTTTTCATTACCATAATATACATACATCCTTAGGGCGTAGATCGGCATGTTAGTATTGATGTAGCAAAGAGGAAATGATTTATACAAGTTACTTCATCAGTCTAGAAAGCCTGGTTAGTTTCCCAAACAAAGTAATTGGAAGACTTTTTTGTTTGTTCTTTAAAGTGTTGCTTTCTTGAGTCCGTAAGAGATTGCAATTTTTTTTTTCTGAGTAATGACACAGTTACAAACTCTTATATAAATTAAATTTATACAAATTGATTTGGCATTAATTCATTAGTTGAAAGAAAATATAAAATTAAAAAAAATTATATAGGTCAATAAATATTGAATTCAACTAATTTAATTATGTCACATCTGTCTCTACAAAATAAATTTATATAAGAGTTTGTAACTATATTAATATTTTTTAAAAAAAAAACCGCCCCTCTCCCCCCCTTCCCCAAAACCTTTTTTTCCTTCTTGGAATTGGGTTATGAATGGCATGTTGTTAAAGGTTCTAGTTAATGCTTCTGGCATTGGGCATTCGGCAGTCATTGAGGATTTCAAGATTTGGTACCGTATGGAAGGATAAAATGAAATAGAATTATGTATTTCACTTGTTCATGTATATGCCTGTTCAATTTTTTCATTTAAAGTTTGATGGAGTTTGTTGTCTTAACAGACATTGAAAATTTGTTTTTATTTCCTTCTAGTAAGTTTTACAATTGATCGCGGCTGTTCTTTAAACGACTGTTGAGATTGCATCTCTGGTATCGTGGTGCATGTGATGGCTCGTTCAATGCTGTAATGAGTGGGTTGTCTTAAATAAATTCTTAGAGCTAGCAAATACCGGCATGGTTGTGGCTTTGTGGGCTGGACCTGTGACTCTGAAAGCAACAAAAGGATAGGTAACACTTTTGCTTACTATGGTATATCAATTATTATGGTATTAATATGTCATTTGTTACACTATTTATGTTGTCTATTTGATTGGGTCAAGCTAATTATGACATACTATCCCTACTTAATTATCAACTGCACATAAAAGTCTCAAAGATTAGCTATGTTACTAACCCTTTAATTTAACTATCAAGAGGCCGACACATGGATGGTAAAGCGCTCTTCCTTGTCTTGTCTTGAAGGCTGCAGTTTAACCTCCAATAATCCCGATTCTATTATATTTTTTTTGAAAAAAGAGAAATATGGAGAGGAACTCATAATTCGGACTGCATGAACTTGGTGTTTGTATAACAATCTTATGAACCATAGCAAATGAAATTGAATAGTCAAACTTGATCAACTATTATTCGAGTCAAGCTTGATAAAGAAATCTGATAGTTTTAAAGTCATATTGAGCCATGGAGGGCCTGTTTGCCTTTCGGTGATTCCAGGCAGGGGTGGACAAATGATCCAATCCGAATTGATCTACCCTGACTTGATTTGAAAAATTTGAGTTTGAATTGAATTTGGATGAGGAGCCTAACCCAACTAGGTTGGATTTTGGCTAATTCGATCGGAATGGATTGTAATTCAATCGGAGCAAATCGATTCAATATGAAAATATGAAGGTGGGGAAAAAAAAAACACAAATTGTTGATCTGATTGGATTCAGTTCGAATTTGTTTGGATTGCATCGGATCGGATTATTTGTTTGGGTTGAATTCAGGTTATATTTTTTTCAATTTGATAAACTGAAAATTTAACCGGATTAATCTAAATTTGTATTTGCCCACCCCTAATTCTAATAACGGCTAGAGCCCAACCACTGGGTGGGGTGTTCGTTGGACTTTTCTTTTTTTTTAAAAAAAAAAAACATGATTTGTTATACTCATAAAGTTTTTGGGCCATAAGTATTTATTCAATTTTAAAAATTTTAATTTAATTTTAAGTAGAATTTTTAAGGATAAAATATGTTATTTTACTTTTATTTAATTTTTTTATAAAGTTAAATTGTCTTATTATTTATTTCACATTGTTAATACATTTATTTTATAATATAACTTTAAAAATTATTTTTTCAAATAATTTTATAATCTTTAATAAAAAATTTTATTGACAATTAAAGAATTATTTTTAATAAAAATTCTATTTATAAAAATTTTACTTCTTTACTTCAAAGTCAAGAATTTTACTTCTATTAGATTTTATATATATATTTGACTAGATAACAGAACTGAATTGATAATTGATAGTGTTGTGTGGTGTTTGATTATTGAAAATAGTTATAAAATTTGATAGAATTGTAAAAATGGTGAAAGAATTGGTGCTATCAAATTATAGTTGGGTGATTTAAATGTTAATCTCTTTTTTTATTGTTATTGATACTATATCAGATATTACAATTAATATTTATAACTAATATTACATTAGACTATATAACTGAGAGTATCGTTATATATTGACTATTAAAGCACTTGTCCAAATATTTTATATTCTCTCTAATATTCGAAAGGTGCCTATTACACTCATATTTTGTAAGAAAAAAATTGTCTCCACTTAAGTTATATATTGACTACTAAAGTAATTATTTAGATATTTTATATTCTCTTTAATATTCGAGAGGTGTCTACTATACTTATATTTTATGAGAAAAAACCATCTCTACTTAATTATTAAATAAATAAAGAATAACTAAAATTAATCTCATAATACTTTTATGAAGATCCGAACTCTTACACTCAATATTGTAAGTATAAAGACTTTATCACTGAATCACACACCTATTGTTAAATATTAATATCTTTGAAGGTAAAAGAATTGGCATTATCAAGAATTGATAAATATGTATTTTTACAAATTTTAATGTTTATATGGAGAAGTTTATTTTTTGTATTCTACTATTTAGAATCATTTAATTTTTAATATGATAAATATAATTGAATTATAAATTTCTAACCCCTGCATGCCTTAAAAATCGCGAGTAAAACTTCTCTTAAATGACGATTTGCCAGTCCATCATGTGATTTACTTGTACATTTGTCTTTAACTTGTGCGTGCTGGTCTCACAAAAAGGAAAAATCTTAGTTTGGGTTTGGTTCGGTTTGGTTTTTCCAAAGAAGTTTTTTTTTTTTTAATCGTTGGATTATAATCTAAATTAAAATCAGTTTCCTAAAACAAATATTACCTCGCTACATCTACAAGATCTGAATCCTCAATTGCAAAATTTGCTCAGACAAAGAGTCCTATCCGTATCTTCGTTCAACCAAAGTAATCATTTTAGGTTCGCAAAATACTCAATCTCTTAAATGTAAATCTTGGAGCCGTCACCTTGCCTGTCTCCTCTCTAACTCCCAAGTTAAGTACATCTAACACCCAGAAGCATTGAGGTAAATGTGTTGCATATACAAAATTGCATGAGAGCCTCTCCTCCCTACCTGCTTCTCTCCTTCCCTCCCTCCCTTCCTCTCTCTCTCTCTGTCTAGCCACACTCACACACACACACATGTAGCTTTGGGGCTATTTGTAGTGTATCAGCATTTTTTTTCCCAAATCAATCTGTAAGAAACAAAAATATGAAAAATTAAAAAAAATTAAGTTAATGGCAGGATGGTCGATTTTAACAAATGGGTCTACTTTAGATTGTGGAAAGACAATTGGTAGTGCTCAAAGTAATAATGGTTGTTGCTTGGAAGCTGATAATGATATGAAAGATGATGATAGTGTAGAAGATTCTGCAGGGTATGAGGATGAATTAAAATGCCTGTTTGATAAGGTTCTTGAGACTATTTTGAAAAAGGGTGGTAATAGGAAGGGTTCCATTAGGCCTATTCCTGCAATGCTTGGTGATGGGAGGTCACTGGATTTGTTTAAGCTTCTTTGTGCCGTGAAAAAGAGAGGTGGGTTTTGTATGGTATCAAAAAATGGTTTATGGGGTTTTGTGCTGGAGGACTTAGGGTTGGATTTTGGGGTTTCAGCCTCGGTTAAGTTGGTATATGCTAGGTATTTAGGTGAGTTAGAAAAATGGTTGATGGGAGCTTCTGGTTTGGGTTTGGGGAATGGAGGGTGTGGTTTTTGTGGGAATTCTGGTTTGTTACCATTGGAGCTAGAGAGACGGTTCAGAGGTTTACTAATGAACTGGCCAAACAAGAAGATGAAAAATGATCGACTTGCTCTATTGGAGTATGACAAAAATGACCACCAGGCTGATATGGAAGTCAAAAAGACTGAACTGGATTTGCCGGACACCAAAAATAGGCATGAAAGATGTAATTGCTTTGGAAAAAAATGTAGTGATAATAACAGAAAAACTTATGATAATGACGACAACTTATGCCATGATGACCCAAGTGTAACTCAAAAGCAATACTGCTGCCGTAAGAGGAAGCGAGAATCTTTATCACGAATGTTGAACTGGGTGATCCAGATAGCAAAGTATCCAGATGATCCTTCGATAGGTGTAATTTCAGAGCCATCTAAGTGGAAGAATCATGAAGACAAGGAGCTTTGGGTGCAGGCAATCAATGCACGTGATGCATTACTACGAAGAAAGCGTGTTAATTCAAACATTCATCAGTCTCTCTTTCAGGTGCAATTGATACCTTTAAGTTTTTCTTTGTCACCAACTGTTTCATCTTTGTAATAGATGGTTCTGTTTTTTCTTGATTACTGACTGTGTGTTTAATTTAATTAGTGAGCATGATTAGATCTGTTTTCTGAGGCAGCCTGATGGCTGTTTAAATTTCAAGCCTTTGCCACCTTGTGGCTTGCATCCAGCACTCTGACGAACAATATGAAGATCTTTGTATTTTCAGTTTCTTATTGTTGATTCTCAATCTGCTTCCAGCATAAATATTTTCAGTCACAAGATGGTTTAAAAGTGGGAGGATAATCAGTAGGCTATTTATGAGTGGTATAAAAGTGCATAATAGACATATCTTCTGGAGGTGAGGCTTGATGTCTTGTGATTGTTTACTCACATTATTGATACCATGATTATTGACATCAGTGAGGTCTCATTATTTCAGTTTAAATGCTCCAAAATTAACATCCCATATAAGATTTGATAACAGGCCACTTTAAAACAGGTGGATATTTACCTATTGCATACTTTGGTCTCATCATTTTGACAGTGAACGGGAAATCTCTTCTAGTTTAATGAAATGTCAGAATTTTTCCTAATTCTAGCTAATATGGTTCAGATTGGTTATTGAAAAATTCATCAACCTAGTAATTGCATAGCTGGTTGTTGAACCTTTATTCTCCTATATAGAAGGGTTCCTTGTCTTTTGTTAACTGACAGGGTGTTAGCTGTCGACTTGGATTGTGTATCTGTAAATGAAGTTGCAATAAGATATGAGAGGATACTCAAATAGACAATTTATCCAGGGAACTTCAAAGATTCCTGAAACTTGCTTATTCTTGAGGCAATATTCATGTCTAGTCATTTTTTAAACATATTTTGGAGGGGAATTTTCTATTGGCCACTTGAAAAGACATGAATGCTAATGGAAGTACCTATGAAGCCTAAAAGTTTGTATGAATAAATTCTCAATATCTACTTATTCGCATATGCAACTAATTAATTGCAGATATCCTAAATAGATCATGGCTTAACTTGCAGAATGGTCAAAAGATGCATCCATCCATGTATGAGGATGTTACAAATCAACATCATCGTTCTACGGAGAGGTTAAAAAGCAGTGAAAGGCTTCCTACAATAATGAAATCTTGTGTGTGCTGCTGTTGCAATTCATGTTCAACCACTGAAAATAAATTAATGAGTCCTGACAATACAGAGTTGGAGACTGGGCATAAGGGGGAGACACCCGCGACTGCCATTTCATCAGCCATGAATATAGCAGTCTGCTCTTCTGGGGATGAGCCCCGAGAAAAGCATGTTTCTGTAGGTCCTCTCTTTCAAGCTAGCGTCCCTGAATGGACTGGTGTGGTTCTTGAGAGTGACTCTAAGTGGCTAGGCACGAGAATATGGCCCTTGGTGGATGGAGAACACGATTCAGTAGTTGAAATGAATCCTTGTGGAAGGGGAAGGCAAGACTTATGTGGCTGTCGGCTGCCAGGTTCTGTCGAATGTATTAGGTTTCACATTGCTGAGAATAGGATGAAACTGAAGCTTGAGCTGAGTTCAGTTTTCTTTCACTGGAGATTTGATCAGATGGGTGAGGAAGTATCACTTAGATGGACAGTTGAAGAGGAAAAAAGATTTAGAGATATGGTAATATTTAACCGTTGTCTGAGTGCAGGCTTCTGGGGTATTTCTTCTAAAAGCTTTCTAAGGAAGAAGAGGGAAGATTTTGTAAGCTATTACTTCAATGTATTCCTTGTTAGCCGCAGAAGTTATCAGAACCGTGTTACTCCAAGAGACATTGACAGCGATGATGATGAATCAGAGTTTGGATCTGTAAGTGATAGTTTTGGCAATGCAGCAGTAACTGTTCATGGCTTCGATAAATTGACATGTGCTCAAAATAATCAGTGCTCTGATTTGGATAGACAGTAGTGCAGGTCAGGAGTGCATTGCTCTGATTGGGCAACCCGGACCAATTGGGTATGAAATTTACGTTGTTTTAACAAGTTTCTTTTCTCCAGATATATCGATAAAGCATCACAAAATGGCACCGAAGATTGATGAATGTTGTACCCTTGGCGGTGGAAGCATATGTCTCATGTTAATGGGCTGAGCTAGAGATCAAATTTTGCAGGATGTAATTAAAACTTATTTTCTGTAGCCATAAGAGTTTTTTCAAGTAAAATATTACAATTATACTAGGAAGCTCTATGCTGTTGATCAAAATAGGATGGTCCCATTGTAGATACGGGTACTTTTTACTTGTTCTCAAAGAGTGATTGTAATTTTCCTTCATCTTTCCTTTTTTTTTTTTCTTTTTCTTTCCTTCATCTTCTTCTAAAATGCGCTTTATATAGTACTCACCATTTGTGAATTCTTTAATTATAGTTGCTCTCTCTTCAAAATTCTTTGTTGTTTTTGACCCACAGTTTGGGAAAATCGGTATGCAAATTGCAAATGATGTCGACATTCCTGAATGTTTAGTCAAAAAGGTATTTTCGTGTGGGTGTCCTGAATGAGATGAGGGTAGATTCTCAGTGCTCATAAGATGCATTTGTCAATTTAAATTTTAAGTTTTTTTAAAACGGGAAAGCAAGCTCAATATTACTTTCCAAGCAATCGAAGTAATTTGTCTCTTTCAAAGAAATTGAAATTATTTTCTTTTCTTCCCCTGTCTAATTTCAAGGCGTCTCAATTTTTTTATTATAGATTAAAGGTCAGATTGCATTGCGTGCTAGAGAGGATGAGGTGGGAAAATATGATAAGGCATCTTTAACGAGAAGAAATAAAAAAAAATTAAAAATAGAAACTAACGTGGGAAACAGGTTAGGTGGCGGCAAGATAGCCAAACAACAGATAGAAGAATGTGAGATATGTGTCGTACTTGCGTACAAAGCTTTGCATTACGGAATCTTGATGCTTCTAAGCAACAATCATTCTTGCCCTAGTATTTTTATAAATTTATTTTATTTTTATAAATTTATTTTATTTTTAAAAAATAATTATAATAAATTCACAATATTTTTTACAAAATAATTTGATAAAATTTTTGTATAACTAATCAATTTAATTTTTTATGAACCTTTTTCTTAGATTTCTCTTACTACCTTTGGTCACAAATTTTAATATAAGTTTTATCAACTATTTTATTATTACGATATAAGACAATCAAATTAACTAATAAATCTAAGTTATTGTATTTGATGATTTAGTTATTTTATTTTGTGCCCTATATTTTAATATTTTTAAATAAAATTTAATTATTATTTTTACTACCTTACGCGTGAATGATATAAATTTAACTATCCAATAACTTACATGAGTATTGTGGCATAAAGATAGTGCGTTAGTCTAACTAAAGTTTAATTATTATACTAATAAGGGAGTATTAGAAATAATGAATTTGGTATAAATTTAAAAAATAGTGAAGTTAAAGTAAATTATAGATATTTTTACGTTACAATGGTAAAATAATTAATTTAAATTTATACTATAACAATATTTATAATCAAATATTATAAGAAAATCTAGGTCACAAAAATGTAAATTAAGATATATATATATAATTAATCAGTTCTCTAAAGCTTTTTTCGTTTGAATTTTTAAAAATTGTGTGCACCTTTTTGTAATTATATTTTGAAATGAGACAGGTTTAGAAAAACCATGAGAGGAGATATCATCACTCATTGTTTTTTTTTTTTTAACTACTATGAGGTATTTTAACAATAGTTCTCCTAAATTTTAGTTATTTACACCAATTCCCCAATTTCTTCCATCTTCATAAATAAAAAGAAAATATGATAATTTAAACAGACTCATGAAGATATGATTATCAATGTATTTATTAAAAATCTAGTTGATACCTTGTTTAAAAATTATGCTTTTTTTAAAAAAAAAGAGGGAATGATACAACAGAAGAGTCGGAATATAAAATTTCACACCCATTAATATAGAGAATAGAAAACTTATAAATTTAAAAAAGAAGAAGGAAAAATAAACATCAACTTCAATTGATGAATGTTACAATTATATTTGATAAATGGATAGATAGGCTTCGTTAGACAAACTTTCCTTTTTTTTTTAATGATTAATTTTTATTTGTAGTTATGCATTTTGTTTCCTTGTTTACATGATGTCAATATCACACATTTGTTATTAAATTCTCAATTTAAATTAAAAAGGTAGACACCTTATATTTTGTTTCGCTTTCTAAGTTAAGATTATAGCCACCTAATCATTTTCCATGAAACAATTCATGTCGCAGTAAACCAAAAATGGAATATATGAGGAACCCAAACTTGTAGCTTGTTGTCATATGTTCACTTTTACAACGTGAAAAATACATACTAAAAACTTTAATTTCACATCAACATGATTTGCATACGCTTATTCATCCGCATAAATAAATACAGACACCCTAACATTTAAGCAAACCCACATCATTTAAGAAATAGACACGTTTATCCCTTTTAATTTTCTTTTAAAAATTTTGAGATATCAAATATCCCACGTGCACTTAAGCCCTAACCAAAGGCATATGTGGACATGTTTAGGAGATGTCGTGTGTCCATATAGATAAGGCATACCTGTGCATTAAGACAGTCCCTGTAATTTTAGTTTATCCTCAGAGTAGGCTCAGGCGGAGTCGGGAATTATCAAAAGTTGCCTCTTATGGTAAATTGAAAAGGGAAAAAGATAAAACTAGAAAGTTACTGCGTTCGTTTACTGTCGCCGGCTCAATGTGGTCAGACATAGATATAAATATTCGCAATTACACACTTTCTTGTCTGAACGACTTTGCTTCTCTTTGTTTCTCAAGAAGGAAATCCCAAATTTTCATATCTCTCTTTCACCAAATTCCCAAGAAACAAAATGTCTTCTCCAAGCAAACGCCGAGAAATGGATTTGATGAAATTGTAATTTTTTCTGAATTCGCATGAATAAAATTTAATCCTTTTTCTGTGTTTAGTCTAATTTTTTCTTTTCTGGTTTTTTTTTTGGTTTTGTGGGTTTGATTGATGTGAACTAGGATGATGAGTGACTATAAGGTGGAGATGATCAATGATGGCATGCAAGAGTTCTATGTGGAATTCAATGGACCAAAAGAGAGTAAATTCATTAACGCCGCGTTTTCTTCCTTCTATTCTTTTATTACCTATTTGTAACTTTTTTATGATTAATTTTACTGTATTTGATGTTTTAATTTCTGGGTTTTTCTCATATCTTGAGTTTATTGTTTTGATAACTTTGTTTTCCATATATAGATGCTAAAAAAAGTTGTTATTTTACTCCTGAATACAAGAGCAAAGAACTTAATTTTTCCTTTTCTCATCATCTTAAGTTACTCAAATTTTTAGCCGATGATATGTGCTGCTTTTTATTTTTTCTTTTTCCCTTTTATCTATAGTTGAATGCAATCTACCTTAGTTATTTCAATAACTAATGATATGAGGTGCAACTTTCTTGTTCCCTGAGAAAAATCAGTAACAACTGAAATAGCTTGTGAAATATTTTTGCTTTTGAGCACAATATATGCATATATAGATATTTTTTCAATACAAAGTAGCTTTATGTGGAATGTGACAGGTCCTTATCAAGGAGGTGCGTGGAAGATAAGGGTGGAACTGCCTGATGCTTATCCCTATAAATCTCCATCTATTGGCTTTGTCAATAAGATATATCACCCAAATGTTGATGAACTGTGAGTTTATTTTATAATTTTCAATTAAATGATGGTGTTGTTTTATGAATCGGTATGGAAAAATCTTTCGATTAGTTGGTTTGAAGCTTTCATTCTTTTGTTTTTGTTGAGTTTCAGGTCTGGTTCAGTTTGCTTAGATGTTATTAATCAAACCTGGAGCCCCATGTTTGGTAAACCTTCCATTTTATTCTCTTCTATGCATGTAACTATTCGCTAAATGTTGCTGAGTTCCTATAATTCATTTATTTCTTTTAACTATCGTTTCTCACTTGGTTGTTAAATAATGTTGCCTGTCAGAATTTGGCCACCAATTTTCTCTTTCTTTTCCTTAAATGCCTTTGCAGATTTGGTTAATGTGTTTGAAGTATTTCTTCCTCAACTTCTCTTGTATCCTAACCCATCCGATCCATTGAATGGAGAAGCTGCTGCCCTGATGATGCGTGATCGAACAGCCTATGACCAAAGAGTGAAAGGCAATAATCCTTCTCAATCATATGTACCATAGTTACTTGCACCTTCTCTAGTAGTAACTTTATTGAATACAGATACTTTGTTCTGTATTCTTTACCTTTTACGGTTACTTCATGTAGGAGTCCAGTGGTAGTGACTTGTTATATTCTCATGTATTACTGTTTGTTATATGAAACTAAATAAGAACGCCATGAGCCTGGGAGTTTGGCAAATCGAAATTACTCTATATGTGGGATAAAACAACTTGCCTTTTAAATTTATGATTTTTTTAACATTACTTATGAAGTTTGAAGTACTTTAGTTCTAGTTTTGTATTCTAAATAATGAAGCTAGATTTGGTAGTTATAGCCCCTAATTGAGCTGCAAATAGAAGGAATTTGATTGTATAGTTGCAGTTTCTGGTCTTGATAGTCTTTTCTCAAGAATTTCCCATGCTGCTTGAAGAACCACCCCTTGTTGTATTTCTTTGTCAAGCTGGTGGTATGACATATAGCTCAAGGGCTGGCAGTGGGAGAGATTATTAGTTTCCGTGCAAGTAGATTGTACCATCTAACCGGTTGGAGTTCATGTACCTCAATGGCCTAATGTGGATGCCTAAATCGGAATCATAGCCATTGTTTTGTAGCTGTACTCCATTGTTTTTCTGTGTGGCTACAAATCTTGGTTTTGGGATTTGGGGAGTGTAATGAACACATGATTTTACAAAGATATATATATATATATATATATATATATATATATTTTTTTTTTTCAGTGGTTCATGGTATCTGTATTAGTTGAGAAACATAGATGCCAGTGAGTGTCACCTAAAATTGGAAATCCGAGCAACTTTTTTCTTGCATGAGGTCCAATTTGACTTTTGAGTATTACCATGCCATACTGAAGTAAGCTTACACAGACTGTAAAGATGTGTTTCACTTGTGATTGATTTTCTGTATTCTTCAATTTGCCTACATCCTTTGGTGAAGTCATTAATTTGTTATTTGCATGATTTGATTTTCCAGAGTATTGCGAGAAGTATGCAAAGCCAGAAGATATCAGTGGAGCCACAGAGGAAAAATCAAGTGACGATGAGGAGCTGAGTGAAGATGAATATGCCTCCAGTGATGAGGCAGTGGCTGGCCAACCTGATCCTTAGGTTCAAAAAAATGAATTAGTTGTCCGTCTGTACATTAAATTTCAGCTTCTGGAAAATGGAACCAGAACAAAAACTGAAGAGCATTTGAAAAATCTCCTGCTCCTGTCTTTATTTTCCATGGATGATGTGTAAATTAATCAACTGTATCTCAATGTTTGAAATTCATTTACGGTTGGGACTTGAAACGGTCTTGATTATGCCATTGCTGTGCATGTTCATGTGAATGCCTGTTTCTATTTTCTTAAACTTCTTACATTTCATCCAGTGCTACTAACTTTTGCCAGGTTAAGTCAATTTTCCCAACTTTAATACATCATTTTCCTTGAAACACATGGATCTCCGCACTGTAGCAGCACTGATTCAAAGTGAGAGCAGGCAAGTAGTGCGGATTGTGAGCTGTGAAAAGGATTTTAACTGACCAATAAATTCAAACAGCTCTTGTAGCTCAGTGGTAGAGCGTCAGTCTTGTAAACTGAAGGTGTCAAGTTCGATCCTGCATGAGTGCATCTAACGAGTTGCTTTCAACGTTCCCGATAATGAAGTTCTCACAATTTTTACAAAGAAAATGTAACTCTTTCTGGTAAATTTCCGACGAAAGTTGACCGGAGTGGAATTAAGACACGACGACGCAGTCCAAAACCGAGGCAGTTGCGCTCCGGCATTTGCTCAGCCGTTATGATTTGGTCTTTATGAACGAGTTTTAACTTTTAAACAACTTACAATCGTATTATTATTATTTTAAAAACCATCAAGAGGTGAGGCAGAACCTTGTTTGTAAATTAATAAAAATAAATGAAAATACATATAGAGCATATATAAATTAAAATCTCCACCCCAAGACCAAAAAAAAAAAAAAAATTCATAAAAATCAACAATAGTAGGCACTAAAATGAAGATAAAATAAGCTCACAGGCTGGCGAGAGAACCACCATAGAAGCAAGAAAAAGCTAAAGGAGGAACTGCCTCTTGCAATATTTATGACCAATGATTAAAGAGAAACTTTTTTCTAGAACTGGAGGAATGCGTCCCAACAATGCTGAAGCTGGGGCTAAGGTTAAGCCGCCCCATACACTCAAGGTTTAACGAAAAAATAATCATCAGCCATCGGATTCCTGTCAGATTGAAGAAGAATAACTTGTCTGCTATAGAAAAATTTAAAAGTTAACACCCAATTCTTCACGCGCAATAACGTCTGTGGCAACTGCAAAATTGGAATTGACTGAGTTGATTGGCCATTATGGAACTTGGAGTTTCAACGAAAATTGCGCAGCTTAAGACCAACATATGCCGAGTGAAAATACTGTGCCATCGACTGTTTATTTCATTCAACAGACAAAGTTCAATAGGACAAATAAAGTCCTAACGTCACCTGAACAGCAGCATAAGCAGCAGTTTCCCACCAAAACACGAGCTGTCGCCAACGCAGTCTCATCAGCAAGAATTAAGAAACTAATAATTCGTCTTCCACAAATCAGTGAAACTTTGCCAAGTACTATAAAAATGTTCAAGCTATTGTCGTGTGAACAGTGAAGCTTCAATTATTACTGTGGTCACTGCATGGCATTCTCCCAAAAATCCAAACACGGAAGTGCGATTGTTCTTTTTCGAGCCCCGAGCACAATAACGCAGTTCATCATCGCAACTTACTGAGGATCATCGACTTCAACATAAATTGAATGGAATCAGAGAAGTGGTCAACATGTTCCCCGAAGCTTTCTAAGTAACCAGCTCTTGCAAGTGCTGCACCAACTATAGAAGCAATGCGAATACAGACAATCATTCAGCAATTAGCAACAGTCAACAATCAGGGTTAGATTTGTTTGGAGATAAAGAATCAGTTCAGTGCCTCAGTAACTCTTTTAACTAGTTCTTTTGAAAGTTTTGAGCTGAAAAATACTTTCTTTATCTCATAATTTTCAAATTACAGTGCATAGTTGAAGGTTAATAGTTTTTTTTTTTTTTCTTGCTGGGGGTTTTTCTTGTGGGTTTTTTTTTAAATAATAAATGGAGCTTTCTTCGTGTTTTTAACGTTTCTAAGAAACCAATCTTTATCAAGCAGACGAGTTAACTTTGAAGTTGAAAAAATGAAGCTTATTCAGATTTGAAGGTATTTTTGGAGCTTCTTGCTTTTATTTTTACGTAAAATTGTGGTCTGTGGCTTTGTTTAAGGTGCTATGGAATCAACGAGCCTTTGGTTGGATTCAGTGAAAGAGCCCTTACACTTATAATGTTAAGTGTAAGGATTCAAAATTTCATAAAAATATTATGGGAACAACCTCTCTCTTATAAAATATAAATAAAGTAGGCACCTCTTGAATATTAGAGAGGGTTTATTGTATTTGAGCACGTATTTCAATAGATCAATATATGACAGTAGTCTCAGTTGTATAATTTAATATAATATCAGTTATAAATATATGTGTAATATATGACGTAATTTCAATAATAATCTTTGTATAAAAAAAAAAAAGTGTTGTGGATAAAAGTTATTGCAGACCCTAGTTTGTATATTGAAGTTCGGAGACAACCAGAAAAAGACAGTTGCTCAAAGATTTCTAATGGAAGGCTTGCTCGTGAAAACTGCTACTTCCTGAAAAGAGAAGACCATCAAGACTCACAGAGCCAAATTCTACGTCATGCCATCAAGACTCATCCAGCCCAGACAACATCCAGTTTCCATAAAAGATGTCAAGAGAGAGGCCTAGATAATCTACCGTTCAAGCGGACATCATAATTCATGTCACAACAAATGCGAGAAGCCGTTAGGCATATAAATCATTGCATACGCTAGCTACTGAGTTCACAGGTGTTTAATAAACATCCACCATCGAGTAAAGTTGGTTTTTTGCAGATGAGGAGGTGATGACACTAAATGTGAAGGTTCCAAACTAACATGCCCACCCACGCCCCCACCCTCAAAGAAAACAAAAATTTAGGCGTACTTCTGTAACCCCTCCTATTTATCCAACAAGAAGCATCCCATGCGCATTATGCAAGCCATGCCCTAGGTCCTCTTTAAGACAAACATACCTTTGAAATCGTAAGGGCTCCATAATCAGTTGAAGAAACTTATGCAGTCACTGGGCAAGCCAGCATACTCTGAAGCCTCCATCGTAGTCACAAAATGAATTGCTTATCTTACTATGTTCAGGTAAAGTTCGAATTCCTACTCCAGAATCTACTAGAGAACATAGATAAAGGCCACTTGATCACCAATAACTCTTCTCAATGGCCTACCTAGGAAGCTCTAAAAGAAAAGGGGGATCAACTTAAATAAATGAGTTGCGGGCTTTTCATAACTTGTGGAGTCCATGCATTATATCTGCTGTTGTGAAAAATTCTTAATATACTCGCAAGCAACAGCAAGAAACGTTAGATAGAGATTGCTTGAAATTAGAAAGTTTAATTTAAATCTAGATCGATATTAATGATAATTTATCTGGGTAAATTGAGTTTTAAGAGAAATTAAGTTAATTAAATTAAAAAAACAATTAAAGTAAGGAAAAATTTAATACGATAAAAATTACTAATGTTCCGTTATCTAATTATTATTAATCCTTAAAATCTTCCGTTATCTAATTATTATTAATCCTTAAAATCTCGAGTGACAACTAAAAATCAAGCTTAAAAAATTAAATCTAATGTAGATTATGTTGTGCGTCAAAGTAGGTTTTCTAAGAGTCATATATATCCTATTGAAAAATAAAAAATTAAAGTTTTCTAAGTATTTTAAGTATCCAATAATTGAAAAACATATAATCAAGGAGAATCACATTAACCATTATCAGATTTAATTAAATAATCTCTTAACTATCAAGATTAAATAATATTAAAAATGCAAAAATAATTATTCAATCAATTATGTGAAATAAGAACTATAATCATCAAAGAACAAATGTAGGGAATTAATTAAATAAAAAATAATTATTTAATCAAAAAATATTTCATTTTTAATCTCAACATAAGAAAATCAGCTAGACATACTTGAATTGAGAGCAATAAAATAAATAGAACCATGGAAAACTTTGAACGACATTGCCTCTACTTTTCTCTCCTGCTTCTGTTTTCTGCATCTCTCAGCCTGCATTTCAATTATGCAGCTTGCTTGTCTTTTTATAATACAAATGACGGCCTGTTAAGCTTATATTCCTCATTGATTTCTGATTAAATTTTTTTAAGCTCAGCCACTGACTTTAAGTTGTAAAAGTGTCAAATCCATTTTTTTGAATCCTCTGTTTCCTCTTCTTCAAGTGATAATAATGGCAGGACATAATGCTTTGCCCATTCTTGTCTCCTTGTTGTGCAAGATTAAATTGTCGAACAAAAGGTTTTGATGACAACATCTAAGCTTTAATTGGAAAATGTTAATCTTAGATTCTTAAATTCTGTATCTTTTATGCAACTTTGTTTTCCAATCTTCAATTGTTTCCCTGTTCATTGAAATAATTTAATTAATTAAAAATAACAGATAAAAATAGTTAGTTAATATATATTTAATGGCAAAATATGTATACACTAAATGCTCATCATCTGCAAATGGGAGAAAAACAGAACACATAGCCAAGCAAATACATGCAGACGTACACGCATAAGAGTGAATATCATAAAGTGGTACTTTTTCGATCAGTCTAAATTTTATCGTATAAATCGAAACACAATTAACTCGTTTTTGAGTCCAGGGGATTGGGATTATTCTAACATTTTATTATTTATTTATTGTATAAAAAAACTTTTTTAATTCCCAATGGCCAGCGATATCAGTAATGAAAAAGCCTTCAAACACTGCGCAATACTTCCCAAAGATTTTTACAAATACGTTTAATTAATATAAACGTACGTTTTTTTTGGGTCAATATAGCAAGACTGGAAACCTTCATAATTGGTTTCTACCTGCATTTGCAGTGTCATTTGAAAAATTCAGAAACCTATCAACAGAAAGCTAGCTCTAAATTAATAACCAATGGCGTAACTTAAGTTAGCGCAAATTCAATGATTCATATTAATGCAACAGAAAAAGAATGAATTCAAAATGTAGGGGCTTCTCATTCAGAGAGGAAAATGGTATGAAAATTCCTCTGAATTGTTTACAGCAGTCTTATTTGTAAACTTCGTATAATTCTAATGTGAATTTTGCTTACAAGAAATATCAAATCTATGGTGAAGTATGAATTTGAACATTGGCAAGAAGCCGGGTGAGTTTGCTTAGGGTTTCACGAGCAGCTATGGTGTCTGGATGATCCTCACCAGAAATTGAAGTTCTAATAAAAACAGCCTTCCTAATTAGATCATCCCCTATGTCGAATTGCCCTCCTCTTAGCATTAGCTTGGCCCTAGTTTCAAGGACTGTGGCTCTTGTTAGTGCTAATTCCTGCCAGAGGGATGGATTCAACTGAGCATTAGTCTGGATGGGCCGCCAACAAAGTGACTTGTCCAACAATTTTTCAACTGGGGTAACTAATGCATGGTCTGCTGCTTCCAGAGCATTAGTGCATAGACGCAGGAGTTCTAAAGCAGCACTACACCGAGAAAACGTAATGAATGTCCTGATTGCAAGAGGCAAAACCACCTCTTTAACAAGGTACAACAACTCTGACACTTTGAGCTCGACAACTTTTAGGTCATTACCAAACCCAAATAGCAAGAAACATCCTGCCCATATATGTCCTGAATGATGAGTTATAGATCCACGGCTGATGACAGCTTGAACCATGGCATGAGCAACACCAATAAATCCTCTCTTGCGAGCATAAAGCTTCACAAGCTCATTGAAATGGATGTACCCTTGCCTAGTACTACTTCTGGCAATGTTGAATCTCAACAGCATGGAAGATGCTTCCGCTTCTGATCTCTTGGTGTATGAGGAAGTTAATCCACAAGTTAAAGACAGTAATAATTTCCTCCACAAGTGGATACCCTTGTGCTTCTCAGGTATCTTGTGAGCAGCAAAGGCCAATAGGGAAACTGGAATAGCAGCCGGTGCAAACCACCCACCAGCAAGCACCATTCTAGTTGCCAAGCTCCAAGGCCCATCTGCATGATCAAATATTGAGAAACAAACCTCGAAGAGTTGAAATAGGAAAGTGTTTCTTCTCAATGAATGAGATTCCCTACCATTCCAAGACAAGTCCCTCAAGGGCATTCTGTTAATGGTATCCAAGAGCCTGCTAGGATTTATGGGTAGCTCAGACAAAATAGCACCCACTACTGCAAGGCCCATGGTTAACCTCCCAACTTTCTCCTCAATCACCCTGAGTGCATCGACTTCTGTGATTGGGTAGTCCTTTACACTTCCCTGCATTAAAGACATTGCCTCAACCCCAGACAAGTAAGAGAGCTTTAACGGTTCCAAGTTCATCACCCGAGGAAGGCGCGTGGAGATTATAATGTGGGTCTCTCCACCAAAACGGGGAAGAAGATCCATTACAAGTTTTTCGTCCCACCAATCCTTTTCACTCTCTAAATTATCAATGATCACCAAAAATGGTATGTTTCTCATGAGTTCTTTACGAACTCTGGAAATGGCAGCATCTTCTTGCTCTTCGAAGCTTTTTATCCTGCTTTTATCTGAGCAATTTTCGATCCCCACGTCAACATCTAAAAATGACCAGAGATTCAGATAGTTCTGTCTGATATACCTGCTTTCCCCTCCCACCCATAAAATCATCTTGTATCTCTGGTGATATCTATAGGCAAATTCCAGAAGAAGTTCTGTTTTTCCAATTCCCGAGTCTCCTGTCACACAAGCAATACCCTTGCCGTACAAAATCTTTGTTGATCTTTTTCTCCTTGGGTACCGTCCACTGCTTTTTGTCCTTTGCCTTTGAGGAGCTTCTGTACTCTGCATCTCAATCTCCTTTTCTGATTCCTTCCATACTACAGGTTCTTTACCTTTCCTGCTGCCACCATCCCATTGTCGTTCCTTGCGTCTTTCCTCCAATGAAGTGCTCTTACTCCACCCGATTGTCAAATTCTTTCTCCTGGTTCTAGCCTTTAGTTCAAAATAGTCTCTCTCTGAATCTCCACTGATATCGCCAAAAAGTATAAATTCTAGCTCAGATAATTCTTTCTTCCTGCCGATAAAATTTTCATTTCGAGGGAAAGGGAATTCCTCTTTCTCTACCTTCTCTCTCCACTTGGTCAACCGCTCAACAACACTTCTTCTTCCTAGCTTCATAGCTAATAGTGTGACAGCTCTCAGTATACAATTTCTGCAGTTACCTTCCTGAGCTTCTAGTTTCCATTCATCAACACGAGAGAGGCCATTAACAGCTTCCTTCCATTCCTTCTCCAATCCTCCGTACAAAACCCAAAGCTCACCCCCATTTTTTTCCCACAGCTCTCCCCTCTTCTCTACTATATCCCTGACAAGGCAATCCCCTGGACTCAAATCAAAAAATATTGGAACTAAATTCTTCTTGCCTGAAAAATATCGTAGCTCCTCAATGCTATATGAATTCCTGAAAGACTTTCTTGTAAGGATCACAACTCCAAAAGACGAAATATCCATAGCTCTTTCTACTATAGCATGCTTCCGAGAGTTTCTACATCTTGCCCTGTCAGATACAAAACAACTTATCCCTTGAACTTCCAACTCTGCACGAAGCCAATTAGCAAACCTCATTAAAGAGGGTTTGCACCCATGCAGACCTATGAAAACATCACAACTCCTCAGTCTGTTACAGGAAAGAGACACAGAGACAGGGGTATATGACATGCCGTAGCTTCTACCATGCTTTCTATGATTCTCTCTCAGCCCTGAATAAACATTATCATGGGCACGGCTGTAACTAGATATGTTGCTATTAGAAACACCAGCTGGGGAAGATACACGACCAAACTTCTGGAAATCGCTTGAAGTACATGCAGCCGGGGCCGCGGAATTGTCTGACGTAGTAAATCTGACATTTGCAATAGATTCGGGGCCTGGAATCCCTGAACTGGAACTAAGTCGATCAGCACTTAAATGAATGCCATCGCACTGAGCATCAGAACGTGTTGATTCAGAAAGTTGACATGTTGGTGATCTAGGAGAGAAGAAAGGGGATTGATTTGCTGAAAGGAACACTGAAGATGATGATGACATATTTCTTGAAGTCGTGACAGGTACTGACCCAAACCTGGAGCTGTCTTCTCCTATATCCATTATTTACAAAATTTCCTGCCTCCCAAAGAAATTAAATCTGATGCATCGATTCAGGAATACTAGAAGCCCTAGTGAAAATAGAGAGAGTAGCATTAATTAGTATCGAAACTCCCTACAAATAGAAATTACCAGGAAAGTTTGGGTAAAATTGAAAGTTTATCCATAATGATCAGTCTCAACAGTTACAAAAGTAGCATTGTCATTCTAGTAATAAATTCCACTATGACTATGGAGGGAAGCATTATCACATTTTATCCATAGCAAGAATGAAAAATCAATATACAATTACGCATCTATATAAGCCATAGGGAGCAAGGTTGGCAACGTCAAAATTAACTGATATGGCTTAACGATACTGCAAAAAGGAGAAAATAGACAGGAATGACAAAAGAATTTTATCTAAGGAAGCATTACAAATTCAGAAATCTATAAACCAATAATACGGAGAAATTTGTGCAACTATTATGCACGTATGATCCACAGAACCTGATTCAAATAAGTCATAATATCAAAAACCATGAGACACGTATACTAAATTTGAACTAAAACGCCGAAACTGCAATCTCTTAAGCATAAACACAGAGCATTACACAGATCTAAAGAAGCTATTCACCATACAAAGAATGCTTAAGAACATCTGAATACAACAGAGAAAACATAATATTCCAACCATAATTCAGATCTGAGAACTTACGAGGCTTCAAATCTTGAAAATGGTATCATAGATTCTAAGTTTGCCTCTAAAATAATCAACCCACTTGCTTTAAACCAATGATAAACCGAAAAAGAAATCAAATTTCGACGAAAAAATCAAATCTTTGGAGTGCCCTTTACAATCAGTACACTGAACTTAACCAAACTGCAAAGCAAGAAATGATTTTGCCAAAACATATAATTGCCAAAAACAAGTATCAGAAACTCAAACTTTTGAGCTTTAAAGTTATGGAAATGAGAGTCTCTAAAATACTGGGCTTGGAAGTGAATAAAATTTTACCATTCAGAGATAGAATTGATAGAGACTCCAGTTTCAAATTTCAACTTTCAAAAAATGACCAGACAAAGCTACGATTTTTATGGAATCAATTTTCAATCAATGCCAAAAAAATAGCTAACCTTCTAAACAAAAAATTCCCCCCCCCCCCCCCAAAAAAATTAAAAAAAAAAATTCTCAGGCTGCAAACTTCAAATCCCACATGCTGGCTTTTGGAAAACAAAAAACACTCCCGCACTTGTGATGAGAGTGAAAACACTCCTTTGTTTCATTTTCTTTTGTTATCTAAGAAAACAAAGACAAAATATATTTTATATATATGGTTTTTTTTTTTTCACTTGTTTTAGGTTCTCTCTCTAGATTTTGTTGTGAACATTATTCTAAGAATTGACGGAAAATGATGGGACCCAAAAGAACGGATCTGACGAGGTATGGGGTTAGGTATTTGGTAGGCTCCCTAGAAACTAGTCACTCCACTCCAGTGGACAAAACGCAGTAACACAGTTGCCCTTTTTACAACAGTTGCAAAAATACTTTTGAAAGAATTGCACTTTTGGATTTTGGATTCACATTGAAACGTTTGGTTTTCTGTCACTGATCCTGTGGGTGAGTGTGGGTGCTGTTTGTTTTAAAGTGTTTTCTCTGCTGATGCCCATTGGCTAACATAACTAATCACATAGGTTTCTGGTTTCACTCTTTCTAAGAAGATTTCTTGCAAGTACATTTTCTTATGTCACACCACATCATCCATCATAAATATAAATTATAATAATTAAAACGATTTATTGATCTTTTTTCTGTTATATTATGGTAAATTTGAAAAGGTATCCATAATGGGGTATTACGGAGTTCAAAGATTAAAGAGGAATGATTAAGTGCATATATATATATATATAGGTATATATTCTTTGTCCCGTTTACGGTAATAAGCATTGAGCTAAACATATTGAATGCGTGATGATATTCTATAAAAGTTAGAAAACCTACTGCATGCACTGGAGAAGTATGATAATTCCTATCATTACAGTGTGCCAAATCCGGAGTGCTCAGCTGGGAAAATGATCGTGCTCGGCTGATTATTTTTAAAGCTACGTTGGATAGTTACGACTTACAGCTTACAGGTTTTTGACCCACGCCACCAGAAAACTAACTGGAAACTTAACTTAATTGTTCAACTACCAAAGAATAAATTAAAGGTTATATATACATCTTCCCTTAATTGATATATAATTGACATAAACATCACTATTTTCGTCCATAACATGATCTAATTAGCTAACTAAAGGGCCAAAACTCGCACACTATTATTATTATTATTATTATTAGACAAACTCTAAGTTGATATGCCCGCGACAATTCAAGAGGGTCCTTATTATTATTGTTATTTTTTCCCCTCCGTGAATAATCATTGGAGTGAATATGTACCAACCAAACTGCAAACGAAGTTGACTTAAAATGATTGTTTGGATTGGCTGTTTGAACATCAGTCCAAAACACCCTTTTGTGAGCACATGCTTTCACGTGATGCCACGCAACTCAAAATTTTTACGGCTCTGATACATTCACACTTAAAAACTTTTTGCATGCAATTGCAATCAATGGCTTTCGACATTACAAACAACAAACACTTGTTACTTGGCTGTTGTTACACTGATTGAGAGAGTAGTAGTTTTCAAAGAAGCCAGTTTTAAATGCATTCGCATTTCCCACACCTACGGCTAGACATTTTCTGGTCCCCTCATTTTGTTGACAACAACTTCCGAGCACAAGCATGCAAAGGCCCAAACAAAAACAAATACCAACGTTAATGTTGAGTTCAATTTTACTTGTTACGTAAAAACAACAACAATAACAACAACAATAATAATAACAATAACAATAAAATAAAGCACAAAATAAATTTTAATTAATAATTCTTTAGTTAGTAAAAAAAAAATAAATTTAACAAGTATTAATTCAATACTCAATAAAAATTGAACTCAACATTTATCTCATCACCAAGCCCAGAATTTGGCTCCTTTTATTTACATCATGTATGCGCAGGCAGGCATCTTTAATTGGGCGTTTGTGAATGGGGAAATTTAAGGGTCTGTCAGCATTCTGCAATGCCCAGCTTGCAAATTGAAGAGGGGGTGGGCCGAAGGGAAGAAAATTGCCAATCCCATCAGTTTGATGAATCAACTTCAAAGCATTGATTCGACATTTGTCTACTTTTTAGCAACAAGAAGTCGTGGTCCCAACCATTAATAATTTAATACAAGGAACGGAAGAGGAAATATTTTTCAAAAGGAAATTTTTACCAATTTCGCTCGTCAAATCGGGAATTTGGGATACATGTCGGGTTTCATGATAACCAAAATATAATTAACAGGCTGTATAATCATGCAATTAATTCCCCGGACTTAGATTTGAAATCTCAATTTTAAGGTTAAATGTTCTGCAATGCAAAAGGGGAGCGTAAAAAAAAAAATTATCTGAAAAGTTGTTTGTCCCAGGCACGGTCTCTCACGGCCTCATTAATAGGCCCATTATCAGGAAGCTGCCTAGGTTCATTTTTCATTGTTATATAACAAAATAGTAATGATAATATCATTTTCTTTTTTTTTTTTGGAAATAATAATAATAATAATAATAATAATAATAATAATAATAATAATAATAATAATAAGCTTTCGTAAAAGAAAATTATGGAAGATGATACAATTCTTGCGGAACATCATCCATATCAAATGACGCAGCCATTGTAGCCAAAATATGGTATGAGATATACGTACAATATTGCACCCCCAAGGAATAGCTCTTACAACAGGACCCTCCACCTTTGAAATAAGCTCAAATGTCTGATATCTTCCACATAATTCTTCAATACGCTCCCCACTAAAGACGTGAGGTTTAGATTGATTGACCAAAATGTTATAGCAAAAAGCTCAAGTTGTTATTTGCTCCGAATCTATCTCACTAATGCAAGTAATAATAATAATAATAATAATAATAATAATAATTAATTAACATCTTCGCTAGAGCTTGTACTTCCTTTTTTTTGGAGGGGAGATTGTTAGTCCTAATGTTTAGAGAAAGAAACATAAAAATTTATAAATTTTTTTTAAAAAATACATATAATCTCATTTTTATTAATTAATTTTATTTATTTTAATTAAAAAATAGATAATATTACATATTTACATAAATATGTCCTTGTGTTGTCTCTTTTTCCACACGTTAAGGACTAACCAATTTTTTTTTTCACTCTTTCTTTGGAGCAGCAGTTTTGCCTACTGCACAATTGCTATTCTCTAAATATGGATTTCAACATTGCCCAACTGGAGCGTGCCGGCTGAGATAAGAGGAGTATTTGATAACTACCAAACCAACGAAAATTTATCTTTAATTCGAACAAATTGAGATGTAAAATAATTAACCATCCAAAAACGTGCCGAGCAAAATGATGGATAGGTTCATTGAACGCGAGCAAAATATGAAAGCAAGCATTGAATTTTCAATAAGTTGTTAGCCTAACATAAATTAAATGAATATTAAGTGGACGTCGTCGATGGAATGTATTGAATTATGGGAATGTTATTACTACAGGGATGCGGCTATCCAAGCATTGACCATTGACCAAATCATTGAAATGTGGACTCTTTGACCTCTAAAATTAAGGCGAGCAAATTGGAAAAATGGAATAACTGTCGAGGCAAAGTTGACGGCAATTAGACCGCTTTCCATTTAATTTGACTTTCAATACTCACAGCGTTTGTCTACAGATATATCAAAACGTAGAAAGTTTGACCGCCGGCTCCATCCCTATCAAATTTTGCTCGATTACATCGTAAAAAAGGTCCACAAATTATGAATCTGGCTGTCGTGTTTTGAATTTGCAATCGAGACGTGGAACTTAAACACTGGGTTCTTTAAATCACTATTAATAGAATATCAAAATGGTCATTTCATTATTGGTTCGACGATAGGCTTGGCAATTTGTCGGGTCGGGCTCGGTTTGATCAAGCCCGAGTCCGATCCAGAAAAAAATTTTTAAGATCCGACCCGATCAAAACCCGAACATTTATAATTCGGGCCGAGTCGAACCCAACCCGATAGTGACCCAATTCGGGTCAGGCCCGACCCGACCCTCTAAGAATTATTGTGACACAAATTAATAATTTAGGTACAAAATTTAAATTTATTAATACCTTATTATTTTATAATCATATACTAAATTCATTTATATTATTTTTATTTTTATTCTCTTCTAATTACAATTCTATTAATATAAAATAAAAATAATTTTTGATTTAAAATAATTAACAACATAAAGGCAAAATATATAATACAATTAATCACAAAATTATTTTTTAAACAATTGATTGATAAGAATAATTTTTTACAATTCAATTCCACAATCATAATTAAGAAGTAAAAACATACAATTAAATTAAAAAATATATAATTTAATTCTATAACTATTTAATTTTATTATATTGTGTATTTTTTTTCAGTCGGATCGGGTCGGGTTGATATTTAACCCGACCCGACCTAAATTTTGATCGGGCTTTAATTTTTTGACCCGAGCCCGACCCGAAACCCGAATATTCGAGCTAAAATCTAAAAAAATTGACGGCCAATCAGGTCAATCGGTAAAAATCGGGTAGAATCAATCGCTGTTCTATTCGACGATAACATACAATCAATGTCTCCCATTTTGTTATCAATTCTTTTTATTTTATTTTTTCTGTCAAAAAATTTCATTAAAAGGATAATGAAGTCAATAACTTATATCACAACAGACATAAAAATTTATAACTGTCTACGATTAATTATTTTATAATTATGAGAACTTAAATTAATCTCTATAATACTCTTCGTAAAAGTTCAAATCCTTACCCTCACGGATTATGAATATAAATATTCTGTCACTAAATCAAAAATCCATCAGTGACATAAAAATAATACTTAAGAAAACCTATCAAGTCCAACTTAAGATAATGCCTAACAACATAAATTATAACTATATTCACTATAAGTCTCCCGTAACAAAAGAGAAAACAGTTATATCATACTTGGATTGAAGCAATAAATATTGACAGTAAACAATAAAATCAAATTATTAATTCTTTGTCGTACCAAATCCTTTGTATTCTCCTCGTGCTATATGTGTTAATGATATGAGGCCAAATCTATTCGGAACACCCACAACCAATTAGAATTTTATCCGCCTTTTAAGATAGAATTAAATTTGATTCTTTTATTTTTTTTCTTAAAACAATCATTAATTAATTTTTCTTAGATATTATTGCATTAGTCCCTGTAGCTTCGCCCATGCATAAGCGAACATAAAATTTACACAATATGCCACCTAGACAATTGGGGTGGTGGTTCATTACGAAGGGAATGACATAAACCTTACTTGTATTGGGTGTAGACTTGGGGATGTTACCTCTATTAATATTTCACAATGAAAATATTGATTTGTTAATTATTAAATCAGAAAATTATAAAATAATATACTATATAATAGAAATGATTTATAAAAAATATTTTACAATGAAAAATAATAACTTATTAAGATTTACCAATTTTCATTAATCTTAATTTAAATAATATATAATACAAAATAAATTGGTTAATAGTAATATAAAAATGTATTTTGTAATAGTGTAGTGCCCTATTCTAAAAGACAATTAACTATGTCATGTATCTATCTTATAAGATAAAAGAGGTTATTCTAATAAAATAACACGCAAACTATTTCAGAGAATAACATCTAAGAAAAAATTATTTCAAAACTTATAAAAAGGGCAAAAGGTGGGAATTAGTTTCACAATCAATTAGTTTATGAAAATCACATATAAATATCGTACGAGTAAGGAAACACACAGGCGAAATAATTTCTTTTATCAAATTCACTTCTGTATGTACAAAAATGATAAGTAACACGTGTCATTAAATTTAGCGTTCAAAGCAAAACCGTAGATTTATATGACTTATCATTTATAAATAGAGACTCATCTCTAAGAGAAAGAGATCTTTGGCTGAGAAAGATGCTCTCATAGTTGGAAAGAGAAACTGATCTTCTCTATATTTCTTCTTTCTTTATTCTTAATTAAACATTAACTTAGGCGTTGGGCGTTGGAGTATTTTTTTTAGGTACTCACCCCACTAGATTTGAGGCTAATGATTGTGACAAGTTCTTTATAAAATTACAAATACGTGCGACGGTAAAAATCCAACACTTTTAAATACTGTAGCAAATATTGTTATAATGATAAATATTTAATTATTTTATAATTAAGAAAAAATTTTAACTTTTACATTTAATGACTTTTGTTTGATTAATTAGATATTTCTTAAATAATTTTAAAAATAAATTATTGTTACAAGCCAATCGGATCATAAACTACGCTAAACAGATGGCAATACCAAATAGTAAGTTATTTGCCTGCCGAAGGCACCCTCCCAATGTTTTCTGACTTTCGTTCTCTATCGGTTTTTAAGCTTGACCTTAAATGTGAGCCCAAAATTGTTTTGGACTTGAGCCCATGACTAACGTAGGCCGAAACAATGAGAGAAAGCCTACTCCAGTTTAATCGTGGGTTGGCCGTAAAAAATCTTGGCAATCAAATCATATGTGAAAAGTGACAAGTTTCGATGCTAATAGTTAAAATTTGCTAAGCGACCAGGTCTCATTAGATTGGTTGGTCAATTTAAATATTCCAATTACAGGTAATCTTTCATTAGATTTTTCTATTTTATTACTCGTTATAAATAAGTATCTTCGACGGATGTGGGTCACTCATGTTTTGTTCTATCCAAGGTTTTCAAGAAATCAAAATCTCTCTATCTGTTTCGCTACGTCTGATCGTCAATCTGGGTAATTCAATTACTCTTAGTTTCCTCAATTTCGATATAAAGTCAGGCTTTATTTATTTATTTTATTTAGTTACCCTTGAATTTTCTTGGCCATATTCTGAATTATCCATATCTCATTATATATAACAAAGAAAGAACCCAGAGTGAGTGAGTATGGGACTCATTTTATTTGTTTCTCTTTAGTCTTTTGTCAGTTAGGGTTTTGGGTTTTGGTCGTCATCTGAGTTTCTTTTCATCTTCATAAGAAGAAAAATCCTTTTCGATTTTACTGTGGTAAAATTTGGTCTTTGTACTAATTCTAATTTAGTAGCTTATAGGGTTAATGGCTCGGTTGATTCTTCCATGCAAGAATTCGTGTTTGACAACGACCGCTCTTTTGGGTTTCATCTCCACTTCTCCCGTGATTACTCGATCCCCATTTTACTGTTTATTATATGTGTGTGCTGCTGTGGTTTGGTTGCTGAGGAATTGTTGAAAGGATATGGAAATTGACGATTTTAATGTTAGGATGTAGTTCATTTAGTTATTTGTTACAAAAGTTTGTTCAGGTTCTCCTTGTTTATATGGAACTGAAGTACTGCTGTTGAATATTTACTGATTTTCTGGAAATTTTTCTGAGTTTGAAATGCTCCTTTTCTTGGGCTTTGACTGTAAGTGTGCGGACACACAGGCATCCGAACACGCATGTTAGTGGTCACTGTAAAATGATAAATTTATTTGGTAATCTGGTATGAACATATATTCCTTTTGTTGTCCGCAGAGTCAGGCTATTGGTCGTGTTAGCTTCTTCCGAACTTCAGCAAAACATATTTATCAGAACAAGTGTTTGCTTAGTTCTGAGGTTAGTGCATGATCACATTGGCCATGTCCTGATGTCATTCTCAAAATTTAAGTAAAATGTTTCTGATTGGTCTATGTTTAAAATTTTAGGTCTCTTATCAAAAGAATTACAGGTTTCCATATCCTTTTTCATTGGTAAGTGGTTATCCACTGTATATAAATATTTTTTGTTTGCTATATGTCTGTACATATGCACTAGACACTTGTATGGCATGTGAAAGACGTCCTGATCTTCCTTGTTCAATTTTGTTGATCTCGTGGTTTACTTGTTTTCCTTTCAGAGGACCAAGCAGACCAGCAGGAGACTAGTTTGTTCGGTTGCCACAGAAATTGTACCAAAGGAAGCTCAGGAATCCAAAATGGATGCACCCAAAGAGATTTTTTTGAAGGATTACAAGATGCCAAATTACTACTTTGACACGGTTTGCAAGCACAATTAAACTGGAATACTCTTTATTTATTAATATGGATTCTGCTTGTGTTACTGCAGTACTAATGGAACTATTTCTTCAGGTGGATCTGAAATTTTCCTTGGGTGAGGAGAAAACAATTGTTAGTTCAAAAATAACAGTGTTTCCTAGGGTTGAAGGTAATTTATTAGTTTTTTACTTATTAGTATCAATTTTTTTTCATTTTCTTTCAGCGTTAGATAGCGTAAATCATAATTCTTTTTCAATTTCTTGGAAACTTCCTTTGCATTTACATTAGTCCATTATGGTTGCCACATGTGGATCCTTCCTTAGCTAGGATATAAATGTTCACTCTTTTTATTTCTTTTGGTAAAGCTGATACTTAAGTATTACATTCCTGTAATAAACAGAACAAAGTAAGAAAACTGCACTAGCCATCTAATGTTGTTGTGGAGCAGGTTCTTCTTCTCCACTGGTTTTGGATGGACAAGATCTCAAGCTCGTTTCAATCAAGGTTAACGGTATAGAACTGCAGGTATGTGCTACCACACTCAGGTTAGAATTATTGGTTGACATCTTCTAGGTGGGCACGTGCTTTTGGGATTCTAGTGCAGTTTTCTTACTTTTTCTCTTTTTAGGAAGGAGATTATCACTTGGACTCACGCCATTTGACACTCCAATCACTACCAAATGGTACATTTACCTTGGAAATTGTCACTGAGATTTATCCTCAAAAGAACACTTCATTAGAAGTAAGTCAACGCCCTTTCATTTTTATGTGCTACTTGTGTATCAGTTGGATTTCTGATCTAATGAACTTACTAAAAGTTTGAAATTTTCATGTAGGGGCTTTACAAGTCATCAGGGAATTTCTGTACGCAATGTGAAGCAGAGGGTTTTAGAAAAATTACATTTTATCAGGTCAGTATCTTGAAAGAGCTGAAACAGCTAAGAATTAAGTAACCTTTGCTGTAGGTTATCAGTCTCACATAAAATTTGTGGACCCATTTAATGCACTAACAGGACCGTCCTGATATAATGGCAAAATACAAGTGCTATATTGAAGCTGATAAGTCATTGTACCCAGTATTGCTGTCTAATGGAAATCTCATAGAGAAAGGAAACCTTGAGGTGACATTTGCTTTTGCTGCAATGAGGCTCTTTTTCACTTCCTTTTGTCATGTGTTATTTATCAGCTAATGATTCTAATTGTAGTTAATTTTGTTATCCATTGCAGGGTGATAGACATTATGCCCTTTGGGAGGATCCATTCAAGAAGCCTTGCTACTTGTTTGCCTTAGTTGCCGGACAGTTAGAAAGCAGAGATGATATATTTGTCACCCACTCAGGTCGGAAAGTGTCTCTAAGGATCTGGACCCCGGCACAAGATCTACCAAAGACTGCACATGCCATGTATTCGCTTAAGGCAGCAATGAAGTGGGATGAAGATGTCGGTATTTTCTTTCTTAGCTCTTATACATTCACAAAGTTTGATTCATTAGCCTTTGGTTCTAAAGCCTACCGAATTTAATTGTTCTACAAACAGGTTTTTGGTCTTGAGTATGACCTAGATCTTTTCAATATTGTGGCTGTTCCTGACTTTAACATGTAAGCTACATTTTAGTATGATTTACGCAAACATACATGTATAATCTTTATTTTTCCCTGAATCTAAAACACCGTTTTAGTTAAATCCTGTTGGCAAATATTGTGTTTATTGTTTTACAATGCTGATACTGTTTGTTTCATCAGGGGAGCAATGGAAAACAAGAGTTTGAATGTATGGATGCTGACTTACTGAATCATTGTGACTCCTTTTTTTTTTTTTTTTAATAATTTCCATGAATTTTATTATAATCATGTCTGAAATGCTCCTCTGCAGATTTTCAATTCAAAGCTTGTCCTGGCATCTCCAGAAACTGCTAGTGATGCAGATTATGCTGCAATTTTGGGAGTCATTGGCCATGAGGTTCACTATCAATATTAGTTTTATTGAGACATGCAAAGCCATGATTTTTCTTATTAATCTGATCCAAACAAGGTTGTTCTAACTATGTTTTCAATTTTACTTTGCAGTATTTCCACAACTGGACTGGCAACAGGTGAGGTTATTTTCCATTAAGGTGCTTTCTTCTTTTAAAAAGACATGATATTACTTTGTTTTTTTTTTTTCTAGTTATGTTTTGGAGTGTATTTGAGTGGTCTCTGCATTTTAAATTTAATGTATTACGACTCGTGGGCATATATTTGAATGGTTTAGGCATATACAGTGGGCTGATCAGGTACTTGCAGTCGTGCTCCTTATGGGCTGACTGTGAGCATGGCAAGCTCTCAAACAGGGAGCCATGGGACCTACAGCACTGCTCTCTATTTGAGAGCTCTGGAGTGCGACAGCACACCTGATCAATTTTCTCTAATTTTAATATGTTCTTGGAGGTGGTTATATTTGTAAGTGCTATCATGTTATTTTAGTTAAAATTTTGTGCTGCCACTAGAATTTATGTTAGCCAAATAACTGCAGAGTGACATGTCGTGACTGGTTCCAGCTCAGCTTGAAGGAAGGTCTTACTGTTTTTCGTGATCAGGTATGAGGACTTCTATCTTCGGTATGTAGATGGTAGATGCAAATCTCATGGTTCATCTTTCTTTGTTGACTTAAGTGTATGAGTCAAATCTTTTATTGATAGGAGTTTTCATCTGACATGGGAAGTCGTACTGTAAAGCGGATTGCCGATGTTTCAAAGCTGCGAAATTATCAATTTCCACAGGTGCTTTCTATTTGACTTTTGACCACAACCTTGGACAGTTCCCTCATTTTGTTTGATATTTCTATTGTGTTACAATTACTTTTTAAAGCAATTTGCAGATTTTTTTGGTCGAAAATATATGCCATTTCTGCATTCATGCTCGACAAACGTATAATATGCTGCACGTTAAGCACCCATTAACTTCTATTTTCCACTTTTCAAGGATGCTGGTCCTATGGCTCATCCTGTTCGGCCACATTCTTACATCAAGGTCAGTGTGTGATGACTATTCTTGTAAAGTGATATCAGTTCTCAGCTAAGGAATTGTAATTGTTTTGGTTCTAAACACAATTAAATTTGTTTCTTTTTCCTCATGCAGATGGATAACTTCTACACAGGCAAGTTTTTATTTTCTTTAGTTTGACATAAGCTGAATGTTTCATAGAAATGCTTTCTTTGGTGGCTTAGAAATTATCATTTGATGGTGACTCTGATATGCCTGCCTTCATTCTGCAATTTTTGTTGCACATGATACTGATATTGGACTACCTACCAACTTCAAACCACAGTGACGGTATGGCTTAGCAGTTTGTTGTGTCTTTTACCTGTGTTTCCTTTTTGGTTTCTTTTGATAAGATATCTAATTGCTTCTTGTTGTCTTTGGCTATTCTATTTCTTTCTGGCAGGTTTATGAAAAGGTTTGACTTTGTTTAGTCTCTCTCTCTCTCTCTCTCTGTGTGATGCTATCTGCTTGCTTGTGTAATAAGAAACTACTGTGCATTGAAGATTCATGATTGTGCCAACTTGTCAGGGAGCTGAAGTGGTTAGGATGTACAAAACCCTACTTGGGAGTCAAGGGTTCCGAAAGGTGAGCATTAAAGAAACTTATGACTTGGAAACTAATTGTTATATCATCAGAAATTTGACTTGTGTTGAGAAGCTGCTCTTGGAGTTGCCATTTGATTTGATCCCTGCACATTTCAGGGCATGGATCTTTATTTTAAGAGACATGACGGGCAAGCTGTAACCTGTGAAGATTTTTTTGCGGCCATGCGAGATGCAAATGATGCAGAATTTGCTAATTTCTTACTATGGTATGGATATATTTTCTCCCATTTTAATTTCCATTAGAGAGTTTTGATGATTATGCTTTCATTTGCGATGAAAATTTTAGGTACTCCCAAGCTGGAACCCCTCGCTTGAAAGCCACTTCATCCTATAATGCTGAAACTCGTACTTATTCTTTGAAATTCAGGTACACATCCTAAGATTCATTTTGATGAGAATTTAGTTTCTGCGTTTTGTTTGAAGATAATGTCAACAATAACTGCGTGTTTTATGCGGAAATTTCCAGTCAAGAGGTACCATCAACCGCAGGGCAGCCGGTGAAAGAACCCATGTTCATTCCTGTGGCAATAGGTCTGCTGGACTCAAGTGGCAAGGACATGCCACTATCTTCTGTGTATCATGATGGGAAATTGCAATCTCTTGGAAGCGACAATCAGCCAGTCTACACAACAGTTCTTCGAGTAACCAAGGTTTTTTAAAACCTTGTTATGAAATGCATGCTTTATCTTCATTTTTAACTGCTGCCTTCCTTTTTTTTTTTTTGGGGGGGGGGGGGGGGTTATGGTTTCATGTTAAAACTTTGGTAGTTTCCCTTTTCAGAATAAACTAGTTCATAGTGCTAATTGACTGTTTCTGTTGTTGAAAAGCAGAAAGAAGAAGAATTTGTGTTCTCTGATATATCCGAGCGGCCAATTCCATCTATCTTGCGGGGTTACAGCGCCCCTATTCGCCTTGAATCTGATCTCTCTGAGAGTGATCTGTTTTTCCTCCTTGCTAATGATTCGGATGAGTTCAACCGGTTTGTCTTTGCTGAAACATTGAAACTTTCTTTTATCTGGTGTTGAGTGGTTCATGCAGAGTTGTTTACAAGATATTTTTCATTTTAGTTGGGAAGCTGGACAGGTGTTGGCAAGGAAACTGATACTCAGCTTGGTGGCTGATTTCCAGCAAAACAAACCGCTGGTTCTTAATCCAAAGTTTGTGCATGGCTTCAGAAGTATACTTTGTGATTCAAGCTTGGACAAAGTATGTTAAGGGCTTTCTACTCATATCAGATTTGGGCAGGGTTGTTGTTGTGGAGGAGGATGAATGTACTAATCAACTTGAGTTGTATTTTCTTATCCAGGAATTTATTGCCAAGGCTATAACTCTGCCTGGTGAAGGAGAGATTATGGACATGATGGAGGTTGCAGATCCAGATGCTGTTCATGCTGTTCGAACTTTCATCAGAAAGCAGCTTGCCTCTGAACTGAAAACAGAGTTTCTAACCACAGTATGCCATCTTCTGTGGAGGGACATCGCCCTCAACAAATGAATTTACTTTATTTATTTTTTCCTCTTCATCGTGATAGATCTCTCTTGATGCATGAACGTTGGAACTGTGTGTGTTTTACAGGTGGAAAATAATAGGAGCTCAGGAGAGTACGTGTTTAATCATCATAATATGGCCAGGCGTGCTTTGAAGAATATTGCTCTTGGTTTGTCTTCTACAAAGTTACATGTTTCAGATCAATCTGCGGGAATTTCCTACAACTAAATTTATTTTTGTTTGTATGTAGCCTATCTTGCATCACTTGAAGATGCTGATATTGTGGAGCTTGCATTGCGGGAATATAAAACTGCTACAAATATGACAGAACAATTTGCAGCTTTGGCAGCAATTGCCCAGAAGCCTGGTAAAAGTCGAGATGAGGTTTTGGATGATTTCTATAGCAAGTGGCAGCATGACTATTTGGTAATTTTCCAATTCACTAGCTGCTTGTTGACTGAATAAACTTCTCACTAAATTGCCCAATAAAATGTGCTGTTTTGGGGATGCATACCTCTCACTCAGATGTGATGTGATTTTTGTCTGTTGTTGGTGTATTTATAAACTATTTTGTCTCTCTTTGTGGTTAGAGCGGTTAATTATTAAGAGTTGTTACTAGCACAGTTCCTTAATATATCTCTAGTACAATTTCATTTTTCCTCTTTTTTCAGGTTGTGAATAAATGGTTTGCTCTTCAAGCCATGTCTGACATCCCTGGTAATGTTGAGTGTGTCCGGAGGCTATTGGACCATCCAGCATTTGATCTACGTAATCCAAATAAGGTAATTTTCTGTGCTCGTGTGGTCAGGTGTAAGTGTTCCTTATTTCTTCATGCGTATACCTTCTGCGTTCCTTTCCAAAGGTTACATTGAAATTTGGATTCTCTTTTTGGGACAGGTATACTCGCTCATTGGAGGATATTGCGGTTCTCCAGTGAATTTTCATGCAAAGGATGGTTCCGGCTATAAGTTCTTGGGTGAAATGGTGGTCCAATTAGACAAAATTAATCCTCAGGTTTTGTTTAAAACAGTCTGGGATTCTTTTTAATAGTCTGCATTTAATTTAATCAAAGCTCATTTACTTTGGATGCTTCTTCGCTTAGCTTAGTCTTGTTTATTTACTGCAGGTGGCTTCCCGAATGGTGTCAGCCTTCTCTAGATGGAGGCGTTTTGATGAAACTCGACAAAACCTTGCCAAGGTATTGATACGCCCACGCAGACGCGCTCACACACTCTATTTGGAAACACACAGTTTTCAAATATCTAATTAATCACTGATTGAAACCAACCAATTTACTTGACTCCATATAAATCATCTTGTTCTATTGTGCTACCAGTATTGAAATAATAATAATTGGCGCGGTGTTCTGCAGGCTCAGCTGGAGATGATTATGTCTGCCAATGGACTCTCAGAGAACGTGTTTGAGATTGCCTCAAAAAGTTTAGCTGCATAAATTTATTTGGAAAAAAAGAAAAAAAATGTTGCCTTGGCTAGTTTTGATATGGAAAATAAATTTATGTTAATGTGGGAGCCCTTGCTGTGTTTTGCTTCCCTACAGAATATGGAAACCTTCATGCACAGGACGTCCCCTGATAGTTTCAAAATTTCAATGTAGAATCTCTTCAATGTTGGATTATTGATTTATTATCCCAGTTTTATTATTATTGTTAATTTCAAGCTTACAATATTAATGTTGAAGCAAAATTTTTATTTTTATTTTGTAAATTTAAAGAGATTGCATGTATGTGTTGTATGTATGATATTCAAAATGTGTACAGCCATATATATGTGATGGGGGAATTTTTGACTTGAGAGTTGAGAACTCGATCATTGACTCATCAATTGGAAAATGACAATCTCATCAGAAAAGGGCCTTAAGTGAGTTGCACGACACACTGTGGCCAAACGTGTGTAAAGGTTAAAGTTTTAGTTGAGCTTCCTTGAAACTTTGTTTTGCGAAGTCAAACATTTTTAAAGCTATGATGACTTTGATTCGTGGCTCAATTGGGTACATTGTAATCAGCAATGACAGAATTATTTTTATTTATCAGGAGCACGCAATAATTCACTCTGTTGCCTTTTTGATGCTCAATAATTGCTGACTTTCCAAATTATTCATCAAATCACGAGTACGCATGATTTCACAATAGCCAACAGCCAAAAGCCGTGCTCTTAGGGTGCGTCAAATATCCAGTAGTGGACCCAAAAGCTATGCTTTTGATGATTGAGCTTCGTGCGGTTTTCATGCAGGCGGATAACTGAACCATAAAGTTAAATCCCTTGGCAGTCAACTAAAGCAAAAGACTAAAGTAGATCTTCGCAAAGCACAATCTCCTACCGTCTCAAATCTAAACTCATAAAGCTTCAAAGATATGTCGAAAAGCCTCCTTTCCTATGTGGGTTGATTATGAGACGCAGTTTAAAAGAGAGAAGGGGGGGGGGGGGTGTTGAAGGAGAATCATACCCAAGTCCCTAAGATTTGTCCTAATCTTTTAATGTTTAAAATTTAGTGCACAAATTCCTTCTATTGGTTTTATGCTCATGCGAAAACATTAAAACATACTCTCTAAATTTATCTATGTTATAGTAATATCAATTTAGTAAAAAGAGTTTTTTTTTTATTATTTAGGGCATCAAACATACTGTTAGAATTAATTTTTTATATTCATGCATGAATTAATTTTTTTATAAAAAAAAGTAAAAAAAAAAGGAACTGCACAAACAATATTAATTATAGGGACCCAAACTTAACTGAGACAGGCGTGTCCATTCCTAAAAGACTGGAGACTTAGCGTATCTTGGAAGTGTGTGTGCCTCTTTTTAAATTGACCAAGGTTTAAGTATCCATTTAACAAATAGTATGGCCTAATTTTCTATTTAAGGCGAACCACAGGGGCTCAGATGTCAAAATCTCTAAAAGTAAAATAAAAATAAGTAGGAAGAAGGCCGGCAGGCAGAGTTCGTTGAAGTGGCGGGTAAAGGGGGGGGAATTTTTGGGGAGTGGGACCTGTGATACGAAGTGGGCTGTGTGCGCACGAAAGTCGAGAGCCATCAAGAAGACGATGCGCACACGTGCACACATTTGACAGTACTAATTTTAAATGCTTTCTCGGTAAATCCCAGATTAGTTTTTTCTTTTTTTTTTATTAGGAAAAAAAAAAAAAAACCCCCACAACTTAAAACTATCACAATTATATCGTTATCAAATTCTTGGGAAGACAGTTCTTATCCCCCCAATTAGACAAAACTACCCTCGATTACCTCCAGAAGTCAGATTCCATTAATGTGAATAGAAGTTGATGGCTAGGACATTTATGTCAGTGTGTTGGATAATCAATCCCTCGCACAGTAGCTAAGTCGCTGCCGTGTTTGACCTCAAAAGCGTTACTTAAAAACACGAAAATGTATTTATGTGTACGCACAATTAGGGTAATTTATTCATAAATCAAAATCACAGTAATATAAGAAACGAGATTTGATTTAATTTTGTTTTAATTATAGCTTCCTCTGTAAGTCTTGAGTTCTTCACTTTCTCGAGGAACTTTTGTTAATATTTCCCGAGACAATTAGAGATGAGAGGCGTGAATGGAGGAGGAGATTCGAGAGCTTTGAACAACAGTTTGGAGACTATAAACGCAGCTGCTACTGCGATCGCGGCGTCAGCTGAGAATCGTGTTCATCGAGCTACTTCTCAGGTACAAATCATTTGATCGGCTTTGATTTGTTAGCGTCATGAATTTCTGTGATGTGTTTTGTTTGATTGGTAGATTTTAGATCTGTTGCTTATGTTAGGTGTTTGTTTTACTTGAATTTTGGTTATGGCTTTATCAGAAAGCAGCTATTTTTGCTTTTAAAAGTAATGGAGTGTTTCAATGTGAGAGATAAAAGTGGGGATTGGCTTTTTGATGTTTGACTTGTATTCGAAGAAATTAGCAACTTTAACTTTTCTTATTCAAGTTCAATTTTTTTTTGTTTAGTATTTTCTCTCTTTGCTTGAGACTCTATTTTGGAACTTATGATTCGCTGCAATTTCTTGTTGAAGTACGTACAATTTTGATTGGGGAGGAACAGTTTCTCTGATAAATTTGAAAATCCGCAGGCTATGATACTTGCAACGGCAAAAAAAAAAAAATTATGTCTTGGTTTCTGGTTTCAAATATTTAATTGCTGATTAGAAGGGCACTAGGCTAATTTATGAGTGTTCTTTAGCGGACATTCAGATGTTGATTTTTACTTTTAATCTTTTAAAATGAAAAACTTTTGGAATTTCATTTTAGATGGCAGGCAGGCAGGCATGGTCATTTGTAGATTCGAGATTTCAAAATCTTTTCAAGTTGAAGTAAGAAATCTAACGGATGAACAAACGGCATATGGAAAATTTATAGGAACTTGTTCGAATGAATATTAGAACAAGGAAACTGAAAATTTATTTGTAATAGAATCAATCAATCGTAATCTGACTGGAGGCCTAAGTGAGGATACATCTGTTGCATATAGATTAGGTAATCGCACAATATATTGAGTTGATAACACAAGGCAACTTCTTTTTGATTGGTACTATGGCCGAGTTGCAACTGTTTTTTCTTTTCATCTTTGTGGCTAATAAATATACTAAGACAATCTGAAGTGAAATACCTCCATTTCCCTAGCTTTTAAAAATATATTAAGTGGAATTATCGCATCAGTTCCTCTTTGACTCTTCAATACATGATTAAGGACCAAAACTTACGTGGTCGTGAAGCATGTCAAGTAGATATAGTGTTTATGCCTTCATTCAACACTCTGCCACTTAATCTTTTGTTTTTAAAGGAAAACAAAATCTGGCTCCAATTGGTCTTTCTGATGGTTCCTGCAGAATGCATGAAGAGAAGGCCACAATTTGATTTTGGATGTTTTCATAAATCTTAAGTTTTTCTTTGAACTATTCATATTATTTCAGTTTCTTGATGTCTTTCTGGTCAGAAGATTGGATTCCTGGTATAATATTATACTCTCTTTTTACAGAAGAGAAGATGGGGAGGTTGCTGGAGCATATCCTGGTGTTTTGGATTTCAAAAACACAGAAAGCGAATAGGGCATGCTGTCCTTGTTCCTGAACCAACGGCCTCCCGAAGTAATGCTTCTGAAGCTGTAAATTCTACCCAAGCAGCTGCTATTTCTCTTCCCTTCGTTGCACCTCCATCCTCTCCTGCATCTTTCCTTCAATCAGAACCTCCTTCTGCAACGCAATCACCTGCAGGCTTAGTTTCTCTCAACTCTATTTCTGGCAACATGTACTCCCCTGGTGGGCCTTCCTCAATTTTTGCTATTGGCCCGTATGCCCATGAAACTCAGTTAGTTTCGCCGCCTGTCTTCTCAACCTTCACCACTGAACCGTCAACTGCTCCTTTCACTCCTCCTCCTGAGTCTGTCCATTTAACCACACCTTCCTCTCCCGAGGTGCCATTTGCTCAGCTTCTTGACCCCAGTCTCCGATTTGGGGAGCAAGGTCAGAAATTCCCGTTTTCCTATTATGAATTTCAGTCTTATCATCTCCATCCTGGAAGCCCAGTTGGCAACTTGATATCACCTAGCTCAGGCATCTCAGGTTCAGGCACCTCCTCACCTTTCCCTGATGGTGAGTTTGCCACTGCTGGGCCTCAATTTCCTGATTTCCACAGAGGTGATCCACCCAAGCTGTTGAACCTTGATAAGCTTTCTAATCGTGAGTGGGGATCATGTCAAGGTTCAGGCACTTTGACCCCAGATGCTGCAAGGTCCACTCCTCGCAATGGCTTTTTTCAGAATTGTCAGATATCAGAGGTTGCCTTGTGTACTCATTCAGAAAGTGGACTCCGAAAAGATCAGATTGTTGATCATAGAGTTTCGTTTGAGTTAACCACTGAAGATGTTGTAAGATGTGTAGAAAAGAAGCCAACAACGTTGGCTGAAGCTGTATCAGAATCGCTGCAGAATGGAACAACAGTTGAGAAAGAAGAAGGTTCTGGCAAAGCTGAGAATGTTCATCACAGCTGTGCTGGAGAAGCTGGAAATGATGAACCAGTGAAAACACCAGTAGATGTGGAAGAGGCACCAAGACACCACGAGCAACCGTCTATAACGCTTGGTTCCACCAAAGAATTTAATTTCGACAGTGCAGATGGTGATTCTCATGAGCCTACAATTGCTTCTGACTGGTGGGCAAACGAGAAGGTGGTTGGGAAGGATAGCGGGGCCATCAAGAACTGGGCCTTCTTCCCAGTAATACAGCCAGCTCCAGGTGTGAGCTAACTAGTATGCCAAACTCCTGCTGTCTCCATGTTTGGAACATTGTGCGGAATTTTGTGGCAGCAACTCGTGGACCCAAACTGGTTATCGACGGCAAGACAAATTAGGTAGTTTTGGTGTTTTAGATAGTTGGACAGGTGTTACGGCGCCTTGCACCACATGAAGGCTGTTTTTTGAGTCCTTCGTGACCTGAAAACAGGGCAGGTTGGAATATTTTGTTTAGCTGGTTCGGATAGTGTAACACAGGTGATGAATAGCTTAGGCTGCCAAAAGACGTATTAACAACAGCTGTTTTAGATCTGTTTCTTCCTCCTTTCGGTATGTAATATAAATGATGATCGAATAGTGATAATAATTGATGCGGCCACTAAAGGTGGAAATGTACTTCCAGCTCAGCTGATTTTATTTTTGCAGTTACGCCACTGAAATTTGACGCAATGCGGAGAAAGCGTTCTACATATATCTGCTACCTCAGCGGCCCGGCATGGGTGTTTTGAAAGTAATATCACAACAGAACCATCATAGTATATTTTTGGACACCACGCAAGACTCAATACTCTTGCAAGCTGGCACCTTTAATTTAAAATTTTCATAACTCGTTTATGTCATTTTTGGTGCGATTCGGTTGAGAATTTATGCAATTAAAAAAATTGCTGCATCCTTATTCAACCTAACATGTGAATCAAGGTTTTAAATTGGAGAGGTGGCAGAACTTTCCTCCCATCTGGCTTTCTTGCCCAAAAAGAATAATTAATTTTCACTTTATTATTGACATCTTTGGAACTCTGGTGGATAAAATTTAAAATGATTTTTTGTAAGCACACGTTGATGATAGTCATCTTGACAGTGGCTTTTAATTTTTAAATATGCATACCCTTTAGATTATATTCTATTAAATTTTTTACTATTAATTTAAAAAAATCAAATTTGAGTAAATATATTTGAAATTCCTAACAACTTTTTCTTAAAAATTATCCATCAGTGCACACATTTAAAAGCTTATATAATAAAAACAATGACTACTAATCTATTAGGCCCACTGATAAATCTTCGTTTATCTTTTATGAAAAATCAAAGAGTTAATGTCTCTATGAAGTCACCCTCAAGAAAATGTATTATAAGACATCTCTTAAAAAAAAAAAGGACAGAAAGAAAATATTGTAATTAACTTTAAAAAAAAATTATTCGTGCATTATTCATGTTCTTATCTGCTGTCAAACGCCAACAATTCCAAGTCAAAGGTCTACATTGGACGGCTAAGCCAATGTCATCGTAAGACTTAAAATAAATAAATAAATAAATATAATAAGGAAAGAAAGTTCCAAGTTACAACAGCGAAGCGCTTAGCTAAGATCCTTCCGCCGTATACACTTTCAAAATTTGCTTTTTTGGGGAAAAAAAAAAATCCTTCCACCATGTTTGACCAAGAAGCTGAAAATTGACCTTCTGGAAATTCCAAATGTAATCGATTTATAAATACCTTCACCGCTTCACGCTTCTGGCATCCTCAGCTCTCTGCAAATCAAAAGTTTCTCCCAAAGAAAAAAAAAATTTGGAGTTTTTTTGCGCGAAATTAAGGCTTATTGAAAGGGGAAAAAAAAGAGATTGTAAATTATGCCCTCGATTGCAATCTCAATGCCACCATCAAAATCAAAATCGAAATCAATTGATTCAAACATTGTTACAATCGATGTTGGTGGTCAGATTTTCCAAACCACAAAACAGACCCTAACCCTAGCCGGTCCCAAATCCCTCCTCTCAAAACTCGCCGATTCCTCTCACCGATTCATCGACCGAGATCCCGAGTTGTTCTCCATCTTGTTGTCTCTTTTACGCACCGGTAATTTACCCTCAAAGGCGAAAGCTTTTGACATTGAAGACTTGATTGAGGAGTCCAAGTTTTACAACATCGAGTCACTTTTGATTAATTCTCAGTCGAACCCGTCGCAGTTCGACGCTTTTAGCCTCGAGAAGTCGTTGATTCTTCCGTTAAACGGACGCGATTCGCCTTCTACAATCGCCACGACCAATTATGGGACTCTTCATGTTAGCCACGGAAGCAAAATCACGTCCTTTGATTGGTCTATGAGGAAGAAGTCAACAATCTTGACCCATTTCACTGCCATTGATTCTCTGTTAGCGTTATCTCCTGGCGTTGCTGCAGCTGGTGCCACCGATTTTTCCGGGTTGCAAGTTCTTGACCTCGAAAATGGGTATGTGAAAGAGACTTTGAATTGGGAAAATGTCACTAGGTCTAGTTCGACGGTTCAAGCGATTGGTTCGTCGGATAAACATTTGTTTGTTAGTTTTGAGTCTGGTCGTCGGAATTCGAATTCGATTATGGTTTATGACATTAATAGTTTGAAACCTGTTAATGAGATTGGTCAAAATGAGATTTATGGGACTGATATTGAATCTGCTATCCCTGCTACAAAATTGAGGTGGGTTTCGAGTTATAATTTGCTTCTGGCATCTGGATCTCATAGTGACATTTCTAAGGTGACGGGGAATATTAAATTTTGGGATATAAGATCAGGTAATGTTGCGTGGGAGGTCAAGGATGAGGTTGATTGCTTTTCTGATGTAACGGTGTCCGATAATTTGTCTGCGATTTACAAGGTTGGTATTAATTCTGGTGAGGTTTCTTATATGGACTTGAGGAAATTGGGAGATGCGAGTGAATGGATTTGTCTAGGTGATAGGAGGAAAATGGTTAATGGGAAAAAGAAAGAAGGTTTTGGATGTAAGATTGAGTGTCATGCCAACCAAGTGTTTTGTGGGAAAGTCGGGGAAATTGAATTGTGGTCCGAGATTGTGATGGGTTCAAGAAAAGGTCGAGAAGGTGGGACATCAGAGGAGAGGGTGTTTAGGAAGAATTTGATGGGAAGAGTAACCGATATGGGAGGATCAAAGATAACAAATTTGTCATTTGGAGGCAACAAGATGTTCGTGACACGCAAGGGTCAGCAAACTGTGGAGGTTTGGCAGAGTTCAAGTCGAGGATTTTGACAAGAAAAGGTTAAGCTTAAGTTGGTGAGGGGTGAGGATGATAATAGCATGATTCTATCATCATGTATAGTGTTAGATGTTTTCAAGTTCTTGTAATTATGGCTTAGCTAATCATCTACAAGTTGATGGTTTTTTTTATTTATTTATTTAAATTTTTTATCAACCAATTGTTTGTTATATGGACCCAATTCTTTTACCTCCTCCTGTGAAAATCAATTCTTTCGACATTAACTATGCACCGTGTTGCTGTAATGTACAGTTGATTGCCATGGAAATGAAATCAACAATTTTGTTTCACAACAGTTGGAATTACTCCTTGGAATTATTCCTCTGTTTCTGCTTGATGAATGGCTGTCTGATAAGATCGTTGTACTGCAGTTAGCTGCTTTGATGCCTTTTAATGAAAGCTAAAAACTACAGCCTAGATGTAAACGACTCAATATATCACGGATGTTGAGACATGTGCGAGAGAATTTGTACGTTTGTAATGAGAATTTCAAAGAAAAACCGGGGCTCTGAAGCTTGAATTTGGTGTTTGGGGGGGGGGGGGGGGGTGTCGTGGTGGTGTGGAGAATGGGTTAGGCCAACCCCTGACCTTCAGGGATGCCCTCAGCGCGTTAGGTCCCCTAACACCAATCTGCAGTGGAAGAAGCTTGTACGTGTCAGCCTGTTCTAAACTTGTCGTAGGCTGGGCGGCAACAGCCAAAGCATTATATTGGCCCAGCCTATTTTTCAAGGGAGGCCCAAGTCCTTGAAACGCCAGTCCAAGGTAGACAGGTCGAGTCAGGCCAGTCCAATTTCCATGGATAAATTTGGTGTAACCCCGAGTCCAAGCTCGACTAAAAAGAGGACCATGATTGCGACGAGACAATTTTGGGTACAGACGTATGTCATGCTGTGTTTATAAAACAAAATTAGGAATTATCTAAAACCGAAATGAGAAATTAAAATTAGAAGAAATTATTTATTTAAATTATAAAAATTATAATTTTAATGAACTCTATTTCTAGTTAGATTATTTTAGAATTAAAATTGAAATAAGTTAAATTGTTATAAATTATTAAAAAATTCTTAATTAATTATTTTTGTGATTATTATTTTATATTTTAATTATTACTTATTATGATTATTCATCAACATCATCATCATAATAAGAAAAATTATTTCTATACCGTCTTTGTTTTATATTATATTATAATATATATATATATATATATATATCTACCCACCTCAAAATTTTGAAATATTCTCTACACCACCTTTAGTTTTACATTTATATCAACAAACCAATTTGATAATGAAAAATGATCATTTTATCCTTAAATGAATTAAAAATTATTTTATTCTATAAAATTTTTAAAAGATAATAATAATCACAAGAATAACCCTGAATTTAATAAAATAAATAAAAATCATATCTAATATTTTAATTTTTATAATTATAATTTCATTTAAAAATTATCATGTTAATTTTTTAATTATAATTTTGTTTAATTTGTACAGAAAATTTTCTTAATATTAATTATAGGAAAGTTTACATAATTATAGGGGACTTTTCTCTTTATGCCAACTTTTGTAAAATCCCCTACATTTAATTTAATTACAAAAATTATAAAAATTTATAATTCCAAAGTGTCAATTTTTTTAACTATAATTTTATTTAAAATTTTATATTTTTAGATTTTGAGAAATAATTGTTTTATTGAATTTAGGACTCTTTTTTATAATTATAATTATAATTTTTTAAACTTTTATAGAATAAATAGTCTTTTAATTCATTTAGAGGTGAAATGATTATTTTAAGTGTCAAAGTGATTGATTGATACATATTTAAAAATAAAGGCGATGTAAAGAAAATGTTAAATTTTTATAGTTGTTAAATATATATATGATAAAATGAAGATAGCATTATTTCCCTAATACTAATAATAATAATGGAATTATTATCATCGTCGTGAGGTTAGAATTGTGGCCATTGGAGACGAAACTGAGATGGATTAAATGGAGACAAAATCTAGATAGAGATGAAATTGAGATGGCTCAAGCAGAGATAAAATTGGCAACCAATTGCTACTTCACAACTAACAAACCAGGAACATCAAAGATAGTGGTTGATTTTGATAGTAAAGATGAGGCTTGATTGTGACAGTGTTCAGCCGATGGAGCTTTGATGCGAGGAGTTTAGACTTAGTTTTTTTAATATATTTTTCATCGTCAAATTATAATTGTGGCCATTGGAAATGAAACAGATATGAATTAAATAGAGACAAAATCTAGGTAGAGATGAAATTGAAGTGTCTCAAACGGAGACCAAACTGGCAACCAATCACTGCTTCACAACTAATGAACTAGCGATAACAAAGATAGTAGTTGATTTTAGCAGTGATGATGAGGCTTGATTGTGATAGTGCTCAGCCGATGGAGCTTCGATGTAAGGAGTTTAGGCTTAGTTTTTTTTTAGTATATTTTTCATTTAAAGTGTAAATAAGAATAGAATTATTTAGAAGGAGACACTAATTTTCACTTGTGTAGATCGATTTTTTATTTTTCATTCTTAAAAATTGAGGTGAGTTCTATAATTTTGATTCTAATTTTTACTCTTATTTAACAAAATAAATGTTATTAATAATTTTAATTTTATTTTCTAATTCCTTAATTCAAAAAGTAAACATGTTGATTACATAAGTATCCTAATTCTAAAGTTAAGGAAATAGATATTCCATCAATGATGAAAATTGAGAAAAGTTGGCTCTAAGAATAATTCTGGAAGCATACTTTGAAGTGATCTCATCACTTTGGATTCATTTTTGCTTCTAACAATGGAACAAAAAAATCTTAGCTTCATGTGAAGCCAGTGAAGTCAGATTTTAGCTTCACAGGAAGCTAAATTTTAGCGTCACCCTAGATTTTAAGAAGTACGCGTCTTGGTTTGACCCATCCCTGGCATTTAGATCCAACTAACAATTGGGCCAATTGTTTTCACACGACACCAGGCTAAATCATTCAATTTTGCCAGGCTAATCATATAGAACTCGCTGTCCACTTGCTAGGTCACATCATTCTGCCAATGTGGAGTCATTTCTTTGCTTTATTTGAAAAAAAGATAATGCATGAACTACTTTTCTGCTGACTGACTTGTCAACCTACTTTTCAATACAGTGATGTGCTGGAGCCTGGACATGCATTAGCCCTCGCAAGTGGCAACCCAGATCATCTCGATCATGGCCAATCTCGTATTTTAAGCTCCTCGGGCAATATAAGGAACTGGTGGAACTTTGACTACAATGAATGCTTCCCTTGATTAACTGAAAAAAACCTATTGTTGTGGGCCTCTTCTTGGACCACTGTTATTTAATTTGTTTGTCTTTGTCTCTACTCTCCGCTGACTGAGCATGACCAATATAATAATATCTCGAGAGGTTGTAGGATGCTTCCAACTGGGTCCTGATCCGAGAGCATTAAAATATCTCTCATATGTCTTACAAAATTTTAAAATGAAGGCTTTATTATTACAGGATCAATCATCGTAGCAAGGATCGAGAGGCTGTCGAATTTATAACATTTCAGTTGGCAAACCACTGTATTCACTCCAAATTAACAACTTATTTTCACCATTCGAATATTTGATTGGCAAGCAAAAGGCTCAAGGCATTGAAGTGGATCACTTTCGGTGTATGTTCAAGAGCCCCTGTGAACCTAACTTTTTTGTTTTTTATTTTACTACTAACATTCTTATCTGTTTGCAAGTAATTGGTTGGATAGCAATGAGTGTGATCTTGTTTGAGTTTCTTTCAGGGCCGGTATTAGTATATTGTCCGAAATTGCTGCTATAAAGATTACAGTTAAGCAAGCACCAGAGTAATAGAGTTTTCTCTTGTTCATGAGCAAAGCTTAAATTAAAATTAGGCTTAAAAAAGTTGAAGAGCAGAGATGGCTTTGGCTCCAACTGAAAATGTGGTTCTAGGTTCAGTTGCTTTTGTAATTTTCTGGATATTGGCAGTGTTCCCAGCGGTTCCATTTCTACCAATCGGAAGAACTGCAGGGGCTCTCCTCGGAGCCATGCTCATGATCATCTTCAAAGTCATCACCCCAGAGGACGCATTCGCTGCCATAGATCTCTCAGTCCTTGGCCTGCTTTTCGGTACCATGGTTGTGAGCTTTTACCTTGAAAGAGCAGGCATGTTTAAGTACTTGGAGATATTGCTTTCGTGGCGCAGCCGCGGTGCAAAGGACTTGCTCTGCAGAATCTGCTTCATTTCTGCCCTTTCAAGTGCTTTCTTCACAAATGATACCTGTTGTGTCATTCTCACTGAGTTCGTCCTAAAAATTGCCAGACAAAATGGTGTTTCACCTCACCCCTTTTTACTGGCCTTGGCCTCAAGCGCTAATGTTGGATCCTCTGCCACCCCAATTGGTAACCCCCAAAACTTAGTTATTGCCTTGCAAAGTGGCATCACATTTGGGAATTTCTTATTGGGAATTCTCCCTTCAATGCTCGTGGGTGTCTTTGTAAATACTTTGATTCTCCTGTGCATGTATTGGAGAGTCTTGTCTGTTAAAAAGGATGAAGAAAGTGCTTTTGCTGAAGATGACGATACGAGTCCGCACTGTTTCTCATCTATGTGTATGTCATCCATCGACGTTAATGACAGCAACTGTGGGAATTCTATAAGACGTAGAAGTTTAAGCGAAAATGATTTATGCAATTTGTCTGGCGGCGAGTTTGAGTCCACAAAAAACTCAGTTGCTCCCAAAGAAAAAGCTGCAGAAATGATCATTGCAAGAGGTGATATCGAACTTGGAGTGTCACCGAAGTTGCCTGAAGCAAAGAAAGACAACACTCGAACGTGGAATTGGAAGCGGCTGTCGGCGAAAACTTGCACATACCTCGTTATTTTAGGGATGTTGATTGCTTTGCTTATGGGATTAAACATGTCATGGACTGCGCTAACGGCTGCACTTGTGCTTGTAGTTCTTGATTTTAAGGATGCAGGGCCATGTCTAGACAAGGTAATATTTTAGGGATTAAACGTGATATTCCACGCGCGCGCGCGCGCGTACGTGAACAGAGTGCATCATCTTAGTTGGTAAAGCCACGTACGACTAAAGCTACTAATTTTGGTGTATACATTTTACACTACTGCAGGTTTCATACTCTCTCTTGATATTCTTCTGTGGCATGTTTATTACGGTCGAAGGCTTCAACAAAACAGGAATACCAAGCACTCTATGGACACTAATGGAGCCGCATGCACGAATCAATCGTGTTGGCGGCATTTCAGTTCTTGCAATCGTCATTCTCGTGCTTTCGAATGTTGCTTCAAATGTACCCACCGGTAAGTTAGTTTATAACTAACGCATATCATTCACTATCGGCTAGCATCTCGTTTATTTCATTTTTTTTAACGGCGTACGTACGCATAATCATTATTAATTAATTTATCATTTTCAGTGCTTCTCCTGGGAGCACGAGTGGCAGCTTCAGCAGGTGCAATATCTGAAAGCCAAGAGAAGAAGGCGTGGCTGGTATTGGCCTGGGTGAGCACAGTGGCTGGAAACTTGTCGTTGTTGGGTTCAGCTGCAAATCTGATTGTGTGTGAGCAAGCTCGTCGCTCGAAGCCCTCCGGGTATACTCTCTCATTTTGGACCCATTTGAAATTTGGCCTTCCTTCGACGCTTGTAATCACAGCTATTGGCTTGGCTCTTATTAGAGGATAACTGATCGATTTACCACCTAGGGCTTGCCGCCGTCCACGATCTCATGGATTTGTACGCCAAGCTACTCGTAATTCTAATAACTAATAACAAGCAGCAGGTGGATTTTCATTTATTGTCAACGTTAAAGGGTAGCAGTAATTTTCCTTAATCCTTATAAAAAAAAAAGAAGAAGTAATATTAATTCTCTTTTGAAAAAAAATTTAACATACATTAAAAATATTATATTGATTGTACATAAATGATATTATGATATGTAAATATTTATTTTAAAAAATTATTATATAAATAATATTTATATTAAATTTAATTATATATATAATACATAAATTAATTGGTTCATTATCGAATTTTTCATTCTCTCTCCGCAGACTGAGTAGACACTTTTCTTTTATAGAAATTAACTTTTGTAAAGCGTGGGCGTCGGCTAATTGCTAGTGAGTAGTACTATTAGCACCCTTGCAATTTCCTAAAATCATACCACCTCATTTCTGAGTACACCGACGGAGAATTTTACAAGCTCAACTCCTTTTCCACAATAATTCGGATATTACCCTCATCTTTCTCTTTTCCAGATTTCATCATTGAGTGCTCCTACTGTACTGAATCGATCCCCAAAAGAGCATCTTGCTTTTGCTATTAATGATCAACGACATCCCATCATAAGTGACACCAACAGGCTAAGTGTTTACTTTCATTTTTGATAGCATTCTCCATCCCTCCCTTTCTCGCTCGTATTGCTTTAACAAATAACAAATAATTCACTATGGTTCCCTTTCTGTACATACGTTGGGTTGGTTTCGATCTCATTTTGATTGCGTAGTACCAGGGGTTTAGAATTAATGCATGTTTCTCACATCTCTAGTTCAGCTGTGCTTAATCACATTCATCAATACTTTGCTCTCTGAAATTGGTCAATTCAATGTTATTAAGAATATATGTATGTATGTATGTATGCATATGCATGTGGCACTGCTGCTGTAATTGTGCATTCTAAACTAAATGGGCCAAGGTGAAAAAATAAACACATCACCATGCATTCGGAATCGGCAACAAAGGGATTAAGTATGACTCAAACAGTCAATACACAAATACATATTTCTAAAAGAAGAATGCGACATGTGTGACTATCGAGTTGGAAAACACTTGATTTCTTCCATCTTAGACAGTGTGAACGTGACAAAAGTGATGCGTTGGAGGACACAACTGATCAATATTTTTAAGCTTTGTTACATAATATTTTAATGCGTACTCGTGGCTCTTATAACATAGCGTTGTAATGGCTCACACAAGTTTACACTTTATTATTATTTCTTTTTAATAAACTTATGGTATAACGTTATAAATACATAAGCACATCCACTCCATATACTATAATTTATGGTACAACATTGACCTAACATAGTTCGGTAGTTACCTTCTGAGTTTTCTCTTTTCTGGATCACAAATTTAATTAACACCGAGCATGGAATTTCTAGTTCTGTAGATAGGCATACTAAGAAATAAATTAAAGCTGTCAAATTCATCAATGAAATCCTCCATAACTATCCTCTCTCTCTCTCTCTCTCTCAAAACTCCTGTGTAAATATTAATTAAATCAATAAGTTTTTACTTTCATCCATGAATGGGTCCATTGGCAGTAATTACAAATTTATTTGAAGAGTGGTGATATTAAGTTAAGTTTTATTTTATCCCTCTTTAGAATTACTGAAAAGGATAAATAGGTTGTGAAGTCACGGTTGATCTTTTGAAAAATTTAACCTCAGGATGAGGACGAGTCTTTAGTTAAAGATGTGAAGGGCGATGATGACTAGAATGACGAAATCAAAGAAGAAGATGGAGCTCAAGTCGGCAATTCTGAAGCTGGGCATGAAACCTAAGCAATAAGAGGACTAACAAAGAGTTTTCGAAAGCTCAACAAAATTATGAGACGAATGTCGTAAGCCAACCTAGGGAATTTGAGCTTCCAGCTGCAGACATAAGCTGCCGTGCCCCAGATGCCTAGGCTGCTGCTGGTGCACGGCCAGATGAGGTATAGGAAAAAGTTGATGACACGTGTTATTGATTTGATCGTGACGAATGCTGGGTCTGGAGAAAGAACAAAAATCAAAAAGGTCATCAAATTAGAACCCAGTGCTGTCAAAAAGCAAATAACGACAGAAAGAAAACAAATTAAAGAAGATGGAAAGCATAACAGGGGTAAGTTGGGTTATTACTTGAGTTACGTGGAGTGCTGACCGTTGGGAGTGAAGAATTTTTTCTTTTTAAAATAACTTGTATTGGCTGAGCATCTCCACTTATTCCTTTCGATAAGGGTGGCAAAGAAGTTCGGATCTGGCCCACAGCAAAAGGATAAGGTCCGGAGTTTAATGTGCGGACTCAGATTGGATTGGGTGCAGCCCATTTCCTGGCCCGGTCAAATTTTAAAGTTTTACTTTTATTTTTTAAAAAATATACTCATTAGAATTCTAAATGTCACTAAAAACATTAATTAAAAAAAAATGTTTTCTCACTATTGTTCAAGAATAAAACTGAAGCGTGAATTTTTTTTTTTTCTCAAAAAGCTGCTGTTAATTAAAGTGATTGAATTATTAAGGTCTTGGAAATAAATTTGAACTTTATACTATTATATGGTTGCTGTCAGAAGATTGTCATCGATAAAAAGAGGGAGGTTTAATTATCTTACGTTTGCAGACATTTCAGATTTTGAGTTATTTGAAACTCGGAACACATTCTGCTTCAGCCTGCGACGATAGCACAGGGCGAAGGAGTAAATGCACTGGCCGCCAGAGCCGCAAAAATTGTTATCACTTGTTACCGCAGACTGCAGAGAGTAGGGCTCTCCACGGAATTGCACGTTCTGTAGGTTATACATATGCAAATTAATGCAACGGAGAGTAATTAGCTCATCTAATTTATGTATCGATAACAAATGAAAAATAAAATTAATAAGCATACATAGGAGACATAGCTTAAGCATCGCTCACTTGCACGGGCATGATAAGGGCCAGCTGGCTAGCGCTTTAATTTATTTTCATCCCCTTTGTCATGGGCCATAGGATATACATGACCGCTCTTCTTATGCTTGCCAACAGCTTTTTGATCTTTTGGCAGTCTGTTTATTATGTTCAATTAAATGTCATTAGTGGATACTTCCTCAACCAAAGGTTTATTTTTTTAAAAAAAAAAAAGACATGAAATGATAATTGATTTGAATCCGATAAAAATGATATTATTATTAAATAATTCAGTTTTATATCGCTTATTTAATTATCGTGTTGAATTTATTTTTAAAGTTTCAACATGATATCTCATTTATAGACAACTAATAATTAATCTAATTAATTATATTACAACGAATTTTTTAGTTTTATTTTTGATAATTTACAATGACTTATTTAGTTATATTTAGGACATTATTGATATGCACCTGGGTCGGGATAATGCTACAAATATTTTAGAGAACCTATTAAAAACATGTCACACAAGAGGGATGTAAGAAATATTATAATTATTTTAAATAAGTGACACACGATAATGGATTAACAAATGTTCCACATCTGAATCAGCTCAAATTAAATTAGTAACAAATAAGCTACAACATATCATTTTAAATTGTCATCTCTAATTTCAACAATGCTACCAAGCTTTGTCTCACATAATATATGAGATTAAATCATAATTGATTTTCTCTTTTTGAAGTGTAATTGAGTTGATAGGCGTAGTTATTTGTTGCAAGAATAAATCAATAGTCAGTTCGTTTGATGACTTAGACATATAGAAAAGGAAGCAACCAGTTATGCGTTGTAGTTGGCGCCTTCCTTTATGATGATGGTGTTTTGGCTACGATTGCAGAATAAATTTGATAAATAATTTGAATTCAAGTTATTAACGTTGACAAAATAATAATTAGAGTCTGAAACGGAATTTAATTAAGTCTCATGATTCAAAACAAAATAACTAAAGTTGTGTGCTAACTAAAATTAACAGCATGTATGTATGGCAAAAAGAAATTGTGACCATCAATTTATGTTGACTCAGTAGCATTAGTCCAAAAGAGAAAAGAATCCAGGCCTAACTTTGAACAGTGATTAATTTCCAATTGACATATTTATCTATCAATCCTTGGCTATAATTAATCATGTCATTGTTCATTCCGCAGGGACGTCAATATCCTAAAAACAACATAACACTAGCGCATTGATCTTGCTGTCATGCAAATTGCAAATTAAACCTCATACACGGACCACATGGTGGTTAGTGGTTACCCATGCACAAATTTAAGTTAATTTTCTATTTTACATAATATTACAGTCAATTTGACATGCATCACGCACCGTATATACACCATATAAGTAACGAATATGCGCATATATACAATGTGCATATGGTGTTTCAATTAATCTAATATTACAAGTTGTGACTTGTGAGTAATGAGTGATTAATAATTAGGAGTAGCGAAATGATGCCGTGTAAGACAGCAATTAAATGTTAGCTTCCTCACCCAACCCCAACAATTGAACATCACAAGCATTAAGAGACTGATTTTCATCAATGAAAGCAATAATAAAAAGTCACCGACGTCTTCTCCTTCCACAATATATGTGTGTGTGTATATATATATATATATCACACCCTGCATATGCTGATGCATATTTTTCTTCTTCTTCTTCTTCTTATTATTATTCTAGAAACACGCATAAATAAGTTAATAACCCTACCACAAATTGCATGTCACACACACGCACACACATATTCACTTCTCAACTAATCTCGTTTACCTGTTCTACTTTTTCATTCAATGCTGGAATTTAAGGTGGTGGAGAAACTTCCTGCAAAATTAGGTGAGCCTTTTTAATTTTTGTTTTCAATTTTTTTTAATAGAAAATCACCTATTAAAACAGAAAAATGAAAAAGGCAGTAGTCTCCAATATAAATATTACTATGTGCTTGTGTTACTTATGTATGAAAGATAAAATGCAAGCTTTTTTCATGTTGACAGAAAGGATTGCGAGTGATTTTGGTTATTAATTATCACATCAATCTGTATATATTTCAAGTTTTCAACGACCCCAGTTGGCCATTAATGGCTAGCTGTGCCTGTGTGTTTAATTATAAGCAAGCTAGTTAGGCTCGGAAAATTTCAACAACAGCCCGTCACCCTTATTTATTTCGTTCCACTTATTTTATCTATAAATCACTTTGCTTTTCTTCTTTGCCTCACACACTTCTCGTTGCTCCCACCCTCTCTCTCTCTTCTTCGCTTCCCAACAGAACAGGAGCCGGACGCTTTTACTTCAACAATTTCTTATCTGGGTTTTAATTCGTTTCTTCATTCCATTTGTTCAACTGCAGTTCGCTTCACATTTACGGATCGATCCCTCAGCACTTCCGCTTGAAAGTTACATTTTAACATACACACTTTATTTTATTTTATATTTTACGTGCTAGAGAGCAGTTGCTTGTAGATTTTGAATTTGATTAAATTGTCTTTCGTCGAGGGAATTAGCGTCTAGAAGGAATTATCTGCGGTGATAGCGTGCGAGCTGAAGATATCATGGATATATCAACGGCTTTAATGATCTTATCTGCTACAGTGGCTTATTTACTGTGGTTCAGATTCATGTCGAGGCATCTGAGTGGTCCACGTGTCTGGCCCCTATTGGGCAGTCTACCGGGCCTCTTCCAGAACTCTAAACGCATGCACGACTGGATCTCAGACAACCTCCGCGCGTGCGGCGGCACGTATCAGACATGCATATTTGCTATTCCGTTTTTAGGCCGCAAGCAGGGTCTCGTGACTGTCACGTGTGATCCAAAAAATGTTGAGCACATTTTGAAGGCCAGGTTTGATAACTATCCAAAGGGTCCCACTTGGCAAGCTGCATTCCACGATTTGCTCGGTGACGGGATCTTCAATTCTGATGGTGACACCTGGCTGTTCCAGCGGAAGACTGCTGCACTGGAATTCACCACCAGGACTTTGCGCCAAGCCATGGCTCGGTGGGTGAGCAGAGCCATAAAGCATAGATTTTGCCCTCTTCTTGAGGCGGCACAGCTTGAAGCCAAGCCCGTTGATTTTCAAGACCTACTGCTTCGAATGACTTTTGATAACATCTGCGGATTGGCCTTTGGGAAGGACCCACAAACGCTGTCCCCGGAGCTTCCAGAAAACAGCTTCGCAGTGGCTTTTGATCGAGCCACTGAAGCCACGCTTCAACGCTTTATTTTGCCCCAAGCTATTTGGAAGCTGAGAAAATACCTGCGGCTCGGCTTGGAAGTCAGCATGGGCCCAAGTCTTAAACACATCGATGAGTACTTGTCTGATATCATCAGTGCACGTAAGGATGAGTTAGCTAGCCGGGACCGGGAGCAAGGTGAAGGTGCCACCGCCACCCCACATGACGACTTGTTGTCTAGGTTCATGAAGAAAAAAGAGTCATATTCGGATGAGTTTCTGCAACACGTGGCACTCAACTTCATCCTAGCTGGACGTGACACATCATCAGTAGCGCTGAGCTGGTTCTTCTGGCTGGTCAGTCAAAACCCTAGGGTCGAAGATAAAATCGTCGCGGAAATCTGCGCAGTTCTTTTGGAGACACGTGGCGGGGACGTGTCAAAGTGGGTGGAGGAACCGTTAGTGTTTGAAGAAGTAGACCGATTGATGTACCTCAAGGCAGCATTGTCCGAGACGCTGAGGCTGTACCCGTCAGTGCCACAAGACTCAAAGCATGTGGTTTCCGACGACGTGCTTCCCACCGGAACCTTTGTTCCGGCGGGATCAACGGTTACGTACTCAATATACGCGATTGGACGGATGAAATTCATATGGGGTGAAGATTGCCTAGAGTTCAAGCCGGAGAGATGGCTCTCCCAAGATGGAAAAAAGTATGAGGGACACGATCAATACAAGTTTTTGGCCTTTAATGCAGGCCCAAGAATTTGTTTAGGGAAAGATTTGGCGTATTTACAAATGAAGTCAATCGCGGCGGAAGTGTTGTTGCGCTGCCGCCTCGCCGTGGTGCCCGGCCACCGTGTGGAGCAAAAGATGTCGCTGACATTGTTCATGAAGTACGGGCTCTTGATGAATGTGCACCCAAGGGAGCTGAAGCCAACGGTAGAAAAGATCTGTAAATGTGGTACTAATTACCAGGGAGTTGAAATGGTAGCTAGTGTGGCTTAATTAGATAAGCTACTATTATGCTTAATTATATATATGATCTGTTACGACAATGCTTTTTCATCGTTAAAACGACCTTGATTGATTTGTAAATTTGATCGTGAGGGATTGAGGGTTTTGTCGTTACAAATCATATCATATGATTGAGATATATATATATATATATATACACACATAATTATTATAAAAAAGGAAAGAAGAGAAGAAGAGAGAAGGGGGGGGGTGGGTCTGCTTCATACATTCATATTGGGGAAAACTGAACTGAAAGGTTATGTAATATATAAGTTATTCGTCGATGGTATGGTCTCTTGCATATGCTCTCTGTCATGCAATAAAAGCAGAGATTTGAGTATGTATATTTACTGCTTTACTGAATAAGAATTTTAGACTTTAAAGCTATAAAGCCATGCGTGCATCAAATTAGCAAAATTTGAATCAATGTAATTGGTGATTTAAGTCAATTATATTGCATTTTTCCAGTGCCCTCGTACAAGCAAAGGTTTATTAGTAAATTGTGATCATAATTTAGTACTTTCTTTTTCAAGGTGGGTATAGAAATGCGCATGCTAAAAATTAAAATCTTTGATGTCATCATCCCAAAAGCTGGAAGAGGTGCATAGCCGGTTTCATAAATAGCCTTTTGCAATAGCTAGCTTCATAAATAGCTCGTCTTTTCTCTACTCCTTTCTTTTTTTTTTTTTTTTGTTAGGCGAGAGTCATTTTTCATCCTTATTCCTTAATAAAAAGAGAAAGGACCCCTAGATGGCAACAACCCAAGTTTCTCTGTAATGTTTCAAGAATAGGCACATAAATTCTCTTTTTTATTAATATTATTAGTTCCTTTCGGTTTTATATTTTTGTTGAAATCTAATTTTAGAGTTATCTAAAAAGTAAATAAATTGAGATATAGGAATGCTGACACTTGCACATTGGGTAAATGTTAATTTACTTCTTATATTTTAACTTAAGTGTCCATTTAGTCCCTAAACTTTAAAAAATATTTAAAAACTTTTTTATTTATAAAAATTTGTGTAGATTTTTATATTATTTAAAAGTTTAATGAGTTATTTTTTTATTAATAATAGGGATATCTTGAGGTATTTTTCAAATACAAAAAATAAATATATATTTAGCTCAAAATATAAAATATAAAAGCAAAACAAACATTTACCCGGCAAACATGGCAATTGAGTCAATTGAATACTAAAAACAACCCCACAAGTTTTCACATGATCATCTTGATTTTTCTTTACTTTTTTTATTTATTATTGTTATACAACATTTGCAAGTAACAATTTTATCATTGTTGTTGGCTTACTCTCCACTACACCCTACTCTTTTTACTTTCTCCGTTTGCACTTTGAAATCAGGATTAATTTAACTTTATAGATATGTATTCACACAAAAACCAAACCGCTCCTCTTCTTTTTATGAGCTTCTCTCTCCTCTGGCATAGCACATCCAAAATTTTGGACTCGCAGTGCATATGAAATCGCGCCAAACTAAAATTCTGGGGACACAACTACAGATTAATACAACAAACAAGTAGTGGAGAAGCCTCATCACACGTAATCTTGACTTCAACGACGAACGAGAACGACCGAAAGACTAAAGGGGAGAGAGAGACAGAGAGTGTGTGTGCGCGTGTACACATTATGACATTAAGAGGGAAAAAAATAAATATACATGTCTTTGCAGCTGGGTGTGATTTCGGTTTAATAAAAGGATCAAAAAGTAGTAGTTGAATTGCCGATGATAGAGATACATACCATTAGTGAAAAAGGAATCAGCCAATAGGAGGTACGGAGAAATAATGGGCCGTCGAAGTGGTTGAACCGAAAGAAACACGTGCAGAGCTTAAACGAGAAAATTGATGGCAGACACTCATCGGTATATTTGATAGCCGTCCAGTATTAATTGGTCCACGTCATCGCCTGAGGATATGACAGAATCATGGAACGGGTGTTAAGCTCTGACATAGACACCATCCTCTCCTCTTCATGACTTTTGTGCCCTTGTGGGAGCCGGCGAAGTTATAAGTTACGTATTAACGTAATTTATGTCAGATACGATAACAACAGCGAGTTTAAACGTAACTTAGTCAAGCCTTGTGAAAAGAGCAAGACAGTTTATGTCAAATGGGGATGACGACATTGATTGACTACTAAGCATATACCTATATTTTTATTCTTCGGGTCCAAACGCTATCAGTAATCAGCTGGTCAAGAAAGCATCCCAGAATTTATAACTAAGAGGAAACCCAAAAAAATAATAAAAATAATAAAAAAATCCCATTAAATATGTTTAGAAGAAGCGACAACCGTTGTTTACGTGCAAGAAATGAGTATTAACTTATGCAATTAATTGCTGAATAATTATTTTGAAACGAATTATATTTCATGAGAAATTTCCATGAACGAAGTCTAAAGAAATTAAAAACGAAAAGGCCGTGCGCGTGTGTTCTGGCATTACATATTTTCGAAACGTAAGCCGTAGGTGAGTTGCTTAATTAAATCTCACGGAGGAGATTTTTCCAGTTTTATAAGTTTAAGTCAAACCTAACCGAAAAGATCAATTATGGCCCCAAAAAATTTGTTCGGGAACTTACATTAATGACCGGATCGACCTCATTATTAGCTGGGGAACTGAACCTTGCAGCTTTAGCATAGTTCAAAGTTTGATTGGCAGACGCTTTCTAATTCTGGAGGACAAGAAAGTGTTTCATTTAGATTGAAGAAAGAAGTTTAATGTCTGGACTATTTGACTGCAAGGCCAATTCACGTGGGTCCATTGCAGATCAATTCGATTCCCAATTAATTATGCTCCAGAGGTGTCTCTTTCGTTTCAGCTCTTATCAATTTTTATGGTTTTTCATAGGCAATTATAATACTAATTCTGTCATCTCTTACCGTCAAAACTTGAATTAGGAAACCCCGAATAAGGAAAAAAATGATTGGACGTGGGTGAGATGAGTTTTTCTGCTAAGAGTGCGACAGCATACTGTGTACGTATGGAAACAGTAAGAAAATAAGGGAAAATGGCAATCTTCTGCTTCAAGATTACTTCAAAATTCAATTCTCCACTACAAAATAAAGAAAGGGAAAAAAAAAATCAATATCTTTTAGTTTCTTTATGATTCTAACCCATTCATTATAATGATCTCCCCGCTGGCTCCTAACCAGTAATTTTTCACTTGTTACCTATATTTTTTAATGATTAAGAGATTATCAAATGAAAATTGCTGTGATTTTGATACATGATTAGTGACTGACATGGAAACCTGGAGGTTTCGCATTAATAGTATTTGCCATGAAACTTTCTTTAAAACACTGTTCGTTCCCATTGCCGCGAATTGAACTTCAGATAATAACATTTTGTTTTCCTGAGTTCATAAAGTAATATCTCCAATGAAAATATCTTCTAGAATTTATTGTTAATTATTAGTGTTGATGCAAAAATTTTGCTCATACAAGAAGAGTTGATATAAAGTTGTTTTACTTAGAGAACGGACTGTGAGAGGTTGATATCCTTAGTATTGCTATTATTGAGAGTAAGGAGGCTGGTGGCTGAAATCCTTCGTTTTGTTGCCAACGTACATCTACATATGCTTTAAGTCAGAGATCAAAGTACGCGACACCGTAAGAAATAAATAGTAAGAAAGAAAAGAAGACAAAGACTTGAAAGAATACTATACCCTTCATCCGTACCTTCAAGTGGCGGCCTCTTTATATATGCGAAATAATCCTACGTAAAATTAGTTTAGAAAAAATTTATTCCCTATATTGTAAGATTTAAGTTCAGCCAGAGGTTCACACTTATGTTACCCTAGTTAAATTATACCATGTTATCAGATTTATATCCTTCATTTATATCATTAGGTCTGATTAATTAAAGACATGGGTATAAACAATTAACCCGTCCCGTCTTCAACTATAAGTTAATATTGCATGGCCTCAAATAGAATTAATACGAAACTGACTTATGCAGCACATCGAAACTACACAATTCCGATCATTGTCAGGAAGAATTAACAAGTTCAAGTTGAATAGATCTTTTTAAGTTAATGCAACGCATGCTCGAATTAACTACAGCAGCATCAGTAGCACCGCGCTAACAAGTTGTTGGTGCTGCTTCGCTTTCAACTCAATAGGGGAACAGAATGTTAAAAGACCTCAGTTGGGGAGCAGCAGATTCTGCCATCTTCACAAAAATCTGGACTCTCTTGACTTAGCTTCCAGCCAGCCATCTGTACAATAATTTTTAACCTACCCCGACATTATCCTTAAATCCAAACAGTTCAGGGACAAGGAAAACCCCAAGAGTCCGAAATGGTAATAACAGTTATAATTCTAAGTCCTCTGTTTTTCGTGTATTTGAAATATACATTTCTTTACAAAGGAAAATTTTCTTACACTGTAAGAACAGCTTAAGTGAAGAAGTGATGTATCCACAATCCTTCTTCTTGGTGATTCACATTTCCCGCAACTGTTCTGTATTGAATCACAGAAGTTGACACAAAGATTATGCCAAATTAACGGTAAAGGTGAAATATATAGCTAGAAAAAGAATGCTTCGATCACTACCCCTTGCAGTAATTTACGAGTCTGGCAAATTATCCAGCCTCTGAATCCTATGGTATGTTTTGATTATTGCACACAATTGGACTGAGAACACCGAGGCCACCAAAAGTATATTGTAGTCTTCTGCAGTTCGAGCTTCCGGGAGAACCAACTCTTTGAATTGTCTCCTTGTAACAGATAGATACTCTCTGGCAGGATTTTGATGACAAAACCAACCTTTGTGACAGGAATTTAAATGCTAAGCAATCATCAAGGATTCAAGGACTATATTCCGTTAGTACGGCCAAGCATTGGCAGGCCCAGATTCAAGTCCAGAGGAAGTTTTGACTTCCCATGATCCTTGGAGAGCTGCTGAGACACATGATCAGCCAATAGTGGCTGCCCATCATAGAACTCCCTGAGCTCCCCAGGGCCACGCCGTCCAAATTGGTTTCCAAGGGCACTCCTGTCCGATGAAATTATTTCCCTGAAAACATGAGAGGCTTGTGACATTCCTCGAAAGATGTCAGGCATAGGATCTTGATACAGGTTGCTGGAACCAGAGTGGAAACTGTTTTGGGACCTTTGGGCCATTCCAATGCCTTCGTGTAAATAGGTTGATGGAGGCATGGGGTGATGAAATGGGATAGCACCACTTCCACCAGTGATAGGAGTGGATGAACCAGATGCAGTATGAGGACTAGAAATTGGAGAGGGAGATATCCGTCCGCTGGCATGCTGTGGTGACCTTGGACGTAAAAGAGGACTCCCAACAGGAGAAACAGGGCATGATATGTTTCTGGGAGTATGTGCATCACTGGAGTGGAGAAGAAATTGAACAGAGGAAGATTCAGAGGACTAAAAGAAAAATGTCATCATCTATGTATCCTTATATTTATCATGGAAGAGCAAGGAGAGAGAGAGAATGACCTTGCTGAACCAGTTTTCAGACCCCTGGACTGAAAGTTTGGTACCCCTTCCGAGTCAAAGCCTGAAACAGTTCTTGCTTGTCCAATGCCCTAGTAGAGTGAGAAAAGGATGAGCCACAATGCCAACAATTAACAGAAACTAAAATGCTCAAACAGCCAACTATCACAGAAAATATATATAGAGAGTAATTCTGCAAAAAACAAAAAATTAACGATAACAAAGTTCCAATATATTTCAGGAAAAAATACACTACATCGGTGTGTGTATTTTTTTTCTTTTTTAATCTTTTAGCTTATCCCTACTTTAGTCACGATGTATGTATGCATGTATATATGTACACAGGGAATAATAAAAAATCTTATCAATTTCATAGTGAGCAGATCAAATGCATAACATGATGGCTGAATATTCAGGTTACCAGTATTCTCATTGCATTGGCTACTACAGGTTGTGTTTCTGAAGGCTCAGCACTCAAAATGGGTCTCTCCAATGGGGTGGCATTTCTAACAAAAGGGTGCTCTAAGAGCTGAGCTGCCGTAGGACGATGTGATGGATTCCGCTGTAAACATTTCCTCACAAAGTCCTTTCCTTCATCTGAAAGATGATCAGGAATTGCAGGAAGTTCCTTACTGTTTCCGATCTTGAACATAGCAGGAACCTTTAAAGAGGTACAGAAAATAATATCATTGTAAATGCTAGACAAAGAACAGGAGAAACCATTCACATTTCCAAAATGCAAACACTAGCTGGAACATAACTATTAGCAGCGTACAAATTATACAAAATAGCAGAAAAGCTAGTCCAGTTGAATTAAAATTTTACTAACCCCTTCATATTGGCTCCAGGGTGGTTTTGTAGTAGCCATCTCTATCACTGTACACCCAAGGCTCCATATATCAACAGCAAGATTACATCCATTTGAATTCTTTATGACCTGAATAATCAATTTAATTTAAAAAAAAAATTTACCAGAAAGCATAAAAAGAGACTGTTGACACTAAGGTAAGATAATATAATAATGCTCACCTCAGGTGCCATCCAATAAGGGCTTCCTTTGAATGATAATGGACAAGACTGTCCAGTGATCTGCAAATATTTTCGGTAAACCATATCAGACAACAACCTCATCTTTGCAGAGATAACTCATTGAAGTTTGATTTGAAAATAGGTTCCTATCACACAATTATATTAAGCAAACTTCTAATTGTTCTATTGTAGGAAAATTAACCTACTGGTATCTACTAGATTTTTCTATTTTTATTTATTTATTTTTTATTATTTTTTACACTGATTACCCAAACTCCGCTGTCAGCTACTCTGACAAATTACTGTAGCATAACAGTGAATGTTTATAGCTGTTAGTTCTGAAACATACACTATAAATATCAGAAGAAAATCTTACATGCTTTGCCATCCCAAAATCTGCCAACTTCACACGGCCACTTGGATCAACCAATATATTTGCTCCTTTGATGTCTCTGAACAGGATTTAAACTCATGCATAAGCACAATAAAATTTAGAGGAATAAGGACTCATGAAGTTGATATCTGATAATTGTTATTTCTAATGTAACTAAACAACAAATATAAACAAATGGACTCACCTATGGACAGTATTTTTAGCATGTAAATATTCAAGGCCGGATAAAATTTGCTGTGTGTAACTGCGAATAGCACTTTCACCAAGCTGTCCATAATCTTGAAGAATTTTATAGATGGAACCAGCAGAAACATATTCCAAGTAGATATAAAGCTTGTCATCTAACTGTTCAAGAAATAAAGAGCTTAATTGGGTTAGGTTGATACAAGGTGTTTGATAAATCTTATGTAGTGGGATACTGGGACTACCAAATACCCCTGACTTGTTAAACACATTTAAATACATACATAGAAATAGACACTGGGAAATCATTGAGAGTACAAAAGTGATCCACTCATAAGAACATAATAACTTCTAGATGCCATGGAAGTTTGGAAGAACAATCACAGGTCACTTATCATTTCAAACACTCAAAATTGACAGCAGTAAGCTTGTCACGCAGTGAAAAATAACAAACAAGAGCAAAAAGAACTTACAGTTTCAGATCCATAATAACCCACTATATTCGGATGTCTTAAGCAACTTAGCAATGCAATTTCCTGTCAGATACCATCGAGAATTATAAACCCTTATTTTAGAAAGTAGATAAGCCATATAAGACTCATAAATTCTAATTAAAAAAAAAGGGAAGAAAAAAAGAAAAATAATCATAATAACTTACTTGGCCCAGTTGCTGTGCACTTTCCTTTGACTTTGCATCATCTGAAAACAGAGTAACCTCTTTCATCGCACACATCTCCCCACTTTCGCTGGCCAAAAGTAAGATAAATCAAATTTGGGGGGCTGGGGGGGAGAGAGAACATAATAGTAGATAACTTCGAGTATGAAGCATTAACAATCACAAGGGTTGCATCATTTTGAATCATGGACGTCCAACCTAAATTCTATGGCAAAATCAATTACATGATGCCCAGAAGCCTAATGATAAAAAATTACAACTGATCTTTGAATTCATGTATTCCTGCAGCAATAGAGCTGTGACAGGAAAATATAAATATTCATAGATGCAGAGTTTAGAATTCAGTATAAAAATGGAGTACAAACGTAAGATGATAATGGAAGTCGCGTACACACCTCCTTACCTGTTAAAACCAAGATACACATGCCCAAATGTTCCTCTCCCAAGAAGTCGTCCTTTCTTCCAGCGTGAACCAGGACTTGTTGGATTCTCTACTCTACCTGGACTTCGGGGGACTGATGGAGATGTTGCAGTTGAATATGAGGGAGAAAACGGACAATTATTAGAGATTGTTAGTGGGGGAAGTGGCAATCGGTGACTTTTTTGTTTTCCATCATCAGGTCGGCTACTAGCTGACTCACTAACTCCCCCTCCAGCTCGTGGATGCAAAGGTGTGACAGCACCACTGTGTATTCTGGAACTGGGACCAGGGCTGGTCATTCTGGGGCTAGGTATTGGAGAACACTCCGGGCTACACCTGCTATGGGGCCAAAATAGCTGGCCCGACATATCCCCACCAACCGAGTTATGCCCAGAATTATGACAAGAACCCGGACTAGAACAATGTCCGGACCCTGATAAAGCTATATCAGAATAAGGCTTCCCAATCCAGAGACCAGCATTCAGAACTTGCTCCTGACCAAAGGCACTCATTGGACTTCTAGAAGGACTTGACATTGAGCTGTCTGGAGCACTACAAAAAGCACCAGGAGGAGGGATTTGCAAATTTTGCACATGAGAGCTCAAATGTCTTTTCTTTAGTGATGCAGACAGAGTATGATCATTGATCAAAAGATTAGCTGGCTTTATAGCCTCTCCAGAGCTCTTCTGATTTATAACAGGATACTTCACCTTTTGCATCATGCTTCATAAAAGGTCAAAAATATATATATATATATATCAGAGATGAAACAAGATCCACAGAGAGGGAAGCAAGTCAATGTGTGTCAGTGAGTAAGTGTGGGAGGAATGGAGATATCATCCTGAAGAACACCAACACTAATTTCATTGGAAGAGACGGAAAACTTACCATGTAGGGCTGGTCACAGCAGATTTATTTCCATTTTCATAATCAGATGTGAGGGGAGTAAGAAGACGAGAGTCAGACGGATCATCACTGTCCGTAGAGCTGTCACTAGAAGCAGAAGCGGTTGCTAGATCTCCCTCAGCATCAATAATATCCAGCCTATCAGGGACACATCCAGGTGTTGGAAGGGGCAAAAACATAGGCTTGGAACCTCCGTCAAATCTTGGTTTTGTTGATGCACTAATTCCAGACTCAGTACGTCCAAGGGCAGCAAGATGCACCACAGGCAATGGAAGTGGTTGAGCACGAGACCTTTCTGCAAAACTTTGACAGCGCGATACATGTGTAGAGGGTGATGGTGATCTTGAAGGTACACGGGATAAAGATCCTCTTTCTGAAACAGTGTCATTACGACTTCTTCGAGTACCTCCTGATCTGCTATCATCAGATCCGGTCTTAAATTTGCGGTGTATTGCATCAATAAAACTTTCCTTGGTCACTTTCTTCTTTTCTTCTTTAGATGAAGACTTCCCCCACCATGAAGGCATATTTATGTAACAAAAATGAATGACGTACAGAAAAATTCCAACTTAGAGTTCCCTAATAAATTACATAAATAAAATATCACATGTGTGCCAACATAACGAGCAATCTTGAAAATCAGAAGCTTATTAATGAAATCAGGTCCCAGAATGCCAACCAGGTAATGATGGTGACTAGAAAGAAACTGCAAAAAGCACTATCGCATGCTTTACCATTAACCTACACCAGAAATATATCAATTAATGAACAAAATATCACATTTACATGAATCAGGAAAGTAAAAGATCTTGTCAAGGCAGAAAATAGCAAGGGAATTCATACAGCAAAATTTCTACCTATTCACACACACAATCTTCCTATTATATGACCAGCAAGCTTCAAATTCATGGCACATGCCAATTGTCTCAGGTCTCCAAACCATGATAGGATCCAGGCACAGAGCAGATATGCATGCAACAAGAACTTTTCTTTTATCCAAGCACATTTTGAATATGAAGTTCAACAACATGAACAAATGAAGCTGCTTTCATCAGCGCCCCACTGCTCATTGCTTCTCGATTAGACATCCTACCCAAAACAAGCCAATTCATAAACTCTAAAACATATCAGGAATAACTATTTTGTGTGTGTGTGTTGTTAAAAAAAGGGACATATAATGTATCAGCATAAGCAAACAAGTGAGATCCCCAGTTTAAACTCACATTATGATGCTCAAAGCTCAAGAACACATAACACACTCTTTCAGCATGGATCTATGAACTCATCCATTCATACATCTAACTAAACAAACACAAAAATCATCACGACAGTAATAACTAAATCAAAATCGAAGTCTCACAATCACCTTAGAAACAAAATTACATAACTGGAAATGCAAAATTTATCTTAACTAAAGCAACAAAACTCGTATAGCCCTCTTCAAACTCATTCTCCACCAGCTCATAAGCTCATTAAAACTCACAAAATCACAAAAATTACCAGCAAATAAAATAAAATCACCAATTTTGCAGCTTATAACCGACATTCAAAATTAAAAAAAAAACAAAAACAAGAATAAAAACGAAGGCAAACTCAAATCATTACTCAGAGCGTACAAGTGTAAGTCTCAGTTTCCACGACGAAGAGAAACTGAAAAGGCTCAGGCTCAGACCAAACTCCAAAGTACAGGAAATGAGGAGAGAGAAAAATATAAACTTTTAGAGAGAGAGAAGGAGATTGTGCGTGTTTTTTATTTAAATTTTTTTAATTTTAAGAGAATAAAATAGTTGTAATCTTGTCTTAAGCGTAATTGTAACCAGAGATTTAATTAATTAATATTAAGTGGATTAATTATTGAAAATGGGAAGACCCCCTCGTGAGACGTGCGATGTATGATTGCAACTTATAACATGTTACGTGGAATCAGAACCGTGTGTTTGACGCTTATGATGTCCCAACTACATTTTCGTCCGCCAGCGAGAGCGAATGGACAAAGGTTACGGTGGTCCGCGATGCATAGAATCATTCTTTTGATTATTATTTCCTTTGACGGCAACTTTACTCAAGTATATATTCCGTTGATATCATTTATCCCATTTTGCTTTACGCAATTGTTTTTTATTTTTTTAATTTTTTGGCCCTCGTTTGTCCTCTAAGGCGGGCTAAAGATCTCTTTCAGTGGATTATTTCTCTTTTCACACACTGATTTATGGTTTTTGCAAGGCGGTACCTTGTTTTTTGTAACTTTTTTTTTTTGGTTTTTAAACCTTACAATTGTGAGTTATTTGTGAATTGATAAGGACTTCCAAAATAAAATAAACCTGGGGTTGATGAATTTTCTGCTTATTTATAGTTATATGTATTTTGAATATTTGGTTATTGAATGCTGTTACTCACTTTTGTTCCATACAAATATTACATAGATGGTAGATAGAGAGTGCTAATATTAATAATTTTTATATTAAAAAATTACTGATTTGAAGCTCCATCTTATTATAGTATTTAAAACTCAATCTAAATTTTAATAACTTTCTCCAAAAAAGAAGAGACCTATTCTCAAATAAAAAAAAAATAGTAGGCCTTGTGATAACCATCAAAATTTTTTATAAAACCCGCTTGTAAATAAAATTACTTAAATAACCAACAATGATTTAATTCACTTCTTTAAATGAAAATTCAATTAACACTTTATATAATTTCTATTTCCACAACTCTAAACTCTTATATTAGAGTTGTGGAAATAGAAATTATATAATATAAAGAAAATTATTTGTGATTTTATGATTTGTATGTGTTTTATAAATAAAAGTTTTCAAAAAAAAAATTTAAGTTGAAATTTTATTAGATGATGATTAATTTCAACATATGGGATTGTATTTACAAATTAAAATGAAGTGTTTTAAGAAATAAAAGGATTGTTATAAGAATTTTTAGAGGGTTGTCATCAACTCGACCCATAAGAAAAAAATTTACCCCCACAGCATACGTAATGAGATTGACATCTTTAATTAGAGCGATAATTAAAATATAAAACGTGTTGGTTAACAACTAGACTGAAATAAGTGTGTTGATCGAATATATTGGCACAATTTTTTCCCTTGAAACATAAGATATATATAAAAAGTAGCCCACTTGGTTGGATTTGTGAATCCGCAGTAATGATGAAAGTATGCCATCAAAGGTGACAGCGCGAATTTGAAAATTAAGTACGAGAGAATTTTATGATTGATAAGGATCAAACTACAATTATACCTTCCAAAATTTTGATAATAAATAAAACGCACGCCGTTTCATTTTTATAAGCCATCTTCAAATTAAAGTTTAGGCTGATTATGATAACCTCATTATCCCATTATTATATGATCGGGATTGCGTAAACCAAGGATTTAATTTTACTTAGAAGTCTTAAACTAATTCTAATAAGAATTATTTTTATAAAATTGACCGACAATTAAAATTTTTGAAGATGATACGACATCAACATGCGCCAATAAAATTATATAAGATAACAAAAAATTTAAAAAAATATACCGAGTGAGAGCGGATAATGAAAATAAATAAACAATTCTTGTGCTAGGGTCTTGAAACTAAGGTCTTAAGTTTGAAGTTCATTAATAAAAGTGTATTAATAGACATGACAAAAACTATTGAAACACTGTAAAATCAAATATATGTGAAATAATCATAAAGCACAATTAGTATTGAGATTATAATGAATTATCCATTGGGATAATTTGTGTACTAACAAATTAATGGGTTGGGTATGCAACACGTTAAGAATTCGTGGAACTATTGCCGCCCTTTAAAATTCTCTTAGAGTTCCTCATGTGTACTTAACAAAAACTCTGTGGTATTGTTCAAGTCAAAATGACATTTCACTAGACAGAAATAAAACTATACTAGAGATGAGCAGCGAGTAAACTTATTGGCATGCCGTGAATTCGTACTTTCTATATTATGATATAGCTACTACAAATTACAACAGGCCAACGGACAATAACTAAAACCCAAGCACATAAAGAGATAAGAAGAAAGGCTTTCCTTTATTTCCTTTTCTCGGCTGAATTGAAAATGCATTATGGCGCTTAGAGAGCGTCCGAGCAGCAAGAGTTATTACAATGCTTGTATACCCACTTGGATCGGTTGAGATTTCAGTACTTTTTCTAAGGCTTGTTTTAGACACGAATTTCTTAGCAATAGAATCCATACTGGTATTGTGGACAAGTAGGCCCAGCCCAAGTACATTTGGGGCCTCAGGGAAATGATTTTAATTAGTTCGTCCTAAAATTTGAGATAAAATAATATATATTGGTTATTATAAAATTTATTTATTTAAAATTAATTCTTCCCAAATCTGAAAATGTAAAATTATTAAATAAAATTTTCTATCCTTTTTACTAATTTTTTTATTAAAATAATTTTTCAAGTTTTCTATTTTTTTTTGTTTTTCGATACGGATTTTTTTCAAAATAGAAAAAAATAGATGGACAAAAGAATATTTTAAAAAGAAACAAGAACAAACAATACACCTATTTAAGAGAACAATAGAACAATAAAAAGGTCAAATTAGGAATTTGAAATGAAATCGTAACCTAACTTTTTTATCTTTAATTGTTTGAGAATTTGGACAATGACTGATAACCATTAAGAATAGAGAAAATTATCAGATTTATTTTTTTCCTTGAGCAAAGTAGAGGAAGCACGTTTGTTCTCGCCCCCCCCCCCCCAACTTTTAGTCTCTCAAAGGACTCAAAAAATAATGATATAGTTATAAATTCTTATACAAACTTTCTTTATATAAAGGATAGGCAAATAAAATAGGGGCTTTTATAGATGTTCTAACAATAAAATAGAGATTTTTTAGGTTGAAACTATTAGTTTAATGGTTTTGTAGGAATGAAAACTATTAAATATTAAATTAAATAGCTTTTATAGGAATTTGCTAGTTTATTAAGGAAAATATAATTACAAAATAATAATAACTTTCAAATTCACTTCCCTTTTTATATACAAAATAATTTCTAATACAAATGTTAAGCTTTCATGTATAGTAGGCTTAGGCAACTGCCTAAATTGCCTAAGTCATTTGAACCACTTGCGAGCAACACAAGAATTTAATTAAAAAAAAAATCTTAAAGTATGTATTAGTATTAAATGGGTGCAATATGATATTATATATTATAATAATATTGTAGAATCTAGTTAAATTAATAATTCCATATATTTATTTCATAAGAATTTTTTTAAAAAATCTTATTTTTCAATAAGATCCATTTAATACATAAATTAATAATTAATTAATTTAAAACTAAATATATATGATATATCTATAATTTTCTTTGTTGTACCAACATAAAATTTTACACATTTCAATGGCCATTGTTGCTTTCTTCACATATTTCAAATGAGAAATAATTATTGTAGTCTATATAATATGTGAAGAGAAATAACAGCTTAATATATTACCTAAAAGAGATCTTCTTTGATGTGTTGACGTATAATCATCTAACCATGCAATCTAGCCAAAATGATTATTAAGTGACTAATTCCAATCAATATTGCATTATAATTATATAATATGGCTCAACAGAATCAGTGCATCTTTTTATTGTACTATCTCTATATTTCATAAAAAAATTTCATTATAAATGTGAACTTATCTTTATAAATTAATAAATTAATAATTTATTTTAAAATTAATATCATAGTCCGAAGGCTATTTAATTTATCGAGATCTTACTGTGTATTTTAATGGGATAAATAAGCATTCAGTTCAGTTTTGAATAAAAAAATGTCAATTCAGTTCGATTCAATTCAAACGAAAATTTGATTGTTTGACATTTTTTAAACCATTTTGTTCTTACAAACCAAATCGAACCAAAAACCAGTCGATGTAATCTTAAACTGAAAAAAAAAAAAATTAACACCCACACACTCACAAAATAACATTTGTTTAGTATTTTTTACATAAAACATGAATTAGTGACTATAACCGATTTAGATAAAAAAAAAATCAAATTTAGGTGAAAATTAAAGAAAATATTAAATTATATGAACATATAAAACTGAACCGAGCTGAATTGAACCAAATAATTTAGCTCTGTTGAGTTTTCATTACTGATCCACTTCATATTTGGTTCAAGAACTTCTCGAACAGATCAGGCTTCATTCAATTTAATTTTTGGGCAAAATCCACGAATCAATTCATGCCCACTCATAGACCGGCTCATAAATTTTTTTTTTTAATCCAACCCAACCAGCACAAGTTGGATTGAATTCAATTTAGCTCGGCTCCTCGTTCATTTTCATAAATGTCGAAGTTCCAAGTCCGCACATACAGTGAAGAATACAGCGCGAACATTCTGAGAGACATGTAAACGCCGGCATTATCGGTGTTCAGCAACAACACGAAGCAAAAGCTATTAATGCTACAACAATTATGTCTCCTTCACCTCTAATCGGTACCACAATCAACACAAGATTAGGCGGTGAAGCCAAGCACATTTCCAATAATAAATCTAATAACAGAATTGGCGAATTGGCATAATAATAAAGGCTCAAAAGAGAATCCTCCACTCAAAAAGCTTAAAAAAAAATACAGCAATGCTAGATAATTTACAAACAATTAATTAACATCTTAAACAGTTAACGCCAAATGCACATAAGCAACAAGACATAACAAAGAAGATACCAAAAAACAAAAGAGAAAAAAAAGGTCAATCAATGAAACTCTCTTTAAGCCCTGGACTTGAAGGGAATAGCCCTGATGACGATCTGGTGGTACACAGCGGCCAGTGCAGCTCCGATGAATGGTCCAACCCAAAAGATCCACTGCAATATGGAAAAACAGTTCTAAGAATTTGAACCGCTAGACACAGTAAAAAATACATACAATTCAGTACATGTTAATTGGGATTGAAGAAAATCATACATGGTCATCCCAGGCATGGTCTCTGTTGAAGATGATGGCAGCTCCAAGACTCCTAGCTGGGTTGATGCCAGTTCCTGTGATGGGGATGGTAGCCAGGTGGACCAAGAAAACAGCAAATCCAATGGGGAGGGGGGCCAAAATCTGTAGTAAAGTTACACAAAGTGCAGCAGATGAGAGGCAAAATGCCAAAATCATCAACAGCATTCACAAGGAAAGAGCTTATAAAAAAAACACTTTACACGTCACACAAAGGACCAAAATAACCACGTGCAAGCATCATCATCAAAGATGAGATCTTATCACCCCAGTCCCACGCAAAAGCTGATCTAAATTCACTAAAAAAAACATAACCGCACCACCAGCCAAACTGGCCAATCAACCATTCAGCAAAAAACAGAACCAGAACATTGGATACCAGATGATAGATTCAAGTAATTCTGAAAAGAATTTTTTGAAAGTAAGCCTAAAGCAGCAGAATTCTACTCACTAAAAGAAGAATTATCCATCATCTATATCCAAGAAAAATTGAAACAAAGACAACAAGCAACAGTGCACTCCTGAAGTAACCAATAATTCAACAAATTAAACGCTGAGGGTCTAACAATATTTGTACCGAAGAAAGAAAGATAAAGAATGACATAGGGCAAGAATGCTTACGGGAACATGAGAGTCTCGGGCGTTTCTCTTGGCATCAGTGGCAGAGAAGACAGTGTACACAAGAACAAAGGTGCCAACAATCTCGGCACCAAGGCCATCACCCTTGGTGTAGCCGTGAGCGACAACATTGGCTCCACCGCCCAACCTCTCATAGTTCTTTGAGCCTTCGAATCCCTTAACAACACCAGCACCACAGATGGCACCAAGGCACTGCATGACCATGTAGAAGACTGCCCTTGTCAGGGAAAGCTTCCTCGCTAGTAGCAGACCGAAGGTCACTGCTGGGTTAATGTGTCCTCCTGTTGTTTAAACAGCAATGAACAAAGAGATCTGATCATCACCACCACCATAAGAAACGAACGCAATAAAGAACCCAAAAAAAAAGGAGTAAACATTAAAGCTTTTTCACGTAGAGACGTTGAGAAGTATCGGGCTTAACTAGGAGAGTCACAAAACTTAGTAGTCCATAAAAGAAGCGTACAAAGAAATCGCTAGCCAGATCTAATAATTAGTAGACAAACCAATGGGCAAAGGCTATGCGTTTTACTTGTGCAGAAGCACATAAACACCCAGGAAAAGGAAAAAAAATGCTCAATAACGATATTAAAACTGCACAATGTTTGCATTAATACTCATTAAAGATTTGATTTTTCCCCCTCTCTCAAAAAAATGTAGCAAAAAACGAACTTACAAGCTAGCACTGACCTGAGATACCAGCAGTGCAGTAAACAAGGGCAAAGATCATGCCACCAAATGCCCAAGCAATTCCTTGGATACCGACAGTGGAGCACTTGGTGTTAGACTTGGAGACACCCATGACAGTCAAGACAGTGATGTAGAGAAACAAGAAGGTAGCCATGAACTCTGCGATACCAGCTCTGTAAAAAGACCATGACTTGAGCTCACCAGGCTCAAACAAAGGCGCTGGTGGCGGCTCCTTGTAGTCTTTGTCTGTTTGAGCCGATGTCCCAATGGGCTGCCTCTCTGTGAACTTGTTAGCTCCAACCTTAACATCCTCTTCTTTGCCCTCCATTGACGATGAGCCTCTCTCTCTCTCTCTCTCTCTCTTTTCCTCTCAGAGAAGATGCTGTTTTTGTGCTGTGTGGGTAGCGTAGAGAGAAAGTTGAGGATGAAGGGTGCCTTTATAGGCCAGTAGTATCACTGCCAAGCAATATCTTATGTGGCCGTACGGTAAAACTGGCTGTCCCTTTTTTTTTTAAATTATTTTTGTTTTTGGTTATTGTTTAATTAGTTTGATCATAATAATTAGCATGCTTTAATTGGATTTCTTTTCTTTAGATTAATGTGGAAGTAACATTATCATTAAAGATTGCGTCAGGGTTTGCAGGATTGTTCTGGAAAGTGCCGAGAGATGTTGACAGGTATTGGTTCCCTCATTGTTCCCTCGGTCTTATCTTCAACAGTGTTGAGCCCATTTTTATTCGGACAATTCATTAAATGCCCAAAATATTTAGCCAATTTTTAAAAGTTAATTCAATTTATGATTTTCTTGCATTTATAGTTAAAAAAAAAGCATTTTAAACAATAACATCCCATTATTATTCCTATCACAGTTGATACAATGGTCAATTGTGTAAAATTATCTTACTTAGGTGATCAATTGTGTTTAGCGGCAATGTTATCTTATTCGGTCATATTATCCAAGATAAGTATTTATTTTCACAATAAAAACAAAAAAAATGAATTTGAGAATTTCTTTTTTAGCATTTGTATAAATTAATTATGCTTTTGAATATGTTTTGTATTTGATTCGCTGTTTCTCTGGGCCATCTGTCTTTCACGTATCCGAATAAAGAATGAAAAAAAAATTCTTGTGGTCCTCGTTTATAGACCTTGTTTGTTAAATTCTTATGATTAAAGAGAAATCACTGTTCACTTTATTACGAATAAAGAGAAGTAGTAGGACCTCTTTGGGTTCGTGCCCACCATGCCCTTAGGGGTCCGGCTCAGGGCTCACATGAGTCTTGCTTGATGATATCCTTAATTTGCTTCTGGAATGCTCAGACCATTTATGTCCCTCTAATGGATTCGGCAGGGTAAAACGGTCATTTTGGGAGAAGTGCAACCGTTGCGTTTCTGGGTTAAGTAACGGGAAATTTCTTCGCACGCTGTGCGAAACAAGGACACAAAGTTAAAAGAGGGGGAACGATCAGTAGTAGATCATGGCAGGCTGAGAAAAAGATGGCCGTTTTATGACCGTTGGGAAAGTGACGTCTGGGAGTAAGCACATGGGTAACGGCTATGCATAACCTAATACAACCTAATTGCCAATTGAAATTGCTGTTGCGTCCTTGTCGCATCGTACAGACATTAAGAGGGTCCATTTCTTTCAGCAACAAAACAAAGGAGTTGGGAGCTTATAATCGGTCTAAAATTATATAAATAGTATAATTAATGTGTGTTATTTATATATTTTTTAAATTAATTATAAATTATAATATTATAATTTAATAAAAGTTATAAAAAAATATTAATAAAATATTGTAATTTTTTTAATTATAAAAATAATTAAGTGAATATAATTTTTTTAATAAAATATGAGTATAATAGATATTCTGTTATATAAAATTTAATATAATAATTATTTAATTATAAATATTAATAGTAATTTGATATAATACCAGTAGTAATATTATGTAATGAGTTATGAAATGAGCAATAATATCATATATTTAAATAAAATATATAATAGTGCATTTATGTAATATCTCACACTATTAACAAATGAGTTTTCGAACTAATTCATAAAGACTCTTTTAACTAAATAGATTGTTTTTGAGGTACAAAGTACAGTAACAAAATGTGATTGGTATGTGGATGAAAATATAATGGGATTTTACTAAGTTACAGCTATTGTAAGTTACAGTCAGTTCAAAAATTACATGAATAATACATATTAATTATATTATTCACGTGATTTTGAGTTGACTGTAAGTTATAATAACTATAACTTAACAGTTCTCAAATATATTATATTGTATTATATTAATATTATATAATATTTAGTACTATACAATAATATACTATATTATACATAATAATATTTTATATGATTTTTTTATCAAATTAATATAATTTAGACACATTAATATTTTAATATTTTATATTTTTTTACATTAATCATTGAACATTATTAATCATTTTAAAATTTAGTATTTAAATTTATAATAAAAAATAAAACAATTCAAATGCATTAATTTAATAAGTAATTATAAATAAATAAAATGACTTTAATTGATTAAACAAAAAAAAGGCTTTGAAAAATACATACCCATAGGAGGATTTAAATTTGGTACTGAACTAATTTTTTTATTAACTTCTTAAAAATAAAATAATTAGTAATTATTAGATGACAACAGTATAAAATTAATTATATCTTAATCATATATTATTATACTTCTTCAAACGATACAAGATTACGAAGAATTGGGATAGTCATTGCGGCAATGAACTAAAATTCACTGCATGAACGCAGGGGTCGCGAATTTCACTTATGCAGGAAAACCCGCTAAGGCTTTTTGTTAGCGAGGCACGATCCATCTCATTCAAATTTGCCAAAAATAAGGTTTCTTTCTGGTTAATGCTAGACCCACCAGTAATGCCATCCAGTGCGTCACGCCAAACATGTCATTATAATTCTTCGATCTCTTTTCACTAAACTTGGATTAGATTTTGACCACAAAACAATGAATCACACCTAACATGTTATTACAAGGTAATTGCTTTATTTACACGCATTTTATACTAGCGTCAAAGACTTAAAAACTGATTTTTAGCAATTGAAGAATGATTCTTGCTTGACCTTGATGCAGGCTCTGAAAGGCTGGACAAAAATTAGCTTCAAAGAACAAAGACTTGCTCCTATTTTAAAAATTTGTTTCCATTATTATTATTATTATTATTATTATTTTGAAGATAAACTTAGTTTCCAGTTAGTATGACAGCAATGCCTTGAAACTAATCACAATACAAAATAAACAGAGTCATAAAGACTTCAACTCTTGTCCTCAATGATAACCATTTTGCAATTAAAGTTAGATTGTGAAAATGAAAAATTGAAGGATGGTGCATGGATTTCATTAACATTATAAAATAAGGATTAGGGTACATTTAATCATGTCCTGGTTGTGGAGATTGGGACCACATGGCCATGTTTTGAAAATTTCTGCTTTCTGAATTGTGCTTGTTTGGTGAGCCCGATTCTCCTTTCCAAGTTTTATCTTTATGTATAAAAGGGGGTGTCGATGATGCTAGCCAACTCACACTGTTGGTCTTGTGCCCTGCACTCACATGTAAACCTAGCCCCACTTCGCCACCCATGGGGCGCCTGGCCCATACCAACCATTTCTGGCATCCAAAGACTAAAACGAAAAAAATATACAATCAAGAAGAGCACAGACACCTTGTTATAATCAGCTCAACCGGCCAAACCACCATAATCTTTCCACGTGGTCCCAATTCGCTATAAATGCTTGTATTTTTCCAATGCGGAGCCCAAGGAAAGGATGCACCCAGTGGTTCGTACTTCAATGGTGAAGGAACCATGCAGTTCATGGCATGGACTCCGGAAGGAAAAGATCCAAACAAGCAGTTCATTCACACACACACCCTCAGGTGGTCTTCACCAGAAGATGATTTGACCACGCTTAAGTGATTGCAACAATTCTCTTATTTGCTTTTCGACAAGAAACGGGGATATTTCTTTTTCAATAGAATACTCAGCATGGAAACACAGCAATAATAAAAGATCATCACTGATCTCTAGTCATTTTCCACCACCTGAACCGCATTCTGATCAACGAACCGCTGACCATATCAATCATGAGTATGAGTTGTTTTGCTTGTTCGCGGCAAGTATTCGGGAAATATTCGGTCCTTAGCTAGGTGTCTAGACTCTTCTCAAGTTTAGATAAGACCTTTTCCTGCCTCATGAAACTGGGGAATCCAAGAACTTAAAAGGCAAACAGTTTTGCCATAGTCCCTTTCAATTCAAATGTTTCGACTCTAGAAATAAGAGAAGATAGAATTTCACTTAAACCAGCAGCAGAGATTCATATTCTTCAATGATACAATCACCAGGTTATGGAGACACGGCGGATGATGAATCACCGGAGATACCATGACAGCTGAAATTTGATACAAATCCCTGAAAAAATTTAGCATAATTGATTGAGATCACAACATCATGATAAAGGAATCATGACAGCAAAAACCAAGTAGGCATGTCATTGGGAAAGGAAGTTTATCCAAGGATTTATGTCAGAAGACATTACAATTAAGCCCCAGATTAATTAATGATTAGTGGGGCTTTCATACAACATTCCAATGTTATGCTAAGCTTGACAGGCTGCTTTTTAAACCGTTTTCCAATTATTAGAGATCCACTACAAACTCTACATCATAATTACAACAAAAGAAGCCTTATTTTTCTACATTTAGCTCATGACTGTGTTGGAGATGGATATGGGGACAGGGTCTTTCGGGTTCTCCTCTTGTCCATAGAACCCTGAGTTCGCCTCTCTTCTTCCCCAATGCCAGAAAAGTGCCTGCATGAACATGTCAAATTTACCAGTTCATTAGAAACTTTTAGCCATTTTGCATTATTGAATGGTTTCATAGGCATGGTTTGACTTTATTACCTAATGTGAATGGGACAATATAAAGCAGAGCAGGTTGGCCGTGGCCATCCATCAAGTTCAGTGCCACATATGTGATGAGAAGACCTACCATAAAAAGATTAGTAAATTCAGAATGGAAAAACCTTAAGAAGAGTCTAGGACAAGGTCTTTGTTATGAAATAAAGAGGAAAATAGCAAATTTGGGTCTTTTTAACATCTTAATTATCTTTCATTTCCAGAAAATTCAATATCATATCTTCAATCTTACAACTTGTAAGAGAAAGGTGATTTGTTTATTATCTCTCAACTTACACAAGAAAGACAATTTGTTTATTATTTTTTACCTAATCCATAAGCCAACATTGCCCACAAAAAGTATCCAGCCTGAAGACTCTTATTTGCCAGCCAGTCGTACCTGTGATGATGAGCCAAGCACAAGCTAATATAGGTTTTTCCATGCTCAACTTATGAAGTTAAGAATTCACTCACCGGAAAGCATATATCCAGTGGGATGAAAAATATTTGCAATAATACCAGAGGCATTCACCAGAGTAATTAGGAAGTAAAAGCTTGCGAGTACAAAGCACTAATAGGGATGTGGTGTGAGGAAAGGTCAGAGAGCTTGAACCTGAGTGAAAATGCTATTATCAATCCAGGTAAAAGAATATCACCAAACCCGATGATGCTGTAACCGCCCCATGGGTCAAACATGCGAGGAATCTTCAATAGCATTGGAATACCATCCTCACCGCTTTTATCACCACGAGCCACCTATGAAATGAACATTGAAGAAATTCTTCAGCTTCATTTTCTACCTTCAGAAGGCCTGATAGTAGTCGAAATAAAAAAATAGATATAAATTGAAACAAGAAGGAAGAGTATTTACCACAATCATCACACTTTCATGAAACAACTTCTTGGAAACAAATACCCAAAAGATGTCGTACATGAAGGCACAGCTGAGAAGAACTGTACCCACCTGATCAACAAACCACCTAGAATTAGCCAAATCTGTCCTATCTAAAAGCTGAACATAAACTAATCAATATAAAATTACCCAAGAATTTAGATTATAAGCAGAATTTAAATGAAACAAGAATATCATCAGTTAAAAATTAAAGACGTGAAATTAAGGCAATGCAATTATACATAGAACATGGATAATGCCTTCCATTATGCAAACTCTTGATTCTGATGAACAGCTCATAATTACAGTCACAAAGAAAGCCAACAGTAAAAATGTAATTGAAAAAGAAAAATGACATTAAACAGCACAAAGGAAATCTACCATTCCCTTTTTATCTCCTGTAAGAGTTCAAAGAGTAACAGAACTACCAAGTCTAGCATAATCAAATTTCAAGGTGATGACCTTTGCACATCATATTCTTACATTCCCACCAAAAACAAAAATAAAAATAAAAGTAAAAAGCAAGCAAATAAGGAAGAGAAGCTTGAAGCAAGCCCAACTGTTCTAACAAATTACACATAACGTTCATGGATGCCAGATTAGTCAGCAGAAGTACTTAATTTCAGTTCTCTTTTAGTAGATCACACAAAAAATTTTCGTTCACACGAAAACAAACTTAATAAAACAAACAAACATTACTGATGAAAAGAATCCAGGCATTAACATATTGTCATATTCCGCCAACATTGCAATTGAGACATTACCTTGAGATTAGGAATATGGACAATTTGCAGGACTGTTATTATCAGCGCAATTCCCTGATTGAAGGAAAAAATTATAAGTTGACTCTGCCCATATAAATCATCCATCTTCACCCCCTCAAAAGTATTGTTAGATAACATGTGAGAGATGTTATGCTTCGTCCTTAAAAGTGATCATTAGTGTGCTATCATAAATAAAAAATGAAATAGCCAGAAGCAAACCAAGTGGATTTTCTTAAAGGTATTCATCTGAAAATTAGCAATATTTAGCATCAGTCCCCCCCCCCCCCCAAACCCTCCTTTGCTAAGAATCCACAGAATGATTGCCACGCCTCAATAATGACTAAACTTAAATTTCAACAAACACAGAAAATAATAATGACTTCCAATAACTTTTTGCTAAGATAAGTGGAAAAAACATATTATATCATTAGTAAAAGATAGAGAAATATATGCGTACAAGAATATCTTGACCAATCCATGCAAAGGAGACCTTGCGATAAATGGCCCACACAACAGCAAATGCTATGCAGAATGGAGTAATGGCCAAAGTAAGATGAGAGACAGCTCGAAAGAAAGGTACTTTGACGAATGATTCTCCAGCATGTCTAAACCACCTGCCCAAGTATGTTTACGCTTAATTGTTAACCTTAGGAAGACAAGCGTATGAAAATCCATAGAACTGAAAGAAGAACAAGTATGTAGGTCCATAGATCCATCAGGGAAGCTCATACAAACTAGAATGGTATGCATGGAAACAAGGACAGTAGAAATCATGCAATGAACATTCCTCAGGCATGGAAGGTATGCTAATGTACCCAATTTTTTTTCTCGCCCCACCCTGTTTCAAAGCGGCCACATACCAATAAACAAGACCTTGATTGAGTCTCCCAAGTCAAGAAAACTGAACTGTTTAAAACAGCCTATTACAAGACATGGAGCTGTTTGAGAGTCCACCAGAAAGATTATGTCAACATTCAAAGTTGTATTTAAAATGGAGATATTTTTACCTTGATAATAAAGCAACCAAGCAAGTTTGTAAGCCCTGCACGTACACGAAACAATGAAATTAGAATTGATTTATTCTTATGTTTATGGATATATTCCTATGTTTGTGCAAGTTTACACCGCAAGGGGAGAGGTACAAAGAATTTCAAGTATTTGTGCGAAAGGGAAGCATACCTCTACACCACCTATACAGAAAAGAATGACCAATAGCTCAAGGAACCAGTTTGACATAAGTTTGTAAAGCATGACCAAGAAGCATGAAGCAACTAAAATGAATAGGACAGCAGATGCTGTGTTAATGTCCACAACACCACTAACACCTACTGCTTTGACGTCTGGAATTTCATCCACAGCATCCTACATGAATATTGCAACTTTAAATCAGCAAGTAGTTATAAGCTGACAAGAGAAAACAAAACATTAGGGAAGAAACAAAATAGAAGACTGATCCTATTTACTAAAAATTCATTCAGATGAAAACCTTTAATAGCTTGTCTTGTTCAATAGCTGTTTCTCTGGCACTCCATGCGGACCAATAAGATGCACACAGGATGGTACCAACTGCCATCAGCCATAAAAATACTTCAGCTACATCAACTACCGGTCGTCGTGGAGAATATAGCTGCACAGAGACTGCAAAAACAAAAAGTCTCAGAAACACAACTGACGCCAATTCTTAATGATGTATTTTTTTAAAACAAAATTGCAGAAACAAACATAAAATAAGATGTTAAAGTTTATATTTTTCTGCATGCACAAGAAAGGATACACAAAATGTTTTACTTACCCGATGAAGTATTCAGAAGCATCTTTTCCAAGCTGGCACCAGCATCCTGGGGCATCATGACAGCTGGTATGTGTATATCTAGATCAGTTTCATCAGGATCACAGACCATCTTGTACAGTTCTGCAAGGTAGTAAAAAGAAAAAAAATAAGTTTTAAGGCCAAGATTGATCAGTTAACATTGCATTCCATCTGCTATTCTGCCAGGCTATTGTGCTCTTATATTCGATGATGCTATAAAGTACAATACTCTAAACAAGGCCCTATATCATGACCATGAAAAAGCAGAAAAAGCAATTTACAATAAGGTCCTTTTTTAGTTTCAGGTAGCATAAAGAAGCATCTGCCACTCAATTTTTGTTGCTTGCATGAGAGCAAAAAAATGCCGATTACCCTTCTGGTTATTTATGATGAGGAGGGCTGAAGCACCGGCAGCCTCTGCAATATTTGCTTTAGTTGTAAATTTGCAGTTGCCTCGGTCAACCATGATGACATCTCCAGCATACTAACAGAATCCAGATAACACATTGACTTCAATAAACATTTGCTACACTCCCCAAATGTGTATAACCATGGGTAAAATATTAAGAGTGCTAAGATAGTTCAAAGGGAAAAACCTTATGCTTTGGCATGCTGCAACAATCCCGAGGATGTGAAAGAGTAAGGTGAATCCGGTTTGCATTTTTCTCCTTTGACACTATCGTGGTGCCAAATCTAGCCCCCACACCAACAAATTCTTCATTCTCTATGCCATCAATCCACGTCTGAACTTTTACCTAGCAAAATGTGATGACCATTAATGGTTAAATTGCACAGATAAAAGCATCATAAAGCTAAAGGAGGCAATCCATACAGAAAAAGCTTTCCAAAACTAATTGATGCCAACATTTCCATAAAACACATATAGGTTGCTACTATCTTTAAGGTGGATCACATTGTGTGCCAAAGCATGTTTAACAGAGAATTTGTAGCTGTCATTCCAATAAAAGCTACCCAAAAGCAGCCTCAAACCAAAATGATAAATATGGAGAAATAAAAGACGTAGGTAACGGAATAATGATAAAAAGAAGGTAGATGGCTCTCATCTTATTTTATTACTCCAACTAGTTTTAAACTTTCTCCATATCAAATAACCCAAGTCAACAATGGCAGTTGAACTAAGAGATAGAAAGCATGACACCATCTGCAACTTTACCGGGGAGTATCACAGTGATTGAAACCACATGCACCCAAAACAACTTGTATAAGTCCAACAAAGACGAGTGATAAAAAAATCAATCACACAAGCAACCGAATACCCACTTCATCTTTTTATGCTTATCTTATTTTCTCCAAGAATCATGTCCTCCGAAGGTAAACAAAAAACAACAGAAACTAGATAAAGTACTTCCATAATTATAATCTCAATGAAGATATAGACGGCAACAATTAGCTGCAAAATACAAGAAATTCAAACTAAACACATATAGGATAAGAAAATTAAGTATTGTACCATCATGATCAGCTTACATAACTAAACCAGCCGGGGGGGGGGGGGAGTGGGTGGCGGGGTGCAGTTGAGAATCAAAAAGACTAAGAACTGGGTGGAAAAGGAGATACCAAAACGAAGTCGTTCTCACAACCAGGCTTCTTTGGGGCTAAATCGTCGTCGTGAACTATGTCACCCGCTGTGACAGGTGCAGGACAACAGACAAGGGAAACTACAGCTACCGGCAAGAGAACCCAGCATAATCTCCTGACATCCATGATTTGAGATTTGAAGTTCCCTTTTATATCCTCTTTCTCTGCATCACACAATTTGAGAGCAGCGATGGAGAGACAGACAGAGAGAGAGAGTGAGTGAGTCCGTGACACAGGCAATGCTTTTGTTTCTGTTTTCTATTTCTGTTTTGTTTTTGTTTTCGCTTTTGATCTTGGTCAGTGCAGTACAGTAGTGGCACTGCAACAAATGATTAAAAATAGTAACGATTTAGAAATTTTACATAAGGTGGCAAAAGAATAGAAACAATAAATGGGAGCAATAACAATTAACGTCCCAACTTTTTATAATTTCTCAATCAGAGCATAGTTTTTTTCATTTGTATTAAATAGATCCCTCCCTCAATGGCAATGATTGAAACACGGACACCCCCACCATATTTCTTAGTGGCATATTTTTCATATTTCTTAACAACTGGCCAACAAGGTAACTGAATACTGATGTTAATAAATTAGAGATGACTGGGGTAATTTTATCATTCTACTAAGAGTTATTAATTTTTTTATTTATATAAGATTAATACTTAGACTTATAACTCATATTGCATGAGAATATAATTGAGATATACAAATCAGATTAGTATTGAAATTTTATATTAAATTTTATAAAACATTAAATTTTATAAAATATTACTTAAATTTTAACTCTCTCAAATATTTAAAGAATATATATTCTATTCACAATTAATAAGAGAGAGACTATTTTCACTTAATTATATATTATAATTAAAAAAAATATTTCTATAATATATTTATGGGGGTTCAAAATGCTATCCTCTAACATCTAAGATTTGTGTTTTTTCATTTTTTTTTATGTAAATAGATAAACTGAGGACTCTAATGTTATAAACCCAATTAATAAATACTATGCGGATCCGTTGCTTTAATGAATGCGACCTGTGACTTGGTGTAGGTGACGCTACGGAAGTAACCATTAACCAACCACCATTATATTATATCGACTCAGAACGACGTCGTCTAGCGGGTTAAACACTGTATTTCACTGATTTTGGCTCCACATGTTTTCAACCGTCACAACAGTCGTTTATCATTAAAATTTGTGTTTTCTTTTATTTTTTTTTTTATCTTTTAGTTTGATCTTGTTTTAATTCAATTAATACAATGACGTGTGTACCTGATTAGAAAGTTATTGGTAAAAACCCAAAAAAAAAAAAAGGCGACAAAATGAGGATGGGAAGTCACTTCAAGTAGTATCTGAAAACATGATCGATGTTGTGAAATGCGTGTCCTATAGTTTGCATTGCGGTTACGTGAAGCAGAAGAAGACGAAGCACCTCGTCGACATGTAATGTCGGAGGTGTTATCTTATCTATATCAGGTGATTAATTTTTTGTTGGTGAAAAATAATAATTTTTTTTATAAAAGATATTTTAAAATTAATTTTATATAATATATAAAAAATTATATTTTAATAATTTAAAAAAATTAATAATACTAAATAATAAATTTATCGTCAAATTATTTTTTAAATTATAACTTAAGTTTGATTTACATTAAATATGTGAGTGTTCGTTTCAGTACTATAAAAAATTATTAGCTTTCTTTTCTTCAGTATTTTTCTAAAAGGTGTCTCTCCCTTTTTTTAAGAGAAATGAATACTTATACATAAATATTTCTCTAATTAAAATTCTAATTTGTGTTATCCTTATTATATAATAATTTAAAATATTAAATATATTAAATTTAATATTTTTTCTCTCCACTTACATAAAAGTAGAGATAAAGTGTAATAACTTTAGAGTCCACCTTGTAAAATATCACAAGATCCTATTTACACATAAATATAATACATAGGATCGTAACAAATATTATATTTAGGTTTATCACTTAATATTCTAGTATTATTATTTTTTAGTCCAATGGTGGTGTAGTCAATTAAATAAGCTAACGAGGGGATCATTTGAGAACATATAATAGCGGCTACAATAATTAAGCCTGTAATTAAACTAAGTTAATTATTTAATTCCAATTCTATTGTACTATAAGATTGAAACTAACCTCCATAATTGTATGCTCGAATAATAATTCGTCCCAAACCACATTGATCTCTTTACTGCACAATCTTTTGTACCATATCATTAATTAAATTGATATCTCAATTGTCTAGTCAATTTAATAATATTTTATTCCTTGATATTTATTAGTTTTCTCTAATAATAATTTTCAATATATTAAATATGTCAATCCACTATGGCTATAAAATTCTATGATTAAGTACCGAAAACTTATTAAGAGATGTGTTGTATAAATTCCATATTGTTAATCTATAACTTCAATACTTGTAATTACTCCCACTAAGATACTGGGTAATCTTGACTACAAGTATGTGTCGTGCCCATTAGAAACTCAAATGGAATGACAACCACAATTATAAAATTATAACTAACTCAAGATTAAGTTTACAATAAAATCAATGCTTATGAGATTTAATAAGTTTGACAATTATTATAAAGTTAATTAAATCCCATATGTGATCCTGTTCAATGTAGTCGTACTGCATCAATAAATTCATACATGATTAAGATAGATCATTCAATGAATTTATTACAGTTTATACTTAAATAAAGTGTTCAACCTTATTTATTAACTGCGAACTTAATTTATTAAATTATAAAATAACTTATATTTATATCTTCTGTGGATTCACTTAGATCACATAAATACATATAATATAATTAAATAGATTTTACTTAAAAATTAATGTAAATAAAATATTTAAATAAAATAACTCAATTATTTTATTAATCAAAAAAATATTTATTATAATTAAATAATTTATATACTTTTAAGAACATATTTTTCCAACATTTTTTACCCCTGCTTCCCACAACTACTGGTCATCGAAGAAAGAGACTGGAGCAGTCCAAATTGAACGATTATTCACCACCAGGGAAGGCAGAAAGAAAACAAATTGCTTGCCTAGGCACAAGCAAGTTATCGTGGTGGCTTCAATTTCATCAGTTCGTTCGTGATATAATTATTAAAATGTTTGTGGAATATAGTACTGTTATCCTTCTTAAAAGCACCATAAATTGTCTAAATCATTTGGTTACTTTTGGAGATGAGCATAATCTAAACTTAATGGCTTATCTTTTAATGATGGGCAAATTGAAGCACCCAAACTTGCATCTTGTCAATTGTTGAACGGTCTAGAGCGGTATCTAATATGCACTTACTTCGAAGCATCCTTCAGCCATAGAGGCACAAGCGTAGGCATAATTCTATGGGCAACTTTTACTAAGGTTGATCTGGTGAAGGTTTTGAAATTTTGAGCTCATCTTTCATATCTAAAGACTAAAATGCCGTCGGCAAATTAAATTAAATTAAATTAAATTAAAAGAAAGCTCTAATAAGAATTATTAGAGGAAGAGAATCCAATGACGTTATAGTTTAGAATCCGAGTAATGACAATTAGCTAACATTAATATCGATTCGATTTGCTTTTTAGAACGTGAAGAAAGAAAGTAAACAGTAGGAAGATTGTTTCTAGCAATCAATTTCATTTGTGGCGGTCAATTCTAATGCAGCTAAAGTCACATATATCTGGGTGAAAAACTTTCTAAGATGAGATGACCGAAAATAAAGAAATTGGGAACAAAATGTAGTGGATTCTGAGCGCATGGCTTCACTGTCCTTGAGAGAGAGCTGAAACGGCAAGCAACAGACAGAGAAAAGCAGAGCATTGAATTCGAACTTCAGATATTGCACGATGAAAAAGGCAGATGCCCAGAAAAGGAAAGAATGCCTGCCAACACCCCACTCACAGCATTCTTCACCATGAGATTGATTTCCATGTGCACGATAGAATTTGTATAATTCTTCCAATAAAATATCTACTGCATGCTTCACTGGTAAAAATTGAAGAATCAAATCACAGGTCAAAACAATGTAAAGCAAAGTCTATTTAGTAACGACGCACCAAGGGCGTTATCTGTGCAGAAAAGTTTGCTATAAAATCTAACTATAAAATGTAGAGGCAAGTGATAACTACTTAGGAAATAGATAAGCATCTGTAATGCTTGGGATTTGACAAGGCCTAAGCCTGCCGTCAGCTCTATAATCTGATTGGCTGAGGAGGTTGTTGGTAACAAAGTTTTCTGATGACGCATAGCGTCCCCTAGAAAATGTTATAGCTCCTCCGTTCATCTGCATGTCTAATGTGTTATCTCCCTCTTGGGGTATATTTTCCAAAAGAAATGGGCTGGGAATGCTAAAGCCATTGGTACACTGATGAAGTGGGGTCGGACATCCAATTCTGGTGCTTGGACTCTGGTTTCCATTTTGGTTTAAATAACTCATATTTCTGGAACCCATTTGAGCAAAAAATGCACTCCTTCCTCCTAGCTGATTGTTTGGAAGATATCCAAAATGAGTTCTGTAATCACGCATTTGCGTTGCCTCTTCTAAATTCACACTGATTTTGTTCTCAGAAACTTCTGGTTGTGTATAATTACTCAAAAAGGTGTCAAGCCTATTGTTCGAGTCGTGGGACTTGGTTAAGACTGTAGGCAAGGTCAAATACATAGAAGAAGCTGCCTGTTGAGTGGGATTGGGTGAAAAGGACTGTTCAACAGATAATCTCAACCTTTCTGCTTTGTGCTTTTCAGTTGATATCATGGATCCGATGCCTTGGCTGTAACCGGTCCTTTTTGCCTTTATAGGCCTCTCTGAAGACCCATCATTCCGATTTAGAGCTCTGATGGCCAATACAACACTCTTTGGATGCTGCACCTGAACACTCTGGTTGGAAGCACCAGATGTGTTAACAGTTAATGCTAATCTCTCTCTTTTCTCCTTTTCTAATGATGTTAGCCGCCCAGTAGCTTGGCCACAAGGAACTTGATCACTAGTCTCCGATGATTTGATGCTTTTAGTGATCTTTTCTGAAGATTCACCAGTGCAGTTATGAACTATGAAGCCTGAGCTGAAGTTGTTGGGGTAATGCACTTCAGTGTCCTCCTCAAAGTCGTTTTGCTGTTGTCTGTGGACAATTGCTCCATGATTGTTCAGATGTTGCACTCCGACATACTCCTCTCTGTCGTTGTGTTGCTGAAATTGCACACTCTTCTCAAAGTCGTTGCGGTGTTGGGATTGAACTTTCTTTCCTCTTGAATTGCGTTTTCTCCTCCCTTTCTTCAGAGCATTATCATCAGCTACCAACTTGTTCATTTCGTCCCTCATCCATGTAAACAAATTTTCTCTTTTAACTTGAAGCTCCTCTAATAAAGACTCAGTGAAGTTTTTAACACCATCTATTGCAGCAGGGTCATAAACAATACTTTTACTCTTCTTTCTATTGACTCCTCGACTACAATCACTCTTCACTTCACTATCAGCAATATTCTGGTTACTAACCCTTTTGATTTTCTTTTGTTTACCTTTTGCAAATTCAACTTGATCCCCAAGAGCAGGATTGCTGCTGTGATTCAGCTCAGGCCTGCTAGCATTGCAAGCTTCATCATCATCAAGTGAAATCATGCTAGAGGCCAATTGATGCTTCTTGAGAACTATCGGACCAATTGAACTTGATTTTGAATCGTCACTTGAAGAATCTAGGTCATTATCTTTCCTCCTGAACTCCCAGCGCTGCTGAAACTTCAGCTCATCTCTCATTGTAGGGTTGGGTGGCATCATAAAACTAAAAACTATACCGGCTGGGACCGTACGTTCACCAAAGAAATCTTGAATCACCTATAACTTGCATTCAACACACGGAGAGTTGAAAGATTAATTATTGGACTCGGTATTAAAACCAATTTCTCAAGAAAATGCTAGGGAATATATCTACATAAAGGAATGATGAAATTATGAATGGTATGGAATTAAGATTAGAAAGTTATAATTTAAAAAGATACTATATGAAAATATTGGATAAATATTATTTAAAAGATACTATACTAAAATATTTAAAAGATATTATTTAGTATATCTTAGAAATTACGTTAATATAATTTTTTATTTATATAATAAAAAAATATTATATTTTTATAATTTTATTAAAATTATTATTTAAAAATAATATTTATTATATATTATTAATTTTTATTTCACAATTACAGTTATTTTTTTTGCACAATAGCTATAAACTACAGTACCTCCAACAGAACCTGTATCAAATTAAGATTATAAACGTGCAAACTCTCCAAATTCTAGTTCTACAACTTATACGATAATCATCGAGAAAAATGAGACAAAAGTTAATATGCATGTTATCATGTACCCGGTATATATTTAACAATTACGGGGGAAAATAAATAGTCGAATATTAAAAAGCAAGAGCAGAACTAGCTCAATGAAAGATTTGAGTACCTAAATTTCACAACTGGGGACACCAATTTCTACACAAACTCACCACCTAGACAATCAAGGAGGAAATTTAAACCTGACCCCTATTAACTTATCTATCAGACATGCCACTAAATCCAATGAATTCATAAGTTTGCTTAATGATCCAACATACGTGATCTGTAAATGAAAATCAACAGAGCAACATGTCCAAAAAATGAAAACAAAGCTGTTTGCAGCATCAACTTTTAAACCCAGGAACAAAACCATAAGAGCTAAAGTGTTTGGCAAGTAAGCATTCAGTTCCGACGTTGACAACTTCTGGCAAGATCACTCTCGCAAACACAAAACTTTAAACATGATAAAGCAGATAAACTAAACGATTCAATGTGGATTGAAATGTGTTCTCACTTACCGTGAATTGCCGATGATAGGGATCGTTCCTCTTTCATCAAGTCCCACTTCTAACAAAGTGGTGTCTGAGTCTCGCTGCATTTATATTTCCACTTTCTCTCTATAAGGAAACAGCGAATGCGTTTTCATCTGTCTTCTGTCTTGTTTCTATATGTGCAAGGGAGAGTCTCTGCTGAGAGAGAGTGTGTATGTGTCACGGTGTCAGGGTGCATTTGTGTTTGCTAGTGTTTCTGTTTATGTCAGTGTGAGTTGGGTCTTAGGTGGGATGTGACTCAGATTTATGACATATGGGGGATGGTAACGATGATTAACTAACATTAAATCACTGGCTTTAATTTTGTATAAAGAAATTAGTTAGATAATTTCCAACCTTTTAATCAAGTTCAGGGCTCTTTTTTCTTAAAAATATATATATATATATATATATTATCATCTTTTTCCATAAAAAGCTAAGCAGATTTCTTGCCTTGTATGTGTCTCTTTTGCCTTTAGTGGAGTTTGCAACTTAGTCTCATGCTAGTTTCCTTCAAGTACTTTTTGGCAGCTGTAAAAGAAGTCCCTTTTCTTTTTCTTTTTCTTTTTCTTTTTTTTTTGATTTTTTTTTCTCTCAAAGTAATAAAATCATAAACTTCTATGCTATGAATTAGGGAATAATTATTTCTTTGGATGGCAAGTCACCATATCGTGCTAAATATATGTTTAACCAGATTTGGTATTGCAGCAGGAAAAATTATAGAATATCTCTAAGATATCATGCCACTCAAATATTTATAAATGGTATTATAGTACGTACACATTTATTTTTAAAAATTAACATGTGAGTTAAAATTATATAAAATAAAATGAAAATAGAAGTTACATTAATATTAAATTAATTCGTCTTGTAGTGATTATTGCATGCAAGATATACGAAGAAAAACGTCAGGTAAAATCAATCCGGTCAATTCATTGCTTTGCAAAAGGCGTGCATCGACCGAACATGTCAGTTTCAAAATTGATCGTTATGCCATATATTTCACAATCAAGGAACAGAAAGGCATGAGCATTATCCTTACGGGAAAAGACTTTTTTGACCATTTTCTTTCAACAATATAGCGAAGCTGGATTCATTTGAAGTTACGGCTAGGGCCCGACGCTTTTGTTTTTATTTTTCACGTCTGAAACTAAATGGATTTTAACATTGTCTAGGAATCCAGCTGCCACGAAAATACGAACAAAACGAAGACAATTTGTTTGTACAATTTGACTGCAATTTCGCTAGTGAAATAAATTCCTTATCCTTAGAACTTCATGTTTAACAAATATTTGGCATCTATTTGTTACAAACAATCTTTGCTCGGCAAAATGGGATCCATCATTGGTTCAACGAAGGTGGTTACAATCATTAATTTACATTTCCAATACAATGGCACAAAGTTACAAAGATATATCCGCATACAACAAGATACCTTCAAAATTTGTTGTATTGCCTGAAGTTTTTGGAGCTTTTCTGGAATAACACCATCGTGTTAAACATGCCGAAAGAGCTCAAGCATCATAGAATTTTAACAATCATTTTTCTACCACAGGACTCTTAATGGCTTCACTTCAAATATAATGTACCCTTAGAAATGTAGACCCCTGGGCATTTCCCTAACTCTAGGATTCAAACCATTTCTCTGTATTTAAGTGCAAAGATTCTGGCCTCTCATTATTCTTCTTTCCAAACAAGATTAATGAGACTCTGGTAACCTGCAGCAGCATGAAGAATGGTTAATTCAACGTTTCTCGAGGCATTTATAACGTAGGAAACCACATAAGAGCAGCAAATAAATTCCCACATCTGCAAACTGATACTGTGCAGTAAAAAAAAAAAAAAAACTCTTTCTTTGGCAAAGCTGTTTGTCCGTCATCTAATGCTCAGAAGTATCAACCAAGAATGTGAAAAGAAGAAGGGAAAGGATAGAGTTAACTTACCGCCATGGGAATTCACTAGTGTCTATTCCTGCTTGGTGAAGCTCATCAACATACTGCAGTGCTTCCCTGCATTCCTCACGGTCATCAAAGAACTCCTTTTTGTCACCTTCAATTTGATGTGTTTCATGACCTTTGCCAGCAACTACCTGGCAACATTGGTTACAAAATCAGATAACAAGAATATCAATGATTAAAATGACAATAACAAGGGAGGACAGGCAAGGATAGGTATTTATTTTTCAATAAACCACTCAACAACGCAAATTGTATATACCATCTGTTTCCCAAATGTCAACCAGAGATCTGAAAGCTACATGCAAAATGATTTATTTAAATTAACAGAAAACTGCATTTAAATTTACTTTGCTTTCGGAAACAGGTAGGTTTTGGAACGTTTTTGCCTTCTTTGGTTAACCATACCCAAGTCCTTCAAGCTACTCAAAATAAAAACATAGATATTCAATATCTTATGAATATTCCAACTTCTGAAAAACCACTGTGATCTGGAACTAATCTACTTACTTTCTGTGGTTCCACATACCCTGTCAGTTTCAAGTGTAAGCTTTAGGTACCCATTTCTATTGTTATTCAACATAAATCTGAAAAAAAGAAAAGCATAATGGGATACAGGAACTTACAACCATATCGCCTTCTTCACCCATGGCAACAGCAGAACGTACTGCTACTCTTCTGATATCATGCAGAAAAAGACGATGCCCATTTGGAAGAGGAGGGTAGTAATCATTCTCCCCATATTTCAAATACTCCTGCATTGTCCATCCTACTCCAGCCAACATGTCATCCAAGATGTCCACTAGGGAGATGAAATAGACAGGCATTAGTTCCAGAAACTGCATTACTAGCCATTTTAGCATGCATTTGTAGTACATTATATACGTACATGGATCTTCATTCATTGGATTGTCTGATGTCAGAATAGTCACATCACTTTTATCCGTTGCAATTTTTGTCATCATAGGTCTCTTACCTCTGTCACTCTCACCAGCACAACCAACGACTGCAGGCAAAAGTAAAACAAATAGGTCAAGGAAGAGTCCAAGAATGCAAAACAATCGATTTAGTCACCTAATTAGCGCAGAATTAGAAGATGATGTTACTTTCATGTGCAGAACACACACACATTTTATATATGAAGCATACCAGTTATTATCCTCCTTGGTGCAAGCTCCCTCACAGAATCAAGTAGCCTAGAAAGGGCATCAGGAGTATGAGCATAGTCCACAATCACCCCAAATGCTTGCTCCTCATCTATCAACTCACATCTCCCTGGAACTGCATCAACCTCTTCAATCCCTCTCACAATGTCCTCCAATGGTGCACCAACAGCTATTCCAACTGCAACAGCTGCAAGAATGTTGTAAATATTATGCCTTCCAAGCAACCCTGAAGAAATCTCCAGTATCCCATGGGGTGTATTAACCAAAACCTGAGTCTCAAACAATGAGAGTTCAAACTTCAAAGGATGAACATCTGCTTTCTTATTCTCCATTGCAAATGTCACAACAGGCACATCCGGGTTACCTTGAGCAATAAAAAAAGTGGCATTTGGGTCATCAATGTTGACCACCTTCCTATGTCTCTCTGGATCCACCATTCTCGAAAACAACTTTGCCTTGGCATCCCTATACTCCTCTTCAGTCCCATGAAAATCCATATGATCCCTGGTCAAATTAGTAAAAACTGCAATATCAAAATCAACCTCACTGCATCTCCCTAATGCCAATCCATGAGAAGAAGCCTCCATGACAGCAGCCTCAGTTCCATTATGGAGCATCTTGGCCATCAAATTTTGAACCATAACAGCATCTGGGGTCGATCTTGGTGATTCCAACTTATTGTCCCCATGAATGTAATATGAAACTGAGCTCAACATCCCAGTCCTCAACCCCATTGCTTCATACATTCCTTTGATCAAATAAGCAGTAGTTGTTTTCCCATTAGTACCAGTTATCCCAATCACTGCCATATTCTTCGACGGATGCCTATAAAAAGAGGCAGCCAATGCAGGCAACACCAAACTAGTATCCTCCACAATCACCAGAGCCTTACAACCCAAAGTCTCCTCTATATCAATCTCTTTACTAGCAACAACAGCAACAGCACCTCTCTTATCAGCCTCACTCAAATACAAATGTCCATCAGTTTTCCTCCCAACACAACACACAAACAAATCACCAGCACTCACTACTCGAGAATCATGCTGTATTCCAGTGATCTCAACCTCTAAATCACCGTAAACAGAAACCGGCACTACTTTACTCTCGTCTAACAACTCAGCTAAACTCATTTTAAATTTGGGTTCCACAATTCTAGCTCTACTCTTACCAAAACTATCAAAATCCAAATCAAAAGATGAATCTAACACTAACCCGTTTCCTTTATCTTTATACTTATCACTATTAGCATCAAGATTAAGATCGAACTTTGATTTATTATCATCGTAAAAACCCTCATCTTCTTCATCTTCAGAAACCACTCTTAAGCCCTGTAACTCATCAATCTCTTCCAAGTCAACAACTTCCTCGGGCTCCAACTCATCAGTGTCTTGGAGAACAGTCTCATCTTCTCGCTTCTTAAGCTTTATAAGTCCTTTTTTAACATATTCATCTCGTTTCATCGCAACAGCTTTATCAATTTCACCAAAAAAATCATCTTGCTCAGAAGCATCACCAGTATTGACAGGTGGGTCATCCACGTCAGCAATGGCGTTGAGGTAAGTGGACTGGTTGGCCTTGAAGTCGTCCTCTTGACGTTTTCGAGCTTTGGATGCTTGACGGTGGATTTGCTGGAACTTTGAGACTCCATGGGCGGTGTCTTCTGGGGCTTCTGGCGGGTCGTCGTCGGACGGTGTTGGGTAAAACTTTTCGACAGGGCCGATGGCATTTAAGGGACGGAGAGAAAAGAAATTGAAGGGCTTTGGAGGGAAAGAAATGAATGGTTTCGGAGGGAAAGTATGATGAAATTTGAAGGTGAGTGTGGGAATTGTGAGACCGAAACCCATTTTGATATTTGATTTTGTGTCAAAAACAGAGAGAGGGGTTTTAGCTTGTAGAGATAGCTTACGGGTTTACGTGTTCAGTTTCCACATTCGAAACAGTGCATCGTCCTCGATGCTTGTGGAGTGCCTACATTTAATTAATAAAATAAAAATTTATATATTAAAATTAATTCTTATAAAATTTTATCTAAAATTGCTTTCTAAAATTTGCATACAGATCTTGTAGTATTAAATTTATCTCAAATTTTTTTATTATAATATTTTTATCTTTTAACCTTGAATTCTTATAATTATTTCGAAAAATATTTTTAATTAAAATTTAAAAATGTGTTAATATAAATCACGAAACAGAGTGAGTATACAAACTTTGTTAAAAAATAATTTACGTAATTAAGTTTTTATTTATAATAAAATATAAATTATTTTATGTGGGGGTTATTTAAATAATATTAATTAAAATAAAATTTATGAAAATTATGAATTTCTAACTTAAAATGACATGTTTTGGATCGGGCCTCTTGGGCCTCGTCTCAGATAAAAACAGTGTGGTTTATAGCTGGATTGTGTGTGAATTAATCAAAATTCTTTTCTTTTGTTTTATTATTAATTCATAAAATGAACTGCACGTCAAATTAACAAATTTTATAATTCTTTCCGGAGTAATTAAGTAAAAAATTATTTACTCTCTATATTTTAAAATTAATATATATTTAATTCCTTATTTTTTAAAATATATTAAAATATCTATATCACTAAATTATTGATACATTTATCATTATTTTTTATTTTTTTACTTACTTTTATAATATTACCCTCTTTCAATGATGTTACTTTTTTTAGACATAATAAAAAGGAAAAAAAATCAAATTACCAATGTAACACTAAAAAAAAAGTAAAAATAAAAGAATATATATTAATTTTATGCTAATGTCCAATAAAATTATAATTTAATTTTTTTCTACAGTATTAAATTTTTTAAATACACGTGAGCTTCTTTTATATATATGGTTAAATTAATAATTTAATTTTTTATAAATGTAAAAAAAAATTATTATAAGATAGTAATATTATAACAGTAAGTCAAAAGAAATAAAAAATAATGATACTGGTGTTAATAATTTCATAACAAAGATGTTTTGAAATAATTTAAAAAATGCAAGAATCAAACGAATACTAACTTTATAATAAATGAATTAGATGAGCTTTTACACTTCTTTTTAATTTAAAGTTTATCTAATTAACTGAGACCTAGAGTGGGTCATGGGCTTCTAGGTTTGATCTAGTCGAAACAAGGATCTAAATGATAATAATGTTCTTGACATCCACTTTAGGGCAAACTAATTAGCCTTGATGTGGAGCTCGGAGCTGTTGGTGAATATCCAGTCCTGGGGCAAACATCATATTGACGTAGTGGCTTGTCCTAAGAATGGTAGTTATTGTAGGTGTATGGGGATATACGGCCACCCAGAAATGAACTAGAAACACCATACGTAGACGCTTTCAAAAAGATGAGCAAGTTTATCTTCCTTGCCTTGGCTGTGTTTCGGTGATTTCAATGAAATTTTATGGCCTTTTGAGAAAATTGGGGGAAATAATAGAGAAGTCAGCATGATACATCAGTTTAGAGAAGCTATTAGGGAGTGCAATCTAGCAGATTTGGGTTGTAAAGGGCGTCTTGTTACATGGTCTAATAAAAGATATGGGCACTGTTTGATTGAGGAAAGATTAGACTGCTTCATGGTTATCAAGGAATGGGGTAACATGTTTCTTGAATCAACTGCTGAAAGCTTGGAGACATGGACTTCATATCATAATCCTCTTTTGATGGCCGTGGTAGAGAAAGGAAGGGGTATAAGATATAATAGAAGATCTTTTCCTCGGATGCACTATGAGGATCTATGGAGCCATTATGACAGATGCTAGGAAACTGTAAAGCAAGTGTGGGCTGACAAAGATTGGTGGAAGGATGAAGATGCAGTTAAACGTTTCAAGAAAGCAACCAAAGATTCAATTGCTCAACTTCAGGCTTGGAGTAGAGAAGAGTCAGGAGGTAGAAGTCAAAAGTTGGAAAAACTTATTAATGAACTAACAGAGGTGAAACGACAAAATCAACATTATGAAGATGGGGAGTATATCAAAAGACTGAAAAAACAGATCAATAGCCTTTTTTTGGATGAAGAAATTTATTGGAAATAGAGATCCAGAACTGACTGAATACGAGAGGGAGACAAAAACACGAAATTTTTCCATGCCAAGGCATCTTCCAGAAAAATAAAAAATAAAATCGGGGGAATTTTAGATAAAGATGGGAAGTGGACAGAAGAAGCTGATGACATAGAAAGAATGTTTTGCAATAACTTTGCATAATTATTCACCACAACAAATCCTTCTCAACCCCAAATGGAAGACGTTTTACAAGATATGCCAGCCAAAGTAACACAAGAAATGAATGAAGAGATGGAAAGACCTTTCACTGCACAGGAGGTAACAACTGCTTAGTCGCAAATGTGCCCAACCAAAGCCCCTGGACTAGATGGCTTCCCAGCAGCATTTTTTCAGAAGCATTGGAAGTCAGTGAGCAAAGGCGTTTCGACAATGTGCCTGCATATCCTCAATGAAGGAGTTCTCATTAATGGAGCAGCGAAAGGAATGATTCACTCACAAATGGGTTTAAGACAAGGCTATTCCCTATCTCCTTATCTTTTTATTCTCTCTGCAGAAAGTTTTTCAAATCTGTTGCGGCAAGTAGAAGCTAAGAAGCGAATCCAAGGACTGAAATTCAGCGACAACTTGACAATAACCGATTTTCTTTTTGCTGATGTAGTCTTATTTTTACAAGGGCCATGATTGAAGATTGTATAAGGCTAAAGCAAATATTTGATAGTTATGCAGCTGCCTCGGGTCAAATTTTCAATTATGAGAAGTCTTCAATGTTCTTCAGTAGGAACACCTCAGGCAAGCAAGTTTGAAATCAAAAGTATCTTCCAACTTAATGATGTTTCAAGACACGAGAAGTATTTGGGGCTGCAATCTATCGTGGGGAGGAGAAAAGTTGGCTTTTTCAATGACATCAAGCTGAGAGTGCTTAATAAGATATCCAATTGGCTGAGCAAAATGTTCTCTAGTAGAGGAAAAGAAATGCTAATCAAAGCAATCACTCAGGCAGTCCCAACTTATGCTGTAAATGTCTTCAGGATTCCTTTAAGTATTTGTGCTGACATTTAAAAAGCAGTTGCTCGATTTTGGTGGAACTCAAAAGAAAATCATAAAAGTATTAATTGGGCTAAATGGAAGAAGATGTGTAAATCTGAAGAGAGGAAAGATGGGGTTCAGGGACGTATCTAGCTTCAATCAAGCTCTAGTAGCTAAACAAGGATGGAGATTACTTCAATCCCCCGACTTTTTAATGGCAAAAGTCTTGCAAGCATAATATTTTAGAAAAACAAATTTTTTGAAATCAAAGTTAGGCTATAAGCCATCTTTTATTTGGAGCCTCCTCTGGGGTAGACAAGTAATCCAAAAGGGATTGAGGCGGAGAATTGGAAGTGGAGAGCATGTTAAAATCTATACTAGCAATTGGCTCCATAGACCCACAACCTTCAAAATCCTGTCAACATCAACTCTGCCAGCAGATAGCACAGTTTCCTTGCTAATTAATGAGAAGCATAAAATGGAATGAAGCTTTAATCAAGCAAAATTTCACGCCTGAAGATGCAGACCAAATTTTGAAGATAATGCTACCATGAACTCCAAGAGAAGATCAACCTTTGTGGGCCTATGATAAATATGGGAACTACTCAGTGAAGAGTGGCTGTCAGGTTGCTTTAAGGCTAAAATTTTTGGATTGGCCAAGGACATCCAAGTGAAGTCCAACAGAGTGGAATGCAAAAGGGAAGCTGGACCTACCATAGAAGTTTAAGTTTGTATATAAAGAGGCAGCCAAGAATCTGCTCTCAACAGCAGAAAACCTCTGGCAGAAAAAGGTGTTGCAACAGCCCTGGTGCCAACGTTGTGGGAAATAAGGAGAGAATACAGTTTATGCTATTTTAAACTGTAAGGCAGTGCAGAAGACATGGAAGAATACAGCCTTTACAGAAGATCTGCAATTATTTACCAACCAAGATTTGTTGAGTATCTTCCAGGCTCTGGCAACAAGGAAAAGTAAAGCAGAAATGGAATTGTTTATAGCTCTTTGTTGGGCAAATTAGCACTCTAGAAATCTTTTTGTCTTTGAAGGTAGGAAAGAAGATTTTCCAAGTATCAGTGGCTAAAGCAGAAGCAATACTGGAATCATACAAGAAAATCAAACCTCCTCCACTGCCTTCCTTACCAAGACAGAGGAGTTCAGAGAAACCGGCCTGGAAACCTCCCCGAATAGGATGTTTTAAAGTGAATGTAGATGCTGCAATTCAGGTGGAAAATCAGGTGGCTGGATTAAGAGCAGTGCTTAGAGATTCTAGGGAAACTTTGTAGCAGTAGCTCAAAAGCAAGATAGATTCTTTGGAGATGTACTTGCTGCAGAAGCAAAAGCTATTCAGTTGGGAATCGAAATGGTAGAATTTGCAGGCTGTATGCCTCTGATATTTGAATCTGATTGTCAAGAAGCCGTGGATTTGGTAATGGGAAGAAAAGTTAGCAAGATTGAAATCTGCTGGATTGTTTCAGACATTCAAGAAGGGCTAAAAAGACCAAACAACAGCACTATGCAGCATACTTCAAGGCTTTGTAACGATACTGCACATTCTATTGCTAAAAATGCTCTAAGCAATATAGAAACTGTAATGTGGATGGACACTTATCCACCTCACCTTTTGTACCTTTTTCATTCCTGATTTACAAAAGCTAAGGTTTTCATTTAGTAAATGGTTAAGAGCCACACTCTAAGAGCACCAAAGACTTTCTTAAAATTGTTATAACCTTTGGTTCCATGCTCCAACCAATTATTAAACACACCTATGGTGTTAGAGTAAGCCCATAATAGAAGTATTCTACCACATCAGAATTTATATATGATAACTTAAATACATATAAAGTAATGAATAGCTAAGCATCATTCTCGAAAAGCACCAAACACTTTTTTAATATAACTCCTTAACCATTCATTATTTATTTATTTATTTATATGTTTTAACCAATGATGACAATTTATATATACACACACACATGACAACCAGTAAATGGTTAAAAAGAAATACTTTAGGGCACTAAAGACATTCTTCAATTTAATATGTATAATCAAATAGTTAAGTGATTAGTTCTTTCAATCCACCTTATTTATATATATGGAAAGATCAATTTTCTCATATATTTTGTTAGGCTAATATTTATTTTCTTTCGGTTTATCTTATTGAATCTATAAGTTTTAGTCTTATTCAATATATATTTAGTATATTATTTCGTATTTAATTAATTAAATTGGTAAAATAGAATTTTTTTTTTTTTTGATAAAATATACGTCCATTTAGTAAAAGTCAAGAACTTCAAGATGAACTCATGAACAATTAATTAAATATGTAACATGAAAGACATAGAGTTCATTTGCCCACAGTTCTGAGTAACTTCTGAAATTTGTATAATTTCGCTTAGGCAGCTAAATAGAGATTATTGGTTGTCAGATTTTTTCAAAAACATAGTTGGGTCATGGAACATATCATTACAGTATGATATTGCTTGATTAGGTTCGCGCCATTGTTTTTTTTTTTTTTTTCAAATTCTGTAATTGGAATTCTGCAACCATTCAATTTGTCATCCCATTGAATGGTGGATGAGTTTTGAAGTTTCCTTACTGCTGCAGTCCTGTGGAGAATTCCTTACTGCTGCAGTCCTGTGGAGACCATTTCTTGTATTCTAATTTTATTCTCTAATTTGCATTATCTTTCTTAGCAATCAGGAAATCAAATACAAAGCAGGAGAGTCATTCCAATATCATTTAAGATATCGCCCGTTCAGTTCAATTTAATAAGCTATATTATTCTTATTCGCGCCCGCGTTTTTCGGTTTCAAATTTCTTTCTTTAACCTACCACCTACTTATTCATTTGTTGCCTACTTCGCTTTTATATATCTGATTAATCAATTTCTTTCGTGTTTTGATTTATATTATTATTATCTGTCGGCGCATGCCCAGTTTTCCACGGCGGTGGCCTGGCCAGGCTAAATCCAGTCCTCCCGTCGGAAAGTCCAAATCTCCGGCCCAGGCTAAGCCCAAATTGCTGATATGACCACAAAGCACTTTTATTTGATCACTGAATATTCGAAATTCGTAAGGCCGCGCTTTCATGGCCTGCGTCCTCGTGATTGGCCATATAAAGAAGTCGTGTCTTGCGAGGGCAGTGGACGCATCATACGAGAAGAATCTGTGACTGGCCACATAGTATTTGATCGAGTAACAATACACATTTCTTTCATATTTTTCATTATAAATTTCGGTCGAAATGATTACTATTTATTTATTGATTAATAATTTTTTATAAGATTTAAGATTCAAAATGAATAGATTTTATTATGCTCACTAAATTAAATATATATTATTTGAGATAAAATAAATTATATAAATTATATATATATATATATCACTTGTGATAATTTTTTAAGATAAAAAATTATGAGACATGTAGTGTAGCAAAATAATAAATTTTATTACAGAATCGGACAAACGTGGGTTCTGCTATAAAATTCATTAAAATTTATATTAAAATACGCTTTGTTAAATAGTAAAACACTATTTGTCTGTCAAATTGAAAGGATAGAATAGTCTCGTACAAATCTTTTTCTGTACCCTACGTGATTAGTTTAGTCATCAGTGACGTTTCCAGAATAAATTGCGCAAAATTGTCCAGCAGAGGCCGGTTCTTGTTATAAAAAAAATAGGTGCACTCGCATTTATTATTTTGTTTCCGGATTGAGGGCACCGTTGATTTTTGAGGTGGTATTTGGACCGTTAGTCACAGGCTTCATGCACTTGCGGCGGTACTAATTAATTGCAATCATCCTCCACCACGCGTGCTCATAACGAATTGTGTACCTTCCACCGAAAAAATCACGCAGAGGAAATAATTAATACTATATAATTTTAAATCAAAGTCCTCACCCCTCGTTTTTTTATTTTTAATTTTGGATTGTCAAGTCTATAACTACTTTACTAGCTTTATCTCTTACTGGCATGTGATTTCGTAAGTAATCGACAGCCATTCATTTGTTTAGTTTTTACTATCATGTATGTTAAGTTTATCAAAGGTTACATAAGTAATCACATTTTTTTCCCTTTTGATATATATGTATATTGTGTCTCAACTTAAGTCTAATTCTTCCCTTTTTTTTTTTTGGTTTATACTTAAACCAGTTTTGAACATTTCTTGACACGTGTGGCATAGTTTAAGCGGCTGTATTTTGCACTTACATTAGTTATTTAGATTGAAGTATAATATATAATCTATTACGTTTAAAAAATTGTATAAACCACTAAAAATTACACTAAAATTCAGTGGTAGTGCCAAAAGTTTGATATGGAGGGCATGTATATATATATATTATATTCTTGAAGAAGGAAAAGACTAAAATTTAACATTACATTCAAATATGTGGTGTATTAGGTGGTATATTATTAATGACAATTAATCATAGACTAAGGTTTTCTGAATGTCTCATTGTTTATCGTATGATGTAGATTATTAAATCTAATAATTTGTTTCAAATCTTGAAGATTTTTAATTTTAGCTTTGATATGAGTTTACAGATATAGTTAATCGATAAAATTGGTGATGGTAATAAATTCTTTATTTAACCATTGAGAGAGAGAGATGAGAGGAAGGAACCATCATTAATTGCCTTAATTCGATAAGGAAATTGACGTGACAAATAAGAGGAAGATAAAGAGAATTTATTTTGACATATACATAATAATTTTATTTTAAAGAGAAGAGAAGGGTAAAATAAGAACTAAGAAGAGATATTTGTGACATAATATCTCACCAAATTTATATATTGTCCGTGAGATTTATAAGTAGTGTAAAGAATCTAATTGATTGATTGTTTAAACTTTTTTATTCTTTTAAATTAAAAAGAAAATATTGTGAATTTCTTATGAATAAGTCTTTAAGATAAAGTGAATTAATAGATGGAAATATTCTTCACCTAAACAAAAATATTCTTATCAATTTTCTTTAGTTAGCCCTTCGGCAGCACCGTATGGCCCTGCCCTATTAACAATCATACAAAAATTTGTCCATAAAAAGATAAGCTTTCCCCATTCCAAAACATAACGTACACAACAACCATCTCAGCTCTTTCAAAAAGCATCTTCCATCACTGGATTTGGCTCTTTCAACAAATCCTTGGCAGTTGATTAAATAGCCAGACGAACCACTAGGATTTTTATGACGATCACGAACATGTAACAGGCGGTTCGCATAACACTACGCAGTGAAGTTTACTAAAGATATTCAGATCCTCCAAATCATTGTCCTCTATCAGATTCGGCACCTATTTTTTACTCCCATTTTTTGGACAGGATTCGACACTTTGAAGTCAACTAACACAATAAAGTAAAGTTTCCGCGGAGCCTAATTAATTCACTGTTTGTAGTTTTTTTAAAATCTGAACCGTATGTGTTGTGTTGGTGTCTTAGACGTTACATCATTGGCATTGCTGTTGATAGTGCCCCCGGTCCCCGCATTTTGTCATTGGGCCCTATGTGATTATTAATTCAGACACAGACGGCCGATTCTTTTAAAGTTTCTGACCAAAACTAGCATTTCCTTCTTCTCTCATTTATTTTGTTGTTGTTCCCTTAAAAGTGTAGTCTATGATATGAATAGAAATGGTCACAGGCTCAGTAATAATAATAATAATAATAATAATCTCTCCGTCCACGAATTTAAACCGGAGAACGAGCCGCACGACAGCAATTTTGAATTCTTTTTTCGCATATAAAACGACATGGGGCACGGCACGGGCTTCATTTGCTGATATGGATTGACAACGATGATTATTGTGTCACGTATCTTGCACGACAGCAACGTTTCTACGGACACAAATCCCGATGTCAACCACTAATCCCAAATCTGTTGCACAGAGAGAGGGAAATGAGTAATGATGAGAAAGACAAGAAGGTTTTGCTTCATTTGAAAGTTAGTTTTGTTCTTGGTCGTGCCCGTGCCCGTGCCCACCCTTGTAACTCATAACTGTGTTTATGCTAGCTTCTGTCAGTGTCTATATATAATTACCATTCACATTCGCGTCATTCTCTTTTTTACCTGGTCTTCGCCAAATCGCACTGCTCATGGCTACTCTTTAATGGCAAAATCTTAAAGTTATTAATTATATTGCAATAGCAAGAACATAAAAGAAAAAGTAAGAAGAAGGGGGGGAAGAAAAAGAAAAAAAAGAACCGGCGACTGGTCGTATGTTGACCAGCCGATGGGACAAGACAATCCCATTGTTTCGGTTTGGTTTTTGTCGTTTGGAGTTCTTCGAACCAGCAGTCTAGCACAAGCCTCAGGTTTCTTGGGTTCTTTTTACGTTTATTTTTTAATCTTTCTCGTAAGTTCCATGACTGTAGCTGTTGATATACTGGTGCTATCCTTCTTCTTTTTTTCCCTGTCTCTTTTGCAGGTTAGCAGATGCAAAGTATGTACTGCGTTTTATAACTTTTTTGGCTTATGATGGAGAAGATATCGCCTAAGAGTCCTCTGGTGTATGAGAGATACAAATCTGGCTGTGCATGGAGTTTAATTCGGTTCTGCGACTTTGGCCAAGGTGACTCTGATAACAAGAAGCTGATTTCTCATGGGAAAGGACTCAACTCACAAGTTTTGAGTAAGTATTTTATAATCAAAGATCGGTTTCTGCTGTTTCATAAATTGCTATATAAGAATGGAAGCCACTTTTATTGATCTATTTGTCATGTCTGAACTGTTTTTAGATCCTACAGCTACGGTGTTCAACTTGGTTCCGTATTCTGTTTTTTCATATGCAGGTGGATTGGATTCAAGGAATAGGCTTGATTTGCTTTCCAACTCCAATGTAAAATGGCAGTGTATTGACGTAAGTATCGGCAGTCTACCTATTTTTCGGTTACCATCTTAATTTATTCCTGTTATTTGTTCGTTCCCCTTAATTTCTGTAATTCTTTTTTTTTTTTTCTAAATGTAAGTTTTACGGAGAAGTGCCATATATGCCCATTAGCATCTCAATTTGTTTCAGGATGAAGTAAACAACAAGTCTCAGATGATTGATTCTGCTAAGGCAGATGCAATGAGAATGAGAAAAGGAGAAGGAGAGATGGTCGCTGAGTTGCACGTCAACAAGAAGATCAGTAATACTGAAGGGCAACATATACCATCTAATAATACACAGCCCGTTGGTCGCCTGCGGCCTAACCATAAAAGAAAAAAGAGCAAGACTTTTCAGATACATGGTTGTAAGGACGTAGCAACCATGGGGCAGAGACAGCCTTATAATGAAAGGGCAGCAGACAGATCTTCAATAAAGTGTAACAAAGGGACACCGACAGAAGCATCCGGCACTGAGGCACATCCTAGGAGGGATTGTAGCTGTAGAAGTGTCAGCCATCAAAAGAATAACCGGGTTAGTGAAATAAATTTGCAAGTTAAGATGAATGAGGCAGCGGAAGCATTCGTTAATCAGAAGCTCATTAAAGGAAAATTCCTCGGCAAAAACAGGGTTAGCTACCAGTCTAAACATTTCTTGGATGCATTGGAGATATTAAATTCCAACAAGGAATTATTCATAAATCTGCTACAAGATCCCAATTCTTTGTTAGTCAAACACATCCAAGATTTGCGTCATTCTCAGGTAAACAAACAGGAGATCAACTCTAGCTTCCCAGAAGCTAAATTTTCGGAAAATTGTGGAATGACAGCCAGTAAAAGTAAAGAGCACGTCTGCAATCAAGTGTCTTGTGACAGATACTCAACTAAGGGAAGTTTTGATCCTCAAACTTCAGAGAGAATTGTGGTTCTGAAGTGTGAATCAATAGCCATGCAAAATGGTGCAGCTGAGACCAGTGATTGCTCCTCTCCAGAGTCTCTTTATAGATTGAGGAATGGAGTGCAGAGTGCTAAACCTGGGTATTTTTCCTTCGGACAAATGAAGAGGAAATTGAGACATGCTATTGGGTTTAGCAGAAAAGAGAAGAAGCCCTCATCATCAACTGATAGTACAAGGCATAAATCTCCTATTGACATTCAGGACTCGGAAGTTGGTGGTAGAGGAAATGGTCCGGAGACTGCACAAAGCAACCCATTGAGCAAGTGCAATCCTGGGACTGGTCAAATGGCAAAGTCTATCTGTGTCAGGAAGGAAGCCAAAATGGGCAAACTGCAGGATTCTGGGTCAGGTACTAAAGAGCCAGTTGCTGCGAATGGTGGAAGTGGCCCTGGAAACTCAACATCATCCATTGTCAGGCATCTTAAACAGATTGAATGTAATATATACAGTGAATCTATGAACCACCTCTCTGAGGTTTTAAGGAAGAGAAATGAAGATTTTTCAAGAAAACTGGTACCGCCAAACTCCAGAAGGATTGCTTCTCTGCCTGAATATGACTTCTTGGGAAGGTACCAGGACCATGGCTTTAATGCTGCACAGATGAGATTTTCTCCTTATTGCTATTACCAAATGGTCAATGGAAAGAAACAACATCAGAAAGAAAAGAAAAATGGGTACTCAAGTCCAGTGAGGCACATCATAGAGGCTCCATCCTTAGCAGATTATAAGAGATTTACTGATCAACTGCAAATCTTGGATAGGAAGCCAAATGACTCAGGGAATCATTTCCCTGATATCAAAAGGTACAAAAGGTTTAGTACCCTAAGCGATCCTTCAAGCTCTAGAGGTAATTTTTTTTGCTTTTCCAATTCTCGTGTTCTCAAACGCTTTATCTAGTCTAAGCAGCTCAGTTAATATTCAGGTTCTGTGTATAATTCTGTGAAATGTCAAGAAATTAGTTCTTTGGGAGTTCCACTACAGTCAAATGAATCACGTAATAATGGTGCAAATCAAGGTTCTGGTCCTGCCAACTCGTATGAGGACAATGAACATTTGGAGTGCTCAAAATTGGTAAACTTTGATTCCCAGCTGTGTCAAATTAATTAGTAGTGCTTCTGTCCGTATTCTTTTATATTACATTTTATTCTACTGCAACTCTCTGACACACTTCAGTGCTTTGTTTTTTGCCACTGATTTTGGCCTTCTTCAGATTTTCCCTATGGAAAGCTTAACATCACCGTCTTCAGAAGATGCTTATTCTTCAAGCACTTTGAGCATGAAGAAACTGGAAGAGTCTGATGGCATGAAAGATAAAGCAGAGCATGCAAGTCCAGTATCTGTTCTGGATCAGTTCTTCATTGAAGATATCACTAGCCCTCTAAGTGCTGTATCTCAATCTGGTAGGCTTTCAAGTCAGCAATCGTGAGTTATTTGTTTTCGTTCTTCCAAAATGTTGCTGACTTTACTCACTTGAACTCCTGCAGCTGAGCCAGTATTCGAGCCAAAACAAGATTATTGTGAAGAAAACTCTTGCACTACTCCTGTGACATCTCCTGCAAGTCTGAAGATCAATTCAAGCAGTGCCATGAATGAGCATGAATCCTTGTGCCATTATGTAACCACAGTGTTGCAAGCTTCCAGTATAAAATGGGAAGAACTTTCAATGAAATGTCATTCGGCAGACCAACTTCTTGAACCATCCCTAGTTGATGAGGTGGAGTCATTGCCGAACCTACTCACTGTTGATAAGAAGCTCCTCTTTGATTATATCAATGAAGTCCTTCTAGAGTTATATCAAATTTACTTCACTTGCTTCCCCCGGCTATCATTTCTTATGCCACAGATCCGACCAGTTCAAGCTGGAACAAATGTGGTTAACGAGGTGATGAAACGTATCGACTTGGACATCCTGTTCCATCAACAGTTTCAAACCTTGGAGGAACTTGTTGAAAAGGACTTGGGAAAATCCAGAACAACATGGATGGACATTCAAATTGACACGGAAGTTGCTATTACTGAATTGGTTGAGAGTGTTTTAGAAGAACTAGAGTTGGAAATTTCAATCGATCTGCGTACTTGAAGCCTCGAATTTTACTATGCATGCTTTCTCATCAAACAATGATTGTTATGGGATGCAAACTTGCAACTTGACGAATCAAGCAAGATTATAGAGAGGAGGTTGCTGATCGGGGACTCATTGAATCAAAATTCATGGCCCTCAAGTTTCTTGTTTACTACTATTACTGTATAGTTTACAATAGATGTCGAGAAATCATAGGTTTTGTTTGTTGTTTTCAAAATTTCCCCGATGGATCTTGTATGAAATCTTCAACACAAAATAATTTTATCCAAGAAACATAGCATTATCCGGATCCCTGAGTAATACTGACTTAGGAAAAATAACATAAACGATCCATTTCTGGGAAGTTCACTAGTGCAGGTATGTATTTGGTACATGTCAATAAACTATACCTCAGGTCAAAAAAATTTGTTAACAACAGGCGATCTGTATGTTATATTCTTATATATTTTTTCAATTTTATAAGGCTGGACACTTAAAAGTGTCTCAGTCAAATGGGCAATGGAAATAGCAAGAGAAGCAAGGCTAACGGCTGTGATAATTGAAACAGATTGTGTTGAAGTGGTTAATTTAGCCAACAATATAACCAGCAGCAGGAAGGAGATTGGGTGGACAGTTTTAGACATTTAAAGCTACGAGAAACAGTTTCAATCGATATCAATTCAACATGTCCCAAGATGTTGTGACAGTTGTGCTCCCTCTCTTGCTAAAAGAGCTTTGAGAAGCTCAGAACCTGTCACATTGAAGGATAATTTTCCACCGGATGTTCTTTCTTATTTTTGAATGAAATTTTCACTTTTTATCCAAATTAAAAAAAAAAAAAACTGCTAAAGAGTGGGATATATTCAGCCCATATGTTTTTCTGCCGTGTGTAGTATTTTTTAAAACACGATTTTATCATTATAATGTGCTTACTAAATGGGATAGCAAGGGTAGAATCAAAATGATTTGAAATTAAAATACGTAACAATAAAAATAAGTTGAAATAAAAATTAGAATGAATTATATATTTATTTATTAAAATTAAAATAAAAATGAACTGTATTATTATTTACATAATTATTTTATTTTATAATTAAAATAAATTATTTTAATTTAATTAAATCACAATTACTTAATTATTACTGTTATTTTTATTATTTATTATAAGATTATAATAATGATTATTATTAAAAAAATTATTGTTAATAATAATAAATATAATTATTGTTGTTGTTATTATTATTATTGTCTTTCCTTTATTTTTATTATTATTTCGTCTCTGTGCTTGTAATGTTTTTCTCCTTTTTTTTTCCTCTCTCTTGCAAAGTCTTCATCTTTTCCTTTTATCCTTCCGTTTTTATTTTCTATTTTTCTCTTCCTTAAACATTTTTTCCTTCTCCTCTGTCTATCTTTCATCTTTAAACTCATTTTTTTATTTTTCTCTTATTTTTTGTTACTTCTTCTTCTTCTTCATTTCTGTTTTTGTTTTAATTTTTTTTTTCTCTTATTCACTGCTTCTTCTTGTTCTCCATCTATTCCTCGTCTTGAATGAAACTGACAGTGGCATGATGAACGACGACGCGATTCCAACCAGTGATTGCTATGAGATCGGTGACAAGCGGTGAAATTAGGTGGTGGGCTTTGCTTTGCGGGTGGGAGAGACGAGATGGGTCAGCTACTTCGGTTATGGATTTCTGTTTTTTTTTTTTTCAATTTATATTTTTCTCTTACACAAAGGGTATTTTAGAAAAATAAAAATTTTATTGAGGACATTTTCATCATGTAGGGAATGGATTTCTGATTCCTAGCTCCCCACGTAATTCAAAAATTGTGTATTTATTCTTTGGTGTTGCATGGGATTCATGCATTCCATCTCATTCCCATCTTTAATTTAACAAGTAAATAATTTTTTATTTTAATTCTTTCATTCCGATTCTCCTTCTGAAATATAAACATACCATTAAAGAATTAAGAGTAGTGACGAGTACAGCGTGTAACACCCCAAAAAAAATAAAAATAAAAATTTCTAAGAATCAAAAGAAAACATATTTTGGGTTTCTAATTCCCATCATTAATCTATTAAAACTTTCCCTGTGGATTTATAAACTTATAAAATATAAACTTTAACTTAAGAATTACAAAAATCTACACTTTGATTAAAAATAATAGTAGTCATCACACAAAAACATTTTCTAATCTCTATAAACATGATTAATTCTACTAGTTTTCATAGTAATAGTAAAGTTTTTAATAATAATATTTGTGAAAAATCATCTTTGCAATCGGATGGGATGAATTATAGTTTGGTTGTTTATGTAAGAAGTAATACACTTAATAACATTAATAATGAATTTATTAAATAATATTTTTAAAATATAAAAATACATCGAGTACAATTATAAATGTATTAAAGTTTTAGTTTCTAAATTCTGTTATTATCTAATTTAATCCCTAATAAATTATTTTTTGTGCCATAACTAATTTACACTTAGTGTATTGATCTTCCACAAAAAAGGAAAAAGAAGAAGGAGAAGAAATATTAATAATCTTCCATCCCTTGACATTTATTAGTATCCTTCACTAATTATTTTCTTTCTTTATCTTACAATTTTATATTCTTAGCTTAGTTTTGCGTTAAAAAAAAATGAGTATTCAAGTTTACTTTTTTTGCATTTCTTAGTATATCATGGTCTATATTTCATGCTTTTTATGTATAAGTTTTTTCTTCATATTTATTAGCTTTTATATTTGATAAAAATTAATTCTTTAATATTCATTAATTTTGATGACTGATAAACATTTATTGATATTTATTTTCAATGGTGAGTTTTTGATACTAATTATTTGTAGGTAAAAGAACATATTAAAATGAATTAATGAGAATTTATAAAATTAAGAAAAAAAGAAAAGGCTAATTAATTATTTGTTAAAATTATATAAATAATAAAATTTTTAATTAAAAAAGGAATGTATGGAAGAAATTTATGGGATATTTTAATAGGGTGCCCTTGTGAAATGGGGTTGCCGTACAAAAGATGGGTTGAAAATAAAATGGTATTTTAAAATCTGATTACGAATGAAAAATTATATTTCTATCCATTTCAATGAATAATTTATCGACGCCCCCCCACTTCCCGCCAAACTTAACAACAAAAACCCTAATTTTCCCCCTTTCCTTAAACCCTCTCAAGCCAAGCCACCCACCAAAAATCCCAAAACCCCTAGCCCTACCACTAACCAGGCCACCTGCACCACCAACAAATGGAGAATAAACCGGAACTCGTCCTTATCCTCGACTACGGTTCTCAATACACCCACCTAATAACCCGAAGAATCCGTTCGCTCTCCATCTTGTCTCTTTGCCTCTCCGGCACTTGCTCTCTCCAAGACATTACCGCCAAGAATCCCCGCGTCGTTATCCTTTCCGGCGGGCCCCACTCCGTCCACTCCCCCGATGCCCCTGCTTTTCCCGCTGGCTTCCTCGAGTGGGCCCTGTCTAACGGCGTTTATGTTTTGGGAATTTGTTATGGGCTCCAGTTGATGGTTCAGAAGCTTGGCGGTGTAGTTATGGTTGGGGAGAAGCAGGAGTACGGGAGAATGGAGATAGTGGTGGAAGGTAGTTGGGGGATTTTTGGGAATAAGAAGGTGGGTCATCATCAGGTCGTTTGGATGAGTCACGGAGACGAGGCTGTTGTGCTGCCCGATGGATTCGAGGTCGTAGCGAGGAGTAAGCAGGGATCTGTGGCTGCTGTTGAGAATAGAGAAAAGAGGCTTTTTGGGCTTCAGTATCATCCTGAGGTAGATGGAATTGGAATTTTCTAAAATTGCTTTTTTCTCATTTTTGGCGCCGCCCCGGGGGTAGGGTTGGGGGGGAGGGGGACGGTGGGGGATGTGTGGAGTTACTTGTCTTGATGTAAGAATGTGTGGATGTATTGTAGGATCTATGGAGGTTTTGGTGCTTATTGTCCTATAATTTTAGATAGGCCTATTTGACCGATGCTACTAGGGGTGGAGCCCTGTTCTGGGCTAGAGGGTGCCACGGCACAATCAACAAATTCCTAAATAAAATATTTTTATGATAGTATCATGAGTTTTAAGCTGCAAGACTGCACATTCTCTCACAATTTTTAAACTTCAGAGAAAAATGTCATTTAAGTTATATGATCCCACAAACATTAATTCTGATAAAAACTTATACCTTTACAATTATTAATTTATTGTTAACAAATTCTTTAATCTTTCTTTTGTTAGAAACAGGTGAGCCTACTTTTTTGCTGATGTTTTATGGAGTTTGTTTTATTTAATTTTGTATTGTCTTTTTTTCATAGGTAAAGAACTTTTATACTATGAAAATAGAGCTTTTGCATATTACAGCCTATTCAATTGAAAAAAATCATATAACAAGTTTTGAAATGTTTTAATTTGGGCGTCAGAGTTGATCTCTGAGCTCTGAGCTCTGCCCTTGGATGCTGTGGTTTTGCCGTCATTGGTGATTTAATATGGAACTATTGGAAGTTTATAATGGTATGTGAACTTCCATTTTTAATTGCTGATTATTGAATGTTCTGCAGGTGACACACTCGCCTGAAGGGATGGAAACTCTTCGGTATTTTCTATTTGGTGTTTGTGGAGTTAATGCAGGCTGGAAACTGGAAAATGTATTGGATGAAGAAGTTAAATGCATTAAGGATACAGTAGGGCTTGAAGATCACGTCATCTGTGCATTGTCAGGAGGTGTAGATTCCACTGTTGCTGCAACTCTTGTTCATAAGGCAATTGGAGATAGGCTTCACTGTGTTTTTGTTGACAATGGTTTACTAAGGTAAGAGAGTGTGCTCGTGTTTCTGAAACAACTAAGATTAAATTTCATGGAAAGACTTTATATTGGTTCTACACTTTCATTTATCTTTTGGTTTTTCTCTTTAAATTTTCAATGATAATTTTGTTTTACATAGGTACAAAGAGAGGGAACGTGTTATGGATACCTTTGAAAAGGATCTACATCTACCAGTTACTTGTGTTGATGCAACCAATCAGTTCCTTAGTAAGCTGAAAGGTGTGATAGATCCTGAAATGAAGAGGAAAATAATTGGAAAGGAATTCATCTGCATCTTTGATGCTTTTGCCCATGATTTGGAACAGAAAATAGGAAAGAAGCCTGCTTATTTGGTCCAAGGAACCTTGTATCCAGATGTAATTGAATCGTGCCCACCACCTGGAACGGGAAGAACCCACTCCCACACAATCAAAAGCCATCATAATGTTGGTGGGCTTCCTAAAGACATGAAGTTGAAGCTCATTGAACCTCTTAAACTTCTATTTAAGGACGAGGTTTGGTTTTCAATTTTACTGTATCATGCATTTATACTAATAAAGATGATTTCCATTCTTGTTTATATTTAATTCTCTTTTGGCCGTTTTCTTTCTCTATTTATGAAGGTCCGTCAACTTGGCCGGATATTGAATGTTCCCGAGCAATTTCTAAAGCGTCATCCATTCCCTGGCCCTGGCCTTGCAGTGCGAGTCCTTGGTGATGTAACTGAAGGCAATTCCTTGGATATCCTTCGACAGGTATGTGCAGTTTATGCTTTGAGTGCTAACCCTATGTCATTGTTTACACTTTTAAACATTAGTTTTTTGACCTCCTCTTTTCAGGTTGATGAAATTTTCATTCAATCGATCAAAGAGGCAGGTCTTTATGATTTGATTTGGCAAGCTTTTGCAGTGTTTTTGCCTGTAAGATCAGTTGGAGTTCAAGGCGATCAAAGAACTCATTCTCATGTTGTTGCTCTTAGAGCTGTTACAAGCCAAGATGGAATGACAGCAGATTGGTAAGCCCCAATTTTTTCACTTTGATGGTTTCTTTAGAGTTGTGTATGTGCATAAGCTAGCAAGTAGCAAATGAGCATTTGATGGGATGTGAACTAAGGTCAACATTCATGTATCTTTGGAAGTTTATTTCGATGAACCTTTCCTCTTGAATCCCTTCTCTTTACTGCTAATTGTTTTTTACTTCTTTTTTCAAAAGGATGCTAATTTAAAAGTTCATAATTTTTCAAATTCATTATCATGTCTGTTTTCTAGAGCCACTAATTATTTCTATGGAGTTTTGGAAATTACTGTTTTGCTGTATTCTCTGTGAAATAGGTGTAGGCTTTTTGGCTTTGCTTTTTGAGGTGGAATGAAGTTTCTTGCATGCAACTTGCTTATTTTTTCTCTTTGGACCTGTGAAAATTACAGGTACTATTTTGAACACAAATTCCTTGATGATGTAGCCAGAAAAATCTGTAATACTGTTCGAGGTGTAAACCGAGTTGTTCAAGACATCACATCAAAGCCACCATCTACAATTGAGTGGGAATGATGCTCTGTTGAATGCATTGTGGCTAATGAAAAGTACAAAACTCTCTAGTCATTTAGATTTAAGGTTATGCATCACTTATTACCTCCCATCCGCTTCTAATCAAGTGGGGTCGTGAGATGGAAATTGAATTATACAAAAGCTCATAATGTTTTATGTCATAATTCTCATAAGGTAATATATTTTGGAGGGTCGATGGCTTAACATTTGTGTGGAGACTTTGTGCTGACTTGTTAGTACACTAATTTTTTTTGCCATATTGGTTCTAATGAGCTTTTATGCTTTTGCTATATTTATCAGAAATTCTATATTTCTGTTTTTCTCAAGCTATATGAGAAGTGTGTATTTGTTGCTGATGTGAAGGTGTGATTTGAGCCTCAAAAATTTGTTAGCAAGAACTGTGTAACGCTGAATTCATGCTTTAGAAACCTATTTCCAATCTTTGCTTGTATATACATTTTCCCAATTGAGCTTCAATGTTATTATGTTTTTACCATTGTCAGTCCATTTTATTTGTTTGATGGTGGCACTTGCTGCTCATATTCTGTGGTCTCCACCATAATTGTGATTATGGTGTAAAATAATTATCACTTATCTTTAAAAAGTATTGATTGAGATGGCCACAATACTCTGTCTCACCACCTCTTTATACCTGCCCAATCATAATTATAATGGTGGGATTCAGATTATCATCGACTATAGAAAACCCTCCACTAGTGTTCTTCATTTCTGATTATGGTAAAATGTATCAGAATTTTTATTGAACAGTTGGGATATAATTCTATCTTATAAATTCTGACAGCTGACTCCTTTCTATATGGAGCATGCTTTTTATGTCAACATTTGAATCCAGCTAAGCAAACCATTGTATTTTTCAGTATGGTAATGCCAGAACTGCAGATTTCTGTTCGGCTACCTGTGTTGGATTTATCCCAACCAGTGTGTCCCTCCTTTCTATCTTCCCTTTCTGAAGCCTGTCGAGAATGGGGCTTTTTTTATGTAACTAACCATGGTATCTCTGGGGACATGTTTAAGAAAGTCTGTTCATTCTCCAAACATATATTTAGCAGTCCCACAGATACCAAGCTCAAGCTTGGACCATCATCATGCATCAAAACCTACACTCCTCATTTTATAGCTTCCCCTTATTTTGAAAGCCTGCGGGTTTCTGGTCCAGACTACTTTGCTGCTGCAAAGGCTTCTGCATGTGTGCTTTTAGGCCAACAAAGTTCTGACTTCAGGTAACACATTCTTTAGCATCCCACTGTCTCTGCACTGCAGTTTTGTTAATCATTTATCTGCATTATGTTTATGTTATCTTGCTTTTCAATTTCATAGTGAGACATTGCAAGAGTACGGGATCAAGATGGTGGAGTTATCTCAGAGAATCTTGAAGATTATATTAATGAGTTTGGGAGATGATTGTGAAAGGAAATTTTATGAATCTGAATTTGGTAACTGTCATGGGTATTTGAGGATCATAAATTATACACCGCCAGAGACAGTCAGAGAAGATAAAGAGGTTGAAGGGCTAGGAATGCACACTGATATGAGTTGTATAACACTAGTCTATCAGGATGAGATTGGTGGACTCCAGATGAGATCCGTGGAAGGGGAGTGGATAGACATATTTCCATGTGAGAATTCATTAGTAGTTAATGTTGGAGATCTTATGCAAGCTTGGAGCAATGGGAGGTTAAGGTCATCCGAGCATCGGGTTGTTTTGAAACGATTCATAAACCGTCTCTCACTGGCATTCTTTTGGGGTTTTGAGGATGAGAAGGTGATTCGAGCGCCGGATGAAGTTGTAGGAGAAGGATGTGCAAGGATTTACAAGCCCTTCGTTTGCTGGGACTATTTGAAGTTTCGAGAAAATAATGAGGAAGGTAAATTTGAGAGAATTGCACACACTGTCAACGATTTTGCAGGGATAAAACAGGAGGGAGGTACAGCATCAGTTCTGGAACTGGGTAAAAATATATAACATGGAGTTAATTAAATTGTATCCAAATGTGAATTTGCATGTTTTGTATTGCCTGATCGGCTTTCTGATGGTGACAAATCTTCTTTAAATTTGTGTTCTCTTGGTGTAAGCGTGAGTTGGTTGTTATTATTGAATCCAATAACATTTTTGTTTTCTTCCCTTGATTGCTTTTGAGAAATGGGGGTTTGAAGACCCGAGGGGCAATTCCAAAGTTACATTTTAATGCAGCTCAAATGAGTAACAACTGGGTCAAAAGCATTGATTTGTAACTTAACAGTTAAGAAGACCCAAATAGATAATGTCCGATTCCATTTCCACGGCCAATTCGGTAGCACTGGCAATATCAGGATTGAAGCAAATTCTTCACCAGCGCATATGACGATCTAAAAGGCCCGTGGTTTTCTCTTCGGTCATCTTTTTCTCTGTGGTCAATATAGTTATTTGAATCTAGCGGACGTATAAATAAGACATTGGAAGAACCCCTTTACTGTTTTTGCAGCGAATGGAAAATGATTGCTTGGTTTTTACATTTTGGTTTAAGAGTGTCTATTTTTAAAAAATATTTCAAGATTCCTTTGTTTTGAATGTGATAGTCCTTCCTCCTTACTTTTTATTCACTTTTATAATAACACATTTACAAAAATATTTTTTTTATACTAATTAACTTATTTGTTGAAAAAGTTAACTATTTATTATGATTAACGAATAAATATTAATATAAAAGAATTAGTATTTTTCGTGTCTCTACAATAATTTTATTCATTATTATTTATAAATAAATTAATTCAGATAAATCTTAAATAATATTTAATATTCTTACAATAATCTTACCGGTTGATTGTTTATAAATAAATTAATTTATAAAGATAATCCTTTAAAAAAAATGTTACACTGTCTCACCAACAAAGCAAGTGAGACCATTAATGGGTCCTATAATAAGAGTTATCGACCTTAATATTAAAGAAGCTAGTGGGTTTTAGAACAGCACGACTGTTACATCGCAGTACAGATTTTTATCTCCTTCTCGTTAACAACAATATTATTTCCGCCATTATTTACAAGATTACGAAAGGCCGCTACAAATTCTGGGGCCGTCTTTCAACTGACAAGTTCGGATAGAACCCATTGTCATAAAAGAATTGGAGAAAAAGTTTGCTTGACAAGACATAATAATTAATAAAAGCATTCAAAATTTTCAAGGATCAAAGCCCTTCCTGGGTCTCATTATTAATTGCAAAGCCTATGATTATAAACTTTTGAGGACACCTGTTGCTTGCTGCTGTCACTTTTCAACGAAGGCATGTCTTTTGCGTATTGCCACCAGGAAAAAATCACTTGCTTGATATGGATTGGTAGGTTCATCGTCCAGAAACCCATTAATTGCAAATCTTCATACAGATTCGTTTGTGAAGGATTAATTCAAAGGGTCCCTCGGTGTGTTTCGCGTGAGTACTCAAAGTTGATTGCGATTCCATCAAGGGTTTGGCGTAAGCTAGGTAATTTCCTACGGAGAAAGTTACATTATCATTCATCAGAATAAACTTAATTTCCCCGAATTATATTGCTCTCCCGCAATCTTTTTCAATTTGATTTTGCAAAATGCTCTTAACCACGCAACTCTTTCTTTCTTGGGAAAATAGATAGGGGGATCAAACAATTTCTGTGTATAAACCAAGATTCAACACTTCCATGCAACTCTTTGTAGTAATTGTTTGATTATCCCAGCTGGTGCGACGTTTGATCCTTTGTACTGAATACAACAAAAAAATGTATGGTTAAGAATAATTATGTTGGTTACAAAAGAAAAAATATTGTCAATTTGTGCTTGTAATTCACGTCCGTACCTCACTTTTGATAGTAAGAGATAGAATGCCTTGATTGGTGGATGACTGAACCGAGTGAGAATATAAACGAAGGCTGCTTATTGCATCCAGGATCTCGAGCAACATTCCTTCCCTCCATGGACACTTGATCTCGATCTGAACGTCCTTTTCATTTATGCTCACACTTATGTTATCTGCCATCGCAAAACGCTCAAACTCAGGCCCCGACTCATAGATGTCACGAGATTTTCTCTTGTTTACCAATGGCTTCTTTGCTCGACTAGTTTTGCCGTTGCCATAACTATCAGATGTTCTCTCAACTGCGTCCTTGGTTTTTCCTTCTCTTTTAGCCTCTAAGTTTGCTCTGCAGGACTCCAATTCTTTGACCTTCCTCTCAAGCTCTTGTACGTACTCTATTGTGTCATCTAGTATAGATACTTTGTCAAACTGCAAATTGAGTTAAAAAATTTTAACCGAGTGATGAATGTCTAGCGATCACTAATTTTAAGGAATTGAGTTTTAATTAGCTACCTTGTTGACCGAGGGTACCATGGATTTGAGAATGACAAATCTTTCATTTAGAATTTCCGTTCTCCTCCTCTCCGATTTTACAAGGTTTGTAGCAATTTCCTCAGCCTCTCGTCTTGAAACATCATCTTTAATGTGATTATCTTCTGGCGACTCAAGCAATCTGTAATTAATTATCTGAGGAACTTCAAATAAGATCTTCTTCAATAACTTTTGTGAAACTCCATCTCTTTGTTTATTGCAACTCACCAATTCACCTTTCTTCCAACTCACAAAGCTGGATTCTTGGCTGTGGTTTTGAAAATGCGGCCGCGAAACTAGCTGATGGGAGGTCTTTAAAAGGGATGAAAGAACACTTCGATAGTGCAAATCATGGCCTTGGGGATCCAGTGAGGTACGCTCCGTGTGATTACATTCTTCAACTTCTTGCAAACAATGGCCAATTTTGTTATCATCTTTTGAAGCAGAGACACATTTCGCAGCATCTGCAAGTGTTTGGGAAATGCTGTCACTAGAATTCACGGAATGAACACAGTTACTGAACTCATCATCCATGAATTGCCAGATTTGTGCTCGGGAAGCCACCCCATTTATGCCGTCAACCATAAATGAATCATCTGCTGGTTGATTGTGCTTGATGCCACTAGAACCGTTGTTTTCCGGAGAAGCCATTTCTAACACTTCATCTCCCACAACTGGAACCATTGCAGTGTCAAGATTCTGTGTACAAAGCGCAGCACTAGCAAGATCTTTGTCATCTCTCATGTTTCCAGCATCACTACTGGAATTACTGGAAATCACGGGACATGGAATATCCATAAATGAAGTCTTAATGTGCTGAATAAAACCAGGTTCCTCCAACACCTTAGAAAACAAGTCATGAAACATCATTAACTTGAATTGGTACTGTAATGCGCAAAGCAAAAATCTGAGAGATTGTAGTTAAACGGGGGGTCTGATAGAAAAGTTACCAGCTCAGTTACGCCCAACTCAACCACACCATGCAAATATGGAAAGCATACTACCGTCTGGAAGAAGTGGGGAAAAAAAGAAAAAAGAGGAGGAATTATGACTGCTCTTATTTGTACGGAAACATATATTGGGTATTGGATTTGCTTTGTTTCCATTTCTTATTTGTGCAAGATTCTTGAAAAATGAAATGGAAACTCAATAAGATTCAAGTGAATGCATCATTGAAAAAGATATAGAGGGAAAGAGAAACTGCACCTGAATAGATGCACTCTGAGAGATGCAGTGCCGGTTTATGAAACAAACACCAAACAGAGAAAAAATATTTAGTTTCCTCTTCCTATATGAATATCTTAGCCGATTGGTAACCTTTTAGGCTGAAAAATTAATTCTTAACATCCTACCTTTGCCAGCAGAGATCGACTGAACACTTTGCTGTCTGCATACTGAGCATTGCACAACCATATAGGCTGATTATTTGCGAGTGCCCTTCCTGGCAACCTAAGAGCAATGTAAGCGAAATTTAATGCAACAGAGATTACTGTGTGTTCAATTTGAAAGGATTGAGCACAAAGATGTGATGGTCAAAATTACCCTTCACCGATGTTGAAGACAAATGACATGCAAACCAAGTAATACCACTCGGTATCAGTAAGATCATCAGGGGATAATGCTGCTGACGGTTTTTTGCTAGCAGCTTGTGGATTACACTCACCAGCGGAAAGAGATTCGTATAATTCCCTCAATTGCTCACTCCTATGCAAACCCAATTGTTCATAATTGAGCTCTACTGCTTGAATTGTTTTCCTTGTCTTAATATCTCCATTGTAGTAGCCATCACCCCACTCCAAGACCCTAAAATACCATTCGCAGTGGAAAGAAGAGTGAAAAAGAAGCAAAAAAGTAAGATGAAAATTAAAAAGAAAATCATTCAACTTTTCAGCTCTACTCCAGCAGGCCAACATGTCCCTAAATTTGGAACCAGGTTGTCCCCATTTATCTACATCAATTTTAAGAATCTTAAACAGACCCAATTGCTAAAAAAGAACAAAAGCCAGAGCAGAAAATCATTTTCGCATATATTAGAACAAAGTAACTCAGTCTCTGCTCATTTTATGTCCTTGTTCAAAGCAAAATTGTATATATTTAAGAAGAAAACAAAAGGGAAGCTGAACAGAAATAAGCCCAAACTGAAAGAAGAAGGAACTTCGAGTACCCAGGTTGTGTATCTGAAATGGTCCAGAAGATTGCATAGCTCCACTGAATGCTTCTTACAGCAAGAGCAAGCTGTCTCTTCAGGCTCTCTGGCACTCTCCCCTGATTTTGAATCTCAGCAGTAGCCATCTGATGAAATGCAAAAAGAGAGCTTAAGCTAAAAAGCAAACTACAGAAAAACCAGTCACACAGTAGCAGATTCTAAGTTCCTGCTCAATTCTTGATTCCTCATTTTCAACAGGCTAAAACTACTAACCTTTATGGGCTTTTGGCAAAACAGTTCCTGTTTCGAAAATGAAAAGCAAGAACAGACCTAACTCAGACTCAGACTATACAGAAGTAGAAAAATGGCCGGGAGTTCTTGGGTAGCTGCGTAAAGCTGGTATTAATGTTTATCAGATAGATGTACAGGTGTGAGTTAAGACTCGAAAGACTAACGTTCGCTACTGTAACGGAATGGACCAGTAGCAATTAATTCCTTGTTGCGTTTTATACATACTCAGATCACTCACTTTGATAAAAAAAAAAATTAATGATAATAATAATAATAATGATAATAGTATCTTCATCTTAATCTCAAAATATGGCACTAAATAACCCAATAAAGAGTAGGAAGCAAAGCAGGCACACAATGAGGTAACTTGTTGGTTCTTTTTAATTGAAGAGTCTAATAAAGGTCTGAACTTTACTGACCCAGAAAACAGAAACACTCGGTCCTACAAGCCGATCAGACAAACACCACTATCTCCAGTCCAACGACTGAAGTAGTTGCAATAATTTTTCATTCACAAAACCAAACCACCAAAACCAGTAGCTCAATCAACAAAAAGTGAAAAATATGATTTCTTGTACATGCTCTGCGAGTGCTTTGCCTTGATTTGTGATCTTGGTTTTTGGAGATGCCAAGATGTGTAAAGCACGCGTGCATATATGAATTTAAGAGTTGCATGAGAAAGGCTAATAACCTAATAGGAAATGAAAGATAAGAGAGAGAAAAAGGATAGAAACGTGGAGCTGGTACAAAACATTACAATAAACAGTGGGTCGCTTGAGCATTTAAGCAGTGTCGTCAAATCGAGGGAGGGATTCGGTGAGAAATAATAACAAACAAAAAAACTAAGTCAATTATTACAATGAATGCTGCTTCTCCTAGTCTCTCTTGTTTCTGCTTGAGCATTCTCTAATTACGCTGAAAATAGAATTCTCCAATTTATTATTCCTGTAAATTCTGATTAAAACTCTGATTTAAATGGCTTGTTCATTAAATACATTTTTTTTACCGTGTTATATACTTAATATGGTGGTAAAAGTGTCAGTTTTTATTGATGATCAATGTTAAAAGCATTTTTTTTTTAATAGAATATTAAAACCCTTTGTTTTTAGACGAAAAAGTGTCAAAAAAAGATTACCAAGCCAACAAAGCACAGAGATGGACCCCTCAAACAACGTAATTCCTTCCACACACACACACAGAGGGTTTAAAATTGAATATTAAATTGGAATCTACTAAATTGCATACAGTAGTAATAAATATTTTAAATTTTAATTTTAAGTCTCGGCTTAAATAATGGGTTAGTTATTGAGTGTTTAATAATTTTTTTATAAAATTTGAATAAATTAATTATATTATTTCTTACAATAAATTTTAAAATAAAAAAAAATTTAGAATGTATAACGCTATACGGTTGGATATACAAGCTTTAGCAACAGTAACTTAACAAGCCACACTTGCATGAAAGAATTCAGTATATTACTGTCGCTAGCTCTTCTAATCAAGAGAATTGTTATTACATGCAACATTAATTCATTGGACAATTTGCAGGACGCTTATATATATATATATATGCGTGTGTGTTTTCATGTGTGTGAAAATGGAAATAAAAATAAATGGGAATGGTGCTGGCAAGAAGCCCATCATGCTCCCCTACCCCCCACTCTGTTGGAACTTTAGAAACTGAAATTGACAAGACCATAGCGATAAGCCATAAGCCATAAGCCATAGCCTCTTCGGAAGCTAGCCAGACTGACGGTGAAATTAAATGGAGTTTTTGCGAACCCGAAAAGCATCCACATGTGGAGGTAGAGCAAAGGCAATATTTTGTTGAGAGAAATAGAATGTGCCTTTTTTTCATCCAAGACATCTCGTTTTAATAAAAATAAGAATAATATTAACAAATAAAAAAAATATAAATTTTAATGTCTTTACTGCTTAAGTTTAAAAAAAATATAAATTAAGATGGGGTTAGTGCATTGTGATGGAGCCAGTAGTCTTTTACTGATACTCACTCACAAAAATTAGCAATGACTTAAATTGATTTTCAAACTAACAGCAGCAAATATGAATAATTATTAGATAATTTTGTCCTCGGTGATCGTTATGATTATATATATATGTGATTTACTGTCAAATCAAGCTATTTGGTAATCTATAAATTAGGTCTTTTTTATATTGTAATTTGGTAGCTATAAGTCTACAACATAAAAGTACTTGGTAGACATTTCCTAATGTGGATTGAAAGTTACCATGATTTTATCCATAAAAGTTAAGATGATTTTGTCCATACACTTCGAAAATAATATATTTATATAACATCTTTATTATTTTTATCAAATTATTATTTAAAAATTACATCTATCATATACTATCAACTTTTTTATTTTATAACCTTAACTAAGATGGAATAACATTTTAAGATATTCCAATACTTGAACTTAATTTATATCCCAATAAATATATCATTCATTTGTTAGTAGTTATAAATTTATTAGTTATAAAATTTATTGGCGGTAATAGAATGGTGATGACATTATCTATTAAATCAGCGGTAGTTTTCGTTAAAATTGCCCACTATCTCGTCGTGTAATTGTTGAAGAAGCTAATAATAATGTCCCAAATCCTAAATTAAATCAACACTAATAATTTTATTATGTAGAAAGACGAATAAGAGTCTCGGATGCTTTATTACTGTTATGGAGTTATGTGGTGAATGGTAGAGACAGTGATAAGACAGAAGGATACACATATATACATACAATTATATATGTTTTGATCATACCCTTTAAGATTGAATATAGACAAATAGGTTAAAATAGCTTAAAGTCAATGGAGCTTTGAGTTTTTGGAAGGCTTTTTAAATATGATGCGACAATAATTACTTTTGATTTAAAAAAAAAAAAGAAAAAGATGATGGCTCCCTTTATTATTTTTTTTGGGATCTAACATTCTACTAAGGAAAGAGTCAAGATATTTCTTGTGAACCAATTTTCTAAAACTTATTTTGCATTTATTATATACATGTGCGTTTGCACATATGCATATGTGCTGTTTGTATATTTTACTATAGATCTTATATTTTGTATGAAATAAAATACAATGTAATATTTAGTAATTATTAAACTTTGTAATTATTTTTTTAACTAAATAATCTTATTAATAAAGATATAAAATTAAGTTATAAATCTGGTTATGTTGAAATTACTCTATTATAAAATATTTTTAATAACCATAAAATTATAATTATAATATATATATATATATTTATTATTTTATATGTGTAGATGTAATTTATATTTTATTTTAAAATAATTTCAAATTAATCATAACCTTAAAGTTATATACACGCGCGCGCGCGCGTAATTATAAGTTTTCGAAGAGGACAAACGAAAAATTCTAGATCTGACGTTACGTCCATGAAAAATCAATCGGACTCTTCGTTTAACCCATGCGTGTGGCTAGGCTCGTAGCACGTGGAGGTGGTTCTTGTTTGATCACACGTTTAAACCCGATTAAATAATATATTAATATATATAGCATAAATAAGTTTCGACCATTCAATTTGTGAAGAATAAAGGATGGCGGCTCAGTGATCGATCAGTAGCCAACCAACCCATGTATCCAGCTCAGCAGGGTATAATTAGATCATTGATAAAACAATAATTTTAAGAAGCTTCTTAAGTTACAATTTATTTTTTTCAGTGTTACACAGTATCATATGAATCCTGCGTATTTATTAATCCATTATGATTTTATGCTTCGACTTGTCTTTATTTTAATGAATTTGCCGTTTCTATAACATCGTCGTCGTCGTCATCATCAAATAATACTAATAATAAATAAATAAAGAAAGAAAGAAATTGATGTTGGGGCTTTATTGCAGCGAATTAATTTTATTGATTGCCCGCCTAGCTACCAGTCGAAAGGTTCATGGCATCCGTTGTCTTTTTTCGCGAGTTCTGGCGTGCGTGGCAGAATTTTAGAATTACGAATCTCTAAGAATTGAATGTCAGATGCGTATTAATTTTAACAACAAAAGATGATGGCAATTAGTTTGCTCGGGAATTTCTTTGTTTGGGGTGGTTATTTCCGATCCTTTTCACTCTCCTAGCATTAATTTGCTACTACATAATAATAATAATAATAATGGTACGTCGAATGATATTGGGATCAATCTTTCTTCGATACTTTTATGTTCTTTTTTTTTTTTTCAAAAAAAAGATACTTTTATATCTATTACAAACACGATATGGCCACGATTATATTGAGTGATGGTGAACTTATTCTCGAACTCAATAAGCCCAAAAAGATAAAATAAAATAAAATTGGAAGCGTCTGTCATCCACGTCCTTCTCTCTCAACGTATATTGATTTGTACGGGCGAAATAAAATACAAATTAATCGATTTATAATTATTGAATATTAAATAATCAGACTTTTTCAACTAAAAATCTATCATATAACATCAAGAGATCTAGGCTCTAGAGTTCGATTTTAATTCATACAATTGAAGAAAGTATTAAGATACTATTAACCCATAACTTTTATATGTAAATATATATATATAAACATATTCTTATCATATTTGTGATAAATAACGACACCCTAACCCTAGCCCTAGTTATTAATTTTCTTACTATAATATTTATTATTTTTTGGACCAAATTAATTTATATTTTATTTAAAAAAAATCATTAAAATTTTAATCACCCAGACCGTCCCATCTATTATCACGGTATCATCCACATCACCAGTTACTTTCTTCGACGACGAAAAACGGCAAAATTCTAGATCAATGACAGTTTTCGTCCGGGTGAAAAATCAATCGATTTTTTTTTTTATCATTACTTCAGGTTATTGTCTTATAAACTCTAGTACATTTAGGTGTTTGTTAAAATCTGCTAAGAAGATTTTAAACCCGATTAAATAATAAGATTAATTCTAGCTATTTCGAAAATAAGTTTTGGGCGACCATTCAATTTACGAAGAATTAAAGGATACAGACATTGAAGGCCATCACCTAAGCAAACCAACCCATGTATCCAGCTCAGAGTTGAATAATTTTAGAACATTGATAAAACAAGGCCATCGCCTGGACAACGATGGCCATCTTCCGGAGAGTTGAATTTATTTTTTCGTGGACGATGGTCCTGCGTATTTATTAATCCAGCAAGATTTTATGCATCGAGGGTAATTTATTCGAAATGAGTTTGCGTTTCTATTATCGTCGTCGTCTGACCAGTGGCTAATTTTGGTAATAATAAATAAATAAAGAAGGTAAAATAAATTGATGTTCATGGATTTATGTATCATCAATTCCACTAATTTGAATCGAAGGTAATTGTACGTGGGGTGTGATAAATCTGCACCTTGTTTTCACAATGAAAATTTATTTTAACAAACATCCAAAATCTAGTGTATAAATAACCACTCCAACATAAAAATTTTTAACCATTGTTAACTTATCGGGGATAGGAGATTCTTTTCTCACAAAAGAGCACGAATCTCACGGTATATAAAATGGCAGGTTCTCGTTAGACCTGGTTTCAATATAATAGAGCCGTCGAGATTACGACTTTTTTTTTTCCTTTTAAATATTATATTAGAGTACAAAATAAACATTGATAAATACTTGCTGGAACCTGTTGGGATACATCAAACTTGAAGCCCAATCCTAAAATCTGAAACCAAAATAAAAACCCACAAATAAATAAATAAATAAAAGGCTCACACCCAAGACATTCAACCTCAAAGGTAGGACCATGAAATGCATGACCAACTCAATCAAAAAGTAATTAAAGAGTTGTTGAAAAAAAATAAAATAAAAATGAGATCAGTTCTGTCATATATTTCTCTCAACGTAGTTATTGATTTGTAATTAACACAGAAAGCGTATTAAATAATTTTTGGGATTTAACGATTACTCGATTTATTGTTGAGCTTTGAATTTAAAACAAAATCAGTTAAATCAACTGATAAAACATCAAATAACATTTCAAGAAAATCAAGGCTGATAATGTTCGATTTTAATTCATACAATTGAAGAATGGTCTTCAATTTTAAGTAGCTGCAGCTTTTGTATTGCAGATTGTTTCTGGATGTGTGTGTTTAATCCATGCTGCACGTTCTCACCGCAAAAATTGCAAATCCCAGAATACAATTCAAGAATGCCGGATCACGTGCAACGTTTGCCAAAAGCTCGCTCCAGAAAGAGTGTTTACTCATTGAAGGCAAAAATATATACAATCTTCAGAAATCACAATATCTCAATGTTTCAAACGCCATCCCATCCATTAATAATTAGGACTTAAAGCATAAAACCAATTCATGATCAATAATAAGTTAAGAGGAAAAGTTCATGTTACTGATGTCACTTACGTTATGGAGGTCGAACAAGTCTGTTTACAGCTGTGTCCAGAGCATCTACATTTCTCTTCAGGAATTTTCTTCACCAGAATTAAGGAATCGAAATACCACCACAACGATAAGGGATAAGCCAATTCAAGTATCACATAGTATAATGATGAAAATTTTTAAGAGCTGGAGAAAAACAAAACCAAATATGAGTTTCTCAGTCCACCTTGTCATCCACCTACATCTATTTAAGAATAAAGCACAATACACCAATGGATCCTTCATAGCAGCTCAAAGAAGCAGAAAAAGAGCCAGAGCAATGTAAAACAAGTCACACATGACACACTCAGTACAGTAAAAAAGGATACAGTTGTGCAGCTAGATTGTCGATGCCTTTCATTTCCTCATTTAATCTGAAATTGAAATTCCAATGAAGGATCAGATCAGGCTGTAGAAACCATGAAAAAGAGATAAAATTTCGGTATGCATGCTATTGGTGTGTAGTTCCCATTCAAGGCGGGGAAAAAAATGCATGCAGAGTCACCAATAGCCAAGTTGCAATCAACGATTCATTTTATCAGTATGCCTACGGGAAGGTTTATCTGCCTTACAAGCCTGATCTTTTGGCACTGTTACAGCAAAGAGGACTCTACAAAATAGTTTCTTTCTGTGATAGTGTCTTAGGTAGCTCAAAATTTTCTCTGATGGTATAAATCAGATCACCCACTTATATTTGAAAGAGAAATCGAAACTTGGCAACATATGGTTTATATTGCATCAAAATAACTACCAGTAGACTGTAGACTTGCTTAAATCAGATAAAATAAAGCCAAAATATGGTTCCTAGAAGGTAGCTTCAACTTATATCTATAAGAATAAGACAATACTTCGGACCTATACTTGACATAGGATTTCTGAATCACCCAATCTCCAAGTCTAGGCTACAGCAATTATGCATAACTTCTTTTGGAATATGAAAGCAATCATTAAGAATAAGTATTAGGGTTTTTGTAGTCATTAGATAAATAACAAGTTAATCAGATCATATGAAACTAAACAAATGAAAAGAAAAAGATCTATGAACCATTCCAATTCCACCACTAAATTCCTCCATCGATGCAGCTCAAAGTAATAAGCAAGACCTCATTCAGATGCATTATAGACAACCAATTAAAAAGAAAAAAAAAAAAGGTTCTTTATCACATGCATCATCACTTCACTCCAACAATTTCTTACTTCACTTTTTGGACCAACGTTTACATTTATTCCCAGCATTCTTCAATTCATGAGTATTTTGCACAAAAGACTAAAAGCTGCGATAGAAAGATACCTGAGACATGAATTTATATACCGATTTCCTTTTGTTGCTGCATCAAGGACTGCCAAAGTATAAGGACAATGAAGGTGTGTTACAACATCATCATATCAAATGAAAAAAATTTTACAAGCATCTTCTTTATGCAATTAATAGCCAAAAAACCCCAAACATGACAAGTACAGAAACCAAAGAGGTTGCTTCAACTGGCCCATTCAGAAATCCCACTGCCCTTCCACCTAATTTTGCAGCATAAGTACAGAAATCTAAGCAATTAATAGCGTTTCTAAATGTCTTGGCATTTTAAGCTTGGTTAATTATGCTGCTGCAAATTGAGGGTCATGGGATTGATGAATCATTAAGAGTCCATTCAGTACAGCTGTTGGGGAGCTGCAGCTAAAACACTGCAGTTGTGAAGTGTTCGGTAAACCCGTCGAACTATGGGCTTTAGCCAAGGTGATTTTGTAGGACAGCTGTTTGATAAAAAACTTATAATACTTGTATTAGCTTTGTCAAGAATATTCCTTAAAGTCATATTTACCAAGGATAACAAATTTTTATTTCACTCCTAGAGCTTTTTTCTCTTTTTTTCCACCTCCTCTCACAACAGCTGTAGCTTAAATAAAAATGTTTCAATTACCAGATTCTTGAAGGCGGCCTGCGGCATCACTAAAGCATTGCATGTGGTCAACTGAGCTGCTAGTAACCTACAATAATCACATTGCTCTATAAGATAAATTTCATATGCCCGGGTACTAAATTTCACAAAGAAAAATGGAAAAACAAAATTATGCACCACTGAATCAGGTTCATGACAATTTAAAAAAAAATAAAGAAAAAGAAAAGGAAAAAAAAGGCCATATAAAGTTTGAAAAAAATAAATAAAATAATTTAAGGTTGAGGAACCAGAATGTAATAGAAGAGAATTTTCCTACGAATTTACATCATCATCATAACAGAATAAATAAATAAAATTTATGATTTGTTAATTTTTTTAAAAGAAAAGTAACTATAAAATTCACCAGAATCCTGAAACTTATGAATTCAGCAGAGGTCTGTGGAGGCACCTCAGATAAAGCCAAGCGGAGGGAAGCAAAGAGGGAAGAAAAGCTGTCGGCAATGGCAACGGAGTCTCTCTCCACCACCTCGAGAGCTTTCACGATGTCGTTTTGATTGAAGGATGGTCGCGATTCGGTGCTCTCGTGTAGTGCGGGTTCGGCAGAAGTTGACTGCAGAGCTTTATCGGGATCCGAGCACGGGAACTCTGGATTCTGAGCAAATTGTTGTTCTCCTTCTTCCTCCATCTCGCCTTGCGCGATGATTAGAAATTAGAAAATATTCTTCAACTTCCATTTCTCTTAAATTTTAATGGGCCGGGTTCTATTTCTTAAGTGGACCGGGGCACTTACTAAACGCCCCGTCAAAATGAACCACCGCCAGCTAGAAATTCACTTCACTTGCGCACAAACTCTACCTCGATACTGTCATTGGAAACAGAGAGTGGAGAGGGGGAAAAAAAAAAAAAACTCTACTCTTTTGTTCTCAATTTTTGAGATGTCGAATTTGAATTTAACAGAATGGGTGGATCTCGTAGCGCGACCTTGGGATAGCGATTCGCTGACTGTTGCAGATCAAATGGAGCTCCTTATTCCCGGTTTAATTGATCATCATCAAGAGTTACCGAATCGTCGTCGTACTGAAAGGAAACAAGCAAATACAAATTTGAAGAGGGTGAAAATTGAGGAGTCGCAGTCCTGCTGCTGCGCCATTTGCTTGGAGGAATTCTCAGTTGGATCAGAGGCCTGTTGCGTTGGTTGCTCTCACATGTATCACGACCATTGCATTGGTCGGTGGTTGAAAAATAACAATTCGTGTCCCTTATGTCGCCACACGTTGGCCGTGTCTTCTTGTTCTTGATTGGGAATTGGGATTCCTCATTGCGAAGTTCTGAGTAACTATGGTTGGGCCTTGTAATAAATTTACCCTCTTTTTCGTATTAATATCAATTGTTTTTTTTTTTGAAAAGCTTATTAATATCAATTACTGCAATGGAAATACAAGTTTGTGTGTATATATAAGACAACAACTGATATTATATTATATTAATTCTAATATTTGTATACTCAATTGAAGAAAGGATCAAGTCTTCATGTTGTCAGCTCATGTTCTCACAATTTTGATAAAATGATAAACTCTAATTTATTTTTTAAAAGGGTAAAAATCTAATTTTTTTTTTCTATTTTCGTTCAGAATATTAGAGCAAATTAGGGGTACTTTGATGATTTTTTTTTTTTTGTCTTTTGAATAAAAATAGATGTAGGTTAAATTTTCATACTTTTTAAAAGGTAAATTGAAGATGACTATTCTAAATTGAAATTCATCCGCGTATAAATTGATCTCTTAAATTTTTTAGTCTCTCTTCCAATTTTATTAATATTATGCAAATGACACCCACTATTTTATTTTAAGAAATTTTAATGTCTCAATATAAGTCATTGAAATGAGTGTGATCCAATGACTAAAAAATTGTGTTTGAAAATAAAACACCTGGTCTAAGCTTTAGGTTTTTATGTAAAATCGAACATGTAATAACCTCTGCACTTATTCGGTGAAATTATTCTATTACATTTGTTTCATAGTAAATTGAAGGAAAAGTATCCACTGTCTATCTGTTTGCTTTGTCTTTTTTGAAAATATACAAACATTTTTTTTTTCAGTGCGCTACCTGAAGTTTGTATTTCATTACACTATTCCACTTTCATTTGATTTCTGTTAATGGATTATTAAAGTCATGAGGATAAAGTCGGTATTTCATTCAAATACATAAAATTATGTTATATAACGTTCTTTTTTTAAGAGTAAAATGATGTTGTTTCACCTGATTGAAAATTATTTTTAAAAAATTTAATTCGACATTGTTTAACTTAATTGAAAAAGAAAAAATAATTCAAAGAGAAACAAATAATATTTTCCTACAATTCTCACCATTTACATTTGTGTTTAAACCTATTATTTAAAAAAAAACTTAAATCCAGCTGATATATCTCAAATTACCATACATTGTCATTAAAGAAATAAGGTTGAGGATGAAAGATTTTAAATCTTATGTTTTTGGCTTTTATTTAGGGTTAAATTTTAATTTTCCTTTTGAGGGCAAAAAGTTATTTTATTAATATTCAGTTAAATCCATTAACAGAAACGTATGGGAGGTGGAAAAGTGTAATGAAATGTAAACTTTAGGTGGCACATTAAAAAAAAAAGTGTTTGTATATTAAAAATAAATAAATAGGTGAACGATGGATAATTTTCCCACACTGAAATCATGATTTTTGTGTTATGTCATGTTTTTACTTCGGCTTTTCATGGCCTAAGTGTTCATGCACAGTTGAAAAAGAAAGATGGAAAGAGAGAGAGAGAGAGAGATAAAACTTAAATATGAGGAGTGAGGAGAGAGAGTGAGATATAAAAATTATTAAAAATGAATTTAAAATTATGATATTGTACCTTTTATGTTACAATTGTCGTAAAAAAAATTATAATTATTAAATAAAAATTTATAATATAAAGTAAATATAAATTTTAAATAATAATTTTAATAAAATTATTAAAGATATAATAAATTCTCCATTATATAAGTGAAAAATTATATTAACATAACTTTTAAGTTACAACAACTAATGTTTATCAAATATTTTACTGCTGTAAGTTACAATTGTCTAACTTGAATTTCAAACACACCCTAACTTATATTATCAAATATTGACTCTTTATTATTTTTTCATCTAAGCATTTTAAATTTATGTCAAAATTGTGTTCAAAAGACGCATCACTTATATCCAAAAAAAAAAAAAAAAAGATGTGCCCTTTAATTTATCCTTGTGTTATATTTAGAGAATTTGTCAAATGCAGACATTTTTATTTTTTTTTATTTTTTACGAGGACACACTATTAAGCCATATCTTTATATTTTATTCAATAATTGTAGCCATATAATTTAATAATAAATTATAACTAATTTTGTTAAATTATATAATTTAATAGTTTGCCTTCAATTTCTCTAATAAAGGGGCATTAGGTAGAATTAAAAACAATAATAGTAAATGATCAATACTAGTGATTTTCTAGGAATATATGCAACCATAAGAGGGTAAGGATATCCACCCCAAAATTGTGACATGTAAACCAATAGTTTCAACTCCCTTTGTTCAAATAAAATAAAGGATTGCAAGATCCATGCACACAAATGACATGCATATGCACTAATAGAAAACAGGGGAGACATTCAAAGAAAAGCACAAACAAGATTCCACTTTGATTCTATTTTTTACACGACATTCACTAATTAAAATATGTATTTCTTGTTTTGTATTTGTACTTGCAGTTTCTCAGCAACCAAATATAACACTCAATTGCATCACTAAGAATCCCATTACAATCAAAGCTTTTACACACCATCAGCATCTAACACACTTGTTATACGCTCAATTGCACAACTATTACACACAATTATTAGCTTTAAGCAATGTTTCTTAATTATTCATGAAATTAGTGGATTTATAGAATTTAAAAATGAAAGAGACCAAAGTCACAGTCAGCAGGATTGAGCACCATGCGCTGCTTCTATGAAAGGGGTCCTAAGGCAGAGAATCCTCAGTCACAAGAAAACCTACAGGATAAGCTATTGCTACGACAGCACAACAATAGTACAATGCTTTTGATTTTCTGCTGTCATTGTTTGTTCTTATGCATAACCCATAGCTGTCGCTTAGTCTAACTCAGTCTGATTAAAAAACAACTTGCTAATCTAACTCAGTCTGATTAAGTGCGCTGAAATTGTAAGGAGATAATTTTATTGGGTTTAGTATAGATACAATATGCAGAAGTAAGCATGCAAAGATAGCTGTATGGTGGCAACAACAAAGAATTCCATTTTCAGATAAACAAAACTAATTAAGACAAACTAACATAAACAATTTCATTTTCAGCAACGAAAAAGAACAAGACCAATTAAAAATAAAAAAAATAAAAATGATGAAGATCGGTGAAATTCATCTCATTCATACTTGCAGCAGTGAAGATGGTGACGGCAAGCTTCCAGTTGGTGGTGAATGGTAGGCAAAGACGAACAACGAAGTTAAAAATCGGAGAAGCTCAGCACGACAACAGAATCGACGATGACGAACAGCTGGGATCGGTGATTAGAACCAACGAGAAGGACCCGGCAATTTTAGAACCAACGACAAGGAGTGGCTGGGATGACGACCACCGGCAAGTTTAGAAGCAACGATGACAGCAGCTGATTTGGAGGCCAAGGACCAGCAGCAGCAGTATGGTGTGCTTCGAAGAGAAGAAGACGGCTAGGGATCCCACTTTTTTTTTTTTTTGATATTTATATTTTTGGTTTAAAAGGAAGGCATTGTTGGAAAAAAAAAATTAAAAAGGATATTTTTACAAGAATGAGATTCTGATTCCCAACCACTTCTACCAGAATCAAATTTCTAATGATCAATCCTAAATTTGCGTGGAATCCATATTTTTTTATTCCTATTCCCAGCTAAATTTAACAAGTAAACACTTGTTTGATTCCTACTCTTTGATTCTGATTCCCATTTCGGGAATGTAAACACGACATAAATGCATTCGTTTTGGCAGCCAACAACTCTGATAAGTCTAAGTACTCTTCCCATCACCAAATCACCAATCTTCCATCCCAAACCTTTGTGCATAACCTATCTTCTCCCACAAGATGCTTTTCCAAATATAAGGTGGCTTTGTTTCTAATTTCACCTTAAAAAGATCAATATTTTTTTAGATATCTAGCTTGCAGCATCTTAGCATTAAAGATTTAGGATGCTGGATGAATTTCCAACCTTGTTTAGCCACCATTTTCTTTTACTTGAACAAGGTGCTCACCTCTTGCGTGGTCCTCTTAATTTGTGCTAATAGTGCATTTACTTGCTAGATTGAAGAATCAAAACATAGAATAAAAATAAGTAATATGTTTATTTGTTAAAAATATAAATGAGAATAAGAATAAAATATGTGAGATCATTATATTTTTTAGATTAAGGAATGAAAACTTGATTCTCTTGAGAGAGGTAAGGAATCAAGTCCTGTTCCTTTAATTTCTCATTTTATCCTACTCAAATTTCATAACTTTATTTTTGTCCTCAAATGTATTATTATTGTTGTTGTTGTTGTTATTACTACTCTTATTTTTTAATTGTTGTTGTTAATAATAATAATAATAATTTTAACTAATAATAATATTAATTATAATTTTAACATTATCATCATCATCACCGTCATCATTATTATAAAAACTAATTATTTTGAATAATAATAATAATAATCAAAATTATTCTAATAAATAATGATAATAAACAATTAAGGTTATTTTAGTGACTTGTAATAATTTATTTCAATTCTAAAATAAAATAAACATATTAATGATAATACAGTTTATTCTGATTTTAATTTTAACTATTAAAATAAATAGTTTATTTTAATTCTCATTTTACATTATGATCGCCATTTAGAAAAATTGAAGTTGAAGATGAATGGAATAAAATCAAATATTTTGTGGATTTTGACAGTTAATATCAAATATTTTGTGGATTAAAAGAAGATGCTATTAATAATATTAATTTCAACTATTTTGTAGGTAAATTTTAACTTATATCACCGTCATAAAATAGAAATCCTTCTAAAATAAAAGAACACGATTTTGATTACTCGTGGAGGCTGGGGCTTTGTTTTGTTAGTTGTTACCAATTCAAATCTTTTTGAAATCGGGGAAAGCAAAGTCGACGATGGAAGGAAAACAAAGCACAAGGCGGGAACCGTAATCCAAATTTAGAGGAGTGGGCCCTAAGCTGCATTTTTTTATTTTATTCGATGGACCCTAAACACCAATTAAACAGAAAACATCAACACAAGGACGCTTTCTGTTTTTTTAAGGAAACAACTAAAACAAAACCAAAAACAGAATTTTTTTTTTTTTTGTGAAGAAAAATCGGGGGGAAAAAAAAAAAAACTCACGCCTACGGCCCTACGCTTACGCTTACGTTTACGTACTTCCATTTCATAATCCTACAATTTGATTTCCGGACAACAACAGCAGTAACTTTTTATTTCTTTTCCTGCTAAGATCTCCGGCTTCAATTGTTGTTTAATTTGAGAATTCGAAACGTTTCGTTTTGAAAGCTTGTCGAGTTTAATTCATATCGATTTAGGAGTTTTTTTTTCGATATTTTTTTATGTCAATTCTCGACGGTTCCTGGCTTTGTAAGATCTGAAAGAAGCAGCGTCAACTGTTATGATCTTCTCAGGTTCGTAGAACTAACCGCATTTTGTTTCTAATTGTTGTTTGTATTTCAAAATTTCTGGTTTCTGCGGAACCTCAATCATTTGTTTGAATTTGTATGTTGCTCGTGGTTGTTTGCTTTTTGAGGAAGAACTGTGTGATTTAAAGGATTGGTTTTTGAGTTCTTTTTAGGGTTTCTCATTTTCTTTTTCCTCGAATTATACTAATTTGATAGCCAAAAAAAAAAGTTGAAATTTATGTGATGCTTGTTAAAATTGAAAATTTAGTTTAATTATGCTAAATATTTATTTTTTCGGTTCACATGAAATGTGGGTAAAGAAAAGAATATTTACAATTCATTATTTAGAAAAAGCTAGAAAGTTGGGATGTGTGAATACATACATAAAATATATTTACAATTCTCAAGTACGGATGCCTAAATGTAGATTTTGTACGGACGTGCTATCACACAATATTATGTTATAGTTTTTGTTAATTAACATTATGGTGTAATAATGAATCAGAGTTTTTGCGCATAAGAGAATAACTTATATTTCATGTGCAGATGCCCATAACTTTTAAAATGTAGATTCGTTGTACACACTATATCATCCTGCATTTTAAAAGTTGTGGGCATCAGCACTAGAGTCTTTTTCTCATGTGGACACGAAAATTCAGATTTCGTGCAGATCCACTATTACATCACATGGTGTAATAGTGAATCCGCATTTAGACATCCGCACCTAAGAATTATTTTATATATACACATATAAAAGTGCATGTGTGTTTTTTCCGGTTATTTGTTGTTGTTGCTCGTTCTATCTCATTGCATTTTAAATCTCATGTTTGTTGAGCTCCACAAAATTGGTGGGTTTTGTTTTGAAATTCATTGGTGTGGAGGTATTACCTTGCTATCTTTGTTATTCAAAGAATTTGTGTTTCCCTTGAACTGAGTTAGGTCATACATGACAGGAAGTGGGGTTACACATATTATATTGTACTTTGAGATGCACACTTTATAGTACATTGTAAACAAACTGTTATTAATTAACTTGTAGATTCTGCAGCAATGTGTCCATAATTGATTGCCAATGAATAATTCCAGTAATTCTCCTAGTGAGCCTATAGTAAAAATGGAATCAGAAGAAAATGGGGTATTTGACCACTCAACTGGAGCTCCTGCTGAAAATATAGAAGCTCTTGATCACAGGGCTGAGGGTAAGAAGTTTGTACTTTCTCTTCCCACTGACAAACACCTGCACGCATATGGCAGACATAATTGCGCTAATATTTGTTTTCATCCCTCTAAATCTCACCTGTGAAATTTAATTTAACATAGGTAATCAGCTATCAACACTTGTGGAATGGTTAAATGAGATGATGCCTCATATACATTTGCCACTTGGGGCTTCAGAAGAGAAACTTAGGGCGTGCTTGCTTGATGGCACGGTTTTGTGCTTTGTCTTGAACAAGTTGAGCGCTGATTCAGTTGAAATGGTTGGTTTCTTATTATGTTGATATATAGTACTAGTGTGATTTCATTTCCTTTTCTTGTAAAGGTTTCATTGTTTAACTTGAAGCTGCAGATCCATTTTGGATGCTGTTCTTTTCTACTTGAACATACACTTCCTTTTATACTTTAGGGTGCCAATTTTGAGCCTGGTCCTGTAAATGTCAAGAGGTTTCTTGCAGCTATGGATGACATGGGATTGCCCAGGTTTGAATTGTCAGATTTGGAGCAGGTACCTTAGAGTTTTCTTTGTTGCAGTTGTAGCATATACTGTTTCGATGTTTTCTGAAGCATGTCTCTTAGTTGGATTGCTGAATTGTAGAACCATGATGAACCAATCTGAATTGAGGCATGCATGGTTAGTCAGTTAGTCCTCAGCTGAGATGAGAGAGGTTCTGGGTTGACTCATTGGGCACATTTATTCTGCTGGCAATGATCTTTTTCAGCTTGGATTCATTATATATCATTATTGAAAAAGATCCTTGGATGTGATGCGGCTTTGCAGGAATCTTTCATCAAAAACTTGTTGTGCCAGACTCTTGAAAATGGGGACATATATTTCAACAATCATACAAATAGTAGTAGGAAATGCTCTGCTGTTTGCCTAAATATGTATTATATTTTGAGAGTGGTATGCAGATTTTGATATGAAATCTCCTTAGAAAGCTTGAAACTTATTTCTTACTGCAGTTTCACCACAAACAATCTTATAATACGATGTGTATGCCACATTATCAGTGCAAAAACATGCTTTCAAACTTTGATTTTGTACATGTTTTGTTAGAGAGTAAAGCATTGAATGCCTTACGTCTTTTAGGAAACAAAAAACTTGTGTTCATGTATAAAAAGCGAAGGTTGTAGCAAAAACCTGTAACCCAAAACCAAATTAGCTGAACCTGATTGAATATAGGTTGGAAGGGTGATTTCTTTTTTTTTACCAAGTCGGTATGCATACTGGATGAAAACCAACCTTCATTTTGGGTATTGGTTTATTTTGAGTTGTCCACATTGACCTGCACTTGGATATTTGGTACTAACAAGTTGAATTTTTAAGTCTTGCAGTCCTTTATTATCTCTTCTTTGGTTGTAACTCTTGATTCCTTCTTGCTCATTTCTATGATTATTTGAGATACTGTGCAGGGGAATATGGTGCCAGTTTTGCAATGCCTTAGATCACTTAGAGCAAGTTTTTCTTTCCGTGATGAAGAAGACACAATCCACGATCATTCTAGAAAAAGATGGAATGTGTCCAGGTTAGATAAATTCCCTGGCACAGAAGGGGAAGAGAGGCAGTGGATCACTTTAGATAGCAAATTTCAGCATGGTTTGCATGGTACTGCTACATCAGGTATGACTATTTTTTAAAATGATGGAGAAGAGTTGTTAACTGAATATGCGTTTGGTTGTTTGTTTGTTTGTTTTTTCCCTTCTTTTCCTAGAGTGTAGAATAGAAATCTTTTGCTTCTCTAGTACGTCTTATTTAGCATGAACTGCCAGCAGTGTTCAGGACAGAGACTGAAGGACTTGATATTATTTAATTTTTCATATTCATAATTATACTTTCTCATGACTATGTTGGCAATGTTGCTTATAAGATTTTGTTTTCTCAATATTATTTCATAGAGGAGTCTGCTTTGATGCATCATCTTGCACATACATTTCATGACGTGCTCCATCTGAAGGAAGGGGGTTATACAGATGTTTCTGATGTCAAAATTTTGGAATTTGTAAATTCAAGTTGCGTGGATGTAAGTTCCTCTGTTTCATTATCTGTCTGCTTATGATCAGAGCTCAGTCTCTGTTAAATTTTAGTGTTTATACAGAATCTTGAGTCACAATGTCATTCTAATGCAAGTTTGCAATTTGTTTATGCAGAATGCCTCGACTAAATCACTGTTCAGTATTGTGAATAGAATCTTGGACGAGTGCGTTGAAAGAAAGAATGGGGATGTACCTCATGTAGGACACTGTGCTTTCTTAGCGTGCCTTACTTTATACATCATTATATTGTTTTCCCCGATGCATATGGTATTTTGCACCCTAATTTGTAGCATTTACCCTTTTGTCCTCTCTCTTTTCTCTTCTTAGCGTGTGGCATGTCTACTGAAGAAAGTTGTGCCGCTGATTGAAAGAAGAACTGCAACTCAATATCAGAATTTCAAAAATGTAAATTGCTCTAAATAATTATGTCTAAAGCATATTTCCTAATGAACTGCTTCCAAATATTTCATGTTCTTATTGTTCGATCCTGCAGCAAAATAATCTTTTTAGGGCTCGTGAGGAGAAATACAAGTCAAGAATTAGAGTACTTGAAACCCTGACAGTGGGGACTACAGAGGAGAACCAGGTTCTTCATTACCAGTCTGGGGTTGTTTGGCTTAGCTGTTTATTTACTTTGTTTTATATATGAACTCATCTTTATAACTTTTTGTAGGTTTTTGCTAACCAACTGGAGCGAATAAAGGTGTGGTTCAACTCAAGTCCCTTGTTTATTTCACAATGTCTTGCATGGCCTTGATATAGTTTCCTTAAATCCAAGTGGTTGCTATTGCAAAACTCCTACGGATGTTGATTCTTTTGTCCTCAGTTTTCAATCATGCTGCTTCTCTTATTATTGAGCATGATTTCGCTACATGTTTAAGGTGAAAAGCTTCAGAATTACTTGTATTTCTTGCTCCTCACGTGGCTTAATGTGTACTAACAAGACTATTTGTTTTTGAGAATGAAATGCTTTCCTCCCTTAATTTCACTCTTGAAGTATCTAGAAATTATTGACTTCTGTCCTGTATATCTTCCATTTGCATTTCTCATGTTCTATAAAGTTGTTATGGTTGATGATAACTTAAAAGTTCTTACTATAAACCTAATCATTTTATTACTGTGGTTTTTCATCTGCCCTTATAGATGAATAGACTGTCATTTCTCTCATTTGATGTTTTTTTAGTATGCCATAATATGTAAATGTAACAAAAAATTAAATTAATAATAAATGACAGTAGTTGCCATTGGCTTTTTAGTTAGTGATAACCGGGAACTTCATTATGATGAAATACTTTGTGTTTTATTTATCTTCTTGTGTTGTTGTATTATGTTGATTATTGCTTCTTGTTGCTGTAGACTGAGAAAATCAATGTAGAGCAGAAGGAAAAGCTTGAAGAGCAGAATGCACTTAGATTAAAAAAAGAGAATGATGATCGTGATATTGAGATTTCAACATTGAAACAAGATTTGGAATTGGCCCAAAGGACGCATGAATTGCATTGCTTGCAATTGGAAGAGCAGATTTATGAAATTAAAATTCAGTCACAAAAGAAACTAGAGGAACTTGAGTGTCTTTTGACAGTTTCAAAGAAGAAAGTAGAAGAACTTGAGTCACTATCTGAATCAAAATCTCAAAGATGGAAAAGGATAGAGTGTTCTTACCAGAACTTTATGGGATGTCAGCTTGGGGTTATACAGGTCTGTTTTAATAGTTTGTTCTTGCAGTTTTGGTGCATTGATGCTTATTCCAGTGACATGACAATTATCTCATTGATTAGGATTTGAGGGTAGCATTTGAGTCCACAAAACATGAAGTCTTGGAAACAAAAAAGAATTGCTCAAAGGAATTTGATTGCTTGGGTAAGAATGATAACTACGATCATTTTAGCTTAGTTTGCTATCAATCTGTTGTTCTGCTACTGGTTGGACACTCTCTCATGATGGCCACCGTCTTAATTTAATAGGTCTAAACCTTAAACGGCTTGTAGATGCTGCTGAAAAGTATCATGTAATTCTAGCTGAAAATCGAAGACTGTATAATGAAGTTCAGGACTTGAAAGGTACATCATGTGGTACAAATTTTGTTTCGTTTGTTTAGAGACTAGCTTGATGTTTATATTTTCTTTTCCAAACAGGAAATATTCGAGTTTATTGTCGAATAAGGCCATTCCTTCCGGGTCAAAGTAAAAAGCTAACAGCCATGGAATATATTGGTGAGAATGGTGAATTAGTGGTCTCAAACCCCTTAAAACAAGGAAAAGACAGTCACCGGCTCTTCAAGTTTAACAAGGTTTTTGGTCCAGAAGCCTCTCAAGGTTGTAATTTATTGATGTCATGTGATTTGATGACTAGCTATGTCATTCTTGTGGCCATAGGTTCAATTTAGTTGCAATGAGTAGGAAAAAGTTCTGACTTGATCACTTAAATGCCATATGATGACAGAGGAGGTTTTCTTAGAGACTCGGCCATTGATACGATCTGTTCTAGACGGGTATAATGTTTGTATATTTGCCTATGGACAAACTGGGTCTGGAAAAACCTATACAATGGTGCGTAACTTTTATGCATAATTTATGTGAAAAGTTTTGATACTTAAAGCTTTGACCTGTTCACATTTTGTTCCTTTGTTCTTTTCTCATTTTTAAAATCCCTAGAGTGGGCCTTCCATATCATCAACAGAAGATTGGGGTGTCAATTATCGAGCCTTGAATGATCTTTTCCAAATCTCAGAAAGTAGGAAAAATTCCATTCTCTATGAAGTTGGTGTTCAGATGGTTGAGATTTATAACGAGCAAGTTCGTGATCTACTCTCAAGTGATGGTGCACAAAAAAGATATCCTTTATTAATTGGTCTTGTTCATTCTTCCCTCATTCTTAAGTTTTCAACTCCAGACATTTTCTTGGCTGGGTAATATGATTATTTATTTTTTGTTCATTTTTTCTTGTTTTGCATGTACACTGAAAGTTTATTTTCCATCTTTTTCAATTTGTGTATCATTTGTCATTGTCCGGTCAACAGTTATGGCAGTATTGTCTGTTTTGCTTTGTTTATTGGCTTTGATCACAGTTTTAAGGATTTCTATGTTTCCCTTGACTTGCACACACTTGGGATTTGGAATGCCACCCTACCAAATGGGTTAGCTGTTCCTGAAGCAAGTATGTACTCGGTTCAATCAACCACAGATGTCCTTGAATTAATGAATATTGGGTTAATGAATAGAGCTGTATGTACTACGGCGCTTAATGAAAGAAGTAGTCGATCCCACAGGTTGTATTTTCTTTATTGATTTTGTAGGCAAACTATTCCTCTTGTTATTTGTGTTGAGGTTGTAACCACTTACTTCTCTGGTGCAGCGTTCTTACCATACATGTTCGTGGCACAGACCTGAAAAATGGTGCTATTTTGCGTGGCAGCCTACATTTGATAGATCTTGCTGGTAGTGAACGGGTGGATCGTTCTGAAGCAACTGGTGACAGACTTAGGGAGGCACAACATATAAACAAATCACTATCAGCCCTTGGAGATGTAATCTTTGCTCTAGCACAAAAGAATCCTCATGTCCCCTATAGGAATAGTAAACTGACTCAAGTACTTCAAAGTTCTTTGGGTAATAATTTGATTTTTGCTGTGGAGAACACATAATTTTCTGCATACCATCCTAGTCATTTGCTCATGTCTATATGAATGACTTGTGTTTTGCAGGTGGTCAAGCGAAGACCCTTATGATGGTGCAGCTTAATCCTGATGTAGATTCCTATTCTGAAACCATAAGTACCTTGAAGTTTGCTGAGAGAGTTTCTGGTGTTGAATTAGGCGCTGCACGGAGCAATAAAGAGGGAAGAGACGTTAGAGAACTCATGGAACAGGTTATTGTATTGTTTTTAATTATTGTGACTTAAACTCACCCTCCCAGGCAAAATGATGTCTTTTAAAATTTGGCTTAAAGTCCAGGAAGTCTGCTATGCAGATCTCAATATCCATAACAATCCCATTATTCTGAATCCCTCAACTGCACATTAAGTTCTATACTTCTGTTCAATCTGTCTGTTTGGGAAGTATAAGCAATTGATTGTCAGAGGGGAATTATTGGGACAAAACTGATGAGTCTTGTTCTAAAATTTATTTTTTTCATCCCATGTTATTTTCATTTTTTTAGTTTTGATTTGGTCTTGCAGGTTGCATCTCTTAAGGACATAATCACAAAGAAAGATGAAGAGATTGAGCGGTTGCAGGTTCTTAAGGCTAATGTCAGTGGGGTGAGGCATCGTGTGCGCTCGTTAAGCCACGGGCGTTCCTCTTCATCTCCAAGAAGACATTCTGCGGCAAGCCCTCGAGCAAGTCAAAGATCGCCTGTGGGGACAGGCCCGGGACATAGTGACAAAGCAGCTTCCGATATGGACAATTGCTCAGACTACAGTGACAAACGCTCTGAAGCTGGTTCACTGCACTCATTGGAGGACATTGGGCATCAGAAGGAATGTCTCTTTCCATCAAATGTTGCTATTGGGGATTTGGGTCAGAATTTAACTGAAGACTTTGAACTCTTGGGCTTTGGGGATGATGTCTCTGAGGAGAGATTGAGTGACATATCTGATGGTGGTCTTACTATGGGAACAGAAACTGATGGTTCAACCAGTGTGGTGGAGTTCATCCTTTTCCCTGAACCTTCAAAACCAACTGAGAAATCAGATAACACCAAAAAGTGAGTATTTTCAACTTAATATTATGATTACTACTAAAATTCTCTTTTGAGTTCAGTAGGATTTTCCACATTCTGATAGACTGATACTTTGCATTCTTTTATCAGTGCAAAAATTTCGTATCTTTATTTCACCCATTTGGTAGATCAGAAATTAGTTCAAAGAATTAGTTTTTTCTTTTCTTTTCTTTTTTGTTTAGTGTTGTGGGGGGGGGGGGGGGGTTGAGGAACCTTGGGCTTTCGGTAGATTGTCAGTTATATAATTGTGGTTCATGATTACTTCGCTAAATTTGTTTTGTACCCTTTTGAGGTTTTGACCTTTTGCTTCTGTTTTGGTTGGGTCATCAGCCCGATGCCTGAACTTCTGGAGTTTGTATGGCTGATATTATCATCTATTTTTAATGAGTGAAGATGGCAACTTTTTACAAATGCTCTTTCAGAACCATCTGAACCCTTAAGATCATGCTACTTACATCAACTAATGAGTTGCACCAAATGACTCGAAGTGATGTTTGATGGATGCATGTCTTGAGCTATTGGGTACAACCCTTGGGTTGGATTAAGTCTTATAATGTAACTTAGCGACACCTGCATTTTTTATTCTTGAAATCAACTGCTATATATTTCAATATAATAGTACAAATTAATTTTTTTTTTTTCATTAACATGTGCAAACACACTATTAAACTGGAAGTGGCTTTATTATTGTTGACTTTAGTGGTTATTGCATCACATCATTTAGACAAATCTGTTATCTTATCCAGTTTTTGTGGTTGAATGCAGATCCGGTCTTCCATCCAAACATCCCAAATGCGCACCACAAAAGCCAGTGCCAAAAAATTCTTCACGTTTTTCATTGACGAAAGGCGCCTCAAAAACTCCATCAAGTATGTGTGCTCGAATGTATTTTTGCCAAGGCTAGGATGAATTAATTTGATTTCTTTATATTATAGTATCCCTTCTCCTCCGATTTCTCTCCTAACTGTTTCCAATTGTCTTGAAATATGTCAGGTTCTCGAAAACCAGTTGCTGGCAGTTCCTCTTCAACCAAGAACCCCAGAAGATGGCATTAAATTAGAACCATATTAGTAGACAGTAGTAAAATGATAGTCCCAGTTTAGTGTGTAATTTTGATCGGGCTCATCACTCTTGACCTTCAATTCTTTGGCTTATCTCATAAGATCTTTGTATTGGCAGGGTTAGGTGGGAGTATCTCTCTCTCTGTAACATATACTGAAGACAGTTCAGCTCAATGTAAGTTTATGTGTAGCGTTTGATGTTTTGCTCATATTTAATCTGTTTTAGTCTCTCTTTTAGTGTTATCCTCTTGCCATCAAACTAATAGGACGCGTCCGTTATATTATATACATACCTCCGCAAATAGAGTGTTCATTTTACAATAACTGTAGTTTGAAAATTACAACAAGATAATATGCTAAATAATACCTTAGTTTGCAGAGGATCCAACAAAAGAAAATCATTATGCTCCTCATAAATTGTCTTTAGTCACATTCAGGACCGAAACTAAGTGTAAGAATTTGGGAAAGGGCGGGCAGGCAAAAATATAAATAAAAAAAGAGAAGATAGAGAGGGGTTAAATTGAGAGTCAGTTCGTTGTTACTTCGTTAGGCATCCTCAGAATCACAATAATTATGATATATCTCCTAAATAAAGTTTGTTACTTGCATATTACAGCCCTCTGAAAAAATCTTGATTGTGTTGTATAAGTACAGTTTTGTGCAAAGGGACAAGGATCCTTTTCTTATTTCTTTTTTCATTTTTTTAATTTTTTTTTGTTAAATGAATGGGTAAGATTGAATTTCAAAATTTAATATTAACAGTCAAATTATTTTTTTATTTTATTTATAATTAAAATAATTTTTATAATTAAATTTAGTAAACAAGAAGAGATTAAGAGAGGAAATTAAAAAAAAAAATTAAGAACCTTAATCCTAATGCAAGCGTGAGTGATTTTAGGCATATATAAGAAGGAATCATGTCTACTACATTCATGACAATATCAGTATGAAAATATCAACATGGTAGACAAACATACGACATATGTCAAAGTAGCTAAGTTACTCCACAAGCCATGACATGGAATTTTCTTTTTTATTTTATTTGGAGGCGTCAAAGGAAAAGTAATTAATTTTTTAGGAGTTCTCTATCTTACAGCTTGTTGTAAGGTACATTTCTTACAGATATAGTGTTGTGGTGGGATCCACAGCACTGTAGTTATGAGAAGAGTAACTTATAGCAAGTTGTAAGTTAGACATTTCTAATTTTTTTATTGTCTAGTGAACACTGAAATTAAATTGAAGTTAAACGGCCACTTGTTTGCCGGTTGTTTCAGGCAAGCAAGACCAAATAATTTGTTACTGGATTATAATTGCTTGTCACCTTAATAATATGCACCCTTAAGTGTTGCAAATATGTGTAAACATCTTTTTTTTATATAAAAATTTTATTTACAAAAATTCTGTTTAAATAAAGTTTTATTTGATAAATTATATTAGAGAGATCCTTAGTCATAGTGTTTTCCTTCATTGCCTCATACATGTAGTTACTATTAAAAATGAATGAATTAAAAATGAATGAATCACCGAATTATTGTTAAGTATTCGCAACACAAACTAGTAAAAACTATGGAAACAAAACAATGGGAATCGTGTTTGCCGTCAATTTGCCAAATAAGAATCAAACAGACAATAGCCAACAAATTATTAATTGTGGAAATGGGTCAGTTAAATTTTTAGAATACGAACGTTTCATTTGTGATTTTGAAAGTTAATATTTAATTTTAGTGTTTGATAAATTTTTTAAATTATTTTCAATAAAATCTCTTCATCCTGCATTAGATTTTGAAAAATAATGAAGTAGAGATTTTTAAAATCTAATTTTGATACTAAATTTTATACTTAATACAATTCATATGTATCATAACATATTTTTTAATAAAATAAAATAAAATATCCTTTTTAATTAGGAGATAAAATCATCGTCGTCGTCGTTGTTGTTATTATTATTATTATTATTATTATTATTATTATTATTATTGAGATAACAAAATAATAAAAACTATTTATTTTAGTTATCAATTATTATATATACATATATGTTTATAACTACATAAATTTTATTCAATATTATGTTAATTGTAATTATTTGCATTCTTATAGTAGTTCAATAATTGAGCATTGTTTAATTATTTCCATTCCATTAATATATGGTAATGATCTAAATAATTTTTATTTTATTCCTAGTAATACTAATCGATGAATCACCTTCTTTCGTTGCTGTCAAAGCTAATTACCATATATGAGTGGTTTAATATCTAAAATAGTTAAATTAATATTTTTTCCTTTTTTTTCCAGTACAGGACATATTGCCAAACATTAATTACAAAATGAATAAATAAACAAAGAAAATACGCAAATGAATTGTTTGGCATGCAGGTGTATTATTTCTTAGTGAACCCGAGAATTTATTGGTTGATGCAAATTAAGTAGAAGATCTGCCCCTGACAAATATGAAAGCAGTAGACTAAGGTATATAAATCTTGTTCCAGCATATACATGGTATAAAATCAGCAAATTAACATGCCATTTTCGTAATTCTCAGTTGTCAAATCGATAAAATCTTCCTCGAGCATACGAAAATAAACTCAACGGTTCTAATCGACCATTTATGAATTTCTTAGCGGGAAGACTGATCGATTATCTAACACATTCTTTCCTTATAAGATACAGTCTAGAGGAGCAAACTCAATAATCAAATCAGAATCAAACCCATATTATTATTATTTGCAAAGCTTTACCATCTTCGGTTCTGGCTCTGAAAGCATGGAGGCTGCATTCAAATCAGCCTTTTTCCTGAGTCTCCTTGCGTGGTCAAGTCCGTTCTTTATTTATTTATTTAAATTTTTTTTTTTGGGTTTAACCCGCCCTTTGATTCCATGATACATCTCATCTGCATGTTTGTGCTTATGAGTAATTAAGTAGTAACGCGAGATTGGTTAACCATATAACACGAAGTTAATTATTAGGCTAGCGCAGCTAATGGGGGCATATATATTTTAATTGATTGATAAAATAATTCATAAAGAGGAAATGTTTGGGGTGCATGCAGGTGTGCTGTTTTGGATATCAACGCCAGCAGCTGGGCTAACCCCTTGTACCGGTGATGATGACTGCCGGACGGTACATGAACCCCCTTGCGACCGTCCCTTGCGCTGCAGTAATTGGAATCTCTGCGACTGTCCTCCCGTTCTTCGTCGCATTCCCATGCCTTAATTTCATCTTTCTGCGACTAATTAATATCGCGCCATCTGTTATTATTACATTATCTTAATCTCGCATTATCAAATCCACCATCAATAATAATAATTACTGCTGCTTTTACACATATAAAAATTGTGTGCAACGATTACAAACCATCTCCATATGATTTTGCTCGTTCGATTTACAGTGAGGACTCGAATGAAGACAAGAATGAACTACACCGCACACACCAGAGGACCCCGTCCGAACCCGGGCCCGAACCCGGGCTCAGACATTTTTTTTTTTTAAAAAAAACCCTTTTGAATTGTCAAATATGGTTCCAAAAATTGTCCTTTACTTTTAGGAAGGAAGCTTCCGCGGACGACCTCAAAGTTGAAGCTACGTGACCAGACCACGCACGATTATACCAAATTCTCCAATCAGGAGTCTTGTGCGACTCGCATCTCTCTCTTTCTCTCTTTTAATCATTCGGAGTCACCAGACTCCTCACCCGCCCAATAAGACGCGAACGGAACCACACGATCGGTTATGAATCACGCCAGAGGTTAAATCCATACGGTACACCCTCCAACACTGGAATTTTCCTAGTAATTTCTCCACTTGGCTCTCTCGCTCCCTTTTGAAAGTTGAAACCCTCTATATATATAATTAAACCCCCCACGCGCACGCTTAAACCCTTCGTGAAATGAAATAATACAATAAAAAGGGGCACGTCAAAATTTTTCCCGAGAAAATGAATCCCACCCATTCATTCCCACAGTTGAGAAATCGTTTTGAGTTCCGATTTATTTAGCCGCAATGACAAGGAGGCCCGAAGCTGCTGGCTTTGGAATGAAAAATGGAGAGCAAGTGAATGGTGAGTTTGTTCACGTGGTATATCTCTGTTACATTCTGGTCAAATGAAATTATTTATTCGCGTTAGCCTCTATGAATCCAGAAATATTGGAGCAATTTTTTATTTTTTAATTTTTTTCACGGTTGCAATTATACCTTAACTTAAAAATGCGTGGCTTCGGCTGCTATCACGAGCAAATTATATGAATTAACATGTTGTTAGTTTTGCACTTATTAATGCAATTTTATTAATTTCATTTGCAGTTACTTTTACAGTTTCAAGGGTGTAGGAAGACTTGAAATTATGGGTGGATATATGAAACAAGCTAGAAGAAGTACTTTTTCAGTTTCAAGGGTGTAGGAAGACTTGAAATTATGGGTGGGTATATGAAACAAGCTAGAAGAAGTGATCAAAGTTCAATCAAATGCAGGTGTAATCCAGTCGAAGGGGCATCCTTTGAACTTGCTGATTTTGTTGGCAAAGAGGATGCTCCTGCTCTCGCGGATAACAGTAAACATATCAACAAAAAGGCTGAACCAAAGTCCTCCATGGTACTGAGCACAGCCCAGCTACTAGCTGCTGTTGGCCAGATTTGGGATTCTGCAAATAAACTTGCTATTTTCCGTCCCAAGGGTAACTTTATCAACAGTCATAGTGAATGTAAGAAGGGGGTCTTGGGGAATTTGGATAAGGACGAAAATGGCTGGGCACGTCTTTCAGCTGACAGTAAATACTTCTGTGTTGATGTTAGCAGTGCTGGCCTATTTTCACCTATGGTGCAGCCAAATCTAGAGTTTCTCAAAGTAACACAAAAGATGTCTATGTTTGACTCTTGTAGTAAAATGCATACTCATTCAACGTTCTGGACGTTTCTACAGAGTGGTACCAGCTTAAGTAATGATACTGGTGGTTGGGGACTGGCAGGTGCAGGAACACCATATCAATTGGGGAATGTTCATCGATGGATGACAGAAAAATTTCCAGCTGGATTTAGGTATGCTGACAGCATCCCTGAGAGTGAGAAAAGAGAAGCTGGTGAACAGTGCATTCTTGGAGATACCACCAGCCGTGTAGGGGCTTCCATTTCAGGGGAGACACTTAGTCCTGCTGGTAAGTTGGCCACCGAAGATAATAATGAGTCAGATTTAAGCAAATCCAAAGGTCAGTCATCTTGTGTTAATGCAAAATTGATGATGAGTACACGGACAACCAAATCTCTGCTTTCAGATTATTTTCTCAAAGACATCTCTGATATGAAGGAGGATTGCAACGTTACAAGGCAACCATGCTCAAGTCTTTGTGCTGATTATTGTATTAACTCTGTAGCCTCGTCTAATGGTACATGTGAAAAATGTCACCATCTGATGGATGGTGATGCACTTCTTGAAAACAAAAGGAATCAATCTGATAAGAGTGTTGTTGAGGATGAAAATAAAATGGAGTTTCACTTACTGAAAACTGAGAAGCCTCGTCTTTCGCTTGCTAAGCAAGAGCATGCTTTTGCAGGGGCATTGGCTGGTGTATTTGTTAGCCTTTGTCTACATCCTGTTGATACAGTTAAGACAGTCATTCAATCTTGCCATACAGAGCAGAAGTCTATCTGTTACATTGGAAGATCCATTGTTTCTGAACGAGGTATGATGTTTCTGGGTAACTGATCTGGCCTGTTTGTCCACCCCCCCCCCCTCCCCCTCTTCTTCCTCATTTCTTAAAATACTGAGATGATTTGAATTCTAATATGTCGACTTTACTATAAGGCCTCCACTAATTGATGGCGATATCATGCAGGTCTAACCGGGCTTTATCGTGGAATTGCTAGCAATATTGCATCTTCAGCTCCAATATCTGCTGTTTATGCTTTTACGTATGAATCAGTTAAGGGGGCCTTACTTCCTTATTTCCCCAAGGTAATCTGAACTTCAAACCTTCTACTTTGAGCATCTTCTCCCTTTTCTCTCTTTTGGATTGGCTCTGAGTGCTTGCATGTGCATGTACAAAACTCTATCCCTCCATTTTCCCAATTAATGATCATAGGATGGGGGAAAGAGGAAAAAAGAGAGTGTTGCAAGATAAGGAGAGCTTTGGATTTTTGCACATAGCTTATGATATTAATTTTAGTATAATGCTCATCTACTTTTCAATAGCTTTCTTGATTTCTCTCACACAGGAGTTTCACTCTTTAGCCCATTGCACGGCAGGTGGTTGTGCAAGTGTTGCTACTTCTTTTATTTTTACTCCTAGTGAACGCATAAAGCAGCAGATGCAAGTTGGTTCTCGCTATCGTAATTGCTGGTACACTCTTTGAGTTCTTGGGTTTATATCTGCCAATAACAATACATTAATGTCAATCACTTATGTTGATACATCTTTCAAGCATTGTTTTCAGATTAACTTTCTCCTCAACTTTAAATCCTCAATACATTGCCCATTTTAATAGGTCTTTGCTAATTTCGGTGGACATTTATTTCAGTTTCTGCCATAGTTTTGTAACTATTTTGTTCTGGTTACTTAGCAATCTGTCTTTGTAGGAATGCATTGGTTGGAATAATTAAAAATGGTGGCTTGCATTCATTATATGCTGGTTGGGGAGCTGTACTTTGCAGGAACGTTCCACACTCAATCATTAAGGTAGGTCTACTGAAACTAGAGTGGCGTATGTGCTACGTACAACTTTTATTCTCACCAGACGTGCTGTGCTTATGTGTCTGTAAGAGCAAAAAGAAAATTGCAAAAAAGAGAGATGATTTGGAAAAAAACACCTTAACTGGTAGAATAGTGGAAAAAGTGGATCAAATTGAGGTGTGACATTGTCGTGATCAACTCTAAGGAGTTTTAAGACAGATCCATAAGAGACTAGTTTAACGAGTGAAACAAATATCTATCTCTGTGGTCATTATGTTGGAGAAGTTTGATATATATATATATATATATATTTCATTTTGATTTCATATGCCCTTCTTTTGGTAACTTGGTTTTTCTCTTGGGTCATTTAAGCATGTAATTTTGAAGTGACCTCACTTCTCCTTGCAGTTCTATACATACGAGAGCTTAAAGCAAATGATGTTGCCATCGCTAAAACCTGGTGCTCAACCCAACACCATACAAACGGTTTGTCCTTCTTCCCAATGTGTGATAATCCTGTTCCTCTGGCTCTGGCTGAGATAAATTTGTTTCAGCATTCTTCAAAAGACTTATGCAGGATCTGTTATTTTATTACTGCAGCTAGTTTGTGGAGGAGTGGCTGGATCTACTGCTGCCTTGTTCACAACTCCTTTTGATGTTGTGAAAACGAGATTACAGACACAGGTTTGTAGTTTTAGGCATTAGTTCATTGACTACCTTCATGTTTTTCTTGACTAAAATTTTTAGGTTCAGACGATAAAAAATTTGATGATTCCCGACTTCTGAGAGTAACTTTGAATATTTTTAAACCTTATAATGGGGCTTTTTGTCTGTCTGATTAGATTTTAAGGATACTCACTTGCAGCTGTAATATTGCTCAAGCTGTCTATTTTAATTGCTTTCTTTGAAGTTTCAATACATTAAAATTTTAGTGGGCATTTCCCAAAAGATGGGAAAAAATAAAATTACCAGAATGTAAAAAGACTGGAGTTGATTCACGCTAGGGGCAATGCACAAGTTGTAAGGATATCTGGATTGGATTACATTTTTACTCCACTCCATGATATCTGGTTATCATAGTTCTGGATCATATGTCAAATTTACGCAATCAGTCATTCTGCAGATTCCTGGATCTACAAGCCAATACAGTAGTGTGTATCATGCCCTCCAAGAAATAGGCAAGCGTGAAGGTTTGAAAGGTCTCTACAGGTACTACATCTGCACACTCTTTCTTCTCGTATGTTTTATAATTACAATGGATCAGTAGAATAGTTTATATCAAGCTATCTACTTGAGGTATTCTATATGCTATGAATTTTACCAGTTTCATTTTGGGACTATCTAGTTCTTGCAAGGTGGTACGTTTACCTTTATTAATGTAATCTACTATGATGTTACAATAGCCTTTCATGTATTTGTCATCAGGGGATTGATTCCTAGATTGGTTATGTATATGTCCCAAGGAGCGCTCTTCTTTGCATCCTATGAATTTTTCAAAGGAGTATTTTCTTTGGAGGTGCCGCATCTTAGTACACTGAGAATCCAGCACGAACAAACCAAAGAAAATGATGCAGTATCATCAGAATCTCTATTTCCTTCTACATCATTAGCACCACCTGCAGCATCACCATCACAACCAAGGCTGCACCATCGATACTCATGACTGTTTGAGAGCACATAAGCACACATTTATTTAGTGATGACTTGATCATAAAAATAGGAGAAAGTCGTCTACTGATCAGATTCTTTTTGCCCTCCCCATTCACCTGACATCCATTCGTAATTGTAAACTGCTGTTTCACACAAATCTGAAACAGAAGTATCCCATTTATCTTACCTTTAATGTAAAATGTTTAGGAAGAGGGGGAAAAAGGAAACGAAAGAAAAGAAAAGAAGCAGGGTACCACAATTTTAATTGTGCCATTGATCTGATTTTATCATTGAATTTTTCCATAAAATTGAAATGCAATTTTGCATAAAAATCTCCCATTTCTTGAATTTAGTGGGAGTCAACATAATTATGGTGTTATTTCTTGGATTGAATTTAGTAGGAGTCAACATATTTACGGTGTTTTTATTTCTTAAATTGAAATGAAAGAATGATCCTGAGAGAATTAATCTTTCATTTTCAAGATTGATCATTTTGGGTCAAAAAAAATCTAAAATATCCATTTTGTCTTCAATTGAAAAATATATTATAATTAATTAATATATTGTTATAATTAATTAATTTTGATTAAATAATATATTATAATATATTAATTTATATATTTTAAATATTATTATTGTTGTTATTAAGGATGAAGATTCTTACAATTAATTAATATATTATAAACAATAATTAATCATTATAATAATTTTTTAATAAATAATCACAATTAAAATATAAAATTATAATTATGAAAATAGTTCATTTAACATTTTTAATAATTTATTACAATTTAACTTATTGTGATTTTGACTCTAAAACAAAATAAATATACTATAACAATCTAATTAATTCTAATTTTAATTTTTATAATTTAAATAAATAATTTATTTTTATTCTTATTTTATATTTCTATTCTAATTTTTATTTTTCTCAATTTTAATCTGTTCTAATTCTCTCTTTATAAATACACCATTAAAGTTTATAATAATATCTCATTGCTTATCCGATAAATCATGATTTGATCGTGCATGTGTTTTTTATTATTGGCGGACAAGTTGGTGCATCTGCAGGTCATTGTGAACCCCTCGAGCACAAGCAGCAATTATTATTAGTTAGCAATAATGCCCCCTACACATTTGAATGGCGGCAGATGACCGACAGCAGGGGTGGGTTGTTGTTTCTTTTTTTTTTCAACACTTATGTCAATTAAAAAAAATCAAAACCATCAAAAGAGAAAGTCGTTGTAGTATAGTGGTGAGTATTCCCGCCTGTCACGCGGGCGACCCGGGTTCGATCCCCGGCAACGGCGCGAATTGTTTTTCCTTTCAAGGATTTCCTTTCATCTCCCAAAAATTAGATTCAGCATAATCCGTAGAAGTCTCTGATGATGCACACAATAATTGAATTATTGAAGAAAGGGCACGACTACAATAGCGAAATAGATGTGAAGGACAGAGAACAAACACTGGACCGCGTTATGCATTTTTTCATTACCCAAAAAATAAAAATAAGGCTCTTTCGCTGGCAATGTATGAACTTCTTGGCTCCAATAAAGCAATGAGAACATTCAAGCACCATTTTCTGGGGTGTAGAAGCCACTTCTCTTTAGCACCATATGCTGGATATAATACATACAAAATGTATAACAAAAGTTATTATGTTCAACAATTGATTTCCCCTCCCTATCAAGTAACAATATGGACAGTATTCTGATTCTGTTCTAAACTCTTTAACTATAATGCAGAAGGACAAAAGCGATTGTACATGAAAGATTTTGCTGGGGCAGTGTAGTAAACCCCTCAGCTTTGGGGCATGAATCGGCAAATTTTATCACCAAGCCCCAGTTGGGAAGTGTTTGATGAAGCCATTTAGCTTCAATGAGCATTTTGTTGGGTCTATGTCAAAATTTACTTAATGCCTACTTCCTCTCTTTCCTTTCAGTCCTCGTCATGAGGAAATCTGTAGAGGAACTCGCCAGAGAAAGCATATTAGCTTTTAACCCAATTGAACCTGCCAGGTCTAGGGACTCTATACTCTTGCAATCGGAGAGAAAGGAGGGTTAATCACGTAAGACTGGGGGATGTCTTCAGCCCTTTTTGTGAATTTCTTCTTCTCCTCCTCAGTGACTGCTTCAATCAAGAATTTCACTTCATCCTCAATAATCACTTTCAGTGAATTGCAACATGGCCATTGCATGCTTCTCTCCTGAGCAGCAGCAATAGAAGCTTCTGAACCATGCAATATCCCAACACAAATGGAAAATGCTTGTAAAGTGGATAACTGAGCATGGAAATCAACTGCATATAGCCCCTCCTCAAGAAACATCATGGTTAAAGCTGGTGTGTTCTCTTTAGCTCCCTGCATATAAATAAAAAACAAAAACTTGTGAGAGACTGATTTTATAAAGAATGCTTCCAAACTGCCTACTTCTGGATAGACACCAAAATGCTATCTAGAATTTTTGAAGACTACTCTAAGATGAGCATATATGATATAAACAGAAATATTGTATAAATAAGCTGATGGAGATTAAATGCAAATCCAAGAGTACTTTACTATATGCTGTGCTCATAGTATATGCATTTGGAGGATATTATTGTTTATCTCAAAACAGTAGCATAAAGGCCATGTAAATTCCACCCCATCCAGTGCACTAGGTTCAGGTAAAACATTGATTTTAATATTCAACGAACTTCTTCCCTTCAAGATTTCATGTTTGGAATCTTTCTGTATACAACTGCTATTTCTTTTTCTTTTAACTCTAAATAATATGAAATTCTATCTTTCTAATTATCCAAGCTACAGAGGCATCAAAGCAAAAGCTTACCCGAGCGAAGAGTTCAAAAGGCTGCTGATTGTCCAGCAGTGGTCTATCTTCATCACACTGAATATTGGTGTCGCTAAAAACAGTAAGAGGGCAGGCCATATCCCAGCCACCACAATCACAGCCTCCACCCAGCCTCCATCGATCAAGTAATGAAGAAGGGCCCGGGCTTTCAGCACTCGGTAAACCATGGTTCCCAGTTGGAATTACTACCTTTACCTTCTCCGAACATTTGATTTCAAGTCGGTCTTTTTGCCTCTGCTCAACCATAGAGAGGTTGAGTAGATTCGAATGCAGTTTATCACTAATTTTGTGCCCCTCATATTTCATGCGCTCTCTTTTCTCAAAAGGCATTTGAATGACAATGGCTGCAATTTCAAGGTTCGGATGCAAATCACCTGAGGACCATGGGAATGGATTTGATTTATTAGAAAAACCAATGTTTGCTTGCTCTTTGAATTTCACCGAGTTAGACTCATTACTTCCCTCAATGATGCCTTGATTGGTATCCTTAGGAGGTGTAGCATCAGATGAACACTTCAGAAGTTCTTGAGCAGAGACACTTTGACTTGCATGTGCTATATCATACAATACAAACTCTGTCACCATAGAGTTGTCAAAAACCCCACCCTCTCTTAGTTCCGTGCATATATAGCAGGAAACCTGCATCTGTCCCACCATTGAGTACTCTTTGTTGCAATCATTTGATCCCCACCCACTGGCGTTGCTTCTTTTTCTACCATCAAAGGAGTGGAAGGTATATACCCAATTAAAAGCATTATCAGCTTTCCATGTCCTAGCCACAATAACTTCTTCTGGGGAATTCAAAGAGAACTCAAAAAAAGGTACCCCTTGCTTGTGTTCCAACTTGAGAAGGCCATGTAGGTGAACTGGTGAATGTGCCACAGCTAAATGATGCTTATCTTGCTTGACAATGGGATAAGTGAATTCTGAATTTTGAGCTGTATTAGAAAAATCATTCAACAAAGATTTCCTAAATGCCCTTTCCCTTCTCACATTTTCTGACCCAATTTTTTTGACTTGATTATGTTGCACTGCATGACATGAAGGACTTCGTACCAACTTGGACTTCATCAATGGATCAAACATCTTTCTGATAGGGTTAAAACGAGTCTTGGAGCTAGCTCTTGAGGAGTTATCACTCTCTGATGGAGATGGTGGATAGGTTATCTCCACTTTAGCAGAATGAGACTTCTGAAATGTCAAAATTGTGTCTCTTTCAAGGAGGTTGTTACCATCATTCAGAGGACCAACAACCTCACCGCATCTGAAATTCAAATCCTCAACTGTATCTCTCCTTGGAGTTTCAGCAGATTGTTTTTCTCTTGCATCCAAATTCAGACTGAATTCAATGAAATTGCCTGCTGGACACAATTTTATAAAAGGCTTGCAAACAGATGATGTCTTTGAGGTTGCGTTTACAGACATCACTGAGGTTCTCTTCAGGGAGCTTTCCTCATCTGAACTACATAAAGAATCCAGAACTCTAGAGGGAAGAGAGGTGTCATTACTGCAAGAAAATTCTATTTTTTTCCTTCCCTCAATAGCTCCCATTTTCTTCATCTTCCTCACCTCGTTGGATGTTTGATATATTGATCCTCGCTTCAGCTCTATGTTACCTCCAAGTCCAACAGGTCCAGCTGGAGTACTTTTACAAGAGGAACTACGGTAATGACGGAAGCTAATCTCTGTGAAGCCTTCCCTTACCCTCAGCAGCTCATCTCTACGGATGTGTTTTCCTTTTGTTTTTCGCTTTTCAATGTTTGAACAATGTCGAGGAGGCAGAAGAACAGTGTTAGGACTCAGACCCACTGTTTTGATTTTGTTGAAATCCATCTCCATCTCTAGTCCCATAGCTAGATCCACAGCTCTGAAGTAAACAAGAAAATGAACAGATATTAAGTGGAATTCAGCAGACATGAATATCATATAGGAAAGCAGAAGTGACCAAGAATAAAAGGAATATTGCCAAACACTTCAGTGCACTAACTAGTAATGCAAAAACAACAGTAACAGCCGAAGATTTGTCCTGAAATTTTTATTTTATACCATCAAATACGTCAGCGGAGAAAATGCAGAATGAGGAACAATACATTACCAAATATTTTATACCAACCAAAACTTCCCACAGCCTATAGCATACACAAACTCCATTAACTACAAATCCTCATATCGTAGTACGAATCAGATCTCGAAATGCAAGAGCCTAATAAAGAATATGTGGCTCAAGGCAGCTACAAGGAAAATTATAAAATTCAAAGCCTAACGAATTGCAGTACTCTAGTATGGCACTGGTTCAGAGACCTTAACTTTACCAAATGCCATTATTGTTTGAAAAGGCAGGCGCCGCATAAGTTAATCCAAACTTTGAGATCACAAAACTTCAAAATAAGTGTGATCTCATAAAACTGAAACCCTTGAACAAACAAAGAATCCTATGATAAAGTGACAGATATAAAGGCTACAAAAATAATTAAAAAAAAAAAAGAAAATAACTTTAGTTTCACTTGCATTCTAAGCTAAACAAAAGAAGAAAAAGAGAGAGTGAGAGAGAAAAAAAAAAAAAAGGCTAGAGAAACGGTCATAACGCCACTAGATCTCAAAGAAGTACGCTCGAAGAAAAACCCAACAAACAGTAAGTGATTCAATCATAATAATCTTCAGTCTCTCTTAAACTTAAAGTATCAATGGGACAATAAATCTACATCTACAAGAGGCACAACCAGCACCATGTTAAAAGAAGAACAGAGTGTGCACTTAACATGCCAAAAGAATCCACACAGCTACAGTGAAAAAGCATAAGCAAACAAATTTGCTACGCTTGGACCGATAGCACTAAAGCAGCAAAATGCCTAATAAGCACAAAAAGGTGAAGCTAGCTTTAGAGAGAGAATGCATGCCTGAGGTTAAAAGAGGTTGAGTGAGAGAACTGTGAAGTGAAGAAACAGCACTCTTGTCTCTCCTGCTCACACGAAGATGAGTTACAAAAAAGAGACAGAGAACTGATGAGTTTCTGTTCATGTCTACTAAAAAATTCATCTTGCTCAACTCATCATATGCATCTACGTTGCTTGTGTCTACTTTTTTTATAGTAAAACTTTTTCTTTGTGTTTTGGTTGCACTTTAATGTTTATCAATTGATATGGGCAGCTAAGGTAGGATTGGGCTGTTATGTGTAGGAAATGACAGCAAAACCCTTGCGGAATATATTTTATGTTTTTTTCAGTTAAGGATAATATGGTCAGCGAGTTTGAGGGGAAGGTTCCTTTGACTGGTAAAAGTGAGTGTCCAAATCAATGCGCATAATTATTATTGTATCTTAGCAGTGTTGGGAATAGCGGGACTGCAATCTTACAATTAATTTAGCTGGTCCCCATAATTAAAACAAATTAACTCGTATATTAATGTAGTAATTGCAGATCCCGCCCCAAAACAATTACTAAAAATTGAACGCCGGAGAGCTCTCCTTCTGGGGGCAAAGCCTTGCGTGTTTTGTAGAATTTGTTGACAAGATTGATTACCTCTTTTTTTTTTCCACAAACCCCCCCCCCCCCAAATAACAACACTAAGAATGGTAATTCACACTGCTAATGCGTATCGTGTGCATTGAATTTGAACCAATTGAAATGAGATTTTGAATATCTGTATCTCGATGATCGGAATGAGGAGGAAACGAAAAAAGGGTAACCATGTAAAATAGGAATGGGTGGCATTCCCTAGGAATATGATCAGGAAACGGAGGAGAAGACACAGTAAATAAAGAGAGACTCATGTGATTGGTTTAGCCTGGCGGGAGGTAGCGAAATGGAGGCGGTCGGTCACATCCGACCCACGGAATCTCCAGCCTCTTATTACTACTTTGAGCTGAAATTAATTTAATTATTGTTTCTAGGAAATTTGCGAAATATCCGTTATAAACCGGTCCACTTACAAAAATAACCAACATTTTTCACCGGCCATATTGTTTTGACCAGGTCCAATATTTTAGTGCTGTTTTACCCCTTTTCCTCGACAACATTATATAGTTAATATATTTTCATCGGCAAATAACTAGTACAGCATACAAATAGTTGCAATAATTATAAATTAAAAAATATAATCTATGATTGAAAGTAAATAATAAAAAAGAAAAATAAAAAATGCCCCAGACAAGAGGGGCGGTGCCTGACAGACTTGGGTCGCGCTTGGCATCGCCTTGCGTCGCCTGTATGCAAGCGCTTCTGGTTATCAAGCTCTTAGCTGCACATTTGCTGAACTTATTTTTTAATTTTTTGTGTAATAAAATTGGTGGAATCCGTCAAATTTGCTGCACGTCTTGTGCCTTGTTCCACGATACAATAGAAAAATCACAACGAAAAGAAAAATAATTCACTTAGTCATTTTATCAAAACATGCGGTGTTTTCAGTTGCACGGACCCATAACCTTTAAATACACTACACACCCTAATCTAATAAATCGACATTATAAAATCAAATTTCACATCGCAACACATAATAGATCCTACCCATTAAACGAATGATTCCATTTGACTGCCACTAAAATGAAGAAGAAAATAAATCATCAATTCTAAACGAAATAAACGATAAATGTTGACGGAGAAGCTCACAAAACGTCGGTTGCGGGAGAAGACAAACTAACTCATAATTTCTGAGACTTTTTTTCTTTTTTTGAAAAAACGACATTGGGTAAGAAATAAGCGGTGTAAGCGTTCCCTGCGTTGGGATACAAGTGTTTCTTTAGATCGGATGAGTACCAGAGAGAACGGTAAAATAGGTCCACAGTAGTTCGAATAGCTTCCAAACATATAACATACACACGTTGGTTTCTTTTGTAAGCGGACTCACCTATATGGTTATTTTGTAGATTTCCAGTTACTCTTTTGGTACTGTTTTAGCTGCTTTTCTTCCACAATACCGTAAAACAAACGTTGCAGGTACATAATCACTCAATATGATCGTGACGTGCTGACCAAATTTGTGCCTTCTATCACCACTCAGTCACCCACGACATAAAAAATTACTCTATTGCTAAGTTAAATATTTAACAAAGTTATCACATTCTGGATAAGGTAATCAACCTTACTAGTGACAGACGATGATTGGTGCAATCCTCCCATTTCATCAGCAGTTTCACAAGAGCGTTTTTGAAATATGCATCAGGTGATCAGCTGTTATAACCCGGCGAAAAACATCCTAGCTTGAGGCAAAAAGACTTGAGCCTAGAAAATATTACAATAGGCTAAGCAAAATAAGCCCCTAAAAGTCAACCCTGTACAGAGGCGGCTATTTTCCCGAGAGTACAACTAAACTAAAACTATGAAAATAGACCCCAAAGTGACGCTATACAAGGGATTAGGACTGTACATCGGCTTTCTTTGCATTTGAGATATCAGAATTCTCTTCGGTTTTGGACTTGCCGAATGATCTCTGGGACTCCAATACAGGCATGTATGCTTCACTTGACTTCTTAAGGACATCATTGGCTGATTTCTCAGACTCCCGAGGGCTCATCAAATTCTTCTCAAGGCTATCAAACTTGGCAGTGGCCAAAGGTGCTATGCCTACGCTTTTTGATGCAGAACCTGGTCCATCAATTGTTAGGGAGGACGCTTCATCTCTGGAAGCATACCAGGAATGACCACAGCCAATGCACTCCAACTGACACCAGAGCAGAAACAAATTAAAATTATTTTTTAATGGCCAAAAGCCAACCAAGAAGAAGAAGAAGAGCTAAATAATAGATAAGCAGAGATGCTCAAATCATGACAAATTAGTTTCACTTACTCTGTTTGATCCTGGTACTGTTGTGTAACACAAAATCATACAGATTTAAATCAAGAAAACATTTATAAAACTCAAGGCTTAGAATTAGATTATCAAAATCCCTTTTCTCACGTTGGCATGAGTTATCAAAAGAATCTGAATGATAGCACATAGATCAAATATAGTTCATACAGCGAAGAAGGAATTACTATCGGCAGGAAAGTTATAAAATTCAAAAACCTGATATCGATCTCCGTGACCTGCTTGGATGATGTCCCTGAGGCCCACTTTACACTCATTGCACCTTGAGCACCTAGCATCTGTCATCTGTTTTACAAACAATAAGCTAAATATGAGCACATATCACAGCAAAAATAAACTGAATGAACTCCTAAATTTTGAACCAATACGAGGTAAAGACTGTAACCTGCATTTGCTCCAACTCATCAGGCTCTTTCTTTGCTGTCTCCTCTGCTGTTAAACCCTCCTAAAAGTAAGATAATTAGTTGAGATATGTACCCATTCTCACTCATACAAAACCACACAACATATATCCAATGTCCACACTAATGATCCTAATGGCTTATCAGCATATCACAATGAACTAAAGAAAGGGTTGGAATCCACAAAAGAAATCCAGATTAGACCTAAACAAATAAGGACTCACACTTATTAACATATGAATATGAAAAGAAAAAAATAAATAAATAAAAGAAACATAAAACTAGTTTCAACTGAACTCATGGGTGGCCAGAAAAATGGCTTAAAAGAGACACTTGTGTACATGGTTAAACAATTTGCTTGTGTACATAGTTAAACAATTTTTCACTGGTGCAAACACAAAAGACTGAGCAGATATTTTAATATTTTCTGCATCACTTACAGTTGAAAATTGTTAAGACAATATGCAATATTACAATTTGAAAATTTTCAAATAAAGAAAGAGAAAAAAGAAGGGGGGGGGGAGGGGGGGCAGCAATGCATACAATATAAAGAGCCAACGAATATCTATTAGATATTCCCTCCTTTCTGAAAAAACAATGACTAATCAAAATAAAAGCATAATGCAGACCAATCAACAAAATCATTACCAGTTACAGATGCCTAACTAGATCGAGAAAAAGCAATGATTCACAAATGCAGGGAAAAACACAAAATCCACAACTACCAACTATTACAAAATAGTATCTTTTCACTGACAAGGTGATAAGTATCTTCGAAGGTTCCAAGTTTCCACTTACTAGTTAAAACTTCTAATTGTAAATGCAGAAACAATAACAAATAAAAATAAACATATACTACCAACTAGGATAATACAGCACCTTTAACTCATTAGGTGACATGTTCAGAATCTTAGAAGGTTCTAACTCCCCATTTAGAAGACGCCGGGCTAGCAGTGCAGTACTCTGCTAAGAATACAAAAAATAAAAATTAAACAATTAAAGCTGTGTCTTAAACACCAATATGATGACATTCACAGCATTTAGTAGGTAAATCTGAACCACATTCATGGTTAATAAAACTTATGTTCATTGTATAGTCATTCTTGGGAGAAAAAGGGGGCACTAAATTATGGCCAATCATATGGTAAATCTCAAAGACATTCACAGTTAATAAACCCATCTCCATTGTATACTCATTCTTTTGGTGTTTTTTTTCCTTTTTTTTTTTTGGGGGGGGGGGGGTGTTGATGGTAAAATACAGTCAATCATCTTCGTTAATTAAGAAACGAGGCAGTTGCATGACCCTCTGCCTTGTAGCCGACCACTGAGAAAGGTTTTATATGTATCCATAAGCAGGCAGGAATGTAATAATAGATTGCATTCATTCAAGTGTGCAAAAGTTTGGGTCTCTATACATGTCTGCTTGTACTTAATTATGCAAAAAAGAAAAAACAAACCCTTCTAACCTTGAGATTAAACAAAAGCTGCCGCAGTTTTTGGTTATACTTCTGAAAATCCAAAGAAAGAGCATCATGTGAAGCCTTCTCAAGAGCTGTAACAGCTGCAATGGCAGTATCCGGCCATATAAAAGACTTCCCATTCTGTAAAAGGCAGAATATTAAAACCCCTTGAATCAGCATCCATATGATACCATTTTCCATTCACATCAATTAGGTTAAAGAAAAATAAATCTAAAAATTGGATAAATAGAAATTTTAGAAAAAAGAATTAAAAACATCTAGGTAAAGAAAAATAAATCATGAAATTGGATATAAAACTTTATAAAAAATAAAAACATGTAAATTCAGACCTTCTGACCCTTTTCTCGAGATCCATTTTCAGTTCCCACTGACTTATCCTCACTTTCATGGTCAGCCCCCTCACTACCTCCTTTCCCATTCTGATCTGCATGAATACCGCCAGTGGAAATACACATATATTGAAGGCCTTGGAGGAGCCTCTCTAACCATTTATCACGATGGGTTTCTCCAGTCAATGCCTTAAACTTTGATAAAATATTGTAGTATTCCGAGGCATTGCTTGCACAGCTTCCTGGTGTGTCGGCCTTAACACACTGATCTGACCTGGTTGTAGAATCTTCCTCTCTTGAAACATCAAGAGGTGATATGTTCTTCTTCTGCAGAGTTCTTTTAGGCTTTAACTGATCTTCCTGCTCCCGAGCAGCAGTTTCTTCAGGCTCAATGTCAGGAAGGTCTCCTAAGCGCGCTCGAGTCTTCTGAACTAGGAGATCAATCTCATGCTGCTTGTTATCTTCATAGTCTTTATCAGTAAGCTTCCAGAGTTTCCGCTCCACAGTGTCATAAACCTTTTGAACTATAAAACCAGGGTGTTGTTTACGATTCGGAAGCTGCTTGTGAATGGGGACAAAATGCACAACACATTTATGCATTACAGATTCTGCTGGAACCTCATCCCGGTGAAAACTGTAAAAAAGCTCCCTCGTATCACGGGATAGCCAATTTCCACCACCTTTTCTGTCAGCCTCTTCAGGGCGATAAAACCACTGTCCGGTGACCATCATGCTCCCATCTTTGGACTGAGTAATTTCCTGTCAACAGATCAATAGTTTTGTTATTCAAGCAAGTGATACCAAATACAGTTAAGCATCCAAACAGAAAGAAGCAAACAATTTCATAAATACAAAGCTGGTTTTACAGTAGAAAAAATCATCAATGTAAAGAAAATTCGCAGCTGTATATGCACATGAACACTTCTAAGAATTAGCTGTGTCCAACAATGGATTGACAATACAGCCATCCGTATTAAGCAGAGCGGACAACTTAATATAACACAACTATCATAGCTTCAGAAGAGTATTACCTTAATGATTGCCACATAAGGCTTCTGATTTGTATCCTCGGGAGTTAAAAGTACAGGATCCTCCTGAAGAACAATCACAACAAAATTAAACGTTCCTTTAAAGTTAGAGGACCATAAATATCCTCAATTAAAATTTAAAAAAAGAATGCAAAACCCTAGAATTCAGAAATGCAAGCCAAATCCAATCAAATTTACTTTTTTTCTACTCAGTTAAAAAGAGAGAGAGAGAGAGAGAGAGAACTCACGAGTTCGTATCTATTTCCGTCGAACTCGAAAGCCTCGTAATGCCTCCTTCGTCCTCTACCTTTACCGGAAAATCGAAGTGGTTCACCAACCGGTTTAGCGTCCTCCTGAGGCTGCTCTTCCTGCTCTTCTTCTTCTTCGTCTTCAACGCCGTCGTTCCGTGGCTTCTCAGCTTCTCTGACCTTTCCTTTATCTCTCCTCTCCCTCTTCGATGCCTTTCTTTCTTCTTCTGGTTCTTCATCGTCTTCTTCTTCTTGAAGCTTTATTCGCTTCCTCTTGCTTTGCCTCAATGATTGCTGTTCTTTATTTTCTTCTGATCTGCGAGTTCTTGAAGACGGTGGCGGTACGTCCTCGTCTTCGTCACTTGTCGAGACCTGTGCAAATCGACGATTCCCCATTCTCTCTCTGTCTCTCAGACACCTTAGTATTTCAGAGCCCGCCAAGTGTGCTGATTTATAGCAAATGCTCAGCGGCGCATAAACGGTCACTTTCTTTGAGTAAATTACGGTTTTGCCATCGGTCCTTTTTTTTCCATCTCTTCTACTACCAATAATTAAATTAAAAAAAATCAAATATTCCGTATAACATTTTTTAAAAAATGCATTGTAAACTGGATAAGTTAATTGTGAATAGAAGCCAATGAAAATTTGGATAAAATGTTAAGATATGCCTGCATTTGGTTTTAGATTATACACAAAGAGAGGTCTTATTTTAAATTGAGATATTATAATTTTTAAATTATTATAATAAAATAATTATAATTATGAAATAAAAATTTAATAATTTATTATAAATAAAAATTTTAAATAATAATCTTGATAAAATTATTAAAAAAATAATAAATCGTATCAAAATTATTTTTAAGTTATAATAGATAATATTTTTTATATATTATATTAATATACTTTTTAAATTATAATTGTCAAACTTCAATCACAAATATACTGAGAGATTAAAATGTAAATTCAAAGAATATAGTTAAAATGTTTTATCAAAATTCAAAGCATAAACAAACTTTTAACTTACTGATGAAGGTAGAGAAATCAACTCTCTATCACAACAAATAATCACGAATCATCAAACTGTTGTCTTTCTTTTGAAAATTGATTTGGGGAAAAGGTTCTCATTTTTTACAAAGAGAGTGGGATTGTTTAAGCTAGCATGTCCACCATTATAAATCCCACTTCTTCTCAGCAATTTCCTTTAGGCTCGTCCGAGATGTTCTTCTCCTTCTACTCGAAACAATAACAATTTTATCATTAGTTATAGTGGAGCTACTCTCAGAGTCAACTGAATTCTTTTGTTTCTCGGTTTTCTCCTTCTCATTTTGCATTCCAGTGTAATTATAATTTTCACTGGAGGAGTTACCGCTCTGCTTTTGGAAACTAATGGCAGAGCTTCATCGTCCACCTTACTAACTTCATCCTTGCTTCGTGTGTCTTTTGTGGAGTCGGCAAATTGTTGAACCAGTGAGTTATCACCGTATTCAAGTTTCAAAGACGATTCAGCCTTCAAATGCTCCTCTTATCCAATTTACCTATTGAAATGTCATCCACTAACGAAGAATGGACTTTGTACAAAAAATGAAAAAGAAAGAGGTTTTGCAAGCGCAAGCGCGCGCACACACACGTGATACTTAAACACACAACCTAGTGTGGTTGCAAAAAAAAAAAAAAGGAGTATTTTTTTATAATTAAAAAACACTAGAAGTTCTAACGAAATTCCATCTAGTCATAAGAAATCTGTGGCCAAGAGAACATATAATCTCTTTTACTGATCATTAATACTAATTATATTCTTAGTTTACCATCTAACATCAATTCAGAAGTAAAACAAAAGATGATTCCAAATATAAAAGAAATAACGTGACTCAAGTTTACGTGTTTTTTTTTTTTTTTTGTTATTCTTTTAATAAGAAAGGTTGTTGCATGTTTTGAAATGACCAAAAACTAAATTAAATTAATATGTGGGTGCATCCTTGCGTGCTTGTTTGTGTTTTAAAGTTACATTACAAAATCAACGGTGCACACATTCACTAACCAATTGAAAGAAATCAATGATCATCTATGTATATTGTATAATAAAACCAAATCATAAATTAACCTCCAAACTAGCTATAACCGTTAGAAACTTGCAACTAAACTCATTTGAAATTATAAAAATAATCAAAACAATGCCAGTACAACAATATAGAAAGCATGCAACTTTTTTCTACATTAGTTTATGTTGCATTACTTGAATACAATACAACAAATTTTTTTATTTTTTATTTTTTTGGTATATCAAACTTGTATATAAAAAAGTTATATATATAGGCAAAACCTTTGGCAAGAGAACTAAAAGGGGTTTAGTTGTGATCTCAGAGCCTTGTTAGCAGAGGCCATCCGGATTTCCCAAAAGCGAAACCAAAGAAAGAGCAGAAGTTTTATGGCTTTCCCACATTGCGAGTGTTTAATTTTCATTTTTAACTTGACGCTTGTAATATTGACTTGCATTTTTCCTTGCCCACATTGCGAGTGTTTAATTTTCATTTTTAACTTGACGCTTGTAATATTGACTTGCATTTTTCCTTTTCCATGGTTTTTTTTTTTTTTTTGGCTCAGGTATTTAATCAAGCACCTATTGGGAACAGCCACAGACACAACTATTAGTGATTAGGATAAGAAGAACAAGTCCTTTTGGTTATGCCCGATTGAGTCACAAACAACTATTATACAAATTTGAAATTACCCAAAAAAAAAAAAAATATCCCATTGATGCACCATTTGAAATTGCTATAAAATTTATATAAATATGAAATTACCTAGTGTAGTTGACTATGGTAGAGACAATAGCAATTGAAATGCAAAAGTGAATCGGCTCCAGAATGGTAAAGGCAACAACGGCTGAAGCCTAGAACGAGGAAACATGTTGGCTCAAGGATGGCTAGATGCTACACCAGAGCACCTGAATAGACTTGATAGCACTGGCAGTGTCGGTGTTTGAAAACTTAGTGTGATAGGCGCCAAGATTTCCGAGGCTAATTTCGTCTATATACAGAGGTTAATTATGTGCTCACAAGCTTGTTTAGAAAAAGTTCACCTATAACTAGAGATACACTTAGAAGCAAGATGCACTTAACACTCAACGTGGGTTGCTCTTAGAAGTGGAGTTCGTTTAGCGTAAGAGGTTGGATGCACTTAGAAGTAAATTGTGCTTACTAATGGGTAGCCCATACAATTAAGTTAAACGTGATACACTTAGCAATCAACCCGGTTATCTCGAGTTCTAGATTTTTTTATAATTACTAAGCTGCTGAAAATCTCTAAAATTAGACACTTACACTCCCAGCCCAACTTGCCTAAAAATAGGGATGAGCTCTCTACTTTTGTGCAACATCTCCATACATACACTAGCACATTCTAGCATGCACTGTCACACAAGTCTCGAGCTCTCTTGTTACAAAATATTGTGTAAATTATACTTCGAGTGTAATATAAACACATTTAGCTATAATAGCTCATTTCTCTCTAGCCTCTTCCGCAAACTTTCTGCTTAGACTAGATCGAAAAGAGTTTACGCTGATTTAGCAATGTAGAGTCTTAATAAGTCATCAAGTGACGAACGGGAGCGCTACATGACAACTCTTATCCCGTGACATTAGGCAAAGTTAGGTCTGGATGTGTGTGACTGTATATGAGTGAGTATGTCCTTGTGATTTATGAATATTGAAGACGGGTGGAGAATTGAATTAGGGATTGCACAATTGTTGTTGTTGATTTGCTTTCCATTTTTTTCCTTTTATTTAATTATTTTGTGGGATTATTGGCACCCCGCAAATGCCACTTAAAAACCCTTTAATAATTTTACAATCTTAACATTTATTAAAATTATATATTAAAATAATTTCTAATTAAAACGTTACTCAAGTCAAAAATTTTTTCCCTTAAAAAATCTTTGTACGCCAAGAAGGGCAAAAGCAAGCAACAAATTAAGCTTGAAAATGTTGAAATTAAGTTATTATGTCCAAATAAAATATATAATAAATCAAACATTTAACAGATAAAAAATTTTACAAATTATAACAATTATATAATAAAACCAAGCATAATTATCCATAATGATGACTATCAAAGAATTCACACAAAACTTATTAAAGAATTAATGTCTGTTTTATACAACTTATTTAATAATCATAAGTATTTATTTAATTACATAAGTTCTTATTATAATTTTTATTGTTATTTAGTTATTTTCTAAATAGAGTTTTTTAAACTTAAATAAGTTATTTTGTCTCTACTAGGAAAATCTTAAATTTTGGGTTTTTAGAAGCAAAGATTGAAAATTTCTTTTTAAATATTAAAATATCTAAAATATCCTCTACTTAGTTGACAATCTTATTTTATTATTTGCATAACATAACTTAAAAAAATTTGCCTATTAAAGTAATTTCATAAAATTTTAATAAAAATACTTATGGACAACCAAACAACTAAAATTTTTTTAATAAATACTTTATTTATAAAAATTTAATAATAATAGCTCTACTTAAAAATTTAATAACAATAGCTCTACTTAAATAAGTTCTATTTAAAAAACTGCACTAAACGAAATTAATATATTTAGCCTCTAAGCAAACCCAATTTCAGAAATATTCCAACAACCCATTATAATACAATTCAAAATCAATTAGGCATCTAACAATTAAAAATTTATATCAATAGTTTGAACCTAATAGTTAAAATAAACTCATACCATAATTTATATATTGAGTGAGGGACTAAATGAATTGTGGCTGAAATTAAAATCAAATACTTTTGAAATTAAAAAGGTTTTTCTTTTCCTTTAAATTTTAAGGAAGGAATTTACTACCATTGGTTAGAATGGACGACTATTGGCCCGAATGGAGAGTATTGTCTTTTTTTTTTTTTTTCCAATAGAAGAGACCCTGATGTTGAGGTGAGACCTAATAATAAAAATAAATAACAACTAGAAGAGAAACGAGGCTTACATTATAAGATTTAATTAAGGTTATTTTTATCATTGATGGATGTGTTAAAAGAATTGTATAATTTTTTTAAATATTTTAATGGGATTAATAAAGGAGAGGGGTGTTAAAAAGTACTTAGAAGGTTGATGGTCTCAGGCTTTTTTTTCTTTGGGGTAAATTCGATTGATTTGAACTGAAATAAAATAAAAATAGATTGATTTCTAAATTTAAATTCATTCTAGTTACAACAACTAAACAAACTGAATCCAATTTTTTTTTTTTTTGAGTTCAATTCGATTTGCTTTAACTCAATCCTAAAGGTACTAAAAAATAGATTAATTTCTAAATTTAAATTCATTCTAGTTACAACAACTAAACGAACTGATTCCAATTTGATTTTTTTTTTTTTTTGAGTTCGATTGGATTTGCTTTTAACTCAATCCTAAAGTCCACCCCCCAAAAAAGAGTCAATATCAGTTTATCCACTAGTTAAAGATGAGTTTGTGCTATGCTCCCTCGATTCAATTGTATAATTATAAAATGAAAGTGTTGTCATCAATGTCATCCTATCATTTTCAATAGTACACAGAAATTTCACTAAATAAAATTTGAAAAAAATGATATATCTTGAAATTTTACAAAATTTATGTGGAGACCAAAATATAAAAGTGACAACACTTAATTGAGAGTAATTTAAAAATTATAAATATTTACTGAGGATAAAATAAAGAGTTCAACTAATAAGAATTTGATTCTTAATCCCATACAAGGACAAAAGTTGAAAACAATGATTACAAGAGTCGAATGAGTAGTGTTAAAAAATAAAGATAAGATCGTCAAAGAATTAAATAACACAAATGTAGAAATATGTTAAAAAAAATAAAATTTTGAATGGAGTATTGAGTTAGAGAAGAGAATTATGATAAGCTACTGACTATAGGAAAAGATAAATTATAGTAAAATTATAATAAAAGTATATAAGAAAAGATAAACTATAGTAAAAGCACGATTTAGCTATTACGAGGGAGTAGAACACATGCGCTCCCTGAGAGTTTCCCAATTCTCAATTTTCGTTCGTCGCGCCCTGCTGTTGTCATGTTGATAATCCCAAGTTTGCCACGTTGCAACGATGATGTGGGTCAAACAGGATCTAGTGAATTTTTTTTTTTACTTCAATACGTAGTCTTGGCCCTTAGCGGCTTTCCAGTGACATCTCCTTCTGGAAGGAGCAATGACAAATGGAAAAATATCAATGGCTGGCCCACTTCGCTGTTGTACCAACCGCAATCCAATCACTCAAAAGAAAATAAATATTACTTTACCAAGAAAATTGTAAAATCATGAAAAAAAAAACCAGTATTAACATGTGTTTTTTTCCCCGGATCGTGTGGGAAAAGTCGTGGTCGCATAACTTACATTAGACCGTCAATTAAGATTTATAATACGCTTGTATTTTTCATATAACGCTTTCTCATTGTGCATTGTATAAATGGTAATGGTCACTGTCACTTGGAGCTTCCTCTCTATTATTCTCATTGACTCTTCTTATTAATTATTGGCTAAAGCCTCAAGGTCAACAAACCGTTATCAAGTTTACGTTGAGCGAAATTCTCTAAATAATTGTTGGCCAAGTTTGAAGAATAAAGCCATCCACCATATTCTTGTCGTAGTTATTTTTGGTAAATCGATGATGTTCCACTTTTGATGATTATTTTGTTAAGTGATTAATATTATTAATATTATTTTTTTAATTCAACACATACGTATACTACATGTGACTCGAATTTAAGATTTAAATCTTAGGTCATTTTTTTTTTTGTTTTCTATCTTAAATTTAAATACATTTGAATTAGTTTGAATACTCAATAAAATTGAATGTTCGAATTTAATATATTTTTTATTTAAATCACTAAAAATAAGTGTTATGTTTTTTTAACTTAAAAAATATGAACTAATACTTTTACATTTGTGCCCTTATAAATTATAAATATCAAATAAATAATAAATATATCAAATAACATAAATAAGATAATATATTATAATAACATAACTCGTGTTGAATTTATTACAACCCTCTTATATTCTAAATTAATATACATTAATTAATTTTATTAAAACTTATAATTTTTTTATTTGAAGAATTTTAAAGATAAATAATACTAATTTGAAGAAAATGAAAAGATAAAAATAATATTAGTTCACTACTATTTTATCACAACTTACGGATGAGTAATAATGTTAATCGGTAAATTTTGTTTAGATAAGAAAAAAAATTAATTAATTAGATAAAGATACTTTAGAAAATAAATTTTAATAATGTTATTAAGTTTTTTTAAAGTGTAAAAAAATTAATTTAATATTTTAATGGCTTAAAATTTTTACTAAGTTAAAAAGGTAAATAAATTTTAATAACTTAAATGAAATTAAGTCATTAAGGTAAAAAATAAACAATCCCTCCATAAAGTCACTCAGACCGGTTGTTCAAAATTTAAAATATCGAAAAATAAATGGTTCCAAGAGATGGAATATCAAATAACAAAAGATAAAACTAGGAAGAGAAAAATACAGAATAAAGTCACTCAGACCGGTTGTTCAAACTCACCGACACGTGCGCACCAACCACGCCTGCACGCGTCCTTTTTTATTCTGTAAAGATTATGTACCACATAAAAAAAAAAAAAAAACACAAATAAGGAGAAAAGAAAGCACAAACGCGCACGCCTTCTTCTTCTTCTTCTTCTTCAAGCGACAAACCTCACAAAAATCATTTAAAGAGAGAGAGAGAGAGAGAGAGAGGTATTCACATAACTTTCCCTAGGAAATCCTGGCCTACGCTTCTCCCTCTCTCCGTCTTCATTCAATCATACCCGTCCATTTTTTTGACCAACGCTTGTTATTTCCCCAGGTTCTTCATTATCGTTTCATTTTTATTTTCTTTCTGTTTCCTTTCTCTCTCTCTCTATATGTATAATAAAACCCATAGAAATTTATAGCTTTAATAGTATTTGCTATATATATGTTCTTTGAATTTTACTGAAATTTTACTTTCTGGGGTTGACCTTTGTAGGAGTTCTCAGTCGTTTATCCTGACAATCTAGGGTTTTCGTTGATATTTTATGCTTAATTTGGCTTGATGCTTGAGGTGGTTTCTGGATAATAAAGCTGGGATTCTTGTTGTGAGGAGGCTGTTTCATTGTTTTCCCTTTTCGTGTCTTATGAGATTTGAGAATACTTTTGGACTTGATGCAGCCTTCTCATAAAATTTGAACTGTGGCTGTGAATCATAAGTTGGGTAGTTTTTTATAGGTGGTGGGCGGAGCCAAATTCCTTTTTTTTTTTTTTGTGTTCAGTTGGAGGGATCTCAAACAAGGTGGGATTTTAGTTATTGCCACTTGGTAAACATGGTGGTGGATTCAATTGCGGCAACGTCTTTTTTAGGCCATCCGCCACTGTGTCATGGACTTCCTTTTAGGGACTTGTCAAGCAAAAAGAAGTTTCCCGATTGTTGCCGGACTGAATTCCTCGGGAGAAGGATTGTTAATTACTGTCCTCCACCAAGAATGAAACTTGGTAGGTCGATTAATAAGTCAATTAATGCTCTTGCAATGGAGTTGACAAAGGAGACATATTCATTTAGAGAGGAGGAGAAAATACCTCTGGATTGGAGGTACCAAATTGACACTGGTGTTGATCGAAAACCTGGTTTGTGGCCACCGGCGAATAAAGCAGATAATCCTTCATTGCACAATCCTTTGCTCCGACAAGAACGGATGGGTTGCGGCTGGTTAGGTGCTATATTTGAGTGGGAAGGAGTTATTATTGAAGACAATCCTGATCTTGAGAAGCAAGCTTGGCTGACTCTTGCGCAAGAAGAAGGAAAATCTCCTCCTCCAGCTTTCATTCTCAGAAGAATAGAAGGGATGAAGAATGAACAGGCCATATCAGAAGTTCTATGCTGGTCAAGAGACCCAGCAGAACTGAGAAGAATGGCTTCGAGGATGGAAGAGATTTATCAAGCTCTACAAGGTGGGACATATAGACTACGAACTGGATCTAAGGAGTTTGTGAGTATATTGATGCATTACAAGATACCAATGGCATTAGTTTCGACTCGTCCAAGAAAAACCCTGGAGACTGCAATTGATAGCATAGGGATTGAAGAATACTTTACTGCAATTGTAGCAGCAGAGGATGTCCACAGGGGAAAACCTGATCCAGAGATGTTTGTTTATGCAGCTCAACTTCTAAAGTTTATACCTGAGCGGTGCATTGTCTTTGGGAACTCGAATCAGACAGTCGAGGCTGCTCATGATGCACGGATGAAGTGTGTGGCTGTTGCTAGTAAGCATCCTGTCTATGAGCTAGGAGCTGCAGACCTGGTGGTGAGGTGCTTAGATGAGCTTTCAGTGGTTGATCTAAAGAACCTTGCTGATATTGAGTCAACTGAATTTGGATCTGTGGAGCCAGAGATGGAGGTCGAGGAGGAAGAAGAGGGTTACCCGTCATCTTTGACTGCAGCTGATGATATATCCTGGTAACACTCAATATTATAAGTTGTACAGATTTCTTTATGTTTCATCCGATTCTTGGTGAAAAATTAGTTCTACTGAGACCCTAATGTATATGATAGAAAAAAGGGAAAAAAGAAAAAAAAATGAAAAATGGTGGTCTGCATTGGATTGCCGCTATATTATCATGTATGTAATATTTGTACAATATATATATATATATATATATTTGGAACTTCAAACCTGTGTCTGGTGCTTTTGTTTCTATTCAATTTCTTGCTTTCAGGTTTTACTTTGGTTATTCGATGTTACGAATTCATATTTGTGGAAGCCGTGCAGGGTATGATTCTTCACTAAAATTGGTTCACAATATGACTTGAATGATGGGTTGCCAATATTTCTCTTGGAGTCAATAATATCTTTTAAGGATTGTATTTGCTTTGAATTTCCATTCTTAACGGCTCATTTAGGGGGAGCTTTGTTTTTGAACAACTTAAGAAAGTTAAGGGCTAGCATCTTTCCAGATGATAGTTGTGCCACTAGAGAATGATTAAACTAACAGATTTAGCTGGAGGATGCTTAAAGTTGAAGGTGATTCATGTGCGACCAAAGAAGTTAGCAGCTAAATTCAATATGTGTTGGATTTTTTTATTCGAGCAACACTGTCGAATAGATTGGCTTTTCGTCATTGACATCAATTCTTGGTTGTTCTATGCATTTTATGAGTTGATCAAACTACAGTCGTGGGTAATATTTCTTTCGCTAACTCCTCTCGGAAGGTCGGTGACGTGGGCCGAAGAGAGTCCATTCTTAAAAAGCCCATAAGTCGGCCACGATCAAAACCACAGGATTATTGCCAATCAAAGTCAACACGGTGTTCAGTTGAATGAAGCCGACCATTATCATTACCCCCTTGGGAACGAGCAATTCTTCAATGCATTCAAGCTTTGGTCTTTCTGGTTATTGCCTTGGTTCAGAATACGAGTTCAAGCAGTAGCGACAAAATGTTGCACAAGTCAGATTCATTGCATCGGTCAGCCGCCACCCCAAGTAGTACGCGCAACCATTGTAATTAATCAGGATAAAAATTCAATGTTGAAGTCGATGATGGCCCCAGGAAATTGCAAAACCAAACATCTCATGATCATTGAAAGAGCAGTGCACAACATTTTTGCATCCTCTTTCTCGTGGGCGCACGCTGGGTCACGCCGACGGGACAAAGAGACGTACCCGTTTTTTCATCATCTCTATTGGGCAATTTTTGTTTGTTTTGTACGAAGACACATTTGATATTATATAAAGTATATAATTATCTCACGATTATTTAATAAAAGTTTAATTATTATAAAAATATAAGATAAAATAATTTTGTTTTTTCACATTCGTTAAATTAATGGATGAAATGCGGCGACTCACACCCATCTATTTTTCTTCCAAAAATGTGCTTGCCTTGCATTTACTGCGTACTGTGGGTTTCTGTTTCTGTCCCACTCCAATTTCCATGTCCATGGACATGTACACGCGAGTCGATTGTGCATCTGATTTGTTACAGGACTTTACTCTTTCTGTATTTATTACTGTTATACGGCAAATTGTATCATTGTGCCTGTTCCCTTTCGTCAGGGAATGCATCATCATTTTATTCCAGGCGATGCCCTACGGGTCAATTTGGAACTCCATGTGATTTTCGCTAATTAAGAATTAAAAATATAGAATAAGGGTTTGTTTAAGTTATATTTGTTATAATTTATAATTAAATATTTCAGTGCAAAAGTAAGTGCAACAAAGTAGTGACATTGGATAGAGCAATGAATGAATTTTATTTTATTATAACTTAGAAAGACAGACAAAATAATTTTAATGTTTGAGTAACCGGCGGAACAATGGGAATCAGAAAAGTAGATCGAAGAATAATTACGCTTAGAGAATCTGGATAGCGGTGACGTGGCGACAACCAAGATGGGCATCATCAAAAGGTACCATAGTGCCGCATTATCGAATCCCCATCCCCAGCACCATTTGATACTTCAGCGGGTTCTATATATAATAATACTAAAGTTAAGGTAAAACCAAAGACCCCCTTCCCTTCTCTTTGCATTCTGCAACTGAGTATTAGCTGTACTATATATATGTGTGTGTGTAGCAGCACGAGTATTTTGTCTTCTTTCATTCTCTGCCAATAACGAAATTCGAAACCCTAGTATTTCAGGTTCCGATTGTTGCAATTCATTCAGCTTTAACCAAGGTATTAAAATTCATTTCCACTTTGCTTCGATTTCTACTAATTTAATTTTATATTGAATTATAGTTTGCATGTTCTGTTTCAGTTAATTTAAGCATTAGATTTAGTCGTAACAATACACGGAAAGCTGATTGACATGAATTTGCATTATAAAATTGAGTTTTGAGATTTTATAGTCGTTTGTTTACATTGTACAATGAAATGTTGAAACTTTGTATCTAACGTTTACACTTATGTATGTTAAGAGCTAGAGTCTGCATTTTTGTGAAGGAAATTTATTGAGCTGAAACTTTTCATTTCAATGGTGAATCTGTGTTTTTACAGTGGAGCAGTATGACTCTCATTTCGCGGGCCACTTCATCATGTCGTGTATTGACTGATTTAGGACGATGTAGAATTAGACGCAATGGGGTTTATGGCATCGCAAACAATGCTGAGGCATCTATTATGAAGGGAACTTGTGTTAGTTTCTCTTCCTCATCATGCTATTCCGCCAAGATATCACATGTTTTACAACTAGACAATGCAGGGATAGGAATTCGAAGAGGAAATCGACCTATTGTTGCAGCTAGTCCTCCCACGGAGGATGCTGTTGTTGTAACGGAGCCATTGACCAAAGAGGATCTAGTTGGATACCTTGCCTCTGGGTGCAAGCCTAAGGAAAATTGGAGGTACTTGGATTAGCTCATTATTGTTTTTCAATGGATTATTTGCTATAGTATGTCATTTTACGGTGTTTGTTTATTATGTTTTAAATTACTGCCTCGTTATCAAGAGGCTCTTTACATTCATCTACTCTGCAAATCAACTCTTTAATTTATAATTGTATTTTTCCTGACTAGTAATCTGGCTGTTGCAGAATTGGTACAGAACATGAGAAGTTTGGTTTTGAGTTTAGAACTTTACGTCCTATGAAATACGAACAAATAGCGGAGTTGCTTAACAGCATTGCTGAGAGATTCGATTGGGACAAAGTAATGGAAGGAGATTACATTATAGGACTAAAACAAGTATGCTGAATTTTTATTTGTTTTTTTATCCTCAATTTCTCCCACCATTATTCAAGTTATATTCTGTATCACATGTGTTGTATATATACGTTTAGCGATAAAACTTGATAGTTCTATTTCAGGAAAGAATTGTGGGAGGGGGGGGGGGATAAAGAGTGTAACAGAGGAGACCATTTGTCTGTACTGCAGCAAATTAGCAATAGCAATTATTGGAAAAATAGTTTCAATAATTATTGGTGGCGTTTTTCAGTTATTATTGGTGGTTTTTATTTTCAAAAAACCTCTACTTTCTTGTCATCCAGGGGAAACAAAGCATATCACTTGAACCTGGCGGTCAGTTTGAGCTTAGTGGTGCACCTCTTGAAACTCTGCATCAAACTTGTGCTGAAGTTAATTCACACCTATATCAGGTGAGTTGAATTCATCATACCTTCATTTATGCAGGAATAGGCAAGCTTGTTGCTCAATGCATTTTTTTATATTTTCTAATTCTCTTGTATTCTGCTGTCGGTTGACATTAGTGTATCTGGAGGAATGTTATATTTCTCCATCATCATCTTCCTTCTTGGACCACCAAGATAACTATTTCATAAGAATTTTGCTCTACTCCAATATCATGAAATACCACTCATTTTCTCAAGTAACTGTTTTCAAGAACTTTGGTGAGCAAATAAACTCTTTAACTTCTTGCCTTTAACGCTGTTCTGCTGAGTAATTTTTTTTGTCTTTACCTTTTTTTGTTGTCATTTCGTTGTCCTTCTCTGTACAAGAGTGACTCACAGTAATGTGAATTTGGTGCATAACTTGTTTTTTTATTCCAGTTTCATCATACACACACACACGCACGCACTACATGCAGTTAGACTTATTATTTATCTCCAATTTACTCTTTATCAGGTGAAAGCTGTTGCAGAGGAAATGGGAATTGGATTTTTAGGAATTGGCTTCCAGCCCAAGTGGGGACTTACAGATATACCTGTTATGCCAAAGGTACTGATCGCCACTCTTTTAAACTGTTCAAATTGGATTAGAAAGGGGTAATGCATGAATGCTTTCTTATTGACATAAACCATCTAAGCCTCTTAGCATTTTAAATGGTTGATTTCTATCTCTTGTAGATTTCTTTTCTATTAGTTCAATACATTGGGCTTCTTATAAAAAAGAATCCAACAGTCAAATTAAACTTTTTGCAGTAATCTTGTTTCTTGATCCAATCAAAGTGTCTGTTATTTTCTGTCATCCTTTCTTTAATTGCATTCTGTACACTAGTTGTTAACAATTTGGTATCAAGGGGAAAGTTGAGGATCCACATGGTCTGCATCTACCATACACTGTTGTCTGAAATGTGATTCCAATCTGCTCCTAAGATATTGAATCCCTCTGTAAGACTTTGCATAATGACATGAGATTTTGGCTCAGGGAAGATATGAGATTATGCGGAACTACATGCCTAAAGTTGGATCACTCGGACTTGATATGATGTTTAGGACATGCACTGTTCAGGTGAGTTGAGAACTTATAACTTTTTAGTGGAAGCTGCTTTTCGTAATTTAATCTAATCTTGGCTTGATGAAAAGGTGACTTTTCTTATACAGAGCTTTATTTATTTCTACTTTAAATTCGTAATAGGTTAATTTGGACTTTAGTTCAGAAGCCGACATGATCCGCAAATTTCGTGCTGGTCTTGCTTTGCAGCCAGTGAGAACTCTACTTACTTTTGTTTTTACTGGAGTTTTCTATGATGTGATAGATTAGTAACAGTGTCAAAATTGCAACAGATAGCAACAGCTCTATTTGCGAATTCACCATTTACAGAAGGAAAACCAAATGGCTATCTCAGCATGAGAAGGTTTCAAGATGGCACCTTAAATTTCTTATTTTCTTGTATCTTTACCTGTAGGTCTTTACTGATTATTTTGGTTTGAACAGCCATATCTGGACTGATACTGATAACAATCGTGCTGGCATGCTTCCCTTTGTTTTTGATGACTCCTTTGGGTAAGTTCAGTTCTTATGTATTGCACGAATTATTGCTCCCATCCAATTTTGTGGCCATTTAACTTGGAAACTGTCCTAACCTTTCTTGCAGGAAAAGTAGTTTTTTTTTTTTTTAAATCTTTTGAAGTCAAAACATTATCTCTTACCCTGCTTTTGCTTTTTCTTTTGTCTTTTGATACAGGTTTGAACAGTATGTTGATTATGCCCTGGATGTTCCAATGTATTTTGTTTATCGCAAAAAGAAGTATATTGATTGTGCTGGGATGTCATTCAGGGTTTTCATCTATCCTTAATAGTCTTTTAATTGAAGACTTCTTATATAATCATTCTCTGTGATTCATTGTCTGTCTTCTGTTGAGTGTTTTTCTTCCCCAAATAAGTTACTCTTGACCTCGACATTGTATCTCTGGCTATTAATTTTTGTACAAAAACTCTCCTGATTTTTCAGGACTTCTTGGCTGGAAAACTTCCATGCCTTCCTGGTGAATTGCCAACTCTTAATGATTGGGAAAATCACCTGACAACAATATTTCCCGAGGTCTGTTTTATGCCTTTTTGATCAGTTTGCTGCAAATTTTTATGTTCACAATGCCTATGCCAACTTTGAGCCACATGTTAATTTTACATTCAGGTTAGGTTGAAGAGGTACTTGGAGATGAGAGGTGCTGATGGAGGGCCTTGGAGGAGGTTATGTGCTTTGCCAGCATTTTGGGTAGTGGCATCCTTATTCTGTTTCTGTATAATCTCTATATTGTGCATGGTTTGGTGGTAGTCATCTGCATAGCCTGTTCTAGTACACTAGAGAATAAAAGTGCTTAAGAAAGAAGGATGGGGGAATTAAAAAGATATATTCTTGAACTTTTTGAATAATGATACACGACGTTACTAATCTCAATGCATTTGATAGCCTATGCAGAACTCTTGGATACATGTCCCTGCTTCTTTATAAGAAGTCTTAATAATTAAATAAACCTCCTCACAAAACTTTTTTATGTATATATCAATGGCCTCTAGCTTATAGTTTTGTGACGATTCTGTCAGAAATATCAGTTGGATGTTTCCCTTTTGTCACTTTTTGTCTAGCACTTGCAGATTATCTAGCTTCTTGTTTTTTCTTTTATGTATATTTTTCAAAAAGTAGAGGGGTGGCCAATGCCCAATTCAATTCTTAAACCCCTCTCCTTCTCTAGGATTCGAACTTGGGCAGCCAGCAAGATAAAGCTGCTTGAAAACCACCCTGTCAGGCCCTTTGGGACATTAGGGTAGACTAATTGAAGCAACATTTGCTCATTTAGATTTTCTTGTAATTTCAGGTAGGTTTGTTATATGACGAGGTCTCTCTCCAGAATGTTCTAGACATGACAGCAGATTGGACTGCAGGAGAAAGACAAATGTTGAGGAATAAGGTAAAAGAAAGAGTCAACAGCTCAGGCTGGAAAAAAGCTAGTCAAAATGTAGTTTGGATTACCAGATTACTGGTTGATATCTATAGTACAAAACATTGAGGTGCTGCCAACTTTTCATCTTTTTTGTTATGGTCAAGCTAGCAAATCTAATCTTGATAATCTACTTATTAGGTCCCAAAGATTGGTCTAAAGACGCCATTTCGGGATGGTTTGCTAAGGCATGTTGCCCAAGATGTTTTAAAGTTGGCAAAGGTAACTTGAAGTTCTCTCTTCTGCCGTACTTTATCTCGTTGATAGCTTGATATTGGAAGTAAATGTCTAATATAGGATGGTTTGGAACGGAGAGGCTTCAAGGAGATAGGGTTCTTGAATGAGGTGGCTGAGGTAGTCAGAACAGGTAAATAATTTAGAGCTTATTTGTTCAATTATATATCTATCAAGTAGTTACATTTGGATCTCTAAAATTTGTTGGAGCTTGTGAGGCATTAACAGCGCGTTCTATCCTTTTTAATCTAAAGATTCATAATGAATAAAGAAGACATGAAGACTTAAACTTGGAGATTAAATATATTTGGACACATCAATGAATTCAATCTGCACGACCATTTTGTACAGGTGTGACACCGGCGGAAAAACTGTTGGAGATGTACCATGGGAAGTGGGGAGAGTCAGTAGATCCTGTTTTTGAGGAGCTACTTTATTAAGATGAGTCAAGATTATTGCAACACACTTCTGTTTGCAATTGTTGCTTAAGGTTTTGGGGGAGTAATCCTTTTGTTTGGTCCCAACTGTTTTTAATTAATGATTATTCGGAATAAAAGTATGATGTAAATTCTCAGCATGAGGATCCTCATGCAAGCAACCCTGATTGAATGTAACTGGATGTGAAACTCGGGACAGCCCGACCAAGAGTTGGGTAGGCCATGTGACTTGGGACGTAAACCACGTGCACTTCACATTGATCATTGAAGCCCCATCTTAGCGTAGTTTTAATATTACGATTTCAGACCTGTTCGAATTATAGGTGTGCGCAGTTTGCTCTAGAGGAGACATTTTAACACCATTGGTGGATTTAGATTGAGACTTCTCATCGTATCGTTCTCCCATTCCTCTCGGCCGTGGCCTTCGGTCTCATGAAAACAATGCTCGAGCTAAACCACTTTGGTGGTTCACCTCATTTCATCGACATCCTACTCTCTTTTGTCTATTGCTATCAACTAGAATGGGAACGTATAATTTAATACGTTTTGTTATCTCCACAGCTGTTGGTGCATGCATGCTTGTGGGCTGTGGTAGATTGATTGAGAGTAAAATCATCCAAACGTAGGCCACTAAAACATTCTTGGGACATTGGATTCCAAGAAGTAGCCGGGTGGAGGGGCCAAAACAGTACTCAATGCTCGTATGGCTATGGAGGACAGACGCACAGAAACTCTCATGCTTCTCAATAATGCGAAGCTTCCTACCGAGCCACCTAATTTGGTTCATAAACTATACATGCAATCTTTCATTGATTTATGTGCTGTAACTAACCGATCCGCATCGACTTGCCTAATTTTTCCTTTTTTTGTCTTATCATCTAAATTGATCATAGTTTACTGACTTGCCCAAAGAAAAGATCAAATAACACGCAGCTTTGATTTATCTTGGCCATCATAAACTAATCGTATTGAACAGTTGCTTCGCATTACATGGGAAACCATTAATCATTATATTTTAACTTGTGTTTAATTTTATATTTTAACTTATGTAGTTCTTATATTTTTTAAAAAAAATCTCAAAATATCTTACTATTAAATATATAATATTTTATTCTTAATTTTTTTATTATTTTTACAATAATACCCTTAAAACAATATTAGTAGTGACGTTAATAAAAAAAAGAAGTTAATTTATCAAATGAACACTAAATTAAAAAAATAAATTATATATTATTATTATTTAACACTAAATTTAAAATAAAAATTCAAGTAATTTTTTATTATTTTACTTTTAAGCTTAATTATGTAAGTTAAATTTTTTATTGATTATTATTAACAAGACAGCACGGTATTAAATGTAGTTTTAAGTTGGTTGAAATTAATTTACTTAATTATTAGAAAAATTATTGCAAGAATATGAAAAATATTAATCAATTTACTAATTAACTTTTTTTAATAATTTAATTAATGACATCAAGATTGTAGCAAGGGTATTATTATTGTAATGATTTAAAAAAAAAAAGATAGAAGTATCATATATTTAACTGTATAGATGTCTTGAGGCATTTATCAAAATGGGGATTAAATGAGCGCTTAATCCAAAAATAAAAGGAAGAAACAATAATTACCCGAAAAAATTATAGTAACAGAGTGGGTGAAAATTATAGTAACAGAGTGGGAGTAAGTGGTAACCGAGAAAAAGTAGTGAGCATTTTTAGAGTGCCAATGACAGATGGAAAATCGCAATGTGGGGATTTGTGGGTCATTTAAGAAAGAATAAGACCAAAGGAAGTAGAGGTATCTCGTTGTCTCACTTGATATCCAGCTCACAACTCTTACTGGAGTTTGACAAATCTTCCTCCAAACAGAGACATTATATTATTATAGTGTTATATACTCTATTATTCATATTTCTCACTTTTGTGGGGCGGAAAAAAATTAAAAAAAAAAAAACAGCATCTCATTGTTCAAATCCGTATCTCTAGCACCTACAAAAAGACCATCCCATTTCATCATCCTCGCTATCATCCCCTTCTAACGCTATATCCCACTCCCCAATTCTTAATTACTACTAGCCTCCTGTTTATAACCTTAAATCAAAATGAGAGAGATTCTCCACATTCAAGCGGGCCAATGTGGTAACCAAATTGGTGGCAAGTTTTGGGAAGTTGTATGTGATGAACATGGCATAGATCCCACTGGGAATTACGTCGGCAATTCTCAAGTTCAACTTGAGAGGGTTAACGTCTACTACAGTGAAGCAAGTGGAGGCCGTCATGTGCCTAGAGCTGTGTTGATGGACCTTGAGCCAGGCACCATGGACAGCTTGCGTACTGGTCCTTATGGCCAAATATTTCGTCCGGATAATTTTGTCTTTGGCCAAAATGGTGCTGGAAACAATTGGGCCAAGGGGCATTACACGGAAGGAGCTGAATTGATTGATTCAGTTCTCGATGTTGTTCGAAAAGAAGCTGAGAATTGCGACTGCCTACAAGGTATGTACATATTAGTTGTATATGTGAATGTTACACAGTGTTATGACCTTTTATGTAAGAAACAACAATGTTAATCTGTTTGTGTGGGAGCAGGCTTTCAGATTTGCCACTCACTAGGAGGGGGGACAGGATCAGGAATGGGAACTCTACTGATATCAAAGATTAGAGAAGAATATCCTGATCGTATGATGATGACCTTTTCGGTTTTCCCATCACCTAAAGTCTCTGATACGGTTGTTGAGCCTTACAACGCCACACTCTCTGTGCACCAGCTTGTTGAAAATGCTGACGAGTGTATGGTCCTTGACAATGAAGCTCTCTACGATATCTGCTTTCGAACTCTCAAGCTCACAAATCCCAGCTGTAAGTCCATAGAACTTCTTTTATCTTCATCAACCAATAAATTTAAACGGTTACGACATTTATATATTGTCCATGTGTGTGGTGTAGTTGGTGATTTGAACCATTTGATCTCAACGACAATGAGTGGAGTAACATGCTGCCTTCGTTTCCCTGGCCAACTCAACTCTGATCTTCGAAAATTAGCCGTAAACTTGATCCCATTCCCACGCCTGCACTTTTTCATGGTTGGTTTTGCGCCCTTAACATCTCGTGGGTCACAGCAGTACCGCGCTCTGACAATTCCTGAGCTTACTCAACAAATGTGGGATTCTAAAAACATGATGTGTGCTGCCGATCCGCGCCACGGTAGGTATTTGACTGCTTCAGCTATGTTCCGAGGCAAAATGAGTACTAAGGAAGTTGACGAACAAATGATCAATGTGCAAAACAAAAATTCTTCATACTTTGTTGAGTGGATCCCGCATAATGTTAAGTCAAGTGTCTGCGACATTCCCCCGACTGGGTTATCAATGTCATCAACGTTTATGGGGAATTCTACGTCCATTCAAGAAATGTTCAGGCGTGTCTCAGAGCAATTCACACTCATGTTTAAGAGAAGGGCATTTTTGCATTGGTATACGGGGGAGGGCATGGATGAGATGGAGTTTACAGAGGCTGAGAGTAATATGAATGATTTGGTATCAGAATATCAGCAATATCAGGAGGCTGCTGCAGAGGATGAGGAGGAGTATGATGAAGAGGCCGAACAGAATTAAAAAGGAATTTTATTTAATTTCACGGCTATGAACGTGATCTGCGGGTGAATTTGTAATTCGGGTTTCTTTTGTTATTATGCTTGGGTGCTGAATAAGGATTCTACCTTGAATCATTGTGGTGAAGTTTTTGAAGGATTTATGCTGTAAATTCAGAATTCTATGTATGTATAAATTATGCATGTACTTGTTATAGCTGTTCTCTGGCCTTTTACTTTTTTCCCCTGTTTTTCTAAATTTGATTTGCTCGTTGTTTTTCATCTTCATGGGACACAATAAGCACTATTGCATTGAGAGAGATCAAAGCTGCAACAAGTGTTTTGATTCACAAAAGACGATTAATATTTACTCTCAATTGTATACATGCCAATTTTAGGTACATAAACTGTTAAGCATTTAGAGGAAAACTAAATTAGCACACGTTACAACAAACAATCAAGCCAAAGAAGAGAAGTAACCAAATAAAATCCTGAAGAAACTTTCTTTATCCCGTTCTTTAATCATTTTTAGCTAAAGCAAGAAAGAAACTTCCTTGGTACAAACCCAGCTGCCCGGAATTTCGCTGCAGTCTCCTCCACTTTTAGAAAATCTTCACCTCGTTTTGCTTCAATTATTGCTCTCTTCTCTCCAGCTTTCATATTGATATCAGCTACTTTATTTCTTATTCTCTCTTCATATTCAGCCTTCTTCTTTTCCCATTTTTCCTATCCCAAATTTTGAGTAATTTTTCAGATCAAGAAACAAAGAAAGCAATATTAACGCAGCATTCATATATATAATTGTTACCTCAAATTTCTTCAGTTGCACCTCCACTGCTGCTTTCTTCCTTTTCTCCCACGATCCAACGGCTGAGAACTTTTTGTATGCTCTGTTCAGTGGTTAACACGTTGTTAAATTGATCAGATCAACGATCGATGGAAGCTCATCATGCACGGAGAAGGAAAATGATATCACCATTGAATCACACAATGATGACTGATCAAAGATCACACACATCTGTGCGTGGAAAATCTCAAGATACACTATCTTACTTGTTATCTACTTTGGCCTTTTCATTTTCTTCCCAAGCTTTAATTAAAGCCAACTTTTTCTCCTTCTCGAGCTGTTCAAGCGCAGAACCTGAAATCATAATATCAGAAATTAAGCTTATTCTATCACCTCTGAAATAATTTTATGAAATTCCAAAGAAAAAGAATTAGTGATTAATATCACCCTGAATATACAAACCTTTGTCAATAGAATCCCATGAACTTTTCTCAACAGAGAGATCTCGAACTTCTGCTGCTTCAAAATTCGAAACTGTTAGTTTAGAAACAAATTTCTGTTTTCTAATATGCTAGCAGCTTTGGCAAGTTATAAAAAGACATACAGTACATGGAATAAACTAAAATAATTCCTTTACAAACTTTGCTTGAAACTTGAAAGGATGAGCTTGGAGCCCTTAATTCCTTTTTTTCAAAAAAAAAAAAACTATGTCCCTAGCTGAAATTATAAGTTAGCCATGCAATCTTGAATTCCAACGTATGCTCGATAACGTTACGTGTAAAAAAAAGAAACAAAGCAAAATGCTTTGAACTAAAGCATCAATGTAATATTCACATCCTAATTAAATTATCAATTGTTCGCAATCATAAATATGGACAAAAACAACGTGAGACATAGATGATAGAAACTTATACGAGGAGGTTGGGCAAATGGGTTCAGAAATGGCCGCAGAGCATTGCCATTGGGAATTGATTCTTTGTCTTCTTTAACAGGATCATCATGTTCCTCAAGTGTTTTTGCCACAGTTGATGGACCTGCAGGTTCAGGTTTCTGGGGATCCTCCTCTCCCATAACGATATCGGAATCTTGTAGCTTAGCCCAAAAAAAAAAAAAATAATAGATTACTAATTAATGTATCACCAAATTTAGCAACAGCTGCAAATGGAAGCTTAGGCTAGGCGCGAGAGAGAGAGAGAAAGTCTTGTAAGTTTCGCAGGAAAGTTCTTAAAATTAAACTCCTTCTCGAATCTCTTGGCAAATGGCAATCAATGGTGGTAGGTAAAATTAAAAATAATCAAGATAGTAACAGTTGGAGTTGGGTAAATAATGGTTGAGGTTCATACAGTGTATGTATATATTATTATTATTTTATGTTTGTTTACTTTGGACTTTCCAAATGAAATGAAAGTGACTGCTTTCTTTCTTTCATTCTAATGCGTTGATCATGGAGTTGAAGAAAGAAGAATGGTTATGTTTGTTCAAAATCTTATCCAGGAAAATCATCAATGAAAGACTAGAAGACTGATGAATGTGAAAATTTGATTTGACTTATCAAGAGAATTCTTCGCGACGGCTTGTATTGATTCGACCATTAATCTGGTGCAAATTGATCACAGGACCACTGGCTCTCTCTAAAATGTCTGTCACCCATGTGGTTCAACGATAAAAACAGACTTGTGGATGTATAATATTGATCCCATCTTACTGTTTGTTAGTCTGGAAAGTGGATACTGGCGTAGGCTCGGAAAAAGATTTGCCTGAAGCCAACCCAAAAAGGCACCGCCTTAAAATGCCGCGAATTGGGTGCTTTTGTTGTCCAATTTTCCATTTTAATTTGCGGACTAATTACTATCGTGTTCACATTTTCCCCTTACGGTATGGGTGGGGGAATGGATCAGTTGTGGGATTAGATTAGACTCTGGGATTAATTAATTAATTTAGTTATCTGTTGTGTTTTACCTGTTGAAATTAGTTAATTCGTCTAAAATTTAGTCTAAAATTACTGCAATTATTAATCCTTATTCTTCCGTGGGTTTAAGCAAGATTAGATTGATAAGATTTAAACGAAATATTTTTATCTTCTTTATCACTCTTTTTTCTATTTAAGTTAATATTTAATTTGAATTAAATATAAAAATTAATTTTATATTATTTTCAGTATCAAAATTTTATTCAATAATATATTTTAAATTGTATTTAATTTAAGATTATAAATAAAATTTTAATACAATAATTTAGTTAAACTAGTATTGAATATTGGATATAAAAGTTCTTCAATTGTTTGTTTACAATAAAATTAAATATTAAATATAATTATTAATAACAAGCATGTCATTTATTATTTGATTCTTATATAAAATATCAACTTAAATATCATTTACTTACATTTAAATTTAATTTAATATAATCTAATTTAATATTACAACAAACATGTATAGATGGACCCATGGTGGCTCTGCCTAGCCCAAGAGAATTTCATTTATGCGCCTTGAATTTTTATAATTTTTCATACAATAATAGAGTTTTATTTTATTTTTAAATATGCCCTTAAATACAATTTTTTTTTTTCAATTAGAGTTAAAATTTATAAAATAAGTAAATTGTATATTTGTTGAATAAATTGAAATTAATAGGGACTAAAATGTCAGTATTATTTTTAATTTTTATATAAATTAAAATAATTTTTTACACTATATATTGATGTAAAATAAATCATTTTCAAATGTTTAAAAAAAGCTAATTCAAGCCCTAATCTTTACGATAGGATAAAATAATTTTACACCACTTGAGAGGTGGATAGCGCACAAGTGTCACCTCAGCTTTACCATCACCATGTGGTGACCTGTCCTCGTTTGTTCTTCAAATTTTCTCTCCATTTTAATATTTTTTTTTTCTTCTGGATAATTCTTGAAAAGGGCGGCCATAGGTTCAGTCCGGGACGGAATCGAATAAAACCGATTGCTATTGATTTTTTTAATGAAAAAAAAAATTAAACTAATGAAAAAAAAAGGTTTGATTTGGTTCGATTAGGTTAGTTTTGGGGCCATTGTGCTTTTTCAATTTTGATGCCCATTTCATCTTTATTTAATTGAAAGTTTAAGGAATGAGAATTTATTTCCACTTATTCTTTATGATAATCAATCTTTTATTCACTATACTTAAATGATGGTGTATTTTACTATTTTAATTTTGATTCTTACTCTATTTTAAGAAATAAACGCCATCAACCACTTCGATTCAAGATTTCAATTTTCTAATTCGAGAAGTAAACGCACCAAAAATGGTGATTCGAAAACTGTGGTAGATACTATAATCACTGAAACATCTTTAATGATCTAAGATAAAATAAATACGTAAACCCAATCAATTTCTACTAAAAGAAAAGAAATTAGAATAGACGTGTCTTTAGGCATAATTTTTTATTTAAAAAAAAAGTTCTAGGGTTATTAGGATATTTAATGTGTCTACACATGTGATGGAGGCTACGAAGATAGTAGAAAAATTAGAAATCTAAAGTATGTTTCTACCCTTATGCGTATATCTCATAAATTATTTCCTAAAACCATGTCACGCCATGATGAGTTAGCATTGGCAGGGCAATGCTGCCATGACCTTTTTTTTAAAAAAAAAAAATTCCGAACCCCAAAACTGAAATGGCTTTTTAACATTAATTAAAGTTTGTTGCCTTAATCTATAATTTTGATTTTTTTACTTTACTGGTCTCTTTCAAACTGTACCTTTTTTCTTTTTTAACTTTACTTTAATAGTCTCTTTGAATCTTACATTAAATGTCTGACAATAATAACTTACTAACTCAATGTCGTATCCAAAAATCTAGTAATTAAGTAGCATGAAAGTAACCGACCATTCAATTTCAGTGTTTGCTTTTGATATCACCTGTTGATATTATTGTTCATGATGTGCTCCAATATTAAGGTCAGAATTTACCGTATTACCACGTGTCATGCCTAATGCATTGAGCTATTATTATGTTTTAAGAAGATATGTCTCTTTTTTTTTTTAAATAAAAAATGCAATGCTGCTATGCTTACTCTATTGAATACTTAATTTGTACTAATTAATAAAATTTTATCATTTGAATGAAAAATTATAAGAATAGTTAATAATTAATGATCACCTGAGCCAATCAAATAATTTCAAAAAATTTATTATGTTGAGATACAAATTGAGACATAAAAGAACACACCCGATCAGCTATAATTTACTCTTGTCTCAACGAAAGCTCGTTAGTCCTTTAGAAACATGCGTGATCTCTCTCTTGACATCACATACGTTACACTTGGCCACCAACACATCAGGCAAAGAGTCAAAAACTTTCCGGAAACCAATTTGTTCCTTGGTATTGACAACCCCATATATAGCCACAAAGCGATTACAGCTTATTGTTTGAAATAAAACATGGGACCAGCGCCCCTGGTATCCCATTTCGACTCACTTCTGATCATAAAAAATGCAAGTGGCATCATTACAAGAACTAGCCGCTCAGCAGTCAGCTCGTATTTCAGGCCAAGAGTAATATTTCGTTTCGCTTTGCATTCACCAAATCTAGCCCTCGCTTAGGTTGGCCGAGGCCTAGCTTAGCTTCTTAATTAATTCTTGCCACAAACAGGAATGGACGTGTTCATCCCAGAAGAGTATGTTGCACGGCGGAGAACTGAAAAGAAGGCGGCTGCAATGGCCGGACAAAGGTCGAATACGGTGTCGGAATCAGGTAAGAGATCAGTGGAGAAGTCCGGTCCCTCGCCGTTCCGGCGCCTAGACAGCAACGAGTTCTTGGTCTCCGGTGGTCTTACGGAAAATGTGGTATTTAGTTGCTTCTCAGCCTGATCGAAAAGATTTTGGTATCCCAGCTTCATCTTAATTAGTAATGTGCTACTACAGTTAGCAAAGTTAATGGACGTAGAACTTCTGTCTTCAATACACGGTGTCTTTTCCTCATCAGAAGAGGCTTTTGAGATTGTGCAGTGATAAATCCTTTGATTAGTTATTTTTTGAGCTTCAGTTTCTATACACTAATTCAGTTATTTACTCTTTATATTGTCAATTTCGATAACAATATCATAAATTTGGTTAAACCCATGGAAGGCTTGTCAGGAAACTGACGTGCAAATGAAGAATGAGAAAGAAGAGGAAATGTAACATACGTATAAAATACACCACCTGCAACCCGGGCCCGTGTATGTTGACAAGGCCAATTTGGGCCACAACTCGGGCCTCGTTCACACTAGTTTGGACTTGGATCTGAAGTGCCCTTGTTTTTACAAGGGGCCGAAAGGTAGGTCCAGATTGTCGTCGTTCTATATGAGCATATATAGACACCCACTAATTTCACAAGTTATCTCATCTCCCGTAATGTATGTGACCCTATGGCCTTCTCAATCTCATGCAACACACACAGGTCTGTCTTCACTTTTGTGTATCTTAACCATGCAATTTATTAATTACATTATTTATTTTATTTATGGTGAGGTATTTTGCATTCTAATTGACACGATTTTCTACTTGACACACTCCTTCGATAATTTTTGAAAATAAAACTTTTACTCAACACAAGCTCAAAGCATATCAAAATAATCCTCAATTCTATCTATTTTTTGTTGTGAATTTTGATTTTCTTTTTACACCCAAACAATATTTCCTTATTGGACGAGTGGCTACTAACCTTGTTCATATCAATGAATGATAGATAGATTTGTAAAGATTTGTTTTTCTCATACCTCATTCTGTTATCGGAAGTTATTTTAACTAACAAATTTTTTTCCTCAAAGAATATTCTACAATCATGAACTAATGGTTTGTACAGTTGTGCCGATTTATATGTGATAGTCCTTATTTTTATATTTTTGGAAGTGCATGTACATGTGAGAATTAGTAGGAAAGAGCATCAATTAAAAAAAAAAATCTTCATAACTTAATAGTCACAAACTAATCAAGAAATCATGTTAGATTAATTTAACCTTTATGAAACCAAGAAAGTGGAATGAGAGATAAAAAATTATTAGAGCTCGGATGTATCTCTTAGTCCGAAAAGTTAACTGCAATATAAAAGTTCAAAATCTAAATTTATAGTATGGTCTAATTTCAGATCTGAGAGTTCTCTAATACTAAAGAAAAAGGATTCATAGAATAACTTTTGAGAGAATTATTTGAGTTTATAAATATGATGGATTTCTCCACTGAATAAAATAGACTTTTAGGTTGAATATTTAAAAATTTTAAGTCCAATCCCAATAATAACCGTGCATATTGATAACAAAAACAAATAAATAAGAAGTCCGAAATTAATCTTTAGTCTGGTCCATTAGAGTCAGATGTGATAAGTATCAATATATTCTCCTCTATCCTCAAATGAATATTACTGTATGTTAATTTTACAAATAAAATTTTATTGAGTCTATCTCATTTGGGTGATTTAAAAATTTAAAGTTTAAAACACTTACTTGATGTGTAATTATCATTAAGCTGTTGACCCGGATGAACTTTGCCATTAATGGGTTTTGGAGAGCGCATAATATAAAGAACAAAAGCAAGTAACGGCTGGCATGGAGAAACAGCAGAAAAAGACGAGAGAGGAGGGAAAGATAGTGGCATGAAATTGTTTTGGTGTAGCGTTTCAATTTTTGATTGCCAAATGGGAAGGTAAATTTAGTTTTATTTTCTCTCAAATGTGAAGCATAAGTTGTTGACATTAGTTTATGTTAGTATTGAATTTTTACCTTATTCTTTTGTTGGTTATTATTTAATACATTAGATAAATATTAAGTTCTTATCGTAATCTATTGAGATTTTTGATGTTGTTGATCTTGAATATTTTTTAGAGAAAAATTTATACTTAAATCCCATTATTAATATAGTGAAAAATTATAATCCAGTGATTTTTTTTTCTAATTTGACTTTTTTTACATAAAAATAAGTATTATTTTTATTTATTAGTTTAGATTGTGTTAGTTTATTATTTACTTATTAATTTGTCATACACATCTTTTTTTAATCATACTAAGAGAGATAGAGTTTATTTATGTTTAATTTATAACTGCTTTTGTGGGTTCCTTTACCAATAAAATTTGGATGCATCAAATATGAAGAACATCGAGAAACAACTAGGCTAAATAGATCTCTCGATATTAAGGCAGTGAAATAGATAAAATTGAGAAATATTTCTCTCGGCAAATTCAGGTTGTTTCGAACAGCTATGCTTAGAATAAAACCAGAAAATAATAACTAAATGCTGACAGTACTCGTAGCTAGCTTCTGTTGCAGACCAGCGTACGTAAGTACATATAATTAAAGGAAGAGAGCTTTGATTCAATAAATTTCTCAGCCGAATGTACTTTCCATATCACCTAGGGATAATTTACCCAGCATCAGCATTAATAATATTACCAGGCTCAGAAACCAAATTTAGAAGAAAATCAAAGATATCAGTAGCGATAACCGCAGATGCGACATCGTCTTTGAGTAGAGTCCTCCTCTTGCCTTGCATGGCCATCGTCCATGACCTTTTCGTCAGCTCTTCGATAAAAAGCTCACATGCTTTCGAGAACACAATCGGTGCCTCCCCAGATATCATCTTTACGTCGTCCCCGGACTTCTTCATTATCTTCTTGATCCTTGCCAGTGGCAGCGAATGAACCCCCGTTCGCCCCGACATTTTAGAGAGCAACCCCGAATATGTCCCCGCTTGCCTCATTTCTCATCAATCCTTGATTTTTATGGCTGGTAAGTGAATTGAAGTACTTGGAGATATATAGGTTACAAGTGTTAATTTTTTTTTTTAAAAAAAAAAGATATATAAAGAGCAGTTGCCGGCCAGCCTGTTTGCTAGCTTGATTAGGCCGGCTTAAATCCCTTTTTTTTTTTTTTCAAATCATTGACTTATTGTTAAACAGTAATGCATTCGCAGAATTGCACTCTGTTTAGAAAAATTGATACTTATAAATTGTTGACTTTTGTTATGATTACGTTCCCATATTTTACAATTTCGTTTGGTTTTTCTAAAGATATAGAGATTCCTCGTCATTATTGGTCAACGTGGTTCGTTTTTGCGTCGTCATCTTCGGATGTACTACAGTGTCCAAGAGTCTTTATTGTTCATTGGAAGATGCCCGATGAGAAACAACTTCTTTTTGGCGTACGTATTCAAGCAAACAAATTGAAACTAAATTAAATTCTTGTTTAATGGCTGGTTTTTAAATCTAGTGGCCGTTTGCTTTAGCTTCTATGCAAAAATTTAAACGTACGGTTGAGATTTGGTCCAACCTTACGGCAATATAAATTTTGGCTAGATCAATTACAATATATTTAAAAGTACGGACTTGTCGCGCACACATAACGGTCAACATTTTATGCAATGGATCCCGTAAGTTACTTTTTAACGTAACTTATTCCATGTATGTGACTGGATGCTTTTACTAGCAATTTGATCAGCCGTCTACATTGTTTGTTGCATCAATGAATCAAGGGAGGGAAAACATTGTGGAATCCCCTAAGATTAGATACAACTTGAGGTAAAAATAATAATAATAATAATAATAGTACACTTACTATTTTATTTCAAATTTAGGGGGGAATTTAAAAAGCATTTGGGGACATACATAAATGCTTTATTTGTCACCTTAGATGAACAACCGAGGAACAGTCAGCAGGTGATTAATAATTGATGATAATGAGCGATAGAAAAATAAATATTTGACCATCAACAGACATTTCACACGTCGATCGCTTAGAGCAATTTATTTCCAAAATACTTATTTTTGGAAATTGAAGTAATAAAAGTGGAAAGTGATTTTTCTTAAAAGATGAATTAGAGTTAAAGAGTGGGCCGGTTTGATTCGGCCCAAAAGAGTTTTAGCTCGAGCCCAAGAGACTGGCCCCGTACCCCTTTTTTTACATTGATCACGTGAGAGCAGTAGGCTTTACGGCTGTCCATGCATGTGAAATCTTGTTTCTCGTCATTTGCAGATACGGACACGTCTTTGCATCTAGTTCTATTCTTCTATTCGTGCCTCAACTTTAGTAAGCTAAAGATGATCATGAGCTGCCTGGAAAGAAGAAAACAAAATAATAATAATAATAATAATAAATAGATAAATAATTGATGGAGGCAAAACAAATCGTGGGGAGTGAAATCATGTGTTTGCAGCTTGTAACATCAATGGGGTCGACCGGCTTTCACGTGAGCACCTTCTGTTGTCTCTCATCTCTCCACATTTCCTCATCATTAAATTCCCCCTATGCTTTCTTCTTTCTCATTTTTTTTTCCTTTCCTTTCCTTTCTTTTCCTTTATATATATAATCTCTTCTCTCGTCTTCCCTGCTTTGATCTTTTGTGATTTTTCAGCTACTGCTTAATCACACTCTCAACTTTGTTTGTCATGCCGTGCCATCATGTTAAAAAAAAAAAAAAAAAAGCTAAAGTTCTGAAAGATACAAGCAACCTACCTTCACGTGAATTAAAGATATATACATATTGAAGGATCGATTGGTCTAGCCACCTAAATATCTGCATCCTAGCAATTTAAATTCGACATTTGTTGTTGTTACTATTTTTTGTGAAATTTCCACAAATATGTTTTATTGAGCTGAAAAGCTATAATGCCCCTTACTTTCCAACGTATGATGACATAATTATAAGCTCTAAAAGGCATTTCACTGTGGTTTGAGTGACATAAACGTACGCTAATAAGGTAGTGATCAACCAATAACAACAAATTTATGTAGTTTTTATTTTATGGTAAAGCTTCACGAGGAATGCAATGATGTGGAATTGGATTAAGGGTCCCTCTCAAAAGTGAGTACAACTTGGAAGATCGATGATGTCAAAGAGGACCAATTCTTTGATCATCACCAACTCCTTTAACCTGCGCAAGCCACACACAGCATCCCAAGCATATCAACATCTTTATCGTTCACACTTTTGCTTCTGTGAAGCAGGCTTGTCTCCAACTCTTAATTTCCATGATCGACAAGAATTTTCATGTCAATTACATAGTACATTGCCCAAATTTTCATTCCATCGTCGTATATTGAAAAAGAAAAAAAAAATTTATAGTTTTGGTGTTTTAATCAACGAATGCCCATTATTTCAGGCTAGACCACGAGACAATAAAATATGGGTTTGTTGCACTTTCATTTCAAACGCGTATGTACCAAAAAGACGAAAACATATAGCTACAGATCGATCGATCGATCTCGATCAATCAAATGCCATTTAAAAAAAAAAAAAACGCGGGAAATTAAATATTTCAGTATGTTATCTGTAATAATAGTATTAGTGATAGGGAATGTGAATGAAGCTGGAAATTGCAGAGTTGTGGTCCTCACCATTGAAGGCGTTTATCGTCCCCCTAGAAACACTCGTATTTTGTGGGACTTATTATGAGACAGAAACATATATCTTAGCTGGTAATTAATGTAGCCGGTTGGACAACAATAGAGGCCCAGAGCACACACATGATTTTGCTAGTATTTTACAAGCATGCATGTGCGATGGACCATGGTTCAGTCTGCTGTACTAAGGGCAACATACATGGAAGAGAACGACTGAAGATACACACAACTCAAAAAGAGAGTGATGTGGGCACGTGGCCACATTTTGCAGAGGATATATCTCGTTAGGTTGGCACGGCAGTTGTGAATTCTCTTGTGACTTTGCATATATACGTATTAATTACTGTGATTTTGAATTTTTGATGGCACTACCGGCTCTGGCTTGCCAATTAAATACGTACACGAGAATGGTAATATAAACTTGGTGGAATTGGTGGTGTGGTATGGTGATTGGTGAGTGCGGTCGCTGTGACTTCACTGCAGAAGCACGCCTTGACTCTTTTGGACTCTTTATTGAATTGAGGTTAAGCCTCAATCTCACCTCACGCCCAGCATATGACCGGCTTTAAAGCCAAGTAAAGATCGAAAACAAACATTAGCAGAAAGCAACCCTAGCTCTCTCTTCAGTCGTTGTTTATTTTCAAACAGAGAGTAAAATTGAGCTCCGTCTCTTGACGTGTCCACGTACCACCCTCTTAATTACCATACTAGCAGTATGCTTCAATCCTCATCTACGGCCCTATCGTGGTTTAGTTAACCATCCTCACCAAACCTACATTACCAAACGATAACGGCCGCTACATTTTTATTTTTAATTTTTTGGTTAACACAAGTACAAATAAACTATACATTATATACATGAATCAAAGGGCAGGAAGCTTGTCATTTTCCTATAAGTTTTGGGAAAGTCATAAGTGGGTCCTTTGGATTTAGAAAAAGACATTAATTAGATTGTTATTATTAATAATGCTTATTTGTATATAAATAAAGCATGCGTATTTTGACAAGAGTTAAGAGGGTAATGCAGAATTTTTATGGGTAAAACGTCATTTTCTGAAGATTATGATGATCGAGAAATTATTAATTAGTCGTAGCTAACCGTTGCCATTTCCTAATTTGCTTCATCCTTTTTCTTAAGTCGTCGGTGTGAATATACTAATAATAAATAGCTAATAATTTTATACCTGGCTAATCTGACCCGTCAATATATCATATTACATGCCAAACCTGAAACCTATACAAACTGTACACAAATTTTATGTCAACACACCAAATAAATGAAAAAATAATAATAAAAAAAAAAAACAGTGCCGAAGGAGAAATTGAAATATCTAGTGAAGGCATTGTTTCACCTTATCTTGTTATCGTCTTATTCGACGCGTTTCGGTAATTCAATCTCTTGAATTTCTATGTGTGACAACACATCGATTGCAACATTTCTTTTCACAAGAATTTGTTTGGAAGATACTGAAATCTCATTGTTCACTTATTTTCATTTGTGAATTGCGAAGCTAAATGGGGCCTATTTGTCATTTTCCTGTATTTGGGATGCGGTAATGCCAACTCAGGGTGAATGAAAATGCTCACATAAATACAGGTGTTCATGGGTCAATTATTTTTGATAATGACAACACAATACCATTCTCAAAGATTCTATAATCTCAATGTTAAAAAAAAAATCATTAATTACAATTTTCACCCTTTTTGCTTTCATTATAGATTAAGAAATATCAAATGTGAGTCTGAAAAAAGTGACAAAGTTGGTACATTAACCAACCAATGACAACAAAGTAAGCTTACTGCTCACCCGTCTCTGGCAGCAGCAAGCGTAAGCGAAAGTGGGAAATAAAAAAAAAAAAAAACAAAATTGTCATTTTCTTCACGTAAAAAGGATAAAAAAGATATTGTATTGGCAATGTTTTTTTACTTGAATCTTTCTTTTATTGATCGGATTGTCGTTTTTCGTTTAACCTTAGTAATTGGCCCTTTCTCGGTAATGCAGCTTCAACAAACTCTTCATCCAATTTTGCCCTTCAATTAAGCTGGACTGCATGTGAGATTTGCTCCATGCTATGCCTCCGTATAGAAATTATTTTTTGTACTAAATTTTTTTAGAGCATAATTTGTTTTTTCACAACAAATTATTATAATTGGAACATGCAGGGGCATGTTTGTCAAATCAAAAGCCTGCGTTCACTGTTCCCTTGACCTGAAACGCTTTGGATTTCACCGAATACCATTTCTTTAATTAAATTAATTAATCAGAAAAGAAGCTTCTCTTACAATTTTATATCTTTTTTTAACATAAAATAAAATTCAAAAAAAAAAAAAAGCACACGTCACCTCTCTCTAAAAGACTCTGTTACAAAAGACTTAGAAGCACAAGAGCTTCTCTTTAGATCTGCTCTCCTGTTATCCTGTCACTACTTAGTACCATTCTTGTCCTAAACTCGGCCTCTTAGCTCACTGTGTCGAAAACAAAATAATAATAATCCGAGTTTTTTTTTCCTAATACATTGTAATTTTGGTATTGTATGTTTACTCGTTGCGTGATTGGTGAGCATCGGATCGAGTGATTCTGTAATGGTGGTTTGCCGGCGGGCGTTGCCGGAGCTCCGGTGATTGCTCGTGTTTCAAGGTGGAGCTCCGGCGAAGATGTTTAAGTCGGCGAGATGGAGGTCCGACAAGAACAAGATCAAAGCTGTGTTCAAGTTGCAGTTTCATGCAACTCAGGTAACTTGCTTCTGCACGTGTGCTTTTTGATTAATTCGGTTTCGATGAAGAAGTGAATGGTATGTGCCTTTGGTGTTGGTTTCGGAGTTTGCTGAGGATGGGATTTATTTATTATTACTTTTCATATAATAATTGAGATGAGTTGAATAGGCAACTGGTGGTTCTGTTTGGTTTCTGAGACAATGTAGCTAAAGAACAGAAATTATGGCACTCGAAGTTTAGGTTTTTTAATCATTTCGGCACTGAAAAATCATGAAACTTAGCTCAATTGAGCAACCATTTATTCTTTCTGTTGTTTAATCATTGGTTATCCTGGCAATTTAACAGAGGGGGAATGGAGAATGTGAATAAGTGATCAAAGAAATGTGTTTCTGAATTTTCAGGTTGCACAGTTAGGGGAAAATGCATTGATGGTATCTGTGGTTCCTGTGGATGTGGGAAAGACAACAGTGAGGTTAGAGAAGGCTGCAATTGAAGATGGATGCTGTCGGTGGTTGAATTCAGTCTATGAGACTGTGAAATTTGTTAGAGAGCCAAAATCTGGGAAGATCAGTGAGAGAATATACAATTTCATTGTCTCTACTGTAAGAAACATTGCCTAACTTTTATGTTCTATTTTTCTGTTTCTTTTCATGTGGTTGTTCATGAGATTTGTCTTTCTTTATTGATGTAGGGATTGTCGAAAGCTGGTTTTGTTGGTGAAGCTTCAATTGATTTTGCTGAATATGCCGAGGCAACTAAAACTTCTACTGTCTCTCTTCCCTTAAAGTACTCACGCTCCAAAGCAGTTTTGCATGTTAGTGTTTTCTTACTTTCTCTTTCCTATTTATATTTGTCAGACAAGACAGCACTTGAAACCTTCAAACGTTCTCATGAGACCTCTGCTTGTCACTATGATTGAAACTTAAAAAGTGCAACATTGAGTAAAGTGGAAAACTGAACTCCAGCTTTTGCTTTATGACAGGTTTCAATACAAAGGGTGGAGGAAAATGTTGATCAGAGGTAAAATGAATGAATTTCACTGTTACATTGTTAACCCAAGTTTCTGGAGTTACTATTTATAGATTATGATGGAAAATGTTATTCTTGCTTGAGTGTGTTCTCAGAGAGAAGCAAGAAATTGAAGATGTGAGTATTAAAGCTCAAGATAGGAGCCTAAGGACTCAGTTAAGCAGCATTGATGTGGAAGAAAGCAATAAGAGCAATAGTGCTGAAGTAAGGCTTCATTCTGTCTCGCCAAAAAAGATGATTTTGATTTCTTCTCTTGTTAGTTATTTTTCCATCAGGATGTGTTTTATTAATGGAGAAGGTCTAGGGCGCCAGATAGCTGCTTTGTTGCTGGGAATTTTTTGGTTTTACCCTTAATGTTTTAGTAATTGAGGAAATTGAAGAGCTCTTGGACTTGGAATTTTCAACCCATGGATTGTTTCGAAAATAGGGATTTGACCCTCCTTTTCTCCTTTGGTACTTTGTTATGCAAATGATTGATCAGAGTATGTTTCTTTTATCTTTTTCTTTGTTTTACAGGAAAAACTACCAAGTCAAACTGTCAATGCAGAATTGAATGGTAATTGCAGGGCATCTAGTGGATCTGATACTACATTGTCAAGTTCTGAGAGCAGCTCTGGGCTCAACACCCCGCGAGAGCAGGACCCTCATAACTTTGTATCATCCCTGAGCCACACTTCAGTGCCCCACAAATCAACAGAAGATACACCAACAACAATATATGAAGAGCATCAGAAATCACAATGGGAGTGGTCAGCAGGTTCTGATCAGGGAATAAGTACTGATGACTCAACAAATGGCTTTCAGGACACCTTTACTAGAGAAAGGTCCCAGCAGGCTTCTGATGTTGAGATTGAAAAACTCAAGTCTGAGCTTGTTGCTTTGGCTAGGCAGGCAGATTTGTCAGAGTTGGAATTACAGACTCTGAGAAAGCAAATTGTAAAAGAAAGCAAAAGGGCGCAGGATCTCTCGAGAGAAGTCATTAGCTTAAAAGAGGAGAAAGACTTACTTAAGTTAGATTGTGAGAAACTCAAGACATTTCAGAAGCGCATGGATGAGGCTAAAGTCAGAAACAAGTTGCACTTTGAGGGTGGCGATCCATGGGTTCTTCTTGAGGAGATCAGACAAGAACTGAGTTATGAGAAGGACCTAAATGCCAATCTTCGACTGCAACTGCAGAAGACCCAGGAATCAAACGCTGAGTTGATTCTTGCTGTGCAAGACCTAGATGAAATGTTGGAGCAGAAGAATAAGGAGATATCCAACCATTCCAACAAATCAGGATCCCGTGGCAATGCCAAAGAGTTGAGAAGAAACATTTCAAAAAGCCGAACAGATGATGATGAAGATCAAAAGGCACTGGAAGAGCTGGTTAAGGAACACAGAGATGTCAAGGAGACATGCCTGCTGGAACAAAAGATTATGGACCTCTACAGTGAAATAGAGATCTATAGAAGAGATAAAGATGAGCTAGAGATGCAGATGGAGCAGCTTGCACTTGACTATGAGATATTGAAGCAGGAAAATCATGACATCTCTTATAAATTAGAGCAATGTCAGCTGCAAGAGCAACTGAAGATGCAGTATGAGTGCTCATCTGTTGATAATGGAAGTGAAACCGAAACTCAGGTTGAGAATCTGGAGAATGAACTGAAAATTAAGTCAAAGGATCTTTCTGATTCACTGGCCACCATAAATGAACTTGAAACCCACATTGAGGGGTTGGCGAGTGAACTCAAGGAGCAGTCAATGGAATTCTCCAATTCTCAGGCAACCATAAAAGAACTTGAATCCCAGATTGAGTGTCTGGGGAATGAACTGAAGGAGAAGTCAAAGGGATACGCTGATCTTTCGGCCACCATAAAGGAACTTGAAGCCTACATCCATAATCTGGAGGAAGAGTTGGAGAAGCAGGCACAAGTATATGAAGCTGATCTGGAAGTTGTAACACGTGCAAAAGTTGAGCAGGAGCAGAGAGCGATCCAAGTTGAGGAAACCTTGCGAAAGACAAGGTTGAAAAATGCTAATACTGCTGAGAGGCTACAGGAGGAATTTAGACGGCTGTCGGTGCAAATGGCCTCTTCTTTTGATGCAAATGAGAAGGTGGCTATGAAAGCCCTGGCGGAAGCAAGTGAACTGCGTATGCAGAAAAGACATCTAGAAGAGATGATCAAGAAAGCTAGTGATGAAGCCCTGTCAATTAGAGATGATTATGAGACAAAATTGCACCAGCTTTCTGATCAATTAAATGTGAAAACAGATCAGATAGAACAGATGCTGAAGGAAATCAACAATCTGTCCAACCAGCTTGAACAGCAGAAGAAGCATGATGAAGAAGTTAGTGGGGCTCTCTCCATTGAGATCCAGCAACTGAAAGCTGATATAGAAATGCTCATGATGGATAATAAATCTCTCTCTGAAGAAGCAGAACAGAAAGAAAGTTTGAGAGTTGAATTGGCACAAATGAAGACTACTGTCAAGGAATATGAGCTGCTGATTCAAAGGGCAAACAGGGAAAGAGATGAACTGGAGAGTACAATTGCTTTAGTGAAGAAGGAAGCAGAGTTCTCAGTGGAGGAAGTACAGAGAATACGGCATATTGAGGATGAAAAGGAGGCAACAGTTGAACTGTTAAAATCAGAGCTGGAGCTGCTTAAAGTTCAGTGTCAGAACTTGAAACAGGGTTTAGCTGAGGATGAGTTGGAGAAAGAAAAACTCAGAAAGCAGGTATTCCAGTTAAAGGGTGACCTTAAGAAGAAGGAAGATGCAATCAACAATCTTGAAAAAAAGCTGAAGGATAGCAATAGACGAGCTTCGGTTTCTGACGGAACTTCGGTTTCTGACGGAACAAGAACCACTCTTAGAAACAATAAATCTGCTCCGGTTTCTCAAGGATCTAAAGAGATTGCAAGCCTCAGAGAGAGAATAAAACTGCTTGAGGTAAATGTTGAACTAGTATGTAACATTGCATCTGATGTAAATTTGTTTATTCAGTTTATGTTATGGTTGTGGTAGAAATAATGAACAAGAATTCATGGCATTGATAATTTCTTTGTTTTGCAGGGACAAATTAAATCAAAGGAAATTGCTTTGGAAGCCTCTACGAATTCATTTGTAGAGAAGGAAAAGGATCTTAAGAACAAAATTGAGGAGTTAGAGTGCAGAGTGGAAGAACTCAACCAGAGTAGCACAACTTTATGTGAATTGTCGTTTCAAAAGGTTGGTGCCATTATAAACATCGTCCAATATTTCAGAAGCTTTTATATTTTGTAGAACAGACATTTTAACTTTTGACCAATCCAGTTTTCTTTTCGTGGTTAAGAGGGGCTTAGGGGATACTCTATCACCCATGCATAGATCAATTTCCTTTCTGACTACTAATGGCACGAGTTAAACAGAATTCTATACTGACTTAGAGGTTGGACTTTCTTTTGTTTATTAATTCCCAAAACGGCCCATCTTGGTGTGCAGGGAGCTACAGATACCATTCACCTTACTTCAAATGGATGTGTGCCTGAAGAGGTGAGAAGCCCAGCTGAGTTTCCGAGCCGTTCTTCATGTCTATCCAAAGAAAATGGAAATATCGTGCCACTAGTCAAGAGGTATGAACTGAAGAATAGAATTCCTAATTATTATTATTATTATTATTATTATTATTATTATTTTGTTTTATCTTTGCTCCCTATGGAACAGCTGACTTCTCTAGTAAAAAAAGTACTGATTGCTAATACTATTTTCTTCTCCTTAGCGATGATGATATTTCAATAGAGAAGGATGTCAAAGCATCCACCACAAACAATGAAGAGCGCAACGTTGATGATATGCTGACAGAACTAGCATCACTCAAGGAAAAAAACCAATGCATGGAAAGCGAGCTAAAGGAGATGCAAGAGAGATATTCAGAGATAAGTCTCAAGTTTGCAGAGGTAGAAGGTGAAAGACAAAAGCTTGTGATGACTCTACGCAACCTGAAGAACGCCAGGAAGAGTTGAGTTGATGACGATTTCAAAAATACATATAATTCAAAACCTATATACAATGTAAATATAGTTGCAGCAGCTGGATGCGCCCTCTCAAAAAAATCGATGTGGCAGTTTTATTGGCGTTGAATAAGTAGATTGTACAAAGTTCATAGAATTTTACCTTTTAGTTTTCGAGTGCGGGGTAAAGGGCTCTTCACTGTCTGATTCATGTTCTTTCAGTAATTCTTATTTTTTTGGTTTAAAGCTTTTCATGATGTATGTGAAGTTTCTCATCAATATATTCATTCATTTTTCTTGGTAAATATGTAATGTAAACTATCTGTACTGCACATGGAGTATTATTGAAAAATCCAACAGCTAATATTTATATGGGTTATTATTGATAAATCCAACAGGTTATATTTACATGGCATAATATTGACAAATCCAACAGCAAATTTTTTAGCATGCTAACTAAAACCAGTTTAGGTTCGTATTTTTTAAATATTTTATTTTATTTTATTTTTTTGCCTTTGGGTTATGACTAGGGAGGTAAAATGTGTTATCAAATCGTGTTTATATTATGTTAAATTTAGATCGATTCAAACATAATATATTTAATAATTGTGTTAAAATATTAAGATTCTACATTGATAGAGAAAATAAATGAGTTATTTAATTTCGTATCTAATATTTATATATTTAATAAAATTTACATTAAATGTTTATACTTCATTATACACACAAAAAAAAATTATAAGATACACATATCTACAAAAATATTATATATTTACGTTATTGAAATTCTAATTATATATATATATATATATATTATACATATCTACTAATATTTAAACTTTTATATTATTGAAGTTATAAATTTATATAAAATTTGATAAATGAAACATCATGTATATGTTCATCCTTCCCTCCCTTAATTCCCCACCCAGAAAGAAGAAGAAGAAGAAAAGAAAATTATATATAATATTTGAGTTTTAATAACAATACCTACAAATGAATTTAGAATAGAAAATATAATCGTGCTATTAATTAAATAAATGAGTCAATAATTTTAATTCTAACTAAATACAAAAAAAAATTGTATCAATTGTGTCAATCATATTAAATTTGATAACTTATAACTATTTATTTATGTTCATGTTAGGTAATTAGATCATGTTAAATTTTATCAATTACGACATCATATTCTCAATTATTCACTGAAATTTGAGAGGAAACAAGCATAATTTTCACTTTGGTCTGTTCTCTTGTATGTATTTCACTTTGGCCCAAGAAAATTTTTCTTCTTTCATTAGGGCCCTAGCTGGCAGGCAAAGGCTCCGTTCCTCTTTGGTAGTTTTCACTTTTCATCAGTTGAGCTAGCATTACCTAAATGTAGCAGTCAAGAATTCATTTCCTTTTTCTTGTATTCCAAACCACCTAAAATGTTGGATGTAACCATTTTTTTAACCCTAAAATTAACAGATAAAGATAATTTTGGAATTGCTTCTGATCAACAAGGACGAAGAAATCCAATTGATCATGCAATGAAACATGGAAAAGAGCAGAAACATAGAAAAGAGCAAACAGATAATTAATAAATTAGTAGTATTCTTCTATAAAGGCGTGTCACAGGCTTTCTTTTCCGCCTCTACATGCCAATCCCACCCTTTTCTTATGAAACTTCACAGCTAAGAAATGGCAATTGATTTACTCAGAACCAAAAAGAAATAAAAATAAAAATAAAAATAATAAGATTGATTGATTACGAATAGTGTGACACCAATGTGAGACCTGAACATAATACAAAGTAAATCAACGGGTACAAATTAATGGAATAAACTTCCACCAAAAACCGAGATTTTGGTTTAAATTTCTCTGGTTAATTACATGATGGAGTCATGGAGAAGGGCTGTTCAGAGTAAGTGATTCATCAGTCCATACACAGTCACAAGAGCCATAATGAAAGAGCGATCGACATGAGGCTCCACCGATAATGTCAACACATCATCTCCTAGTAATACTCCCGATCCCGAACGGGACTGCTTCCTCATTCCCTCGGCAACAACAACTCCTCTTCTACACTCTATTATCTTGAATAATGCTGCTGATTTAGTACGACCCGTAGCCGAGGCTGCTTCTAACTTTAACTTATAGGAACAAGCGTCACCATTAATTTCATTATTAGAAAAAATGTTAATTTCACCTTTCTTCGTTACTTCAAAACTTGGTTTCTCTTTCTTCAAGTTTGAACCATTATTATCGCCTTTGTATCCCCTCCATAATCTTCCGAAAACCCGTACTCTCCGAAGTATGGTGAACAAGACGTTGCCTCCGAGATCCATTAGATAAACTTCGTTGCTGCCTTTGTTATCGTAATTATCTATACGATAAACAATCTCACCATTTTCGTTGAAAACGGTGCACCCATTGCCTTGGATCACAAGTGATTTCATCCATACGGTGAATGATTCTCTTTTTGAAGCAGCTTCAACACTCACTGGGAGAGAATGAACCTTGGCCATTTGAGTGATCGACAGAGACTTGAAGACTTGAACAATGAATAGAGTTAATCAACTGCTTGTAGCTAGATGTAGGAGAGAGATCACCTTGCTGCTGTTTAAATACTTTATGCCTCGTGTTACTTTCTTAAGGCTCCATAATTTAATTGGAAACAAAGAAATTTCAATTCTTTTTTATTGAATTCACTGCACATGAGATTCCATCACGTTTATGGTATGCACTTATAATATGGCTATATACATAGAATAGAATATGTATGTGCGAATTCGAAATTGTGGAGATATAATATCTGTGTATATATATGGACAAACTCTAAGATATATTTCATGTATCTTACACCATACATATGAATAGTATGTCGGCTCCACACCATAGACATGAATAGTGTGTGATGTAAGATACATGAAATATATTTTAGAAACATCTATCTATATATTAATCGTATTCTTTTATTTAATTTTAAAACTTTTGGAATGCTATACAAGCACATTTGCTTTTCATTATTTACACGATACTAATGACTAAGGGAATGAGAACTTTCACTATTGTGTAGATTTCATTAATTTGCTTTATCACAATCCTTCTACCTGCCTATACATCATTATATATTATGGTAAAGGGAGACCTTCAATCTATCCTAACTTAGATTAATGATCTTTAATTTATTCTAAAAGCATGAAAATATTATTTTACTCCATTGACTAATAAGAAAATAAAAAGAACTTAATTAATGTGCCATTTATTTGTCCTCTGAATAGAAATTGAGTAAATTGAAGTTTACCATATTATAACTAAAATTATTACATCAATTTCCATGTGTTCAAAATGTTTTTATTGAACTTAATTATTTATATTTTTTTGAATAGTAATTTATGGTAACGACTGGTGGTAAGTTCTGGATTGATACAATCAAATTACTTCTTGATCAATCAACAATGTGAAAACTGCAGATATTTGCAGAGTTGTCCTTGATCCTTCTGTAGGAGTAGGATACTTAAATTAATATTAATTTGGCTAGTGTGTTTAAGATATGGAACTTCCATGCTTGTCCTCGCTACGGTGAGTTGTCTTGTGCCAGACGTGGAGACTTTCCAGTCGAATCTGATGCTCAACTTAATTACCAGTGGTTATAAATATTATAGCATAAATTCAAAATTTATATAATCGTACAACAAGACAGTCCTTTATTAATTTATTTTAATAGAGTATAAGGGACAAGTTAAAACAAAAATAAATATTAAAATATAATGTATTTAGATGTGTATCAGCATGTGCACAAGATTTTCACTTTACTAAAGTAAGAATTCTAATAAAATATAAAAAAATATAGGTTTTAATATATTAAAGATTATATTTTAATCATTTGTTGATATAATGTATATAATTTTTATATTTTAATAAAATCTAATGCCTACGAGAATGTCTTCATTAGAAAAATATTATGTATACTTCAGTAATTTACCTTTACTTGAATAGAAATTTATGCACCATATAGTATTTTTTTGTGTGACCATGACACATAGAATAACATCTGGCACATAGTTATTTACGTTTTTTTTTCCTAATCATTCACAGTTAAAAAATGGTAATTAATTAAAAAAATAACTAACAAATGTATGATCAGATTAGTGATACTGGATTTCGATAAAATACAATTAATCCATTCGGTACAAATGGAATGAAATTCCACAAAACAAAAACCCCAAAGTCTAATTTCCTGGTTAAATGATGTTAAATGAAAAAAAAAAAAATCGCTTCTTGACCGAGTAGCTTATCAAAATTATCAATACGATCAACAATCTCACCGGTAAATTTCTTTGAAAACGGCTCATGATCCATTGCCTTGCGTCACAAGGGATTTCACTTCATCCATATGGGAGAGGATGAACCTTCGCTAGTTTGAGTGAGTGATCAGATGTTTGCTTTTAGAAGACACACAGACAGACACAGAGAGAGAGAGAGAGAGAGAGAGAGAGAGAGAGAGAGAGAGAGAGAGAGCTCGATTGGCCCTTGAAGACTTGATTGAATAATCGAGATGTAAATATAATCGTTGCAAAAGAGCTAGAGACCGTAGGTATGTGTTTAAATAGCTAATGATGCTTCAGAAGAACTTCTCAAGTACTCTCTATATATATTTAAGTTATTTTTTAGAAATAAGATTCTATCTTGCTATTTATGGCACGTATTCATTATATATAAGATGGCGTTTTCTAATTTTTCATTTTCCTTTGCCTTTTCTTTCAATTCTGCAGACTGTTGAAATCTCCAGGTCATTCTAAATCTGTGAATAAACTGAAAAGCTAAGCTAATGAATTAAGAATTAACTTGAAAAAAAAAATTACGAAAGCATTTGATATTTCATGAGCATTATATTAGTTGTATCGTTATATGATTGCAATATATATAATGGAAGGAAAGGAATTTATGATCAGGTACAAATGGTTTCAAATACCCCAAAAAGCTCTGAGCTTGATTTTGACATATATTCCTTTGTTAATTAGAAGGCGTTAGATTGGGAAAAAAAGGGCGGGAAAACCAGAAAAAAAAACAGATCATGCTTCAATATGTTCCTGGTACTCACTTCAAGATAGCGAAGGCGCTAGCCGAGCAGCTATGGAGTCATTTGGAAACCCGTTTACAATCTGTGATGCATCAACCCATAAACAGTTACAAGAGCCATAATGAAAGAATGATCGACCTGAGGCTCTACCACTAAAGTTAACACATCATCTCCTAGTAGTACTCCTGAATTAGATGAATGCTTTCTTCTTGCTTCTGCGACAACATCTCCCCTGCTGCAGTCTATTATCTTGAATGCTGATTTACCAGCTTCTAATTTATAGCACTTTGGTTCAGCATTATTAGATGATGACAAAAGGGTAATCCGACCCTTCTTAGACACTTGAAATCTTGGCCTCTCTTTGTTCAAGTTTTCGCCTTTATCCCCTTTATAACCCTTCCATCCTCCCAAAAACCATACTTTGTGGAGAATTGTGAAGAGAACTTTGCCTCGGAGATCCATTAGATAAACTTCATTGCTGCCTCTCTGCTATCGTAATTATCCATTCGATAAACAATCTCACCGTTTTCATTGAAAACGGTGCATCCATTGCTTTGCATCACAAGGGATTTCATCCATATTGTGAATGATTCTCTTTTTGAAGTGACATATTTACCAACTTCAACTACTGGGAGAGGATGAACCTTGGCCATTTGAATCGTTATAAGATGATTGCTTTTGGTTTGAGAGCAGAGAGAAAGAGATCTATTAATATGAGAGTAGGTGCAAGAGAGATCCCTTAAAGATGTTTAAATAGTTAGTTTAATGACCATGTGTTTATAAGGCTAGAAAATGGGAAGAAACTCAAATCTTTTATACAGCTTTGGTGTTTTAAAGATTCTACATCACGTTTTTAGTATGCGTATGGAGGGCTATGTACACGTATTGCTACTTTACTTATATAAGTATGCTAAGATCGATGCTTTTCTAAATTATTATCATTATTATTATTTTGGGTTCCTAAGACTCAAGTGCAAAATAAAACAAACTATTGGGCAGTGAGGATAGCGTTTGACGGTATCAATGACATATATAGCAACTTAACTGCATTATTGTGTGGATATGAATAATTGCTTAAATCATTAACATGTATATATTCTTCTACGGTTAAACTTGAACCAATACATTATTAAATAACCTTACAAAACTTGAAGGTTCACGTTTTCAATCATTTAATCAAATTCAAATGTTTGTCGTTCATTCGAATTATATCCAATGGAAGGCCAATAACATAGCGGGTGGCCGTCCTTCGAATACTGGGTTTGTTTATTAGTGAGGCTAGCAAATTGATCTCTAGATATTGCATCACTATATGTAAGCTTCTTCTTTGTTTTTTTTTCCCTAGAGTTAATTGGCTTATGTTGACCATAATCAAAAGGGTAAAAAGTGAAAACCCTTCAGCTGGTCGTGACCTAGACAACGTGGGGACTTTACTCTAAAATCTGACACCCAGCTTAGCTGCCATGGATTAAAGAATTATATCAAACTAGTCTTGGAAATATGAAAACGATCTCAATATTATACGCTTGCTTGGACTTGTCTGCTTTCTAATCGTAATATTTTTCTCGATGAGATGCTCCAGATGTGTATATATATACAATTTGGGTGCATTTAATTAGTTGAGGGACAAAAAGTTTGAGACTGAATTATTTTGAAAAATTTTAATCCTATCTCATTGATCGGGTAGGGAGCACCTCCTCACACCATTTTTGAGCTCTGCCCTAACAATTTGTGTTAACTCTTTAAAAGTATATTTCAATGGTCAGATTTTAAGATGAGAACACGTGAGGGTGACAGACTTATAATAAAGAATATGTGATCTAAAGCCATTACTCAGTTGATTTCACATTTTATCTTGCACAAACATGGGCACTGTATCTTCGTCTCCAAATGGACTAGATATGCCTTATATTTCAATGGTCACATTTTATATATTTTTAGTGATGCCTTTCGCACCGTAAGCTTCATTGCTACATTTGCTGCAATAACCATAAATATTTTTATTACACTGCAAAGCTTTTATTCAATGCCCAATTCACCATGTTTAGAATTAGAAATGAAAATCGGTGGCTGACCTCTTCAAAAAATTTGGGTAGTGCATAGGCTCTGTTGTTTAGATATAACACAATGCGCTAAATGAGATGCGAGAATTTGAAAACTAAATTGTTTTCTTGTCCATTAAAGGATTCGTACAGGTCTATATACATGTACATAATGAAGATATAAAAAGGAGTAAGTATTTTCTGTTTTAATTAATGTTGTGGCTTGATTTTTTTTTTTTTTTTGGTTTCCCATTTGTCTATAATAATCTCGTTTATGGAAAACCTCTTGCTGAAGCTATACAAGACGTCAAAAACTCACGTATTGTATGCCGTGGCAATTTGGACTGATGGGATTATGTTATGGCGTGACGTGAATTTTGTCAATTAAGAGTTATATATATAAGACTACGTCCCAATTGAATGGCACACCCCAATCTTGAAAGTACAACATTTTAATTTTGCAAGTTAAAATGCAATCATTGTAACTTTTTTAATTCTTAAATATTTATAAATCAAAACACTGTAGTTTGAGAATTGGTGAGGGATTCAAGTGGGATGGATGTACACCATTATTTTATATATAATGCAATCTAGTTTTAAATTTGTATTTCAAAACATAGAAAGTATGCATCTGAAACTTCGCATCAAATAAAACATGTCCATTAGTAATTTTAAAAAATAATTCAATGCCAATTCAAGAGAATGGTAACTATGCATATATTGGGTGCTTTTAGGTCGTTGATTAAGAAAAAAATGGGGACCTAGCTAGATAATATGGAAAATTAGTCAAATAAAATGATATTTTGCAAAACATTAGGGCCTTATCCTAAATTCCCCACAAGAAAGTTTTTTTTTTTTGGGGAGGGGGGGGATCCATTAAAGGAAAACGAAAACGAAAAGGAGAATTCGACTGAAATTGGTTGGATTATCATCCATATTAATTGTCACATGTATAATAAAAACACATACAGGTTGCGGGAGAATATACATGCATAAACTCATTAATTAACGAGTTTCATAAGAGGTCCGAGTGTGTGAACTTTGAACTATTCTTGCACTTTTTGACTTATTCTCTATAACTTCTGATGGAAGATTATTAGCTATATTTATAATCTTAGATGACGGGAACAGTCCGATCACTAGATACTGCTTAGTTTAGTTTGTATTCCTTTAAATTAATAAGGGTTCTTCTGTGATGTAAGAAAGGAACGTTGAATGATTCTACTAGCTATATTATTCTATTACATTATTAAATATATCTTATTCAAAAAACCAAATATGATTTTAGTTTAATAATTAATTAATTAATTCGAACTATTCTTCTTTACTTAGGTAATCAAGTGATCAATGATTCAAAACTACACACACAGAGTTTTAATTAGCTACCACTTATCTGAATAAGAATTTTGGAGTGTACGTAATCATCTCATTATATATTCTTGTAGTAAACATTGATTATCTAGAGTCATATGCTCATGTAGACAATATTTTAGACCATTTTTGTTTACCAGTCAGGATTATGCAATACTTAGCTTTTAGAATAGAGGGGGGGGGGGGGGGGAAGATTAGTAAATCATGCTGCACGTGGACCTACCAGGCTCCTTTTTTTCTTGTTTGGGGACCAACAAACATGTAAATTGGGAGTAACGACTTTCATGTGATGCACACATAATACATCTCCTGGAATATATGCTTCTATGGCGGACCGAATTATGCACGTCTCTAGAAGATGAATGCAGCTTTTTTGGACCGCCCATTCTTCAAGTTTGGTGAGCTTCCAGATGATCACATGGGGTTTAAAATGTAGGAAGTTCTAAAGCTATAGGGTTCAATAATATCGTAAAAATAAGCTTTAAACTGCAGTCTTTCTAAACTTTAGTCAATAATTTTTGCTTCTTTTTATGATCATCAGCATCATGTAGGAATATCCCTTTCCCACGCATAGTTAGAGAATAGGCTAACTTTTCTTTTTCCCTTTTCCCTTTTTCTTTTTTTCCAAAGAATTATTGTGGCATAAATCTTGTCCGTATTAAACTTAGATTAAATTTCTGAGCCAGTGTTCTGGAACCCGAAACTACGTTATAATTGTAGCTACTTATGCTATCAATAATTAAGTAGATATTTTCCTATGAGCACTCAACTCTAATAATTAAGGGAAGAGTTTTCAGCACCGGGCCAATGACCTATGTTAAATGGCTATGTTAATATAAAATACCATGAGAATATATGCCCATAGTATATACTATGTGAAGTATGCATGTGCAAAACTTGAGCATCTTCAATTACTCAAATGAATCGTCATCAACCTTCATTACTGCAAAAATTCATATTCGCAATATAATATATACAAAATCACGAAGATATATGTAGTAAGCTTAAGCACACAAATATATCCTGTACCGTCTCTGGGGAATTCTTCTGCTGCAGTTCAATTGATGCTGTATCCCGCAACAGATGCCAAAGAAGTGTAAGCACATGCAAGTGCGATTCATTCTTCTCAATGAATATATATATATATATATTTTTGGTTTGACCTACTCTCTCCCTTAAGGCTAACAAAATTCGCTGACAAACACGATGAGAAAACACTGCATATAATCGAAAGGAGCCTGAATCTTTCTAGAGAGAATATTATTATTTACAATTGATGGTTGATCAATCCGTAGACGGTCACAAGAGCAACGATGAACGAATGATCTACGTGCGGTTCCACTCTCAAAGTCAATACATCTTCTCCTAAAGAAATTCCCGAAGGTGATTGCTTTTGTTTTACCTGCTTGAAGTTGTTCAAAATATATCGTAAACTAATTAATTTCAATTAATATCACATAAATTAACCCGAACAGACAATTATAAATTATTAAATCCAAAGGCTTATGTAATAATAGATTAATATTACCTCCGCAATAATATCTCCATTGATATCGTTCGTGACTATCCTGAATGCCAGTTTACGAGCTGACTTCTTCAGTATGCAATATCTCTCGTCCCCTACGTTGACTTGACAAGCTGAATTTCCCATGAGAAACCTGCAATCTTTCTTTACTTGAAACCACGGCTTCTCCTTGTTTAAGCTACTAGTACTGCTCCATCTATAGCCATCCCACATTTCAAATGCTAGTGCACATTTCTGCAACAACATTTTGAGAAAAACAAAAAATTGAGTAATCAATTATCACTAGATATACAGAAGAAACATGAAAGTATATATTGATCATGATTAATTTAAAGAATTAATTAGTACCCTTTTTCGTATGGTGAAGAGAACTTTGCCGCGGAGATCCATGAGATATACTTCTTCAGTGCACTTGTTGTCATAATTTTCAAAGCGATAAATGATCTCACCATTTGAATTGAAGACGGTGCAACCGTTTGAATGGCACACGAGAGATTTCATCCATACTGTGAATGTTTCTTGTTTTGAAGTCATATAACTAGGAGAACATATGGGAACTTTATAATGAGGACAGATCTTATTCTTGGTCATTCGAAAGCTGTCAACGAATTGAATGAATCTTAGTTTGCGTCTCGAAATTGTAACCAGCTGCGACAGCTCGTTTATGTTCCTACAAATAAGGTGTACGACCAATCGAGTGATTAAAATATTATGCACTGTCAGCGTCATGCACACACACACACACACACACACACATACATATACACACGAACTAAATAAATTAATAAAGCCTGCGAAATATGAAGTTTGATTATAATAAAATCTTGCGAATTTCACCTGGATGTTTATAATTGGATTCAATTTGGGACCACATTTATGGAGGGTCACATATTAGGAGAAGCTGCAGGGTCAACTGAAGAGAGAGTTATTTTTATTATTATTATTATTATTATTATTATTATTATTATTATTATTATTATTATTATTATTATTATTGAGTTTCGCATTATTCTCACTTAATGTGTAATAAAATTAATCACGCTTAAATCATGTAATTTTGTACACGCGCGCGTGTGTATCAGCAGCTGCTTTTATATTAATAACCTTTTAATAATTTTCATTTTGGCTTTTTTTTTTGTTGATGTATTAATTAATGATTGGAGGGAGTTGATCATGTCACAAAAGGGGAGGTTTTGCTGATTGGTTGTATTGTCTACTTGTGTTTATCTAGTACTGCTTGTAATTTTAGAGTATCGGACATCGATAAAATACTTTTTTTTTCTAATAAATCCGATTATAACATGCCTCATTACTCAGTTGCATGCAACCAAACTGAGCTTAGCTAGTTAGGTTAAAAAATTATTGAAGCATGCATTTGTGATGTGAACCTTAATTTTACTTTCATTTCGTAGATTACGTGGCACATTATCTATATTTTCCACATAAGTTGGCTGATTCCACAAATTAATTTATTCCCATTCAAATGGTTTAAATATTTTTTGATATTATTTAAAGTTGAATATTAAAATAATTTCAAAGAAAATATAGAGAAACAAGAGGAGCCTTATAAAAACAATGATTTTAGACTCAACTTGAATCTCTTGAATATCAATTTAATTTGAAAAATTATCCGCCGTTCACCTTTTTTTATCATTTTTTTAAATATACAAATATTTTTTTCTTTCTTAGCAAACCACTTGAAGTTACCCTTTTATTACACTCGTCTAGTTCTGTCTAATCTCCATTGATGGATTCAATAGAATATGAATGAAATGACATTTTTGCCCCTCGAAAGAAAATCACAACTTAAACAAAAATATATGGAAATTGGAGAGAAATTGGGTGGATTTAAGATTTTTCAAGCAACAGAGTTAAATGCAAAGGTGGATGCTGGAAATTGAAAGAAAACAGTGTCTGTTGCTTGCTGAACTTAAAATATTTTTATTTATTCTTTCTCTTTGAATCAAGTTAAATGACATTAGTTTTCTTTTGTTTTTTTAATTTTCAAATCTCATAAAACGACATTGTTTTACTCTTTTAAAAAAAAAGTGATACAGTGTAGTTTTAAGTATTCAAATAATTTATCCATTTTATCCCTCTGACATAGCAATGTTCTAACAGCGATTAGATGGAAGTGGATGAGTAAAATAAAAAACAAACTTCAGGTGATGAGCTGAAAAAAGAATAAGTGTTTACGTATGTTCGAAAAAGGAAAAATAAATAGGTGGACAATAGATAATTTTCCATTTAATTTTGTTTATAAAATTAAAGTGTCCGTGTAGCATCGACGAATTTGAATGGCATCGATAGCTCTTTGCTTCAAACAATTGACTTCTTGAAAATAACATTGAACAACAATTGATAGAAATTATATGATTAGGGAAAAAAAAAAAAAAACAATTAGCCTCTGCCTGACATCACGTTTGATTAATAACCAACTTGAAACTTAGATAGTTATGGACCGTTTTGAGTCATTGACTCGAAAATTGGATTAATCAAACGATTAGCTTGCTAAATTAATTAGTAGGTCAATCAAAAGAGTCAACATTGCCGTTCTATTATATATATATATATAAACATTAAATCATCAAAATAAAACCATGTCATTCTGTTTATATATATATAATCATCTATCATGCGCTCATTGATGTGAAGGCTAAAATATTTAGCTAAAAAATGAGAGTTTAAATTAGACTTTATTAAATGCACCCCTTAATAAAAATTCTTATATTTTATTAAATCATATTCGTCGGCAAAAATTTTATTTGAAATGACATTCTCCAGTAAAACTACCTCCTGAGCCTCTTTCACGCAGGCATCTGTTCGTCATTGAACCTGACAATCGAACTGCTAAGAATCATCGAGATGAGAAAAATCGAAACCAAGAAAAAGAAATGAATTAATATTGGTTAATGGTCTTATGCTGCTGAGAAGGAATCCTATTAATTGCGTGGTGGTGCAAACATTACCTCAGCGGTTTTCATATTAGTTATACATGAACTTGATTTAATATTAATTCGCTGCAAAATGACTTATGACTCATCTCCTTTTTCAGTCACCAGGATATGATAGATCAACATTGTCACCTCTTGCTCTTCTAATTTGCCGTGGATATATATATATATAACTTGTTGGCAAACAGAAAGTAAACCTAAACCTAATTAATTGTGGTGTTACTATCGTTCGGTTTCCTTCCATGAAATGAAAAAGGTTGCCACTCCTTGTTGTTGGAAAATAGTTGAGCATAATTTATTCATCGTCTCTCCAATCCTAAAGCATTGGTTAAATTATGGTCATTTAGTTTTAAGTATGAATTTTTGTTACTCACACACATTTAGATTGAAGGTACAAATATATATTTGCAGAATTTGGAATATTAATTTCTCACAGAGAATCGTCTGGAACCTGGTTAATAGATGTGAAGGGCTTATAAGTTTCCGGTTAGAACATTTTTATTGCTATTTTTTTCAATTCCGCTCATAAGTGGTGAAGGCTTAGCTTCCAAATGGAGTTTTCAAAATGGTTTGAAGTGCTATTTGATCCATGCGTGCTGTCACAAATCATAATGGCACGGTGCGCTCTTCCGGAAATGGGAGACAAGTCGTCATTTACGTAATAATTAATGTGGCTCACAACAGAAGATTCTGAGAGAATAAAAAAGATGCATGACCATGCCCAAGTGCCATCCATGCATTTCCTCCGCCAATCTTTAAACAAGCATGAAAGATGGCGTGGCCAGTAACGTTGACTATCACTGCTATAAATTGAACTCCGCCCACGAGCCAACAGGCAGTAGGCAATTTATGTGCATATAAACACTAACCTTCTCTAATCTTTTTTTATCATTCATTGTAGTTCTATATATGCTCAATAAAATGGCTCAGGTAATGTAATGAAATGAAGTCTCTCTCTCTCTCTCTCTTTTCCTGTCATCTCTCATACACACAAATTCTACTAAATAGGTTTCTTTCGTTATCATTTTTTATGATATGAATATGATACTATTAATTTTGCAGACGGTGGTGTTGAAGATGATGACAATGAATGATAAGAAGACAAAGCAGAAAGCCATCGAAGCTGCAGCTGACATTTATGGTACAACAGAACAGAGCCATTCATCACTAGCTTCATGTTACGCTCTATTTTCTTATGATTTTACTTCTACTAATTCATTGCCTCTTGCGTAACAGGAGTAGATTCAATTACAGCTGATCTCAAAGAGCAGAAACTGATTATTACAGGAGACATGGATGCGGTTGCTATTGCCAAAAAACTGAAGAAAGTTGGAAAAATTGAAATAGTTTCTGTTGGCCCGGCAAAAGCAGAAAAGAAATGAGGAGAAAAAGGATGACAAGGAAGAGCAAAAGAAAGATGATAAGAAATGATACAAGCGTTTCATTGATGAGCTGTAGCTGACAGTAGTGGACAAGCTTTATAATAACAAATGCTTTGTGAAGAAGCTAATTATTTATTCAAAGATTATGCAAAGCAAACAATACCATCAGTAATCAGCATTACTACTCTTCCACTTCACGAAAAATAATACATAGACATCAACTGAATTTGTTATCATGAACGATGCCTAACGAGAAAATAAGCCCGATTGAACAGACAATATTGTTTACATTAATGTCTAAAATCAAGGTCGCATCACATGATCCATGTCTATTTGACACTAAAATTTCACTCAGATGCATGAACATTTTGCTCTTCGACTTTTAAAGTCCCAAAAAATGGGGGAAGGAAAAAATCGATGCTATCTTCAATGTTAGATGGCCCTGGAAAATAATACACATACCCCTCAACTGAGAACATTATGGGGCTAAACAAAAGGGGCACGGAAAGGGGACTTCGAAAGACACTTATCTACTCAACCTTTGGTTCTCATAATTGTAATACTGCCTTTTCCTCCTTCGGTGTGAATTTTAGTTTTACCAACAACAGGCTTCCCAGAAAAAGCTGAAGTTGGATAAGCTGAGGGATCATCAATATTTTGCTTCAACTTTGAACCTGGAGAGTGGATCCGCTGGTTAATGTCATTCAACGTAACATCTCCATGGATTCCACATGGCTTAATAAAGGCAAATGGATAGGCAACCGAAGAAGCTAATTTAGTTGGGGTCCTTAAGAAAGACTTTCTACCTAAAGAGAACAGAAAAGTGAGTTAGACATAGTCTTCTGATTGTATTTTGATATTCAAAATCCATAGAAGAGAAAGAGAGCAGATCAACAATGAACAAAAAGAAGACTATCAGATCAACTACAGGAAGCTGCCATGTTAATGCAATATAACAACTCTGAGGAGGAATGACAGTATGTATTTGTTTCAGAAAATGACACACATCAAAGTGTAATTGGAAATAGACAAATACCTTTAAAAACAACATTTCTAGGAGGTCTAGTAACCTGCTGTTGAACCACATTAGTCTCACACGCAGGCAGCGAATTCGTTGAATTGCAAAACTCTACAATGGTAAACCAATTTTGTAAGCTTCACAACACAGAGAAAATAGTGTGTTTGTTTGTTTGTGCACAAAAATAATGAGAAATGGCACTAAATGTTCAAAGAGAAGTAGAATCTCTCGTACCTGAAATATCCATTTGTATATCGGATGCCTCAGAGAAGTTCCTGTGTCTCACATGACCAAACCAGTCAGATTATAGTGGAATGGCACTTAAAACAAAAAAGCTATAGTCCAAAGAGGCATACAAGTCATCAGGGGTGACACTCATCTCAGGATCATTAAAGCATTCAGCAATCCACCTTTCAAATGAATCTAGGCCATCGCAATTGGAAGCAGACATGCCTATTAAAATATGTTGCATTATGATCAGAAAACACAAAGTAAGTGTTCAAGATTATAACTGTACCATAATGGATCCTGCCAGATACGAACCTGATAACCCAGTAGTCCACTGTGATGCTGCAGGTAAAACTTCAACTGAGTCCTCCCTCTCCTAGAAAGAGAATGAAGAACATAAATATTAGCAACATTGATGGCACAAGTTACGAGTTCCTTCCGTACATGATCAGATAACTGAAGCCAAATCCATAAAATTAATAGACAACACATGATGCCACTACAGAATATCATAAAGGGAAGAGTAGTCCTTCACTTACATCTGATTTTTGGAATGCACATGGCATCTCATCACAGCAGAGGGAAGAATCTGATACTTGAGGATCAAATTGTAACATCCGACGCCTCTTTGCTTGTGAATAAGTCTCCCTATGTTCTTTTGGGTCCTCGTTCGTTTTACCTGAATCCAGTAGACCATTTCAATCAAACATTTTGCAACAATTTGGCCTTTCACCGAGCCAGAAAAACATGCAAAAACCAAAGAGTGCTGGCAAAAAAACTACCGCTATGAGTGGCATGGTATGCCAAATCGCCACATGCCTTAACAGGAGTTGTTTCATCATCAAGCATATAGGAAAGATCTTCCTCATTCAGAATCACTTCATTAAATTGGGACCCTGACGTATCTGCAACCCAAAATAAACAATTAAGTAAGAAGCCACACACAGGCATGGACACTCTCTTTTTTATATTAATTTTTTGAATCACTGAGAATGGGATGAACTCACCAAAATCGGAACCTTTCTGCAGACAAAATTCCTCTCCTTGCCAATTCCAAGACTTGCTATTACCAGTTCGTGAAGTAAAATGATAAGAATTAACAATCACAAAACACATTGCTACCGATAAATTATTAATCTCTACGATTTTGCACTTTCTAAGATTTACCCAGCAAAGCTGCTATCAAAAGGCATTTAGGTTATAATTTAAAAGATGAATACGAGTTAAACTAAATGCAATAATAGATTCAAGTCATTTCAGCAACAATAATTAGTTTGATACTGAAAAAAATATTTAGAAAAAAATTATTCCTAAGAAATATATATATAATTAAAATTAGTGAAGAGCATAAAATTTAAAAATCGACACTTTTAGGAGAAATTTACATACCTGTCCCCCGGATTTGAGCTTAATGTGCCGGAATAATCCGTCGCCATATTATCATTACCGTGATTATCAATTCTATTTGCGGACATTCTCATAGATTTGTAACTTTCGTTTTTTTGTTTCTTCCTCTTCTCCTCACTCTAAAAGAAGCACAAGCACTGACCGACCCACTTAGCGACAACCAACGGCACTATAAGCAGAAAAAATATAATTTCTTTTAGGGGTTTATCGTCCAACTCCCTTATTTTTTTACAGCTTCACAAATACCCATATAGTTTGTTCATTTGTATTGAATAGGTCCTTACTCATTCCCCAAAATTTTTTTTTAATTTTTTAATCACTAAGATACATTGGTGGCAGGATAAATACATGGGATTAGACTTTTTTTTTTTTTCAGTCTAATCTCATGTTGGATCATTTTGGGATTGGGAGTAAGAAAAGTATGTATCAAAATTAGTTAAAAATCTATCCCATAAGAGTCATAGGATAAGTTATTTAGGATAACTTAAATTTTTTAATTATTAAAAATTTATAATAAGTGATGACAAAGCTAGAAATGTATACAAATTAATGCGACCTAAATTCATTAATTGGATGAAAATATAAAATACTAAATAAATTAAATCCAACAAATTAAATTATATTACATTAGTTTGTATAAAACTCTATACTTGATTTTTGTCAAAATTTATTATTAGAATTAATAAAATACTTCACAAACACACACACACACACACATATTTATATAAATAGAGAAAATTAAAGAATAATAATATTAATAATTTATAACAAAAAGTAATGAAATATTATTTTCTGATAATATAAAAAATAATAATATTTTTATAATTAAATAAATTTAATAATTAGTTATTAATATAATAATATAAAAATTACATATTACAATTCATTGAAAAAATTAATAAAAATATTTATCATTTAAGATATTACATTTTTGCAATTATAAAATAATTTTATTTTTTATCACTAACAATAAAATTGAATTTGTAATATAGCTCTATCCTAAGCTAGATATATATATATATAACGTAGTGTTTATCATTATTTTATATAATCTCATATCATATCATATTCTATCCCATCTTGTGCTAGTCAAGTGTATCTAAATTGTTGTTTTACACTTTCAATCACTTCCACAGGTCAACGACCTTTTAATTAGAAATAGAAAAACTAGATACTTATTTGAGAAATCGTGTAAGATTAGGAATCTAGATAATAATCTCTCATTTTTATTTTTTTAATTTAAAACATTTATCAAATCGTGCGCCTGTTTTATTTACCTTGAGGTACGCGCAGACTACACTCGCGCCATTAGAGAGTTTGGAAAACGCGGGGGTATGTTGGGTAATTTGTGGGGTCAACATCAAACTAAGGACACAATTCTGCTGATGTGTCAGTACGATAGCGAGCGTTGTTGATCAACCTTTACGCGCGAAAATGGAGGTCAGTTTATTGGGTTCGGGCGAGTGGCGTTGGCTGGGTTTCATAACGGATATGGTCTTTGGGGTCATATATGGGAAGAAATTATGGTTAGTGCGGTGCGATGGCTTGGTTTCATTATCCTTTTTTTTTTTTCCGCGGAGGATCTGACGGCTGGCATTAAAGATGCCGAAAGTGGAGGTTGATCAAAAGGGTAATTATTAAAAACGTCCCCTGAGGTTTGGTGCATTATCAGTTATATTAGCGTATTCTCAATTATCTTCCCTATCGTTATACACCTTTTAGTATAAGTTGAGTAAGGAGAAGATAGTAATAGATCTCGTTAATAAAAAAACATTCAAGCAAACTTAAAAATATTACATTGGGCTCTGGAATTTATCTAATTTTGTTAATATACTATGGATAAAAAACAAAAGCATACTCTTAACCAACAGACATTATTAATAAAAAAAAGAACAAAAGAAAGATGGCATTTTCTTGCTTCGTTCAAACAGGAGCTACTAACAACAATGCCCTTTTCACATCTCTATTATATTTTACTAGAAAAAAGTGTTATGGTCGAGCTACCATGACGGTGAACTCGAAAATATTGACAACAGAGACAATTGAATCACAATTGCTAGATGGAAGAAATACAGATAAGTGAGTTCCACTGTCAATCTACAGTTAACCTCAGTTTATTTGAGCTGTGAATGGGGTATGAAAATGACTTATGATTATGCCTATCAATTTTGTTAGATGGAATTAATTAATTTATTAAAATATAAGCAATGGGTCTGAACAACTTTTGGAGAGTATCTTTGTTGCTTCTATATTTTTCCATTGATTGGGTTGATTGTAGGTCAATAATTATTGTAAATGCATGCTCACCTAATTTTGGTTAAAGATGGCTTAACCACGTTATGCTGCCTTATGAATAATTGAAAATGGTTATGAAAAATTGTTAATTGTTTAAGCTATTGCCACTGATTATTTAGATTCATGCCAGTTTTTATTTAATTACAAATGTAATTTGAGAGGGTTAAGAAAATTATAATTGGTCTAAAATGCGAAATTATTTCTGTAAAAAATTTTTTCAATGATGCAATGAAACAATAGTTAGCTAGAGTGGAAATACAAATGATTTCTGCCCACTCATGTAAGTTGATCAACATTCTTTTTTCTCTATTTTGTTATGTAAATATACCTTTAAAAAGCTTGATTGTTGTCTTCTTCTTTTCACAAGTGGATTTATTGTGTATATCTTTTTTGCCTTAGAAAGCTCTTGCTTCCATTACATGAGTTTTTGCATTATACATAGATTTAATAGATTGCCATTTTTTATATGTATGTTTCATATCATTCAATGGATCAATTTTGTTTTTCTGAGTTTTCTTCAAATAATTAATACCTGATAATATGAGGAGGACAAATATTACTAAGATATTCTCTTTTTTAGAGACTATAAAATCAAAATGGTCCATTGCTTTAGCCAATAAGATTTTTTACAACTTGGTTTCATTTGAAATTGGTATTTATATATTTCAACTTATCAATTTGACTTATGTTTGTTTCTTAGCAGACATAAGAAATTAATCTCGAAGGTACCTACAGTTTAAAGGGGAGGTTACTTTTTAGGAATACCTCAGTTAAGCAACTAAGCAAGAAAGTTCAACATGAGATGAGTGAAGGAATTGTTGGCGTTGCAAAAATGATTGAATGAGCAGATCCTACGTCAAAGTGAGCTAGAATCTCTACCCCTTTCAAGAGTTGATGCAAGGGTTGTCTAGTGTTTTATTTTATTTTTTTTAATTTAATCACATCTCTTGGTGATAAAACGAACATGCTGTGACTAACCAATAATTCTTTGATTTGTGTAAACAAGTGTTTTTTAAAAACTCAAGTGTAGTTTGGTCATTTTGTCGAGCAACAAACGGTCAATTGAATGACATACTAACGTTATGGGAGGTGGTTGAAAATATACAAATATAATTTATCAAATTGAGAATATATCAAATCTCAGGAGAGGTTTCTGATAATTACCCTCGCTAGAAACAAATTTATTGTGTGCGGCCACATTTGCCGTTGCGGCACATATCTAGTCCTGTGTTATGTCTATAGGTTTTCAAGTCATCTTATTTAAATAAAATTTTTATAATAAAATTTTTATAAGTAATATTTTTATTTAAAAAATATTAATTATTTAGTTATTAATTAAAATTTTTATTAAAATTTATATAATTATTTTAATAAATAATTTTTTAAAATTATGAATGAAAATAATAAAATAAAAAATTATTAAATAAGTAAAAAATATTTTAAAATTAAAAAAATTTAATTTATACTTTTAAAAATTTAAAATTTAATTTTTTGTTTATAAAAAAAATAATTTTTTTAAACTTAAAAAACTTTATTAAAAATATAATCAAACAACAATAAAAATTTACGAAATTAAATAATTCTTTATAATTATTATTTAAGTTATAACAAATAAAAACTTAGTCAATATAATAAGGCAGAGCCTCGAGAAGCTTTAGTTGTTTAATAACAAATCGCATTCTCAATGACAAAGAGTTTTGATTGGCCTCCAGTTTTTATTTATTTTTTTTCGATAATCCTAATTTATCTTGTTAAGCCCTTTTTAACTTATCTTGACTTTTCTTGAATCATGATTAACTTGCAATACTTCCAACACGGAGAGTATTAGGGTTAATCACAAAATATCAAATCAAATGAATTAGAATCTTACTTAAATTGAACCTATCAAACCTGTGAAAGATTTCTTGGCACGTGGAGATTTGATTCATTTGAAGTTTGAATAACTAAATTTTTTATTTATCGTATATTATTATTCATTGACATTACAATCCTCGAAATCTAAATTTTGCAGTTTTAAAATATACCATGATCTAATATGCATAGTGAAAATTGACATAAAATAAAAACAAGATCTAATGCACATAGAAGGCTTAAATTAGTTCAATCATGGCATGATAAATGGGAAAAAAAAACAGAATTTATCTAATTAGACTAAGTGCCTATGTGGTATAAATTTTTTAATGATCATAAATATTTATTTAATTACATAAATTCTTTTTTAATTTTTTAATATTATTTAATTTTTTAACAGAATTTTTAAAAATTAAATAAGTTATTTTGTCTCTCCTAAGAAAAATTTAAATTTTAAAATTTTTAGAATAGAGATTGAATTTTTTTTAATATCTAAATGTCTAAAATATCTTTTTATTTACTTGAAAATCTTGTTTCATTACTTTTGTAACATAACATAAAAAAATTATTTATTAAAGAAATTTTATAATTTTTAATAAAAATTTTTATCGACAACTAAACGATTAAATTTTATTATAAAAATTTTATTAATAAAAATTTTATTTAAATAAATTTAAAAAAAACTATACCAATCGAAATTAAGTGGCTACAGAGACTACACTCAAATTATTTGCAAAAAGCTAGCTTAAATTAGGTGTAATAATTGAAAGTTGATGAAAAGAACTGCAAAAATGATGTAAGTCAAGTTTCGTTTAAAGGAATTTGCAATAAATTTTAAGGCATTGAAATAATTGAAAGTTTTGACCAGTGAGCTTCTAGCTCAAGTAGCCAATTGTATGATTTCTTTCATCTTTATTTACTTTCCTCTTTCTTGTCATCTTCTTTATCCTCTTTCATTTCTTTTTTTAGCGGGCCAACCGGCACAATTTCACTTTTTCCTATTTTTTTTTAATTTTTGGCTCCATGTACATGTCAACATCCGCACTTCCAATTGTTGGACAAAAATAATGGGTCCAGCTAAAGCCCAAATATATATAATCGTGACAAAGCTCACAAGAAAAATTGGCTAAAATTTTTAGGAGTTGTCATATTTGACCTCTTCATTGCAATTTATCAGTTTTTATTAATTATTTTTATATTAATAGTTATTTTATCCTTGAGTAGTGACAGAGCCACAACTGTAATTTACAAATAAATGTGTACTGATATAAAAAAATTAATTGTATAAAGTTATCATAGCTCACATAATTAAAAAAATATTATTATTTTTCAACTAATTTCTTCTCATCATATTAATTTATACACATTAATTTATACAAAACTGTCTGTGCCTTTATCATCATTGCTTATCTTTATATGAAATAACTTAAAAAATTAAATAACTTTTAAATATATTCATATGATGATTTCTATTAATATCTATTTTAACTAATATAATTTCTTAAATCTTATTTTTAATTTTTTAATTATTATCTCTTCTCTAATATTGTATATTTTACTTTTATAATTATGAAGGATATTAATTTATAGTACTCAATCGGCCATGATGAAGAAGTATCATTTTTTTTAATGGCTCTAGTAGCTATGGATAAACCCTTAAAATGAAAGGGAGAGATTATAGTGATTTGAGATTTTTTTTTTCTCCTTTTCAAAATAAACTTTATAAGTTCTATAAAAAAAATTATATGTTCTATATGGTGAATGCTTGGAAAAAGAATAAATTGATAATAAAGTAAGGTATATTGAGAAATAAGGATCGGTTAAAAATTATTAACGTATTAATTGAAAAGTGTGGTTGATGAGATATAATAATAGGGACAATTATCACCACTCAAATTCTTGAAAAAAAACCTCATAAGTTCCAAGATTTCTAGCCTCTAAGATTTTTAGGATAAATTGCTGAGATTCCTAGCCTTATATGTTTTGAGGTTTCTAACCTCTAAAGTTCTTACGTTCCAAGCTTTATAGGATAAATATTCTAGGGAAGACCTCATAAATTATGAGGTTACTAACTTTCAAGTTCTTACAACATGTTCGGTTGGTGGAAAAGATAAGAGAGGAGAGGAGAGGAAAAGAGAGGAAGAGAAAGGAAAGGAGAAAAAAATGATGAAGAATTTAATTTCATTTGTTCAGTTTAGGATAGAATTAATAAAGGAAATAGACTCTATAATTTTTTATTTGAACAAATTTACCCTTACATTAGATTTTAATTTGACTAATCATTTTCTCTCTATTATTTTATAACCTACAAATCATAATGTCAAATATTTTGGTTTTCCGGTTGAAGCAACTTACAATTTAAAAAAAAAATTTATAGTAGAATATTAAATGAGGGGAATTCTTCTAAGAAAAAAAAATAGTTAATTTATTCAAATAGAATCGAGATTCATATTTTTCTAATGGTTTTTTAAACTCTCATTTTTTCAATTTATAACTAATAATTTAACAAAGCATTATTTATATTTAAAATATTTCTTAGGATGAATTGATTTTTAACCGTGAGTGAGAAGAATGTAATAAAATTTAATTAGCAATATTAAGAAAAATGATAAATATGAAACAAAACTAGTTAAACAAAATGGACCCATGTGAAGAAAAATCAAAGACGAAACATATTCTTTTTGCATTTTCTCGAGAAATTTCTCTCTCTGACTTTCAACTCAACGACTTTACTTTGAAATTCTTTACTCTCTTTCAATTGTCTTTAAATGTGCACACTGCATATCCTTCGTTATAAATGGTTCTTCTACGCTCCCCCATCACCAAACAGATTCTCTCTTTCTCTCTCTTTCTTCCATCCGAATTAGTGTTCTGTTGGGCTAAGAATCATTATAATGCCCTTCTAATTTCACCGATGAAATCGAAGTTGAGGCTAAGAAATCAGAGCCGAGATCGAGCCGAGACTAAAGAGATTGAAGCAGTAAGGAAGATATGAGAGACTTGGGGAAAGAGAGAGAGAGAGAGAGAGAGAGGATCACCGATGAAATCACTGGCATTGTTTATCACCGATGACGACCATTGGAAGTTGAGAGAGAGAGAGAGAGAGAGAGAGAGAGAGGGTCAGCAGCTGTGATGTTACAGGGATTAGGGTTTTCTCATTTAAATTTATTTAGGGTGAAATTGAAAAATTAAAATTAAATGAGGATAAATTTGAAAAATAAAATATTTTCGTAAGTTGGAAATCAAATTCTCTCCTCTTTCATATAGAAATTAGATTCCTTAAATATTAGAAATTGGGAGCATAAAGGAATTTAATTTCCGTTTTACTTTTATCAACCGAACAAAGGAAATCACGGAGGAAATGAAAAATCTTTCCTTTCCTACCTTATTTTCCAGCAACCGAACATAGCCTTAAGTTCTGAGGTCTCTATAATAGATGTTAAAAAGAAAACTTATGTTCCAAGATTTTTAGGACAAACCACTTCGGATAAAATCCCTTACGTTATGAAATTCTTAATCTCTAAAGTTTTTAAGATAAATCTTGTAAGAAAAATCTCTTAGGTTATAAAGTTCCTAAAATAAATCATCTATGATAAAAACCTCATAAGTGCTAAGATTCTTAAAATCTTAAGTCCCAAGATCACAAAATGTAATTTATAATATGTATGTTTATGATTATATTGATTCTATCATTTTAATTATGGTATCATAAAATTTTTTATGTAATATTTTGTCAATTCATGTGACACCAACTTAATTAATGATTGACATTAATAAATAAATGTTACTTTTGGGAATAACTTAAGATCCATGTAAAAATAACTATTTCTACCAAGCGCACCAATATGTTGTCTTTGGTGGGACTTTACCTGACAAAAAATTTTAATTTATACATTCGGTCACTCAAGTGTTCCGATAATAAACCAATTGGCCGAGTCTAGCTAATTACAGGATGTTCAGTAGCATAAGAAGTCATACTGTGTGTGGGCCAAATTTTAATATTTAATTTTGCATCATTGCAGGTGACATTATCAAAACTTAAAATTAATCAAACAAGGCATACATTATATATGATGAAATGTATGTCGTCGTGCATACACACAGACAGATTACTCGTTGTCCTAAACGTATATTGTTGAATTGACAAGTTTCTCAAAACCTAATTAAACTCACTACGCTTCACCTGTGGCCATTGTAGGAATTCAATCCACTAGGGACTGAGTTTAAACAATAATATGATTTTAAAAAAGGTCAACAATAAATATTAAAATAAAAATACATTAATATATTCCATTCAAAATATTTATAATTGATCTCCACGTGTTTTCATATGTTAAAGACATTAAAGAATAATCTTATCATTAAGAATATAAAATAAATCTTTTTCTATATATAAAATAATAATATTACTCAAGTATTAATCTCTCATCTAGTTTCACAAATAATTTTTCACACGGTTTAATTCATAGTTGAGAATACCATTTTCTACTGTAGTTGTGACAGCTATTAAATTAATGTTAATGTCATTAATCAATAAATTAATAAATACGATCTGTTCTATTTAGTATCACTATTTTTCTTGTTAACTTATTAATCCCTTTCATTTTTAAAAATTTATTATCAGAACCCACATCAATAATGTAAATATCAAGTTGAATTTTAAGTTTCCTAAGACTCTCAATTATTTGGAAAAACTCAATATGATGATTTTTTTTTTTTTTTGGGTGTAGAAGAGTTAGGGCCCGAGGTGATCAAAATAATAATGTTTCTTTGTGAATTGAATTAAAAAAATTATATTTTATTTATTTTTAAATTTTAGCAAGGCTTTCACGATAAATTAAATTAAAAAATAAGATAAATATCAAATTAAGATTTATAAATTTTAAAAAGTCCAGTAGACGTGGCGCCGCCACTATCACGTGTGATGCTTCATTCTCATATATATTGTCACAGAGAGATTAGGGACCCAAAATTGATACATGTAGTTCTATTTAATTAGTATTTTGATGTTGTAATTTAAAAATTATATTGTTGTAGAAAAAATATAATTATAAAATAAAAATAAATACTGTATATAAACTTCAACACAAATTGTAAAGATATTTAGTTTTTCAGATAAAATTAATTTAATTTCTGAACTGCAACTGTCAATATTTACAAAATACTCGGGGGCAAAAAGCTGGCCGGGGTCCTTGATTGAAATGGCATTTTCCTGCAACTCTTCTGCGGAATGACTTGTGTGGCAGGAAATGCCAGCGGTGGAGGCTCAAGGCTATTGTGGCAGACATTCTGGAACGTAAGGCTTAAGGCTTCAGGGATAAGGCCCAGTGTTGTCGCATGCTTTGGCGCGCCTCGTTGAAGGTTCCACTTCCACCATACAATAGCAAATAATATCAATTTAATTAAGAAAAATTGACATAAAGTCGTCACCCACCATAACAGAAGGTGCGTTGCAATTTTCAACAATTTTGACATTTGTATATAATGACGGAGAAAGACTAGACCCTAGCTACGAATTTCACGGGCAGAAATAATTCCAACGGCAGATTGAGCATGCTGCAGTACTAATGCCTCCGGGGCTAGTAATAAAATGCTTGTAATGCTTGCTAGCCAGGAGCTTGGGCCAGCTGATGAATTTTTTTATCAAATTAATTGACCATGCAGCGCTTTTGCAGCTCTGGACTTGCCAGACATTTTTCAGAGATGCTAATTACATTATGGCGGCGGCGGCCCCCTGTCAAAAAGAATCTGGGAACCACCACAACACTACTACTCTTTCTTCCGCTCCTCATAGCTACTGCTTTCATTTCTTCCTTTTGGAATTCTGATACCGTAAGTAATACCAACTTACAGCACTTGTTTTAATTTTTCTGCACAGATATATTTCAATTGATTATGACCGAGTTATTTGCTTTCACGATTGTTTTGCAGACTAATTTTTCCGTTCACAATATCTCAAGAAATGAAACGGTGATTGTCCTTCCCCGAAAGCCACAAAACCGGCCACCAAAAAGAATCATAATCCCACTCAATTGTGTCAAAAACCAAACCCAAACTTGCCCAACAAATTACCCCAAAACATTTCAAACACAAGAATCAATTTCAGGTTATTCAGTACCACCCACATCCACATGTCCAGATTACTTTCGGTGGATCCACGAAGATCTAAGCCCCTGGAAAATTACAGGCATCACAAGGGACATGTTAGAAAGAGCCAATCGAACTGCTCATTTTCGTCTAATACTCGTCAACAACAAGGTATATATAGAAAAGTACAAACAGTCAATACAAACAAGAGACGTTTTCACCATATGGGGCATCTTGCAACTCCTTAGAAAGTATCCCGGAAGATTGCCGGACTTGGAGCTTATGTTTGACTGTGATGACCGCCCCGTCATCCAATCACGCGACTACAGAGGACCAAACAACAAGGGCCCACCTCCGTTGTTTCGGTACAGTGGTGACAGGTGGACGATGGATATAGTATTTCCTGATTGGTCCTTCTGGGGATGGTGATGACTTCTTCTTCTTCATCTTGTTGTTGCTCTCTTTTGTTTGCTGTTTGCGTGTGTTTTTGTTTTCGTATGGAAATTGTAGAATGCATGCATGTGATGGACTTAAGTGTGACTTGGAGTCTAGCTACCATTGTAGGCCACGTAGGTTGAAGCGTGCAGTAATTATTTTTGTTTTCTGATAATCAAGTGGTCCTACGCGATTGACATGCTACCAAACATAGATGATTTAACTCGAATTAATGCTAATGCCCCGAGATGGCAAGACATCATTTTTTTAATTAAAAAAACCTTATTATAATAATATATAACTGTAAGATTTTGAATATAATATAACATAATATAATATAGTATACATTTTTTATTTTATTTTATTTTTAAATTATAATTGTTAATATAAATTAATGAACTAATAATTTATTATTCACTAACATTATATTATATTTTTATTTCTTATTCTATTAAAAATATGACCAATAATTTATTATTTAATTATATTATAACAATTAATATATAAAAAAATTATTATTATTCAATAAGTTAAATGTTACTAATAATAAATACTTAAATAATATATAAAAATAACATAATATTACATTATTTAAATATATTACCGTAATTAATATAGAAGAATTGATTATTATTTAACAATTTAATATGACTAATAATAAATACTTAAATATTAATAAATTTAAATACTATTAATTTAAAATTAATAGAAATATAAATAATAAAATAAAATATTTCTACACATATGATAGTTCATAATGCAGCACAATATAGTGTGCCAAATGCCCCCAAGTTATAAATTATATTATATTTTTTTGCAATATATATTATTTTTACAATAATTTTGGAGAAATTAATGAAATCAATAACAGAAAATTTTATCAATCTTTTATTTTATTTTATAACGAAACAAGAATATGATTGAAAGATTTGATTGTGGGTTCTTCTTCTCGACTGATGTCACAAATTTTGCAAGTAGGTACATAAGATTGTCAGTCAGCTAGTGTTACATTAATTTTCATCTAGCAATATAATTGCTTTGGGTCATTGGGCGTCAAATTTGAAATTTGTCTTAGAATGCGCCTGTAGAATTAAGCAAGGGTGTCACTAGCAAGTTCATAATACATATATATAGATGGATGGGATCATGCCTTTCTATTTTGGCAGGGCTGAGATAAATATAAAACCATGGGAGAGCTTGTTGAGAGATCTAAAAGAAGGCAACAATAGGAGGAATTGGACAGACAGGGAACCCCACGCCTACTGGAAAGGAAACCCTTTTGTAGCTGAAACAAGAAGAGACCTGCTCACCTGTAATCTATCAGATAAACACGACTGGAATGCTCGAATCTATGTCCAAGTAACTTTTATATATATGTATATATTAGTTATTTATGTTTTAAGATTCCTGCTTTTAATTTTTTTTAATCTTTTTCAAAATGTATGGGCCGGGATAGACAAAATTTAAATTAATTATTATCTCCCTAATTACCGCCCCCAATACTTGACTTGCTAGCCAAATGGAGTTGCTTAAATCCAACTAATTCATCAAATCTTTGATTATATTCATTCGTTGTGAATATGTTTATTAATTAACTTTTGTAGGATTGGATCCTTGAATCTAAGCAAGGTTTTCAACAATCAAATCTGGCGAGCCAATGCACCCACAGGTACATATCTATTCTCAGAATAATTGATGGATACGTTCATGAAGCCAACTTTCAACATTGACTTTTCATGTTCACTGCTTATTCACTAGGTACAAAATCTACATTGAAGGATATGCATGGTCGGTTAGTGAGAAGTATATTCTTGCATGCGACTCTATGACACTGCTTGTAAAGCCCTATTTCCACGATTTCTTCATAAGATATTTACAACCTCTGCGACACTACTGGCCAATAAGAGATAAAGATAAGTGTAAATCCATTAAGTTTGCAGTAGACTGGGGTAACAGGCACAAACAAAAGGTAATTAGCTTTGTTGTTTATTTTACGATGATGTAATATTCTGTTGCGTAATGTGATACGTATGTAAATGGACTTAATTAGCAGGCACAGGAAATTGGGAGAGCGGCGAGCAAGTTCATTCAAGAAGAACTGAAAATGGACTATGTGTATGATTACATGTTTCATTTGTTAAATGAGTATGCTAAGCTTTTGAAATTCAAGCCAGTGGCACCCGATGGAGCTGTGGAGGTATGCTCAGAGACTATGGCTTGTACCGCAAATGGTTTGGATAAAAAGTTCACGACGGAGTCATTGGTCAAAGGTCCTTCTATTACAGGCCCATGCACATTGCCTCCTCCGTACGAACCCAAAGATCTCGCTGCTTTCTATCGAAGAAAACTTAGGGCAATGCTACAAGTGCAGAAATGGGAGGATAGATACTGGGAAAGTTCAAAGAAACAATAGTGCGTACATAGTTAATTACTTAGGCTTTTGTTCATTAAATCATTTGATAAAGGTTCAAATCCTACGACAAAAGAAGCCCACATTAATTAATTAAGAAGGCGTACAGCACTAATGTCGTGCACCAAATTGTACCATTAACTAAATTAATTGCTATGACCCCGCATGCAGCATTTTGGACCACTGGAAAGATGAGAATGACTCATCATCAATCTCACTGCCCGCTAGATTATTATTACTGAGCTTTATCACTGATGAATCACAGCATTTGTCTGAATTATTGGTCATGTGGATGAAAGGAATTGGTTTCTTTTGAGTGACAGAATGAATGGGTGAAAATGATGATCATCAATCCAGTCACCACCATCGTTAATATTAAAGTGATTTCAGTGCGGCACACACGAGCACCTTGCGAATACTGCTTATTACTCTTACATGCATACTTATAATTACGTGCGTACATATAAATAAGTATTAAGAAAAAGCTCACAATATGATGATATCTTGCATACGGCTGTTGTATTTTTATTTGTAGACCGTCTGGTTTTCTAGTTATTAGGTTTTGCTTCAAGTGGGGATGAAACTTTGTCCATGGCCATAGATTTAATGGAATCGTACGAATAAGTTTATGTTGGTGTTTCTGTCCTTAAAAATTAAAATTGATAACACACTAGGCCATACCCATTAATTGACCTCACATTAATGCACACAACAAATAGCATAAACAAGCTGTTTGGACGATTTGTCGGGAGGACCCAGATTGGTATATGCAATTGGAAATTAATTACTTGAATTAGCTATGGTGAAATTTATATATGAATGCCTAATTAAAGTAGGAATCATGAATGGTTCATAAATGAGAAATTTTTGTTAAGATACTTTCATGATTAAGGGTGCATTTAGGATTGAGGTTGGATAACTATAACTTAAAAGTTATAGTAGTTATAATAAAATATTTAGTAAACACTAACTGCTGTGGTTTGAAAGCTATATTGATATGATTTTTTATTTATATAATGGAAAATCTATTACATCTTTAATAATTTTATCGAAATTATTATTTAAAATTTATATTCACTACATATTATTAATTTTTATTTTATAATTATAATTTTTTTTCCACAACAACTGTAATTTAAAAGTTACAATATCTCAATTCTAAATAGACCCTAATTATGTGTTCATTTCAAATGTTGAACCAACCTCTACTATGGAAGAGACTACATAGTCTACATAGAATGTTAGGTTGGCTTGGCTTCAACTCTTTGGTAGTTGTTATGGGGAAAAAAAAAACTCTTTTTTAGTTGAGATGTTGAACGTTAATTCCTTTGCTAACATTCGCAATTACCGACGGTCGGTGGTTTAGTCCACAAATTATGTTGATATAGATCGGTTTGCAAAGACCTTACTATATGTGATGCTTTTAAAAATTAATTAATTGTAATGTAATAAATATATGACATCAACGGAGGCGTAAGCAATCTGGGGAGCTAAATTGTTGTGTTAGTTTCTGCCTCTAATAGGAGGCTTTGGCATTAAAGAATCAATTACATCAACGTTAAGTGAATTTATCACATTATTTGATGATTCTGGATTCACATTGATGGAACCTGCAACGGCAAAGCTACTTTAATTAGTAAGCTGGTTCTAAAAAAATGATTCCAAATTTTGGAGGCATTTACTTTTTAGATGCTTCAACAAACCATGAATTTTTCTTGCTCTTGAATCCTCTTTGATGACGAATTTGACAGCTTATCTACTCCCCATGTCGTTAATCATGAAATTAATTAAAAGTATAAAACCAAATGAACAGACATAATTAAGAGTTTTAACAAGCCTTGTGTGGGGTTTTTTACGCGCAATATGGCTAAACTAAAGAAATCTAAAAGTCCGATTTTCATCATTTCTATAGAAATCAAAGAACAATGGATAATTTGATGAGGAAAATATCAAATTAATGTGAAAATAATAATAACAATAATAATAATAATAATAATAATGAAAAAGGTCAAAATAAAAAAAAGATATGGAGTATCATAAAAAAACTCTTCTAATTTACCTTTTCAAAACATATTTATTTACTTATATGATAAATAAAAAAGTAAAAAAATTAATCATCTTTTAAAAAAATTTTAAATAAGAATAAATTTATATTATTTTAATTAAATTTTTTTCTCCAGTAAAATAATAACAATTATAATACATCTCTCCCTTTAAAATAAAAAATAAAAAATAATATAATTTTAAATTAAAGCCTCCAAAATATTCTCTAAATAAAATTTTATAAATAATTAAAAAAATAATTTTATTTAAAAATTTTTATTTAAAGAAATTTTTTAAATACTTTTTATTTATGTAATTTTTAAACGATAGTAAAATCCCATTTAAATTTTTTTTATGAGAATTTATTGTTTATGGGTTAATCAAAGACAAAGTGGGTCCAGATGAAAGTGATCACGGGGAGCAGTGTTCCACGGCCAATGTGAGGAAGCCAAAGGGCCCTGTCTTGCGAAAGGTACCGAAACTATCCCAGGGGCCTCCACGCACTTCTCTTCTGTGTTTGACTTGCCGTTGATCCAATTGGTTTGTGACACCTGTAAGGACTCATGGATACTCAGTCTCTTCGAGTCACAGCAGAATACACAATTAGAAAATGACGAGGCCCATGGCCCGGCTCCCTTTAAAAATACTCAAAAGTGTATTTGCTTGGAAGCATTGTCATGAAGGAACCTTCATGCTCAAGCAATCTTTTATGTCTTGTGGCGCCTCCCAAACCCAAATACACAAAAAACATTACGAACCAGAAAAGGCATCCTAATGATAATAATAATATCACATTACGTACATTAAATAACACTTGTGACATTCAACAACTTGTCTCTTTAATCATATGCATTTACATTAATATTATATTCCATAACTTACCTAAGCATGAAGACTATGTACATTTTTTTGTTCGATATTAATATCCAAAATGAACTCTCTTTGATTATTAATTTAGTCTTTAAAGATATGCATTTTGATGCATCACATGCCACTAACAAAACAAATTCATATTCATGGATAACAACTGTAAATGTTGAACTTGAGAGGAAGAAATTTGCCGGAGCTTTATTCAAAAGAAGCGTGCTTTTGCTCTCAAAAGCCACTAAACGACACAGTAAAAGCATTCAAATTTCAAACGGTCGTGGCCTTCGCTTGCTCTTTGGTACAAAGAAAACCGAGTGACTTAAAATTTGATGGAGACGGACAAAGTGGCCAACGACCCTTGATTTTAGCCACTTAGTGACAGCTGTTAATCTAATTGCCCGGTTTAACAAAAGTAAAAAGGGTGCAGATTATATCGCGATATTTTAACGATTCATAGAATTGATTGATTAAAATTAGGTTACGGCAATGTCACGTGTTGACCGGCGCAAATACCGGAACGGCGATTGGCCCGCTGCCGGCTGGCCCCCCTATACGGCTGCTAATATAAAATAAAATTGTTTTTCTTGTTACAAGAGTTCCAAATTCATCTCTTTTACTATGACAAGAGTTTTTCATTGGCCAAATATATAAATATAAGGAAAAACCTAACTTTCGTTCGCATAACGTCAGTTTGGCTAACCTGAAACTGTTAAATATTTTAATTTGAATGGAACGGATGATATTAAATTTATTAGAAGTAGAGGAAATAGCAAATCAGCTAAATAGGTTAATTTTAATGATGGGTAATTAAAATTCACAATTTGAAGTTAGTTTGTAATGCCAAAAATATTTAAAATAAAAAGGAAATGATGTAGGGTTTATTAAATCAAAAAATCAGAAATTGAAAAAGGATTGTGTAGAGAATTTTTGTTTCTTCACCTTTGATTTCGAGGTAACAACAACAACAGAAATAGAAGTAAAAACATACTCATATATGGATTTTTCTTTTTTAATAAACTTGTCGATCTGGATTTTGTTGGAACTTTAAGATAATGATTGAGGGAGGAGAAGAATCACACCAAAATTTAATTTTGCAGTTCTAATATGGATTTTCCATCTGCGTTTTGTTTCAAAATCCACCATTATTAACATGCCCATTTGTAAAGTTTTATCATAAATTGAATTTAAACGGTGGTTCCTGTAATGATCAACTGTGCTTTTGGCTGGAATTCTATAGTGAAACTCTGAATTTTGAGGAGGATCGTATTAGAAAAGATGAAACTTTTGAGATAATTTAATTATTAAAATAATATTTCTTACAATCGGCTATAGAAAGGAGAGACTTGAGTTGACTGTTTTTGATAACCGAATTCAACCGCTTCAATCAGTTTCATTTTATCATTGATATATTGACTTGACGCACGCTTATTACTTAACTGGTCTTATCACAAGTTGTATATTACATTAAAATATAACTTAGAGGGATCCTAAATATAATTGTTGATTCTCATATCTACACTTATTTTTAATATATCATTTTTGTATTTTTTTAATAAGTTGTCCATTTAAAAAAATATAAAAAGATAATAAGATGTTTAAAACCATTTCATATGGATATATTTGTATTTATAAAGAACATACAATAGTCATATAAACTTTTCTTGATGATTAGTAGATAACGAACATAATAATAGAATAATTTAATTATTCTTAAAGTTGTTGAGCTCTTATTTCATCATAATTTCAATTAAAAAATTCGTTATTTAGTAGCTAAAATGTGTGTATTTGTTCATTCGTTTAATCCCATGGATCCAGATTGCTGATGTAATCTCTGCGATCCGCGATTTTCTTCTGCACAAACTTTCACATTATCATAACACCCGAGATCTCGTATTCTCATCTCACGAGATTGACGCTATTGAAAAAATTAAAGCACCAGCCACCCTGTTAATCAATCATTAGCAGAGTAAAAAGAAAAAAATCTAATACAAGCATGAGTAGAGCTCCAAGAGCAAAAATAATCCTCCCAAAACCGCCATACCATTTTAACTCAAAATTACAGAGCAACAACGCCCTTTGCATTTTCAATTTTGTAGTTCAATTATCCATTACTTGATTTTTCTGTTCTACATTTTTTTTTCCCCTGGAACAAGATCTTTATCTTCTTTAACTAGTAACAAACCTCTCTTTGAATCCAAGCTTCTCTCACATCCCCTTTTGTCTTTTAACTTGACATATCTATCTTGTGTTTTCTCTTTCAACGGATTTGCTTTCATGGGTAGTTGCAAAATCTTTGATTTAAACTCACAAAAACTGTACTAAAACTTTATCTGGTTCTTGTTAACAAGGGCAGATTTGTAGTACATTATTGAACTTTAAGTCAGTTTTAGTTTACTTACGTTTGTCTCCATAAACACTAGGATCCAAGTCATTTGATTTTTTTTTCCCTCTTTTGAAGTTTCTTTGATGAGTTCTTGTTTTGAGTCTCGTGGTTTATAGAAGACTATTGGGTGGTAAAAGATAGAATCTTGAACTGAAAATGAGATCGTACACGTCACCTGAGCTACTGTTCATTCTCTCTGGAGTTCTTGTTGCAACCTGCAATGCCTTTACTACAAATGAATGTAATGTTTCGTTTGTTTACTTTGTGTCTTGCCGCAGATCTAGAATCTTTTGATTGTGTTAATTTTTCTCTTTTTTCCAACATTTTCTCAGTGACCAAATAGTCCATTAGTGCTATTGAGGTCATGTGATTGTAATTTTACTAAACGAGAGTTGTGTGTATTTTCCTCAGTTTGGGCTCTTACGACATTCAAGGAGGCAATATATGAAGACCCCCATCTGGTCTTGTCCAATTGGAATGCCCTTGATGCAGATCCTTGTCATTGGACTGGCATTGCTTGTTCTGATGCTGGAGGCCATGTTCTAAAGATGTAAGAGATGATTTGTTATTCAGTTGTATTGCGGTGCTTCTTTGATTGGATTTCAATAGACACGCGTAGTCTGGTAAATACATATTTGGGAGAATCATGCCTCACCAATTTGTATTGGGACTTTATTTTGTAGAAACATTTCTGGATCATCTTTGAAGGGTTTTCTTGCGCCAGAATTGGGTTTGCTGACGTCCTTGCAAGAGCTGTAAGCTTTTATTATTTTGTGTCTTTTCCTACAGGCTGAAGTATTATACATTTTGATGATGATTGAAGTTTAATATCGCGCATTCTTGTCTTGTAGAATTCTACATGGGAACAATTTGATTGGGATAATACCTAAAGAATTGGGCTTGTTGAAACGTCTGAAGATCTTGGATTTGGGGATGAACCAATTAACGGGTCCAATTCCTCCAGAGATTGGGAACTTGACTGGTTTGGTGAAAATGTAAATGAAATTTTTTATTTGTTCCCTAAAAACTGGATTTTATGTATGGCACTCCTTGGATATTTTAACCCATCACTGTACTTATGTTTGCAGGAACCTTCAGTCTAATGGGTTGACTGGGAGACTGCCAGCTGAGCTTGGCAATTTGATTTCTCTTGGGGAACTTCATCTAGATAGAAATAGGCTTCAAGGTGCTGTTCCTGCTGGCAGCAATTCCGACTACACAGCTAACATACATGGAATGTAAGTAGATGATACTTGCTTTAGAGGTAGTTAATTTGGTTCTGATAGACTGGTCAAGGCAAAGCATGAGCATTATTGGCTTTTTTGAACTCTTTATATGTGCTTGCGGAGCATATTTGTAGGCAGAATCGTGCTATATTTGACAATCTGAAATTAGTTTCAAAAATGGGAAAGGTTGCCAAGTATATAATTCCATGTTAATTATTTGCCTGGACTTAGTTAACTAGTGAGACACCATTAGCTTCCTTTTCTTTTTTACTTCCTCAATGTTACACATTACAAGAAATTTTGGCTAAGGATATTGATCATTTTTATTCATAAATGATAGCTTTACTTTTTGAATACCTGTCAATGTACTGTGCTAGTATGAGTAATACTTTTTGTGGGTTGAACCTCTGGAATTTTCTGCATCTCATCCTTCTTCGGAAAATAATGTCATGCTAAGCCTTATTGGATGGTTTTAGATTCCTAATAATTTTTCTTGAAATTTATTTCTGGTGCAGGTATGCCTCAAGTGCAAACTTAACTGGCTTGTGTCACTTGTCTCAGTTAAAAGTTGCAGATTTCTCGTACAACTTCTTTGTTGGAAGCATACCTAAGTGTTTGGAGTATCTTCCAAGGTACCTGCACCTTTGCACTGGGGCTGTTTTTTTTTTCCACCAAAAAAAAAAAAAAAAAATTCTCACTCTTAGCTTACTTTTGCTCTACTTATATCATGTAGTACAAGCTTTCAGGGGAACTGTCTACGGAACAAAGATCCCAAACAGCGTGCAACTACTTTATGTGGTATGCTTGGCTTCATTTCACCTTTGGGCTCAGTTGAGATGGAATTTAAGATTTCCTGCTCTGTAATTAGAGTTTCAACTGCAGATATAAAAAATGTTGATTTCAGTTCTATAATAGAATATATTTTAAATTCTATGTATTTAATTTGAAATACCGTCACCTAGTTGTCTAGTTGAAGTCTCCAATACTTTTCTTTTGATATGGCTTAACCATTCAGTATCAATTAACAAAGTTCCTCTTCTAGGTGGTGCTCCTCCTGCCAGAACCCATGCCGGATTAAGCCCAAAGCACCGAGCAGCTGAAGATGTATCCAAGCACCAGTCTACATCAAGACCTGCCTGGCTTTTAACTCTTGAAATAGTGACTGGAACCATGGTAGGTGTTCTCTTTCTCGTTGCTGGTGTCACTGCACTTCAGAGATGCAAGAGCAAACCTTCTATAATAATCCCTTGGAAGAAATCAGCTAGTGAGAAGGATCACATATATATAGGTTAGACACCTTACTTGGCAATTAATATGTCTGCCTCAGTGCTTCTTCAGTAGTTTATTGCTCAAGCAAAAAAATTGGTTAAAATGGTGGGATTGTGTACAGATTCTGAGATCTTGAAAGATGTGGTGAGATTCAGCAGACAAGAGTTGGAAGTAGCCTGTGAAGACTTCAGCAACATCATTGGCTCTTCACCTGACAGTTTGGTCTACAAGGGCACCATGAAGGGTGGGCCTGAGATTGCTGTAATATCCCTTTGCATTAAAGAAGAGCATTGGACAGGCTATCTTGAGCTCTATTTCCAAAGAGAGGTAATTACTTATCCTTAACTACAGGAAATTTTACTGTGAAGCTTCCATGAAGGAGTACCAAAACTCAAGTTATAAACTTGGAACAATCAAGTTTTTGGTTGTATGGACTTTCAGGTGGCAGACTTGGCAAGAATAAATCATGAGAATACAGGAAAGCTACTAGGCTATTGCAGAGAGAGCTCCCCATTTACAAGAATGTTGGTTTTCGATTATGCATCAAATGGAACTCTATATGAGCATCTCCATTGTAAGTCAAGTTCTTTAACATAATTGGATTGTCTACGATGTTTCCTTAGGTTAAACCTTAGCAACCAATGTGACTGCAGATGGTGAACGATGCCAAGTGTCTTGGACACGGCGTATGAAAATTGTGATAGGTATTGCACGTGGACTCAAGTATCTCCATACAGAACTTGACCCTCCTTTCACTATATCAGAGTTGAATTCTAGTGCTGTATATCTTACTGAAGACTTTTCTCCCAAGGTATTCCCTTTGTCTTTATGTGTTCTGTTAGTTTCAAGTATAATAAGTTAGTATTTTCTACACAATTGAATGAATGTTTTAGCCGAAGTCCCTTTTGGCTTATTCATTACAAAAGGATGTATCAGATACTAGAAACAACATTTCTTTAATGATTTAAACACTGTTTTTAAGGACATCTGTTTACTTCTGCTGCAGCTGGTTGATTTTGAAAGTTGGAAGACAATTCTTGCAAGATCGGAGAAGAACTCTGGCACTCTTGGCAGCCAAGGTGCTATCTGCATACTTCCAAATTCTCTTGAGGCACGGCATTTGGATATCCAAGGCAACATTTATGCATTTGGTGTGCTTCTACTGGAAATAATCAGTGGGAGGCCTCCATGCTGCAAGGACAAAGGGAACCTGGTAGATTGGGTATAATTCATGAAGCTTCTGAACTCGAATATTGTTCCTATTCATTTTCTAATTATTACTTGGGTTGAAGCTAACACCAAAAGCTTCTAATATTTGGCAGGCTAAGGATTATCTTGAATTGCCAGAAGTAATGTCATATGTGGTGGATCCTGAGTTGAAACATTTTAGTTATGATGACCTCAAAGTTATCTGCGAAGTGGTGAACTTGTGCATCGATCCAGACACCACCAGGCGACCATCCATGCAGGAATTGTGCACAATGTTGGAGGGCAGAATTGACACTTCTATATCAGTTGAGCTTAAGGCATCATCTTTGGCATGGGCTGAGCTTGCCCTTTCATCATGATTGGATTGAAGCTAACACATCATAGATTAGATCTATACAATTATGTTACTCTTTATTCCTTTTTCTACCTGCGATTTCTCGTCGACCCTGTAAATGTTGCTAAAAGAAACATAGAGCTTCATGTGTGACAAAGTCTACTCACTGTATACCATCTGGATAATCAGTAAGAAAAGTTCTGAAATCATAATATAGTAAAAATTAGTTCTTGCTCAAAGGGCATTAACTTGATTGTTCTGTTTATATAATCTCTCTACCTTTTTTATTTTGCACGGTTCACGGTTCACGGTTCACAAGCTGACTTGTGAATGGTGTCTCGCATTCACAATGATGGCCTGGTTAGAGTTTTCCTTCTGCAACACCAAATGACGAGGCTGCTTTGATTGTGCTTATGTTAAATTAACAAAAAATAAGTTTCTTTTAGGATAAGGTATTCCCAAATAATTATACCCCCTTTTGTAAAAAATTGGAGTTAGAATGGCTGGAGGTACATTCTGCCTGACGTAACAAACGTGATCCTCTTATGCAATTTTAAGCCGAAAATTGGGGTTATGTAGATTCAGATTCCGTCTTTCAAATAACAATTGCTCTGATGATTCCCAGGCCAGCTACAATACAAGCACTCTTTTCCATTGCTATGTTTAACCATCATAACAGTACTATCACAAAGCAACCAAATCAAAATTGTACTCAAATGGCAGAAAATTTATATATATGGCCGACCGTTAAGACTTAAGTTAAACTCCTCTTGATGAATCAAGAAGTACTGAAAATGTAACTATTAGATGATGCATTTTATCACTGAAAATGAAAAACAAAATTGAAGTAGAGGAATCTAATGTTTAGGACGGGAGTAATGATTATCATTTGGATTCCTCCTCCCGCTGAAAACTGCCAATGCCTTTCTTACAGGAGGCTGCAGAGGAGCTCTTTTATCTGTATGATGTCTGAATATATCATCGGAAGTGAAGTAGTCATCTCCCTGGATAACAAGCACAAATCAGCATCACAGTAAATTTAACACAAACTTGCATTTCCAAAATTCAAAATTCAGGTACAACAAAACCAGAGGTGCTCAAAGCCTCAAAACTGAAGGTAAGTAGAACAACGAAAAACCACTAACCTCCTTATTAACTTTCTTCTTGTTTTTAGGATAAAGGTACTTTTGTGGAAGTTGATCTTCACGTAAAATTAGATTCTTTGTAATGGCATCCCTTCCACCTTGGGGCATAGGCAGTGAAAACTGTAAACAGCGAAATATCAAGCCACACAGGGAATAAAAACTTCCAAAAATGCTCCAGCAAAAAGTATCAAGCTGTACAATGGTTTCTATGATTTTGATAACAATGTCCAATTAACAAGGTCTCAGAGGAACATTACATTTGACAAACAATGTAAATGAAGTTCATGGACAATAAATCAACACACAACCAAGTTACAGTTGAGAGTCTTGAGACAGAGTTTACTGCTTATTCTGTACACTGATATACTTACTTTTGTTCCACGCAGCGTAATGCGAGGCCGACGAGATGCTAATACAATTCCATTTTCACCAACTGTAACAGCTACCTTGCGTAAAGTGCCACCATTTCCACACTTTGGGCAGAAAATCCTCCCAATTTCAGCAGTGATAGTGTAGCAGGCATGGCATTTCAGTATCCACCTGGATATACAGACATATCAAGATAAGCATAAACAACGATGAGATACTTACATTTTACAAATCACCCAGGGGAATGGCGAAGAAAAAAGATTTAAACATGTGTCAACTATATACCTATGTAGCTGGCGGATCTGCATTCCTCCGGGTGCAAGTAAGCGTAAACCCATCTGCAGAATAACATTTTGCATTGCATAGTCACCAGTTATACAAGCAACAGTGGATTCAGACAAGGATCTCAACATCCAACTCTCTTCACTGCATTCATCATCCATGTATGATGCATCAACACTTTCATTGTTCTTGCTTGAGATCTCTATTTGATCTACATTTTCATTGGTGGTATCAGCTTCACCTCCTTCAACAATTGAATTTCCATTGACATCAGAAGTTGCTTCCACCACTGGGGAAATATCAGAATCATGTGTAGCAGAAGAAATGCCAACTTCATTGCCTTCCAGGAGAGCCTTTGATGAATCTTCTTCAAGCCTCATTTGCTTTAAAATCGAGGAAAGTTCTTCACTGCTGCTCTTCTCTGTTATCTCGCTTTCCTCAGAAATCTCATTTGTATCACGAGCTTCTTGAGAGCCCAGATGCAACTGCTGCGCTAGGTTACCAGATTCATCAACATTGTTGCTATCATCGCCCATCTCTTTCCCTTGTTGACTATCCTTGACAGCTAATGATTCATAATATTCCCGCCTTGCTTTTCTTCTAACATACCTTCGATGAGTACTTCGGCTGACAGCAGGCATCCAGTCATCAGCATCATCTTCAACTTGTCCTTGAGAAGCATCAATTCCATCAGCCACCATCTTCTTCCCTTCAATATTCACCTCAATCTTCTTTGGCAAATATCTCCTAGGTCTCCTCAATCCATGTTCACCATCCTCTTGATCTTCAGCATTAACCCCACCTTGAGTCTCCACAGACCCATCTTCAGAATGGTAATCCCCAACAATGACATTCAGATTCAGGTCTCTCAAGGGAAGGATTCTTGAATTGGTGTTTAACTTATCCACATTGTCATTATCTAACGCTTCCCACTCTTCTAAATTGGCAACATTAGACCCCCAACCAGGCAAATCCTTCTCTGGCAATCTCTTCATATTCACTGTATGAACAGGCGGAGGCGCATCCCTGAGGTGCTTAGTCCCATGCATCTGAGTCTCTAGTGTGCAAGTCAATGCAATAAGCTTAAGATCAACATCCGAAAGAGTCTGTAAATCACCCGTTGCCCTCGCAAACTTTATAACTGCAAGCCGCCATGAAGCACTTTTAATACATTGAACAAAAAAAATTAAAAAATGACTTAATTACATTTTTTTTATTTCTCTAACTAAGCACTAATAGTGCAATCTCCGAATTTTTTTTTAATATCGAACCAAATTATTATGCAACAGTAAAAAAAAAAGAATAAATGGATATTTGCCTTTATTGAGGGAATCAGGAGAAGGCTCCATGGAATCGATAGAGATGGGGATGAAGTTGAGGCGGTTGCGGGAAACGGGATCACGAATTTCGGCTAAAACCTCCGGTACGGTGACGAACTTATCGGCGAAATTGGTGAGATTGTGAGCTCCTTGGATTATTGCATTGGCGTCGACCACAGCAACGGCTATTCCCTCTGTAGACTTGCAGCTCTTAGCCAAGATTTCGGCGGCTTGCACCGTTTTGGTCTGCGTTGCGTCGTTTTGCGGCGGTTGTGTTTTGACTATGTTGCTCCAGCATGAGCTGGAGTTTGGGATCGAATCCATAGCCGGGTTTCCCAGGGGGCGAGAGAGCGAAGAATGTAATAGATGATGTTCTTAAAACCCTAGTTTGAATTTTTTGAGGGAGTGGGAGTGGAGAAACAGATGTTACGATGTCGTTTCTGCTTCCTTTTACGGTAGACAAATACAACGACAAGTGAAATGATGTTGTTTTAACTTTTAACTTGTATTATTGTCCATGGTCATGTCGTTCTGTTATTTCCTCTTTGTAAGCTATGTCGTTTATATTGGTTCGATGGCCCAATGTCCATAAGGCCCATAAAACCATGAACAGTCATCAACGTACGTACCAACATTCTATTATGACTTGATGCATTCCAAGTCGTTCATGTTGTTGCTGTTAGGTTTGTCACATTCTTATCATCTTGTGAGTTGAAACGTTTTCTCCGGCAAACCGATCAGCGACTGGGATCAGATAAGATCGCTGGGTTTCTTTATATTTACTCAGATTTCATTTGTTAATTTCTTGAGGAACTGAATCCAATCTGCGCATAGAATGCATCGAGTCAAATTTTTTTTAATGGATTCTGGTTAATTAATGCTCACCCTATGATTTTCAAATCATTTAATTGATGGAATCTGTCAAGTTTCAAAAGATCGAAGGCGTTTGTGCTCATTTTCCGATAATCTTAAAATAACGAAGGAAAAATGAGTGCAGTAGATAATGGAAGTAAATCAGTAATAATGGAAATTACTTTTTATTAGATGAATTTGTACTTACTGAGCCTTCTTTCTTGAGAGTTCACAAGAACGTATTTCAAATACTGTGGTTCCATTATCTGTTCAGTAAAATAATCAATTTAAAAAAATGTATAAAATCGTCGTTCATACATGATGATTTTTTTTTTTTGGGGGTTTATCAAAGAATATGACCGATCATCTTTCACCGGCCGGAATGGACACCCTAGAGACGATTTTAAAGATTGAGTTTCTAAGCCACTGTTAATGACGAACCGTATATTACAAGAAAGAGAGAGGTGGCAGCCGAGCTAAAAAGCAATGGCTAGCTACTTAAGAAAAGAAGATCAATAATCCCTACTGAGTACTGATCCAGTAGTGAAAAATAATCAATCTTCCATTGAAATTGGAAACCGATCATCGATGGATGGAGCCATGCATAGCTCTTTTACACGAAGCAATTTCAAATGCAATAAAAGATTCGAAGCTTTCAGAAGGAATGCATAACAAGATTTATGATGGCAACGTACAATTAGACAATTAAAATTGATAAAGAAAAGAGAGAGGCCCCCAAATTAGCTAGACATGAATTTTACTGAAGAGAGAGAGAGAGAGAGAGTTGTGCGGCAATTGGTTATTAGAGTGCTCGTGATTTAACAATGTCCAAGCTCATCTCGCTAGGATCGGTAGCTTGCAACTCAACTTGAACCCCATCCAATTCTCTTCTGAACCTATCTTTTGAACTAGCATACAACATTTTACTCCTGATCCTTGATGTATCTGGAGACCTGCAATAATCGGTATTATTTAATTTAATTAACCCATATTGTTAAATACGAAAATTGGTTTGTTATAAACGTACCATGCGACGAAGAAAATCTTGCTCTTTTGGCAATTCTCATCAGTGGTGAAATCGAAATCGTAGACGGCGTAGCGGCACTCATCAGCTGGCAAACTGGCAGTGAAATCCTCGTAGCTTTCATTAGGTTCTCCCAGTTTCTCGACCGTCACTTGTTGAATTTTTTCCTCTATTTTGAACACAATGAATCGGTAACTCCTCTTCGCTTTTAGTTCCAAGAACTTCAGCTTACACTCATCGTTCACAGCCATCCCCGATGAGGAATTTGCCTGCGTGTCCCCATAGTAGAGAGAGAGAGAGAGAGAGAGAGCGCAAATATGTAATTATATTGAATTAGTCAAGATAGACGTATAATGAAAACTGGCAAACACATTTCATCCATATACATTGTTATTTACTCGTTTCTATGAGAAATTTGGGAATCGCATGTTACAAAGTCTGCGACACATATATGGGGTTGCTGCAACAACCAATACAATTATAACTTGGCAGCTCAAATTTTCTGGCGTTAAATGCATGAAATCAAATATGTTAAACAAAGAGGATATTCCCAGCATGCACTGTGATTCAAATGTTCTTACGGAATCAGACAAATTCTTGATCATGCCACTAGCCATATTACTACCTTACCATGCATGAAATTTTGTGTCTACAACAATTAATCACGAAACCAAAAGATTGAAAAGATGAAACACATACCATTTTGCCACCAATGAGAGAAGTCTGGATTTGAGAAATTTGAAAAGAAGAAGGGAACAGGGGCAAGAGAATCAAATTGAAAAGATGCTAGTAAAAAAGAGAAACGAGATCCTTCTTTTCTGGAGATATGAGAGGTGCACATTTGAAGATGTCCGAAATAGATGGGTGCAAGACAAATATTAAGGGAGGAATTGCCATTTAGTTTTTCTAGGCAAATCATGTCCACAAATTCTATTTTACCTATTTTGATCCAAACTTATTTGGCCAAAGTGATTTATCCATTAAGCACATGAATGCCCTGTGATATATGGTCGATGGCAGCGATGTTTTTACAACTTTAGCAAAACGTGCATGTAGAGAAAAAAGGTTCATAAGATTAACGGCGATCTTGATTCTTGATGCGTGAATGTAATTTAACCTCTGTTATCCCCAAAAAAGTTTGGATTAGAATAGGTTTGTGCCCTTGATTTGCCTAGAATGACCTCGTGAATTTACTTATGAACACTATTAAGCCGTATTGATTGGCCGACATTATTGTATCCTACACAAGTTAAAAAGTACTCTAAGATGTGTTTACTTGTTGGATTCTTAGATTAAGAAATAGAAATGAGGAATCATGTTTCATTGTGTGTGTTTACCTGTAAGAATTGAATTAAGAAATAGAAAAGTAAATGGTGGGATAATGCTGCGAATGGAATTCCTGTTCTTTGGAGTGATTTTATTATCCCTAAAAAAGTACAAAAATTTCATTTAGCCCTAGATATATTAATGATATTAATAGCAACAATAACAATAACAACAAGATAAACAACAACAATAATGATGTTATCATAATTTTATTATTATTATTTTTTAGTCTTTAATTTTAATATAAGAGTTCATTTAGTCCTTATATTCTAAAAAATACCTTACGCCTTGTTATTAAATAAATTACATTCATACATTTACCTTTGTGACAATATTTTTAGGGATATAAATGAAAGAAAAATTTTAATTTATTAAATTAGCATTAAAAGTAAAATAAACATTAGTAAAAAATTTTATGTTATAATTTTATTTTTAGGATTAATTTGATAAATTGAGTTTTTTTATAAAATATTATTAGTCAGATTGTTATAAATCTATTAAACATTACTTAACGTTGGTTGATATTTTCTATATATAAATAATTATTAGCAAGATTGTTGTAAGTTCAAAAAATATTAGTTCTTTCATATTGATATCTATTAGTAAATTGTGAATAAATAATTATTGTTGAATTTGGTAATTACTTTTTTAGATAAATTAATCAATATCAAGAATATTGTTGAAGGGATATTACTATAAAATAGATAAAAAGTAAGAATAAAAATGTAACATATTTAACGGTGTAAATATTTTAGAATATTTAAACTAAACAAATATTTAACTAAAAAATAATATTAACTTCTATTTAGTCAAATCATCTCAGTGTGTATTAGTCGCATGGAAACTGTATAATGGTGATGCTTGCATCAGTTTTACATAATTTCTTTTATTGAAAAAGGCCACCATTATGACCATTTAATCAAACACTACACAAATAATTGCTAAACTCTTCCACAACTCAAAAAAGGTTGAAGTTGATCTTTAAGAATCCTATGGTGGGTTCCGTTAAAGTAATTACGAGAAGCTAAAATTGATAGACAAATATTTCACATTTATGACATAAAGAGTAGGTGTTTTGAAATCCCTTAAAATTTCTCATAAAATTTATTTTTAATTGAAATTACCTATGTAATTAAAGAGTAGTTAATTGATTTCTTATTTTTGAACGGGAACTCAATTAAAAACCTAAACAAATTATCCTTTTAGTAAATTTTTTAATATGTATGCATGTCCGTATGTATGTACATGTATATATTAAATTATAATTTAAAAAAAATTTAAGAGTTTTCAAACTCTATAGACCATGTCACTTGGACACTCGTGTTAGGGGAGGTGTTAATTAATTTTTAATTATATTTGTTTCAAATCCATCGCTCCAACCTTATTGAAAAGATAAAATAATGCTTCTAATGTTGGATACAATTTTTTGGGATTCTGGAATTTGAAGTGTGAAAAATACTAATAATATTCACTCGTTGCAAAAGTTAGAGTTGTTCCCATCAAAAAAAAAAAATGTTTATATTTTAAGGTGAAAGTAATATGTTTGATGCAGATGATCAAAATATGTTGACCCTCAATGTGATATCCAAATATTTTAAGGTGAAAGTAATAATAAGCATTGCGAAGTTTCAGGGGCTTATTTTAAGACCAGCGACAAAGTGTTATTCATTTTGATAAGCTATAATTATTGTTAGGGTTCTGCTGTGTTACTGCAAGTAGTAACGTAAGCTTTGCCTCATCACTACGCCAAATCGACAGACAGATGGCAATCATCTTCTCATAAAAATATTACTTTTGTTTAATAAAACCATCTCAGTGTTTAGTCATGGAAATTTATTTATTTTTCGTTTCTGTTTATATTTTTAATGATAGTTGCATTTATTTAAATTCTTTGATGTAGCTTTACTATAATTAATTAAATTACATATTTGTTCCTTTTCCTAACAAGTAAACTTCCTCGTATGATCTTAGGCATTTTACGAGTGGATTTTAGTATGGCTAATCTGGATTTTAGTCATGACATTAATTGATAATTATTAAATAAATTTTTAATTGTTACCTATTTGAGAGAATTAAATATTATGTCCTATATTATATAAACATATTTTATAAATAAAAAATCAAACATATCAATCCAATCCGGCATTCTACAATTAAAAAAAAAAAATCAGCCCCATCTGATTATTAGCTCAAGTAAAAGGATGTCAGACACAGCTGCTCAAGCTCTGTTCATAAAGTTGCTAGATTACATCATTTCATAATAAAATGCTAAAGTTCATTTTCACTACCATGTATATATAGATGCCTGTTGTGATGACAAATTTAGCCTAAAGATGAGCATGAAAAGGTATGACGGTCGTTCATTCTCGAGTTTCTTATCTTTGCGAATACAGAAAAAGCAACTAAGGAAGCAACAAGACATATTATGTTTGCTGTCAATTTGCACAAGAATCCAGCATAAGCCGTCTAACAGAAATTTGACTTTATAAAAACTGTAAACATCATTGTAAGGAAAATCATTTTCCATGTACGAGGCATGCGATGGTCACTTTCTAAATGAATCCCACAGCACACCTAAATCAACATTACCTCCTGAAAGTACAATTCCTATCTTTTTACCATCTTGCCAAGCAGGATTCTTTCTGAAACTGTCAGATAAAACAGCTGCAAGGCCTATGGCTCCACTAGGTTCCACTGCAACCTTCAGAATCTCATAACAGAGTTTCATGGCTTCTATTATCTCCTTATCCTCCACAGTAATCACATCGTCAACAAGATCTCGTACAATTGGCCTGCACCATAAAAGAGAGAGGCATATGACAGAAATTAATTCCATAAGCTGGAATCGATTTACGGATGAAAACAAGGTGGCCAAAGAGATGAAATAAAGTCATGAATTTCTTCACTCTTGAGACATACATAAGTATGAAAAGGACGAGCAGAATCAAACATTACATTTCAGTGTGCAAGAGAAAATTCATAACCTTCGTGCATCAATCATCAAAATTGTCTTTACCATGTAAGATCTCCAAGAAAAGCTCGGAGCCCATCAGCAACAGTGTTTGTTTCGAGCAATGTTATAATCCTGCCAGCTGCTTTAGATTGAGCTGCATCATTAGCTCCAATAGGTTCAGCAGCCAAAATTCGAATGGCAGGTTTGATGGACTTTGCAGCCAATGCCACCCCTGATATTAAACCACCTCCTGCAATTGAATTTTTTCCAAAGTATTATCATTTGGCTTCCATAAAAAATCACCAAAACCGAAAGTGACATGGGACCACAAATATGTATTGAAACTAAAACGTTGTTGAACAAACCACTTATGGGGACTATTATTGTATCAAGTAGAGGGACTTGCTCCAGGAACTCCAGAGATACGGTACCCTGCCCGCTGAGAAAACAATGCAACACATCATAGCATGTTCAAATCAATGCAAAAATTCCAAGTTTTCCTTGCACATGAATTTTTTGCAGACCATATATATACAGTTTGTGAATATCCACTACTACAGCATGGAGATATATCATTTTATCAATAAAATTCAAATAAAAATGCAAATTACTATGGCAGTAGTATATAGTACCTTATTATTCCACCGTCATTATATGGATGTACAAGAACTGCCCCAGTTTCTTGCAACACCTTGGATGCGACGCTCTCCCTCGAATGCATTGTGGCCTCACTCCAAATTACCTGACCACCGTAACGCACGACATTCTCAACTTTGCATTTTGGAGCATTCTTGGGTATAACTATATAAGCTGGGATCCCACGTAACTTTGCAGCCAAAGACAAAGCTGCAGCATGGTTACCACTAGTTTTGAAGGACAATATCAGGGGACATACAAACAGTCAAATTATCATTAACCACGGAAATGCTAGTAAGCTCAGGAAAAACCTGCTGTGTGTTACGACCCCTTTAATTGCCTGATCTTCATCAAGGGAAAGAACTGCATTAGAGGCACCTCTGAATTTGAAGGCTCCACTATCAGAGCAGAAAAGGAAAAGAACATCCTTAATTGTAATTTTGGTGCAAAAGTAATTAACGAAATACCGTATCCACTATTCAGTGAAAAAATTTTGTCTCACCCCTTCTGAAAACATTCACATTTGAAGAAAAGGCTTCTTCCAGACATAGCATTTAGAGTTTCTGAGGACAAAACTGGAGTTTTATGAATGTAAGGCGAGATGCGTTTTTGAGCTTCTTTTATGGATGAGAAATTAGCAGCATACTGCTCTCCCTTCGCTTCCATCTCCACTTCACTGCTAAAAAATACTTGGAAATTTTAATGCTTCTGCTATGTGAAAATGGGCAACAAGTAAATTGTAACAAAATCGGATTTTTGTCATGCTGTCGGCAAAGAAATATCAATCGAATTGCCATGAAATTGGACAATTTAGTTGTCATTTCTAGTAAGAAAGTAAGTGTGCGACAAAACGTGCAAAATAGCCAAATTGAAGACCCGTCCATCATTTCATTATGGCTGTACAATTGAGATTTTTTTGGGCGGATAAGATTTGAAAAAAAGACAGCATAAGAGAAATTCATGGTAGAAAGGGAGCTTAAAAAGACACAAGATAACTCACAGTAGCATAGAAGTTTTAATCCCAAACCCGACTTTGATGATTCTGCGCCCACCTCCACCTCTCTATGTCTGTAATAATGTATAACTGAAGGGCGCAAAGACGGCGAATTGGAGATGCCACTCGGTTCGGAGGCATTTTTCACCGAAGTCCCTGCTGTTTCTGTAAATTATAAAAAATACAAAACTTTTTGACAACATCACTCGAACGCGTAGATCCTTCGATTAAGGTGGTCTACAAATAACAACACCAGTGGGAATTATTTGGACATTTCTTAAACTGGAACGTTTGCATGTGATTGGAATTCTGCACTGAATGCGAAAGATTTTGGGAGGAGGACACAAAACAGAAGGGGGGTTTGCATTGCAAAGAATCAGTCACTTCAACGCTAGCAGTTGAAATTTTCAATGCTGTGATATTCTCAGCAATTCAGGGAGTTAAAAGAAAAGAACTTCGCCGCATTGACAGGAATTACCATTACAGTTTATTTTAGCTATAGTTGGCTGTTGGCAATGGCAAACTCAGGTTCAAAACGAGCTACAAAAGAGAATGATGAGCATTCATTTCTGAGCTCTGCGACAATCCCGCGCTGGACTTTCCCTGTAAGCAGCTTTTGGGACGAAGACGCTCTTAGGGGCCTTGGAACTTGCAACGTTCCTTTTACAGAATTTCTTCACCTATTTTTGTTCCTTCCCTCAGAATTACGGCGCATTGGACGTAAATGAAATCTAAAATAAAAACAAATTGGCAATTGGCACCCACCAAGCATAATTTTCAATCGGGTTAGTCTTAAAAGAACTGTGAATCTCCCCTCTTCACCATATTTATCATCTGGATGTGACAAAAGTACTGCATCAACTTGAGAAGGTGATATCTTCTCCCCAGCGAAAGACAAATGAAATTAAGCATGGTTAAGACTCGAGAAATCACTCTTAATAATTCAAGTCACTGCGGCATTGATGATAACAACAAGTGTGCTTTTTGTAAGATATGAATGTTCAAAGAGACGTGCGAAAATGGGAGGTGAGGAAAGAGGAGGAAAAGAGAGAAAGAGAGGGGTGAGGAGAGGGAAACGCTTTTTTAATTTTAATTTGTATAGAATTATACTAAAAATAAAAATAAAAATATTTAATATTTAATTTATTTAATTTTACTCTCAAATGAATAAATATTAAAATATTATGGATATAATCTAAAAAATTAAACAGTAATTTTATTGTATATATTTACATAGATAATAAAAAAATTTAAAATAATATATTTATATTTATAATTAACATAATTTATTTTTATATAATTCTAATATAATATAAATAATTTTTTAATCACTATATTATAATTTTAAAATTTTATTTGAGGAACTAAAAAAGGGAAACGGAGCTGCTGTACTCAATCACTACAGCACCATCTCATGTAAACTTCATGAATAATATAAAAATGATCATAGATTAACACTCTCCACGAATGAACTCATTAGTAATATATATATTTTCAGATTTGTGATAGTTAAAAGGCTTTTAAAAAAAATTTTAGTAGGATTTCAACAACCCAAATTAGTTTTTTGACCTCAACGATAACATAATAATCTTGTTCGTTAGATGGCGAGTCTAACAGTACTAATAGTGACACTTTATATACTTGTGACGGTGATATAATGATTATTAATTTATATATTTATATTTTTATATTAAATAAATAAATAAAATTATTCATTTTGATAAAATTTTTAAATCATTACTTAAATTTAATTAATATAAAATTATTTATAATATTAAATTAATAAAATAAAATTACAAATAACAATTATTTAATGACATTAGACTAGTTAAAAAATTGAAGGAATAATTTTGAAATATTTAATTTTTGATAGCAAAAAAATTTGAGTTCTTCCACTCCTTGGTAGAGTTTTCAAATTCTACATTGAAGATTATTATTAAATTTTAATAAAAATTAGATCCTTATATATTTTATCCACCCAAACAAAAAAAATTAAAAAAAATTAAAATACTTTCCTCCGCTTTTCCATACTCTCTTCCCAATCAAATATCATCATCATCTAAGCTCCTTGATACCCCACCACCGATTCATACACCCTTTGATAATCCAAGTATTAGAGGACCCAGATCTCCCCGTGAGGAACCAGCCAAATTGAAAAGAAGTCTTATTAGCCTCAGGATTATTCTTATAATCCTTCGTCCCACTGGGCTCTCTTTAATACACATCTTCCCGTTAACATTCGCCTTTTGGTCCGCAGCATTCTCATCTAGAATAGCCATATCCTACCCGATCGGTTTTCCTACCGAACTGGCCTTATGCGGGCCGTTTTTGGGCATCAATACGAACGCGGTACTTACATGTACGGCACTTGTCCCCCGGGAAATAGGACTTGATGGAGGGAACCCCGGAAACTTGCGAGGACAACGCAAGTGCTTACGCTGCGCACGCGAAAAAGACATCATCAAAACTGGTGAATTGGTTGCCTTTCTAGATGGAAAGCTTGTTTTCAAATCATTATCTATCACTTTTTTTTTAAATTGTTTTTATGATACTTATTAATCTGCTAACATGGTAATTTTATATTAGCACCTTTATTTTTTAGCATAGTTTTATTTATATGCCTTATAAAGTTAGACAAATCAAATAAATTGAAAAAATGTTAAATACTCGAAACATGCAGTTCAATTCATATCAATCCGATCCGAAAGTCCACCATTGGTTGTGTTATCTAATATAAAATTGAAAGCAAACATGCTGATGGGGCTTTAAATTGCCGGGCAAACACGACAACTATTCCATGGTTGACTTTAGAAATTACAACTTTAAATTCAGGTCAGCTTTCGTAGTCTAACCAAACTCTAATCTTGAAGGCACGTAAACTCGGCCCAATAGCATAAGAACACATTGCTGTGCGGTGTGATGGTTAGTTGGGCTTTTTGATGGACAGATAATGGGTACATAGCCATTGAATGACGCAAGGCTGGCCCAAAATCAAGAGCAGTATAATAATTTTACATTATTATGTTATTTTTCCTTTTGAATTGCATATAACTCACATTATTTATGTATTTATATAATAGTCATAATGAGATGTTTTAGGTGAAAGTAATTGAACTTCATAAATAACCAATTCATAATTTTGGTGACCGCATGCTGCAAAAAATTATTGTTACTCCTTAAAAATCTCCTGTAAAATATGATTTAATATGGGCTATACTTGCCGACCAAAGACTACCTAAAAAAATTATTAATTTAATTTTCATGAGAAAACTATTTATTTAATCATAATAAAAGTCAATGTCAGCATACAATATTTGAGAATTGTTATGAGTGAAAGTAAGTCAATTATAGTTTATAAAGGAGCAAAACGGGTATTTTATTTTACGGGTCCATTTCGTAATTGAGGGACTTTCTTGAGATAAAAGCTAGGGACAAATTCATTTTCCCGCAATATATTAATTATTACACATATTTTAATGGTAATGCACGCTGCTTACGTGCAGGTTCAAACAAACAATGGTTTTGGACTTGGCGGGGAGGATTAAAATATATATATACACATATATTTGGGCCTTCGTTCTCAAAATCTAAGTAGATCTGATGTAAGGCCCAAACCGTTTTGTTTATAATAAATAATTAATTAATTATTATCCCCGTCAGCCAGCCAGCTTGGCGTGAGTATGACTGCCTGAACCACATCAAGAGAAATTCATCCGTTAGCAAATAGAACCTAATTATTGATTATGAAAATATCAACATCAAACAGTTTCTTCGGCATGGGCATGGCATGTGACGTCTATTGGGCCTGGCGATCGACACTTACTTGTGTGCCAAAAATCTTTGCCATCGGTTAGTTTTGATGATTCCTATTTTTTACTTGCATCATAGTCAATTGCATGATAGTTTGAACTTCGATCTGTGTCGAAGCACGGACGAGCAAGAAGAAGAATAATAATTAAAGGAAAGACTGTTTTTAACCAATTTGATTGCATGATATATATTGATTTTCTGCTGAATAAAATTAAAAAAATTTGCAACTAGTCATAATTGGATAAAATAATTTCAATTAATTATTTAATGATAACCGGTTTTTATTTTTATTTTTTCCTTTTTCATAGGAATGATAACTAGTTTTAAAATATAGATTTGGGACAAGATTTTCATAGCAAGTTTTTTAGGGGTGAATTCAATTCCATTCACTAATCAAATGAATCGAATTCGAGTTTAAGAACATTAATTCATTTAATAAATGAATAATAAACGAATAGAATACGACTCATTTTTTATAATTCATTTAATTAAATTACTTATTTATCTTCAATTATGTATAAAAAATATTATTATAAATGAAAATAGATTTTACATTTGTGGTTTTTTTATGTTTTATTTTACTTAATTTTTTATTAATTATATTCTTATAAATGAATTTATATTTGATTTGATTTGTTATGGATTCATTGCAATGAATAATACATTAATCTAAATTCGATACAATTCATTTATTAATTTCACTAAATAAATTAAATGAATCAACCAGTATATTCCCTTAATAACGGACTAAGTCTAATTCTTGAGATTTTAAATTATTTAATAAAAGAATCAAATCTAAATAAATAGATTTTTGACCTATTTTATGTAGATTAAATTAAATTCAAATCCATTTCATTTAATGGTTTTCCCGCCTACTAGTCGTATGAACGTAACTGGACGCAATTTTGTTTTTCTTCCAAAAAGTTTCCGTGAAAATAAACACTGAATTTGACTTTCTATGATGATCCGACTCTGCGCCCCCACATAAGACAAGGATGTGCTTTGTTACTAATTGTAGATAAAATAATATATAAATAATATACACAATTTTCTTTTTCTTTTTCTTTTTCTTTTTCTTTTTTTCAATAGTTCAGCAAGGCGCACTTCAAGTCTGCAACTCAATTTCCCTCCACCATATAACCACAACTGACATCAGCGTAATCCATGTTCTTGCACAGAAACAAGCAATATGTGCAACTATTGAGGCTCTGACTTACTGTAGTTTTTTTTTTTTTTTTTTTTGGTGTGGAAACTTTCTTTTCTGTGACATCACTTCTATAATTTGTCTTGATGGTTATTACACAGGAACCAACAAACCCAGATCCAGATTCTAAAAGATTCTAGAGTAGGGTATATATAACTCTAGTGCCGTAATTATAATTAAAATATTCTGTATAAAAACAACAAGTGGAGTGATCAAACATGTATCACAAGAAGTACTCGTGCTCACTAATAACATACACTAGGTTTTTGCCAAGTCAATGGTGTTTTATATAATAAGATTTTAGTTCAAACGTTTGATGATGGCTCTGATGATCAAGCAAAGATAATAATTCTTTTTTTTTAAAAAAAAAAAAAAGAAACAACCCAGAAGCAAAAGCAAAGTGAAACTGTTTTGCATTAATTATTTGATTATTCTAGGCGGTTCCAGTTTACTATAAATATGGGGCTTCTTTTGTGCATAAAAGCGTGTACAAAAGAAAGATTTGATCTCTTTCAAGCCAAGATTTGATCTCTTTCAAGCCAAGATTTGATCTCTTTCAAGCCAAGGATCTCTCTTTGTCTCTACCTATCGGTGATCGCAAGTCTCTTCTCATTCTTCTTCTCTAATTTTGTTAATTATTATTTTATTGTCTAACTTTTGCAATTTCACATTTGATCTCTTGAGTTGCATATGTTGAGAATATACGTCAATTTATGTCTCATTTTCATCATATTCTCAAGAAACTGCTATGAAAGATATGGTTACTTAGCTCTTAGTCTTAAATTCAAATTCTACGGTAATGCATTCTTACGTCTCCACGTACCAAAATTGCTTATTGTCTACTCGTGTTAACAATACTAGCAAGTAGGGGTGGACAATTAGTAATTGACATTAATTTGCCTATGATTTTTATTATTATGGGGTTGGGTTGGATTTCATGGGTTCACTAACATCAATCTAATCTAAACCAATCTTTAATTGGGTTGGAAAAAATTAACTCAATAAACTCATTTAAATTGAATTAGATTGGATTGAATCAGATTGCATTAGGTTTAGATTTATAAATATACTTTTATACTTTTATGAAAGAAACTATTTTTTTAATTTCTCTCTATTAAACCCGACAGTAATTGAATTCTCTAAATACAAGATTCATAAATCAAATTTGAATTTTCACTAAAAGTAAGTTGATAGATATTTAAATATAACAACATGTTTATTATAGATGTTGGGTATAAAAGACAACATTCAATGTTATAATGGAGAATTATTTTTTTACTATTTTTAGTTGATTGTAAATATTAAATAGCTTTTTAAATTTTTAAATTTGAGTTTTTAATTTTAATCAACTCGATCAACCTAATCTAATCCAATGGTTTAAAAGTTAGATTGAGTGTATAGATTTTTAGGCTTCATAGTGGTTTTTTAGAGACTTAATTCTTTATTATCATACATTTCGAGTACTAAGGGCTCGCGCACTACCCAAAAGTCCATCGGTGAGCTGCATTTAGCTTTGAAAAGTTAAATTAAATGGAGTGGACCGCATCTAATTTTTAAAAGGATAAATTAAACTGTAAAGGGGTTGAACTAAATCTTTGTGCTGCCAATAATATCATAACTGATGAAAATTTTTCAAATTAGATCACTTATCATGGATATGGGAATTACAATACTTATCCTTTTGCGAAGGATATGGTTATCTTATAACAAGCACTTCAAAAATTTTTTAAAATTTTTCCCTTTCCTCATCATTTCAGACTGCAAAATCTCTGTTTATTACGTTTTAGTAGAATAGAGATGGAGCGCAAGATAGTAATGATAAGGTTTTTTTATGACAACACTTAACACACACACACACACACACACACACACTACACGGCGCAATGATAATTCAATCTTCTGTTAATGCTATTTTATTTTGCCATCTCGGCATATATAGATGCTAGTAATGCCACCAAAAAAAAAAAAGTTATTTGATATGATGAACTTGAAAAAATTATTTGCTATGATGAACTTGGACGTAATTGTGCTCTTCATGCAAAGAAGTTTGCTGGAAATTATTGAAAGATATAATCGTTTGATATTTTAATAATTTAACTTATCGTGAATTATGAAATATTCTGTTACAATTTTGAATTCGACAACTGTGTGTGTGTGTTTTAATGGAGACATAGTTACGTATGATGTAACTTATTAGAGAATGACTATATATATTTATGTATTGTTTAGAATATTTTAACTTTAATACAATAAGAATATTACAAGAATTTATAAAATATAAAATTTAATTTTTTTTTATCTATTAGTATTTTAAAAATGAGGTTTCCTCTAGTTATATATATACATATTCATTTTATTTGTTGTACATATTCCTTCTTTTCAATAATTTTTGACAATAAATTCTAAGATACAGATAACGTATCTTATGCTATACATATAAATAGGATAGACTTAAAATATATTAATTGTATGTTAGAGAGATCCACTTTAAATAGGATGGAGATTTCAATCATGATTATTGGATTAATAAAATTATTATTATATTTACACGTGTCACAATCTGTATATAGTTACGTTTATTTCGTTCCATGTGTTGGTGGCGGTGATCTTAAAGTCGAGGTGGAGCCAGAATGATAAAACGCTGTTTAACTTACGTGTCTGTGTTGAATGTTGAGTACTTAGGCTGTTGCATCCTACCATATACTTAGGATTTTCTTTGTGCAAAAAACGGCGTGAGAATAATAAACGCTGTTCAATTTAATTTTTTATTTTTTTAATTCGAATCATTCTGTTCATTCCCATTAATTATATAACCTTTGCATAGCCCTTATTCTTCATTGCCGCATCCTGCCTCCTGAGTAGTTTCAATAGCTCGAGATGCTCCCTAGAGGATAAATACAGACAAATCAGTCGAGTAACGTTATGTTATAAAATTATGATAATTTGATATCCATCAGTCCCTAAACAATGTCATGGTCCATGGACATGCATGGTTTGATGGTAAAAATTAATGATAAGATAAGTTGGACAGGCAACCATCGTGATAGTGCTAATGATGATTCCATATTCCTTTGAGAAGTTGGTGGTGGAACGAGCCTTACATAACTTTTCAGCACAACTTTAGATTAAAGAAATATTAAATAGGCTCCATTAATTTATTTATATATATATATATATATATTTTGAAAAGTCTATCTTTTATAATTTATTATAACTTATGTTTTTTTTTTAATAATAGAGAGATTCACGTAATTATTATAAAAAAAACATATAAATTATAGTAAAAAAAAAATTACGTAAGTTACAACTGATTGTGTAATTTAACATTTCTTATATATATTTTTTGTATGTATGTGTGTGTGTGAAATATCAAAATATGTCAATAAATACAAATATTTCTGATGGAGGGTCACCCAATTAGTTCTACAGACGAAACCACTTATTCACATGTTGTAACTTTAAAAGCAGAAACCAATTAAATTTAAACCCCGGATGATATATATTTTGCAGACGACGTTGGAAGGTTGTTGAGAATAATATTAATGGCGACTAACTTGTTGGCATTAGCGTGCATAAGAAACGAGAGTTATGGGAACTTGTCGCCGAGGCCACACTACCCGTCGATGCCAAAGTACCCGAAAGGAGTGTCGGCTGACGAGACAACGGACGTGGAGAGCTCAAAGTCGAAGGCGAAGGCTGTGTATGCTGTGATGGGTATGACTTGCTCCGCCTGCGCTGGATCCGTCGAGAAAGCTATCAAACGACTTCCCGGAATACACGACGCCGTCGTCGATGTCTTGAATAACAAAGCTCTTGTCTTTTTCTACCCCTCCTTTGTTAACGTAAGTTCTTACGTTGCCCTTTGTATTTTTTTTATTAATATATGGCGTGGGTTTACTATTTAATATTTATAATTCCAATTTTCTTTTGTTTATTAGTTGTACAATTAATTACAAACTATATACATACAGTATAATGATTTTACGTCTTGTTAAACCTGGATAGATATCACAATTCTTTTATTTGATCATTAAGTCGGTGGTTGCTTCTTTTTTTATTTTTTTCAAATTTCTTTTGGTTCGAATTCTTCTGCTTTTGCCTTGAACAAATGTTTTAAACAACTTGTTTGGTGCAATTTGTTCCTGTAGTAAGTGTTTTTCCTTTTAATGAAAAAGATAAGACTCATTGTAAATTCAATTTCTTAAGAATTTTCCAGAACTGGTACTGAATTCCTTTGCTTCAGAGTCACTGGTTCTCAACTTTGCATCAACTTACTTTTTCTTCCTTTTTGTTTGGTGCTTTAATTCGCCTTCGCAGTTGGCTGAGGCCAACTGAGAGATACGATATGTCTCCCACCATTTATGCCCTTGACTACGGCATACATATAATATATTTTAGACAATACTCAATGGGTGGATTTGGGCTGGTAGATTATTAAATCATAATTCACAATGGGCCTGGGGCCACATATGCTCGACACCAGCTCAATATTGAACCTCAGGCTCAGACCTCTTTACATTTTCATCACAGGAGGAGACAATTCGTGAGACCATTGAGGATGTTGGATTTCAAGCAACATTAATCCAAGGTGAAACATCTGATAAACCAACTCAACTGTGTCGAATTGGAATCAATGGAATGACATGCACTACTTGCTCCACAACTGTTGAGAAAGCTTTGCAAGCAATTCCTGGCGTCCAAAATGCCCAAGTGGCCTTAGCTACTGAAGCAGCAGAAGTACATTATGATCCGAAAGTTCTAAGCTACAATCAGATTTTGGAAGCTATTGAGGCTACAGGATTTGAAGCCACACTAATCAGCACAGGAGAAGATATGGGTAAAATTCATCTTCAGGTTGATGGCATAAGGACTGATCATTCTATGAGAATAATTGAAAATTCACTCCAAGCGCTTCCCGGAGTTCATGGCATTGGAGTGGATCCTGGAGTGCATAAGATTTCCATTTCTTACAAGCCAGATATGACAGGACCCAGAAACTTTATGAAAGTCATAGAATCAACTGGTTCTGGTCGTTTTAAGGCCAGGATCTTTCCAGAAGGTGGAGGAGGAAGAGAAAATATGAAACAGGAAGAAATCAAGCAATATTATAGATCCTTTCTGTGGAGTTTGGTTTTTACAATTCCTGTTTTTTTAACCTCCATGGTCTTCATGTATATCCCGGGAATCAAGCATGGCCTGGATACCAAAATAGTCAATATGCTTACCATTGGAGAGATTATAAGGTGGGTGCTATCAACTCCTGTGCAGTTCATTATAGGCAGAAGATTCTACACCGGTTCTTATAAAGCATTGCGCCATGGTTCTGCTAATATGGATGTTTTGATTGCCCTGGGAACTAATGCAGCTTACTTCTATTCAGTGTACTCTGTATTAAGAGCTGCTTCTTCTCCACACTTTGAAGGTACAGATTTTTTTGAGACTAGTTCAATGCTTATATCCTTTATTCTGCTTGGAAAATATCTAGAGGTTCTTGCCAAGGGAAAGACATCTGAGGCAATTGCCAAGCTCATGGACTTAGCACCTGAAACAGCAACATTGCTGACTTTAGATGAGGAAGGCAATGTGATAAGTGAAGAAGAAATAGATAGTAGGTTGATACAGAGGAATGATGTAATTAAAATTATTCCTGGTTCAAAAGTAGCTTCAGATGGTTACGTGTTGTGGGGACAGAGCCATGTAAATGAGAGTATGATAACTGGAGAGGCAAGGCCAGTGGCTAAGAGGAAGGGTGATACAGTAATTGGTGGCACTGTGAATGAAAATGGGGTGCTACATATTAAGGCAACAAGGGTTGGATCAGAGAGTGCTCTTGCTCAAATTGTTCGACTAGTTGAATCAGCTCAGATGGCTAAGGCTCCAGTTCAGAAGTTTGCTGATCGTATTTCAAAATACTTTGTGCCTCTGGTAAGTGTACACTATGATTCACTCATGTTCCGCATTTGTTCTATAGATACTTTTAGTTAGAGTCCTAAGAAAATGTATGGTTTCTTGTTAATAAAACAGTTTTAAATTTTTTTTTTTTTTCCTTCTAGGTCATCATCCTATCATTTTCGACATGGCTGGCTTGGTTTTTAGCTGGAAAGTTCCATGGCTACCCAGAATCCTGGATACCATCTTCGATGGATAGCTTTCAGCTTGCACTACAGTTTGGAATCTCCGTTATGGTCATAGCATGTCCATGTGCGCTAGGTCTAGCGACTCCAACTGCTGTAATGGTTGGAACTGGAGTCGGGGCATCTCAAGGAGTACTGATTAAAGGGGGCCAGGCCTTAGAAAGTGCACATAAGGTTAGCATATGCTCTCATGTTGCTCTTTGCTACTTGCTACGTATCCAATGACCGGAATCGATTTCTTATAGTTCTGTTCGATAATCTTGCAGGTGAATTGCATTGTGTTTGACAAAACAGGAACTCTGACCGTGGGAAAGCCGGTGGTTGTTAACACAAAGCTTTTGAAAAATATGGTACTGAGAGACTTCTATGAACTTGTTGCTGCTACTGAGGTATGTTTCATTTTCTGTGGAATTCTTACCCTTTAAGGAAGCCCGTCAAGGCTATAGTTGCTTGTAATATAACTAATGATAATATTTGTTGCTATCTATCTACTAGGCTAACAGTGAACACCCATTGGCGAAGGCTATTGTTGAATATGCTAAGAAGTTTAGAGAAGATGAAGACAATCCTCTCTGGCCAGAAGCACATGATTTTATTTCCATTACTGGCCATGGAGTTAGAGCCACGGTGCATAACAAGGAAATAATGGTGGGAAACAAGAGCTTGATGTTGGATAATAACATTGATATGCCACCTGATGCTGAAGAAATGCTAGCAGAAACAGAGGGAATGGCTCAAACCGGCATCCTAGTATCTATTGACGGGGAATTGACTGGAGTTTTAGCCATATCCGATCCCCTGAAACCAGGTGCTCGTGAAGTCATTTCCATTCTAAAGTCGATGCAAGTGAGGAGCATCATGGTGACAGGTGACAACTGGGGAACTGCCAAATCCATTGCCAATGAAGTTGGAATTGAAGATGTTATAGCTGAAGCCAAACCTGAGCAGAAAGCAGAGAAAGTAAAGGAGTTACAGGTACAACGTAAATTATCTGCATCTCATATATGCATGTTTCGCACTTGTATCGATTACATACAAGATTCATTATCTTGTTGACAGGCTTCAGGATATACCGTGGCAATGGTGGGAGATGGCATCAATGACTCGCCAGCACTTGTGGCAGCAGATGTTGGAATGGCAATTGGTGCAGGCACAGACATTGCAATTGAGGCAGCTGATATTGTCCTGATGAAGAGTAATTTGGAGGATGTGATTACTGCTATAGACTTGTCGAGGAAAACTTTTTCGCGTATTCGTCTGAACTACATTTGGGCTCTGGGTTATAACCTTTTAGGCATTCCAATTGCTGCAGGAGCCCTTTTCCCGAGTACCGGATTCCGTTTACCTCCATGGATTGCTGGAGCTGCAATGGCAGCCTCTTCAGTTAGTGTTGTTTGCTGCTCTCTGTTGCTGAAGTATTACAAGAGGCCTAAGAAGCTGAATAATCTTGAGATTCGTGGAATTATAATAGAGTGATTTATGATGATGGTTCTTGTTGTAGTGCACTGTATTGTACATATATGTACGGGTGAAAAACACCCTTGAAATAAGTTAGCCATCTTGTTGGTAATGACGATCTTGGCTAGAGTGGCAGTTTATGTACAGTCATCTGGTTTGTTTATGTAGGACTGTTTAATGCTAAATGAATTTGTGGTTCGTATACTCAAGTCGTAGTTTCTTTCGCAATCGTCTGTGTCTCATTGCAAGACGGTTGCCTGCTCCGGTCCAATTTCTAAAGGCGAAACAGGCTTGATATGGTACATTTCGATTTTAAGAAGGATATGGATTAAATATATAGAGTAAGTTCTGAGGCAAATTCAGTTGCAATTTAAAGTTACAGTAGTAGTAAATTCACTTCACTTTAATATTTTTAATTCCCCCACACCTTTCAAAAAAAAAAAAAATCTTCGGGGATATTGCCCCAAAAAAAGAAAAAAAAAGTAATTAATTAATTTTAAAGTTAACTGATATCTCATATATGATCTGGTAGGTTAGAATACCAAATTATGATCTTATTTGGTATTGAGATATTACAAAATTATAGTAAATTTTTCATTATACAATTATAATATCAATTCAATTTAATTTCTAAATTATAATATTTAGTGTTTATTAAATATTTTAATAGTATAACTTTTAAGTTATACTTACTATAAATTTAATATCATATATTATTCTAGGAAGATTTTTTTAATTCAGAAAGATAATATTATTATAAAAGAAAAAGAAGAGAGAGAATGAGATTTCATAGACGGTATTGTAATTTTGATGATATAGACTTAGTTTGATGGAAATCATTTTAATTTCTTTAATTTATTTTGATGCGTTTGTGTTGGTACTTGGTAGTATGATTTTATACTTTTACAAAATAATATAATTAAATTAAGTTTAAAAAATAAAGTTTTAGTTATTCAAGAATTGGGTATTCTTGGCAACCCTCTCTATTCTTTTAAAAAATTTTAGAATACTTATGAGGTATTACAACTAATTAATGCATACATAACATATATAATTAAATTTAATACCACCACTACTTGTATGATAATTTTTTAAAATAAATATATATATATATATATATAATAATATTATTGACTTATTATATGGCTGACTTAATATCTCATATATATTTTAAAATTTCTCTTATTATTTGAGATAATTTTAAAGGAGATGAAAAGAATAAGAGAATATGAGTAGAATATCAAAAATGGATACGAGTGGTCATCTCTAATGATGTGTATTATATATAGTAGAAAAGATAAAAAGAGTAATTAAGATAGTATATATGAAAAATTCAATCATAAGCTTAAAGGAGGTTGTTTATATTTTTTAAAGGGACCATCATCACTCATGCATGTTAGTTTAAGAATTTACTTGTGTTAGTGTGTTACACAGCGCTACATGTCGCAAAACATACAGTCTCGCCCAATATTGATGAACTTTTTATCATTTTAAAAGCAGACAGCAGAAGATACGTCTTTTTTATATATGCAAGGAGAAGAAAAGAAAAGAAAGACTTTAAGCAAGTTATAAGTGACATATCATGTAATATTAATAGGTTCGGTTTGATCGATCGGTTCCGATTAATGGCCACCAGCAAGTTACTGGCATTGGCTTGTATACGAAACAAGAGTAGTAGTCATGGGGACTTGTTACCATCGGCGCCCAAGTACCCGAAAGTTGAGTCGGGTCCAATAAAGTCCTGCAGCAGAGCAATATTGTTATCGGTGAAGGGAATGACTTGCTCGGCCTGTGCAGTATCCATCGAGAAAGCTATCAAACGACTTCCTGGAATACACGATGCTGTCGTTGATATCTTGAACAACAGGGCTCAAGTCTTGTTCAACCCCTTTTTCGTTAACGTAAGTAATTTGTGATTGTAGTTAACATAAGTGATGTTACTTTTAATTATCTGTTTTTGCATTTGCATTTCTCTTTTATATGTAGCTTGTTTTGTTAGCTCTGCTGACAGCTGCTCCTGAGTTTCTTAATCTTTGCTTCCGAATTATTTTATTAGTTGAATACATATATAGGACAAACTTCTTATTTTTTCAGGGGGCTTTGCTCCTTTCCCAACTCCATCCCAACACTGTCGTATTGTCTGGCTTTGAGATTTGCGTTTTTGCTTCTCTTTGTCCATTTCTTGCTTTTAATTTAGGACTGCAGTTTGTCGGGTGGCTTGGCAGATGCTATACGTTTGCTATCACATTCATCATATGACTCATATCGTAAAACAATAATTCTGTACCATACTCAGCACTCACTTCAAGGGTGATTCTTTTTGTTCCCCCCTCCCCCCCTCTCTTTTATCCGAGATAATTAGTGCGGCCGTGGTTCGAATGAATTTGGCTGGGACTGCATAAGATTGAAATATGGACCTCACGTTTATTCTCGAACACTTTAGCCCTTGTTTGACTTAAAAAACTAACTCATTTTACAAGCCAAAACTGACTGATACGAATGACATTTACTCCACAAACATACCTTTTCTAGCGAAACAAGAAGACGTTATCATATCATATTCAATTAGTACGTCGGGTTTTTTTTTTTAATAAATATTGTCAAGGAGGAGACAATTCTTGAGGCAATTGAGGATATTGGATTTAAAGCAACGCTCGTCCCTGAGGAAACAATTGAGGAATCTACTCAAGTGTGTCGAATACGCATTAATAAACTAAAATGTACTTCATGCTCCTCGACTGTTGAAAAAACTTTTCAAGCAATTCAGGGTGTACAGAACGCCCTTGTCACCTTGGCTACTGAAGAAGCAGAATTTCACTACGATCCGAGAATTCTGAACTACAATCAACTTTTGAAAGCTATTGAAGATACGGGATTTGAAGCCATACCAATCAGCACAGAAGAAGATATCGTAAGCAAGATCCACCTTCATCTTGATGGCCTATACACTGATCATTCAGTGAGAATGATTGAAAATTCTCTTCGAGCGCTCCCCGGGGTTCTTGACATTGACTTTGATCCTAGCATACATAAAATTTCCATTTCTTACAAGCCACGCGTGATAGGACCCAGAAGCTTTATAAAAATGATAGAATCAACTGCTTCCGGGCATTTTAAGGCCAGGATATTTCCTGAAGGTGAGGGAAGAGAAGCACAGACACAGGCAGAGATTAAGAAATACTACAGATCATTTCTATGGAGTTTGGCTTTTACAATTCCTGTATTTTTAACCTCCATGGTCTTCATGTATATCCCAGGAATCAAGAATGTACTGGACGCCAAAATAGTTAATATGCTTACTATTGGAGAGATTATAAGGTGGGTGCTATCAACTCCTGTGCAGTTTATTGTAGGCAGCAGTTTCTACGCCGGTTCTTACAAAGCTTTGCGTATTTGTTCTCCTAATATGGATGTTTTGATTGCCCTGGGAACTAATGCAGCTTACTTATATTCGGTTTACTCAATGTTGAGAGCAGCTATTTCTCCATATTTTATAGGCAAAGATTTTTTTGAGACTAGTTCAATGCTTATATCCTTTATTCTGCTTGGAAAATATCTAGAAGTTCTGGCCAAGGGAAAGACATCTGAGGCTATTGCCAAGCTTTTGGACTTGGCACCCGAAACAGCGACACTGCTGACTATGGATGAGGAAGGCAATGCGACAAGCGAAGAAGAAATTGATAGTCGGTTGATACAAAGGAATGATGTAATTAAAATTATTCCTGGTGCAAAAGTAGCTTCAGATGGTTATGTCTTGTGGGGAAAAAGCTATGTGAATGAGAGTATGATAACCGGAGAAGCAAGGCCAGTGCCCAAGAGGGAGGGTGATACAGTGACCGGTGGCACTTTGAATGAGAATGGGGTGTTACATATTAAGGCAACAAGGGTTGGACCAGAGAGTGCTCTTGCTCAGATTGTTCGACTTGTTGAATCAGCTCAGATGGCTAAGGCTCCAGTTCAAAAGTTCGCTGACCGTGCTTCCAAATACTTTGTGCCTCTGGTAATTTTACAACATACTTGTTCTAGGTTCTGCATTTTTTTTTTATGAATACTTTAAGGAATCCAGAGTAAATTTCCAGTTTTTTATTAATAAATATCTCTGTTCCTTTTGAGGTCATCATCTCGTCATTTTCGACATGGCTTGCTTGGTATTTCGCTGGAAACTTCCATGGCTACCCAGAATCCTGGATACCGTCTTCAATGGATAGCTTTGAGCTTGCACTACAGTTTGGCATCTCTGTCATGGTCATAGCGTGTCCATGTGCTCTGGGCCTAGCAACTCCAACTGCTGTAATGGTTGGTACTGGAGTTGGTGCATCTCAAGGAGTACTGATTAAAGGGGGACAAGCACTTGAAACTACCCATCAGGTTAGCAAATGCCCTTAATGTTGCTGTTTAATACTAGTTTATTAGTATTTTATTTGTTTATTTTCTCACAAAGACTTGAATCGATAACCAATAGCTCTGTTGACAATATTGTAGGTGAATTGCATTGCGTTTGACAAAACAGGAACTATGACAATTGGAAAGCCAGTCGTTGTTAATACAAAACTACTGAAAAATATGGTGCTAAGAGACTTCTATGAACTTGTGGCAGCAGCTGAGGTATTTTTTTTTTTCCGGTTTCTCCTGTCTGTTGGAAATATTGCTCTTTTAAGAGAGCTGGTCATGGTCATTATTGCTTATAATGTAGTGACTATTGAAACCATTTGTTGCAATTCATCTTCCAGGCTAACAGTGAGCATCCATTAGCCAAGGCTATCATTGAATATGCTAGTAAGTTTAGAGAAGATGAAGAGAATCCTATGTGGCCAGAAGCTCAACATTTTGTGTCCATTACTGGCCATGGAGTGAAAGCCATTGTGCAAAACAAGGAGATAATGGTCGGAAATAAGAGCTTGATAATGGATAATAACATTGACATACCGCCTGATACTGAAGAAATGCTAACCGAAACTGAAGGAATGGGTCATACCAAGATCCTAGTATCTGTAGACGGGGAATTGACCGGAGTTTTATCCATATCTGATCTATTGAAACCAGGTGCTCACGAGGTCATTTCCATTCTGAAGTCAATGCAAATAAGGAGCATCTTGGTGACAGGTGACAATTGGGGAATTGCCAAATCCATTGCAAGCAAAGTTGGAATTGAAACTGTCATAGCTGAAGCCAAACCTGAACAGAAAGCGGAGAAAGTGAAGGAGTTACAGGTATAATGCAAACTACTCCGTTTCACATAAGTATGTTTTATGTTTGTTCCATCACATTTAAGAATCATTATCTTGTTGACAGGCTTCAGGATATACTGTGGCAATGGTGGGAGATGGCATCAATGACTCACCAGCACTTGTAGCAGCAGATGTTGGAATGGCAATTGGTGCTGGCACAGACATAGCTATAGAGGTGGCTGATATTGTCCTAATGAAGAGCAACTTGGAGGATGTGATTACTGCCATTGACTTGTCGCGGAAAACCTTTTCTCGTATTCGCATCAACTACATTTGGGCTTTGGGTTATAACCTTCTTGGCATACCAATTGCTGCAGGAGTCATTTTTCCATTTACTAGATTCCATTTACCACCATGGATTGCTGGAGCTGCAATGGCAACTTCTTCAGTTAGTGTGGTTTGCAGCTCTCTACTGTTGAAGAATTACAGGAGGCCTAAGAGGCTGAACAACCTTGAGATCCATGAGATTTTGACCGAGTGATGATGACTCTGGATTTAGTGTTCTGTACAAATACGTTCAGGAGAGAATTTATCCTAGAATAAGTTATCTTGTGAAAAAAGACGATCTTGGCTAGACTGGTGGTTGATGATCTGTAAATGCCGGATTGTTTTAGTGCTACGAAGATCCATTGAGTAATGTATTCGTAAAAATAAAAAATGGAAGGGATTTCGTTTAATTAATTTTATGGTAAACATAAATATACATACATACAGTAAATCGTTCACCCATCGCTCTATGATTAGTGTCATAGTGCAGCTTTCCGGTCATCAGAATCTGCAATGTCTACCATTGAAATTTCATATCCCAAAACCCAAAAGAACACAATAAATATCGCACCGGTGCCAGGCTCGCTCTCATTATTCAATCCAGTTTAGGCAACCTCTACATCACTGGCCTTAAACCAAGCTTCTTCAGAGAAAACAAAGGGTTTGCAAATTATGCAACATTCTTCATTGTAGAATTTCTCACATTTTTTAATGCAATGTTGTTTTAGAGCTAGATGAAGATCCGCCGCTAGCTCCCAATTATTGCTGCTTTTGCATATTCTCTTTGACTTTGAAGAGCACTTCGTGCACCTCATCAAAGTGCGGTCTCGTTGCGTTTTTTGCGTTCTCAATCCACTGTTGCACTTTCTTGTGTGGGCCCAATAATCGAATTCGATCTTCCTCATCCAAAAGCTAAATCCAAAAAATTCATTCCGTTACATGATCTCATATAACCCATACCATATGCTAAAAGACTTCAAGCAAATAGAATTTTGAAAATTTTGTCTTTAAGCTGTGTTCATAACATAATAAGTATTCGGTCAATGCATACCTCCAGCTGCATTGTTTCACACACTAAGCTGAGATCTGCTATGGACGGTCGATTGCTATCCAACAAGAATCGTCCACTTCCCTCGAGCCAAAAAGACTCGATCTTTGAGAGAGAGGAGGACAAAATTTTCTTACCTTTGGCAGCTGCTTCTGGATTCAGTGGAAGGCCAACCACAGGTGCTAGTTTATGATTAAAAACATATTTGACTAAACAAAAAAACACATAAGAAAGAGCATTAGGAAATGGAAAACCTGAAAATGTTCACTCTTTGGGACATCATTGGTCATTAATCAAGACTATGATAGTGGCATCCACTGTTGAATCAATCCCTATCAAGTATCTGAAATGCCCTTTGCATTTGAAGCTTATCATATATCTAACCTATTTGATCCATGAACATATTTTCCTTCATTAAGAGCTTCCGTGTTGGGCACCATCTCGATGTCATAGTTGTAAATATTTGATGAACTTGAAATTTGGCAAGTTGAAAAAGTGTAAGAAAAACAAAATCCAATGGTGGGTTTTTAAAAATGCTTATTTAATAAAAAAAAATTATTAAAGGGTGTAGTTCATATAAAATAAAACATCAATGTAAGAACAAATATATATTTTGCATGATGGTTACAAAAGTACCTGTACCAAGGCGTAAATTAGAATGATGCCAATCCAAGACTGAATGAATTTTGGCTCTCTTCAAAAGATCATTGGGATACCTTAAAACATGAAACAGTTGTTGGAAATAGGTGGTGGAACATATAAAATGGAACTGAAGATGGAATACAATAGATAATTGTGATATAGTTAGTATTTTTCACAATGAGAACACAAAACACAAAGTTAACAATGTCAGTTCATGCAGTATGCATCAAGTTAAAAGACATATGTTTAGCATGGTTATGCATCAAGTTAACAGCAAAACAGGTAACAAACATGAGATGCCGTTGCTGTTACCCATCGCAATCATCTCTACCTTAAAGTTAAGCATCCATGCAGGAAGTCACGCCTTAATCTAACATTGAAAATATACCAGTAAAGTGGTCAGTAAAAGTATTGTTTATTCTTTGCCCGGACAAATTTCTAATACCTCACCCTGACGAAGTCCACATCATACCTTGTGTTTAAGGAGCTCAAGCAAGGAATGAAACTGAGATATTTAGTTGTTTACAGGTGAGCAAGTACTTACCAATGATCTGCCACTCCAGGAAATGCACAGGAGAGATAACTAAGAATGGCATGACTGCAAAGAAATAAATAGATACATCAGTAAGTATAACATAAAATTTTGCTTATGACCTATTCCACTTTCAAAAAGGGGCACAAAGAGTCCTTTGAACAGACTAGAGTATTAACAAGACTTCTCAAGGATGGGTTTTTTTTTTAAAAAAAAAAATTAAAAGGCATCTCAAATTGCATAGCATCATCTCTAACTCTCTCTTTTTTATTTTTTTTATTTTTGGTTGGCTTTTGGCTAAGAAATGCATAACATCAACTCTAATTTCTTAGAATTCATCAAAAGTAAGATCTTAACCTAGGGATTTGAAACACTAAACATATTACCTCTCAAACAGCTTCAATCTGCCATCAACAATAGCTGGCACTTTCGCCATAGGGTTTATGTCTGTCAGAACAGCAACAAAACAAAGCTTACAAACTGAATTTTTTTACCCCGATGTGCAATTGCTATAGCCATGAAAAAACAGCAGTGGAAATTCAGTTTTTGTCACCCAAAATTAAAGTAATCCGAAACTCCAATCACTTCGGAAGGCCTAGAAACTTTTTGAGCTTCTAGACCCTTGATTCTAGTCAATAAACTAAGCAATTTCAAAGTGGTCCTAAACTAGTTGGTATATATCATGTTCTCAATTCAACAGCTAAACACACGATGCAGCTACCATAAGTCTGCCCACAATTCTCATATTTTTCTAATAGGATTGTCTCTTACGGTACAAATTTAACATGGGTTTCATCACCCCCCCCCCCCCCAAAAAAAAGGATAAATAACAATTGCCATAACAATAATTCAAATTAACCCATTAAAATATTCATGATCTTGTTCATTATCAGAATTTAAATTGATATTTGATACAACAAGGCTCGTCAAATGAATGATTATTAAAAGACCAGACAAAAAAGTTTTACCTTTGTACTCGGGAGAGTGTTGCTCACGCTTGGCTAACTTCACTTCAATCTCTTCAAAGTCTATTCCATTGACCCTGAACACACATAAGTGAGATGATATTAGCATATCTTAAAAGAACAGTTAGAAAGAAATTAGAACTTCATAAAATAGCAGTGAACATAGGACTACTTGCAGAAGATAATAACAGCCCGAGATGGTTGTGACAGTCGATCAGCGTATACTTTCAGCTTCATTCTGCTTTCTTTGGCTCGCTGACACTGACGGGTGGTGACAGTATGAAATTGTGCTCTGTTGGTTTCAATCGTCGACTCACGCTTATCCGTGCAAACCGGGATGATTATTTTATAATTATCATATTATTTCTTCAACAACACGCGGGCAGTTACAATTTTACGGTCTGCGCTAGTACAAATATTTTGTATGATTTTCTTTCTCTCATTATACAAACATCGTTAATGACGTACTATTGGATTAAAATATTTTGATTAATTATGAAAATGTTTTTCTTTTTCTTCTGTTTTAACATTATACAAACAGACAAATAAATTCATTTTCCCTCGATATCAAATGATAACTAAAACTGGTGGCCACTCTCAAGTCTCTCATCTTACCGTCAGCCCATAGGAAAGATGCAAGACGATAATTCAAAAACATTTTTCCCGTGAACTACAACGAGTTTTCATAGAGAGGCGCAAGTCTGTACTGGTGACCATGCTGCTGCAATGCAACGTTAAATTTATTGCCAGATACATTTATCAACATTCAGAAACCAATATACGACTAATAACCGAAGGCTCTTTTGAGTTGTGTGATCTGTATTAGCCCATTGTTACTATTAATTCCTCTTTGGTTCAAGGAGGATCCAATTTAAATATTATTATTATTTTTATTGTATTCCCCTTTCACAATTTAGTACGAGTACCCCCGTACGATCTGAAATTTCTATGAAGACCCCATTATATTTAAACATATCTGTTGCAGCTTCAAATATCATCACTATTCAATCTCTACAACTACTACGATAATGAGCATGAAATTTGCTTAAGCCTTAAGCCAAAGCTTCTTCAAAGAAAAGAAACTTCTCTCAGATTTTTGAATGCAACCTTGTTTTATAGCCAGATGCAGTTCCACTGCTAGCTCCCGTACCCAATAATGATTGCTGCTTTTGCAGATTCTCTTTCACTTTGAAGAGGACTTTATGCACTTCATCAAAGTGTGGCTGTGTTGCGCTTCTTGTGCTCCCAATCCACTCTTGCACTTTCTTGTGTGGGCCTAGCAATCGAGTTCGATCTTCCTCGTCCAAAAGCTAAATCCAGAAAATACATTTCATTGCAAGATCTCATTCGGTATAGATAGGACCCAAACCATATTAAATGATGATGTAGATATCTAAACATGTTAAAGAGTCTTTTTCAAGATGTGATGATAAGGTAGCAAGCATTCAGTCAAACCATACCTCCAGCTGCATTATTTCACACACTAGGCTTATATCTGCTATGGATGGTTGATTGCTACCCACCAAGAACCGTCCACTCCCCTTGAGCCAAAAGGACTCTAATTCTGAGAGAGATGAGGACAAAATTTTCTCAGCTTCAGCAGCTGCTTCTGGATTCAGCGGAAGGCCAAGTGCAGGTGCTAGTTTTTTATTTAAAACAAGTTTGGCTGAACAGACAAAGATCATGTTGCACAACATCAGGAAATGAAAACTTGAAAAAGGTCATTGATATAACTGGAACATATGCACAAACAATATGGCATTTTCAGTCATGTTCAGTCTTGATAGCAATAACTAAACTAAAGAAGGCATATATTAATATCTGATGGCTCAGAGATAAAATCCGAAGGGTGATACTCAAAAATTCACTCTGCATTGGGTGACTGGGTCATTTAATCAATCCAACTATAATGGCAGCAGTTGTTGAATCAAATGCCTATCAGGTAAAGCAAAGCAAATTTCATGCTCATCAGATATCTCCTACCAATATGATCCATGAACATATTTTTCTTGTACACTAAATCTTCCATTTTGGGCACCATTTTGATGTCATATTTCAAAATCTTCGATGATCTTGACATCCCCAAGTGTAAATAGTGTACGAAAAACAAGATCCCATAGTGAGTTTTTCAAAATGGTTATTTTATAAAAAAATTATTCAAAGAGTATAATTCATATAATAATAAAACACTAATATAAGTTGAAGTATATATATTTCCGGGCTGGTTGCAAAGTACCTGCACCAAAGCGTAAATTAGAGTGATGCCAATCCAACACTGAGTGAATCCTGGCTCTCTTTGAAAGGTCATTGGGATACCTTTAAATATGAAACGGTTGTTAGAACTAGGAAGCAGAACATGTAAATTGGAACCATGCAGAAGATCATTTTGGTAACAGTTAATACTTCTGAATGAAAATACAGAACATATAGGTAACATTGAAACCTGTGTGTTAAGTCTAAAGAAACATGTTTAGTTTGGTCATGCATTATGTTAATAGATACATAAAACTGAAAAACTGAAAAACTGATAACAAATATGGCCCTCAATTGATGTTTTCTAATTGTCTTCATCTCTACCCTATGGTAAAGCATCCACGTATCAAGCCATTCCTTGGTCTAACATTGACAATATCAGTAAAATGCCCAGAGAAAAAGTTTTTTTGCTTTAGCCAGGCAGATTTTTCAGATAATATGCCAGTAACAACTCCACAGTCATACCCCATGTTTAGGGAGCTAATATAAAATGGAATACAGGAGAAATGAACCTCATACTGAGAAGTAATGACTTACCAATGATCTGCTACTCCAGGAAATGCACAAGCAAGATAGATAAGAATTGCATGACTGCAAAGAAATATATAACTATATTAGCCAAAAAATCATAAAACTTTGATTACAACATATTCGATCTTTAAAGAAAGTGGTGGCAAAGAAAGGAAGGCAGGTGTGTGTGGGTGGGGAGAGACAGGAAGAGGGGTTGCTGACCGGAGAGTCCTTTTGAACAGACTAAAGTATAAACCAGACTTTACAGAGGTGAAAAATATAATACCAAGCACTTCAGATTGCAAGACATCAGCTATAACTGCTTATAGTAAGAACTTAACCTAGAGATTCAAAACTCCATTAAACATATTACCTCTCAAACAGCTTCAATCTCCCATCAATGATAGCAGGCACTTTGGCCATAGGGTTTATTTCTGTCAAAAAAGCATAAAAAATTAGAAACTGAGCTTCTCTCTTTGTATCCACCTAAAAGCAGACCAGCATAGTTCAATTTTTATTCCCAGAATTTTCAATAATCCAAAATCCCATGATTCTAATCACTTAAACTACGCTTGACAAGTGATTTTCAACCAACTTTATTTGGCTGGCCATCTAAGTTCAAATGCAGGGGAGATAGGCAGTTAAAACATTAATTCAAACTGTATCCACCCTCTACCTCTTAAAAGAAGATACGAAAAAATGAAAAAAAAAATGATTCCAAACTTGTAGATGTATAACTAATCAACACTTTCATGCTTTCAGTTCAACAGATAATAGCATGACACAGTAGCCATTAATCTACCCACAATTAAAAATTTCTAATTTTATTTAATACGATCGTTTCCCCTAGCTTAAATTCAACATGCATTCTGCTGACCTAACCAGCTTCATTTTGTTAACAACAAAGGCAGAACTTCGGTTTAGCACATTAAAATTATCAAGATCCATGGGCATGAGTAATCTATTAATGGATAAAATTCAACGAATATTCATGATCCATATCAGAATCTAAAATGAAACGACAGGCACCGGCACAGCACTTCTCGAGAGGCTATGATCATACAAAAAGCAGCCAATTGTACCTTTGAATTCAGGAGAGTATTGCTCGCGCTTTGCTAACTTAACTTCAATCTCCTCAAATTCTAATCCATTTACCCTGAAAATAGGAGATATGATATTAAGACTTTCTGAAAAGAAAATAAAAATTTATACAACGTAGGTGGATATGGGATTACTTGCAAAAGATGATAACAGCGCGAGATGGCTGTGACATCCGATCTGCATATACTTTCAGCTTCATTTTCCTTTCTTTAACCCACCCACTCTCAGTGCCTGCCTCTGCTCGCTGGCGAGCGGTTACGACACTCGGCTTGGACCGTCAGCTCAGAACTTATCCAACCACACAAAAATATATGGCTTTTTTTTTTCTTTTTTTTTTCCCTCATTATTATCTGTTTACTATTGATTATTGACATGCTGCATTTTATTGAACGGACTAATTGGACTGTGGGCTTGTGGGCCTTTATACGGAGAATTCTGGAGCAGGCATTTCGACATCTACTTAAATTCCTCATAAAATCTGTCTTTAAGTGACGTTACTTAAATAATAGAGATAAATTAATTAATATTTTAAAAAATTAAATATAATATTTAAGTAATTTATTCTTTTGACAAAACTTTTATACCCCATCTCATAATCTATACTTGCATTTTAATTTTCAATTGTCAAAATATTTTTTAATAAATTTATAAAATTTTAGAGTTTTGGAGATAGAAATTATATAATAAAAAGATAAATTATTTTCAGATTTACATGTATTTTACAGATAAATATTTACAAGAAATAATCTTTCAGAAGATGAAGTTTATAGCAAGATGGTTTCTTTTAATTTATAAATTTTTACGAGGATATTTTAGAAAATAAAATTAAATGGGGGGTGCTATGAGAATTTTAGGGGTGTTAAAAGCTCCCCTCAGAATTCTGGTTGCAACTTGGCAATCATTGGGCAGAAATTAGTGTAATTTAGTAAGAGAGCGGGTGTGTATCAGATTCTAGGGATTCCCACCCAGTTTTTACGATCGCACCGTCGCCCATGCCGTGCCCTTGCAAAGCGACAACATTGGGACCTGTTGTCCTGGCCTGTTTACCTTTTAGTCAGCTTCTATTCTGCTTACATTGTCGCACGTGCGTCGATCCACAAGGAATCGCCATGGTTCACAACAAGGTAACCCTTCGCGTGATGGCACGACACCGTTCGTTGTCCACCACCACCACTATTGACTTGTTCTTGAATATCATGCCTTGATTCACTCTTCATGAGTATTTGCCATTAATTTTGAGAATTTTATTTCCATGAAATGAATTTGATGGATTAATGAACAATGGAACTTGATTTATTTAAAATTGATTTTTCATGAGAAAACACAATCACCTAGCTATTAATGGATTACATTTTAAAATATTTGCAGTTGGTATCAAAATTGTAAAAATTAATTATATTTTAAGGATATTTATTTGATTAAAATAATTCACAGGAGTGTAAATGTAACTTAGAACTCTCATCTATAGTGATTTTGTAAGATAATTTTTTTTTAAATTTCATAATTTATACAGGGACAAAATTATAAATCAATGCTATTATGTTGAGCCACATTTGTCAAATATTTATTTATTCAATTTAAAAAAAATTAAGTGCAACAAAAGGGTATACTAGTAAATTTCATATTTTTCATCCAAATTAACAATAAGGGCTAACAGAAGGGGATCTTAGTCATCCCTCGTCAAAAACTAGGAAGCCCTCGTAACCATTTCACAAATTACGGGAGTGTAGGAGTCCTTTCCTCATTTTATTAATATATTGAAGTTTGGAGGCAGTGTTAAAAGCACAACTCCTTCATAAATCCCTCGACTTCGTTTTCAGACAATAATTTGTCTGCAAAACGGTGACCACTCTCGTCTCTTCTGTCTAAGATCTGAATCCTCACAGCGCTGATAGTAATTTATGACGAAAGCGAACAAGCAAAACAAACACGCGCGCGCGCACATACCAAACTTTCCCTAGAATGACGACGAAGACCTGGCCTCCGCTTGCAATAAATTCGTTGCATGTTTTAGTTTTCGATGAGGGGTGGAAGACCATGCTGCAACGTATTCTTTAATGTTTAAATTTATCACAATATGTATTTATTTTTTTTACAAAACCAATATATAACTTTTTTTTTAAAAAAAAAACAATGATAGAACTTGGAAGGCCGCTTGCGCATTGCATCAGAAATTTATTGGTGCTTATATCTTTTTGGTGGATGAATTAGAGAATCACACTAATAAACGAATTGTTACTTAGGAATTGGCGCGTGGTAAAACAATTTTGTTTATGAGAAGCCCGATCATACATGTAGGATAGAATTTTTGAGTCACTTAACTTTCAAATCAGAAATGCTACTTTAAGGAAAGAAATCTTAAAAAAAAAAAAAGAAAAAAAAAGAAAAAGAAAAATGGTAGTAATACTGTACTGATTTTAAAACAACCTCGCATTAACTAATTGAAATTGAAAGCTGATGGGGAGTCTTTATCTTTTGTAGATCATGGCGTGGTTGGACCGATTTCTGAGAAATGACACAAGTAATGAATTCTATGACATGTCTCATGTCCCACCGGATTAGACTTAGTTGCCTTCGTAAGCTAATTATAGTTACAAAATTAATTAGGTTGCCATTTGAAGAAGCAAAGTAAATCCAAAAGTTGGCGCAAAACGGAAGAATGAGATGAAAATATGTACGTTAAAAAAAAGAAAAAGAAAAAAGGCTTGATCCACATCCTATGGTTACTCTCATATAAGAAAGCGAAAGCCAAAGTGAATCAGAGCCGAAAACGACGTGATTCTGGGTATGATTATCAAGACGAGAGAAGAGTAGTAGAATTACAAACAGTGAGGTACTCTTGTTATACTAAAAAAGAAAAACAAACAAACAAGCGAAACCGTTTTCTGAAATCTCTCTATTATCTTCTATTACATCGCTTGTCGCCAGCTAAAGCTACACTGTTATTGTAAGTGTTAAATTTGTGAAAGGTGATTTTCTCTCCTCGTTACTCGTGCCCAGTCTTAGCTCACCGGCCATTACTCATTAGCCTCAATATTATTATTACTCATTATGCCATCTCTCTCTCTCCCTCCCCCCCTCCCTCTCCCTTCGTTAAATGCTCTACTTAATTTGTTTGCGGTTGCAGGTTCCGAAAGCTCTATTCAATGGTCTCCTAGAACGACCGCAATCCGAACATTGTTTGCTCGAGAAAGGTAAAGTCTTGGTGCCTTTGCCTGCTTACTGCTTTCATTCTGTGTCGTTGATTTTACGCAAGTTTTCTGGTTTTCAAATTTGTTAAAGCAGCTGCATTTCAGTTTACCGCGGCCTCACCTCTGATAAGGAAAAACCAACGCTGATTGGCGTTTTCGTTACTAATTATTTTTTCTCGGCCGCCAAACAGATTCTGAAAAGATGCAATGTGGTGGATTTTTTTTTTTTCACTTCATGTTAAACTTTTTGATATAATTCATCCTAATGAGGACAAGTTTTGGATCTTCGTTGTTTGTAGCAAGGTAGTAGCGTAAATTCTGTAGAATCATATGTGTCTGTGAGAAGCTCACGTGCGTGAAGCGTGCTTTAAGGATCTTTCGCTTAAAGCGTGGAGCTTCCATGTGCTTAATTATTATAATTTAGTACTTCGTATTTGTTGTTTTAGATCTTTTTACGAGGGACTCTGGCACATGCTTTCGATAAAAAAGTGTCCACTCCTTTGCTTTCTCAAATGATTAATTAAACTTAAAAAAAAAAATCCTGTTAAGGATCGCCTCTTGCCAGTTTTATGTTTAGTTCTCAACTACCAATTGAAAAACCGGAAAAAAAAAAAAAGAAGAAATTCTGCCACAGAAAAAGACGAAGAAAATATAAGTGAAGATCTTCTGTAGTGTTATAATATTTTTGATAGGTGATTGTTTAAAAACTTCATTATCTGTCTTATATGTGATGCATGGTATGAGCTAATATATCAGATTTCTCTGGCATCTTTGATTTATCTTCTTTGATAGTGTAACTGTATTTTAAGTCTTAAAGCTGGGGTATTTGGAGCATCAATTCACTGATGCCATTATGTTCGAAAAAGATGAGCCTGGTTTGTTTTCATATTGTTTATTTAGTTTCTTTGGAACGGTTTTGAATCTTGTTAGATAGGGAAATTGGTCTGATGTTTGAGGCTTTATGCATATTTCATGCATAAGAGATATCAGTGAGATAACTCCACTTACTGCTTGAAAGATATTTCTCTGTAGCATTTGACCATCATTTGAAGCATTTTCTTGATTCAAACAGTATTGCTTGTTTTGACACCTTGTGGGACAACAATTGCATACTTTTTTGCTTTGCATCGAATTTGCTTAATTCTTTTTAGTGAGAAACCAAAAATATAAACTGTGAAATTGAATTGGAACAATTTGTCGTAACTTTCCCATTCATTTCATTTAAGTCCATTCTTTAATTGGAGTTCGCAGTCTTATTGGATTGGGAATGCATTAGATCCACTGATCAATTCTCTTTGTCATCAATTTATTTATTCCATCAAATACTTATTGCAAATTGCATGTAATGTCCTTTTCTCTCTCCCAGGTTGTTACTGTTACATGTAGTTGTAATATTGTTTTCGTCCCTGTTTTTCAGGTCCCTATTGCACTTTTCATCTTTTCCATCTCTCCAAGAGTTCACTAGTTCTTCTACAAGCTTATCTGCATAACATTCATCATGAGAAACCTTAAGCTTGGAGTACAAGTGGTCAGTGCACACAATCTTTTACCTAAAGACGGAAAAGGTTCATCCAGTGCCTTTGTAGAGCTGTTCTTCGACGGTCAGAGGTTTCGTACCACTATAAAAGAGAAGGATCTGAACCCCGTGTGGAATGAGAGCTTTTACTTCAACATCTCTGATGCTTCCAACCTCCATTATCTCACCCTTGAAGCCTATGTCTATAATAATGTTAGAGATGCCAACTCCAGATCGTTTCTTGGGAAGGTTTGCCTCACTGGAAATTCCTTTGTTTCCCTTTCTGATTCTGTTGTTTTGCACTATCCTCTGGAAAAGCGTGGCATCTTCTCGCATGTAAGAGGAGAGCTTGGCCTGAAAGTCTATATCACTGATGACCCTTCCATAAAATCTTCTACTCCACTTCCAGCAGCTGAAACCTTCTCAACCAAGGATCCCAGCCTTACTCATACACATGCCCAATCATTACCAAATGCAGTCACTGGTGACACAGTTGAGTCAAGACACACCTTTCACCATCTCCCAAACCCAAATCACCATCAACATCAACATCAACATCATCCTTCTACTACAGTAGTTAACCATCATGTGCCAAAGTATGAGGCTGATGAGATGAAATCTGAACCACAGCCTCCAAAGCTAGTTCGCATGTACTCGGCGGCATCATCACAAACTGCTGACTATGCCCTTAAAGAGACAAGCCCTTACCTCGGTGGTGGGAAGGTTGTTGGGGGTCGTGTTATACATGCAGACAAGACTGCAAGCACTTACGATCTCGTTGAACGGATGTATTTTCTCTATGTACGAGTTGTTAAGGCTCGTGAACTTCCTGCCATGGATCTTACTGGGAGTATTGATCCATTTGTAGAGGTGAAAATTGGAAACTACAAAGGAATCACAAAACATTATGAGAAAAACCAAAATCCGCAGTGGCACCAGGTGTTTGCCTTTTCTAGGGACCGAATGCAGGCTTCTGTCCTAGAAGTTGTAATTAAGGACAAGGATCTAGTCAAGGATGACTTTGTTGGCATTGTGAGATTTGACATCAATGAGGTGCCATTGCGAGTCCCACCAGATAGCCCTCTAGCTCCAGAGTGGTACCGACTTGAGGATAAGAAGGGAGAGAAGATAAAGGGTGAGCTAATGCTTGCAGTTTGGATTGGCACTCAAGCAGATGAGGCCTTTTCCGACGCATGGCATTCTGATGCAGCAACTCCGGTTGACAGCACTCCAGCTATCACTGCAGTGCTACGTTCAAAAGTCTATCATTCACCAAGGTTGTGGTATGTGCGTGTTAATGTTGTTGAGGCACAAGATCTGGTCCCAACAGAGAAGAACCATTTCCCAGAAGTCTACGTTAAGGCCCAAATAGGAAACCAGATTCTGAAGACAAAGATATGTCAGGCTCGGACACTCAGTGCTGTTTGGAATGAGGATCTACTATTTGTTGCTGCTGAACCTTTTGAAGATCATTTAGTTCTAACAGTAGAGGATCGTGTGGGTCCTGGCAAGGACGAAATAATTGGAAGGGTCATCATACCATTAAGTGCAATAGAGAAGCGAGCTGATGAGCGGATAATCCATTCCCGTTGGTTCAACTTGGAAAAGCCAGTTGCTGTCGATGTGGATCAGTTGAAAAGGGAAAAATTCTCTAGCAGGATCCATCTGAGAGTATGTCTAGATGGTGGTTATCATGTTCTGGATGAATCTACTCACTACAGCAGCGATCTCCGCCCAACTGCAAAACAGCTATGGAGGCCATCAATTGGGGTATTAGAACTTGGCATTCTAAACGCAGTGGGGCTTCACCCCATGAAAACACGAGATGGGAGGGGCACATCAGATACATACTGTGTTGCAAAATATGGTCACAAATGGGTCAGGACGCGCACCCTCGTTGACAACCTGAGTCCAAAATATAATGAGCAGTACACATGGGAAGTTTTTGATCCTGCTACAGTTCTCACAGTGGGTGTATTTGACAACAGCCAGCTTGGGGAGAAGTCGAATGGGAACAAGGACCTAAAGATTGGCAAGGTTCGGATTCGCATTTCCACACTTGAAACTGGCCGCATTTACACACACTCTTATCCTTTGCTGGTTCTTCATCCTGCTGGAGTTAAAAAGATGGGAGAAGTGCATCTGGCAATAAGATTTTCATGCACATCCTTTGCGAACATGATTTATTTGTACTCACGACCACTTTTGCCAAAAATGCATTATGTGAGGCCCTTTAGTGTAATGCAGTTAGACATGTTACGCCATCAAGCTGTTAGCATTGTGGCAGCAAGATTAGGCCGAGCAGAACCTCCACTTCGGAAGGAAGTAGTGGAGTACATGTCTGATGTGGATTCACACCTCTGGAGTATGCGCCGAAGCAAGGCAACTTTCTTTAGGCTTATGACTGTGTTCTCAGGATTGTTTGCTGTTGGGAAATGGTTTGCGGAAATTTGCATGTGGAAAAATCCTACAACGACAGTGCTGGTTCATGTGCTCTATCTTATGCTTGCCTGCTTTCCGGAGTTGATTCTGCCCACAGTGTTCCTTTACATGTTTTTAATAGGGATATGGAACTACCGATATCGGCCAAGGTACCCTCCTCACATGAATATAAAAATCTCACAAGCTGAAGCAGTGCACCCTGATGAGCTTGATGAGGAATTTGACACATTTCCCACAAGCCGAAGCCCTGAGCTGGTGAGAATGAGGTATGATCGACTGAGAAGTGTGGCTGGTAGAATTCAAACCGTAGTTGGTGATGTAGCAACCCAGGGGGAAAGGTTTCAGGCACTGCTAAGCTGGCGAGATCCTCGTGCCACTGCCATCTTTATTATTTTCTGCCTTGTAGCTGCCTTGGTGTTGTTTCTGACACCATTTCAGGTGATAGCAGCTTTGGCAGGTTTCTGGGTGATGAGGCATCCAAGATTTCGCCGTAGGTTGCCGTCCGTGCCTATCAACTTCTTCCGCCGATTACCAGCAAGGACCGATAGCATGTTGTAAATGGAATAACTGATGGATGCCCTGGCTGGCATAATACTCGTAAGTGCTCCTCTGTAGTTCATGCTTGATAGATGTCCCGGTCATCACAGCTGTGACTAATATGGATTATTAATAATTTTAATATCGGGCTATTTTGGCTGCAGAAAATTACAGTAAACGGGTGTCAAGTAATTACATTTTATAATTTATAGCTGATGGATGAATTAAACAAGATGTTTTGTTCCATAACACATTCTGTATTTTGTCGATGTTTCATTTTACAGCATTTTTCACGACGTCGAGTTTTTCACTCCCAGGGGAACAGTGAATAAACGCTTATATTACTATATTTCATTGAATGCTTTTTAATCAAAATAATAATATTATTATTTTATTCCTCTTCATTAATACAATATTTTTTGGTGATTTTTTCTCTCTTTTTATTTAAAATAATATTTATATATAAATTATACGATTTCAAACTCGGTGTTGCTAGTGTTTTTATTAAGCCACGACTTTTGACATTGTCCTGTGTGAAGATTTGATTGAGATATAATCTCATATTTAATAAGCCACAATTTGATCAATATTTTATCAATTTTCATTCCCAATTCAATTTTCATGTTAAGAAATCCACCGTCCAACAAGATTTAACCAAATAATCATATGCAATTACTACAAAAACATTAAACTCCTTCAAGAATTTAGAGCTAAACTTACTGAATTAATTCAAAATCAAACGTGCCGCCGCTGTTTGACTCTCTGTTGTCATAGCTGGAAGTAGTCGCTTCGATTGCTGTTGCCATTAATTTACTCGCTCGATTGAAAATTGTCAGTTTCAACGATGTTGTTTTTTTTACCGTATTGAGTAAGAGTGGCGAAGGTGAATGTGACTAAAAAAATTGTATTTGATTATTATAATAAATAAAATTAAAGGGGTTAATTTTGAAAAATCTAAAAGTTTTTCGGCTAGATATGTGAACTTTGCAATTGTATTATTCCCTCAGCTTTGGATCCACCAAACACACACCAACCAGAAGTCCCGAACAAAAAATAAGAAGAATGTGGCGATTAAAATAACAATCCCGGCAGGCATCTACAAACATCTACTTTTATTTTTTATTTTTTTACCTCTCAAATATGACATTGTCTTATAATGTTGATTTTTATTTTGTGTAGTATTTTATTTTATTTTTTTTGGCCACTTACTAATTTCGAATCATTTCACTATTGCCTTTCTTGATTATTAAATTTTTTTTCTGCCTTCAATTTTTTTATTGAACAAAGATCATCTTTTAAGTGTCACAGTGCTATCGCGCATACATATTAGCTACTAATCTTCTGAGCCAAATATACCTATAAGGAAGCTTCACAGTGTGGCACTATTAAAGGAATATTAAATAAATAAATAAATAACTAGCACTATTAAACTAATATTAAATAAATAAATAACACAAATATAATTATATAATAGTTCAAAGATTTCATGTTGACAAGACAAAAAATTCATATTGGATATTGCAATACATGCTTCCTGGTTCCTTGTCAGCTTCTATCACAACCAATTAAAGGAGGGGGCAACGTCAAATTATGCTAAATGTATAATATTAATTTGATAAAAATTAAGTTACAGCCTACTGTAATTTAGAGGATTCGAATTAATTTATTATTTACATTATATGTTGACTTATGAGTTTCTAATAAAATTGAAAAAAAAAACAAAAGAAATGACTAATGACGTACGTTTCCACAAATGTTGATGTCCGTCAAAATTAGCCGTTAAGAATTTTGGTAAGTTAAAAGCCATTAATTGTAGCTATACATCCACTATGTATAGACGAACGTGCTCTCAAATTAGTGAGCAAGCATAGCCATGAACGTGCAAGCATGTTCGAAAGCTTAACTAAATGTAGACAAGTTGCAATCTCTTCCATTAGAAAAACCTGAGGCCCAAGTAATGTGAAGATACACCACAGCCACAAACAAGAAAATGGCAATTTCTATAGCGAAAAAGAAATCAAAATCACCAAAGAAAGTAGGATCAAATCAATCATGCGAATCCTTTTTCTTCAAAGTTTTTCATCGAATCCCTATCGTGATCTTCGTTTTGACTTTGATTTTCGTATGGTCTTCCTCTACCACCGTCATCACACGCAACATCGTTCGTGTGTGTGTCTCCTCTCGAAAGCTCACCAATCTTTGTCTCTCCGCTGGCACTCATCCCAGTATTGAATTTCCAGCTGCAGATGTTAATCCCAGTAGCCGAGACAGTGTCAACGTTTCCCGTGATGGAGACAATTCTAGTGCCAGTCCTATGGAAGGTTTTGTCAATGCTGTTCGAGAAGAACATCCTGGTGCAATCATTAGAGCAAATATTGGCAACGACAATGTTGATGGAGAGATTGAGAATGCAAAGAAAGTTGTTGAAGAGTATGTACAAATTCAGCGATCCTGGACATCGGAGTACAGAGATCAAGCAGCTTGCGACGGGAAGGGGATTTATGTTTATGACTTGCCATCTAAATTCAATAAGGATTTAGTGGGTCAATGTGGAGATATGATGCCGTGGTCCAACAACTTCTGTTCATATTTTGGTAACGAGGCTTTGGGTGAAGCCATGCCGGAGGTTGGTAAAGGATGGTATCGGACTCATCAATATTCTCTGGAGATCATTTTTCATTCAAGAGTTTTGAAGCATCCGTGCAGAGTTTACAATGAAGACGAAGCCAATCTCTTTTATGTTCCTTTTTACGGTGGCTTAGACATATTGAGATGGCATTTCAAAAATGTGTCGAGTGATGTCAAAGACACATTGTCACTAGAGTTGGTGAAATGGCTTGAGTCTAGAAAGCCATGGATTAAAAATTCTGGCACGGATCATGTGTTCGTCTTGGGGAAAATTTCATGGGATTTTAGGAGGGCAAATGGTTCGTGGGGAACAAGATTGTTGGATTTAGAGCAAATGCAAAACCCGATTAAGCTCTTGATTGAAAGGCAACCGTGGCACCTTAACGACATTGGAATCCCTCATCCTACATATTTTCATCCGCGTTCTGACGATGACCTTCTGAATTGGCAACTCAAGATGATCAGATCGCGCCGTAAGAGCCTAGTGAGTTTTGCCGGGGCAGCTCGTCCGGATCAACCCGAGAACATAAGGTCAATATTGATCAATCAGTGCAGCTCTCAGTCAGATAGTGGAACCTGCAAGTTTCAGAATTGTAGTTTAGGCGGGTGTGATCATCCCAAGTCAGTTATTGATTTGTTTTCGGAGTCCGAGTTCTGCTTACAACCTCCTGGCGATAGTCCAACAAGGAAATCAGTGTTCGATTCACTGGTTTCTGGTTGCATTCCAGTACTGTTTGATCCTTTCACGGCTTACTATCAGTATCCCTGGCACTTACCTGAAGATCATACTAAATTCTCAGTGTTTATAGACCAGGACGAGGTGAGGCAAATGAAAGTGAATGTGGTAGAAAAGTTGATGAATATTTCAAAAAAGGAAAGAGAGAATATGAGGCGGTACACTGTGTATGAATTACTTCCAGGGTTGGTATACGCGGATCCAAATTCTCAGCTCGACAAGTTTCAGGATGCTTTCTCCGTAACCATCAACAATTTGTTCGAGAGGGTTAGCAAATTGGATTAAATTGTATGAAGATTTTTTTTTTCCCTTCGTTTTTCTTGTACTTTGTTTTTGCACATACAAATTTTGGTTAAAAAAAGAAAAAGAAAAAGACATTTCCACTAGGGGAGGCAGTTTTACGATGATTGTACATTAATGCAACTTTCAAGTTGCAATTCAATACATATAGCAGTCTTTCTCTTTCATTTAAGTTGCGAAGATTGGGAGTTTGTTATTGGTTTATTTATTTTGACCTTAAGGGAGATAATCTTAATGAACCATCCTAGATGAAAATAAATCATTTCCAAGTCCTAATCCTAATTTAATATACCAGACTTTCGTTGAATAAACTCTATGAGTAGCCATAACAATTCTTTGATGCTATTTATTTATTTATTTATTTTATTCTTCTTGTCTTCTTCTCAAAGATTGCAATTCTGAGCATTCACGTATATACCTCACCTTTTGAAATGCTGAGTTCGTCATATAATAGTCAAGCCAATTCGCAACTTACGGGAATTAAAACGCATATAATCCCAGCATGTGCCGCTCATAACATTAACAAGATCAATTTTCAGTGACTCTGCTGCGGACTAAAGAGTAAGATCACAATTCAGAAAATGGCTAGCGGAGCAAATATCTGATCCGTCTATGATTAAAATGTTAAGGTTAGTCTCGTGGCTTGGGGACAAGCTCAAAGTTTGAGCCCATTGGCATCAAATTCACATTGATGCACTGTGTTAAGTCTAATGATGATTCTTTTCTTCTGGTTTGGGATATTTCATGATTAGTTTCATTCAAGGGAAATCATGTCAATCTCAGTATTTACAAGAGGCAAGGTCCTACTGATTGCGGATGCTGCTTCTCGATGGTAAAAATATAATCCAATTAGCTTCTTGTTGGCTTAGTGCTGCGGGCTTTTTTTTTTTAAAAAAAAAAAATTTGTAATTGGTATCCGTTTAAATTTCTACAGTTTATTTATCTATCGTTCAATTCAAACTGTTGAATAACTGCAGAGGCCACTAAAAGCTAAATCCACAAAATTAAGCTGCGGCGATGGATCAACTATCATACATGAATAATCACCTAAATACAATATATTAGTAAATTTCCTCCAACTGTCTGCTCAGGATTGAACTCTGTCTCTTAAAATCAGTTTCTGATGAATTTCGATCGTATATCGAGAACATCTCTTTTTAATTTGAACACAAAATTGAATAACCCATTTAAAATAAAAATATTAAAAAAAATAAAATTGTGCCTAATCTCGTGGAAAATATGAGTAACAGGAATAGTCGTGCACTTGAGACAACAAAAAGAAACAACTCCAAATTAACTTGATCCCCAATTCCCAGAGACAAATGGGTGAACCACAGCCGCTTTCTTCTATATTGACGTGGTCCTTGAACAAATGAGTTAGTTCCTCTCTCATCTCTTTTGTTATGGGACCCCTGTAAAAGGCATCTATTTAGGCAGGCATGTGATTACATAAAAAAACTGAGTAATCTTAATTGATTTTCTCTTCGAAAAAAATAAATTCCAAATCTACAATAGATAATAATGTTTCTAGAAACAAAATTGCTGCGAATTGTGAACGCTGAAATGCCTTGAAACTGTAGTCATCTTCGTTCTTTCACAGAGAAGATTCAGGAGAAAACAAAAACTGAAAAAACGCGCACAAAAAAACGGAACATCAATGGGACTGACTTTCGCGGTTCCACACAACAAAATCCACTAGAAAACGACAATTACGTTTTCGCTGATGCAAATGAAACAAATCTCCACCGTCCATCTGGAGGCCTGGATTTGACACATTCCTATTAGCTCTATTCCACGTGTAACCGAAGTTGTCATACACGTGTAAGCCACATATTCACTGTCTATATGACGCGGGACGCGTGGGGGGGTTCGGACGCAAGGCTCTATAAAATCCTGCTCAATGCTCCGCTCTTGTGCAAGTCGTAACCTCCTTAAACGTAATCTCGGAATCGCAACTTCTCTTATTTTGGCAAAACATTTCGCGTCGAATCATAAGCAAACCCTTTTGAGACCTTCAAAAAGTAAGCCAATTTCTGTGGTTTCGAGGCCTTGTTTTCTCACTTCGAGATCGGATCATACGATGGCAAGCCAATCGAAAAATTCAGTTCATGATTTCACCGTGAAGGTCTGCTTTATTTTTATTATTATTGGGCTCTTGTCATGTTCTTTCCCTCCTTTCGATTTTTTATCCAATTTGGAATTTGACGAATATATCTATTATATTTTTATAAAATTTATCTTATTTGCAGGATGCCAAGGGACAGGATGTTGATCTTAGCATCTACAAGGGAAAGGTTCTCTTGATTGTCAATGTTGCCTCACAGTGGTATGCCTCAGCTCCTTTCATTTTTAACCCCCCCCCCCCCCCCCCAAATGATTCATTGATTATTGTTTATGCTTCCATTTAATTAACGCTGATACTCAGAAGCATGCGTGCTTCTAATACAAATAGGTATATTTACAAGAGATGAGATGATTTCACCCAATCTCTTTAAATCTGGCACAATGCTGGTGCCTCCTTTTGCACGATTTTATTTTTCTTCCTTTTATTCGTTTTATTCATTTTCCTGATTTTGAATGCAGTGGCCTGACCAATTCAAACTACACTGAGCTGAGTCAGTTGTACGACAAGTACAAAAATCAAGGTTTATTTCTTACCTCTTTTTCTTAGTATTTTGATGATTTTACACATTAATAAAACTTACTTATTTTCAAGTTCTTAATTCTTTCTCGCGTAGTCAATGGAAGAAAATATTCTTAGCATTTTACCAATATTTCTGTATCCTTGCATCTCTTTTTTCATTTTTCTTTTTTGTCGTGGTGCAGCCTTTGAGATTCTGGCCTTTCCTTGTAATCAGTTTGGAGCTCAAGAGCCAGGAAACAATGAACAGATTCAAGAATTTGCTTGCACTCGCTTTAAGGCCGAGTTTCCCATATTTGATAAGGTTCTTGCTCTGCAATTTTACAAATTTTATAAACAGAAAATCCTATGTATGCAGCATTCTTACTCTAGCTTCTGACATGCAGCAAGCTCTATGCTCCTGGATAAGATATAGAATAAATGGAGTTGGTAACTATTTCTTTATTTAGTGTTTTATATATACATACATACATACATGCATACATATATATATAAAATCGTTTAGATATGATACTCCATTAAAGTACTTTGATTTGATCATTTCTTAAAATGATTAAAGCCTGTCGCGTTCCATTGATTGCCTTGGGAATTAGGATGGAACGAGACAAATCTAGACTTGAACATTCTTTTTCTTTCAGAATTTAACTTTGGCTACCCCAGGAACTTGATGATAATATTGCTGTTAGGTTTGTTAAATTATTGCGTGAACTTTGATGGGTCCATTACTTTGTTGTGGAAAATCACTTATTAGGAGTGGCTTTGACATATTGCCGGAAGAATCAAATGTTTGTATGTACTTCATGAGTTTATCATCTTATCTGGAGATATTTGGCAACAAACATAATTTTGTGTTTTTGATCCAGGTCGATGTTAATGGTGATAACGCTGATCCTTTATACAAGCATCTGAAGTCAAGCAAAGGTGGACTTTTTGGAGACAGCATCAAGTGGAACTTCTCCAAGTTCTTGGTGGATAAGGAGGGGAATGTTGTTGAGCGTTATGCCCCCACCACTAGCCCTCTGAGCATTGAGGTAATATTAGAGTGCTTATGCTGTTAGTGGCTGTTGCACTTCCAAATTTAATGATCATTTGGACGGTGGTCTCATTTTATTAACTAATGAACTTATTTGTTAATGTTTGTTACCCCCTTGCAGAAGGATATAAAGAAACTTCTGGGAACCGCATAACCGCTGCTGCAACTTGCATGATCAGCTTCTTGCTAAGAAAACTAGAATATCATGCTGAATAAACACCTTGGTGGAAATATATTTTGAGCTTTTTCTCAGTATCTGTAGACATATAATGAAGTTTCCAAATGATGTAGTAAATTCAGTTGACAAGTGCTTGGTTTGTTTGTAATTCATGTTCCCAGTTTTAGTAATTCAAAATAAAAAGTGCTTGGTGAAACTTGAAAGATGTCAGCTGCGCCATTGCTGTCTCTCCCAATCTTTAGACGTACTGAAATGCGGCGACCATGTTTCTAATTCTACAACTGCAGCCGCTCGGGAAATATATAAGTCTTTCTCCAAAGATGTGCAATATTTTACTTCTGAGTCCAAGACTTCATTGGGAAGGCTACAACTACAAGGATTGAAAAATATTAAGCAAATAAAATTTTATTAAAGCTTATGTTATGTTTACTCTCATACATCCTAACATTATTCAATTAAATTTTGGACTTCCTATCAACACTCTCTAGAAAACATATTAATATTTGAGTAAACACTGTACTTAGAGCCCAAAATTATGCGAATCTAATTTTAGCCTCTCCTCTCATCATACATCCATATATATGTGTGTGTATGTATGCGTGTGTGTTTATATTTATAATAATATTTTAATTTAAAATTTTGAAGTGTATGAAAATTTGAAAAAATACATAAATTATATAGTATAAGCGTTTTAGACTTCAGACTTCTTAAGTTTCACAGTTTAAATTTTTTTTTTAATTTTTCTCATATTTTATGATCTCAAACTAAAAAAACTATATACATATATCTGCAAATTATTTGTTGAAGATATACACATGACAGGTTCAGGACAGGTGCAGTAACGGCACCCAAACATTTCCTTTATATTTTGTTTGGAACTGGGCAGTCTTTGGAAAATGCATGCGTCGACCTCTAGACGATGTAGGCTATCATCGTGTTGGGCTTGAATTGAATTCCTCGCAACATTGACTAGACAGATCATTTTTACTCTCCAGACTGAATTTACTCTCTTTTAACTATATTTGTCTATGGTTTTGGCGCTTTAATATTTTCTTATCATAAGTTCTACTGTGTGTGACACTGCCTCATTAATACTTATAGGGAAAATGATAAATACCAGGGACACAGATCATTATAATAAAGACACGTTACGTATATGATAAATTAAGTAAAATAATTGATTTATCTTTACCCATTTCTTATTGCTAATGTTTGGTCTCGGCCAATGAGCTACTCAGTAATGGCTGAAAACTACTGCTTGCTCTCTTGTGGGCCGAGGTAATTAAGCTCGTAAATAATGCTTTGTGTCTAACAGAACAGAACGAAACGTACAAGTGCAGTGTATCTATATAATAAACACTGTACATAAGCTTTTTTTGGGGATATTTTTCGAATAATCCTTAATTAAATAACAAATGAGAAGAAAAAAATATTCACATAATTTGATAGGATTTATTGTTGTTGTTGTTGTTGTTGTTCTTATTATTATTATTATTGTTATTGTTATCCTTAGTTGTGTACATGCAGTACACAGGAAATTGAATATTTCTAATCACAGCATCTTCAATCACATTAAGTATGCTAGTTTTGAAAAATCCGGTGACATAGTGTATAAAAAGGTACACCATAACACCCTACTCAAAGCATTCCACCAGCTCGGATTGCCCATAGCCATAGCTATTGTAATGCACTGTTCTGTTTGACTCGAATGCACTACTCACGGCATGGTCATGGAGAAGCATATTGCTCGCTCTGATTCATTCATATTCGCAGTAGCAACAAATAGGTAGGGCTCATTCATACATGCATTGCAATTGCTGGAGCCGAATCCGCCACTGTTACAGAAATGGGCCTGAAAGCAAAGTAAAGTAGAAGTGTTTGACTACTAAGAAAATTAGAGAAGGTTCTGGAGAATAACAAGTTTGTATTTCTTTCTAAATTTCTCAGCAGCTATGATTGATTACATCATATATAAATACAAACAAACACACACACACAAAAATTCTTAATCATATTATGTTGTAACTAATCAAGAATTAATTGTTGTTAATAGTAACTAATTTTCATCACAGCACACAATGCACACCTAACAAACTTTAACTAATTAAGCTGAGCTATCACCGCGCTCTGCTCCCTTCTTTAGTTTCTGCTTCTCATTCGTTTTATTTTTGTTATTCTTTACTGCACAGTGAGCTAATTTAACAGCCCTCAAACTCAAGGAGCAAAGATGAATATTAAGTATGGCTCTAAAGTAATTGAACTTAACAAATGAGAGAAGCTTATTCATTATGTCAGCAATTTGTTCTTCACTTGGCACATAATAAATGTTGAGTTTTCTGGTCGTTACTTCGTTTCAAATGAAGTGCATATCAATCTCGTGCTTTGTTCTTGAATAATAAACAAATTCCTTGCTAACTCAAGTGGCACTGATATTATCATACTAGATTATTGGTTTCTCACTGCAGTAGATTCCTAATTCAAAGAATAATAACTATAACCAAGTCAATTCATTACTTGTTGATGCTAAAGCTCTATACTCGCTTTCTGCACTGGATCTAATTATTACTGATTGTTCTTTGGATGACCACGATATCAGGTCATTGCCCAAGTAAATGAATAAGCTCTAATTGATTTCTTGTCATCTAAGTCACATGCCTAATTGCCATTAATGAAACCAGATAGCTTTATGCTTCCTCCCTTAATGAATCTTAGGCCATAGTATGAGTGGCTTTTAAATAATTTAAAACTCTTTTACATGCCATTAAATGCTGTAAAGTAGGGTAGACATATATTGACTAAGCTTATTTATAACAGGAGCAATTTCAAGTCAGGTTAGTGTCAAATATTGCATCCTTCTAGCTATACTCCTATAGTGTGTAGAATCTTGAAGATAATGTCCAAGTTCTCCCTGAATCACCTTATGTAGCTTTGTACCAATGCTCATAAATATATTAATTCTTTTACATCCAAACATTTCAACATTGGCTAGCAAATCTCTGACATATTTTCTTTGTGATAAATATACACAGTTTTTATCATATAACCAAGAAAATATGACAGTATCCTAAGATCCTTCAAAGCAAATGTTGTACTAAACTATACTATAAAACTTTTCCATTCTGTAGTGCTTAAACCTATGATTAATATATCATCCATATATATAAGCGCTAAGATTAGTGATGTTGCATTTTTTCTAATAAATAAAAAGGTATTTGAACAAGTGTTGATAAAACCCCACTGTATCGAGCAACATTTAAGCTTGTCGAACCAAGCTCTAGATACTTTTTTTTAATACATACAGTGATTTATGCAATTTACACATAAAATCAAGTCTCTGAATATAATATAACCTTTTGGTTGATAAATATAGATCTTTTTTTTATTAACTTTCCATTGAGAAAGGCATTGTTGACATCAACATGCCTTATTTTCCATTAATTCATCACTATAAGACTCAGCACTACTCAAACAGTAGCTGGCTTTATTATTAAACTGAAGGTTTTAAAGTAGTCCACCTTTATTATTTGCTAAAAGCCTTTAACAACCAATCTAGCTTTATGCTTTGGCACACTTCCATCAATATTATACTTGATTCTATACAACCATTTCTTATTAACAATAACTTGATGATCAGCTTGTCCTAGAACCCATGTCCATGTACTATTTTTAATTAAAGCATCATATTCTTCCTTTATAGCTTATAGCCATCTAGAATTACTCAAGACTTCTTGAATAGTGTTTGATTCTTTGTGAATAAGATCAGCACTGTAAATTTTTAGCGTAGAGATACTATTTTATTCTTAGTGATCATCTGGTGTGTTTTGCTATGGATGAGGATGATTAAGTGAGTTGATCAAAAGTTGATTGGATAAGGGATGATGCTGAGAGAATAGAGAATTATGTGAAGGTTTAGTGGTTAATGTATGTGTGTTTGAAGATAAGGTACTGTTGGAAATGTCTTGTTATGAATCTTGTTAGCTTCTGGTTGACTAGCATATTCTAAAGATCTTGAACTATTATTTTTAAAATTTATATAAAATGGATTATTATTGCTGTTAGATGAAGATATTGATATGATAAGTAGTATTGAAAATGATAAACTTAGAAAATAAGTTAGAAAAAAGAGAATCAAATTTTATGTGACTACAAAAAAGCATAAAGAAATGCGAGTTCATAAAAAAATAATATGTCTAGCTATATAAACTTGTTTTGAAGATTATAAACACTTGTATCGTTTGTGTGGACTATAACCAATGGATATAGTCTTTCAAATAGTGATAATAGGCAAACTTGTGTTTGCTATAATCTTTCAAATAGTGATAATAAGCACAACCAAAGCATTTGAGCATCATATAATTAGCTTTATGGTTAAAAACTTTTTCAAATGGAGTTAATAATTTAAGAATAGGAGATGATAATTTATTGATGTGATAAATTATTGTATACAAAGCATCCCACTAAAACTAGAAAATTTATTAAGTTTAGTTGAAAATGTTAAACCTAATTCAATGATATGTTTATGTTTTCTCTCAACTAACCTATTTTGATGATAAGTGTATGGTCAAGAATGTTTAAATATGATGTCTAATTGGTTTAAAAATTCAGTGAAGAGCCTATACTTTCTTCCTTAGTCAAATTGTAAAATATTTTAATAGTGGTGCTAAATTATTTTTCAACTTGCAGGTTAAAAAGCTTAAAGATCTCTAATGCATCACTTTGTTTTCAAAGGATATGTCCAAGTATACCTACTAAATTCATCTACAAATTGATATAGTACTGATAACCATCTTTAGAAAGAAAAAGAGAGGGACCTCATAAGTCTATATAGACAAGTTTAAGAATCTTAAAAGTTTTGGTACTTGTAGAAAGAAAATGCAATCTATTTAACAGGCTTCAAATATATGTTAATGTAATTGTTGTAGATAATGTTTAAAAATGTGAATTGATTTAACATTTCTGACTATATGCATTAACATTTAACAATTAAGATGGCAAAACCTTTTATGAACCATAATAGCTTTATTAACTAATGTATTACAAGAAGACAAAGCAGTTTGATAATAGAATCTCAAAGCTGCAATAGTATTATCAACATCAGTATGAATATTAGTTAATAAAGGTTTATTGGATAAAATATAAGAAAGAAATGATGAATGAGGTGACTCTAAAAGTAAAGTACAGTTTTATGATAGCTTGTATAGCCCTTTTCAGTAAAGCCCCTTAACAAAACTTATCCTTTTAGAATTTCCTTTATAAAACAAACATTACCAAGAATTTTAATAGATAAGTTATTACTAGCACTAAGTTTTGAAATGCTTAATAAATTTTTGGTAATTGAAAGAACTAGCAAAATATCTTTAAGTGTTATAGACAAATCTTGTCCATTATCAATATGATTTAATCTAGTCCATAAAATTGTTCCTTTACATATATATTATTTATGTTATTGTTTAAGTGATGAGTGGCTCCATTATTAGGGTACCAACCTTTATCAATTAGCCCTTCAAAATTTGCAACATAAATAACTTCAGGTATAGAGACAAAGTTAGAACAATATAGCAAAGTTGAATTCATATAAAGCATTGAATAGTTGGAATAGTCCATTGCATATGAATATTTATGAGGTGCAATAAAAATAGTCTGTGGCTCAAAGCTGACTTTTATCCTCTGCCTCAACCAAAATACATAGTTTGAGATATATAACCTTCAACATATCTATGCCAACAAGCATCGACAATGTGTTCAAATTTATGATATATCTAACATATAGGTATATTTTCACTATATTCATCTTTAGTGGAAAACGTAATGTTAATCATAAGTTAGATTGAAATTCCTTTTATTATGTGATGTTAGTCTGCACAATTACAGTAAATTTCCTCTACGAAGCACATGACTATTTAGATTAGGATATGTATTAATGAACATCCGTCTACCAACATTATGATTCCTAGACCTTGAACTAAAATATCCTTGATTTCTACCATAGCTACCTCTTTTATTATAATCTTTGACTTCAGAGTAGTTAATGTTCACCATTCCATAGTTTGAATTGAACATAACTTTTGCATTCTTATTTTGTTATAATCTACCTTCATATGTTAAGAGTAGTGCATATGTATTATCATAAGACATTTTCTTTGAAGTGATTATTGAAACAAGATCTAGATATCTAGGTCCAAGACCATTCAAGTAGGTAGTATTCTTTAATAGTCACATTTATTAATAAAGTTGCATGATTTTAGCTTCATACTATACTTCAAACTATTTCTCAATAGATTTCCATGCTTCAAAATAATTATCATAGTTAAGAATAGAACTTAAGATACCTTTGCTAAATAATAATAAAATCCAGCTAAGAAAAGTTTAATCTTCTGCTCTTCAGTTAATGTAAGCTGGATTTTCAATCTTCTCCACTATTCCATTAGTTGTTATATGAGAGATGTATTGATCTGGTTGATTTGTTTACCAGAGATAAAATCTTTAAGACAATTCCCTCTTATGGAAGTAAGCACTTGTTTTCATCGTAACATAAAGTCTAATCGATCTAATTTAACTAAATTGCTAAATGAAAATGAGATCTATGATGATTGATTTGTATTGTTTTGATTTGGGTTTGAAGTTGTGCTGCTTGAATTGGCCATTTTAGATTTGATACCATGAAAGAAATGTAAAGTAAAAGTGTTTGGCTACTAAGAAAATTAGAGAAAGTTCTAGAGAACAAAAAGTTTGTATTTCTTTTTATTTTTCTCACCAACTATGGTTGATTACAACATACACGCACATACAAATCTTAATCATGATTCTATTATAACTAATCAAGAATTAACTGTTGTTAACATATTTTCATCACAACACAATGTACATGTAACAAACATTTAACTAATTGCTGAGCTGTCATTATGCTCTGCCTCCTTCTTTAGTTTATACTTCTTATTTCTCTGCTTTTCTTTCTTCTTTTTTTTGCACAATGAGCTACTTTAACAAAACCAAATTAAGTAAGGTTAGGTTTTAATCCAAACCAACCTAAAATCATTGCAAAGCAATCCAAACCCAAGCTATTTTAATTTAGTTTGAGTTCTAAAAAAAAACCTCTAGTTTTAATTATAATTCATTATTCGAATTTAAATTTATGTATAGGTCAAAATATAGATCAATTTATCTTTTCAAAATAAACTAGTCCATAAATAAATGTTTCAATTTCAATTCATTTACAATATACACACCGGTGGTTATTATTTTGTTGATGGTGCCGGCACCAAAAAAATATTATGAGGAACCAAAATATTCATAATTCATCAGTCTACACATTAAAATTACATTCATCTTTATACACCTTTCTGGTAGAAAATACAAACAAAACACATGGTGGGTGCATGAAGCAGTTGCTATAACAGTAGCTCATTTAGGTGTATGGCCACCTAATTCCATGTCGGTAGGAGACAATTCGATTGGCAAAGGTGGCGGTGCACATCATAAAAGCACCATTAGATAGTTAAGTCATGGTGCCACCACTTTTGTAGGTGGTTGTTCCACAATTGCAGAGTATCGTTTTCTTATAACGATTATGCATTTGAATATATCTAATGGTACATAATTCATCAATGTAAAACCAAATCTACATCTAAGGCAAACAGAACTTTTATAGGCAAGTACTTTTTTTTCATTTTATAAATTTTTAATTTGAACAAATTTGTTGTAATGGTATTTTTGGCACTACATTATTTTATCTAAAGAACTTTTGGTATCTCATTCTATGGTTCCTCTATGATCTGTATTTTTTTTACAGCATCAATAATATTTTAATTGTGCACCATTAAATTTAATTAATAGTATACAATACATGTACTAAAGAAAAAAATAATTTAAAAATAATGATAAAAAGTTTGTTAACCGTTTAAGGGGTGCAGAATTTTTATAGAAATAACTATGACTACCCTTAGAATTTAAAGCAATTTCACTTAAATAACATATTTTATTTAAAATTACTTTTCAACCCTCCTTTAAATTTGTAATGTGATAATCCTGTTTCAATAAATCTTCCAAAATCTATTACCATTAAGTATATATATTATTTTTAATACCCATATAGAGAATAGGTACGTTAAATGGGTGTTAAACATAATATATGCTTCATGATCAATTATATAACGGTTCTTAATATTATATAAAATAATGATATTTTAATATATGATATTAAATTTTATTAAAGCAAGTGTGATTAAGTATTTTTTAGGTTAGAAGCAATCTCATTAATGAGTTTATTAATATAACTATGGCATTTACTTAAGTATATGTACTTAATTGTGATATTTATTAGTATTATATCATATGTAAATTTTGCAATAGCAACTTATTTATTTAATTTGTGTTAAATAATGTACTTGATTTATATTTTATACTTAATGTTAATAGATTTTGGAAGATTTATTGAAAAAGATTATCACATTACAAATTTAAAGGAGGGTTAAAAAATAATTTTAATAAAATATGCTATTTTAAGTGAAATTGCTTCAAAATTTAAGGGTGATCACAGTTATTTTACAAAAATTCTCCAAATTACTAACAAATGATTTATCTTTATTTTATTATATACTATTGATTAAATCTAATTGTACACAATTAAAATATTATTGATATTATAAAAAATTACGGTATCATGAAAGAACCTTATTATATAAAAATATTATTATTAAATAATTAATTCATGAAGTGTGTTGGATCTAACCGAAATAAAATTACGATTGACTTAAGAGATACAATTTGTATTATATTTCTTTTACATGTTGAAAATGTTTGAGTTCAATCAAGTATTAGTCTTGAATCAGTTTGAATCATACAACTACTTTTTAACTAATAATCTTATTGGTATGTATATTATGAGTCCACCTAAATTATATTTAATGTAAGTTACAATGGCTTTATGAACTATCATTTAGCCCCTTGTATTTTGTACTATTTACAATTTATGCAAAAATATTATAAATATTTTTATATTATAAAATTTTGTTTACCTCTTATACTCTTTTTTATTTCATTAAAATCCTTAGAGTACCAATTCGCTCTCTATAATTTTAAAATTTTAAAATACCATTTATTTAATTAAAAAATATAATAATTATTAAATAGATCATAATTATAATTATTATTTTATTATAGTTATAATTATAATTATAATTAATTAATATATTAATAATAATTTTTTAGTTAAATTGTCAATAATAATAATAATTAAAAGTTATTAATTTTAATAATTAATTTAAATAATAATAATATTTAAAATATAAAATAATAATTGTGATAAAAATTAATTAAGAATTTTATAATAATTTATTACAATTTAACTCATTCTGATTTTGATTCTAAGGTAAAGTGAATAGATATATGGTAAACAACTCATTCTAATTACGATTCTTGCAGTTTAAATAAATAAATTATTCTGATTTTAATTTCTTATTTTAATTCTATCTATTTTGATTCTAACCCATTATGTTTCTATCTAAATTTGATTTATATTTAGTTAATACATTATAAAATTATAAACTACTCTATATTCAATTAAATAACTCTATATTATTTATAATTTATTCATAAGTATTATTCACAAATTAATTATTAACAATAATTAATTTTTAAATTAGTATTATTAATTTAATTAAAAAAATAATTATTATTATTATTAATAGATCAATTAAATATAATATAGTTATCTAATTATTTTATTATAAATATAAATATAATTTATTTAATAATAAATTATATTTTTTTAAATTATTATGAAAGATATTTACTTTTTTGAAAAAAAAAGTAATATATGACTAAAAATAAATTTTTTTATTAATAAATATTTCAACTATACCTAGTTTTAGGTTAAAATTATTTCATTTCTTAAACTAAAAAATATCAAAATCTAATAATTCATATACATTGGTCGATTGTTTGTTACACTAAATGTAACATAAAACTTGCCGTACATTACCATTATTGACCATTATGTTCACCGTGAATACATAGAAATAAAAAAGGTATAATTCTTTCCTCGATGGGATAATTTCAGCTTTACCATCCATTTTTTCAAATCCAATTGGACAACTTTCAACCAAAAAGCTTGGCTGATTCCCTTCCAAGTCCAAACTATCACTTTGGACTCGGCGCAGTGGATCCTTGGACAACGGAAGTCGGTAGCTGTAGTAGAGTAGTGTATTGCCAACAACTTAAAAATCAAATAAAAGGAAATAAGAAATGGGTTACAACATTATCTAAACACCTTAAAAATTAAAGCACTAAAGAAACTGTTAAAATTTAAGACAACAGACTGACTATTTTCTCCCAAAATCTTTTCAACTCCAAACTGCTAACCGAAAAAAAAATGTTTAACTAATTCCCACATTTGTTTGAGAACCTCAAGATGACTCTGTTATAGACTAAGTTAGAACATACCCGCTGCCCCTAGCAGGCAAACAAGGTGTAATTTCAGTTGTTTATGGTTTTCACAGACAGTACATTTACAACAACACATATGTACAAAACACCATGTGTTTGTCGCAGCAAATCATCATCCACGAGTCAGGTCAATATCTGTGTGGGGGTTTCTCAGATCAGCTGTTCGAAAGCCAGACCAGGCATTCATTGCAGAAGGGGGGAAATTTTGGGAGGCAGGTGTATAAACTTGGGTAGCTGATTTATTACTCGGGTGCGGTGTAGAATTCTTGTCATTTTCAGGGGCAGCAACTTGCTTGCTCTTGGTCTTAGAACCACCATAAACAAAACTGCATACCACCACCTGCAGTAGGCAATTTTTATCATTTATTACTCTTCAGATCACAGACTAGCCAATTACCTTTTAACTCCACATACATGCTTACAGACTAACTCATACCTAATTAATGCATGCCTTCAATACAAGCAACATTGAAGACAGCAAGTAGGGATACAAATAGATCAGGTGATGCAATTTGGAGCAATCAGTAGTGTACCTGAACTGGGCTTGCTGCAATAAGCACAGCAACTCCACCACCAAATACATGACCATCAGGACTTGAAAGGGAAGCACTTACACCACCAGTTCGATCACGAGGACCACCATCTTCAGCAAGTAAGAATGAACCAGAGAGGCATAATATCTCGAAACGGCCCTACAGAAGCTAAATAAATCAAATCAGTTCCTCCATTCCATTCAAAATGCTGTCACGTGGAACAAAAACACAAATGTAAAAAGGATAGAAAGAAAAGCAAGAAGACTGAAGAGTTTAGAGTTGTCTAAAATTACACAATAAAATCGTTAACCAAATCCTTGGGCCAACTATTCCTTTAAGAAAAGGGAATGACATTTGAGCGGCCAAATAATGGATTCTGAAGACACCTTAACCCTAACCCAAGGTTGCATCCTAAAAAAACCATTCTTTCTAGGATAAGATAAATTCAAAGCATAAAATGTTGGTAATTCTTATAAGACACGTTGTCAAGAGTTGAGAGGATGCCAAACAATCCAATTTGCCATCATTTGTCCTATGTAATACACTTTTCATTAATAGATGGTTGGGTAGGACATTATATGATTGACACCTCGTTCTCAAAACAAGTCTTATTTTTACAATAACGAGAGTGCAAAGTGTCTCTAAGTGGGAACAGGGGCTAGATAGTCTCTGATTCTGTATAGGGAAGTACTGAGAGAGGATTCTGGTCACCCTGCCCCATTCCTATCATTTGTAGGCACTACCCTTAGTATAGCTGAGGCTGCCAAAAACTAGGGTTCTACTTCTACGAACCATGAAGCAATGGATGAAATTCAACCTAGAATTTATCTAGAAAAAGGTATCTGATAAGCACAAAATTGGACAGCATAGCCGCATAGGATTTTTCACATCAGCCAAAAGTATAATCCCAGAAAATTAAACAACATTTAACCAATGAGAAAGATGAAACCTCAATAGCATCGCATCTGTATCTTTGTGAACGCATTTGCTATTTCCGGCATTGTACACATTAGGCCGATTTACCAATGCCCTGGAAACAAACTATTAAATTAATCCAGATTATATCTAGAATGGTAACCAAGACATCTTGATTCAGCTGCTATCATCTATAATCAACCCACTCAAATTGCATCCGCTGTAGCAGCGCCAACATAACCAAATCTGTTACATATAGCTCGAACTACAAGAATATACATAGATCGATGCTTCTGGCCGGTATATATCTAAAAAAGACACCAGTAATTGACTGATAAGGTCAATCGCACCTCACTTGCATCTAAGCCATCACAACACTAGCTACTCTCAAAATAGCTAGCAAATACTATCAGATCCTTACTACTGTTAATTCTAGCACCACTATTTAGTCATGATCTTAGTGTCCTCGACATATCCAATCCATTTCAATTCGTCATCCAATCCTTGCCCAATAATTTACAGATGTTCTTAATTTTACTCCAGTACACACACATACTCACAGAAAAAGCACACTGCAGCTTTTTTCTCTGAAGGGGAAATCATAACATGACATTCACTGCTATCCTTTTATTTTGTATTTTTGATAGGCTCTACCCTTTTAGTTGGATACCCGGAAATCCCTTAGTCACAGTCTATCAATGGTCACTTTCCCAACTGTCCTTAATGCCATTCTGTTAAATTCCACAATAAAATTCACTTAACAGAGCTAAAGAAATTTCCATCACATTAATAAGACATTACAATTCGTACGGGTAAACTAGATTTGCTTGGAAAGTCATTGATCGAAAACAAAGCATGTAATGCCTTCATATTCCACATTATGAACCAAAACTATCATGAAACCAGCAAAAGGCAAAGAAATGGTAAAGTACAAAAATGAAATTTTTTTGGTGAAATATTTTTTTTTTCAAAGAAGAAAGGGATACAAACAGAGTGCTTCAACCTCATATGTGACCGTGGGCACTGAAGTTGCCGGCTGACGCAGTGTTACTGAAGAAACTGTACCACGGCCTGACAAGATGCACACAACCCTTGGCCTCTGTTGTGAAAATGACAACACTTTAGCCACAATGTCCTACAAAGGATAAAACTGTCAGCTTCTAATGTGTTCTTTTTTTTTGGGGGGGGGGATCAAATTAACAAAACAATAAGCAAAGGTTCCAAAATACTGAAATCATGAATTCACATAATGTAAATTACTCTAATTTATGTTTCATCGATGTTAAGTATCATTAATATAGCTAAATAAAGAATAAACTAATAGTTGTATCTAGGAAGCTTTCTTCCAAGAGAATTGGATGAGCCAATGGATACTAAATGAAATCTATATTAAATGACATTCGCGTATTAGATTTCTAGGAAGTAATCACCATATGGGTCAGCAAAGCATGTGTCAAAAGGAAAAAATTTTCATTGCCATCTTTAAAAGCAACTGCATCACATCAAATAGGCACGCTTCTAAATTCACGCAATATAAACACAAATAGGAAGCCAAATTAAACACGAATAGGAACTCAATAAATGCAAAGTGCAATAACATGAAAAACATAAATGAAAGAGAAACTGGAATGAGTGTAGCATACCTCTCCAACTCCAATGGAGATCACATGCGGTGCAAAAGCAATTCCAGCTGAACTATTCATCCATTCACCTACATAAAATTGATTAAAACCCAAAAAAAAAAAAAAAGAGTCTCAGTACAGGAAACAGTTTGAGAAGCCCCAATATGAATTTTAGCAAGCAAACAGAAATAAAGATATCAAAGTGCAAGGCATAATTAACCACAATATCATTAAAATTCATGACATCTTTCCTTATGAATACTTCACAGCAAACATGAATGGAAGGACTGTTTCAGAGATTAGCAGTCCAAACATAAAAAAAAGTTTATCTGTAGAAATTCTGGCCTCTGTTTCCAAAGACAATCACCAAATGTTAATAGGATTTTGCAGTCACTAGTATTTACAATTGCTAAAACTAGGTGGACTTCAAGAAGTAGAATAAGATGGTCTGAATAATGGACAACTGATTCAAAGATACTACGATACTACCAATAAACTAAATTCAATTTAAAAACATGAAAACAGATGACTGTTATTGCATGTCTTTAATAACTGATCATAGAAGAAAATAGAATCTAAAACAAGTTAAAAAAATGTTGTTTCCTTAATTAAACACTAAAAATGCTACAATTTTATAAGGTACATTATGACTTATAATCACTATCTAGATAAAATGCATCACAAATTGAATAATCCTGTAAGTTACAAAACCACATCAAAAGTAGAAGACTTGCCAAGAGTAGCCAACTGCTGCTTCCTGCCAGTCCCAGGAGGCCGCCCTCTACTCCGTTTCAAGGCCTGCGAATCAGATGCTGGAGAACGCTTAGGCCTAGCTGGCAAAGGCGAAAGCCCCAAGGAAACCTGCCCATCAGGGGCATATTTGCGGGGTCTACCTCTCTTCTTCTTCACTGGATCACTCAGTGGCACCCCGGATGGCACACTCATGTTATGGCCAAAATTGACATGTTTGGCCTCAACTGCAAATGTCGATCCCACATTTGGTTGCGTTGGAATGTTAAGACTCGACGAGGATCTAAACCCAGGTGGGGTTTGCAATAAACCAGATTGTGTTGCCGAATGAGACCCACTGAATGCTCCTCTATGTTGTTGAATGTAATAGGGAGCAGAGACACCACCTGATGCAACCATAGCATCTCTTCCGTCCATGCATTTACTAAGTAGAAAAAGAAAATTTTGCTTTTTGGGTAGCTAGAGAATGAGTCTATGAAGCCACTTAAGCTAAAATCTTGAACTAAACACACACAAGATCCTGATATCACTAACACCACAGCAACTACAGACTCCAAAGGAGATTCTACAAAGTACAAGGAAAATCTTATAACAAACACAGATTTGTATGTGTCTAACGAAAAGATTAGAGAAAATAAACTAAAAAAACTCCCCTTCACCCTAAATCATGAATTTGAGAGTGTGATTTCAAAACAAAACAAGAGTTTTACCGGGGTTTCTCTTAGAAATGAAGAAAATTTATAACCCAAAAAAAAAAAAGAGAACGTAAGATAGCAGTTAAGGTACAAGATACAGTTAAAGTCTGTACATTTCAGTCAAGCAAAGCCATTGAGGAACTAGTAAGAGAAAAACAAAAATGTAGAATATAAATAGCAGTTACAAGTGCAACGCAAAGAGAATCTCGACGGAAATCAGCTGATGGACCGCCCTTTTGAGTACATGAAAAAACAAACAAAACCCTAGATTTGAAATCTAGGGTTTTGAAAAGAAATGCAGGAGGTGGAGAAAAGGAAAGGAAAAGAGAGAAAAGACAAAGAGAGAGAGAGGCTGAGACTTTGAGAGTGAGAGAGAAAGAGGGGAGAAATTGGGGGAAAAAAATAAAGATGAATTGAAAAATAAAGAGCTTTTGAATTAAAGTATGAAGTTGAATGAAGACCTCTTTTTTGTTTCTTTATTGTTCAGTTGTAAGTTGTCACTACTTACTAAGCGGTAGTAGTACTCGTCGGGCAAAGGGCTGGCTGGGGTGCGACCCTGACTGAGAAAAGTGTCAAGTTAAATTTCTGACTAAAATATATATTCATTTATTTATAGTTTCTCAAGAAGGTACATTGATTGTTGCTCTTGTTTATCAAGTATAAATATTTATTATATTGGGTTTTGGGGAGAGACAGAGATTGGGACCAATTAAAGTAGTTGAAAAGTCGGGATGGTAAAATTTGATCCGGATTTGGATATAGCTACGTCCGTATTGACATTTTGACATTTGGATTTGTATTCGGATCTACATAAATGTATTTGGATTCGGATGCAGAAAATACCTCTGTGGATGTAGACAACCAACGAATTTACATAATACTAAATCCACACGTAAAAAATTCAACGAATTTGCTTAATAAAATTTAATTATAATTCAATAATTAATAATTTAACATCTGGAGTTATATATAATAACACTACAAATTCATAAATAAAAATATAATGACATAAATTAAACATAAATGTAATTTTAAAAAAACACCACAAATTTATATAGATTCTAAGTTTCTAACGCGTCATGTCATTATATTATCAATCTTCAAAATCAAACACTCGTGCAGCATTCATAATCTATTCAACAAATTGGCCCACAATCTAATAAAGAAAATAATTAAAAAATAATCATTAAAGTGCTCTATCAAAACAAAAATATAAGAATATTGTGATTATATAAAATAAGAAATTTTATCTTTAATTTTAATTTAATATTAATTTAAGTACACATTAATACCTCAAAAGTGTTTTGAAGAAGTCTATTATGATAAAAACTCAAATGCATATTGAAAGCGTACTAAAAAGAAATAGTGGACACAAAAATAATTAAGAAATCTATAACAACTTCAACAAGTATTGAATATTTGCTCTTTTTATTTTTCTATTAAGACAACTTATCAAGATTGCTAATATTAAGCAAAATCCTTCCGTCTAAGTAAGTTCCAACTTAAACTTAGCTTTCTCATAGTTGACTTATTTGGAGACAAATGAGTTTCATTCATTGACCACACATGAATTCTTAAAAATAAAGACGTGTGTCATACTTTGAGAAGAATTGTCCATCTCAAAATGTTCTCTATTGTGGCATACTTAATCCATACCCCTTCACTACTTCATCAAGAATTTTAGATACCCTTTCTACTTGATAAGCAATTTGACTTCTATAAATCATAAGAAAAAGGAACTGAATCATTGACTTTTTAAACCTATAATCTAAGATATTCCTTATAGTAACCACTCGATGGATAACATCCCAATATTTGTTATACTTGGCAATCATATTTTCGGTCATTTGTCTAATTCCTGTATTGGGTGTTTTCTCCTATGAAATTCATTTACAATATAGTCTCATAAATTTTAGGGGAAACAAAAGTTAGAGGTAGGACGTTAAGATCTAAAAATAATTTCTATTAACATACAAAACAAATCCAAAAGAGCACACAAAATCTTTGTCAAATCCTACTTTGACTCATTAAGTAATATCAATCTTACTCAATCACCCAAATGCATATTTATGCAACAAAGCAGTAGTGAGCATTGGACAAGTTGAATTCCATCGAATCTTACAGTTAAGAACTAAATATTTGATGTCTATAATACTTATTTTTCATACTATAGTCTCAAAAATTTCAACTCTTCTAAGTCTAACAATCGAATAATTGATATTATCTCTTATATTTTCAATGCCTTTATTCATTACGGACATCCCATTCCTTACAATCAAATTCAAACTATGAGTGTAACAACATATGAGTAAAAATTCCTATCTAAAATGAATTGGTTAAACATTTATCTAATAATATATTAAACATTACAGCATTAGCAGCACATTATCCATAGCCATAGTTGACACTTTCTTGTCAATATTCTAACCACCAAACAATCACATAGAACATTATATATTATTCACATCTTTGTAGAGTTAGCACATATAAAAACCTAATAATAATAATAATAATAATAATAATAATATTATTATTATTATTATTATTATTATTAATGTAATTAAAACCATCAAAATATGTTAAAATTAAAATAAACATAATATACTTATTAAAAGTGTTACCTTATAATGTGATACTATTTAAAGCATTTGGCTAATGTTCTTGAAATTATTGCTTAAACAACTAATAAAATTATTTGCTAAGTGTGTAGTCCCATTAGAATAATATCCTGTCAATACTTTACTATAATTGTTGCAAATAGCTTGAAAACTCCTCATCTGCGTCTTTGTACCTCTTGAAATAATTGCATACATTTGATGTTAGCTTGTCGCAACTTGATTGTGCTGACGTAAACCCCTAATCAACATTATCATTACCACGGTCATGGTTACATTCTACAAGTGTTGAATCCAATTCAACTTCAAGAACATTGTCATGTTTAGGTTTGCGGACATCACTATTTGGAGAAAATGTAAAATTATTTCTTTGCTTCCTTTTAACCATGTTCAACTAATACCAAAACCTAATTAAAGTGAGTTAGCACAATCAATAGCTCAGCCTCATATGCAGGAATTTAATAATAAGTAATAACGAAGAATTAAATTATAATAAGTAAGTATGTGAAAAAAAAATAGGACAAAAAAATAATACAAAGTATGATCTGTTTCATCTCAACAAGAATGTGAAATGATTTTCTATTGAAGTTCAATATTAAAAGGTAAATGATAAATGAAGTTTAACAAGGCTTTATACCTTTTTCCTCCTCTCTCGGCAGCAGCCAGCCGATAATGATTGAGCAGTGAGGCAATGGCTAGCCAATTGACCAACGAGGCAATGACATGCGTCTCAGCGTGATAGATGGATCAGGGCTCGGGGAAAGCAATGTGCTCCTAGTTTAGGGGTAGATTAGATTTTTTGGAATTTTTTTTTTTAGATTTAAGTAATTTAACCTATGTATTTTCTAATTGAATTTTAACTTAATAAATATTTGAACTAAGCAATAACGTGGATCCGAATGCCCTTTTTCGGATGCACTTCCATATCCGCACTGATCTTTCTTGTTAGCATTCGAATCCATGAATGAAATATGCAAAACCAATTTTTTTTTTTTTTTCAATCTGAAACTTTTAAATCCTTGCAGCTAACAGACTAAACCTGAATTTTTTTTTGTGTCACTAAATGAAAACCCAACAATAGGCTAACATACATTGGTAGTACGCAGTACAATTACACTTTTTTGATGTCCTTATCAGTATTGCTACTTTTTTCATCTTCTGGCAGGCAGGCCACAGTTTTGTTTTCTCTACAAAAAAGAGCCAAACAGTGGAATCTGACTGGGCTACAACTGACCCCACGATGGTATAGCAATACAAGATGCCGTAAGTAATCAGAGTATTTTACGAATAAAAACAATTGCTAAGTAGAGAGAGACTTGAGAGGAAGATGAGAGAAATTATAAAGAAAAGGGTAGGAAAAAAAAAAAAAAAGGAGTGAATAGAGAGAGAATGAGCTAATTTCTTTCACCCTTCTGTCAACTTTCCCTTTACTTGACATCACTCATTTTAAAAACATTCTCGGTGAACGTTAAATAAATTGGTTGACAGGCATTTGGACGTGAAGTTTTACCTCCCTTTGAAGCTCACCTGAGCTTTGGATCAAGCAAGGGTCTTGCCGGGCTCCGTTGGCAAGAATCATTTAATTGATGAGTAGTACTTTTCACACCCCTTGAATTTCCTTAGAACACCCTAATTTTTCTAACCGAAAATTACATTAAAAACTATTATGAAATACCAATCATAAACCCCAACCATATTTAGCTCTTAATACATGATATGATTGATTTTTTTAATAAAATTAAATAATTTTGAATCAACAAAGAAAAAAATCGCTTCATAATAAGCATTTCTCTTGGGAAAAAGTAAGTTTATAATACAATTAATTTATTCTAAATGATAATCAAATTAACTAAAACTCCACTATAAACCAGTGTCCTTTTTGATAATTTTCATTAAAAAAAGAACTATAAATATAAAAAAATAAAATTTCATAAGAACATTGGAAGCTCATCTCTTAATTGACTTAAAATCTGCGTACCCAACGTTTGCAAGCCTTTTAATAGTTTGCAGGTTACATTATCTGTATCTAATCAATTTGCATAACGTGTACCTAGTCAATCGGCTACGTGCTCTCTTTGGCCTATGCAGTACAATCAGTTGGCCAATGCTGCTCCTGAGTATTGAACTTGAGTATTGGCCAATCCTATTCTTTTCTTATTTGTTAGAACCTATCCCGCATAAAATTCTCCGTATAACATTTTCTCTCCACTAGTTGAAAGCCGTCAGAAAGGAAAAAAATTGCTTCTCTGGGCAAGGAACAGAGCAGAAAAAAGTCAAAATAAAGACTCTTAAATGAACCCTGGCACCCACGGTAGAGGCAAAGGGAAAATCGTAGAAGGGAAAAAAAAAAATGGAGAATTGGACTAAGAACACTGAGAGCTTAAGCCAAAAGAATAAATTGAATGAATGATCTCTATCTATACCCTGACCTTCTTCACTGGTGCGTGTAAATAAATGGTGAGAAACTATCCAGCACTGTGCGTTTTTTAGCTGCTCTTCTGAAAGGCTTCCTATTATGCCACCATAAGTTATCAATTCCACTAGAACAGTCAAGTTCACTGCTGTTATCTGTCATTGCTAGCATCTTCTGCGCTAGGCTTGGCTCAGCCTTCCTCAGTTTCTTTCTCGAGTTTGTGTGTTTGGGAGAAGGTGTTTTGGGCTCTAGAAATTCGGCATTTGATCTATCAAAGTCATACAAGAAGAAATGGTCATTTTAATGTATTTTTCACTAGAACACCGCCTGAGAAACATTGAGGAAACACCAAAAACAGAACATGCACACACAGCGACAATATCCATGGATGAGTACCATTCTTACCTGCCACCATCCACATTTTGAGGAGTAAGAGACTCTTCCGCTTGAGGTTTACATGCTGCACAGATGTAGACATCTGGGGCAGAAAGTAATTTTACACAATCAATATGATACCACTCATCACACTGATAACAAGCGATCATGGCTTTCTCATCATAGGGCTTCCGACAGATGCAGTATAGCATACTTCGAGCTCTTAGTGACTGCACCAATCAAGAAAAATAAATAATTGATGATAATGTGAAGTATTCAGCTTTACAACAACCAAATAATTTACCTTAAGTTCCTTCTCCAAGTAAACAGGCAAATTTTCTCCCTCTGCAATAAGTTCAAACACTTTATCTAAGCTTAGAGCCCCAGAATCCAGTACTACCTGTAAAAGACAAGCAAAAATTGTAATAATATCATATAAATAATGCCAAAACAAGAAGAAAGAACATTAAAGTGGTACTGTTGAGGGAGACTTCGCTTAACCCCAAAACCCCACCCCCCCCCCCCCCCCCAAAAAAAAAAAAAAAACCAAGAAAAATCTATGTACCTTTTTGGCAACAGCTGCCCACTGCAAGCCAATGCGATTCAGTTCTATCAGCTTTTGCCTGTAGTGATCTTTGGGTGATATGTTCATTAACAGTCCCTACAAGTATTTGTAACTGGAATTAGCACCTAGAACACATTCATATAAAAAGTTCCGTTGCTAAGATTTATGTTGTAATGTGCATAATGCCAAACAGAGCAAGAAAAGTATGCACAGATTATCCATCTTAGAAGAAGCTATAAATAAAAGCAAAAAAATTCCCTGCAAAACAGAAAAATTGAGATAGAGAAAATAATAATGATGGGTAATAAATGCACAATGTCTTAATTTTTTAGCAGGAAAATATCGTTGGTTTGTCACAATACTTAAAATGGCTAATAATCTTTCTTGATAAAAAACGACATACTTCTATTACCATCAAAAAGTAAACTGGACCAGAAGGCCAGCACAGACCTAGAGGCTGATAATGAAATTAGTAAAAGGAAAAACATAACGAATATAGACCATAAAATATGTCATCCATCTCCAAGGTACCAGATGCTATTTCACAATGATATTTCAACATTGGCTAGAGAAATATGCAAAAATCACCAATTCAGGCAGAAATTGAAACGCAAATTCCAAATACAAACCTCATCAGCACCAACACAGTTCCATGCACAATTTCATATTCATTCATGCTATGGGTTCATGGCACATCCATATTTGCTCCCATCAAAATCTAACAGATTAGATATTTGTAACTATAATACTATTTTCCTAGTACTTTTTGAACTATAAAGTACTATACCCAGAATATATTTATTTAGGGTTGCTTTGAGTATGTGTGTGCACATGTGCAGGGACAAATCTCTACATTATCAGCTGATATTTTCACACAGCCGTCCCAATTTCGCAATTAAAACACCAGTAACAAACCACGAGAAGATTATTCTAGGCCAACAAAATTTCATCATGATGTGTACAAAGCTCTGAGAAGCCAAAGGCAACATACCTCTTTCAAATAATTTTGTATCTGTCCAATTGTAGGCTTCGTTAAACCCTCCAATAACTTACTAACTCTAACTCTCCACAAGTTTCTTGCTAATGCAAAGTCAAGTGCGCTATTACTTTGACAATCGAAAACTCCAGCTGCTTCTCTGGCCTGTACAGCAGAAACACCTCTAATCAGGATAATCAAGCCAGTCAGTAATTATGATATTTTCATTTTCATGGTGGCTAATGCCGTCTCTAATGACTGGAAGATGACCATTACAAATTGGGACAGAGAAAAAGAAATGCAGAATCTATGAATAAACACAAAAAGCCAAAACAAAAAGAAAACCCTCTGCGGAATACAAGAAAGAGATAGAAAGATTGAAATAAGTGCCTTCAAAGCAATAGTTAGCTTATTGGAGGTGACATAGAGATCTTTATCCAAATAACAGGATTCAAACTTCACTATATCAGTCAAGCAGGTCTTGCATGCAAGAGCTACATCCACAACTTCTTGCAGTACATCTTTTTCTTCAATCCTGTAAAAAGCAACAGCACTTGTCCAAATAAATATATGTTTGAACTTTCAAGAAAGGATCACCAAAAACCCCCAAAAAAAAAAAAAAAAATCAGATAAGCATTTACAATCTTCAGATATCACAGGAAGGGGGGAGGGGGCAAAAGAACTCAAAAAAAGCTTAGGCAAACTGTAGTTATTCTCGTATTATTCCCAAACTGGAGCTCAACAAACGTGTTATCAACACTCCCAACTAGGTCACAGAATGCAAAACATAACTAACTTCTGAATTCACTTATAGAGGGACAAGAAAACTAAGAAGACCAACATACATCATATTTCATAAATGCTAATTGTAATTAAAGGTCTAAAAAAGTGCCTCCACACCCCCCCCCCCCCAAAAAAAAAAAAGAATTATATGATTCCCTAATCCCCACGTTTCTCAAAACTTTCATGTATTTTCCTTTTTTAAAAAAATTACTCCATAAACTTTTCAAAGAAAAAGTAATGGGCGGCAAGTGAAAGATGAAAAAAATTCTTAAAGATCGACTATTGATTTGATATAGGATGCTTTTAACATGATAAGCAAACGCATAGCAGCTTACCGTCTGCAAAAAAATTCAGAATCTGAGAGAAGCTCAATCAACATTCTCAAATCAGAGCGCTTCCCTCCAAATCTCTGTTCACATGAAGAAATAAAATCAGATATACAAGTTTCTGCTATGAATTACTCCAAAAGATAATTGGGGTAACAGATGGAAATTATCAAACCAGAGGGCTGCCTCCGAACTGAGATACTGATTCACTCTCAAAATATTGGCAATAAGGACATATGTAGGCTTCTGCATGATTTCTGTCAACTTCTGTTGATCTCAGACACTGCAAATGATAGCTGTTTCATATGGAAACAATCAAAATCATGCATTTGCCAGATCAGATGAATTTGGAAGAACATGCAGCAACGCAACCAGAAATCATGATGACTCGACATGCATGTCATGGAGAAACTGATAAGTGAATCACAAACCAATGACAACTACTTCAAAGATCAGTAACAGATATTTCTAAGGTCAGAGGAATTTCCGTTTTAGATAATTGGTTTGCAGCTCAAAGTTTCCACAATATTCTTACATGAAAAGGAGCCTAATAGTAGAACCCCTGACCATTAACCTACTACGGTGACAAAAATCAAATATGAAATTGAACATAGTAACAAACACCTTACCAGTCTTTGCAAGCACAACAAATTAAGAATTCAAGCTCCTTGGAATCACTCTCACAGCACATACACGGAGTCATCGATACTGAATCATGTGGCTTGTTATATATGTACAGTGATCTATGTAAAGACTGTTTGATCTGCACAATATTAAAAAAGATTCTCAATTTACATGATAAATATCTAAACAACCATCATCTAAGCTGTAGGAAATAAAAACAATCATCTGATAAAGACCTTCTGCAAAAGACCAAGCAAAGAATTCTTATCTCCTACAGAAGTCCCTACAATTTCCCTGCAGCGTTGCTTCCAGTTTTCAACCTTATCAACTTCGGATAGAACCATCTCTAGCTCTGGACAATCAAAAGCAGCAGCTTGTCCTAGTTCCTGTTTATGATAAAATTTTCAAACAGGCAACACTAATAAACATAATGCTTGAGATGCTTAAAGAGGATTTATGCAGTAGGGGTAAGAAAAGGAATAAATAAGCATAACACATTCATGCATAATCACAGTTTATCAAGCACACAGACAGCATACCTTGAGCTGTAACATCAGAGACCAAGATTGTTGCTCACACTTGAGATTAAAGAATTGATGAACTTGCCCTTGCCACAACCTATATTACAGTTAAAACCAACAGAGCAATAAACTATGCAAAAAGTTGCTAATAATCAACAGAGACAAACCATAATGAGAAGGTATATATCTCCACACACTTCATGTTAGTCAGTTTGTCCTATAATGATCATTTATTTATAGGGCTCAACATTAGATCAAAATCCCAATGGACTTGTCTAAGAAAGATTCTCAAGTCTGACGTATAACATCACCATGCATTACATGTAGTATAAACTACATGTACTAAATACATTTGTTAGAGCATCATTTAAAGAGATCAAATAACCACCATGCAGCTACATGTCAAATTTTAGGTTAGAAAAAGATATAATGAAAAGAAAAAACATATGGAATAATCATAAAACTCACTTGTGTTTCTGAATAGCACTCGTAAGTTCACCAATCACAACCGGAAAGGAGACGTTAATTTCCTGCAAGCAGAATCCGAGAGTAAGTTCTGCATAGCATTAATTCCTTGACAAGAACAAATACAATATCTTCAGAATCAAAGTTGATGCTGCATATTCTTGAGGACCCAAAGGCACTACAGAAAACTAACATGTATAATTATAATACCTTACATCCAGCAAGAACTTCTTCAACATCACTCAGCTTATATCTTTTAAACTTACACGGAGTGGAAATGATTTCCAATGCTTTTTTAAGCCATTTAACCCCATGAATCAAAGAGTTCCGCAATATACTTGAAAAACATCTGGTAGAAAGGCCTTCTGCAACAGCCATCAAGCTCTCCACTTCCTACAAGGTAAGACAGTGTACACCTTTGTAAAATGCCAATGTGGGAGAATAGGTATTGCTTAAAACAATCAATTTGTAAAGCTGTTCTGGCAAGTTTCAAGTATCAGATGAGAAAGGAAAAGCCACCTAGAAAGAAAGGAAGAAACAAGAAGAACAGAGAGAGATTATATACACAAATTTAGGGCAATTTTATACAAATTCCCATAAAGAAGCATGGTTCTTCTATGGATTAGATTTTTAATAGGAGGAAAAACCAAAGCTTGTCTAATACAAAAATCAGGATAAAATAAGTTCATGCAAATAATTGAAAAACAAATGATCACCTCGAAAGAAGGAGAAACAGAGAGGAAAGAAAGAGCCTTCTTGCACCAATGGAGGGTAGAACATGCATTTTGAAGTTCCGCAATCTCATGGAAGTCAAAACCAAGAGACAAACCACAGTTCATAGTGGATTCCATCGATGTAATTAGCTGTTCAATTTTTGAAACAAGACTGTTGCTCAGACCATCACCAATGTCATCTGTATCAAGTAAACATCTGGCAACTTGTAGAAGAGAACAGGCATGATTTTGCCATCTCTCACAATTATTCATAACTTTTTCAAGCTCTGTTTGCTCTTCCAATGATATCTTAAGAAACTTTGACTGAGAAACTAAGTCCTGCAACATTTAGATTGACTTGTCATATTTTGTGCTCCACCCAGTTTTTGAAGACCATGCAGGAGACAACAGGAAAAAAGAAGACGCCATTAACATAAAAAGAACCTTCAAGCCCTCAAGTCTCAGCAAAGAACAGGAGGCAGGTGCTACAGGATACGCCGAAGCTAAATATAGCTCAGAATTCTTCAACCATGATTTAGCTATTGATACTGCATTCTGGACTTCATCTAGTGAAGGTAGAACCACAAATATGTCTTGTGAAGCTCTGAAAGATTTGAATTCAATGATAATAACACAAAAGGAAGTCAGCTATGGAACTCAAACTGTAAAAAGAAATAAAGAAGCATTACAAAACCAAAAAAAGAAAAGAAAAGAAAATAAGATAAGGAATGCCCAAACCTGATAATATCCTCAAATTCGCACATCTGAGCCTTGTGTATAAGAATATCTGCTGCTCTTTCCTCCCAACGCATAGCAGTGGCCAGTACTCCAGACAAATCAATGAATAATTTTTCTCTCTCAATCTGTAGTCTGGTAAACAGAAGTGCCATATAAAACTTACATGAGATGTCAAGTACAAAAAAATGAAAAACGTTCCACACACTTGATTTTTGAGATTGCATTCAGGCAAGAGAGCATACATGACAGCCTCTGCCATCACTTGCCGAATGAAGTCCAGAGGCAGTTTAGTATCACATACCTGTAACAAAGTTCCAAACATTTTATTAAATCAAATAATAAGCATCCAATAAAAGATCGAAGTGCAGATTGCCTAAACCAACAAATCATCAGATTCAATGAGTGAAAGCTAGTCACTTTTTGGGTCATCTGGAACTATCAAAACAAACAAAGACCAGAGAGAAAGGAGCACAATAAGATTCATTGTTATAACATAACCACTGCCAAGCCGAAGCTTGAAAGAAAACAATACAAGGAATTACCTTCAGAGCTTTCTCTCTGCAACGAGCCTTCTTCAGCTCAACCTCAACGAGAGGCAAGTCATCCACTGATCTCGAAGAAATAAAATAGAACCAGCATTAAGGAAACATAAAATGGAAACAAAAAATGGGGCAAAGGTGAAACTGAAACAAGGAAATTGCATATCGAAAGTAAAAAACCTTGAATACTCAAAGATGCTCCATCTTTCAAAATGCAATTTAATTCATCAATTACACTGTGCTGATCCTTCCTTTCATTAATGTTCGCCAAAATATCATTTACACGGGCAATCCATAAAATGGCATCACTATGGTATTGCTTTAGAAGCTCCAATTCCGGTATATTAACAGTCAAACCGTCCAGTTCTTGAAGCAGCAGTTCAACAGTCTGAAAAGTCAAGATTTTGAAAACTTACAACTTCTTACAACTTAACCAAAGAAAAACTCAATGAATGCTTAGAAGAGGAAGAGACAGATAAAATAGAGATCAACCAGGCTAACCTTTAGACTCATAGAACCCCTCAATGCTTCACTGCATCGAGCCCGACATGATTTGGCTTGCCCTATCATTTTTAAAAGCGTTTCTGTCTCTGGAACTTTGATTTTCAGATCCAATGCCTGTTCAACAAAACATGAAATATTAGAGCCAATGCTTTAGAAAATGTCAAACCATACAGAAGCACAGACTAAGAAATTAAGGTTACCTCTGACTCTAACTTGTAAAGAACATCAATCTCAATTGCTGCAGGACATCTGTTCCAGATACATTTTCTCACACTGTCTCTCCAGACCTAAAGAATCTCAACAATAAAATGAGACCAGTTTTATTTACTATAGTCATACCACTGACCTCCATCAAATTTAAAGCATGCATTAAATGAATGTTAAATAACCACAGCCCCCAAGACAGAAACACACACAAAAGACAAAATAAAGGATTATCACAAACAAAAAGAAATAACTCAAATTAATGCAAAAATGAGAATAATAACTAAATTGACAATTGAATATACCTTTGCAGAAGAAATTCTTTGAGATAGCTTCTCACTTTCAACTATATAAATTGGTAAGCCATTAGCTCTGGAATACAATAGCTCCAACTCAGAAATCTGGAGAGACAATGACGAAAAATAAACAATAGTTAATAAAAGGAACAGTAAAAATAAGCATCAAGATATAATTACATTGTACAAATCAATTGGGCCAGAGCACACTTCCTATCAAGTTAAACAAAATACTTCGAACTGGAATCAGTCATAAAAGAGCAGATACATACCTTTGAACATGCTGAGAGAGCAGCATTAATTTCCTGAATTAGCAACCTAGCCTCTTCTGCGTAATTCTGATTAGGAATAAAAATAAAATAGTAGAAAATTCAATGGGCAGATCAAGTGGAGAAGATGCAAGCAGAACTACATAAAGAATTTTGAAATAAGGTTCATAGCTATAAGTAAGCTGCATAAAGAATTTTGAAACAAGGTTCATAGCTATAAGTAAGCTGCATAAAGAATTTTGAAACAAGGTTCATAGCTATAGGTAAATGTCTTGATGATAGAAGAAATGATAACATTTCCTTGCAAATTACTGATCATACATCTGTGCAGCAACACTTAAAAAGTACATCTTTCTGTAGGGCATTATAACCTTCAGCATAAGATGTCCAGGCTCATTACATGGCAAAGGATCAAAACCAAGCAACTCATTAACACAATCCAGGCGCACTTTCTCTGAATCAGAACCAGGAAGAGATGACCAGTTCTTTGCTTTACAAAGGCAATCTCTTATCCCTTCTGCCCATCTCCGAGCTTCAATCAATTTGTTCACCATGTCCCTGACCTAGATACAAAACACACAATTTTTTGCTTGGTGAGCAAATTATTGTTACAAGATGTAATAAATTTATTTATTCAACTGTTCATGAGCTTCAATCAATTTCTTCAACTGTTCGTCAAACAATTGAGGGCCCAAATCTCACCGCATCCATCTCAGAACCAGCCCAAATAAATTGTTCAGCTTCCCTCAAAAGAGTGCCATAAGCATCACTAGAAAATAGGTCCTGAAGAACCTTAAGTGAACGAGAAAGCCATTGTTCGACAAGCTGAGACATGGTAACACGAACACCTTTGACCTGCATCCATTTGACATTCGTAATATAATATTCAATAATGCTATACTCACTCACGCTCAATTTGTATCCCAACTAATATGTTGTCAATTATTTATTGCCATGCGTATGGCATTCGTTGATTTTATTTTTACAAACCCAATTAATTGATGCATATAAGATGCCACAGCAATTCGGATATAACTAAGTATCCTGAATAGGTATAGCATTACTATATTAACTGTTTAAAACTCCAAAGAAATGGCTCAAATAGTTCAATCTTAACATTTCCAGAAATATTCGCTGATCAAGACACGACTTCACAACACAATTAATATCAAGAGATCACATTTATTAGAAATAAAACTTTTGTAAGCTGATATCATGATTTATAAAAAAGTAGATAATCTCCACAAATGCAAGCACCATATTATTAATAATATAATTGCTACATGTAGTCACCACAGTACATTCCCTCTATACATACCAGAGGAATTTGAAAATATGAATTCAATTAGTTTCAAAAAAAAAAAAAATCTCTCAAAGTTCCCAAAAGATAGCCTATATCTGCTAAGCAAAGGGAACTGATTAACACTTAAATAACAAAAGGATGCACAAAGAAGACTCTTGTTACATCTGCCTCTTGAAGACCAACTGGTCTCATAACTCCAATAATCCAACCACGGAAAATAGACAATTCACCAAATCTCTAAGTTCTCATTCAACTTGAATGACAAAATATCAAGAATCAACCACAGATTTCTGCTGTATGAAAGCGATCTTAATAGTGAGATGCAATGAAATATTTAAAAGAAAAATCCCAGCATGATAAAGGACAAACACTTAGCCAAATAGTAAGTACTCAATTTGTCACACTACGAACTCTCGAGACACAATAACTTAAAACCCACAAAATAAGATAACCAATCAACCAAAAGCATTATGTAAGAAAGTTGCCCATAATCGGAAACAGAAAAGAGCAAGGAAGTCATAATTAAACCTTTTTGGTCAAAGTAGTTGGCCGGTTGGAACATGAGATCTGTCTTCTTAAATTATTACTTTCTGATATCTCCTCAGAACTATTTCTATCAATGGTAAGCAACAAATCATACAGTTCTGCCAAGGTATGACGATAAAGAAGATGAAGTTTTCTGGTTTTACATTCACAAAGGTGTTCCCAGTGCTGCATAAAAGCCACATAGAATCAGCAATTGCCAAGAAGAAATTTCAACAGCAGATTTGAAATTTTAAAAAGCAGAAAAATTTTAATGAGGGCCAAAATAATTTGACTAATCTTATTTATCAGATTATTCACGAAAAGAGTAAGAATATAAGATGCAATAATAAAAACTTGAACAAAAATGTTGAACATAGAAGATTCATCAGTTTGAGATGGCATTCTGACTTCGGAAAAGAAAATGAACAAACATACAATGACGTGCCTTTTTCATCTTCAAAATTTCCAATCTACTTGGTTTCATTGAGCTAAAAATAGGAAAAAGGAACGATGAAGCCCTCATGGTTTGACAAAATGGTTGTGAAGGCCCCCTTATTTTCAGAAATAGTCGCAGAACCCCTTTTTTGTTTCGGAAATGCTAAGACCCCAAAGGTTTGGCCATAAAAGGGGTTTATGTTCCCAAACGGGATCTATGTGACAATTTCTGAAAACAAGGAACTCCCTGTGACCTTTTCGCCAAAACAACAGGAGTGTCACTGTTCTTTTCTCCTAAAACGCTGATCCTGATTGATAAATAAGGAAATCCACCAATAAGCCAATAAGTTAGGATTTCCCAACAGCACCAATAAAAGGTACAAGTAATAGTTATGGCATTCAAACTCATATTGTATGAAATCCAAGAATTTCTGGCGAGGCCCAAACTGAGAAGTGTCGCACCCCCTTGAAATGAGTACATGATCTAATGTGCACCTAACTAGTCAAGAAAGAAAAGTTTGTTTTTTTTTTTTTTAATAGATTAAGATTCAAAGAAGAAAAAAGTGTCTCTATAAAGAACAAAATTAAATTCAACTTACAGTTGTATAAAAAGTGAAAAAAGGCTGAAGCTGATAGAATTAAAGTCTTTACTTGTAAGCTAACTCAGGATCACAAACAAATTGTAAAGTCTACTCCACTACACCCACCCATGGTATAAGCAGGTGGACTAGCTGCGTTTGAAAACTTCTCCTTCTCACTAATAAAGTTTCTCAAAGTATATACTGAAAGGAATACCAGAGACAGAACATGCAGAAAATTTAAATAACCATAAAATTACTATAGTGTCTTAGCAACAAAACTCTGCTCACCTCCAAACACACAAAATCAGCTGGCCTACAACGGCAAGTGACAGCACTGAGATACAAATATTGCCGACATATAATGCATGTTGGATCCTAGAAAATCCATCAAAAGAATTTATCACAATCAATATAACCATGTTGTATGAAGCCAAGAACCAAATATAAAAACAAAAATATGGAATTACCTCCTCAGTACCCACATACTCTGGGCATTTCCTAGGGCCCATAGGAGTTGACTTGATGATGCCTTTTCTCCAAAGCCTCTCTCTCCACAGTCTTTCTTTGGTATATACTCTCAGAAATTCTCTCTTCAAATAAGGTGACGCTTTGCTATCAAGATCACTCTGTTCAAAACAAAATAATGATCAATTAGCTAGGAAAAGAACAGCAAAAGACATATGAAAACAATTCAACTAGCAGGAATCAACTGAAAATGCAAAATGCATATCTTCTTTTGTAGCAATTAGCTAGAATTATCTACGTTGACTGAAGGCAGATAAGAAGCAAACCAGATGCCCTATTAATAAGCACAAGTAGCTGATAAGCACGGCCAATTAATAGATTAAGTTCCATACACATGCACATTCCATTTTGTGCATAAAGAAGTTACGTAAGGGAAGCAAAAAAAGAAAAACAACCTCAGAGATTTTGAACTCTCCATCTAAACTGCAGAAGTATGAATAACAAGAGCATAGCATTACAGGAAAGATCTCATGGAACTTAAAATAAGCTAACTCTCCTCAATTAAACTCCACTAGCCCCTCCTAGATTAAACTCTACTTATTCCCAGTTCAAACATAAATACACCCATGTAAGGGACCCTTTGCAACAGCATTTCCATCTCTTCAACAGTTCAGTACAAAGTTTTCACATCACATTGTCAGTTTTAAAAGTTTGGCACCCTGAGGTCAACCTTCCACGGGAAAACTCTGGGAAGCAGTGTGTACTCAATTATGAGTTATCACCTATTACCGCAGTTTGGAAAGCGACTTCATATTACGCCATGTGTTGTCTATATATTCTTGAAGGCCTAAGTCTCATTTCTACTTCGTCTGTTTTTACATCCCTGAAAATATGAATGTCCTCCTCTTCAATCTTAGCTCAACTAAATCACATAAGACGGGTCAGAAAACTTACAACCTTGGCTACAACACAAAGGAGCTCCTCATGAGATAAAACCGCAGCTTTGCGATACTGCTGATACAGATCAGCTCCAAAACCACCATGAGGTAGCCAGTCAGCAGGAGCAAAATTGACAGCCTCTGCACAGTTTAAACCTGAAAAGACCAGAGAGCAAAATATTTTATCGACTGCAAGTAACTCATTAAAGAAGACAAAAGCATCCTCCTAAACCAATAATCATTAATAGAAAACATTATGGCAGTCAGCAGAGAGCAGACCAAAATTAAATCCTGCGTGGTAAGATCTGGGGAATGTGATGACAAAGTTTCCAGGCTCCTGCCAATAAAAAACACACAAAAGAGCCACATAAAAAAAATGGCATTGACTGCTGCAAAAAAGTAACACATTTTCTAAAGGCCTAGTCATTTCATAAGTTGACTAGAAAAGAAACTGTGCAATGACTATAGACAAAAAAGTACCATATAAGAAGTAAAATGGTGATCCTAAAAATACAAACCTGTAGTACACTGTAGACTGGAACGCCATTTTCTAGCAACACTGATGGATTCAACATAGTGACAAGTTGAAAGAGCAAATCAGGTTGTGCATCAAATAGATCAGGAAGGCTACTCCGCATAACCTGAAAAAAGAAAGGTTAGTGTTAGCCATGATCATTTTGTTTGGAGGGAAAAACTGTCAATCAACACTGTGGAATATGACAGTGCACAATCAAACTTTCACACTGACTTGCTCTCTTGTGCATGATAGGATGCAGCCAAAAATCAAAACATGAAATCATCATCGAAAAGAACAATCAAAATTCACTAGGTATATAAGCTCAGCCAAATGAGTGAGGAATAAAGAACCTGAATAACAATTTATTTTAAAATAGAAAGCTGAAAAGATGAATTCCAATCTGAAGAACTACCTTCTCAAAAGCACCAGCTTCACTTCCAGGGATGCTGTACCAACATTTTGGATCTCCCCTGTGCCATAAGAGCAGCAGTAATAATCAACTTTCTAACTAAATAAATTTAAAAGTTTAGCTAGCAGTACCTTCCAAGGCATAAAAGAAATATCCACCACATTGAACCACCAGAAGTATTAGAAAAAGAGAAATTGAAATTCCATTCTACCTACTTAGTGCCAGACCAATTTTTGGATATTTAAATGAAATTTAAAAAAATAAAAAATAAAAAATCATGATAATTGATGAGCAATTGAAGCACCATTTAAGGGCATGTAAAACTCCCAATGCCAATAAGTACTTAAAAGACAACTCATCTACGCTACCAAGTATCAACTTTTTTTTACAACTGAATGGTGGTAGCTGCTAAAGTACCCATTTCAGTGCATTAGTTCATTTTAACAAAAAATGAAGAGTTCCTAAGATGAAAAACTGAAAGGGAAAATAAAGCGACCAATAATGTGTTTGCTCCAAGACATCACTACCAAAAAAGTGGGGTAAATCAGCATGGCTACATACCAGTGATGATAATTCATAGAGTAAAAGCAGTGATCTTCAAAATGCCAACAAAAAGCTGAGAACAACATGCCAAGATAAAGCCAAGGCACCATAACCCCAGTAATGTTATTATGAACCATCCGGAGTATTGACCCTTTCAACTTTGGCAGGTTATTTAGATTCCATGGGCTATTACAATATCCATTCCATACATTGGCATCCACAGATTCTGGTCTATGGTCACATACACGAGGAAAACCACTTCCATAAATAGAAGTGTCCAAGTCACTGCCATACATAACTTCAACATTACCAGCTGACCCCTCCACAATTTCCCAAAACTTTTTCTCAATTTGAACACGCGGAGCAGATCCTGACCCAAACCATTTCTTTTTGGCCCGATCAGCTACTCGCCTGAAAGCTTCCACCGTATACCGCTTACCTGGCACAAAACCAAAACTATCCTTATCAGAATTCAAGCACTCTAGGCAATACCAATTCCCTGGAGGAACCTGCTTCAATGGGGGTGACAAACAATAAATGTGCCACCCCTTGTTACACCTATCGCACAAAAGCATAACTTCCCCGTGCAACCCACTTTTGCATTGCTCACAAATCTGATCAAGCTCATCCTCCTTATTAACCTTGTGAAAAACCTTAACTCTCTCCTGATCACTGTTATTCCTCCGCCTCCTTTTTGAGCTCAAAAGCTCAACCTTGTCTTCACTCTTTACATCCCCATCTAACCCCCTCTTGCAACCCTTTGTCGACTCTTTATTCAACTTATTGTAATACTTTTCATAATCATACAAATGTTTATAGTACAATTGACACAAAACGTGCTTAGCACAGTCAGAAATCTTCCTATTTGACCTAACAAACCTAAAAACCTCCCCCCACTTCTTCTCCTTCACAACTTTATCATACCCTCCAAACCTCTTCACTGCATTAAACAATTTACACAAGTCCAACTCCTCGCCTTCAAAGAACACCTTCTTATTCAACTTCTTCCCAAAATGTTCCTTCAAAAACCTACTGTATTCCAACTCAAAAGTCTTAGAATCACAAGCGGCCGACCTCGCCTGCAACTGGTGAATTGCCTGCGTTTTCGTGGGAAATGTAAAAGAACCCAAATCCAAAGCAAATGGTGGTTTCCAACTTTTAGGTGGAACAATCTTGCAAATCCCATAACGCTCAGCCTCTGCCCTAATTTTACAAATATACTCTAATGGGTCCTTAAATTCATCTTCAGTAGGATAATAAACTGGCCCGGTTGGTATACTCAATGATGCTGATTTTGATGTTGATGCCACACTCAATTTTTGCCCTAACACAGCACTAGTTCTTCCCTTCCCCATTAACAAAACCACCAATTAAACTGCTTAAGTATATGTATTTATCGACGTTTTCTTGATTTGTCAAGATAATTTAAAATATGTAAAGTACATATAAATATATTTGCAGTCTAGGGTTTTAGGCGTACCTCGTTCTTAGTGTGTAAGTTTGTTTCGTGGGAGAGTTTGTTATAGGAAAGGAAACATCAAGGTGAAAGTTGATCGTGGGGGTTTTATATCACGTATTTAGTATAACCGTATCCGGTGCGTTAATAGTCCCGAAACAGGAAAATATTTACGAAAATAGTACAGCTTTTTCTTTCTTTCAGGTTTAATGAGGGGAGAACCGGACCGGAACGAATGGCAACGGATCTTTCGATATATTTCCGATTTAGTTATTGCCCGTGATAATAACATCTCTATACCTTAGCTCCTAAGACTTCTCAAATAAAAGATAAAATTTGTGAATTATACCTGTCGTAGCGTTCTTTTAATGTGTCTTTTGATAACTGATCCACCTCTTGTCTGAAATGACTTGAATGCCCCTTAGTTTGAACCTGCGTTTATTAAATTCAAATGAGAAAAAATTAGAGTGAGAACGAATAAAAATGAGTTAGAATGAAAAATAGTGAATGAAAATAAAAATTAAAATAAATTATTTACTTAAATTGTAAGAATAAGAATCGATTGCTATAGATATATTTATTTTATCTTAAAATCAAAATTAATATGAGTTAAATTATAACAAATTACTAAAAAGTACTTAATAAATTATTGTTATAATTATTATTTTATATTTTAATTATAGTGATTATTTATTTAAAAAAATATAATTATTAAAATATTATAGTTAATAATGTATTAATATATTATTAATAATAATATAAATTAATTATATTAATTATATTATTGTGATAATATATTAATTAATTAATTATAATAATATAAATATATTAATTATTATGATTAATTATTCAAGACCTATAATTATTAATATATTTTTGTTAATAATGTATTAATATATTAATTAATAGTAATAATTATATTAATTAATTAATTATAATAATAGAAATGTATTAATTATTGTGATTATTTATACAAAAACTATAATTATTAATATATTCTTGTTAATAATTTATTAATATATTAATTAATTAATTAATAATAATAATATTTGAATTAATTGTAATAGTTATATTGATAATTATAATAAGGATAGATTAATTAATTAATTATGATAATTTATAAATTAATTATAATAATAAAATATATTAATTATTATGATTATTTATTCAAAAACTATAACTATTAATATATTCTTGTTAATAATGTGATAACATATTAATTAATAAATAATAATAACAATTTATGAATTAATTATAATAGTTATATTAATAACTATAATAGCAATATATTAGTTAATTAATAATAATTATTATTATATTTATAAATTAATTATATTAATGATTATTATGATTTTATATCTATTATTATTATTACTGTTGTTGTTGTTGTTGTAATTTTATATTAATTAATTAATTATAATAATAAAATATATTAATTTAAATATATTAATTTAAAGGAAGGACATTTTAGAAATATTAAAATTTTAACGGCAGTAAAATGAAAAATCTAAGGAATGGGAGATTGATTCTCACCTCCTCCTATGAAAATCAATCTCTCATTCCTCATTTTCAAACAATGGTTGACTCCATAATTTCGATTCTGATTTCTGTCCTATTTTTGCGAAGTAAATACCGTCAATCATTTTAATTCTAGATTTTGATTCCCTAATATGGAAAGTAAACACAACATTATATTGTTGATGGTCAATATCCAATGCCATTAGAATAATTTGGATATTTCATCCAGGTCACTTAACTAGAAATTTGTTATCTACTAATATAAATGGAGCCTGAGAAGAGTTGATAAACGAACATATCCTCATACATAATACATATCATTAAAAAATCAAAATCCAAATGCTATTACCCTGTTTGGGTCGTTCAATTGAACTGACCATGGCCTTTAAAACACACCAATTATTTTGCCAAAAAATGTGCATGGATGCCCATGCTTATAAAGCTATGACTTGGAAGTGGAGCTTCGAAGACTTTTTCAAGACTCCGTTTAGTATAATGTTTCAGATAAAGTTCCCTTAAATATAGTGTTTATAAGTAAAGTTTTTACCGATCAATAAATATATATATAGTTGTTGAATAGAAATTTTTATTAAAAATTATAAAATTACTTTAACAAATAAATTTTTTAAAAGTTATGTCATAAAAAGGAGGAAATAAGATTGTCAAATAAGTAAAACATATTTTAAGTATTGTAACATTTTAAAAAACATTTTAACCTCTACTTTCAAAGTTTAAATTTTAAGTTTTTTATTAGTAGAGGTAAAATAGCTCGAATATAGTAAAAAAATCTAGGTCTTACCTGAATATGCAAAGATCCAAAAGATTTTGATCTATATTACATTAAAAAAAAAATACAAATCCGAATGCACATGCTTCCGAAAAATTGAATACCTAGACATATATTAATTTTTAATTAAATTGAAATTACATTAAGAATTATATTGTTCAAATTAAAAAAAAAATCAAAACTATGTGGATTTATAGTGGTGTTTTTATTTGTGGTGGTTTTAAATGGAACATATGTGGATTAGAATTGTCTGTATTTATGAATTTGCTGTGGCAAACTTAGATTTATGTTTTTTTTAATGTTTGATTTATGTTGCCATATTTTTATTATAGTATTATTGTACATTATTCTGTGTGTTAAATTATCGATTATTGAATTATGATTAGATTTTATTAGGTAAATTTGTTGAATTTTAAATTATATTTGAATATAACATTATATGGATTCGAAAATCCAGAAACACTGCTTGCAAGCCACTACATTTGGATTTAAAAATATCAATGCAAATATAGATTGAGATGCACCTACATTCAATCATGATCTAAATTTTGTTATCCCTAAAATAGCTTATTTGGTCTTCACAAGTTCTACTCAAAAAAATAAAAAAGAACCTATGAAACTAAATAAATACTTATAACAATTAGATAAGTTATACTAAATAACTATAAAGGTTTCATTTGATATAGTTTTTCAAGTAGAGTTTTTGTTAGTAGAACTTTTGTAAATAGAGTTTTTACCTAAAAAATTTAGTTGTTTGGTTATCAATGAAATCTTTAATTAAAAATAATAAAATTATTTTAATAGGCAAGTTTTTTAAAGTTATGTTATGAAAAAACTATAATAAAATTATTAAATAAATATAGGATGTTTTAGATATTTTGACATTGAAAAATGATTGTTGACCTCTACTCCCAAAAACTCAAAATTTGAAGTTTTATTAATAGGAACAAAATAATAAAAAAATTTAATAAGAACTTATGTGATTAAATAAGTACTTATAACCATTATATAGCTATTTCTTTATATAAAATTATTAAAAAAGTAAAATTAAACTTACTATCGTTTAGAATAAATTAATTAGACTATAAACATATTTTTCATAATAAAACTATGATCATTAGACAATTACTTCTTTGTTGCTTCAAAATTGCTTTGATTTTATCAACAAAATTAAGTATATTATATATTACCGTTAAAACTTTAATTAAGTAGCTCATGATTTTGAAGACATTTTAATTGAGTTAAATTCATAATCATTCAATAGACATTGAGTCTATGATTGCAAAGATAAAGGTTGCCTATTATTACTACAAAATAAGGTGTCATAAAGATATTAAAGGTGTGTAAAAGCATTACTCATAATTTCGTTATGTACACAATATAATTGGGCCTAATTCTCCAACTTTAGAATTGTTCCACCTTGTTTGGTTGAGGGTCATGCATAGGCATGGCAATCAATCAAGTCGAGCTTAGGCTTGGCCAAGCGTGAGCCTAACTTGACCAAAAAAATTTAAAGCCCGACCCTAAATGAACCCAAACATTTGTGATTCGGGTGGAATCAGTATATCGAGTTTTTTTTTTTTTAGCATAATTCAATAATTTGAGCTTAAATTTGTCAATATCTTGTAATTTTATAAACATATTTCAAATTCATTGATGTTACTTTTTTATTTTTGTTCTCTTTCTAGTTACAATACTATTAATATAAAATAAGATAATAATTTTTTAATTTAAAATAGTTAACAACACAAAAGTAAAGCATACAATATAATTAATCACAAAATAATTCACAAAACAATCAAAACTAATGTCGGCGAAACATGTGTATGGCTGACGGATGCAGCAGAATGGTGATAATGTGCTGCTGGTTCATGTTGCATTGTCGTGCAGATGATTACAATAGAGATGGAGTAGGCTATAAGCGAGAGTAAGACAAATGGAGAGTGGAGATAGTTCATGGCTAATTGGATGGTCGTTGGTTGGCTGGCACGCGATAAACAGTGACAATACAGGCTGAGGAAATGGCAACTATCTTAGAGTTTTGTGAATTATGATTTTGCATCACTATGTAGGTGTATATGAGTGTGATTTACTAGAGTGAAGTGTGCATCTGTGATGTGTCTCTGCCCCGTATGTGCTTGTGATGTTGTGATGTGTGCATGTGTTTATTTATTTATTTATTCCTTTAAATCAGGTTGGGTCGGCTTAAGTCTGACCTTGACTTGAATTTTTATTACGCCTTAAAATTTTGGCCCAAGCTCAACCCGAAACCTAAATATTCGGGTCAAATTCTGAAAAATTAGGATCAAATCAATCAAGTAAAAAATTAAGTCAAGTCAAAGGAGGATCTAGTAGACTTCTCTTATATTTTGTATTGGTGCTCCCACTTAACAATTATTAATATAAATCCTAATTAAAATACTAGTACAATGAGAAGTTTTTGTCATTTAAAATTTTTAGTCCTTTTGACATCATGTCAATCTACCAACGATTTGCTCGATCTCATCTTAAGTGTAATTGATTCGTTGCTACCCAACGTAGGCTTATGTGCTATCTTGTTATGTATAAAGAAAAACAAAAGATTAGTTAACAAATAAGTGAGATAAGATATACAAAGGCAATAGGGCAGAGAGAGTACTATTTGGAGAAGAAAGACTGATATTAGTTTTAGAATTCAAAATTACTTTGGAATCCCCAATTTATTTTGAGGTGTGACAAGAACAAAGATTTTCTATAGAAAAATAGAGGCATGCCAATAACACCAGTCTTTAGATTTATTTCGAAACTTTTGCTAACCCTGTGGATATTGTTAACCTATTATCATTTAGGGCATCCAATTTCCTGTATTTACTAGCGTGATATTTCTATATTAAATGTATATACATAAAAAAATAATAAAAAGTTATCAATACAGACATATCAGCATCTTTATTTGTCGCATAATGTGCCAACAATGATAACTTGTCATTTGTTAACTTCTATTAGTGTTGTATGTCACACTACTTATTATTTTTTACTTTTATTGCAATAGCGCATTATTTTATTCTTTGAATTTTTTTTCTTCCCCTAATGTGTATTTTAATTCACTAGGTATCATAAATAATAAGCTCATTAGGAAAAAAATACATTATCGATTAGGAAAACATGCACACGTCATTGTACCTTTAATAATGAATGAGTTTTATAATATAAACTAATCATAATTATAATATCATGATGTTTTTCATTCAATTGAGGATACAACTTCTTTATAGTTTTAGGACTAGTTTGATAATATTATACCTTTTAAAATAATTATTATCAATTATATTGCAATCATAATTATATGTGAAGAGAATAAATTAAATAATTAATAAAATTTATTTTTAAAAGTACTATAAATATTAAAAGTTGAATTTTATGATTAAATTGCTATAAAAATATAAATGACTGAATTAAATTAAAATTTTATTTAATTATTTATAATCATGTATATAAAATATCTTTTATTATGTACATATAATAAATTGATAAATAAAATAAATATTTTATATTATTAAAATTATAGTTTTTATTTTGTTATCTCAATATAATTGATAACGCTACTAATATCTTTAAAGTTAATTTCTTAATTAATAAGAATAGTTTTAGATGATATATATATATATAGATATATATATATATATATATTTGGGGATATTTATGAAATTGTATTAAACATAAAAATAATTTCTTAAAATTAGATTTTAAAAAATTTATTTTTAAAACATGTGGTAGAATAAAATAACTTTACTAAAAATTAACTAAATATTAAAATTAATTTTTTAAAAACACTCACGAGTCTCCTAAAATCAACGGCTCTCGAGGGGAATTTAAAGAGCTTTTCGCATCCGCCGCAAGTTTGAAAACATTTGGAACCCGCTTGGCTTGCAATTTGAGCCAACGCATTAAGTTAAATAAATCCAAAATAAATAAACGGTTGGTGCCGTGCAGCCCGCGCTCAAGTTTCCCATTGCTTCAATTATGGCGTTCGCGGTGGCCATTTGTCTCCTTATTTCTCTTTGGTTCGCTCAAATCAAATTGATAAGACCTCCCTCATGTACCCATCTGTCCCATCGAAGCAACCACGGTTTCTCCCACAGCAAAAAGAAAGTGGGAAAAAAAAAAAACACAATTGTTCAAAAAGTGATTTCAATATTTTGGTAAATGGGCATCGAAAAAGTAACATAAATGATAGAATCGACACACAAATTATTACACTTTAATTTCACCATCTTTATATCTTATCATTCTTATGGTAGTGTGGACGATAGTATAATCGGATGTTTCCTCGGTGGGCTTAAAACACCAACGAATACAATAAATGGGAATCCGATAATGAAATAGGAAGACATGTCGGTGGAAATTAAGAAAGCTAAAGACAGAAACAACACGCGCACACGGCACACGAGATTTCAAGATTAGGAAATCTGTAATTGTCCTTTATTTATTTTTTCCCCATTTCCGTATAAAACAAAAAATTATTTACCAGATAATAACATCTAAACACCAAATTTTCAATGTTTAAGTGATAAATTAATTAGTCAATCTGTATCGAATAAACCGTAACTCCATCCAAATAACATAAATACGTTCGAATATTTTTTTTTCTATTTTAGAAAATACCAAGGACGTTGAGCTACATTTTTGTAAGTAACAAAATTTGCACGGTAATAATCTAATTTTCGATATTGAGGGGGTTTCAGTCACGAAGTAGGGAACCTATTTATATATATTTTAAAAATATAGAAAGAAAGTAATATTTATATGGGCGCCGTTATTAAGTATAGGTATGAAATAAATTAGACGATTAAAAAAAATATAAATTTTAATATACAGTACAAAATATTATTTTATGTAATTTTCTTGTTTTAAAACTCATATGTTAATTTGTTAAAGTAACGGACCCTCGCTATAAAAATAATCTTTATATATATATTATATATATAAAAGATTAAAAATAATATGTCGATAAAAAATTTCCACATCTCTCCGTCTTTCTTTCTTGCTTCTCCCCTGAAATTGGCTTAAGCAAAAGAAGAAGAGAAGGGGGAAAAAAACAAAAAAATTCTAGCAGTTCCAGAACCAGCAGAAAAGTGAAAAAAAATAGTCAACATTTTGTTAACACTTATTTTGACCAAATCGAGAACGAGGAATCACTTTGGTTTATTTCAAGTTCTCGAGCTCGCTTTCCTTTTTCATGTTTGTACTTGCCGTGGAAGAGGCTTGTAAGTTGACTCGACTCAAAAGGTCTTTTGTTTTTGTTTAAAATTCTTTGTTTGGTTGCTGAGACGCTGAATAAAGGAAACAAAAGTAGTTTGCTGATTCTTTTGCTTTGTGTTTTTGACCTTCTCCGTTGTTTTTATGGAAAGTCCTGCTGAATTAAGTGATAGTTTCTTTGTTTTAGTTTTATTAGTAGACGATTAAATGGCGTAGCAAATAAGATTCTGACTATTGTTATCTTCCTTTTTGTAGTTCTAAATTAACTATATGTAATATTCACAGGTTGAATTTTGGCTGCTGGGTTTGCACATCTGTCTTCAGTTATGGTGTCAATGATTGAGTCTTTAACTTTGGTACCATGAAATTGCTGGTGTGTAGAACGTCTGAACAAAACTGCTGTTTTGAAGTTTGAGGGTTATAGGGGTTGCCATTTAATTTTTGGTATTGGAATGGGCTGTGAGTGTTCAAAGCTCTCTGTGTGTTGCTCAGGTTCGGAGTATGGTGAAGCCGCACCTGAGGCTCAAGATGTTGGTAAGTGATGTGGAGTCTTATTATTATTATTATTATTTTCCTTCTCTCTCTCTCTCCCCCTTACTTATGGAAAGTGGCTTTCAATGTGTAAATGGTTTGTGGTTTTGCAGAAAATGAGGAGAAACCAGGAGTTGATAATGTGCCCGAATTCTGTGAATACTCTATCGAGACACTAAGGATGGCTACTTCTGGATTTGCTGTGGAAAATATAGTTTCTGAACATGGAGAAAAGGCACCAAATGTGGTTTATAAGGGAAAGTTGGAGAATCAAATTCGGATTGCTGTTAAGCGATTTAATAGGTCAGCATGGCCTGATGCCCGACAGTTCTTGGTAAGTTTATCTTCCTTTTGTCCAGCATTCTTACTAATTTTATTCTTTTGGGTAACTCAATGGACTCATGTCTAAATGACTATAGTGGTCGAATAGATACTTTTTTCTGCTGGAGGCATATCATAGTCTGTTGAAAAAGGGTTTTCTCATTATCACCAGCATCATTGGAAAAAAAAAAAATCTCTGTAAAAGTTACATGGTCCATGGCATTGGCTTGCTTCATCTTTCTTTCGGTTTAGCATATAAATGGTTTATGATGCCAATATTTCCCTAATTTTTCTTTTTTTCTTTCGGGGTCACTGCAATTTGAGAACTATTTGCTGTTTAACTTTGACATTCTGCTACTGTAGGAAGAAGCAAGAGCCGTTGGCCAGCTTCGAAACAGAAGTTTGGCAAATTTACTCGGTTGTTGCTGTGAAGGTGATGAAAGATTACTTGTGGCAGAATACATGCCCAATGATACGCTGGCAAAGCACCTATTTCATTGTAAGTTTGGTTTTAATCGCTTCTATGAGCAGTTTCATTTTGTTGGCAGTCATTTTTATGTTTCAAATACTGTCTTACAAGTTTCATTGCTTGACATTTAGTAACAATTTTTCAGGGGAAACACAACCTATGAAATGGGCTATGCGACTAAGGGTGGCCTTACATATTGCAGAAGCTCTAGAATATTGTACAAGCAAGGAACGTGCTCTATATCATGATCTAAATGCTTATAGAATTGTTTTTGATGATGTATGTATGCTACTTCTGTCAAATTCATTGTCTGTTTTCATAGTTGGGATTTAGCTTATCTCATATTGTTTCTCAGGATGGGAACCCTAGACTTTCATGCTTTGGTCTGATGAAGAACAGCAGAGATGGAAGAAGCTACAGTACTAACTTGGCTTTCACTCCTCCTGAGTACCTCCGAACAGGTAAGATATAAGTGGACACCATTCTTCTTTTAATCATTCATGATCCATCTTGACTTATGGTATATCTATGATACTGGCTTTTGAATCCTATGTTGTAAAGTCTGCTGATCAAAGTTGTCAAATGCATTTTCTGGTTTTTCTTATTGTTATTTTATATAAAAAATACATGACCTTGAAGCCAAAGTCTGTGAATTGCTTGTGTTATATTTTTTGGGTAGAAATACAACGTTATTGTGACTAGGATTTGGGCTGGATGTTGATAGACGTCGTCAGTAGACACTTTCTCTATCTCTGCCCTCATATGCTCTTACGCCTTTGTTTTTGCCTTGATTCTGATTCTTCTTACTGTCTGCTGCAGAAGATTGTTGTAAAAATAGTTAGTAGAAACAAATTGTTTATCTCTGTCAATGGTATTTTCATCTTTTATGGATATATGTTGATTGACACATAGATTTGAATATCTGTTTGGGGTGCCTCTCCTACACGGAAATTCTGTTGTTAAATTAAAGTTTTCATGTAACTGTTAGACTTAACTGGTCAAAGGGTGATGGTGTTGAATTCTCACACTTTAATGATTGTTTTACCGCATGCAATTTGATGGATGCGTGTGCATATCCATTCTAATAACTTTGGATGTGAAGATTTCCTTTTGATTGTGTTCTACCTGAATATATCCTTTATCCTATTCTTTCTGTAGGAAGAGTAACACCTGAAAGTGTTATGTATAGTTTCGGTACCTTGTTGCTGGACCTTCTCAGTGGGAAACATATTCCTCCCAGTCATGTAAGTTCTTTTCTTGGTTAGGCCCTTGGACATGAAGTCTTTTTTTTCTTTTTTTCTCTTTTCTTTTTTTTTGGGATAAGAAACTGGAAAATTTATTAATGAAGAAAATATATTAATAAGAACTGATAATGTATTAGTAAGACCCCTGGACATACTTTATAATTTTCCTTTTCTTTCTTTCTGTTCTTTTATATTCCTTTTAGGGGCACTGACATGACATTTACTGTTTATTATGCAATTCTTGTATTATGAATTGTTTTGCATGTTAAATCTTTCAGCATGAGAAATTTAATTTTTTTTTTCTATTTTCCATTCTTTTTTGGTGCCATTCTGCAGTGGCATAGTCAGACTTTAGAGAGAGTAGGGGCAAATTTAGTTTACTTAAAAAATTTGATTTTACTCAAAAGTGTTTTTAAATAATTTTGGATTTAGCATACCCATTAAAAATGATTTTGACGATGAGAATATAATTTTGAGAATACTTTTTTATACATCACTCAAAGCTTTTTTTTGGGGTTGGGGGTTTTGGGGGGGTGATAAAAAGTTTTAGTGAGGGCAAAATAAAATTTTTGGTAAAATTTCAAAAATGCGTTTGAAAAATTAGGATCCTTGTGGGAATTCGGAATGCCATTGGAAACGTTTTTTTTTTTTTTTTTTGTGGGAGGAAAAATTTATGATTTGCATGATTGAGCTTCTGACTGAAAACATAGTTATCTTTGTTTTTGTGGAAATGGCTCAAATCATACAATTATTTATGAAATTAACTTCACTTGGGGATTGCCTTCGAATGGTAAACAATTGTAAGAATATATTTGAGTAGCATCATGACTGAAAGAGTGGAGCTTCAAATTCGTCTTAAATGAGTTGTTTCTACAATCCAACCACTGGTGGGTGATTTTTAGCGTTTAATAGTTATGTTTTCTTTGAGGTTATAACTTGCTAATCAACAGCTAATGCACTTCCTTTTTCACCTGGAATATAATAAAAGCTAATAGTCACCAAATGAATTTTCTAATTGATGGTGTGCTTTGTTTCTCATTGTACCATGTAGACTACCAGCCTGATCATGTTCAAAAGCTCATGCTGGCAGTAGGTCTTACCTTAAATCAGCTATGAAGATAATTTACAGTGGAAAGAGAAGTACTTTCTATTTCTTTCAAGAGTCACTCTCAGAACTGTTAACTTGGGAGCAGTTGTTCTTCTTTTCATTTTTGGGGTGGGAAATTGAAGCAAAGTCTGGTATTAGAATGACACTGAGGGAAGCAGAAAGATATATTAATTGCTAAGGAGCTCCATAACCTATATGTACATCATCAAAGAGAATGTCCTGGTGTACAAGCACAACTTTTCCAGAACTTTGTCTAGAGAGGACTTATTCCAATGGCTCTTACCATTGATTTGAGTGCAAGTCGATTAGAAATTCTAGAAGCTATTTGTCTGTGACATCAATCTATGATGGGATTCCTGACGATAACCTTTTATCTCCATTACATGAATCTTATAATGGTTGTGTTGCTTGGCTTTTCATCTGAGCATAAATGACTATAATGTCCATTTACGTTGTTTCTTTCAGGCATTGGACCTAATACGAGATAGGAATATTCAGACACTGACAGATTCTTGTTTGGAAGGCCAATTTTCTAGTGATGAAGGAACTGAGTTAGTGCGTCTGGCCTCAAGATGTTTACAGAACGAGCCCCGAGAACGACCAAATCCAAGGTCATTAGTTACTGCTTTGGTTCCGCTTCAGAAGGATGCCGAGGTTAGTTGTTTTCTTTTCTTGAGTCAATTCACATATGCTTTGTTAAGACTTCATATATCCTATCCTTCCAGATACAGCAACCAGCTAGCCTGTGTTTCATAAGGCCTCCAGAATCATTAAGATGAGGAAGTATGGCCCATTGTTGCTAAAAATTGTGACTTAATGCCGGTTGGAAAATTTTTTTTATATGTACTTTGTCATCTGTTTGTGGGGTCTGTGTTGATTAGACATTGTAGGCAGTTGGGTAATGTTATGAGTCACTTCTTGGTTCCTAGACCATATTATCATACCCCAGAAACTAACAAGCATAATATGTGACTCTGTTTGCTTGCATAGTCTTTTCTGAGTCTGACAAATTTGATGATAACTTTTTATGTACTGGAATGATCCCTCTGCAGGTTCCTTCGCATGTTCTAATGGGTATACCACATGGTGCTGCAGCTTTACCTCTCTCTCCCCTAGGTGATGCTTGCTTAAGAATGGATTTGACTGCCATTCATGAGATCTTGGAAAAGCTTGGGTACAAAGATGATGAGGGTGCTGCTACAGAGGTTTGTTTTTGATATATGAAAATGGAACAATAACCAAATGCATTTAATAGATTTTAAGTGCTTGTTTTCCACTATTAGGCATTATATTTTAGGTGTTTTAAGGGTTTGATTGTGTTAATCAGATAACTCATTTTGTTTCATGTCATTGATTTCTCTTATCATACAAATAGACCTTTTCCCTACTGATTACATTTTATTCCTTTTTGCAGCTTTCTTTTCAGATGTGGACCAACCAGATGCAAGAAACATTAAATTCAAAGAAAAAGGGTGATGTTGCTTTTAGACACAAAGATTTTAGAGCTGCCATTGAATGTTATACACAGGTTAGATCTCCAATCAGTATAGGTCTAAAATCATCCAGATCTTTTTGTTGGATACTTGAAATATCATATATGTACGTGCATGAATAAAGACTGTCATAGAATTATTTCAAGATTTATTTTCCGAAGTTGCTGAATTGCCTTTGATATGCTTCCATCATTGCATAATTATTTATCTTCCTCCTCTTTTTAGCTCCACTTGTTGAAGTACAAAACTTTAACATACGTGTCTTCTTGAGTCAAAATGAGTTTGTAAATTGTAGTGAAAGTTGCAGTTTCTTGAAATTAAAATAGAAGAAAAAGATTTTGTCTTTTTAACAATGTTTTTAGAACACAATGCTGTGTCTGCAGAATGCAGTTGCATGTTGTTGTAATAAAGAAAATCTTGGGCAATTAAAGATTTTATTTATTTTTTTGAAATAGCCTAATTATAATAATTCCAACTGGTGAGTTGACAGTTTGTTATCTATGTAGTTCATTGATGTTGGAACAATGGTTTCCCCAACAGCCTTTGCACGTCGAAGTCTATCCTATCTCATGAGCGACATGCCACAGGAAGCTCTCAATGATGCAACACAAGCCCAGGTGATATCTCCTGTTTGGCATATTGCAGCATACTTACAAGCTGCCGCACTTTTTGCACTGGGAAAGGAGAATGAGGCACAGGCAGCTCTTAGAGAGGCTTCCATCCTTGAGAATAAAAAGAGTGCAAATGCTTGAGATTTGAGAATGATATGATGAAGTCACAATATGAGTGCATATGCATGATTCTCAATCTCAAGACAGAGACCAAAGCTTTTCTGGACTTTAAGCCCTGGAGTGATTGAGCACCAGATGATTTCGATTGATTGATTGTATTCCTGGTTGGTTGGTGGTTGGTGGTTGGTGGTCGGTGGATAATCTGCAGCATTCTCTTCAAAAATAGTGGATATGGTCGGGTTTGGTTAGTTTTTATCTGGGATGGTTGGGACACTGCCAATTATTCATCGAAACATAAATTTGTTTTTACTGACAATTTTGAATACAAATTGGAAATAATTAAAGACACAATTCGGATAACATGTTTGTAGAGGTTTAGAGTTTTTTCATGGTGGCGTTCGATTTGAAGAGTGAACAGTGAATTTATTGTGTAATTTATGTAAAGTGCTGTCGTTATAGCCGGGGTGATTGTTTGTATGTTATTGTCCTCTTCATTAATATATATATGTATTTTTATGCTTTGTACTTTCCAATGGAGTGGCTATCAATTGCGTAGTGTAATGTATTCGTTTTTTTTTTTTTTTTTATCCCAATGTTCAATTAATAAAAAAGTAGGGACTTTCAGCAGGTGTTTTTCTAAAGGTTTACTGACTACATTTGATTTTAAGCGCCCCATGGTGATCAGGGCTTATCTCAAGAATTTTATGCACAAATCCAATCAGATGCCTCTGCTCGCACCAAACGAAGAAACCACCAAAAACTATCTGATAGTGATTTCCGTAGAGATTGCCGCAATCCAACCGTCCTTGAGCTAGTGACTGTACTGTGGAACTTCAGCGTTTCTAGTTTTTCATGTAGACTTGAGTACGACCAATTCATGGAATTAATGAGATTAAGAAGCATTCTTTTAAGCTTTTTGGCCATAACTCTGCATTGTCTGTTCAAGTATCACGCATTTCTGGATATAAATCAAACTGTATATATTTCACCGACGATTATATTTGGTTTGAATAAGGAGGTGGCAGGGATATGAGACTTCATGATACGGAAGATGGTAGTATTGCCCTACATTTTGGACTTAGAGGCGATTCCTAAGATTTTCTTTCTAAACTGCGTTTTGATCATTAGATCCAGACTGAAATTTGACATTTGGTTTGGATTACCCTTGTTTTTAGTTTTTTAACTAGCATACTGGCATGTTTGTTTGTGATTTCTTTGATTTTATTAATGCATTGGGAACCTAAGTTGGAATAGATTAGTATTAATTCTGTTTCAATAGAGTTTTTAAATGCAATTAAATTATGTAGCATTGAAGATAATTCATATTTTACTTAATTAATCTCATGACACATCTCTTTTTTCGGGAGAATGTGAAATATCTCTTTACTAACATAAAATTAGAAGTCTCTGGTAACGTATTGTTATTTTGAGTATTTACTCAACTACTTTGTTCAGTGATGTTAAGTATTCTTGCGACTTAATCATAACTCATCAGTTTATCATATCAACTGACTTGTTCTTTTGTTTTCTTATCTGAAAATTCTGAAAGAGTTCAGTCTCTTTCATCTTTTATTTAAGAATATCAATATTTATTATACAATATTTAAGTTATGATAAACCGTAACTTAGAGGCCTCCTTAATATATATGAAGTAATAATCGTTATATACATTATTAGTTACTTAAGTTAAATCAATATATCACTTTATTGAAATTTATTAAGTCAGATCTATCCTCATTTAAGTTCATTAGGGGAAAAAAATCCTCAATTTTCACTTGTTGAAGGTGAGATTTTCGTTTGACTAAAGATGACTTCTCAATTAAGTTAACGCAACGTAGTTTTATATGTAAATCTTTTCAGTAGTCACGACGATTCTAGGAACAATGCCTTTCATTTTCCATGGCAACCGTTTTCAGCAAAAATTAAATTTTCTTCGTGACTAAGGGTCAATAACTCACGTATCGTTGAATTCAAATGAAATCAGCCAATTAACGGAGAGATTTTAGGATAGATCATAGCTGCTTCGTCTAATTAATGTTCGTATGTCATGTGTGTATTCATAATTAAGAGTAATAATAATATTTTAAAAAATCACTATATAATTAATAATTATATTTAATTAAACTACACATGATATATATGCATTAATTGGGTGTAGCATCTCTTATATTCTCTATAATTTATTATGATATGAGATATTGTTGCAATGATATATTTTCTAGTGGAATTTGTAGTATATTGTTATTACTCTTAAATATATTGTTCTTACAGCCTACAAAACAATGAGCTCTTTGGATTCAAAAACAATTTCGAATTTGTAGTGCATTTATCAATCAATAATTAAAATATGATAAATTCATAATAAACTAGAATTGAAATAGAAAATGAGGATTAAAAAAATTATTTAATTTTAGCAAGGAATCATAATCGAAATTTTTATCTTGGAATTAGGATGAATGGTTACAAGTTATAAAACTGACCTTAGTTAGTTATTATCATTATTTATTGTAATAATTATGATTAATAATAATAATAATACTAGTAGTAATGGTAGTAGTAATTACTATTTCAAAATTATTTCACAATAGTAATAACTATAATTATTATTTATGATCATCATCATCATAATTAAAAAAAAGATAAAAAGAATTTTTAATTTTTGTTGTAGGTACAAGTGTCAATTTAATTCTCTTTCTTATTTCTCATTCTTATTTAAATGGAAATAAGATTCCCATTTTACATTTCTAAATTTTTAAGGCTACTTAAATTCCATTTATATTTCCCTTGTTTATTTTAAAACTACATAAATTAATAAATCTCATTCCCTTATTCCCATCTAATCAGTAAACACAACATTTTGCTTTATAATTACCACATCATTTCATGCTAGTCGAGACTATTATATTTATGTAAGTAGTTATAATAATTTTAGGGTGTATTTGATATTGAAGTATTGTATCTTTTAAATTACAGTTATTGTGAAAAAAATTAAAATAATAAAATAAAAGTTAATAATATATAATAAAAATAAAATTTAAATAATAATTTTGATGAAATTATTAAAAATATAATAAATTTTCTATTATATAATTAAAAAATCACATTAATATAATTTTTAAATTATAATAATTAGTATTTAATAAATGTTTTACTGTTATAACTTAAAAACTACGACTGTCCAACTTTAATCCAAAATACATCCTTAATTAGCACCTGGCCGATATAATACCGATTTATTCAGCTTGATTTTCTAACTAGAAATTATATACTTTTTCAATTAGTTTTACATGCAGAAGTTGACCTTTCGAGGCAACACCTAGGCATCTAAGCTTTGAGTGACATGATATTTTTTATATATTTTAAAATTTATCTAAACTTATAGATATTATAAACTTTTTTTTTTTTTTTGGCTAAAGTTCTATTAGCCCCGGAAAAAAGAAAAGAAAAGAAAAGAAAATAAATTCCAGTGCATCCGCTTCACCGAAAAGTGACAAGAAAACCAGGGCATGAAAAAACGATATTAAAATCAAGATTTACCATAAAATTAATTTGACCCAACCCATCATCACTTAGTTTTCTTTTTCATACTTGTACGGATGGTTTTGACGGATGTCAGATCGGAAGCGATCGATCGTCAGAAAACTAGCACGACACTGTTTCGTATCTGTGAGCTTGGCTGTTGTGGGGAAAGTGATACCTCCTTTGCTGTCAAAGGTTTTGTTTACATGCACAGCATAGACTAGTTTTGGACTTTGAAGAGGAAGTGATGAAATGAGAGGGATTTTATTTCAGAATTATTGAGAAGAGAGACAGGCACAAAGTGACGCACCAGTTAATGTATCAGGTTATTACATTCACATGAGGAAATTAGGGTAAAACTGTAACTTCATAAAGATAGTATGGAACTCGTACACCTTCATTTTCTTAATTATCTAGCTATGTAATGTAATCAAGAGTATTCTCTTCTTTAATTTCTTAATTATCTGGCTATAACATTACTAACTCGAGCCACATGGTCATAGCTGTTGACTGGAAGTGGCAAATTAGCAAGCCGCATGCAGATGGATTCAGATACAATCTCTTTTCGTATTAACATAAATTATTTGTCGCACTTGTTTTCTGATTATTGCTCAAGTCTTTGGTTACATGCATGTTAAATTTATGCCTCCCTCTAAAAAAATGATCACCCTCTTAATAAATAAATACTGATAAGAGAGTACCAGTCTCAGCTTTAAAAAGGAATGGACATTCTAGTAGTATTATAGCGTGATCAGATGGTGTTGATAATGCTGATAAAAGAGTACCATTCCAGGTAAATTATTTGTCATCTGAAATTATGCAAGTAAAATATAACGACTGGGACATTTGACATGGTTTCTTTGCACATTACTTTATTATATGTGAATTAAGCTACCTCGTTGCTATTCCGTTTATTGATAATAATATATATGCATGCAAGACTAAAGACTCTGAATATATATATTTAATTATGAGATTGACTCTTTGACATTGACACGTACTTCTTTAATTTAATTAACATTGAGATTAAACTTTATTGAATTTTCTTAAAAAGTGTCTTATCATCAAGCCCTTTTATTACATCTGATTATACATTAATGATTATCTATGAAGTTGAAACAAGATAATTGGCATATTTTACCCGATGATAGAGCTTGGGCCACAATCGAGACAAGCGCAGGGATTTGTGAATATGTTAAGCGCTATGGCAATAACTTTACTGCGGTCGGTCAATTCCCTTGTCCAACTAGTTGTTTGTGAATTGTGATATGAGTGCTGAATCTGATGACCCATTGTGGCACATCAAGATAAGCACAATTACCAGATGTATTGGTTGAGCGTTTGTCAGGACTGTGGTAGTATCAGCAGAAACATTGTTTATTGTTAGACGGCAAGGAAGTCAAAGCACTGTAAAATACAAAGCAAACCTGTGCAACTACTGCATTCCAGCTTCTTCGAGTGGAACCAATCAGTGCTTATACGCGGACGGAGGTCAAAGACTTTGGCTAAGTACAAATCTTTTTAGGTTTCAATTCTTCAGTTTCTAGTGAATCTAATATTTCAGAAGTTAAGCTTAATTGTATATACTTCGCCGATGATTGTCAGGAGGTTTGCTGGTTCGTGCAAAAGGGAGGCGTCAGATCAGATACCCACATTCATAATATTCAAGATGATCTTTTTATTCGACATTCTTGGGGTATCTCATGCAGCGGTCTTAATCCTCCAATGTGGATTTATCAAAGTTTTAATTAGTTTTGCTTTTACTTTTTAGTTCTTTTGAGACTTCCCCCACCCCCCCCCTCCCCCACAAAAAAAATGGATTGGATTGTTTGTTCTCCTATTTATTTCGTTGGGGTAACGCGAATTTTCTTGTAACAATCTGCTTAAAAAGAAAGCTTCTTTAGATAACGCGAATTTTCTTGTCATATGAGGTTCTCATAATTCTTAGTAAATATAGTAAATGTCACTTTCAGGTCAACTAATTTTACTACCACGTAAATCTGGGAAGAAATTTGCAGCTTCTACCTGGACCAACCAGAAATATTTGGTTACAAAACTTCGCATTGATTCAACTCTATTCTTAGTACACCTTTTCTGTATGATTCCCAAAATGTATCAACCTATAATCACCTACCTTTTATACACCGTGTAATTCACCCCCTCCATCCATTAATCCATTGCATTTTATTACCTTAAATCCATGTTAGCTATTACAAGAAAAGTTGAACTTATATATCATTTTTGCAGCACTATTCTATCTTTTACTAATATAAACAAGAACTAGAGCTCCCCTGGTCTCTCTGTGGATATAATTTTAATTTTGTAACTTAAATTACCCTAAGAGATCAGGTTTCTTTTCTTGTTTCTGAAAAAACAATTCAAGAAAAAAAAAAAAAGGGAAAATGGCATTTTGCGGGACTCAAGAGAAATGCAAGGCTTGTGATAAGACTGTTCACATCATTGATATGGTAACAGCTGATGGAATTTCTTATCATAAGACATGTTTCAAATGCACTCACTGCAATGGGAAACTTGTGGTATTAATCGTCATTCTGTTTTATCTCTCTCTCTTAATTTTTTTTCACTCTTTTCTTTATATCATTATATTGTCAAAACGAAATAAACAAAAGCACTGATGAGTGGTATGTTTTTGTCGTAGATGGGCAACTTTTCGTCAATGGAAGGAGTCCTGTACTGCAAGCCTCATTTTGAGCAGCTCTTCAAGGAGACTGGCAGTTTCAGCAACAAACTCAAACGTGAGATCAGTAAATATTGATATAAATATGTATCATAAAAACTCTCCTTTCCGATTCTTTTATGCCTGTCTATTTCATAATTGATTCTCCCACGTTCTTAAAATTTTGGGCTAATATGTTGCTCCTCTAATGCCTTTTCAGCTGCCAAAAAGAATGGACTGGTAATTCGAAATCAACCCCTTTCCTCCGAGCTCCATTTCACTTGCCAACATTTTGGTGTCTATTTCTGTTTGCAATTCAATTTCATATAATTTTCTTATCTGCAGACAAGGACTCCCAGCAAATTTTCCACCATGTTCTCTGGCACCCAAGACAAATGTACATCTTGCAAGAAAACCGTGTACCCACTGGAGAAGGTTGGTGTTTGGTATTCGATTCCAAATAAAGTTCTGTTCTTAATCTGTGATCAAACTCATAATGAGGCACTTATTGAAACAGGTGACAGTGGAGGGAGAATCGTTCCATAAGACGTGCTTCAGGTGTTCTCACGGGGGTTGTTTGCTGACAACATCGTCGTATGCTGCTTTGGATGGAATCCTTTATTGCAAGTCCCACTTTGCTCAGCTCTTCAAGGAGAAGGGCTGCTACAATTATCTCACCAAGACCGCTTCACTGAAGAAAATTGCGGCAGCCGCAACAGACCAAAATCCCGAAGCAGAAGCAGAAGCAACGGAAGCAAGAGAACACAACTTATCAGAAGTGGAACCAGAAGCCAACGCTGATTCATAGTCCGCTATCTTCTGCAGGAACACGAGGCTATATAAAGCGGGTTACTTTTTGCCTTGTTACATTTTCGTTACTGTGAAGAAGTTGTTTCACGACTGATCAATCTACATTCTCATCATCAGGGCATCATGCTACCGAGATTTTTACTTCATATTGCTATATCAGAGAGAATATAGTTTGTTTCTTTCTCTTGTATGTAGCAAATTACAGCTTTCTCTTTATAAGTGGCCGAATTTGAACAAGCTCAAGGATCTTACAGGTATCTCATGGAAATTGATAGTTGATTCATCAATTGCAATCAAGGTTAGATCATTTTAATTTACAGCTAGCTGAAGAAAGAAGGCAAATTAAATAGACCAACTGCTCAAGTTTGTAATGCTACAGGATTATTTTCTGAAAATGAAAATATTTGCTAATATTAAGAATCCGACTTGAAATGAATCTGGAAATCAACACATGAGATTTTAAACCCAACAGGGGATAGAAGAGTGAAAACAACATCAAATGTAATATCTTAATACTTAATTAATCACATAGTCGTAATTTAAAATATTTCATTTAAGTTTTCCTAAATTTTTAAAAATTTTATGCTGCTTATATTTTAATGTTAGTATGTTATTAAAATTTTATTTTTTAATTTATTAATTATGAATCATATGTGTGAAATTTACTGAGGAGAAGATTAGACATACGATCTTTATATTTATAATGAATGAGATAAAAAGGTAAACCAAATAAATAAAACTTTTGACTTCCTAGAAGTCACCTAGATCATAAACTAAAGAGTCAAAGCTGAAAAGATAAAAGTTATTCAAACCATTAGTAAGATAATTAACTATTATTATTAAAAAAAAAGTCTTAACTATAGCAAAATTATATAATACAATGATTAAAATTAGAGTATTAATAATGTGATAGACATAAATTTTATAAATTATATATAAAACTAGTATATGGAATGGAAAACAAGTAAACTCAAACAAGATTATTAATTATTAAAAAAATTAATATGGTTTCTAAATAATTTAGTTGAAAATATTTTATTCATTTACTCTCAATAAACAAAGAACAAATTGCTCATCAGTTGAAGTAAAAAAATTGTATTGAAAACAAGTGGAGCAAATTTTTATTGAGTTGGTTTAACCATAAATTCTAAATTCATTTTAAGATATTTATGAATTTTTCTTCTTATTTTCTATAACAGTATTTATGTATTTTGGATAAAGTCAAAATAAAATAAAAAATATTCTTATATTACTGAGCACACATATGATGTATTTATAAAAATAGATATAATTTTGAGTTTTATGTATATTTTATGTAGTTCTAAATCTTGTCACTTATGTGTACTATGAGACAACTTGGAATTATTGTAAAGAAATTGCAAAATGATGCAAAATAAATTTATCTTCCAATAACTTTGAAAAACATTGAAGTAGTAGTATTGTTCAAACACAATATGTATTACATAAATGCAAAAATAATATTGTTCAATTTAAATAAACACAAAATTAGCATTATTTAACTTAAATACAAAATCAATAGATATATAATAAGTCAACATTTTAATGACTTTTTATTTTACATTTGTAAGTTTATTTTTAATTTTTTCAATAACCCTTACTTCATATATTTTAGGCATAATCTATAAAATTTATTTTACAATTAATGTTGATTTATTAGTTTTATATTATATTTATAAGTTTTTATTTTACTTATCAATAATATATTAATCTATCAATTTATACTAGTTTTCTTGTCTTATTTTTTATTTACAAATCTTATATTCAATTTCTAAAATATGTTTTTATTTAACAATTAATGTTGATTGACTACTTTTATATTGTATTTGTAAGTTTTTGATTTGTTTATTAGTAACACATTAATTTATCAATTTTATATCGATATACTTGTTTTATCTTACATTTATAGGTCTTATGTTCTATTTTTAAAATTATTTAGTTTTTACTTATTGTTGATTTATTAATTTTATATTAGTTTATTTATTTTACCTTCCATTTATCAATCTTCTATTTAATTTTCAAAATTTATGTTTTATTTAATAGCTAATGTTGATTAACTACTTTTATGTTATATTTGTGAGTTTTTCTTTTGTTTACTAATACCACTTCGATTTACTAATTTTATATTAATTTACTTATTTTACTTTCTATTTATAGGTCCTATATTTTATTTCTAAAATTTATATTTTAATATTCATTTAATATCGACTTATTAGTTTTATGTCATATTTATAAGTTTTGATTTTATTTATTAGCAATATATAAATTTATTAATTTTATTCTAATTTACTTTTCTTACCTTCTATTGATAAGTATTATCTTTAATTTTAAAATTTATATTTTATTTTACAATTAATGTTGATTTAAAAGATTTATATCTAATTCACAGATTATATTTAATTATATTTTATTAATATAATTTATATTTAATTATAATATCGATGCTGTGACTTTAATGTAGTTTAATTTACTAAATAAATAATAAATTAATTACTATAAATTATACTTAAATTTATGGAAACCGACATAAGTAAATAGTACGACTTGATTTATCATTTGGATGCTGCATCGTTTATCATTCTTTCAGTAAAACGAGACTTCCATAGACCAAACACAAAGCCGACATGGCATCCTTATCAATTTTCAGAACTTACAAGCGCAAACATTATGCACTAGTACATTGAAAAGATGATACGTAGTTTATCTTTTATTCCTAAACGACATGCCTTTTTTTTTAAAAAAAATTAATGTATTTTAGAATTTCTTAATTTTTGTGGAAGATAGTTCAAAACCGCTAAATATATGACCCAGAGTTATAGAAGAACAAAATTGCAATATCAAGGAATTGTAGGAAAGAGATCTAAATAATCTTTTTCCTCAAATTAAGTGTCCTTGTAATTTCAAAATCTAAAATTAAAAAACTTATAATTTAAAATAAATATTTTAAATTTTAGTTTATATTAATATTAAAAATTAATACGTGTACTGCTGTATCAAATAAATTATTCAGTGAAAGTATCATATGTAATTTTATTTTAACTAATAAAATTATGCTTTAATTGTAAATTATGTCATTTTATTTAATTGCTAATGGCTGCTTTTTAGCTTAAGATATTGTTATAGTTAAATAATTTGTAGCTTCAATATAACATTATTTATTCAATTATTAACGGAAGATTTTATTTTAATTTATTCAGTAATTCAATTTAGTTATTAATTATCAACTTAACTAGTTAATAAAAATAATGTAACTATTAAAGATAGATGTAATCAAGTAGAAATTAAAACAAAATTATTTACCAAATGCTATGAGTAATTATCAATTTATTGTTAATAAAGTCAAAAAAGTATTTATATCAAAGTATGCAGGATTCACATAAATTAGTATTTTAAATATTTCTTTAATTGATTTATTCCAATTAGTTTCAAATATTAAACGGATCAGAAAACGGGTAGCTAGCTATAGATTCGGACCTTAAATTAAACCGCGATAGGTCCAATAAAGGAAGCAATCTAAACCGTTGAGTGGAAAGAGCCACCAGCCGTTAGATCTAGGGTACTGGGGCTTTTAACTAGGTCTCTGACGAAAGCTTCTGGTTGTTGCTTCCTTCCTTACATTGCTGGCCTCCTCGAAAGTGAGCGAAAATGGTCCAACGTCTCACATACCGCACGCGCCACAGCTACGCCACCAAGTCCAACCAGCACCGTGTCGTCAAAACCCCTGGTATCTTCCTCTATCATATTGACTCCCTTCATTTATAGTCTATTTGAGTTGGATCTGTGTCTTATCATTTTCAATTATCTGATCCTCTCGTAGGAGTCGCTTGCTTGTCTTAAAAAATCGCGTTTTCAGTTTTCCTATTTCATTGTTGTTTACGGAAAAAATGTAAGCTACTATTTATGCGGGCAAAATGACTTATGGTTGACTTAGATGCTGGATATGCTTACTTCATTGTTGTTTATGGATTGATTAAATTTTTAGTCTTTAGTCCTTAGCTGAATGTTAGTTAATATGCTTTGCTAACTTATTAATTTGTTTTTCATCATTTACGCTCTTAACGGATATTGAGGAGTTCCTCTGAGGTCAATGCTTTGTTTATGTTTTTGGTTGTTTTCATGTAACATAGGGGGGAAGCTGGTTTACCAGAGCACTAAGAAGAGAGCAAGTGGGCCTAAGTGTCCTGTCACTGGAAAGAGGATCCAAGGGGTACGATTTCATGTTTTTCATATTTGTATAAGTTGTTGATGTTTTGTGAGATTACACTTTACTACTTTTCATATTACATTGATGATTAAGTCTCTAAGGACTCTTGTTTACAATGTAGTCTTTCTTGTATTGTCCATGCTGTTGATTGCTACCAAAATAAAAAAATTTTCCAGTTCAGCATTTTTTCAGTTTGCTAGAAAGTGCAAATGGGAGCCTTATTTTGGTTGAATAATTAATGGAGATGCTCTTTTGTTTGTTCAAGTATCATATTCCTGGAATGGCATCCAGTATTGGGACAGCATGTCCCATGTATTTTTGCTGTTTTACAGATGAATTTTATGTTATGCACCTCTGATTCTATGATGGTTTGACTTCTGTTGTTATACTTCATATTGAGATTGATTGTGGAGCTGCATCATGTGTTTATTAAGACTTTAGATTGCGTGAGACTCAAACTGTGAGTCTAGTGCTTCAGGAATTGATAGTTTGCTATGTAAACTTGAACCATGTCCGTGGCCATTCAATCTTAGTGAATATTGGATGTAACTGCAGATTCCTCACTTGAGACCTGCTGAGTACAAGAGGTCTAGACTACCTCGAAATAGGAGGACTGTCAACCGTGCCTATGGCGGTGTATTATCTGGAGGTGCTGTCAGGGAGAGGTATGCTTCAACTTTTAAAATCTGACAGGCCTATTAATACTGACCTGGATTTAACCATAAGCATTCATAGTTTAACAATGTTTCTCTTTTGGTAGTATATTGATTTAAGCTTTTTCTGGAAACAATAATTTTTTTGGTAGGATTATCCGGGCCTTTTTGGTGGAGGAGCAGAAGATTGTCAAGAAAGTGCTGAAGATTCAAAAGGCCAAAGAAAAGCTGGCATCTAAGAGTTAAATTGAGACGGCCGCATTTGTTTTCCAGTTTTAATTTTCTTATGAAATTTTGACTTATATGAATTATGTACAATGGCATTTTGTGCCGTTATATTTAAACATGAATGAGCATGTGGGTTTTGCTAGGAAGTTTCTTTACCCGTTTGATGATGTGAATTTTGTTTTCCAATTATTTCTGTCTGGTATTCGATCATTCCTTTAAACTACTTTGCTTTGAACGATACCGATCATACCCAATAATTTCATTTCCTTTTTCACAAGGGGAAGAAATTGCTTCTTTTACGTTCTTTCTGGATGAGTTTCATTGTCTGTAGAAAACTATCTTTGGTTATTCTAGCAAAAAAAAAAAAAAAAAAACATTAAATGAAGGACATAGGCGCAAGATATTATTTAAAAAACCACACCAACAGAAAAGAGAGAAAATAAAGTTGGCTTGAAGATACAGATTAACTCGCAGACTCGACATTCTTCTGTCTTATGAACTGAAGAAAACTGATGACCTTGTCATACGGAGGGGTATTCTCCTTCACTACAGGATGGTTGTTCAACTTCTCAACCCATGAGAACAAGAAGGGATATCCCTCTGGATCCAAAATCTTGACACCATTACCAAGGACTTCTTCAGAAGCTTTGTGGGTACCCAGTACTGCGCACACCATGACATCCAGCAGTCCGAAATTCTGGCCATCAATTTTCGGAGCTTCCTCAGAAAATAAACCTTTCATTCCCTCTTCCAACAAGTTAATTTTCTCATGCGTTTCCTTAATTGCTTTTACTTGTGCTTCCCCTGATGTCATGAACGCTTTACCCATAGCTTCAAACACCTGTACGTATGCAGGAGATTGTTAAAAGTCAACACACGCTAAGAACTTATACGCCATTTTTTTTGTTGGGGGGGGGGGGGGTCATTTTGTTATTACCTGTTGGATGAAACCAGCCCAGAATCGAATTTGAGCTCTCTGATAAGGATCTTCTGGCAGGAATCGAGGAGCATTTTTCCAGGTCTCGTCGATGTATTCCAGGATGACGGACGACTCTGCAATTGGTTTTCCACTGTGAACAAGCACAGGGATCTTCTTGTGAACAGGATTGTATTGGAGAAGCAACGGGCTCTTGTTGCTCAAATCTTCTTCAACGTAGTCATAGGGAATGCCTTTAACTCTGAGGGCTAATTCAACCCTCTTAGAGTAAGTGCTAATCCACGTCCCATGTAGCTTAACTTTGTTTTCTTCTTCCATCCCTCTCCTTTTGCTTAGTTCTGCTAGCCTTTTGGATTATAATGAAACGTTCTAAATAGAGATGTGTAGCCTGCCACTAATTATTTAATTTTTTTCTTCTTGAGTCACTGCATCGACATTCGAATATATGACTTTTGAATCAAAGATTTATGTATTTATTTATTTACTATGTCGGTTTTGATCTGATCTGATTCATCTGTACATTTGAGGAAGAAACTTTTAGAAAACTTGAACGACAAGGATTTGATACCAATCCCAAACCTTCAACCGTGTATAAAATTATTTTATATATAAAGAATTAGCTTTAGAATTCAGTTGCACGGAGTATTAAGAAATTTAAGAAATAAATAGAGTTTTTTAATTCCAAAACTGTCTTTAAAATTTCAGTGAGATGATTCATCATGTTGGTATCACAAGTCTTATGTTTTACTTTGAATCTTGAATTATAAAAGGGTTTATTAATAAAGCGATTGCGCTAGAGATGATGCAAGTGCTGGCGATTAGGTAGAGGAAAGTCCACGGATGGAACATATTCAAATAACATGTAAAAACAAATGAATAACTTTTTAATGACATATTATTCTTACTCTAGACAAAGAATGAAGCTGTTAAAATACAAAAGAAAAAGAAAATTGCAATTACAAGACTTTTTTTGAATTTGATTTTCATTAACAAGTCGAGATGGCCTAATGCCTTATTAGTCTTACAACAAAGCCACACCAAACGAAGAAAACACAAGCGGAGAAACAGGTACTGCTGGAAAAGACTAAAGAACAAACATACATGACGAGAACATCAATCGATGTAACTTAACTAGAAGGCTTGAGACCATTTTGTTTGATAAATTGAAGGAGAGCAACGAGCTTGTCATGAGGAGGGAGCACTTGTTTCACAAGAGGTATCTCGTTCAACTTTTGAACCCATGAGAACAACAATGGATACTTCTCAGGATCCAAAATCTTCAAACCATAAACTTCTTCATTAGCTTTGTAAGGACCGAATGTCGCAGTCACCAAAATGTCCAAAACTCCGAAATTATGGCCGTCAACTTCAGGAATGCCCTCTGGTAGAAGTTCTTTCATTCCTTTTTCCAACACGTTCATCTTCTCAAAAACTTCCTCTGCTGCCTTCTCTTGTCCCTCCCCATTACTTGAAATCCATTTATATAGAGCCCCAAATAACTGCATGCAGTTAAATCTAATCCACGTTTAAAAACATTATCATGTATATTATTTGCACCGGACGACAAGCTTTTTGATATTTTGCCTTTTACTTCTTATTTGACTTGTAATTTTTACTGAAACTTTCACAGGAAAAGTCATTTCAGCCACAAAACAATTACTTTTATTTCTCTCACTTCGTTAAAATTTTGACGGAGTAACGGGATTATTATGGAAACTGCATAAAATAAATGACAAAAAGCTGAAAAAATATGACAATCACACTTCTTTTAAACTTTTACCTGTTGTTGAATGAAGCTAGCCCAGAATCGAATTTGAGCTCTCTGGGAGGGATCCTGAGGCAGGAGTCGAGGACCATTTTGCCAGGTCTCATCAATATATTCCAGGATGATATATGACTCAGCTATGGGTTTTCCGTTGTGAACAAGCACGGGGACCTTCTTGTAAACAGGATTATATTGGAGAAGCAATGGGCTCTTGTTTTTCAAATCTTCCTCTATGTACTCGTATGGGATGCCTTTAACTTTGAGGGCTAATTCAACCCTCTTAGAGTAAGTACTCGCCCACATCCCGTGGAGCTTAACCTCGTTTTCTCCTTCCATTTCACTTGTTTTGTGGTCTATTTGTTACCAGTTCATACCAGTGAAGTCCTTTATATAGGTAAATATTTCCACTGTTAATTTATTTATTTCCCTTTTGTCTACCAACAAATGGATGGTTGTTGACTGTTGATGAAATAGTTGCAATAATTAATAAGGGCACATTTGGCACTCCGTAATATATGGTATAAGGACCCCGCACAGCTTTACAATTACACAATCTCGTGTTTGACAATTACAACTCATTGCATTAATTAAAATTTATAATGTGGTAATACTCGCATAAACTAAATCCGACTTCCCTCATGGGTTTATGCGGGTTTACAATAAATCTTTCTACTTTTCTCAACTTTCTCCTTCTTTATGCTCTCTCACAAACACAACACTCCACGCCAGGCCATTTTCCTTCGCCGTGCAACACCAGTTCCACCACCCCTGCATCACACAACACCACTGCCTTCTGTTTTCTCTTGTTGAAGCATGAAACCCTACCACCATGCAATCTTCTATCACAGCATGACAGCCAAGTCTGCCACCACCTTATCGTGTGACACCTATGCCATGCTTGCCTTCACCATTTGAATGAACAAGCTGCAACTTTGATTTTTGAAAAGGTCTTTTTCTTTATTTCTTCTCATGATTTAATTTCCCTTTATAAATTTTTTTTTTCCAATTGTTAACTTCAATTTTTATGTAAATTCTTCATTGCATGTCGGAGGTGCTATTTATTTGATAATTTGAGGAAATTGAACCCTAATGAAGCAAAGTGAGAAGATAATTTATATTCGGTCTTTTTTTAGGTGTGTGTGAGGATTCTTATGTTGCTATTTACTTTCGCTTTGAATTTAATGATTGTGGGTTTTTGTTTTGGTTTTTTGGTTTCATGAGTGGAGGGGATTTATATTTGGTCTTTTTTTAAGTGTGTGTGAGGATTCTTGTGTTGCTATTTACTTTCGCTTTGAATTTAATGATTGTGGGTTTTTGTTTTGGTTTTTTGGTTTCATGAGTGGAGGGGATTGTAAAGCAGAAACAGAAAGTGCAATAGAAAATGGAGGGAAGATGTTTGATGGTTGTTCTTAGTGACATTTTGTTCTCTATTCATACTTTAATTTTCATATGATTTTTGAACATGCAGCAGTTTGAACTTTTATTAAAAGACAACCTAATAATAAAGTAAAAATTTTTGTTTATCTTGTTCATGACATATATTTTTATTACAATGAATTTCATAAATGAGGTAACTAATAATTTAACACTAGAATTATTGACTGTAGGCTTATATAAGATATCAAATATATCATAAGAGTGTTGTTCTGAAAAGAGTTCTGGAAGACCTTCTCTTTATAAGTGGATCTCCAAAATTCTCATTTTAAGTAAACTTGTCCATTACACGCATACACATACACATTTGCAAGCTGATATTATCTCCTTTGTGAAAATAACAAAAGGAAGTGTGCTAGCATTTAACTTTATGGACATTTATCAATGGACTGCTAGCCGATTTTTTATTCTTTTCGTTCATTTTACTTGTTGTTTTAGATATGGACATGGGATGAAATTTTTTTTCGTAATATGGCAAATGAAATTGAGATTCATGTTCATTATGACATTTTTTTTGTTGATGATGTTAATTCGAAGGCATAATCAAAGAAAATTTATTCGTAACCATACATTCTAAAACCATGCTACTCGATTACAATACTTAGATAGCATTATAGGGAATAATGACATTCAATGTGTGAATCAATTAAGAATGGATAGAAGGACATTTGGCCTATTATGTGAGCTCTTTTGAGTTAATAGAGGATTAAAGGCTAATAACTCAGTAACGATTGAAAAGCAAGCTTGCATGTTCCTTAACACTTTATCTCATTATGCCAAGAATCGCACAATTGCTATGAGGTGTTTTAGATCTGGTGAGACCATTAGTCGATACTTTAACTCAATACTAAATGAAATGTTACAACTACTTGATGTTTTACTAAGGGTACCAAAACCTATACTAGAAATTGCACTGATAAGAGATGGAAATGGTTTAAGGTATATTATTAATTAATTTTACTTAATTATAGCTGTTGATAGTTTAATGCTAATAAAATTTTCATTTGTTTTGTATGTGTAGAATTGCTTAGGGGCACTGAATGGAACTTATATTAAAGTTCGCATATCAAAAAATGATAAGCCAAGATATTGAACAAGAAAGGGCGAGAGTGCTACCAATGTTTTAGGAGTATGTTCACAAGATATGAAATTCATCTTTGTGATGCCTGGATAGGAAGGCTCTACATATGACTCAAGAGTACTTCATGATACAGTAAATAAACTGACTGGTTTAAAAGTTCCTACAGGTATTACTTATTTAAAAAATTTAATTTAATCAAATTATATATTTAAACTAAAACTCAATATTAATGCTTATACAAAATAAATAGGTTATTATTATCTTATAGATGTTGGATATACAAATGCTGAAGGATGCCTTACACCGTATCAAGGGACAAGATATCACTTATCAGAATGGGAAGATGGGTGTGCTCCTTAGAATAAGAAAAGTTCTTCAACATGAAACATTCCTTAGTAAGAAATGTAACTTAGTGGTGTTTCGGATTGCTAAAAATGTAATGGGCCATTCTTCGAAGTCATTCATTCAATCTAATTAAAACCCAATGTCATATTATTACTGCATGTTGTTTATTACATAATCTGACCAAGAGAGAAATGTTTGTAAATCCAATAGAGCATGAATTACTCAACATATCTAACAATAAAGTAGAAGATAGTGATAACATAAGTAGTTTTGAAGCTTCAGACCAATGGGCATGGGGGCGTGTTGGAGGAATGATTTAGCTATTGCTATGTATAATAGTTGGTTGGGGAATTAGGTTTTATCCATGGTTGTGCTTTTGTTAGTATATTTACATATATAGAAAAATATTAAAAGCTATACTTTCAGTAGTATATCAATGTCATTAAGAAGGTATACAAGACTGTACTTTTGGTAGTATACCAATGTCTTTAGGAAGGTATGCAAGGCTATACTTTTGTTGAGATATTGATGTCTTTAAGACAGTATATAAGGCTATACTTTTGCTAACATATCGAAATAGTTAGGAATTTATCGATTGTTATTCACGTGAACTTAATGAGGTTATATTTTAATTACTTGTTTAATAATTATTATATTATTCATTTTCTAGGCATGGAGAGTAGAGGTTCAAGTCATACTATTGAAAGTAAAACAGGGTCAAGACAAACATGGACAAAAGATGAAAAAGAAATAATGCTGAAAATTTTAGATGCACTATTTACAAGCAGTAGTTGAGCTGATAATGGTACTTTCAAATTTAGAAATTACAAATAGTTTGAAAATGAATTAGAAAAAATGATACCAGATTGTGGGTTAAAGGCCTACTTACATATTGACTCTAAGATAAGGATACAGAAGAAATGTTATGGGGTGGTGTTTGATATATTGAACACTAGCAGTTTTGGATGGAATGACATGAGAAAATGTGTGGAGGTTGATAGTGAAAAAGTATGGAAATCATATGTGGAGGTTAGTACTTTGAATTTACAATAAAGAAATTTTTTTTATGTCATTACTTACATTTGCATGGTTGCATTGTTTATTCTTATGAAAATAATAGAGTTTATTTAACTATCTTTTTCTTTATTTTGTAGTCCCATAAAAAAGCAAACAATTAGAGGAACAAGTCATTTCTATATTATAAAAGGCTAACAAATATATTTGGAAAAGATCGTGCAACTAAAAGGTCGGTAGAGACTCCAACAGATATGGCTAATGCAGCACTTTAAGAAGAAATTCATGTTGATGATAATGAGATTGATGATAAAGGTTCTCCGATGTTTGCTACTACAAATTCTCAAGACACTACTCAATCACGGGCACAATCATCACAAAGAAAGAGGTGCAAATCAAATGAATATATTGTTGTTGGTATTGATAAATTTGTTTCAGCATTTCACCAAACTAACACTAACATGTCTTATAATATGTATAGAAGTCGTGAAGACCATGATTATATTGTTGAACAACTTGCTTCAATAAGACTTTCTATAGATGATGAGCTGATAACCTTAAACTCCATGGGAGAGAAATCGTCTAATATAAGGACTTTCAAGGCATTACGGAATGATCGTGATCGTAAATTAGCATATGTTGGGATGGTTTTGCGTGAACATAAAAGGAGAGGTGGAGTTTGATAACAGAGGATGTATTTCTATCTTAGCATCATTGACACTTGATAGTAAGCAACTGCTAGGCTTTTAACATCTTGAATTTCATGAATATATTAATTTGAGTTTGTAGCTTCTAGGTGAGTTTCTCTCAAATCATTTAGTTTTTATAAGCATTAGTGCTTGTTTGGTACTACTTATTGAATAGTTATAAGTATTTATCTAATTAAATAAGCTCTTATAATAATTTTTATTATTATTTGATTGTTTTTATTGTAGAACTTTTTAAGCTTAAATAAATTATTTTACCTGTATTAGAAAAAGTTCAAATTTTAGGCTTCAGAGAGTAGAGCTTGAAATTTTTTTTAATGTTAAAATATTTAAAATATCCTTTACTTATTTAACAATTTTATTTTACTCTTTCTATAATATTACTTTAAAAAACTTTTTTATTAAAGTGATTTCATAAGTTTTTAATAAAACCTCTTATAGACAACCAAACAATTAAAATTTTTTGAGTAAAAGTTCTACTAACAAAAACTCTATTTAAATAAACTCTACTTAAAAGGTTGTATCAAATGAAACATTAGTCTGATGAGTATTTGAGAGAAATGAAAGTTTTGAAATCTTTGAGACTAAAGGTGACAAATGCATATGTTGTTAGCTTCAATGGATTAAGCAATCATGTTATTTGAATTTATGAAATTAAAAGACTAAGGCTAATTGAATTTTATTTATGCTTTGATATTATTTAAAGGTTATGTAATTGAGTTATTTGCTACAATCTTTATTTCACAAGTTATTCATTTGGAAAAAGCTAAAAAATAAATGTTATACTATCCAAAATTTAAGGCCATATAAGTTTTGATTTTTATAAAGAATTATAATTTTTTATAAAAAAATTATACAAAAAAAATAATGTTAAATTTTTTAATTTTAATTATTTTATATTTATTATTGTCTAAGTACTAATAGAGATTTTTTTTAATATGTAATTCAAATTAACCATAAAAAAATTAATGCAATACAATGCAACACCAAACATGATATAACTAAAAAATAATACATTACAATGTAGCACCAAACATTATACAATATTATTTTAATACAGTATTAATATAATATAATATAATATAATATACCAATACTAAAATAATGTAACAATATAATAAAATACAGTATGCCAAAACGCACCCTTAAAACACAATTATTTGTTAGTGAAGGTTCTCGAATTATTCGGCCAGTTATCAAATCGTGATATCCAATGCCTTGGTTCCCACGAAAGAATGGTCAACTATATATGTCATACCATCACTATGTACCGTCTTTTAATCAACATTATTTATGCACAATTCATATTGCATAAATAATGCTTCTTGCTTGAGCTTTTGAAGCGTCGCAATTGGCAAAGATCCGGCAATATTTGCAGGTTGACTTATCAAATTTTGTGCTTTGATCTGATTTGATTTCTGGGCACACTTTAAAAGGATTTATTCAAAGAATAGAGAACTTTGTATGAGAAGGATTGATGATGATACCAACCATGGATTAGAGTTTGTATTTTTATATGAAAGATTAGTTCTACCACTACCAAACATCAACATATACAAATGCTCTTAAAAATATCTTATTCCTAAAGCTACTCTGTCTTCAGGTAAGTAGCAATTACCGTGATCTGTGCATCAAAGTACTTGAGGCAACCAAGTTCAACTTTACAGCAGTGGCAATGGAAAAAATTACAACGCTTCTTTTTGGAGTTTTGGAAGGAAAAACTCATGTATGGTAGTCTGGGACTGATACAAGGCTTGTACTGCCATTGAACTGTGAGAATCATCTCACAGTTAGAAATCTTCATTCTGGAAACACACATGAGGCGGGAGGTCAGTAATATGAATTCATCATAAGATCACAAAATACTTATGTTTGAACAACAAACAAATGTCAGCATGCATGAGCTAGGAATCAATACCAATAATTATCCCAGCTCACAACTTCCTTTCTAGTAAATTTTACCAAATTACTTCACCCAATTCTGATTTTCATGAAATCACTTTGTTCGATTTCTAGAGCATCTGACAGTTAGAGAACAGAAAAACACATATAAAGCCAGATGAATTCCAAAAAAGGACAGCCTGTACTTTCTGCCTTGTCAAGTATCTAGAATTACCCCTGCAACAATATATGTCACAAACACAAAGGCTGAGGAAAATTTAGAGTAAAAGAGGTGTGAAATAAATGAGTGTGAAACTACCGTGTTTTCTGCATTAACTCCCTTTCAAATGCCACTAGCGCCAGCCATCTATCAGCTCTTGAACAGAGGCTTCTCGCAAATTTTCATAATTAACCCTCTAGCAGTTTGTCAACATAGTGTAAGCTGTTTCTGAAATCTCAAGAATGCCTACTTGGAAGCTTTCTTTTTCAGTAACTTTTTATCTCGGATGCCATCAAATAGAAGCTCGTAGGCATAGTAAGTTATGTGACTTTTCTTCAACAAGTCTTCCACGACAATCTTTGGAGATGCTACTTCCCTTTTATCAGCTTCAAAAATTGTGTTTACAACCTCAGGGACAATACCTTCCTGCACCATAAGGTGGACGATACCAACTGCCTCATGAACTCTATGATCCACACAAAGGCAGTTTATGACCCGGCCAATTGTTGACAGCGAGGGAATGAATCCTTTATTAATATTTTCCAGGAGTAAACTGTAACCAGAATTGATGCACCCTGTTTTGCAGAAGCCATCAATCATGATGCGATATGTGTAATTGTCTGGAGGAAATCCTTTTTCACTCATCTCATGGAAAAGCTTTTCTGCCATGGAAATGTTTAGCTTTTCAGAAAAAGCATTGATCATAATATTGTAGGTGACAGTTGTATGAGGAATCTTGTATTGATCTTCCATTCTTCTAAATAGCTGGTGTGCACCATCCAGGTCCCCATTATTGCAAAACCCATTTATCAATGTCCCAAAAGCAACAGAATCCAGAGTCAAACCCTTGTTTTCCATTTCCTCAAGCAAGTTGAAAGCTTCAGTAATTTTACGTGCTTTGCACAGGCTCTCCCCAAGTATACTGTATGTTATCAAGTTGGGAACACACTGCCTCTCGATCATCTTAAAAGTTTCCATCACATCCTCAGATTTTGCAGCCTTGCACAGCCCATTTAATAAAGAATTATATGTGATCACATCAGGAGTAACACCATGGCTCCACATAGCATTTAGAATCTCAATTGCATTCTCCATTTTCAATTGTTTACAGTAACCATCAATCAAAGTATTGAAGGTAATAATGTCCAGAATGTAGCCTTTGGAAATTGCATCATTTACAAGGTTATTGGCATCGGAGACACAACCCATCTTGCATAATCCATTTATAACTATATTGTAAGTCCACACATCGGGGCAGCAACCAGATTCTGACATCTCATTCATCACCTGCAAAGCCTGCAAAATAAGTCCCTGCTGGGACAACCCCTTGATCAATGTGTTATATAGAACAATGCCAGGCTTCAATCCTTTTTCCAGTGAGTTTACATATACAGCCATAGCACGGTCTACATCACCATCCTGGCATAAGCCATTAATTAAGGAACAATAAGTGAACTCATCAGGCACAAATCCCTTGAAGATTGCATCATTGAGAACCTTGTCTGCACTTGGAATCATACCGGCTTTGCAATATCCATCGATAACAGCATTGTAACTAAATCCATCGGGCTCCAACCCTTCATTCACCATTTTATGCAGATAGTACTCTGCTTCCTCAACCTTGGAGTACTTGCACAACCCACAAATTAATGTGTTATAAGTGATAACATCAGGGGTTAAATCTTCCCTTCCCAGGCTATCTAACAAACTGATAGCCTCACTAATTGCACCCTTTCTGCAAAGCCCTTGAATAAACATATTGAATGTAAACAAGTTTGGGGACACTCCCCTCTTCAGAACCTTATTGAACAGTTTTGCACTCTCTAGGACATTCCCCTTCTTACAGAGATGATGAATAAGCTTATTAAATGTCGCAATATCAGGAGAAATCCCCAACCCAAGCATCTCATCAAACAATTTGTATGCCTCCACATTATGATTCTCCTCATAGAACCCACCTATTACTGTACAATATGCAACCGCATTGAGCTCAAACCCTTGGGAAGGCATGGTCTTCAGAAGCCTCAGAGCAACATGAGGCCTCCTTGTTCTACAAAAAGACTTTATCCGAATCACAAATGTGTACGCATCAGGAACAGTTCCTTTATTCCTCATTCTCATATATACCTTATGCACCTGACTGAAATAACCATACTCCACCAAGATATTCATGATTGTATTGTAAGATAAAACTGTTGGCTCACAATTGTAGAAGTCCATCCTCTCAAAAAAATCAACAGCTTCTTGAACCTTCCCTTTACGACCATAATTCCTCATGACTCCAACATACACTCCCTCAAGCAAACTGTTATCGACATTCATTCTCATCTCCTGTAGTACATTTTCCATTTCCTCGAAATTGCCATGAAAACCAAGCTTATCAATCATGTATTTATAAGTTAACAAAGTGTGCTTAAAACCATCTTCTCTTTTTGCTGAATTGAACATTTCAAGTGCCGTTAAAGGGTTCTTTTGGTGTTTTACCACCGCAGCTACATGTTTAGGCAGTACTGGTCGACCCATTAGCCAAAACACAAATGGTATCAACCCAGTTCAGTTTTGAAGCTGCTTAACACTTCCTAGTTTCTTCTCACCTGCTTCAAGGTTTAGATGTTCTATGACCCTCACAAGACCATATCATTCAATTTACACCTTAGATAACACTAGAGAAAAATAAATTATTCAAAAACACATTATTCTGCTGAACTCGGCTAACTGATCGAAAGCAAAAAGACACAAAGGGAACATGAATTAAAAGATAGCAACTTTAAAGAAGAATTACCTAATTGAAGCATGACCGAAACAGTGCCGTTTGATAGTTATCGATCGGGCTAAAAAATCCGCAAAGCTGTTTTCATTTTTGTCGAGTAAAGGTACCTTTTGGTCCATTTTACGCAGTGAACGCATCTCCTGTCTTCCCTGAACTGGTCCGACTGTACCTTGATGAACGGCGTTTTGCATTTGTAGTTTTACTCTGTATTGCGGTTATTTTGGTCATACCGTATTAAATTAAGGCTCCTATTACATAATAATTTACGTAGCGATGGACCGATGGTTTCTAAAAAGCGCTATTTTTGCAAAACCCAAAAATACAAACAAGGCCTCAGCTCTTTTCATTCACAGAGACATCGAGAAAGCAAGAAAGAATGGAGACAGCGGGAGAATGGTTAGAGAAGGCGTTGGTGGATCTGTGCAAGCTAATTGAGAGTTTGGATTTGGACGGAGAGATCATATCGGGTTTAGTCTCTTATTGTGAACTCGCTCAGCCCCGTGATGCTAAAGAGTATCTCGACGTAATTATCTTTTTCTCTCTTTTTATTTGCTTAATATACTCGGTTAATTTTTGTTTTCGTTCAGGGATATTTTTTTCCCCTGAAAAAAAGTTTGTAAGGCAGTGATGAATTTTGGGATTGAGTACTAGTTTATGACAATCTAATGTCAAGCGCCAAATCTTATTGAGCATTTAAACCTTGTCCGCCAATTGTGTATCTCTTATTTCCTTTTGACTAGCCAGACTCTCATGCTCTGTAAACTTTCAAATGGGTGTTTAATTTTACTGACTTTGTTAAGCATATAAGGATTCAGGGAAGCTATCTACAGAGTTTTCTTCTGCAACATTCTTTTTGGTTTGGAAGTTTGAGCTTTAAAGTTTAAATGTAGTATATATAATCCAATGTAAGCATTCTTTTTATCACATACTTTCTGCTAGAAGTTTAAATGGATGCATATGAGCGGATAAAAAGGAATTGCAATCGTTGGTGCATGAAAATCGTTAAGAAAAGAGTCATGTTGCTTAATGGAGATTATGCTGTCGTGAATTACAAGATCACGTGTCGATGTTGGGATTGATATCTGTCCCTTTTTTCTATAATCCTTCTTGATTGGTATACCTGCAAGTTTTTTGGGCAATTGCTATGTAGAGACTTGCATATCTTGGTTCATTTTGATTTGCAGAACATCATTGGCCAAGACGTGGGCAAGAGTGTGATTGAGGAATATATTCGACGGAGAGGTCTCACAGACATCTGCAGCAGCACAACCAATGTTCCAACTTCAAAATTACAAGCGTATCTTAAACCACGCTCTGATGATGGGTTGGCCAGTGGAACCAAGAAACCATCTAAAACACCTAAAGAGTTTACTGGCACCGGCCATCAGGCTGAACCTAAAAAGGTCATGGTCCCTAGTTATCAGGTTGAACCTAAAAAAGATGCCGTTTCCAGTCATAATGAAAGGCTGGCTGAGAGCAGTGAGTCGAGAACCATGAATAAAGGGAAGCAAAGTAATAACAGAAAGAAGAAAGCTGGGAAAGTTATTTCACTTGCAGAGGCTGCTAAAGGGTCAATTGTATTCCAACAGGGCAAACCATGCTCATGCCAGGCACGTCAACACAGATTGATCAGCAATTGTTTGTCCTGTGGCAAGATAGTTTGTGAACAAGAGGGGGAGGGACCTTGCCAGTTTTGTGGTGCCCTTGTGCTAAAGGAAGGTAGCACGTACGCTGGTCTGGAAGAAGGTTTGGCTCCCCTGTCAGATGCTGAAGCAGCAGCTGAGGCTTATGCAAAGAGGCTTGTTGATTATGACCGAAATGCTGCAGCACGTACAACAGTAATTGATGACCAAAGTGACTACTATGAGATTGAGGGGAATAGCTGGCTTTCAAAGGAGGTATTAAATTGCTACCAGATGGTTGTATTGGTTTGCTTGCATGTGCTTAAATCTAATCTTTTTATTGATGTTTTGCTTACAGGAGAAGGAACTTATAAAGAAGAAACAAGAGGAGGTTGCGGAAGCTGAACGGGCAAAACGAAATAAAGTGATTGTGACTTTTGATTTGGTTGGCCGCAAGGTATCAATTTTTTGCTGAATAGCCACAATTTTTTCCTATATATTTTCTTCTGTTATTGTCTAATGGCTTTTCTAAGACAAAGAACCTATCGGCTGAGCATCCTTGATGATGCTTTTTTAGGTTTTTGTCGTTCATTTGTTATACAATTCATATGCTTTGTTAATGGTGTTGCCCGCTTCGCCATATTTCTCTTGTATCACACAAATCCATCCATCCTCCTACCTGTATGCACTAGGAAGAAACCCTTGTGTCCTCTCTATCCTTCTCTTGCTGTTCTTTGAAACGTTTTGTTGTTATATCTGATTGGTTAGTAGTAGCCAAAGATGTTTTTAAAAGGCAATCTTTTGCATGCTTTTTTTCACAATGCTACTGCTGTGTCACTCTTACCACCAGTTAGCACATGTTCTTAATTGTATATTTATAGGTGCGTCCATTGTTGTAATATAAGTAAACAAGTCTTTTTCAGGTCATGTTGAATGAAGATGATGTTTCTGAACTAGAAACAGAGGACAGCATTTTTGTACAGCCTGCAGATGAAAGAGAAGTGAACCGGATTAAACCCAACCCAACTCTCAGAGTACAACCCATCTTTATTGACCCAGGCCTTAGCAAGAAGCCTGCAAATGGAAAACAGACAAATAGGTGCCTTCCAAATGGCCTATGCTTGGAGATAACTGGAAGAGTGCAGCATGACAACAACGAGTTGAAGAATTTCATGATTGACAACCGGTCATGATGAACAGCATACATGCAAAGTTTTGGGAAGGGCCATGACGTCTGCAAATGGAAGATGATGAGCTCAATGTTCTGTAGACTTTACTTCTATTCCATGCTTTAACTAGAGGGGAAGACACCGATGTGTAGTGAATTGAATATCTTCTTCATACTAGTGTTATTGTGAACAAGAAATGAAATAGAATAGCGAGAGTTTAAACAATGCTCTCATCTGCTGCATCTGCAGTAATTTGCCTCATCTACATTCTTGCAGTTTGTTAGTTAAACCGCCACACAACCATCTGTAAGAAGTTGGTAACCAAATTACCTTAGCCGCGTGAGCAATAAAGTGGTTTAAAATTTAAAAGCTATTTCCGCGAAAATGAAATTGAAATCAAAACCGCAAAATTCAGTACGTGGATCGGGCTAAAGGGCTAAGGGCCCCCCCGGGGGGGGGGTTAAAAAATCCCACCCGCCACAGCCGACATTAGTTTTTATTATTTATTATTATTAATTTTTTGGGAAATAAATAAATAAATAATTCAATTATTTTATTTTATTTGGGTGGGAAATACGAGCAAATCCTAACGAACAACTGAAAATGAAGTGGCGGGATCTGATTGGAGAAGACACAAACAACTAAACTCATGTTTTTTTCCTCGAAAACAACCGATCGAAAGTGGAAAACAAGGCAAAACACCCGTACCTTAAATTCTTTTAATCATTATAAATTCATAATCATATAGATGTTCTGTTTTATCCACAGCGATTCCACGTGCGCATTTCCACACCGCACCGCACCGCACTGCACTGCACGCAATCGGAAACTCGTTACCCTCGCTTTGGCTTTCGCGCGCATGAATTTTGATTGATCAATCATGTCTTACAAGTCTCTTATGTGATTTGGTCCTTCAAGTAAGAATTTTATCTTCAGTTCAGATCTATTTCAGTGATTTGTTACTTGTATGGATCTTTGACGCTGCCGATTCATTGTCTGGCAGTTTGAATTTGATTCTCTGTAAAATTAAAATGTTTGTTCAATTTCATTATGCATCTACTCAACAACTGTTTTGATTAAGCTAGATTTGTGTTACACTTAGTTATATTTATAAAACTTTATTTTCTGTATTTTGCTCATAATTTTTGAATTTGCAATTTATGAAGACTCGTTGATTTAAGCAATAGTTTTTCTTTTCACTTGGTTATAATCATAAAATTCTCCATGTTGTGCGTGAAAAAATCGGAGGCAGAATTTAGATTGCTCAAATAGCATTGGTTTCAACGTTGACTTACATTGGTTGTTTTGGTTTGGATATACGTGTCATTTTTGTTTACTTCAATATTGTACAAATTTGTATCGTGCATTTATTTATTTATTTATTTTTAATAATTGTAATGGCAACAAAAATTTTCAGGCGAGTCATGGCAACGAAAGGAAATTCTGGAGAGAATAGAACTAGGGGTTCTATGTCATTGTTCATTGTAGTTGGTTTATGTTGTTTCTTTTATATCTTGGGCGCTTGGCAGCGAAGTGGTTTCGGGAAAGGTGACAGCATAGCCCTAGAAATCACCAAAAAGACAGACTGCAGTATCCTCAGCAATCTGAATTATGAGACCCATCATGGAGGCGATGCTGGGACAGTCGATGATTCAGAATCAACTTTCCAAGAGTTTATGCCTTGTGATGATCGGTATATTGATTACACTCCATGTCAAGATCAAATGAGGGCAATGTTATTCCCCCGAAGAAATATGAACTACAGGGAACGGCATTGTCCTCCTCCAGATGAGAAGCTGCATTGTCTTATTCCAGCTCCCGAAGGCTACACAACCCCATTTCGATGGCCAAAAAGTCGTGATTACGTACCCTTTGCAAATGCACCTTATAAGAGCTTGACAGTTGAGAAGGCAGTTCAGAACTGGATTCAATATGAAGGCAATGTCTTTAGATTCCCAGGTGGAGGAACTCAGTTCCCTCATGGGGCTGATGCATATATAGAAGAACTTGCATCTGTGATTCCAATGAACAGTGGGATGGTTAGAACTGCATTGGATACCGGATGTGGGGTAAGTTCAATTCAATGAAAGGTTTCCATGTTTGTGTAATGTCTTTTTTCTGTAACATTTTTCACCACAGTCCCTGCAACTATACATATACGAATTCTCTCGTCTCTTTTTGAGGTATTACACTTTTTCCTTTTCATGTCTTTGTCTATGTTTCATCTAGTGCTTGCTTATTCAAATTCTTGCCTAAAATATATATGAACCCCTTCTTCTGATCATAGAATTGACATTTTTAATCTAATTTTGTCTTCTTCCCTGTCTTTAGTCTATGTTTATCCAATAATATATGTTTTAGTTGATATATTGTCCTTTTGGCGTTGAATAGGTTGCAAGCTGGGGCGCATACCTATTTAAAAAGAATGTCATAACAATGTCGTTTGCTCCAAGAGACTCTCATGAAGCACAAGTTCAATTTGCCTTGGAAAGAGGTGTGCCGGCGGTTATTGGCGTTCTTGGAACCATAAAGCTACCATATCCTTCTAGAGCTTTTGACATGGCTCATTGTTCTCGATGCTTGATTCCTTGGAGTGCAAATGGTGAGTACAGTTTATTTGGACATTAACATGTTAAATGGATGTTAAGGCTATGTGAATGAAATACAAAGTACCTGATGCAGAACTGAAAATCTGTGCTCTGAAGGATCTTAAATTCGGCACCATAACTTTTATTTTAGGAATACAGGTTTATGTAAATAGGTTTGTGATCTCTCGGTAATCTTTTGAGGAGAAATGGTTCAATGTTTAGGGTTTAGCTAGGTGCTGGAAACAATAGTTCAGTTAGTAGAAACTTAGAAATGAAGATATGACAAAGAAAAGAAAAGCAAACAACTTGGCTTTGACGCCTAGTTTCTGATGAGGTTTCACCTGGGAAAGAAGGTCCACATTTTAAGATAGTTTCAGAAAGCTTATTAAACCTTTGTCATTGTTTTATTTTTGATTCATAGGTCTGTTTCAAAAAGAAAAAAAAAAAAGAAAAAAGAAAATCTTATAAATGGAAAAAAATCTAGACTGGTAAAACTGTAAATAACTCCAGCTGACCTATCTTGTTCCTCCTAAGGCTTCCTCAAAAAGCAAGCCTACTTGTTCAACTAAGTGACTCACTGCTGGTTTGAACTTAGGCTGGCGTGATGCAGATTAAACTCTAGAAAACCAAAGCTAAAGTAACATGTCGGATTATGGAAGTTGGATTTTCTTGTTTTTATATAAGTCAGGATTTTTTAGAGGATAAGGATACTTTCGTTGTTCTTTTGGATTGATTTTGTTTCTTTTATTTTCCTGTATTGCCTTGCTACATTTTTAGCCTCCTGAGAGATTATATTATTGCGTCCAATGTTCTGTTTCACTATGTTTTGATTTATGAAGAACATTACTTTTAGGTACATGATGGAAATCTTTCTGCAGATGGAATATACATGATGGAAATTGATCGAGTTCTTAGACCAGGTGGTTACTGGGTGCTTTCTGGTCCTCCAATTAACTGGAGGACTAATTACCAAGCATGGCAGCACCCTATAAAAGAACTTGAGGAAGAACAAAGAAAGATTGAAGAGATTGCCAAACTTCTCTGTTGGGAGAAGAAGCATGAGAAGGGTGAAACTGCCATCTGGCAGAAAAGAATAAATTATGATTATTGCCACGAGCAAGATACTCAACCAACCATGTGTGAATCCACAGATGGGGAGGATGTCTGGTATAGTGCTTTATTCACCTTTCTCAATGTTTAGTGATCAATGCATTTTACGTAATTATTAATGATCACTTAACGACTGTCTGAAGAAATTAAATAACCTGCCAAAACCAAAAGACACTGATGAAAATTAATATGAATAGTTGTTAATGATCACTTTCTGTATGTTGCTGCTTCTGATTGTATCAGCATTCAAGTTTCATGTTTCGGTGTCATGAAATGTTTACACCCTCTATGATGTTTGTTCATTTCAGTAGCCAGCCATCATTTGCTTTTTGCTTTTCGCCCAAGTCTGTAAAGAAGAGTGTAGAAAAGGTTAGATCAAGTTGTTTGTAGCATTTAGGGTTTCACTATAAAGTGTATTTCCTGCTTTATTGGTAAACTGGTGAACATTAGAGCTGCCTCTATGCCCTGTGATTATCTATTTTGTGCAAAATGCTAATAAGACAGGGCTGTAACCAAAAGACTTCCAATACCCTACTTGGGCAATATCAACATCAGATATTGAATTACTGAATTTATGTAGGGCTCAACTGTGGCTCATTTTTGTCGGAAGGGGGGAAAAAACTAATTAGTTGCGAAGAGAATGTATTTGCGTGATCAATTATACCCAGTTACCCCTTTCACAAAAAAATTCTACCAAGTTACCTAATGGTTTTGACCTTGCTGTTCCTTGCCATATTTAGGTGTATCTTCTGATCTTGCTGCAAAATATCATCTTCTGACTGTGTAGGTACAAGAAGATGGAGGCATGTGTAACTCCTTATCCTGAGACTACTGGGCTAGATAAAGTTGTTGGTGGAACGTGGAAATCGTTTCCAGAAAGACTCAATGCTGTTCCCTTCAGAATATCTAGTGGATCAATAAAAGGAATAGGTGTTGAGGCCTACCAGGAGGACAATAGGTCATGGAAGAAGCATGTGAATTCATATAAGAGGATTAACAAAATCCTCGACTCAGGAAGGTATCGCAACATAATGGATATGAATGCTGGTTTGGGAAGTTTTGCTGCTGCCATTGAGTCTCCGAAATTGTGGGTCATGAATGTTATGCCTACCATTGCTGAAAAAGACACTCTGGGTGTTATATTTGAGCGTGGATTGATCGGAATATATCATGACTGGTAACTTCTGAACTTTATGGTTTTCCACTTCTCAGCTAGCATAATTTCTATGGATATTATAGGTTTTCAACCGTGAAATCTGTTTATTTCTAATCCAGCTTTGATATGTCTTACTCTATAAACTAAATTGCTGCTATTTCCTTCATGCACACAACAAACCTCTAGGATATAGCTTCAGCTCCTACTGCCTGCTGATATTTTTTAGTTCCATGACTATTGTGTTGGGTAAGCTGGTAGCTGATCTGCTTATGGTTAAGCAGGTAGTTATGGCTATTTTTCTGCCAGGTTTCTTTATGTAATTACCTAAAAGAAAATTTCAGGAGAAAAGAGAATATAGGTGGCTTTTTTAAAAAAAATTTTTGGCAGCCCGTTGGAGTTTATACCTTTGGCTTTGGCATATATCCTTTTTTATCTCTACGACTTTTTTTTTTCCCCCTCTAATAATTACTATTCTGCTGGGCCAGGTGTGAAGCATTCTCCACATACCCCAGGACATACGACCTTATTCATGCAAATGGTGTCTTCACCTTGTATAAGGATAAGTCAGTCTCTGTTGACACTATTTCTTCCTCTTTTCTAATAGAAATTAAGGCTTTTAATTTATTGATTTTAAAATTGAGCTTTAGTGGTACAGGTATTGAGCATTGAATTAACCTGTTTTAAGTACCATCTTATATTTTTGGGTTGGATTCCTTGATCAACTACTTTTCTCTTTTTCTTCAACTTTCTGGACCATTTAACTACTTTTTAAGGCTTTCCTGTATCAATATGTAACTTATGCAGGTGTAATGCTGGAGACATTCTTCTGGAAATGGATCGTATTTTGCGGCCTGAAGGAGCAGTCATTATTCGTGACCAGGCGGATATGCTAGTCAAGGTGAGGAAAATTGTGGGAGGAATGAGGTGGAATACAAAAATCATTGATCATGAAGACGGTCCTCTTGTCACAGAAAAGATATTGTTTGCTGTCAAGCGATACTGGGTTGCAGAAAATACAACATCCTCACCATGACCAGGAAGTAGAAGGGAGCTCTGGTGTGTTTGCAGCAGAAAATGAAAATGATACAACTCTGACTCAGTCCGAAGAGTTTTCTTTGTCAACCATGAGTGTGGCAGCCTGTACCAAGCCTGGGACATGGCTTCTGCTAAATTTAATGTCCCAAAGTCCATGTTCTTTGAGGTAGTTATAGAGTATACAGATAGGATATATCAGTTCAGAGAGAATCATGGTATTGATTTCTTTTCTTTTGTTCATTTATTTTTGTATATCTCTCCGCTGTTTAGGTTTTTAAATTTCAGGCCTTGGAAATCCAGACTGCTGTTGCCTGTAAACATACTTAAGAGATTTTTCCTAGTCCTTAATTTATTGAATTTCATTAATTTATTTGTTTACTTGTTATAAGCAACTTATTAAATAAATTATCACACTTTTTTAAGGTTTTTATTATAATCTTAATATTTTAATAAAAAGATAATTATATTTTATTTTTCTATAAATCCTAATATGTAAATAAAATGTAATTTAAACTTATGTTTGTTTTTATTATTATATAATAAAACAACACTGTTATTATTAGATTTATTAAATGCATATAGTATACTTTTCAAATTTACAGCAGCTATGATATAGTTTATTATACATTAAATTATTTTTTAGATTATCAATTTTTTTTTGTTCATACTGTTGAAATAAGTTATTTCATCAATCGGATGCTTAACAATAAGAAGTTATTCATAATATGCTGTTTTAGCCAATTCTATATCATTACCTACAGATTTAGAGTGTATTTAATTGAAGATAATACAAAAATATAGGATACTAATAAATATATTTTTTCTTTAATGCGAATATCTTCATTTTTTTTTTAATGTATACCCAATTTAAGCGAAACCAACATAAACAGACCCTTGGTAAAAAATTTTAAGCAAAACCACTCTCGACGATTTATATATAATTTTTTTTTTTTCATTTTCTTTGGTGTCTCGTGTGAGAATCTCTTAGGTACGCAAAGAATTTTGGTTGGATCCCACGTTCAAGCTTAACTGCGCCGAGTTTTTAAGATATTGTGCCACAATTACATATTTAAAACTTGGGGGACACTCTATTCATTTTGATTTGGACTGTCGGATCTTACACACCCACCAAGCGAATGGCAGAGATGTCGCTGCATTTCAGAGGCATTTGTCGGCACATTATCCATACAATACAAGTAAATCCTGAATTCGAATTAGTAGTATCATGAAAATAGGCAACATAATTCCAAGGTAAAAAAATAATAAACTTGGAAAACAAAAGCAATACAGAATTTTCATCTATTCAGGAAATAATGAATGGGGACCAGCTATCAAATTGAGCCCAAGCATGTGTAGGACCATATACTCCTACTCTTTGTTGAAGCCCTCACAAATTTTCTATATAGAATTGTTTTTAGGAAGCAAAGTGACCTCCATTCCTAGACTCGTCTCAGAAAAAAAAAAAAAAAAAAAAGACACTGTGTTATTCCAATCCCAGCATCCTCTTGTAACTTGTTGAGTTTTGTCTTGATCTACTTCTCTCTTGTCAAGTTTGTTTGCTCGCTACTCACTAGCTAGCTATCTTTGTGAGTCATTTCAGTTGTCCCGTCCCATAAGCTTAGCCTAGAGTAAATTCCAATTCTTTATTCTCCGGAGTGTTAGGGTAACTAGACTCTTGCCAAATATGGAAAGTGGAAAGAACTACAACAAGGGCCTTGGTGAAGTTTCATTTTCTTGTTACCTTAAAACAGAAGAGAACTTCGTACAGAAGCTTACAGGTTCAGCTCATTATCCGAATCATTCCATCACTTCAGGCCCAGAATTTCCCTCTTCAAGAAGCTTACGAAGAATTAAGGCCGATCAGGAAGCTGAAATTGGAGTTTTTGATGCAGAAAGGTACTACAAGACGAAACTGGATGAGGGTCCAATAATTATTGATACTGCTGCAAGTGACCATGCTCAGGTTGATCTGCTCCGCACGAAAACCAAAAGCAGGCCTGGAACTCCAAGTGTAAGTTCAGAAGCAAGTTGGAATAGCCAAAGTGCTTTGTTAAGAACCTACCAGAGAAACCTATCTCAAGGTAACAAGCAAACGAAGGTACGTGGAAAGGGTTTTTTCTTAGGAAAGGGTTTTTTCTTAGGCCTTAGCTGCATTAATGGATCTTGTTCGGATGAGAAATCCGTTTACGTTAATCAAAATGCTGAGCTTGGAGGGGTAGTTCAAGGAAAAGAGTACAGAAAAGAAAGAATTCAAACTAGTGCTCGCACATTGGATGGAAGAAAGCAGCCGCAACAACCACTAGTCAAGGTCGACAAAGAAGAGTTTTATAAGCCAAGTTTTGAAGAGATGAATCTTCGTTCAAACAAAGATGAGTTTTCGTCAATCCAAATTGGAAAATCTGGGATCCAAAATCTGGCAGTTCAGAAAGGGCTGGCAAAGAAAATCGAGGACGAGGAGTCAAGGAAATCACTGGATGTGTTTGGTTCGCATACGCTGAAAAAAGAACTCATAGAAATGAATTTACGGAGGAAATTATCAATGCTAAGTTGGGATGCCATTCCAAATGCTCGCAGTCTCGCAGCTTCTTCGGCAAGGAGCCAAGTCTACGAAGATGTTGAAAGTGACGCAAGTTCTGATCTGTTTGAAATAGATAACATATCGACCAGTACCGGACAGCAGCCAGTTTTCATCAGAAGGCAAACATCTGATGATGGCATGTCTACACCTTATGAACCAAGCGAGACCAGCATTGAATGGAGTGTTGTCACAGCAACTGCTGCAGATTATTCAGTCGTTTCAGACTATGATGACAAGAAGATGACAGAAAATACCAGAACTAGTGCTACTACTCCTTCTTTGGCAACAGCAGCTAGCAAACTTGCCAAAACCAAGTTCACGGACAAAGAAGTCCAAGGCAGCCGTCCTAGCAAATTGGTCGTTTGCAAGAGTCACAAAGCAGTGAGAGTGGCTGAAGCTGCATACAGGATCAATAATGACAAGGCAAAGTCTCACCCACACCCACAACAGCCTCTAAGGTCTGTAGCCCCCATGCCAGTCAGGAAGTTTATCAGAGCCGACAATGGTGAGCTAGTTTTCAATTTCCCATGAACACAGCATCTATGCTTTTGCCCCTCAAGAATGTTACTGTCTGTCTACAAGAAGCAGCTAGCACTAGTAGCAGTGTAATGGAAGTGATTAGACAGAGACACAGATGATAATGTTTTCTGTTTGATATGAAGTTTCAGTAAATTTTGTGCGCAACTATATATTCCTTATGTAGTATTATTATTTTAGCTTTTTTCTGTATTCTACTTAAGCCGCTAACTTCATTTTAGTGGTGAAACTAAGACTATTGGCCATAACTTTTATGTCAATGAAAGACAAAGCAGCTAAATACATAAAACGAGATTCTGGAAATTGTCTATGCGATTGGACCCAGGGGAGTACTTAAAAGATTACATTTGCTGACCACCCTTGTCTAAATAATCTCCTCCTTTTATGAGTTCAAAGACTTCAAATATTATCCTTGTTCTCCTGATTTTCAACTGGAGGGTCATCCATGTTTTGGATCTCTTTCTGACTTTTAACTAAAGCTGCTTTTGGCAAGCCTCCTTTGCCTTACTTCAGGGACTACAAATTCCACACTCCACAGTATTTGGGACTACAAATTCCACACTCCACAGCATTTGTTGGCACATGAATTTGTTTAAATCTGTAAGGGCATATAAATGGCCTAATTGAGATTTATACTTTCTACAATAATATTGGTATCCAATCACCTAATCTTATCCTCTTAAGGGTGCATCATTATTGGTATCCAATCACCTAGTCTTACCCTCTTAAGGGTGCATCATTATTGGTATCCAATCACCTAGTCTTACCCTCTTAAGGGTGGTGCATCATTATTGGTATCCAATCACCTAGTCTTACCCTCTTGAGGGTGCATCATTAACATGGTGAGCTCACAACACTTAATAATGCATGATTTGTCAATCGTCATTACACTATTCTATATATATGTGTGTGTGTGTATTGAGTTTTTAATCAAATAAATTAAAAGACAAAAATATAATTTCAATATATTATAAGACAAGATACAATGCACTTGAATTTTTTTAAAATCTTTTATCTTGTCCTTAATTTATATAATAGGGTATCACTCATTAGAACGTTTACGTGTACACATGTCATAACTATGGAAATATAGTATTACTCTACCAACCAGAAAATTTTAGGTTATATATATTGATTGTAGAAAATGCAGATACTCCCTATCGAGACTTATGTTTAAGAGATGGAAAATCTCGCATTTAAACAACCCACAGATGATGGGAAATGGCAGACGATCAAGCGCCACAAGTTGAAGAATCGAGGGATCTAGGTTTCTCCTTTAATTTCTTGGGATTTAATGCAGGATGGGAGCTTCCAACAGTGTTCTAAATTTATAATTATAATGATGGGAACTGTTAAGGAATGTTGTCCACAATGACATGTTCAACTTATGACATTACATTTCCATGAGCAAGTTGGGTAGTTATGCATTCAATTATATAACCATCCAACAATAAAAGGTGGATCCCATGCATGTTCTTCTAATAATGAAATAGGTATATGCTAAAATGTTGTATTATATGTTCATTATATGTATTGTTTATTAGCAAACTGTATGATTGGAATGAAAATTACTAGAGGAAAGGGGCCCATGTGAATGTGATGAAGAGGAAATGCCAAGAAGTGAAAGCAAATTAATAAGGCATTAATGCGAAGTGTTGAGAGAGGTTGCACATCACATCGAATTCCCCTAAGATGGATAGTAATCAATAATTAGCATAGTTGTTGCCACAAAAAAAAAAAAAAAAAAACTCTCTCTGGGCGATATCTAATAAATGAATTAAATGAGCAACAGATCTCTGAATGGAATGTTGTGAAGGGACCAAACCAAACCAAAAGCTAGGTTGGATTCAGACCAACTTAATAAATTTATTCTTCGGATATTGAATGTAAACAGTTGTCTATGGACCAGTTTTGAAGAGACGATTGAGACGTTTATTATGGTTCAATCCTACGGTGAGTTCAAAGTAAGCTCATTCAAAGTAACCAAACCAAACCAAACGAAGACCCCTACTCAAAGGTATTCTATGGTGAGTTCGGAATAAGTAGATTACGCAGCCAAGCCATGTTCGGGCCTTGGGGAATGTTTCAAGAAGGTATCAAAGACTCTTGGCGAGCTTGTTATGTTATATGCGCGCCAGAGCCCTGAGCCATGCATGAAGAAGTTAAGACCCCACTCATTGAAATTTGTAAAGATCACCATGCTTTAGCTATATCTAGAGACTCGTTGGATATCATTGTGGTAGTTAAGCGGTAACTTAATCCATGTTCAAAAGCAGATTATAGTTTAATTTGTATAAGCTTTTTTTCTGATTACATATAATTAAGTCTACTTAGGAAGAGATCTTGAACTTTAAAGTGATTGTGGCAACATCTTTTATTATTCAAGGCCCGTACATGCGTTCAGTATAACTTCTTACATTCTACACGTGTAAAATACGGTTTTAGTGGGATGTGGCCAGGTTACGTATAATGTTAACTTACAGCAACTCAAAAACAATCACCTCATACAAAAATATAATAATAAGGAAGGTAGATAGGAGATTATGGGAGATTTGGCAGGCTGTCTATATTTATAACTTAGCAAAGCCCCTAAAATCACCCTTTCCTCTCGTCATTTTGTACGATCAATGTGGCAGCCTGATTACTCGCAGAGTGCATGTACCATAGCAAACAAAGTTCTAACTAAATGCATATCTGTTGTCTGTATGTAGACATCTCTTTTCACATAATAAGAACATAACCTTCATCTCAAAATATACCGAGACCCGGGATTGGAAACCACATGGTACTCTATGGCTACCAAGATCGCTTTGAGCTCGTAAAAAATCATTTCAATTGACAACACGGGCGGATTAAGTATAGACAAATAAGGCAGTCACCCAAGATCTTAAATAGATAATTAATAATATTATCTTACTATTAATCCATTCATTATTAGTTTTTCAAGAAAAACAAATAAAATTTTTACTTTTTGGTTTCTTAAAAAAGCTTAATTATTTAACATTAGAATCTTTGATTTTGAGCAATTAAGAACTTTATAATCCAAGAAATCGTAGATGAAAAAATTTATTATTCTTTTCTTTATAAAGAAAATTATTACATGTATTAGTTTATTAAAAAATAAAAAAAAATTAGTTTCTTAAAATATAAAACTCACATCCATTATCTGATCATCAATTTATTATCTTAACTTCTAAATATTCTATTAAAAAATAATATTATTCTCATTATTTATTTATTTTTATAAAAATTCTAAAGAAAATAAATTTTACATTTTATTCTCAAAACTTTTTAAGATCTTCTTAATTATTTCTTGAGTATTGAAATTGTTAAATAAAGAAAAATCTATTAAAATAAATCTGCCTATAACTTATTTACTCTAAAACCGACCCTGATTGGTAATTGCATTTGCAGAGCCCAATCATTGCAACACCTAGATTGGGCCAAAATTTAACATCCAATAATGCTAATAATAATAATAATAATGATAATAAAAAGAGAAACTGTGCCAATCGCAAAACGCAAGAAAAGAAAAGTAGAAAAAGCAAAGGAGAAAAGACCTCCTCCTCATCCTGCTAAGAGGCTTAAGTCCAAAAAATCTTGTTGAATGTTGATTGCCTCCCGATGAGTCTTCAATTATCGGATGTAGCGTTCGGCCCAAGTAATTAGAAGATACCGCCCAATACCCAAACCCACGAGACCTAATCTCGACTTTAAACCACCAAACTACCCTTGACGCTGGACTTAGAATGACATCAATACCCTGATTTAATAGACGTGTAACGAGTCCATTCGTAAATTACATTAACGTTTGCAAAACTCGAACATAAGGTAGATAAACTCCCAAAACCCTAACCCATTTGTTCTTCATTCCACCAAATACAAAAGGAGAGAGAGAGAGACTAAAGTGAACAAGCAAAGCCACTAGGGTTTTAGGCACTCGTCGAGCGAGCGAGTTAGGGTTATTTTATTTTTATTTTTATTTTTTTTGTTATTTTAATAGCTACCAAGAGCAAAATGGTGGCAGACAAGGGCAAAAAAACCAAAGTTGAAGAAGAGAACGCAGAGCAAATTGACTCAGAACTTGTTCTTTCCATCGAGAAACTCCAAGAGATCCAAGACGAGCTTGAAAAGGTTTTCTTTTTTTTTTTTTTAAACACGATAAATGCTTATTTTTGTTATATTTTTATCTATTATTTGCTTTACATTCTGTTCGATTGCAGAGAAATTTGAGGGTTTGTGCCACTTGATTGATTTGGGAGGCAAAAAGTAAAATTGATTAATTCAATAATTCATGACAAATTATTGTCTTCTAATGAATTTTCGGGGAGACCAAACAGGAGTGCTGACCCTTAATTTGTTCATTGGAAAAAAAATCTGATTCCCAAAAATATATATATATATATATATATACTGCGGTGGAAAAGATTTGTCTTTTAATTTTTTGACAGAGTACGTAATCACTATTCAAACTGTCTTGAATATATTGGGCTGTATTTTATTTGTTTTCAGTTTTAGGGGTTCTCATTCTTTGTGGATTGAGTTGTTGTTGATTTTTTAAGAGCCAGCATTACTATATTTAAGTGGAATTTGAATTATATTAAAATCTAAAGTTGTTTTGTCTTTTTTAATAATTTATGGGGAAGCTCAGTGAAACTGCCTGATTTGAAATATGTGGGTTCCAATGGGGATTTTTCCTTTTTGTTCTTAAGAGTGTTCTGTGTGATACAATATAATTTGGATTGATTTTGGTATTTTTGGATATGGTCAATTGATTCTTTCTGGCTGGTGACATGTGTTTAATTATTGTTATTTAAAGTAGATTCTATTGCATGAAATTTGAATTTGCTACATCCGAATGAATATTACGTGTCTTTTTCCCTTGTAATCACTTTTAAGGCTAAATGAGTGCATTTGCACCTCTGAACTTACCATTTTACCATTATTTGTGACCTCGGAAATTTTTTTTTTTGGGGCCATATTTGTTATGAGCATCTTCTAGATTAATGAAGAGGCGAGCGAGAAAGTTTTGGAAGTTGAGCAGAAGTACAGTGAGATACGAAAGCCAGTCTATGATAAGAGAAATGATATCATCAAATCCATACCTGACTTCTGGTTAACTGCCGTGAGTAATCTATTTGTACTTGCTTACATAGGTGAATCTGCACTTTGTGACTTATCATGTTCAGAGATTCTCTTGAAATTGAGAATTTTTTCCCCTTCTCTGCAGTTTATTAGTCATCCTGCTCTTGGTGAACTTTTGAGTGAAGAGGATCAGAAGGTTTGAGTGCTCATCTAAGATAAATTAAAGATAGATTTTGGCAGTTATTTATATTGCAGCTTCAGTCTTCTATTTTATTTTATTTTATTTAAATGTGGAACATTATTGCTTTTTTTTTTATCCTATTAATTTAGATTGTCAGTTACTAGACTGCTTGTTCACTTGATTCTTCAATTGAGCTGGCTGCCTTTTAACGGCATTATTTCGTCACTTACACACATTTTTGTCTGCTTGATAGATATTCAGGTACTTGAGCTCTCTGGAAGTGGAGGATTTTAAAGATGTCAAATCAGGATACTCCATCACATTTGTGAGTTGTTTCAGATCTCTTTTTTAGTCTTGTTTCTGTTACTTCTCCTTTTATTGACCTAGATTGGGTAATGTTAACCTCATTTGATTCTTTTTTTTAATTGATGAATGTACTAATTGATTCTATTTTTTGTTCTTTTCATTTTTCAGAATTTCTCCCCCAATCCCTATTTTGAGGATGCCAAACTTACCAAAACTTTTACCTTCCTTGATGATGATGGTTCAATGAAAATTACTGCTACATCAATCAAGTGGAAAGAGGGCATGGTAAGGGCTTGCCTTTTTTGTTACATTCAGGCACTCCTGTCCTTCCTAGTTTGCTTGATTTTGATCTAGTTACGCTTATTTACATATGAAGGGCATACCAAATGGAGTTAATCATGAGAAGAAAGGAAACAAGCGGCCACTAGCGGAAGAAAGGTTGGTTTTTTAAATTCTGTTGGAGCCGCTTTTCCGTTGAAGCTACTGACCTGAACAGTTTGCTGCTACAAATTTTCTCTTTCTACATTAATGATGTGATCCATCCATATTCACTGGTAGCTAAGAATTTTTTTTACTGCGGTTTTAAGTATTTACGGTATTATTGTTAGATTGGTTTCTTCTTTGTTGGTGAGAAAGTCACTGATTTTACACAATCTATACCTTCGGTAAACAAAATTTGTTATGGTTATGAAGGTTCTTTTTTGTTTCTTTTTCCCACTTATGACTCATAGAACAAAGTTCAATGTTAATCTAGATTTTTTATATATTGAAGATCTTTTCTGTGATCTTTTGAAGTCAAATTGAGTCATTTAGCTTTAAGTCTGTATGTGTATTCACTACTTTTTAGGTATTTTTAATTTCCTCCAAAATGTTGATTAAGCACGCCCTTTTCCTTATGATTTTATGCTAGAGAATATTCTTAGATCTTGTCAATATGTCTGGCAGTTTAAATGGATTGGCACAGTAACTTCCTAATCATGTTCTTTTTTTATGATTTTCTCATTGATTATTTTGGTTAATTGAATTTAAAGTTAGGGAAGAAAAATGCTTCCTCCGGCTGGTTCCATTTAATTTTTCTTTTACAAGATTTCCTAAGATTTCATAATAAATTATCTAGCGTGACTTTTGAAATTGCACCTATGAATGCAGCTTCTTTACCTGGTTCAGTGATACCCAAGAGAAGGATACTATTGACGGCATCCAAGATGAGGTAAGTTCTATTTCTGTGTGCAGAAAATGTAGAAATTTTGCCACATGTTAGGCACATGATTCTTTCTTCTTTTATTTAGGCTGTTGCTTTTTCTTGAAAAATTGCAGGTTGCAGAGATTATCAAGGAGGATTTATGGCCCAATCCTCTCACTTATTTTAATAATGTAATACCTCTTCCTTTTTCCTTTTCCCCCTCTGCACTTTACCTGCTGTTTCCTTTTTCTTAAAAAGTGTTGTGATAGTCTACATCACTTTCTAATGGTAAAATCTATGGCTTTACTATAGGAAGCTGATGAAGAGGAGTTTGAAGGCGATGAAGAGGTAAATGGAGGAATTCTTTTTTTAATTAAACATAATATTAAATTAAAAAATGAAGGAAAATTCAGTGGAACTTTTGCTGTGGATTTACATAAATGAAATGCCCATATGCCATTTTTCTTTCTACTGTTCATAGTTTCACATGTTATTTGTTATTTTTCCCTATGTCTGAAGATAGCTCTATTTTATAGTAATGCCTTTTTTATTGCCTGTATTTAGACAAAACAATTGGAACACAGGGGATCATGTTGAATTGAATCAGAATGTTATGATTTCAATTTTTGAAGCGTAGTTAGGATAGATATTCTGAAGTCAACACATCTTCCGTGGTTGACTAAACAGGCAATGCTGTTTTGAGTTGTTACCCAACAACTTAACAAGCCACATTCTCTGTATAAGACAGCTATGAAAAATCATCTGGCCTGGCTGTCCTGGAGGATGTGTGGCATGCGCCATTTGATGTTGCCTTGATTTCTAACTTATATCCATTGACAGGTTAAAGAAGATGATGACTCTGAAGATGATGAAGATGATCAAGAGGAAGACGATGACGATGAAGACGGTGATGATGAAGGCAACTGAGTTATCGTCATCTTAATCCAGATATCAGCTTATGTTAGATGTCCTTGCTTCAGTAACTTGGTGTAAAGCTGTCTCTTGTGGTTGCTTTAGTAGGGTGACAGGGGAGGGCAACGACTCAAACTCTTATGATAGCCTTTTTGTCTAGTGTGTATGTGATCAGGCCGTAGTTCGTACTCTGTTTCTTTTATTTAAGGCCCTTTTTCTGCGTGGGTTTAATTTTGTGAGTTCCCTCCCTTACATTATAATAGAATGTGACCTTTTATTTTATTTCTGTTTCAGACTCTTCACTAGAGTAAAAAGGACATTTATATTAATGACATGTAATGTTATTTGGTAACTTATATATATACAAGGAATCCATGATTCCATATATGTTTGGTTCTGTATGTTACTCGTCTGACAAGAGTCAACTAATTTCGTGTGAAGTAGTTTTGCAGAAAATGCCGGATTGCTGGTTGAATGGAACATAATTTTTTGTTCCTTGAATGATTTAAGAAGCAAAGATTTCTGTTATTGCCTTCTTTTGTTCTGACATGCACAAGTCTAAAGCTGCTGTAAAGATTAAAATCTTCAACTCTCTTTTTTTTTTTTGGGGGGGGGGGGGGGTGGGGGGGGTTTGGTTTAATGCCTTTACTCTTTGTTAGGTATTGAATTAGAATATAAATCACAACAATTTAATTAATAATCTCAATAAATCCAAAAGAGGCAAGCAGAAGGGAAGATGAGTAGAGGCATAGCTTGCTCTAGTTCTCATGACAAAAGCTCAATTTGCAAAGACGTCATTTCGTCGCATTCTCAGAAGTGGTATACGTTATGTATAGGCTTAGAAAAAGCTCATATGAGTAATAAAGACGATACAAATTTATACTATGAAAATAGTTGTCGAGTCAATTTTTGTGGGACTGTTAATGAGTCAACCCATTAAAACGCATTCTGTAAGGTATCGGGTTTAAGATGAAATAAATGGTTTAAGAGAAAAATTTATTTCATCCAATATCTATTAACATTTAATATTAATAAATAAATAAATTTTATAATTTAAATTATAATTTTTTTAAAAAAAAATAAGATGACTTTAAATTGATTACTTATATAAAGTTATGACAAACCTTGAAATTCTTAAGTATTAATTGTTTAATCACTTTGTATATTTGCACCTTCTCATGTAATGCAAGTCTTAGGGCTATCAAAATTTAATACGATCCAATTACTCAATACGAACACGACACGAATAAATGAGTATAAGTTGTCAAATTAACACTATTATCAAATGGGTCTAGTTTGAGTTGATACGATTTTTTTCTACATCGAACTAGAGTTAAAATTCTTAACTTATTTATTCAACCAATGAGACGATTATATTTTATATTTTAAATTAATTTTTAGATTCTTTTCATTAAAACTCTAATATTAAATATGATTCTTTCTTCTTCTTCTTCTTTTTAGTGGAACAATGCAAAAATAGACAATGTTTTTTTTATAAAATTTTATATAGATTTAGAACTTTAATAGTATAAATATGTGATATTTTAGTTGGAGAGAGTGTGTGAGTATAACATTTGTTAAATATATAGATATTGACCAGGTTATTCGCTAACTCATTTTTTTTTCATGTCAAATTTGGATTTCAATAGTTTTACATGATTATTAAAGGAATTGTATTAGGGTTGATCTAAATTTGATACGATCGAAACGAACACTACCCGATAACTTGTTTTGCCAACTCTAACAAGTCTCGTTTTATATTTTGTTCTTTAAGATTTCAATCAATAATATTGATGTTGTAATTGTATAGTTGATTTTTTTTTATACATTATTTGATGATACCAAACGTGAATCCTATTAATATTTTCTTTTGCTTGGTGTTATATTCTTAATTAGCTTTGTTTAACATATTGCTATCTTTGTTTTAAACTAAATTTATAGTACCACAAAAAAAGGGATTAAATGGGTTGGTTCAGGTAATATGATAATAATAATGAATGTGTTGGGATTCTCATTTTTTGTTCCAATAAGTTAATGAGTGAATTCAAGTACATGTAAATTAATAACATATAAAGTCACTTAAACACAACCCATTGTTAGACCAAATAATACGCAAGACATTTAATTATGAATTATAACTAACAAAATAAACAATGTATGTGAACAAAATGAAAAATGATAAAAAGTTCTAATAGTAATATAAGGACAACCAAAATAAATATAAAATCACGTGGTATTATAGTGTTAATTGAAAAAGAATATTATTTTTAAATTTAACATTAAAGATGTCCAACAAACCGAGCAACGAGCAATTCATGGCATGCACGTGTTCGTATAGTATGACATGACATAAGGATGTTTCGATAGGACACACGGCATGACACAACATGCATGTGAGTTGGGCTAGATTTAGAATTTTAGGCACGTGAATCTTAAAAACATGACATGATTAGAAATAAACTACAATATATGAAAAAACATATAATAAGCACGCTTTATTGATGAGCTAGCACACAGCTCTTGAACCATTAATAGCATGTAGGTTAAAGTATATTAAAGTAAAAATTTTTAATGAAAAGTAAATATAAAATGATATGATTTTATGAATATTCTGAAATTAAAATTTTTAATACATTTTATTAGCATATGTTTTAACAATTAATTTAAGTTTTAGTAAAAAAAATGATTTATATTTATAATTTATTAAATAAATAAATAAAATTTGAATATTTTTTTTGAATATTTTTATATTTTAGCTGCTTGAGTTTATAGATTTATATTAATCATTACTATGATCTATAAAATTAAATTTATTTATTATAATTAATTATTGTAAAATTAAATATATAATTATAAAATTATGATAAATTTGTAATGAATGTTAATCGTTCTCCCGATATAAATTGTTGTTGTTGTTGTTGTTGTTGTTGTTGTTATAATTACATGGGTTGATAGGTTTGAAAAAACGCACCAAGTATGTGGGCTTAAACAAAACATACCAGGCCCGCGGACTTAAAAAAATACTCTAGGTATGTGAGCCTGAGAAAAAAAATGTTGGCATACTGTTTTGAATATGACACATCTTGACTCATATCGTGGATTGTGCCAGACTCAAAAGAAAAAAAAAAAAAATTAGATATGACAGGACATGGTTCGTTTACTTGGTGGGTTATACCATGTCGTGCAATCCCATGAATCTTCGTCGGCCTTAGTTTGATACTAGCACAATTTGTTGGTCACCTTTATTTAATATTTTAATATTTTACAGTTGTCCAATTAATTAGATGTGATAAAATAAATAAATTAATTAATTAAATTAAATTATAAATAAATTAAATTAAATTATAAATAAATTAAGTTAAAATTTTATTTAGTCGGATTTTATTCGATCAAAATTTTAAGATTTGAATTTGATTTATTTATTAAATAAATATTCGACTTAATTAGTTTAATTCATTTAATGAAATTAATAAATAAATCGAATCGAATTGAATAGAATTTAAATTCGTTTACTATTCGTTTATCCTTATAAATTCTTAACAAATCGAATTATATATAGATTTGTTTACAATTTGTCTACCAATTATAATATTAACCTTTGAATTTAAAAATTTTCATAGAAATTTAAGGACAGAAAAATAATTTAATTAAAGGATTAATTACCATTGGATGACACATTTTGTGACAAACTTAAAAAAGATGAAAGATTTTTTGAAAATACTCGATTGAATAACAAATCGTTAATTTTTTCATTAAGTTTAACGTAAGCAATAAAATAATTATAAAATGATATTTTTACCCTTTAAATTAATTATAAAATGACATTTTTATTCCCATAATAACTACAAAATGATATTTTTATTCCTAAATTAATTACAAAATATACTTTTATCCCTACACAATTATTTTTTTATTTTTTAAATAAAAAATAATAAAAAATTTTATTTAAGTGTAGTTAATTAGATTTTTTAATTAAATCAAATAAATATTTTTAAAAAATTTTGTTGTTGAGTCAAACAAAATTTTCTTATTAAATTTAACTGCAAAGTTTGATTCTATGACTTTATAATTTCAACGGGAAAAAACCTCAAACTCAACAAACAAGCTGCATGAGGCTTTGAAATGGCTAATAGCATCCCCACTGCCGATCTCTCACCTTTCTTTATATTTACAGAAGACAATCAAGATGGCAAGAAAAAGGTGTGGAGTTGATCACCGAAGCCTGCTGTCGGTACGGTTTCTTCCAAATGGTGAACAACGGGATCCCCCAAAAACTGTTCAGCCAAGCCATCGACCTCTCCAAGACATTCCACGGATACTCGGACGATGAGAATAAACTCTTAAGTCTAGCCTGAGGTCAGGAGCACTTCTTCCTGCTATATACAACAGGCAGCCTCAGAACTCGGCAGACAATGGCGAGCATGAGCCCGTGTTCACGCCAGGCTCCAACATCAATGTCTACCCTCAAAACCCACCTGAATTCAAGTATGCATATATGTTCCTTTTCCTAGGGAGGTATTGGAAGAACTATTTTCCCGTTTGAAAAGAGCAGCTTGCTCATTCAGAGCATTTTAAACGAGTGCTTATGCCTCCCTACCAACAATGATAGGAGCTAGGAGTATACAACAATGCTAGGAGCTAGGATTTCATGGCAGCTTGGCGCTACTTCCCTGCAGCAGAGTGTGAAAATAATGGAATTATGGAACATGAAGATGGGAATTGTGTCAACTTTGTGTTCCAAGATGATGCTGGAGGCCTTCAAGTTAACAAACACGGTGAACAGATTCCGGCTATTCCCCCTCAACACAATATTGTCCAGACAATATTGTTATCAATGTAGCAGATGCTATTCAGGTACCAAGAAAAACTGAATTTCAATTTCTGAGGCCATTGATTTTTGTATTATTTATATCACCTTGAATTTGATTATCAATACTAATCTTCGGCCCTGGAAACTGCTTTTTCTCTTTGCGAGCAGGTCCCGAGCAAGAACAAATTCAAGAGTGCTACTCGTATGCCCTCTAATAAAACTTCCAAGGAGACAATTGGGTAAAACCATTGTCACAGCTCGCTCATGAATACAGAGGATTTCTTTACGAGGATTGCCAGGCGTTAAGAATGAGAAACAAGACCCATCCACCTACCAAGCCTGAAGATGTGATTCGCATAACCCTTACGCAATGGCTACCATTTATTTATGTTACTTCTGCTTTGGCAAACAAACTTGTTAAACTAAAAGGCTGGCTTCTGATCTGTTGTATTGATTTTGTTACACATCTAGTATAGGGTTGTGCAATCAGAAATGCAATGTAGTGAAATGAAGAAGAAGAACAATTCAGCCCTATCACAAATTAATTAATACTTAAAAACTCTCAAGTCAGACACGTTCATGCACGTGTGCAGGCAACCTCGGCGCGGGAACAATTTGTAACGGGGTTTACATATAATTGGCCAATCCAGGGCAATCTGACATGTCACTCTCCTCCGGCTGGATCGCCAGAGTGGGGGTCCATTCAAAATTATGCAATAATTGGCCAAGCATCAAGGTGACCAAATTGATAGAAAGCTGCGTATCTGGGCATACGCGCCTTCCTGCACCAAATGGTAGCATTCGAAAATCGTGACCGCTGATGTCAGCATCTCTTTGCAAGAACCTTTCCGGCTTAAACTCTAATGGGTCCTCCCATATTGGTGAGTCACGAGCTATGGCCCAAACGTTTACAGACACAATTATTTCTTTAGGAATGTCAAATCCACCAATTTTGGCATGGGAATTAACTGTGTGGGGCAGCATCAACGGTGTTGGAGGGTGCAGTCTCAGTGCCTCCTTAGCAACGCACTGAAGGTAAGGTAGGTTCAAGATGTCGGACTCGGTCATCACACTGTTCAGCCCAATAACACGGTCCAGCTCTTCTTGGGCTTTACGTTGGACCTTCGGGTTCATGACCATTCAGCCATGGCCCATTCAACCGTGATGGCAACAGTGTCCATGCCTGCGGCGATCATGTTCCAAAGTAGTCCCATAATAGTGTCCTCACTCAGTCCATAAATATCTCTCTGGCTGAGTAATGCATCGTCAAAATGTTGCCTCACAACACCACTCTTCATATTTCTAGCCCTGTGTTCTTCCATGATGGCTCGAGTTAATCCATCCTTATGCGCTAAATGCTTCGTAAACGCCTCATCGTTGCCAAGCCACCAAATCCACCTTAGCCAGCTGATGTGCTCCATAAGGCTCAGTGGGATTCCGAGCTTGAATTCGTTAGCAACAATTCCAGTCCTTGGGCATCCTGATAAGGAGCCGAGACGGTCACTAAGGCAGCCTAAGCCAAACTCCAAATATCGTTAGGTTGCCATGCAACTCATGCAGAGAGGGAACGTAATTGTGGTGCTCTGAATATTTTCTTTCCTGTTTTGACTTGATTTTTGCCGTGATCTTTGGCACTAAATCAAGCACAAATTATTTAGAATATTTTCTTTCCTATTTTGACTTGATTCTTGCGGTGATATTTGGCACTAAATTAAGCACAAGTTATTTAGTTTTTTGCTTGCATAAATAAGCTCAATGAGAGTAATGAAAAGGATCCAGCAAAATTATCAAAACAAAACACATGGTTTATCTCGCCATAAGTAGAATAATAATCTTCAAATTGCATTGTGCAAAAATCTTTGATTAGGACCCTATTACATGCACCACCCCTTCTTCGCTCTCAAATCTCTTCCCGAACACTAGTCTTGTAATGTTGTTGAAAGCCACGGAAGCCAAATACTTCCTCAGAACCAAACTGTTACCGAAATTGGTGGAGTCTTTGAAAATAGAAGCAATCATGTTTCTAACTTCCTCTTCTCTGATGGGCCTAAGAGACTCTGTCCTTTTTGGAGAGAAGAGTTCAAGGGTGCATAATCTTCGCACCTTAACATAGTGGACCCCATAATCGGCCCGTATGAGATCTGTACCGCCTTTGGAGGTGATAGCCACTGCCTTGGGTCTGTGCCTATTGGCCAACTGCTGGTCACAGTCTTTGAGCACTTGCTTGGCCAATACTGAATTTGACACTATAACATTCAAAGATGAGCCTATCCACACGGACATGATTGGACCGTAAATCTTTGACCACACAGCAAAACACCGGCATCTGTCTGGTTTTACGTCCAACAGGTTTCCTACGATTGGCCGGGGATATGGACCTGGTGGGAGCCTGAATCTCGGCCATGGATGGAGTCCGTAAAAGAATAAGATGAAGATGATGACTGATATGAAACAGAGAAGGAGTTCTATTTAAAAGAAATTAAATTATAGGTGAATTATAATGTGATTGCTTCTGTACACTTTATAGATTGTATTATTGCTGGTGGCAGGCGAAGCAACATATAAGAAAGAATCATTTTCACCACGTTTGCATGTTCAATCTTCTCAGGAACATGCACATTATGTTGCCCTCGAATCTGATTAATTTTTATTAAACAGTTGACCTCTTGCTAGCAGTTCGTGTTTCACATTTGTCACAAGTTGGCTCTCCTATTTTCTGGAGGAGCATGAACAGAATGATTCACAATGTCTCCCCCTCCACTCGTGGTTGAAAATTTTGAAAGTGATATTCTAAGTTGTGTTGTTCATCCTGCTCCAAGTTTTTGTTTATGTCTCCTCAGCTTATGGTACATATGAATTGCGGATTACCATAAAATTTGAGATTATTACTCATAACAAATAATTAGAGATTTTTAAGACAGAATAGGAGCAGTAGACAGCCATACAGCTCTTCATTGTAGATGTGCACACGCATACACACACACGTCCTCAAGAACATGGTATATCAATATGTCATGACTTTCCCACAACACCTTAAGTTTCATGATTAGATTACAAGCAATGTTACTACTTTTACTTTTTATTTCTGTTATCGATAGTTGAATGCATGTGGTGTTAAATGGCTGATTTTGGGCAGGCAGCTTTTCACAGGGCGATCGAATGAAATGCACCACATCATTTCACTTCACTGCCAGCGTTGCATATGAGATGAGATGAGATGAGATGGCATGTTTATACTTCGTGCTTTGTTGATGTGACCCGCTGCTAAAACGCAGCATAAATGACAATTGGATTCTTAACAAAACACAGTTGTCAAATGTCTTTAAACATGGCACATGCAATTGTCTTGGTTTTATTATTACTGGTAAAAGTTAAGATGCCAAACGATTCTACTCAATGCTCTCTAGTTACCTTGGTTGGTGGTTAATTTTTATTTCAATTTTGAGGGCAGTGGAAAGTTGAATAAGATTTTTTTTTTCCTTTTTCCTGAATTCAAGTTGCGAAAAGAAGTGGCATTTTTTTCAAAAGAGATTGAAATTGAAAAAAGAAAAAGAAAAAGGTATGTGATCGGTTATTCAAGTCTTTGCGTAATAAAGAATCTGAGGAAATGAAGTGTTAAAGGCCCGTCTTGTTTACACTCAAAAGGTGAAAATCTTGTGAATCTCTATATGGATCAATCTCTGATTTCTTTATCTGAAAAAACAGGAAACAAAAAAAGTGGCTCGCTTAAGACAACTCCTGAATTACTGATCGTACTCAAAAAAGAATTTACAACGGCATTTTAACCTCACAATTATGAATGTGGTATAAGTTTAAATTAACAAAATTATCCATTTCATCAGTCGTTTAATATGGATGCAGCTATGATAATTAATCAATATTTTTGGATGTGATTAACGACTGTGGTCCACTCACTGGATGCTTACGTTTTTAGGAGATTTGCTCTGTACTTTCGCTGTCATTTTATGCTTACTTGGTGTACGTTGATTGGCCATAACTAAGATTGTTTGGATAACAAACATATCCACAACGCACATAAAATGCAAAAAGACATGCAATAAATTGATTCATGAACTTCACGGCATACATAGTTTACGTGGACACACGCACCCACACGCGCCCGTGTAAACATCACACATATATAATAAGTTTTAAAATATGCGGTTTTGATTAATTTTGTCACATTGGGGGCAATTCACTCATTTTCCTATATTTAAGCTGCATTTTGTTCAGCATTCAAAATGCATTATTCAGTTCTTTTTTTTTTTTCTTTTTTCTGTGGAAGGGCTTGTTGTTCATTATCTAACCAAAAGACAACTAATTTTCAAAATTATTTTTTAGCTTTTGGAAGGCGAATTGTTTAGATATGGAAATGGATCCTTTCAATATTTTTCTTTAGCAAATACCACAAAAAGTACGAATAGTTATTACAATATCTTGGGCCCAAATTTCACTAGGACACCCGACCGTATCATCAAATAACCCTCCTCGGCACTGATTTTCTATTTTTTTAGGTAATTTTTAGGAAATAAACATCATTGCATTTGAGAAACACAATATATTATTTAGAAAACAATAAATATGCATCGAAAATTTGTAATTAAGATGCATATTTATTACCAAGCGAAGCTATGGTGGTGCCATTTGAGAAGTGAGCAATATGTGGAACTTGAAAATTGTGACTAAGTATCATTCGTCCCACAATGTATTATTAATAAATCACTAAAAAATATTTTTTTTAAGATTTTATTAAATTATAACAATTATAGTTTATAATCAATTTAAAATTATTAAATAATATAATTAATATATATTATTTATATAATTTTAAACTAATTATAAATTAACACAACTATTTCCAATTTTGTTTGTGAGAAGGCGCACATACATTAAAGCGAGCTCAAATATGAAAGGACAAAAACCCCAGCCATTGTTAGAACTCAGAAGCTACGGACAGGGCAATAACATCCGAACTGACAGGTTAAGCTCTTCTGAATCATGTGTTCCACTTGCATGACACGAAGGTGGCCACCACCAATAAGAAGATTATAGTCGAAAATCTGGTTGAAGGAGCGGGACGTGTTACCTACAAAACAAAGGAGCGCGTGGAGAATCAATCACTCGTTGCGAAATTGTTGAAAACGTACGTAAGCCCTAATCCTGATTCAGGAATGGAAAGATACCCACTGTCTCGACTCCTCCCTATTTTGACGTGGCGCCTCTGGCAGCCCCACGTCCCCACCCTGCATAATTATTATTCTCTCTTTCTCTTTCTCTTTCCCTCTTTTCTTCTTTTCTTTTGTTGAATAATTTTCAATCTTACCGCCCTTTATTTATTTATTTATTTTTCGCCTATTCACTTTTTGCCTTGACCAAATTTATCAATCACATGCAAAGTGCAAGTTACTGAATATAGATTTATTATATACTTTAATCATTTTTGCCTTGGCCAAATTTATCAATCACATGCGAAGTGCAAGCTACTGAATATACATTTGTGATTTGTTAGACTTTGACCATCGAGTTTCTCATGCCCCAGTATGTCGATAGACTGGCTTTGGTTTTGTTTACGCCTAAAATCATGTTTGGTTCAAATCACAGAAGTTCCTTGTGTGGGCTTCAATTGATTAATCTTGGCCCAATTAGCTTTTTCACTGCAAATTATTTTATTCTATGGTGGTTAAAAAATTTGGAAGCCACCAAACAACGAGGTAATAGGTCGCTTATATTTCTCTTCATGTTCTGCAATACAGGAGTGAGGAATTTATTCTAACCCAGGTTAAGTTAAAATAATTTTTTTAATAAATATTATTTATTGAGTAAATATGATTTTTTTTTTAAAGTTACTTATATGAAATTTTTTAGGGGTTAATGTGAAAGTTCTTAATCTTCTTGAGGTTATAAAAAATCGTTTTAAAGACTAATATGAACATTACTTAATGTTGGTGAGGTTGAATTTTGACTTTTTTTTTAAAAAAAAGTATTTTGAAATAAATCTAACATGCTCTAAGTTAATATTCGAACTCATCTTAAAAGTTTCAGTGCAATTCTAATTATAAATTCTAGAAAGCTTATATATAATTGATTAAATAAATAACTTATGAATGTTTAATGGTTCAACTAACAAAATATGTGCAAGAGATTTATAGGTTGAACATGTCGTATGAACAAAGTGAAATTTTGATGGGAGATTGATTTGGATATTTAAAATGATTTTTCCGGTACCTCGTGACTAAAGAGGGGGAAAAAATGAAGAAGAAGAAGAAGAAGAAAAGAAGCATCTTAACGAGGGGCGACAAAGCACGTAAAATTCATCCATATACAATGTTTCAGTGTATGATGTCCCTCGCTATCAAGAAAATGGCCGTCCGACAGATATATGTTAACAGGGTCATAGCTAAGTATTGGAGGGTAAAGTGTCCTTTTCATTGCCATGCACATCGGCATACATAAGAAGCAAAAGATGTGGTCTCAAAAAAGGCAACATTATATAATTATATGTATATATATCAGCTAATTTCTCTCTCGTCCACATCTCTTTGCAAATTGGTCCACTATGCCGTCATGCATATAAGATATCGAAACAGAAACTATTAGTCACTGCTGGCACCACTCGACCACCCATTTCTAATGTGCACACATATCTTTGAACATGGTTTATGTCTCCTCACTTGCGGATTTCAGTTGGTATTTTGATGATATGAATTGAGAAATTAAAGAATAAAGAGTGGCAATACATATGTTAATTAAACACAGCTCACCGCAAACCCTAATTGAACGTTTCTTCGCGATGTAATATAAAGCCGCCACCCCCCCCCCCCAAACCAAAAAAATAAAACCCAAAAAAGAAAAAAAAAAGGCTATGTTGATAAAAAGACAAGCTACCATGTAATTATTTATAAGATTAAAGATATGTTCTTGTTGAAATATAAGTTATTTTGATATGCTTTCTGTATGAATGCATGCACAAGAAAGTCATCGATCAGATGTTTAATTTTTCAAAGATGAAGTATATGTTCTTGTTGAAATATAAGTTATTTTGATACACTTTCTGTATGAATGCACACACAAGAAAGTCATCGATCAGATGTTTAATTTTTCAAAGATGAAGTTTTATCCATTAAAGTATCGTTGTCAATTTAGCATTATTAAATTGCATATTGCGCCATAAAGCTCTTAATCAGATTTGTCTTTCTTTTAAATATTTATAATTAATGAACGAGAGACGTGGTAGTTATATAAATATGGTGGTTTAAAAGTGATGGCAGGTTCTTATGCCTAAAGCCGTAGTTCTTTGAGATCATCTGATCTTTAATTTACCCACTGAGCTGGGCATCTACTTTAAGATGATTCAGAAAAAATCAAGAACAGTGAGTTTGAGATATTATTAGTATGAAGAGTAATCAGTGCAAAAACGCTTTATTTCAACTTCATATTTTTGTCGGGTTCTCCAATGTCTGCATGATCATAAACTCTACTGATGTTAAACACTGAATACCATCATTATCCATGCATAACCTGCCAAAATATTAATTGAGTAGCAAATCTGAGAACGATGACTTCGATACAAACTTGTTTAGCAAATTAGAAAAATTTAAAACTTTAAAATTTTCATTGTTGATTTCTAAGTTTTTACTTGACTCCCAATTAATGATATTTTATATATGCTACTGTAAAATTTAGGATCTTAAGAATGAAAACTAGTGATATAGTTAAAAATTTGAGGTTTTCAATTGGAAATGGAGATTAATGTGCAAAACCATCTTATAGTTTAATTGTACCTAACAATCTAATGAATCAACTAAACCACATACCTTGCTTTTAATTTTAATTTTTCACTATGCTTAGCTAATCCATTTACGAAGTACGACAGAAGTCAACCAAATTTCTAACTAAATTATCAAGCCAACAACTTTGTAGGTACTTAATTGCATAACAAAATCTCATATATAGGTAAAAAGTTTAGTTCCATGATTCCTATTTGCAAAGCAATTTACTATTTTAAATTCATTCATTATAGTAATACATTCCGATATTTTCTTTATTTTTTGGTCCTTGGACGAACCTCGGCTAATTTTTAAATTTATGACTATAATTGCCAAAAAACTAATGCTCAATTTGTACTGTAGTTGGAGAATTATAAATTAAAGTTGTAATACTAAAGAGTTTGGTAAACACTTACTGTTGTGAATTAAAAACTGAAGTTATTTTATCTCATACTTGTATGATGAAAAACTTATACTATCTTTACTATGTTTACCAAAATTTTGATTTTAAAACTATATTTACCATATAATATCAACTTATATTTTGTTTTTTATATATTTTACAACAATTATACTTTGGACTAAACAAAGTCTAAAAGAACAAGAAGAGAAAGAAAGAAAAAGAAATATTAGGAAAATTAGTTTGGCTTAATCTGTTCAGAGAACTTGCAATGCTCATCCAAAGCTAGCACGTACGTACTAGAATATGGCCCCATGGACTCTAAATACGAAGCCTAATTCTCATAACTACATCTTTAGTGAGAAAATATACATGTGTTCGATATTTTTTTGTGTGTCAGAATTAAGGTCAAATGTCACATTATTAATTGCTCATCAATGATAGAAAGTATGCTAGCTTCTGATACTGAATCGGGCAGACCATTTACCTGGCGAAGTTTTTTTACCAACGCAACATGCTGCTTACCAAATATAAAGAAAAAGAAAATGTCCATCCACTGGTCTGTACATATAATGTGATAAGGACTTTGAATGATATGCTTTAATTTGGACAAAAAAAATCCAAGTGGATCAAAAGAAGCTTTAAATTTATGACAATCATCATTTCTTATACTTTGTTTTATTTTTAAGATATTAAAGGGAATCAATTGAAGAAACTACAAGATACACTGTCCACTGTTACCGATTCGACAAAGTCATTGATTTCACATTTTTTTGGGGTACCTCTACCATCAAACTACTAAAAATTTCAATCCACCTCTGCTTACCGTTAAAAGCATAAAATTTGATGAAAATTTTGATCAATATGATCTCATTTATTCTAATATATTTAACAGTAAATTGATGTGAACGGTTGACATTTTCAATATGTTAGGTGAGGGTCGAAAATAATCAAAACATCTGGAAATGGTAACAACAGATTGACATTAAATTTAAGACTTTTGATATTTAATCTAAAACCTAATAAAATTTCACCCTAAATTACTTATCTGCTTGAATGAATGTTTACTACCCTTTTATCAAGTTTTAGTTCACTGTGCTGAACTTAAAAGCCGAGGATGAAAACCAATAATATGCCAACTTCTATGCAGTTAAAATATTTGGCTCATGATAATTTATTACCCAGAGCATCTGAATAGCCAAATTTATTGTAGGATACTTTTTTTATGGAAGAATCAGAACTTCAAGATCTTTAATTGTTATGACATTCAAATAATCAATTCAAAAGGTGAAATTTAAGAATATACACTCTTTTAACATTTATTTACGTTCATGTGAAAAAATGAGAACAATGCTACTATATTTTCACCGTCAAATTTTGTGAGTATATATGTTGGGAAGTTTTCTAATTTCGTAAGGTAAATATTCAATTATTCATCAAGTTAGACAGTCGGTGTTACGTTAACACCAATGAAAACAATGCTGGTTGACACCATCATTCTACATCTATAACATTACATATCTATTAAAAAAATGATCATAGGATAAGTTTATATTTTGTGGATTGATCACATGGCGGCGTAGTTCTCCTTGTGGAAAGTGACGCTTCTCCATACATCAAAACCCTCATATTTTATAAAATGCCTACATCCATATTCAATAACGATTTTTTCTTTTTTCTAATCAAATGAAGCTGTTTCTTTAGTGTATGAAGTACTGCAAACGCTATATGGACCCTTCAAGAATGGGTCATGACCATTTCCGTTATGTTTACGAAAGAAAAAATTGAAAGGAAACAGCGACACTGTACAAGGCTGACTAATACGCAAGTCAAGGAGTAAAGAGTTGAGCGTAATTCGGTAAAGAGAATCCTGATATTAGTGTCTTTCCCTCCATTTCTTGCCCAGCTTTTACGTTTATAATGTACATTCAGAATTAATTCAGTCGTAATATTATCCAAAACCCAACAACCAAACCCGGTTATCATGCACAGCCCGTATCCAAGAAAAAAATAAACAAAAAGATCGCATAGGGGCCAAGAATCAAACCTTAACCTTAACCTTAACCCTAAGCCTAAACCCTAACCCTAAATAATAAGTGAGGCCCAAAAGGCGAAAACTACTGGAGGAATCCCAAAGTCTCCCAGCAAAGGTGCAGAACAAAGGCAAAGGCCAAAGGGAAAATGAAATGATTACTTGAATGAGATGGGACCCACATGATAATCTTTCCTTTTTAAGTCTCTCAATTTTTTGACTTGGGATTGGGTCCCACCTCGGCCACCATTGTCTTTATGGATTGAATGATAAAAAGAGCACCTCACGTGGAGTCTGAACCAAAGGGGCTGTCCAACCACAATAAAAAGGAGCCCCCTTGATTCATTCATTCATTCTTTAAAAATTAAAATTGAAATTAAAAAAATTTGAGATTTTTTTTTCTTCATCTTCTTCTTTTTTTAAAAAAAATTTAAAAAGAAAAAAATAATAAAAAAAGAACAAATAATTAAAAGCCCTCCAAACACATCAACAAAGCAATTTCTTTTCCTAAAAAAATTTACTTTTTAAAGCTCACCCATATAATTCCCACTCATTATCTTTGTTGCTTAAAGCCAGCAAGCTAGCTTGCTCTCTTCTTCCCTTATCCTCTCTCCTCTCTTATAGACATACAATATCAACAACATACATCAATAATAATTCCCAAACAAATTCCCATCAAATAATAATACTCCCCCTGTACTACTCTCTCTTTTTCTTCTTCTTCTTCTTCTTCTTCTTCTTCATAACGAAAATAAATAAAACTAAGAGAGAGAGGGAGACCCACAAATTAACAGATTAAATTAAAGGCTGTCTCTCTTACAAGGAAGGCCGTTACAGAAAAGCAATAAACCCTATAGAGCTATCTACTACTTTGATGCAGTGATGGAAGGAGCTGGAGGCAGCAACAGTGACGATCGTCATCAATTCCACCACCACCACCACCATCACAACCAACAACGCCATAACTTTCCATTCCAATTACTCGAAAAGAAAGAAGACGATCAACAGCCGTGCTCATCTTCTTCAGCTTACCACCCTTCTTCTCTCGCTATTAATCCTATCACTACTAGCGCTGACCAACAACAACAAGAAGATCAACAACTAAACACATCATCGTCAAATCGTTCCAATAATATTTCATCAAGTCTCCAAATCTGTGCAACTTCAGAGCCCTCTAATAAGAAACCCCCTCCTAAACGAACCTCAACTAAAGACAGACACACCAAAGTTGACGGACGTGGACGCAGAATTCGCATGCCTGCTCTCTGCGCAGCTAGGGTTTTTCAGCTGACTCGAGAGCTTGGTCACAAATCTGACGGCGAAACCATTGAGTGGTTGCTTCAACAAGCTGAGCCTGCGGTGATCGCCGCCACCGGCACTGGTACAATCCCAGCTAACTTCACTTCTCTTAATATCTCACTACGTAGCTCCGGCTCCAGCATGTCTGTTCCTTCCCAGTTAAGATCCTTAAACTACAACTCCAACTTCTCTATGCAACAACAACAGCAGCGTCGAAGTTTGTTTCCGGGTATTGGTCTTGACACTACTACTGCATCACCGACATTTCTCAATTTTCAGTCCAATAATTTCAGCGCTTTATTGCAAGCCAAGCAAGAATTGAGAGACACTAGTACCAATAATTCCTTGGAGTTATCAGCTGATCAGACGACTGAAGAGAGCTTAGGGAGGAAGCGAAGGCCGGAACAACACGAATTGTCACCACAGCATCAAATGGGTAATTACTTGACGCAGTCAAGTTCAGCAGTGGTTCCGGCAAGTCATGCTCAAATTCCGGCCAATTTTTGGATGGTAACAAATTCTAATAATTCAGTTATGAGTGGTGACCCAGTATGGACTTTTCCTTCGGTTAATAATAGTGCCACTGCCATGTATAGAAGCACTATGTCAAGTGGGTTACATTTTATGAATTTTTCAACGCCTCTGGCCTTGTTGCCGGGGCAACAATTAGGGTCAAGTATTAGTGGGAGTAGCAGTATGAATATTAACGAAGGGCAGTTGAACATGAATATGTTAGCCGGATTAAATCCATACAGGCAGGTTTCCGGTACCGGCGTATCGGACTCGCAAGCCAGCGGATCACACTCTCACCACGGTGGCAGTGGGGATGATCGGCACGACACAACAAGTCATCACTCTTGATAATTAATTATCCTTAATTGTTTCTTGTTGTGTGTGTAGTTTGATGTGTAACGTAACACACGTGAGGTTTTGATTGGGCTTAAATTTGATGAGTTTTTATTATTATTCCAATTTTTTTGGTGTGATTAATGTGGGTGGGTTCTTTTGGGTTTGAGCTTGAAGGATGGAAATTCAAGACACCTTCGATTATTTTTAACATGGGTATTGCCTGGTTTGGCTATAAAGAGTCTCATTTGGGGTCTTTTGCATTTACAATATATCATCCTCATAATCATAATTTGTGAAATTATTTTTTCTTTATTTGTATTGCCATTGCCAAAGCTAGTACTTGTGTGTAATATCCATGCTTTGTAGACTGTAGCGGAGAAAAATGATTTATACAATGCCATATGGTAAGTCTCCCACCAAACTAGCACATACCATTTGGTTTTTTTCTCCTTGTATATGTCTATTCTCTCTCTTGTGGTGCGTGTCTGTGGTGGTAAAATACTTATATAAAGGCAACGAAGTTAGGGTAGTGAATACTGATTCAGTGAAAGAGATGAAACAGTAACAGTAGTGCCACTGCATTCATGGCACGTTAAATTCCCCCATCCTCCCCACCCCACCCCCCCCCCCCCCCCCCAAAACAACACATCAAACATTTTTTCGGGTTTTCTGATTCTAAATCTCTGCAATGAATCTCAAGGTTTACTGCATCAATGATTAAGTTTCTTCAGAAAAATTGGGGTTAATGGGAGGAGTGGGGTCCATATCTTATCAGTTCCAGGTGTTGGCACAGGTAGTGGGTCCCAGATGCTGCTAATTGCCCAAACCAATGTACAATGTCACTGACAAACAGGTGGATCATTCCTGCTTTTCTTTTTAAAAATTTTTGGCCCCTGAATTGTTTATAGAGAGAGAAAGAGTGTGTTTTTTATTTTATTTTCTTTTGTGTAGTCTATGGTAGTATGTTTTGTTTACTCACTGCCCACTGGCACCATAGAGATCTGTGGTGGGTTTTAATGACCCCACCCTGTGTGGCCCATCAGCCTCATTAATCTGTACCGTTCATTTCGAAGTGGGCCACGCTTTGATGGGCACATTGAATGATTGGGTCTCCTTGACAAAAAAGTGGAATCTGGAGTTTCATGCCCATCTGTTATTACTATTTACCCCTCTCCGTCTCCGTCTAAAATTATTTCACAGCCCTTTTCGTTGGCAAATGATGCTTTTCTTTGAAGCTCAAGGATATTTTATTTTCTAAAAATTTCATTCTTAATTATATATACTCGTCGATCCCACTTTTGCACCCATTCAACAAGGGAACCATGGCCGAAATTCCTCTCCTATTGGACCAGATTGATCATTTACTTTCCATATCTTAAAATTCTTGTGATACTCATCAACTATTCAATTTTTGGTGAGCAATTCAGCCTTTTTTATTATATAACTAAAAAATCATATTTTAAAAAAAACTTTAATATTAATTCTGAAATGAAAATTCAACGAGTAGCATTAACATTAATAAGATTCTGATAAGTTTTAAAATGAGAAAAATGATTAATTTTACCAATCAAAAAGGAAGGAAGAAAGTCTTTTCCATTAAAAAAAAAAACTCAAAATAAGTTGAAGAATCCCTTTCCTGAAAATGCCCAATTAGTAATTCCATATATATATATATATATATATCATAAAATTTTCATATATACCTTGCACCACTTACATTTCTAAATATGTATCAATCAACTATTTTGACACACAAAACAATTATTTTACCCCCTAAATAAATTAAAAAATTATTTTGTTCTATAAAATTTTTTAAAATATAATAATTATAATTATAAGAATACTCCTAAAATTAATTAAATAAAAAAATCTCAAAACCTAAGATAATGATTTTTAAATGAAATTATAATTATAAAAAATAACATCTTGTAATTATAATTTTTTTGTAATTTAGTTTTATTTAATTTTTGTAATTAAAATAAGTACAGAGAAGTTTACAAAAATTAACATGAAAAGAAAAGCTCCCTATAATTGTTGTAAATTTCTCTATTATATTGTAAACTTCTCCATAATTAATATTAAGAAACTTTCCTATTCAAATTGAGTGAAATTATGATTACAAAAAATTAACATGATAATTTTTAAATAAAATTATATTCATAAAAAGTTAACATATTAGATTGAGGATTTATTTATTTTATTAAATTCAGGGATATTTTTATAATTATTTTTTATTTTTCAAAATTTTATAGAATGAAATGGTATTTTAATTTATTTGAAGATAAAATAATTATTTTTAAGCTTAAAAATAAAAATGACATAAAATTTTATGATGATTAAATATATATGTAATAAAAGAAAAGTAGTATAGAGATAAATTTTTTAAAAAATTAAAAATACTGAATAAAATGATTTAATTAAAGGACAAGATGATAATTTCGTAACTTGACCGACAGTGAGACGCCTGGCAAAGAAATATCGGACTGGTCGTGCACGAGAATTGAAGGGGATTTGATTTTTTTATAATAATTTTATTTAAAAAATTCCAGAACTTTAAACTACATATTTTCCCTCACTAATTTGTCACTTTCAAATTCTAGTATGGCCAAATAAATCTACATTAAAATATTTAAAAATACTTTCACTTTTTAACTTATCCTTACTAAATCAAAAGCCTTTTAGGTTGTGATTAAATTTGACTAAATATTATAATAAAACTGAATTAAATTAGATTGAATTAACTTGAATTATATAATACTATTTTATATTTGATATAATATCAGAGTGGACAATATTAAACTATATCTAAATAAAAGAAACAACTCTTTATGAATATTTAAGAGTTATGATTAAAATTAATTTAAAAGTTATTAATAAGAACATTAAATATGTAGTAAATTACTTATTAGATATTCATAAATATAATAAACAAGTGTAAACTAATGAAATTATTTAATTAATTTTATCACATACTTAGGTTATATTTTTATTTTATCAAAAAGTTAGCAAATAATTTGTATGTACTCAATTAATTATTGGTATCATTAATTTTCATGATTATCAAATTTAATACAACCAATTATTATAATAAATTATTAAATAGTTAATTTTATTAAACTAAAAATACCAACCTAATTAGACTATAAAAATAAGATAAAAATATTTTTCAAGTAAATCATGAATAAAGTAATTAATTAAATATTAAGTAATAAATAAAAAATGTATTTTATGTGAACGAAAACTACAAATAGACAATTTTTTCCCTTGTTCTACTCCTAACTAAACCTATTTATTAACAAAAATTGTTAATCCCGTGATCTAATGATTAAATTTAAATTTAGTCTCCTAATTTAATACACGAAAAATTTTAAACTTGAAATAAATATTAAATCTAATCTCACGCTTAATCCTAACTTCCAAACATAAACTGAAGTTGTTAATACAATTTAATAGCACGTGTTTTGGCATTTAATAGCTTTTAAAGTGTGTGTTTGGGAAAAAGGGGTGTCTCACCATCATCACAAAAATTGAAATGGTCTGGCTCGTACCCACATTGCACATGGATATGAACCCATATGAGCACAACAAAATTGGTCCCGCAAGGACAATTCTTGTATCTCAAAAAATAGCAAGCATGATTAGACCATCTAAGGCGCGCGCGCACACACACGCGGAGGTTCTTGACAAACAAGTAGGTTTCGATCTCGGAGAAATAATGTTGCGTTTTGTTGCATAATAGTTGCTATTATCTGATAATGGGATCTCTGAACTCTTGATTTTGGGCCCCGGATATCCAATAATCGCTCTAGATTTTGGTTGATCATGGTGATATAAATTGATATTGGTGCATAAAACATGCGCCTACCTACTGCCATTTCACAACGCAGCTGCTGCTAGTTGGTGGTTAGCAATAGCATAAATTAGTAATTAGATCAACAGTCTCTGGAGTCTTATGAGTCTAGACCCACTGAAATGTTCTTTATTGTACGAGACGCCTGCTTCAACCTTTGCCGACATTTTTATGGAGATATTTTCTATCGCAAAGAGTTAGTAAACTAGACATTAAACTCGGAAACCAAACTTGGTTGTTAACATTTAAGAAAATAAGCTATTGCTCTCCTGTTTTGATTTTCATTGCCGTGCCTCGATGAAGAATATAACGAGCATGAGCGTGCATTCATGGAATGTAAAGTTTACAAAGATGAAATATATTTAGTTACACTTCAGGAGACAAGAGCAAAGAGCTTTTGCACATGATCTAACTGTGTACTGTCATGCGCAGTCATAAAGTTATTGCAAACAGTTGATGCTAGTCTTTGTGATGTATATATGTCTTCGCATGTGTCATGTTGTGTACCAATTAAGTAAACCCAAGCTAGCATATGGATACTTGAGTGAAGCAAGACGCACTTAGATGAGAGTATCTTTATCTCTGACCCAATTCATGGCTGACGGTGAATTGAAATTATCTTTCATATTCTATGCCCAAACTAAACTACCAACTGCATCGATTTAAGGAGCTTCACCCGACAGAACACAGAAGATTTATCTGATATGGTAGTAGTACGTTGGATGAATTGATGAGAGAGTCCATGTCCTTCCGTCGAGATTTATTATTATTATTATTTTTTGGCTTGTTTTCCTTGGGAATTATGTTAAGCGTTGTGGTGCTCTTCAAATCTTTTGTCACTTTTTGGTCTGGGTCTGGCCCTTTCAGCCCGTAAAGGTATGGGGCCGACTCTTTACCAATCTCATTAGTGGTACCCTATGGCTGGCGGAGATTAGAAAGATATGATGATTGATGAGCATGGATTATCACTAATTTCTAGTAAATCAAAAAATTTGCTCACCCCAGCTTTGATTTTCATTTCACTTTCCTACCTTTCCTTCTTCCCATGTCTCCCCTGTCATACTACTTCCACAACACGTCAATTAATGCTGGAGAGAGAAAATTGACTGGTTTATTATTAATTAGTCACAACCTATATATATATATATAGATATCATCACCTCTAATTAATCTCCATTATAAAAAATTGCCAAATATAAGTTATTTGTACAACTTAATATGAAATCTGCTTTCAGTTTTAAAAATAGGTGTGTAAGTATAAGTGCCTAGCATTTACTATTTCACATGAAGCTATCAATTCAATTGTTAAAAATAAATAACATGTAACCGTGTGATAAACATTGTGCCATCACACAGCTCCTGATTGGGAGCGCAAATAGCCATTCATCTTGAAGATCAATTGTCATTTTCAAATTCATAGAAAAAAGAAAACAAGGGAATTGACTAAATAAATATTTTGTAATGCACTGATCATTTTAATTAAGAACCCAAAAAAAAAAAAAAGAGAGAATGCTCCAGAAGAAGAGGAAAAAAGCAAAAAGGTGAAAGAAGAGGACAAATATGGAGTTCTCTAATTGGGAAATTAATTAAGAGTTAAAAAAAAAAAAAAAGAGGAAGGAGGGTAGGTTACTGTTGTGCCCTTTACGGACAAAAAGTGGGAGGAGGCTTGGAAGTGGAAGTCCATAGCGTGTGAATTGTGTTGTAATTTGTAAAATCGAGACCGATGCGTTCAAGTTAAGTTCCGCGCAAAACATGGTACAACGAGAATGGTCACCACTAATCTCCGATTCTGAAGCCACAATTCGTAACCCAGAAATCATCAAATGAAATGGAGACTGCATCTGCAAGAATTACAAAAAACAGTCACTGGTGGAGTCATACCAAGACTGTAACTTTAATCTGGTTCATCTCTTTCATCTTGTTCTATTCTTTCTTCCACATGGCCGTCCAAAATTCTTCCCAAAACTACCCTTCTTCAGGTAAATGTTCTCTCCTCTTTCTAATTTAGTATTTCTCGTTTCAGATGTTGCCCTGGCTGACTTGTAATGGCTTAAATTTTTTATTTGGTTGTTAATCCTTAATTGTATTTGTTAGCCCCACCAAATGGTATGTTATGCATAATTCAAGATCACTTTTAAACTATTGTTTTGACTGTTTGTTTGATTTCGAATGGATATCAAGGGGTTCAATTGACCATTGCTTGTGTGCACTGAGATGGTATTATGACGATAAATTTAGGTGGGATCGCATCACATTCTCATATTTCAAATGGGGAGCGAAGGGCGAGACTGTATGATAAGATGGCAAGGGATTTGGATGATCATGGAGCGGCTTTCCTTAAGCAGGGTGAAACCTCTCAATCATTGTTGCTTTCTGACATCTTTACTGTCAAGGATGGAGCTGTCACACCTGTACATAAGGTAACCTATGACTCTGTATTTGATGACATGCGCCTTAATTCATATGGTAATTCTCGATACATTATAAGTGGGCAATGAACTTGTCTTCTTTTTCTCAGGCAGCAAATCCCCCTGTTCGAGCTAATGTTTTGTATCTCAGCCCGAAATACTCGGTCCCCATCTCGTAAGGATCATATTGCCTGGCCCATACATTGTGATTCAGCAGATATATAGCCTTAATTACTTGAATGGAAAGAAAAACGTCATTTATTATCTTGAAGACTGTTGTTGGTGTTGAGAAAATTGAATTGAATTTATCATAATACGAATGAAATTGAGTTCCACGTTTCAGAATTAATTGTCCATTTGGTATGTATGGATTAAGAAAAGAACACATACTGTGTTCTTTGAAATGATTTTCCTAATTTATTTTTTATATTTTGTTTCTTCATTGTGAAAATCTGGTGGTAAAACTTTTTTTTTTCCTTTTTTTTAAACCCTTCCCACGCAGAGATGCTGTAAAACGTGTATTCAATCCACACTTTGACAAAGGTAAGGTGTTGTATACTATCTGTTTAAATTATCATTTTCTCTGTAAAGTTCAGTGGGTTAATCTGATTGTTCCCTGGATATTAACAGGATTACTCTTTAATTGTTGTTTAGCCTCTCTTAAGTTTGAGAAAGTGAAATTCCCTAATCCCCTTTTTCTCATTTTTGGTTTGCTTACATATACCTTTGTTAGTGATCTGGTTTCAGAATTCTAGTTTGTATCATTTTAGCATGTTTCATGCCTCGCATCATGTTTCGCCAGTTCCTGCCACTGAAGATGAGGTACATTACCTGTTTGAAGTTTGAACTGACATAGACATCTATTTTAGAATTCAATATTTCTTGTAAGTACTCTGATCCACACTTTGAACCCTTTCCCGTTTTGTCAGATTGAGGCTGAAGCAACTGCAGTCAGAGCTGCGGCGGAGGATCTTTGTCCTCTAAAAATTGTGCTAGACAGGGTGATTTTAACTTCCACTGGTGTGCTTCTGGGTTGCTGGCAGGTTACTATCTAGATCTGGAAATTATCATCTGGCATGTTGGCTAATCAGCTCATTTTAGTTCCTCTTATTTTATTTTATTTATTTATTTTTTTTTTTTTTGGGGGGCGGGTAGGTGATCTCTGGTACTGATCCTATGACCATTCGTGCTAAGCTGAGAACTGCACTCCCACATGCACCTGAGAAACAGTTAGTAAGGAACTCATCTTGTCCTGTATAAAGTGCTATTGGCATATCATCACTAGATAATTTCTAGATGAACATAGCTATGGAACCAATGAGTTTGAAATTTGTTGCTTCCTGCAAAACTGCTTTGTTCAGGGCACTAACTTATCTGCTTTCTGCTGCAGTACGAACCTGCTATTCTTCACACATCATTTGCAAGGCTTCTGGGTCACCCTAGAGCTTCACCCTCGGTAGAACTATTATAGCATCCTTCAGTTTGTGACTGTCAATTGTGACTAATAGATCTCTCTGGTTGACATCCCCAAGGATTTTCATATTGTTGCAATTGCAATCTGGAAAACAGTGAATGGCTGTTATCTGTCTTGTGAAGCAGTAACATTTGGATCTAGCTGTAAATGGAGTGTGTGAATAAGTGCTATCTATACTCTGCCAAAATCTAATTAACTTGAATTGATTGTCTAATAAATGCGTAAACAGTTGCAGCTAAGTGAAAGATTGCTATTCTTAAACCAAATATATAAATAATTTTTTGGCAGACACCAAGGTGATTAGGGTCATTCAACAATAAGGGGGTAGCAAACATCATCTTGTCTCATCTTTGGATGTTATGCATGTTTTCGTTCTTGCACCTACTAGGATTTTCTGATTCACACTTGTACCACATCATATGCAGGAGCCTCATCAAGTCCGTTTCTTCCATGAGCTAGTAGATAGTCTAAACAATCAAATCCGTGGATCTGAGGTAAGTATTTACTTAAGTATGCTGCCGTTACATATCATAACACTAGGTTACAAGGTCCACTTGTTCTCAGTAGCTGTTTTGGTTTGGGTGTGCCTATGGATGGCTTTTAGAAAGAATGTAGTCTACTGTAATCTTGCAACTGTACTTTTCTAGGATTGCTGTACCCTCAATTAATGCATTTTTTTGGCACTTAAAAAATTAGGAACTGAAAGCTGAAAGTTGATTCTTAGACCTACACAGAAGAATTACTCTATTAGCTCGCTTGCTTTCCAGTTTGTTTTTCTGTATTTACTGTGTGTTATTTATCTTCCATAAATCATACAGTTTACCGTGATGGCATTCACATGTGTATGTAGGCTGTGGTGTCTGAACTCTGGTATGTTGAAGAGTATGATGTATTGGCGCTCGCCTTGGATGGAAGAATGAAGGCTCGCAAGTTCCCCCTAGGATGCTCAAGCACCTGAAATTCCAAACATCCGTAAAATACAAATTTAATCAACTCTTCTCCAGACTACAGCTCTCATCAAATATTTTGTTTTACTTTTTTGAAAATAAATTTTTGTCATCTAATATATGCTAATCACAATAAGATTCCCAAGTTTACTTGAACAATGAATGTCACAGATCTCCGGTGTTCAAAAGAAAGATCGATTCTTTGGGATCCTTCTTTTCTTCAAGAACACAGTTTGTAATTTGTGTGATGTGTCTCAGTGAGTTACCTATATAGATTTCTTTTATTAATCATTTGTGCAATAAAACTCTGAATGCAATAATCATTTTTTATTCGATTTTTTTTTGCACAATAATTTATTTAAGAGTACGGAGCATGGATCCATTACATTGCCATTCCATGCATTAGAATATAAGAATCTATGCGGTTGGCACACGCCTCTCGGTGGATTAAACGCTGCTTTCGGAAGGCTTATTTCTATCACTTACAAAATCACGCACGTCTCCCCGTGGATGCCACATGCTTTCATTTTCAACATGCACGCTCACCATTTACTTATTATACTAACGACAATGCCGCCGCCGTAACAGGTAGTCTAAAAGTAAACTTTTATATCCCTTAAATTATATATATATATATAAATTTTAGGTAGATGTAAATTAGAATGAGTGATGTAACTTAACAATTAATAAGTTAATTGTAATTCAATTCACAAACAAGAAAATAATTAATGAATTATATCTGATATTTATATTACTTAGGTTAAAATACATCGTTAAAAGAAATATAAATGAATATTTAGTGGGGAATCCCAATTTTGTCCGTTGGGTTTCATTAGCCCATTACAACCAAACAGTAGGCGGTGTGTGGTGGTGGAGGAAAACGTGAATGGCTGACGTGTCGAGCACTAATGAATGAGAGAAGCGAATGGCATGGGTCCCCGGCTATTTGGAATTCGGCAGGCACGCAACGGGAATAAATTAAACAAAACAAATAGGCACGTGTCGGGCTCACGTGTAGTAGTTCAATGAACTTAGTGGCAGGTGGTCGACACGCGCCATCCTGTGTATGGTACTCTCCCGCCACGCACGCACTCGACGCCTTTCAGCAATCCAATCCAAGTCTTGTTATCCAACGCCCCCGATTTTGTTGCTCTCAATTCCTAAACACTTTAATTTTCTCATTCAAGCTTTGATTACTCCTGTTCTTTTAAGGTTTTTTTTTCAAGAAGAAAATTAATCAACTTTCATTTTAGCGTTGCCCGGTAAGCAGTTTACAGGTGTTGCTATAATTTTGTTGTGATCCAGGGTTTTTTTTTTTTGTTTGCCATTTTTGTATTTCATTTGTGATTATGCCTGATTGCTTGCTAAGGAACTGATGAAAGCTGATGGAAATATCTGTTGGGAATATAAGAAGAGAATAACAACTTTTAATAATTTTATGTTAATTATAAAATCAAGATCGACCAAGAGTGCTGCTCTAGGTTCTTTTATAAGTGTGTCGGAAATTAGATGACGAACAATGAATGCACGCACTCACTTCCGTTTTATAAATCCGATAGTCTTAGAAAGTGTTTTTACTTACCATTATGTTTAATATGAATTAGATTTACAGTTTTTGGATCACATGTTTGATGCTGGTGATAATGTTTGATGCTGGTAAACTAAGTTGTGGTCTTTACTGAACAAGAAGTTGGTGATGGCAGTTTTTTTTCTGTGTTATTCAACGGAAGATTCAAAATCACTACAATCATGGGTTTTCTTGAATGATTTTCAAGCAGTGGCTACTTTGTAGATTTGGGTTGTTTGTTTCTTTAAAATGGACAAGAAAGGCTCAATTGAATAGATATTGTTTTGGTCATGTCATAGGGTTTTGCACAGGGATTCAAATCTCAAACTCATTTGAGAGAGGCATGGGTTCTGAGTCTCCTGCTCCCTTGGATGAAGAGGTCGGCATCACGACGGCGGATGCATCAGTGGATGGGTTAGTGATTAAAGATTTTGCCCCTGATTTTTTATATTTCTTCATAGCTTCTGATCATGGGACGTTCAATGTTCATGACTAAATGTAGCGTAAAACTTGCGTGACCTTTGTTAAGAGCTTGTGGTGGGAACCTGGTGCAAACTGCAAAATGCTGACATTCTTCTAACTGGCTACTTAGTAACATATGAGAGATTCTGCTTATTGCTTTTAGTGTAGGATGATGACATTAATACCTGTATAATGCTGTATATAGATTAACAAAGCCAAAGGAAAGAAACACAATTTCATGGCACCAGCGGAAGGCGAGGTACCGCTGGGAAAAAATGTTTGAAACTTCAATGAAAGTTTGATGTAAATACTTCTCTAGGAGTGTCCACTTCCAGCATAAGCAATAAGCAATTGCGTTCTTTAGTTTATTAAATGTCTGGAAAGATTGAAGTGGTTTCACTTGGAAAGCTGTTTTATTGTGCAGGCATTGTCTGATCAAAAAGAATAAGAGTGGAGTTCCTAAACGAGTTCACAAGGCTGAGAGGGAGAAACTGAAGCGTGAGCATTTGAATGATCTCTTTGTTGATCTTGCCAATGCTCTTGGTAATTTTGTACTCTTTAATTGGCTCCTTTGCCATCCTTCTCCATACCATGTCAACAAAATTGTCTGAAGTTCAAACCTGTTTCTCCTTAATATTTCACCTTTTTATTGGTTTTATAAACCAATCCTTTGAATTATCTCAACTAAGGACATCCTTTGTACAGAATTGGATCAGCCAAACAATGGAAAGGCCTGTGTGTTGAATGAAGCAGCTAGACTATTGAAGGACTTGTTTAGTCAGATTGAGTCACTAAAGAAGGAGAATGCATCTCTCTTGTCTGAATCTCATTACGTAAGGCTGCTCGAATTAATACTGTAGCTTCTTTAGTAAATAGTCTTCCTACAAATATGCAGCCAGCAATACCAGCAGTTCTCCAATTTGAATATGCTATATGATATTTCGTCTGCTGGTTTATGTGATTTAGTTTATTCCCTTCGGCTACAATGTATTTAAGTTGCATGAAATTTTGATAGGTCACCACTGAGAAGAATGAATTGAAGGAGGAAAATTCTTCTCTTGAATCTCAAATTGAAGTTCTGCAAAGCGAACTACAAGCAAGGGTGGTACAATCTAAACCTGACTTGAATATACCTCCTGAATTTCAGCAACCAGAATTGTCATCACATTTCCCAGGAGATAGCTACGGGTTTCCTGCTGCTGTAGAACCAACACTACCTCAAGCACCTGCTGTCCTTGTTGTCCCCATGCATTCTGACCTTCAAGCTTATTCAGCATCCGATGTTGCCCAACTCACATCTAAACCTGCCTCAAATGTAAGCAAACCGCATGCTAGGTATCCCAACGCGGCTGATTCCTGGCCTTCCCAACTTCTTGGGGAGAATATTTCCAGTACTAGGGAAAATGGTGGTAGAAACAAATAAGCTTAAGCCTTCTAGCTCCTTACCTTGTTTTTAGTTAATTGGCAGAGTTTGTGTATTTTGATGGATGATGATGGTTGTTATAGTGTTTTTCATGTGCATCGGTTGATTTTGATGCCTGGTCTTTGGTAGACGGTGGTTGGTAACCAAAGTAAACTAACGATTTTGGTACAAATGAAAACTGCACATTTTAGGATAGGATACTGAAATAGTTGAAACTTGAAAGTTGTAAATAATCAATCGAATTTTTAATTTCCCTTTTTTTTTTTCTCCAAGTAATAGCGGTTCAAGACTTGAAATTTTTTAATGAAGCAAGACTTAGGTTTGGTAGCTGCATCTGAAGAGTTTGGTGTGCGTTAACTTCCTGAATTAGGGAATTAGAATGTAAATGTTTACTTTGAATCAGGGAATTAAAATGCAAATGTTTATTTCACATAATAGAGTCAGGCGCTGGTGTTGGCATTATGGGTCTACCTTATTTTGAGAATGGAAAATGGAAAGATAGTCTTACGGTGTGTTTGAGATTGAGATGTTGTAATTTTTAAGCTATAGTTGTTATGAAAAAAATTGTAATTATAAAATAAAAATTAATAATATATAATAAATATAAATTTTAAATAATAATTTTAATAAAATTATTAAAAATATAATAGATTTTTATCATATAAATAAAAATTATATTAACATAATTTTTAAATTATAATAATTAATATTTATTAAATATTTTATTGTTGTAATTTTTTGTTTAATATTTATTAAACATTTAATTTATTATAGTTTAAAAATTACAGTTATACAATCTCAATGCTAAACAAATCTTTAAAGGGATAGAAATTAATCATTAATTTTTTGGACTGACCATTTCTCCCTAACAATGTCAAAAATATTTATTTTATCCTTAGTTTACGGGTTAAAAAAAAAAGAACCGAACGTGATTGGATTTTTGCAAGATCGATTTTCAAACAATGAGAAGTAGAAGCCACGATTGTTGAGTGTAGCTTAGTTGATTGTTCCACATCACTGTCACACGTAATGTAGATTGTTAGCCACGCCTCACTGATCGTCGTTGATCTTCGATCGTTGCTGCCAGATTTCGAACTTCACTATTGCTTGACGATAAAGAAGCTGCCACCGTGGCTAGTCGGTGATTTGTTAGTATTTTGTTATTATTATATTATTATTATTATCGTAATTAAAAACAACAACAACAATTAATTAAAAATATTTAGTAATTAAAAAATAATTTATTTCAACTAGGGATGATAATGGAGTGAGGTAGGAAGAGGGTTATCCGATTCTTTATTCTATTAAAAAAATTATTTTTATTCTTTAATAAATTTAATAAGGGTAAGAGCGAAGAATCTCGTGTGAAGAATAATTTCCATTCTCGCCTTATTTTTCATTTACTTATTTTATAGTAAGTATAAATATAAAATTTCAGTAAACTAAAAATTAAATATTTAAATAAAATTATATTATATTTTAAAGTATTTAAGTTATTTTAAAAAAACTTTAAGATTTTTAAACAATATCTTAAAAATGATATGAAAATTAAAAAAAATACTTGAAAAGAGAAGCACTTTAAGAGAGAAAAAAATAATAATGTTTTAGAGTTGAATAAGAATTATATTGTAGGATTTTATTTTTTTAGTTATAATCCATTTATATTAGAAAAAAGTAAAAAAATATATTAACCAACATTATAATTGATAAAAAAATAAATAAAATTTTTAAAAAACATTTATAAATCATAGGGATTGAGTTGGAGTGAGCGGTATAAAATTAAAGTCTACTTCATTAAGAATTTAAAGATTATTTTTTAAACTCTATAGAATCCTAAACTCACGAAGAATTTTATCATTCCTAATTCTAATTTTAAAATAAAGTAAATATATTACTGATAATTCAACCTATTCTAATTTCTTTAATTTAAATAAATAATTTACTTTTATATAATTTTTTATTTTTATTTCAATCTATTTTGATTCAAAATCATTATAATTTCTGTTTATTCTACTCAGTAGACACGTCATAAGATTTTTTTTTTTTCAATATCCACTTATACAAAATGGCAACGCCTATGTTACATTTTCTGTAACAAACAGCCTACCGTTTTGGATCGTTAGATTTGCGATTTTTCAAATCCAACGAATGGGAACGAAATTAAGCTGAAATGGAGTACAGGTGCAATGGCCGAATGAATATATTAAATAAAAGGTGGGCAACCTGATGACAGGCTTATGAAATAAAACTTATTAATCGGTTAATGAGAAAATTTCACAAAGGGAAAAATAGAAAATCACAACACGGATAAGGGTTTGAAAATAAATTCACCAAACACTTTCCTATGTATTATTAATTTATTTCTCTTATTTTATTTTATAAATTTACTTAAATTTGGAAATCCTAAACAGGAAAGATAAAGAATACTATCTACATCTAAAAAAAAAAATTAAATTATTAAGCTTAGCTCGCAGTAAGTTTTTATTTATTTAAAAGAATTTGTATAGTGGATTTTAATAATTACCAAACTTATTTTCAACCCTTGCAATTTATTAGATTTAAACTCACAAATATTAAAAAAGTATTGTCAATAATACGTACAAATTTAAATTATATAATTCAAACTATATAGTTATAGTAGTAGCTTAAAAATCCATATAAAATATTTAATTTTAAATTTTCTCAATGTAAATGACAAATTAAAGTTTCTACATTAAAACAAATACACAAAATAGATTAATCTAGCACAAAATATTCCTGTTATAAGTAAATTATTATCACTAAGATGAATATTTTATTCTATTTTTTGATCAATATATAAATATTAATAAATAAATTTTGAACCACTATCATTAATAATTAAACAAAGAGTGCTGATGTTTATCCTGGGTCAAATCCCGAAATTTATGTAAACGATGTCATTTTATAATTTTTTTTTGTTTTAATCAGTATTAAAATATTGTCGTTTGCCATAATTCTCATCTCTGTATCAGCAATGGATGAACAAAAGAATATTAGAACAGCTATTTATTTCATACAAGTAATGGAAACTAAAACAGTCATGATGGCTATAACTTCAATTATGAATGGAGTAATTAGATAATAATGAAATCCACATAATTAGGCTCATGCTTCGAGGGATAATCGTGCTTTGAGGGGCAAAAGAAATTAAAAAAGAAAAATTTAATTTTGAGTTACTGTAAGAAAGTGTACAATAACTTACCGATGACAGCTTGTGCAACCGGATTATACCGGTAAGTTCAATAATTTTACACGCCCATTCAGCTGCCGCGTGCTGTTATTATATGGGTCAATTAGTCGCGTCACTGCTGTTACTTACAAATACTGTAACATAACCGGACCCATACAAAATTGAGGGATTAAATGATAGGCGTTGGTAAAAATATTCGCTCTAACAATTTTTTCAAAGTTAGAAACTACTAGATAATGATACCTGCATGATATCACTCCACTGAAAGAAAGGGTTATCTTTGAGAGATTCCCCAAATTATTAGTTGAACCAAACCCAACCTCACCGCTTGGACCCTCGGTGAAAATACTCGCTGCATCAGGAGCCCGATTGTACCCTACTCGTCCTTTTTCGGAAAACAAAGTAATTGGGTTTTAGGAGCTGCTTTGCATGACCTTGACAAATCAGCTTTAATGTTTGGTCATATTGAACCAACTCCGCGAAGCACCCAATGTGTATCCCGCAATTCTCTTTAGTAAATATACTTTATACGGCTTTTTGCGCTCTTGTCCGCTTTTCCTCTCTTAAACAGGAAACTGTAAGCCCAGTCTGACTAGAAAAAACAGAAAAAGCTTATAACTTAAGGCAAAATTTCGAGATCAGAACAAGCTAAACAAACGAGGAAAACGCTTCAAAGATCAGATATGGGATCTGGGGCTGGAAGCTTCTTAAAGGTTTTACTTAAGAACTTTGATGTTCTTGCTGGGTATGCATATTTCTCTTTCTCAAAATTTGAGATTTTTTTTTTTTAACAATTTGGCTCAGTAATTTTGGAAAATGAAAAATACAGTTTTAAGGTTTCAATAACGAGCCCTTCCGTTTTCTGGTAACGTGAATAGAGCTCACTGATAGTATTTGATGTTCTTGCTTGGGAGATTTTTCTTGTGAATAGAAAAATTTTTCCCTTGTTTTTATTATGTGCTCCCTTTACTAAACTGAAATCGAATATATATAAAAGATTCTTCTATTTTGACCTTAATGTGAGGCAACCTCAAAGTTGAATTTTTTTCGCCTAGGATAAACTGTCTCCGAACTAATTTGGGCTGGTACAAACGGAACCATTGTCAATTGAAAACAGGCATTTTAATTTTTTTTTTCTACATTCGCGTCAATTGGTAAATGCTGTGCTTTTTAAGGATTATACTCTAATTTAATTTCTGGGTTTTGCGTTGCAGGCCTGTGGTGAGCCTTGTTTATCCTCTGTAAGTGCGCCATCTAATTCTTTCTCATTTTATTTTAGTGAAATCGTGGCAACCTCGATTTTATTGTCTTAGCTTTCCCGCTTATATGAATTATGCTGTGTTAGATTATCATTCCTTGTAATGGCTACTTGTATTATTCCTTGTTTAAGATTAATATGGTGCTTTTTCGTATGGTCATCTTCTCAGGTATGCCTCTGTTAGGGCAATTGAGACCAAGTCTCCTACAGACGACCGGCAATGGCTTACTTATTGGATTCTCTATTCTATGATTACCCTTGTTGAACTCACCTTTGCCAAAGTCATTGAATGGTGAAAATCTTGCTCTTTGACTATCTATCTCTCTGTCTGTCTTTTTAGCCAAGTCCGATAAATGTGTTCAATTCTTAATTTGAGCGTTCGTTTCTTTTTATTTGGATTTTTCTTGTTCTATTTGAAGTGTCTCCTGTAGTTCATTAAAAAATACACAGTTTTCCAAACAAATAAAAATGTCACCTGTATACCTATACAATTTATCCAAAACCACAGCTATCTATTTGCAAGGGAAACCAAAAAAAGAAAAAGAAAAAGTGCTTTGTTTCAGTTGACTAACTAATGAAAAATTGGTTATTGAGCCCATACATTCGACAAAAATCTAACAGAATAGCAATTTTCTCGAAAAATGAACCTTTCTACCATTCTCAAAGCATATATTTTCCAAAAATATATAAATTGATCTTTGTTCCCTCCATGTCTTGATGCACTTATTGCACTATGTAAACTTGTCGATTCTATTCTGTTCTCCAAGAAATAATTCAAAAAAACATATGGAGCCATCCGAAGATTCACATTGATGTAGTTTTTCCATGATTTCACCTCAAAATCTCCTGCTTGTTCTTTTGGCCATTCTAGATAACTCATTACTCATAATTCAGTAGAGAGAAAAACAAAATGTAATTATTGTTGTTCAAACTATGGTCTCAAATATCTGCAAGCCTAGGTTTGGGTGGTTAGATTATGGTTGGTACACTTTATTTTGCAGGGATTCTTTATGACATATTGCATTATTGCTTCTTTATTCACAATTGTAGAGTAGCAGGAACAGATATAGAGTCTAATGTAACCCTTTGTGGCAGGATTCCTATTTGGTCGTATGCAAAGCTGATTTTTACCTGCTGGCTGGTCATCCCACAGTTCAGTGGTGCTGCATATGTTTATGAGCATTATTTGAGACCTTTCTTTCTCAACCCTCAGACTATTAACATCTGGTATGTCCCAAGAAAGAAGGATGTCTTCAGTGGGCGGGATGATATCCTAACTGCTGCAGAGAAATACATGGAAGAGAATGGAACAGATGCTTTTGAGAAGCTCATTCATAGGGTATGCCATCTTTGACAATCATTTTTCCATGTATAGATCCTAAAATTGTATATTGATGATAAATTCATTAAAAGAAAGAGAAAACAGGAACTACCCTCTGAACTGAGGAAATCGTGTTGTCTCTACTTGGCATCAAGCAAACCGAATGGTGTTGTATCGTATAACAAATATTTTTGCTTTGAGGATGATATTTTTCCACCACTTGCTTCTCATTTTTCTCTTGTTCTTCAGGCTGACAAGTCGAAGAGGAATTACGACTCCCCAATGTATGAACATGACAGTGTTTATTGAGTATCGTGGCTCGTGTGAAGTTGCGTGTTAGCAAAAATGAAGAAGACGTCTTTCCTGTTTCTATAATGCTTTTTGTTGTTGATACTTATCCTCTTGTGTTGCGGACTTTTTTTTTTTTTTTTTCCTTTTTTTGGTTTTGTAAGAGAACTGAATGATATATAAGATTAAACGCTGTAATTATAATAATTTTTGTTGCTTTTTCACTAATTTTCTTATGTTAAGACGGTGGGTTTAAAATTGTTCCCTTGTCCTATGTCCAAAAAATTATTACATCGGCGACATCGATCAATGATCATCATGTGCGTGAGTGTGATGCCAGAAATCAACGGCGCAGAGGTAGTGCATTGCAGCTTCAATGGCATCTACACGTCAGAGCAGAGAAAGTCGCCTGATGGTCGAATAAACTTCGTAACTCCTGGCAACGACCGACGCAACCAAGAACCAAATATATAAATTAATAATATCAGACCAATTCTTTGTGGCCCAAACGAACAAATCCTTGAAGGTCTTTAGTCTTGATTTAGCACATGCATTTTCTGATTTCACAATCGTGTTATTATTTTGAGGCTCGTCTTCTATATTAAATATTTATTTACAATTTTTTCCCCCCAAAAAAATATTTATCTGCAGTTACAAGCAGAGATTGGAATAATCATAGTCGCAATGACCTAAATAAATAAACGTGAGCATTTACTTTACAAACGAAGGACATAGTTGTAATTTCAAACCAAATGATTCAGTTGGTGACGTGGAGCAAAAAGAATCAGAGTTCTTTTGTTTATTTTGGAATATAGAATCTTCAACTCCGAAAAAATGGTAATAAAAAGTAAATAAAATAAATAAACAGTTAGAACTGGAGGAGGGAAAAAAGGGGAGAGAGAAGCGCGCGTTAATTTTGAGAAATGTTTGCATTAATCTCATGATTTCAAACGAAACGAGCTCTAAATCTCATCAGGAATAATAATTAATTGAAATTACAAGCTCTTTGTTAGGCTTCGTCGATCGTTCTCTCGTAAATTGATCCAGAAGCGAGATCCACCTCAGACTCTTGGAAGTCCCAGTCTAACGCCTGATTTATTTTCGTTAATTAGAATTCAGGTTAATATTGTCCACATTGCTTTGTTTCCTTAAATTTCTGGCGCTTTTGTTTGTTGTTAAACCATTTCTGTTTGATTACAGAGAAAGAAAGCATCTAATTCTACTGTTTGTAAAGAAAAACGTAATGTGGAAGAATTGATTCATTATATGTGTGTTAGAAGGTTTGGACTTAAAAATTGTGAAGAGATTCACTAGATGGCATAATACTAGAGATTCTCATTATTTGCAATTTTGGATGAAATAGAGGGATTTTTGAGCTTGGGATTGGAAAGATGTTCGTGAAGCTTTCGTGATTTAATAGATGAATTTGATATTTCAACTTGTGGTTGTGGAGCTGTGGAGAAGTTTTATATGGGGAGAACTCGGGCGTCGTTTTGTTGTCTTCTAGAATTTCAGTTTCACTGGCTTTGGCTCGACTTGATATTGCTACCTGGATGGCTTCTTTTCAGCAGAATATTCTTGTCGAGAGGGACACTGAACAGGTATTATGTTTTCTTGGATGTTAGTGTTTTTTTTTTTTTTTTGGGAATGATTTTGTCATTTTTTTAGTATTTGAGTTATTAACCTTAGTACAATTTTTAATGGAAAATAAGGGGCAAATGCTGAGAGTTAATGGACCAGCAATTGGTAATCTCATTTGCTCATCCGAAATTCTTTTGACATCTGTGTTGTTGGTCTACCAATGATCTTGGATTGGTTTATTTGTTTATTTATTATTTAAGAATGGTTCCTCAACATTTTCTTTTGTTATCTTCATTGAATTCAATAATGCATTATGGTATTCACAAACAACCTTTTGTCTTTTCCCCTCAATTTATCCCTTGTCTGATTCCTATGAATTTTTCTAATGGTTTTCTTGTATCAACTGGGGTAAGTTTTTGTTCAAGGAAAGTTAGCTTATGTTATATATTTCCTTTTTGGATTATGGATGTATTTTTCATCTCTGCAGGCTGTTAGAGTCCTTAAGAAAGGGACATATCTGCTGAAGTATGGGCGTCGGGGGAAGCCTAAATTTTGTCCATTCCGGCTTTCTAGTGTATGTTTCCATGCATATTTGAAATTGAAAATTAGTACAATTTATTTGCTTGAGTGTATTCCCCTCACTGAATTGTGTTGATGATGTGTTTCAATGATAAATTTCAAATGTCAATTACCATATTATGGTTTGTATCATGATTTGTTTGATCAAGTTGATTACTAGGTATGTTATCTTGTGTTTTGAAGTGGTGTCTCATTCTAAATTTGGGGTACATAAATGTCAAGTTAGAATCATCTGAATCATCATGTATTCTCTTTGTTTATGCTCAAGTACCCCGCCAATTTTTCAGGATGAGAAATTGTTGATATGGTACGCTGGCAAGGAGGAAAAACAACTAAAATTAGGCCATGTTTCAAGGATTATACCTGGACAGTGCACTGTAAGTTTGTGCATTCCTTCCAATGAAATAAAGACAATATTCTTTTTCTTTTTCTTTTTCTTTTTTCTTTTTAATATGACGAGGGACCAAATTGTGATACAAGCTTCTTCTTGGTCATCTTCTTTTTTTGTGTGATTTATTTTCGAGACATGCTCAAACGGTTCATAAATAAGCTTATTTCTGGTTATCATCTTTCCTTGGAGGTTCTGTATTTCTGCTTCAATTTGATTTGTCTTTTCTTCAAAATTATATTGGTTTTACTGCATGTATGTAACGGTATATGCAACCAATTGATTGAACCTTAAAGGAGGTTCTCATTCACCTCATTTGTTGTCCAGCAATTAATAGTCATCCCTGAGCATTTCCAACTTAAATTACAGTGACTGACTTGACGGATGAAATCTACAAGTCTGCATCAGACCCCAATAGATCCTCTTTAAAAACTTAGCATAAGAGTTAACCACGTACAACTAATAAATATTGTTGTGTGCTATTTGCAGGCAGTTTTCCAGCGATACCCTCAGCCTGAGAAAGAATATCAATCATTTTCTCTTATATACAGGAACAGGTCCTTGGACTTGGTGGGTACTTTGCCTTCTCTTGCTATAGCACAAAATATTTTCTTCAACAAAGTAAATTGATGTTCCACTTACATTTTCATTTGGAACTTCAATGATTCATAATTTCATATTCAGTTATCAATTAATCCCAATCAAGACGTGAAACTCAAATGGTCCACTTTATTTTGGTCATGGTGTTTTTCTCTTGAGTACACATCTATCTCCAACTGTCGAATCCTATTATTTGTATTGAAGCAGAGTCATCAATTAAGCAAAAATAAAAAACACAGGTTTTTCATGTTGTATTATGTTTTTTGAACCTCCATCACCATCCCCACCCCAGCCCAAGCAAGTCCCAGCTTTTTTGAAAAATAGGTTAGACCAGTTTATCACTTCTGTATTTCTTCCTCAATACCATATTATTTGTAAATCATTTCTGTGAACATTAGTGGTATTTTGTGCGTCTGCACCCCTATGTTTCTGCGTGTGTGTATGTGTGTAATGGAGAGAGAGATGCATAAAGAATGAAGACATATCTTCTACTTTCCACTATTTCTGATTTCCTGTCTCTTTTACTTGAACACTAAATGTAGAGGATCTTGGAAGCCTCAGGAATTGTATTTGAGTTATGCCTAATCATTTAATTTAAGATAAAAACTGATCATTTATCCTTTTTGTCAAGAACCGTTGGGTTTTAGAGACTTAAAACTTAAAGTGTTTAAACCACACGGTTTATGTGTTCTTCCAGACTTCCCCACATTTTAAAATCCTGGAATTGAACATTTCTACCCATCTAGTATCCTTTTTCACACCTTACAGATAATATAAAATAATTGCCTTACAGTTATTTAACCTTATCTTCCATTTCTCTTTTTCCATTTTTTCTTTTTTCCCCAATGAACCTTTTTCAATTTAAAACATCAAACATTCTCTTGCAGTGGTAAAAATATTATAACTACCTCTAATTATGGGATTCCTTGAGCAGATATGCAAGGACAAGGACGAAGCTGAGCTCTGGTTTACGGCCCTCAGAGCCTTAATTTCTCAGGATAACCGCTGCAAATCAAGAAGTGATAGTTTATCATCTGATAGCCCACGTAGCCATACTCAAAAGAATTCTCCATCTCATGTGTCATCTACCAGCAGTGACTTGACCAATAAGGTTTCTTGCATGATGTCCATTAATATCATATTATCTGCTACTTTCTTTGAGTTAATCTTCTCTACATGTTTCACTTGTCCCAGGATTCTGGAGACACCCAACCAATTTTGGTTGCTTATGAGAATTCTCCACAGAATAGATTGGGAAAAGTCTTCTCTGAGGTTTTATCATTGACAGCGGCAGCAAAGGCTTATACTCGAGCTGAGTCAGTTTCCAAGTCCCTCAACTTTGTAGCTGCCGGTGGTTTAGATGATGCAAATAGTCGTAGCTCCACAGCTGATTCCTTTCGAATTAGTTTATCCAGTGCCGTGAGCTCCTCGAGCCAGGGATCTTATCATGAAGATTTTGATGCTTTGGGTGATGTTTTCATCTGGGGAGAAGGATTGGGCAATGGGTTCTTGGGTGGTGCTGTCAATGGGGTTGAAATTTCTTCTGCTGACAGGAGGGATGCACTTTTGCCTAAGGTCCTGGAGTCAACTGTGATCCTTGATGCCCAAAGTATTGCTTGTGGGAGTAAGCATGCTGTGTTAGTCACCAAACAGGGACAGATCTTTAGTTGGGGTGAGGGATCTGGTGGCAAGCTTGGGCATGGAGTGGAAGCTGATGTTTCTTATCCGAAGCTCATTGATGCTCTCAATGGATCAAACATTCATATAGCGGCTTGTGGGGAATTTCACACCTGTGCTGTAACACTTTCAGGTGATCTTTATACATGGGGTGATGGTATTCACAACCTCGGTCTTCTAGGACATGTTAGCGAAATTAGTCACTGGATCCCCAGAAAAGTAAGTGGTCAGATGGAGGGGTTGCAGATATCATCCATCTGCTGTGGACCTTGGCACACAGCTGCTATTACGTCGGCAGGAAAGTTGTTTACATTTGGTGATGGAACTTTTGGAGCCCTGGGCCATGGAGATCGCAGCAGCACTAGTGTGCCTAGAGAAGTTGAAACGCTGAAAGAATTAAAAACAGTGATGGCTTCTTGTGGTGTTTGGCACACTGCTGCAATTGTTGAAGTTGGTGGTAAAGCTTCTAGTTCCAATGGACTTTCATCGAAAAAGCTATTCACCTGGGGGAATGGGGCTGAAGGCCAACTTGGACATGGTGATGGAGAACCTAGAGTTATTCCACTTTGTGTAAAAGTTTCAGATGACATTAGCTTTTGCAAAGTAGCCTGCGGTCACAGCATCACTATTGCTTTAACAGCCACAGGACAGGTATTTTCAATGGGGAGTACTGATTATGGACAATTAGGTAGTCCAGGAAGCACTGGGAAGTTTCCTATTCGCATTGAAGGGAACATCAAACACAGATATATTGAAGACATAGCATGTGGTTCTTATCATATCGCAGTTGTAAGTTCGAAATCTGAGGTTTACACTTGGGGAAAGGGAACAAATGGTCAGTTAGGCCATGGAGACATTGAAAACAAACAAACTCCTACACTTGTTGAAGCTTTGAGGGACAAACAAGTAAAGAGTGTGGCTTGTGGTTCCAACTTCACTGCTGCCATATGTCTTCACAAAGTTGTTTCTATTGCTGATCATTCCATATGTTCTGGTTGTCGTAATCAATTTAATTTCAGAAGGAGGCGTCATAACTGCTACAACTGTGGGCTAGTTTTTTGCAAATTGTGCAGCGGTAAGAAGTCTATGAAAACTGCTTTGGCTCCGGAGATAAACAAGCCTTACCGCGTGTGTGATGGTTGTTTCATAAAATTGAATACAACCTCAGAATCTGGATCGAATTCACAGTTTCCAAGGAATCCAAGTGGATTATTTCAGAACTGTAAGAGGGCAACTGAGAAAGAAAACATGAATTCTAGATCTGTTGGACAACTTTTAAGACTTGCATCTTTTGATTCATCCAAAGAGGCTACCGATGGACAATCCAAGCCCAAGGGGAAAAGGTATCATGCCTCTCCCTCTTTAAATGGAAAATTCCAATGGGAACCAAAATCTGACTTCAATAAGTCAAACAAAATATCTGCTTCTCCTCCTGGCTCAAGGAGGGTTTCTCGAGCACCATCCCCTATTTCAAGGAAGTCAAGTCTTGCTTGTTCCATCACAATGAATTCTTTTACTGATCTTGCAAATTCAGAAGTTATTTTTGAATACTCAAAACCAACAAATGACAGCCTCAATCAAGAACCAGATGTTTTAAGAGCACAGGTAAATCCACACATAACCAAAAGTAATATATTCTCCCATTTCTGTGGGCTACTATAATACAGTGATTTTGTTATATCTTAAGAAGTTTAATGATAGATGGGGGAAAAAAAGGGCAAACTACATTGACCTTTCTGAACATAATGTGAAAGTTTGCTTGCCTCTTCATTTTTCTTGAATGTCATAGTGACTATGACCAAACTGATGTAAATTCTGAATGCAGTTGGAGGATCTTACTCACAAATCCCAATTCCTAGAAGTAGAGCTTGAAAGGACTTCAAGAAAGTTGAAAGAGACGACTCAAATTGCACAGGAGGAAGCTGAAAGAAACAAAGCTGCACAGGAAGTAATCAGGTCTCTAACTGCACAGGTGAGAGACCTGATCATTGGTTCAAATCTTGCATTGTGGCTTGAATTTAGAACTGCTGCATCACAATTTATTGTTCCCCTCTGTAGATTTGATTGAAGTCACTTCGAAGTTTGATTCTGATAGGCATAGGCTCGACCTGGTTCAGCATTGGGGATTGAAATATAAAACGGGTCAAATACCAGGACAAAGGATAGAGAAAATCCAGGATTGCATGCAATCCTGACATTTTCTTACTAACAATCTGAATGCAGGAACCTTGCTTGTTCAACTGTATATAAGAAGCAGATTGATATAAATATTTATCGCAGTATGATTACATATATACATACTATAGTTGGCTTTCTATATCAACTAATATGATGGAGGTAGAGGCTGTGTATTTATCAAACATCTTGACACAGTTGGATATGAATATGACTGCATACTGTTCTTAGGAATATAAAAAGAAAACATACATCAAATATGCTTCCTCTTGTACATTCTTGGATTGTGTTCTAGAGTTCATCTGACAGTCATTTGGTGGTTGGTTCACTTCTTTGACAGTTGACGGACATGGCTAAAAGAGTACCTGAACAGTCATATACAGACACAAAATCCCATTCACATGCTTACTGCAGCTGAAACTGAGACTTGTTTAAACAGCCCACCTTATCTTGATCATCAGTATACTGACCAACATATTAGTTCCAATTTTGCAAGGCCAGAGTGAAGGAACAACTGGAATGTAAAGCGGATAGTGAATGACTGGACAGCAACCTGAGGTGTAAATGCTTTCTCGCTCATCTGGTTGAGTTGAACATAACGATCCTTCATTTTGACATCACCCAGGGAGGATGAAATATAAGAAAATAGCCAATAGGAAACAGGAAAGTGAAAAAAAAAAGAAAGAAAGAAAGAAAGAAAACATTAGATGAGAAGCATACAATATTGTTAACTGATGGAAAAATTTTGACTTACTAGATGAAAAGTTGTATCCTGAAGGAAGGATGGCTTTGGAATTTTCTTTTTTTAAAGCAATTGCAATGGCATATTAGATCCTTTTAAGTTATATTGAATATACTTTACATCCCATATAAAATAAATAAAATTTATGACATAACAGTGAAATCCACAATTATTTTATAAAGAATGTAAATTACATTCAATGTAATCTTACAAAATATAATCTCTTCGTGTTCTCAAATGTAAAAAATAATTTTCTGATTCTGAAGATTCTCTTACTGTGTGACTCAAAGAGGAATACGTAATTGGAAAGCCTAAGTTATGTTTCAACGTAACTTACAGCTTTTATCTTTTTTTAGTATAATTTTATTAAAATTCATATATTTTATTTTATTTATTAATATTATAATATTTTTTATTTACATATATTATTAAAATTTTTATTTATTTTATTTTTATTTAAATCTTTAGAGTAATAAATTCAGCTCCTATAATTTTTAAAATTTTAAAATACTCTTCATTAATTAAAAATATAATAATTATTAAATAAATTATAATTATAATTATAATTATTATAATTTATTTAATAATTTTGTAAGTAGATTAATAATAATAATAATAATAATAAATATTATTAATAATTAATTTTATGAGATAAAATTTCATAATATTATAAAATAAATATATTGTTAATATATAAAATATATTTATTTTCATGATTATGTTTTTATGATATTTGGATTCGTCTGTTAAGCTAAAATCAACAAGATTTTATATATTTCATGAAAATGTATATTTATTTTAAAATATATTTATTTTATAACATTAACCAACAATAAAAGTTATTATAATTAATTAATACATTAATAATAATTTTTCTTTAAATTATTAATAGTAATAACTAACAATAACTATTATTAATAATTAATTTTCAATAAAAAGATTAATAAAATAAAAAATAAATTATAAAAATATAAATAAAAAATATTTTTAAATTCTAAAAATACTCTTCATTTAAATTAAAAATATATTTATTATTAAATAGATTATAATTATAATTATTATATGAAATTATTATTATAAAGAATAAATTTACTATAATTAATTAATACATTAATAATAATTGTTAATAATTTTTATTTAAATTATTAATAATTAATTTCTGAATAAAAATTTAATTCTTTGTTCACTCTTTTTCGTTTATTAATTTTTATAATTATTAAAGTAATTTATATTTATAATTATGACATATTAGTTATAATAGTACTCTAATATTAATAAAAAATTTATTTAAATTAGTACTAAAAAAATACTATCCTCTATTAAAAAATTACAACATCTCATTTTCTATTACTCCATCAATAAAATTTTTAATATTATTACCATTCATCTTCTTTATAATATCATCTTATAATAATTACTATTTTCATAATAAAAAATGAATTAAATTTTTTTAAAAAATAATTAATAATATAGTTATTATTGTTAATTATTATTATTATTAATTTAAATAAAAATTATTATTAATTTTTGTTAATATATTAACTAATTATAATAAATTTGTTGTCATAGTAATAATAATTTAATATAATAATAATTTATTGTCATAGTAATAATTATAATAATATATTTAATAATTATTATTTTTTAATTTAAAAGAAGAGTATTTTTAGAATTTAAAAATACTCTTCATTTAAATTAATCTTTTATAAAAATATTCTTCATTTATACTTTTATAATTTATTTTTATTTTAGTAATATTTTTATCAAAAATTAATTTGAATAATTATTATTTATTATTATTAATTTAAATAAAAAAAATATTTTTAATTATTGCTAATGTATTAATTAATTATAATAAATTTTTATTATAATAATAATAATTTATTTAATAATTTTTATTCTTTTAATTTAAATAAAAATATTTTTACAATTAAAAATTATAGGAGTTAGTTTAATATTTTAAAGATTTAAATAAAATAAGAAAAAAATAAGGGTTTTAATTAAATTTTATAATAAATATAATTAAAAATTTTATAATATTTATAAATAAAATATAAATAATAGAAAATATAAAGATCTGAATGAAATTAATTACAAAAAAGAAAAAATTGTATAAATTACAAAAATTATAATTTATAAATAAAATATAAATAATAAAAATATAGAGACTTTAATAAAATTATACTAAAAAAAAATAAAAACTGTAAGTTACGTTAAAACATAACTTAGATTTTTCCATTTAATTTTAGTGGCATACTTTAAAGCGAAAATTTAAACGAAACTTATTTATAAATTAAATAATTTTTTTAACTTTTGAGTTATTTTTTAAATTCTCTACATATTTTAATAAATTTTGGTGCACACCTTAATCTTTCAACAACTGTCACCGCACACCGAAATTAGTAAATTTTTGCCATCAATTTTGACGGAATTCTCCATTATTGAGTAAAAGACTTGTTTGCCCTTTACTTCACAGGCTGTTACCGAAATACGAAGGTGCAGATGAGAAAGCTGTGTCTTTCTTATAATTTTTTCTTCTTTACTCGAAGCAGGTGACAGAAAAAATTCATTGGACTATTTGATTGGATGTGGCAAAGTCTGTTGCAGTTGCCGCACTTCCTCAAGAAACTGTGCAACAGATTGAAGGGTTGGGGGGGAACGGAATTTTCAGTTATTCGAGAGAATTTGGGGAGACAAAAAAATTCGTCGGTCATTAACTTCAAAGCCATCGTAAATCCCACCTTGCCCCCGAGGCCTACGACGTCGTTTCAATCATTAAATCCAAACGGCACTGTTCAACCGGAAAAGCCACACAAGTGCGAACGAAACAGCACACCAATGTTTATCTTCCAAGGCTTACCCTCCAAACCAACCTTCTAATTTCTCAAACGAAATAGCTAATCGAGTCCACGAAATCATTTTATCCATCATGCTGGAACGCCCAAAAACTGGCGAACCAATTAATCAATTTTGAAAGTAATTTCCATTTCGCCATCAATTCCAATTTCAATTTTAACTAGGTAAAATTATACTCAAAAATCAACCGATCGGCTTTATTTTGCGGCCGTAGTACGAGAGTTGTGAGGTGCTCCGTGATATGGGGGCCTGGATGTTTGGTAGTGGTGCTTGTGGTCACGAACCGACGACGGTGGTGGTGGATGAAATTGGAATTAAGTGAACAGGATTCGAATCTCAAATTTTGAGAAAGTAGAATAACAACTAAAACTTTCTAAAAACGTAACTGATTTCGATTTTTATTAAGAAGCATGCTCTTTTTGTCGAAGTGAATCCAATTCAAGCCAAAAAGTCTTCCCGATAGCACGAGGGGCATGAAAATGGAGCATGTATTATATACCTCACGAGAGTTGAATTTAGGTTCCAAAATCTTCCACTCAACATGGCTATACCAGGGTTTCGTCAAATGACATGAATTAAACACGTGGTTAAAATCTAGTCCTTGAATCACCCATTTCTGTGAAATTTGAAAAAAATAAGGAGAAAAATGAGAAAATGTTTGCTTCTTCAACAAGCAACAAAGCATCTTGGCAAGCTTAACTAGAACGCCCCCCCCCCCCCCAAAAAAAAAAAAAAACAAACCAAAAAAAAAAAAAGAAAGGGATTTCTGACTGATAGCATTAGGAGATGTTTTCAGAAAGTAATAATCCAACAGCAATGCTAACCGCCAATAAATTGGTCATATACTTGAGTCCACAATTATTTGGTCCACCAAATAAAGGAAATGAAAAAGAAACAAACCCTACAACGTTTTCATCAGACGGAATGGGAATCTGAAAACGGCAAAAACATCCCCTGTATCTTGCGATCAACGGACGACCTAAGCTCATTACACCAGGCCCTGTAAGTTTCTCATCTTTTGATTGCGAGGGCTCCATTGCAAGTCAAAATTCAATCCTCTTCTGCTTCGCCTTCACCACCTTCCAAAGCTTGGGATAGATACTCCTGGGCTTCTGCTAGAGCTGACTCTTTGGCATCAGCAGCATACAATATTTTCTTGATTGCTACTGCCATCTGCATAAGTATTAAGGGAAAACTTGAGTAGATTCACAACCTCAAAAGGTAAAACAGTACACCCAGCACAACAATGTATGTTAGCAACCATGCTATTTGTTCTTAAATCATATGAAAACCTGTAAAAACAAGTTCTAATCAGTTGAATTTTAACTTTCTTCTTTGGGGTAAAACCAAGCTTTAGGATGTGAATCAAACATGATTGATTATAGCTTAGAATCCAATAAAGCACCAGATATATTGCTTCAGTACATTACAGAACCTGTAATCCACAAATTTTCGCAGAACTGCAAATTGCAGTTCTTTGGGTCCTTGGGGATCCAGGCAAAGAGACAAACAGGAAACAAATTATGCCAGAAAAAAAAAAAAAGAGAATGTAATATGATCATAATAAGAAGTCCAGCAATTCTTACAGGAAGATTTTCCAATTCAGGAGTTTGACAAAGTATTTCTATATCCCGTAATTTTGCAAAGTAAAAATCCCTCTCTTTCTCCAAAAGGTCGACAGAAAGCTTGAGATCTGTAATCTACATCATAATAGCACAGAACAAAATATTTCAGGACCCAGCACAAAAATTGACATCTACACAAACTGAGTTAAAGAATTGATTTTCACTTTTAATGGCTTTCTGATAAAGGGCAATCTGAGAACTAGTAAATTCAAAGAGTGCTCTGGCTTAAACCGCAGATGTTAAACTTTTTCAGCTGCAGGATGCATATATCATATGATTACGCATCCAAGAATTGGGGAACTGACCAATGCCAGAACAAAGGTAGTAAATGGTGTCAATGTTCATATTAGTATTTCCTTTAAATAAATGAAATGAACATCCGAATATGCCATCAAATTCTGGCTAAATTTTCAGCACTGTGTATGTGTCTTCCAAATAATTGAGAAAGGGACAATGATCAGCTCATTTAGCAAAAGTTCCTTGGACTTGAAATTTCAGACAAGGAAGAGAAATACTGCAGAAATCTAATGCCAATACCTCCTTAGACAAGGCTTGAACCTCTTGTGCAGAGTTAGCTCCAGTTATCTTTGCTTGCCTTGTCCCTAAACAATGTGCATCAAACAGCAATGGTAAGAATTTACAGAGGTAGTAATAGAACTACAATGTGCAAGCACAGAAGAAATTTTATGGTTGAAGGTAACCAGAAATTTTATTGTGGCTGATGTCACCAGAGCCAGCATTATGCATATTGTTTGTTTGCAGTGATTTTGAAATCTTCTGTGAACCCCTAGAGCTCCGTTCCTTCCCACCTTTACATCTACGCTCCACAGGATTGTAGTTCCTACAAGAACACCAACGATGTCACATTATTAGATAAATTCACATGTGAAATAAGGTATTCCAACCATATTTGCAACCAAAAGTCTTAAGAGTAAGCGGAAGGCTGAAAGAGTAAGCGGCATACTCATTCATGATGCCACCATTTACAGAATCACAGTAACGTTTCAGCCATTGTAAGAACTCTAAGTTGTCCAAAGGTCGGCCTTTAACAAGCTTATTGACTTCAATATGCTGCCACAGAGCAAAATTGTCAGTGACTCGATTTAGCTCGCAAAGCTTGTGACACTACTAATAATAGACAACAGAACATATATATTAGCAACCAGGAGCATAATGAACAGGTGAAAAAAAGGTAGCTCTCATTTGCTAGGGTGTGCTGAAAGAGAAGACGTGATAGAAAATGATTCAAGAGACAACCACAAGTCTATTTTTCTAAGGCCTTGTTGATGTGACTGGGTCAGTTGTTAAACTGTAGCAAAAGTAAATTCCTTGAATTGAGGAAATGTTAAGAAGAATTGGTAATGAGATCCTCTCAACAGCAGAGAGAGACATCCTTCTTCAAAAAGTTAAATACTCCCAGGATTTTATCAAACCTTAAAATTTGCAGGTCGAATGTAAGTGCTGACACAAAAATAATATGAACAAAGCAGCAAGAACTTGATAGGCCCCATAAAGATGATATTACCTTTTCAATTTTCAACTTGTTAAATACATCCTGCAGGACCTTGTAATTTTGGATCATGTCATATTCAGTCTTTGCATCAAAATTTACCTAAAGCGGAAAAAGGGGCAAAATTCTTCTATGATTAAAACAAATAAATTAAAGAAATGATATAACATACAATAAAAAATTGTGAAGTCCAGAGTTACCTTGTGCATTGGAACAACTCCTGGGTAGGTCATGTCCAACATTTGACACTGCACTGCACCAGACGCAGCCTGAAAAATATTGATACACATGAACATAAACGAAAGAGGTCATCAATATTTCAGAGCCCTACACAAAAATGAGGAAACACAGCATCGGGTTCCGTATACATAATAACTCTATCTTCGTTAGGTCATTGAAATATTGATATCATTTGCGATACTCTCAGCCAATTGATGATACATCATCATCACATACATTGCATAGCAAATTCTGTCCATTGTCACATACACTCGCTTTCGAAGCAAAGCATTCCCTTTACTCTGCATTTAATTCTCGGTGAAAACAAACAAGCCATAATTTTTTCTACAAGAGAAATTTATTTATACGCAAAAATGAAACGACCCATCAAGTTCAAACAGCAGCAACAACAACAATAATAACGATAAGCAAAAGATAGCATTTAAAAAAAAAAAAAAGAAAGAAAGAAAGAAAAAGAGAGAGAAAAGAAAAGAAGAATTGGAATTCCCAGATAACAAAAAGGACATGGGATGTGACCTCCTCAATGCGAGAGAGATGAAGCTGAAGCCTGTTGTTGATCCACGTCAATATCTCATTTCTTCCAACAAAATATGCACTGTCCATCATTCCAATGTTGGTTGCCATATTTCTCTTAATCAAGCTTCTTCCAAGTTTCAAAACTCGAAAAATAATAATAATAATAATAATTTACCGGAAGACTTTTGAAAAACAAGATTTAGTAATTTTTTTTAGAGGCAAAAAAAAAAAAAAAGGGAAAAGAGATGATTGATAATGAGAAGAAGAAAGAAACCGAAAGAAGACAATAGAGAAAAAAGCTGGCACCGGCCCTTCTTTGAAAATTGAATGTGCGGTTTTCATTTTAACTTTTAACGTTCACTCGTTTTTAAAAACAAAATAAGAAGATAATTAATTTATTTTTCTCTTTTACCATTTCCTAATTTGCTCGTTAACTTGGATATTAAACAATTTGGGCTGATGATCATATGACTCAATTGTTACCAGCAAAATAAATAAATAAATAAAAAGCCGTGAAAAATAAGCTGTTGCCAATTAAGCAACATGAAAACATTTCAAGATTTTATAGGATATCCGATTAGGAGGTTAACAATTAATATAATATTTAAAATTTACTGTTTTTGGATTTTTATATAATTAAAATCATTTTTATCACTTATTAATTAAAATTAATTTTTTTATAAGAATTCAAATCAAGTTAATATGGGCTATTAACATTAATCCCTGATGTTCTATATTTTTACAAACAATAACATTATATATATATAACAATCGGGTGGCTCACCTCTTACCCTATAAATTATAAAAGTTATACCCTTATTGTGACAACAAGAAAACTCCAGAGCATATTAATGCAAGTAATGAATTATCTATTAAAATATTAGATTGTTTAATTAATAAGCAAGTAGATCAATTAGTATGTAGTTGTTATAACTTAACTAAAATTTTTAATTCGAAACTTGAGAATATAATTGTGTTTAAATATTTGTTGGGACAATTTTACTTTTTTAATAGTTTTATCCGACTCAAATTTAAATTAATTAATTTTACCATTCTAACAGTTGTATCCGATTCGAATTTAAATTATTCAGAACACAATATAATCTTTCGAATAACAGATGATTTAACCATATACTATATACTGGTATTGAATGAAAAGTTAATAGACATAGTCCTAAAAATATATACAATATTAAAGAAAAGTGTTAAGTCTAAAAGGACAAGCTTAGAAAACATTTTGGTTGCTACTTTCCAATCAAAATTCGTCGTAACACTTACCTAATTAACGATCAACTTTCTAAAGATTGTTTATCATGACACGCATGATGATCAAGATTGCTTTCGTAGCATTGTTCCTGGCAACCCCTAATTTATTTCCATCATGTCTCCACCAATGAGGCCACCGCTTGATTTCTCCTCCACTCATTCTGCAAATTTGGAGAAAAATCACAGAAACCCAAGCATAAAAATTTACCAATGTATCTAACAACCACCAACAGACATCGATTATACACATATAGCCAAATGGCCGGCTGGAGAAAGCAAATAAAATATCTTGTGATTTTTCTCATTCACCACGGTAAGAAATAAAAGTATAATAGTACCAGAAAAATTCTTTCTAAAGCATGGTACAGCATTCTTGTCGAGAGAAAAAAAGACGAGGAGGGGTGGGCATTAATCAGCTCAGTTTATTTTTAAAATTTTTAAATCCATCAAATCTATATTAATTGATTTAATAAATTTAATCTTTTTCTTTTATATTAAGCTAAAATTTTAAATTTTTCATTTAAATTAAAATTTTTAGTCTGTATATATATATAAAATTATTTTTTATAGTCACACAATGAACTGATAGATTTTTTTGGTTGAATTTCTTTCAAACTTATTAAAATTTAATAGTAAAATCACTTCATCCAATAAATTAATTTTTTTATTAAATATTTAAAAATTTTAAGACAAGTTCCATGAACAAATGATAACAAGAGCCAAAACCCTAGTAGTCAAAATGACGGCGGACAATTTAGCCACGTAAAGCAAAAATAATTAGGGTCTGACGTTAGTTTCGTTCAATAAAAACTATTAAATTATATCTCGTATTAATTAATAATATAAAATTATTTAAATTTATAAAAAAAATAAAATACCCCACCTAATAAATTAATCCTTCCGATTAAATATCTAAAATGTATAGTTCAAGCTCCGCAACATTATTCATCTCGGGTGGGCCAATTACTTTTGTTTCATGTCTTTTATTTTTCCTCTGCCGTTACTCCCTATCTGAAATTGAAACCTGTTTTTCTTTTCTTTCTGAAGGGTTTTTGGTTTTATTATTTTGTTATGGAAACAGAAGCTGTTCTTACAGATCTGGCGTTTTAGAGATTCAAATCTGGAAAGTTTCTCACTGTGGATTGATAGCTGCAGGAGATTTGGCATCGAATCGGTTAGAGAAGCTGACCCACGTGGTGGAGGATGCTGCAAACGAGCCAAGGAAAGCATACATCTTTTTTTGCAGCATACCCATTACTTTATCAGCCGGTTGATTCAACTACAGTGGAGCAAGACAATTTCACAGAGCTACAAGGACCTTCTTGTTGGAGCTCCAGCAGTGCACTGCTTTGGGAGGAAGCTCATGGGTGGGTTTCTCTGGTGCATTTGTATCTTCCGGATAATCAATGAGAAGTTAACGACTTCGCAGTGGCGCTGCAACGAATTATTGTAAAATGATCCGTCTTTTATTAAATTTAAAAATTTTTTGGTATTGTAATTAATATAGATTATTTTTTTTATTTTTATAATAATTAATAATCTCTTCATATTATAAGTTTATAATATTATTTATATTTTTAAATATATTTTTATTTCTATTCATTTTAAATTAAATAAATTATATGAATAAAAATTAAATATAAAAATATATATTTTAATGAAAAAAATGATAATAAAATTATTTCTTGTGCATTCTTTATGTTATAAATATTTTCTTGTAATAAAGATTTTGTAGTATTTTAAAATTAAATATAAAAAGTACAAGATAAATACTTTATTATTTATCATTTAAATTTTCTTATAATCATTTTTTATTATTTTATAATAATTTACTTATATATATTATAAGAAAATGTTAATAACATAAAAAGAGTACAGAAAAAATTTTATTATTAATATTTTCACTCTAAAACATCTATTTTTTATTTTTAATATTTAATTTTTTTATATAATTTATTTAATTTATAATAAATAAAAATAAAAATATATTTAAATATATAAATAATATTATAAATTTATGTTATGAAGGATGTTATTAATTATTATAAAAATAATAAAAAAATAAATGATATATATTAATTATAATAGAGGGAGAAACCCTTAACTTAATATTTTTTCTATTGTATTGTAATTTGTTTTCATTGAAACCAGCCAAGCCAATAAAAATATTTCGAGTAACTAATAAGACTCAGATCACGTGGGTATAACATTTTAAATATAACTTATTTATGCAGAATTTTTTATTAATAAAGTTTTCAAAAGTAGAGCTTTTACAAAAGAAATAAAAGGAAAATTAGTTATTTTTATTATCAATAAGGGTTTTTATTAAAATTATAAAATTACTTTAATAAAAATTTTTAAAGTTATATTATGAAAAAATAAAATAAAATAATTAAATAAATAAAAGATCTCTTCAATATTTTAATATTTAAAATAAAACTTTTCAGCGAAACTCAAAATTTAAATTTTTATTAATAAAAATAAAATAACTCATTTAATATTTACAATCTTTATTTAAAAAAATAAACTTATAAATTAAATAAACACTTATAAATATTAGATAAGCTATAACAAAAAAATAATTAATATTTAAAATTACTTTTCTTTAAATTTTAATAAAATATATATATTGTGAATTAGGCTCAAGTCTTAGGTTATCTTAAGGGTAGGTAAATTTAGGTTTTGTCGGATCAACCCAATAAAACTTCCAAGTTAATTGAGTTAGGAAAAAAAAAAAATTTAAATTCAATCCAAACTTATTTTTTGATTCGAATATAGTTTAGATCGCAATGAATTAAAACTATGTGCTTGTGTTTGCACTATTATTTGGATTAAATCGGATTAAACTAGATACCATCAAAATTTGTTCCGATTGAGTTGGCCAAAATCCAACCCATTTGAATCTAAAATTTACAAATCGAAATAGGTTGGATTGGATTATTTGCCCGCTAAGTTATATAGTAGCATTGTATGTGAGCCCATGCTAACATTTATTTTCGTTTATATAACAGTGTGTTATTGACTATCTTGACCCTTTTATTGAAAGGTTTACGTTCCTTTGAAAAAGAAATTAAAAAGAAAGTAGAGAATGCAAAGCATTATATAAAGTTACTAAAAACTGAGAACATGTTGCATATTTTAAATAATCACCTTATTTATATTTTAATTACTATTACCAATTTATCATTATTGGCTCCCTGCTTCTTCTCTGCACCGTCCTGACTCCTGACTGCAGTCAACTTCATTTTTGTCAGAAACCCTTTCTTTCGTCTTTTAAAGACCAGAACAGATTATAGGATGACAAGCCAATTTATACAAAACCAGGAATCAATTTTTGACTTCACTGTCAAGGTTTGTTTCTTCTGTCTCCAATTATTTTCATCTACTTTTAGATTTCTTTTATTTTTTTCATTTTTTTCTGATGTTTTAATTTCCATTCGGGTATGCTTGGAATCACGTCATCTTGCTAGAGGAGGATAGTTAGTTCATACGCGGTTCTGCTTAATGTGGTTATGGGCTCGTCGCTTCGGGAAAGAAATAAATTAAAATTTAAATGTAATTGATCAAAAATCATCATTTATTTCCTATTAAAGTAATGTTTTCAGGAGTTTTCTTTTATTTTTTATTACAATAATTATCATCATCATCATCATCATCATCATCATTATTATCATTATTATTATTCTTGGCCACTCGCAGGATGCCGGAGGCCATGAGGTAGATCTCAGCACATACAAAGGCAAAGTCTTACTCATAGTTAATGTTGCTTCAAAATGGTATATTTAAATGTGTATGCGTTGCTTATCATTGTTGTTAGACGCGGTTTATTGATCAAGGAGACTGTGCAACTGAAATATATATACCCATCTTTAAGTCTTGACCCTTTGTTACTATGATATTGATTGTGGCAGTGGGATGACCAATTCGAATTACATAGAGCTAAATCAGTTATATGACAAGTACAAAGATCAAGGTCTGCATTTTGATCTTGCAATTATTTAATGCTTTTGTTCCACAATGTTTGCTTAATTGTACAATTGCTTTAAACTGAAATATCTTTGTGGTAATTTGATAAAGCATTGTACTGATTGGTCTTTGGATAGAAATTGGAAGACATGGATTTCGGGTTTAAAAGATGATATTGGTAGTTTATCATGAGAAATATACCCTTCGAGAGATGTTTAATTAAGGACATGGCATGTCATTTTTCTTGGTGCAGGCTTAGAGATTCTTGCATTTCCATGCAACCAATTTGGTGAAGAGGAACCTGGAAGTAATGATCAGATCGCAGAATTTGTCTGCACTCGCTTCAAATCAGAGTTTCCAATTTTTGAAAAGGTAGATATGGAATATCTAGTTGCTCTTAAATCTTAATGCTTCTGAGTCCTGAAGTGCCCAGCAATACAAGGGTTGTCTTAGATATTGACTATAACTTCTGGATTTGCATGTATTGTGTCATTTTAGTTATTCTACTAGCTTTAACCAATCTGTTTTACTGTCATTTGGATTGCTGACTGCTAGTGTTGGACATTGTTGTATGATTTTTATTTTTTGTTACTGGTTTTGTTTAAAAGATTGATGTAAATGGTGAACATGCTTCTCCACTTTACAAGCTCTTGAAGTCGGGTAAATGGGGTATTTTTGGGGATGATATTCAGTGGAACTTCGCCAAGTTCCTAGTTGATAAGAATGGACAAGTTGTTGATCGATACTACCCCACAACTTCTCCGCTTAGCCTTGAGGTAATCCTCTAATCTTGCAGTTTTAAAGTTGATTTTATGGTTTGCTAGCAATTATTACTCAAGACTCCCAAAGTGTCGTATGACTAGCTCATTCAGCTTTATCAAATATTGACATCGCAGCATGACATCAAGAAGCTCTTGGGCCTCTCGTGACTAATCAAATGAGGACTGTTGGCGGAAGGCGTGTTGTGCAAGACTGTGTATCCATTGCTTCAGTTTCTTTTAACCTCAAGACTATGCTTTATAAAATTGTTTATGATTGGTGAACTGAGGGCTGTTAGGAGGGGTGGGTTGTATGCAGCAAAGTCAAGAATCAGATATTTCGTTGTCTTTCGGTGAAAGATCCTCTTGTGCAAAAAAGAAGAAAATCATATATCCAGTGCATGAACGAACGAACGGCCAGCTTCTTTTTATATGTGTTTGCTGTGAATTCAAAATTTGCGCTTAATTACTTTTAGTCTTAGTTGCTGCCTGTTTTATATATTAATTAATGTTACATAGAATGATAGAACGCCTGCGTTCAGTTCCTTGAATGATGATATAGTTAGCGGGCCATTGATTTGGCCCAATATTCAATTTTAGTGGGCCAGTGAAGTTTAAAAGATTTAAGGCCATCTACTGTTGTCGGTATTGGCCCAATATTGAATCATGGGCCCATTCTAAAATTTTCATGACCCGTTTAAGTAACCACTCGGGCATCTTGATTCTCGAGTCTTGAGCTCTTCAACTTCAGTTTCATTCATCCCTTCAGCTGCTGGAAACAAAAACCACGTCCATCCATGGACATAGAATTGGAAAATAGAACCCGAGGACCGTCAACATATTTTTTGTCAATTACAAATATATTTTTTAAAAAATTACAAATTTTAATATTTGTTATTATTGCACTTATTTCCTTCTAACCTACGCCAAAAAAGAAAGAAATATCTCCACATCCGAAAGGGCCATACAAGTATGAACATGGACGCTATCAAAGTCATGAAAGGCTACGACAAAGTCGATCCCCACCACCACCGCGACGGAATTCATTCCCTTCCGAAGCATCAGCGTCTGAAAGCCGCCGTCACCATCTCAGCCGTTGTTTTATTGACCTTGATCATCTGTCTGATGCTTGCAGTTCTCATCCGGGAGTCGAACACTGAAAAACAACAGCGACTGGACGCTGCCGAGTCGATCAAAACGGTGTGCAGCGTGACCCAGAACCCGGACTCATGCTTCACCGCCTTATCTTCTTCTCTCAACATCTCAGCGACGACGACGAAACCAGACCCAGAAGCGATCTTGAAGCTCTGTCTGCAGGTCAACATCAATCAGTTGACAAACATCACTTCTTCGATTAAAAGTCTTCCCGGTGGTAATCACCCTGAGGTTGCTTTACGCGACTGCGTGGACCAGCTGCGGGACGCGTTGAGTCGACTCAACGACTCAATGTCTGAGTTGAACGCCCCGTTGACTGACAGGACGGTCAACGACATCCAGACGTGGATCAGCGCCGCCATGACTGACGAAGAAACTTGCTTGGATGGATTGGAGGAGACGGGATCAACGGTGGCCGACGAAGTCAAGAGCATGATGAAAAAGTCAAAGGAGCTGCTCAGTTACAGCCTGGCTATTATTGCTAACGCCCGTACACTTCTTCAGAAATTTGGCCTCCATATGCATTGATTGAAATTGAATATCTCGGAAATATTCGTTTGTTGGTGGGTGCCAATCACCTGTGTATTCTGCTACATTTGTTGTTACCTCTTTGTTTGCATTCTCGTTGGGCCGAGCTGACTGTCGCTCCTTGTACAAAAGTCAGTATGCTGTCCGCTTCTCTTGTTCGGCCGCGGGCTCGGTTGGAAACATATACCGACCCAAGGTTATGAAATGAATAATGAATTTCGATCTACTACATTTAATATTTAATTACATATTACTTTTTATCTAATAATTATGGGTTCTCACATTCTTACAGATTAAAAAAAACCTAAATTCAAAATAAATATATTATATAAAGTTTATCACTATTAAATTATTAATGTTTTATATCTAAATATTACGCTAATTAAGGAGGCGGATTAACACTTGATATTTATTTTAAAAATGGTGAGAATTTTAATTATTTATTTTTAAATATTATAATCTACTTAACTTACAGGATTTAGTTACCTTACCGCTTGTGGTAAGGTACGCCTGAAACAAGTACAATATCATGTGGAGCTCGCGATACTGTGTTTGTTTCAGACGTAACTTACTGTTAGTAGTAAGGTGGCCATTTCCTAACTTAACAATGTTTATCTTAACATTTTAAATTTTCGATTGCCGAATATTTATTGCTAGTAATTATTTTAATTGTACAAAACAGTTGTTGGCACCTAGGATGGATTCTTAGTAAATTCAAATGAAATATCGATCATTTTTATTTATTTTTACTGTTTATTCTGTCACTTGCATGTAAATATAATAAAGTCCTACAATTTCCTAGGTTTATATTAGAGTGAAAAACCTCAATCGCCTACTCTCTAACAGAGGGGCAATTTTTTTATTTTTTTAAAGTCTGTTATTACTCAATTGGGGTGCAGCACCTTCCCTTTCTCTTTAAATGATTAATTAATGTGGTTTTTGAGTAGAATTCAGGCTCTGATTCATATTTCTAAATTACCTCGGTGCTAAACTATTTAAAAGATACTTGTTATTATAATTTAAAAATTAAATTATTTTGATCCTACACTTGTATGGTGTATAATCTAAAATACTTCTATGATTACTTTTCTCATTAACTTCGTGTGTGAGTCGTTGGCATATGAAATTTCTACGGTGGATGTTACGTTGGTTAGTTGTTGGCGTGTATGTTATTAAATTTGACTTGCTGTGTATGTTATTAAATTTGACTTGCTAATACTAATGATAACGATTCCTGTATTTTTAGCCACAGACGAAGCCCCGGCCAGAATCTAACCTTATTGTTCCTTCTTTAACTTTTATAACTATGAACGTTTGGGTTTTGTTCCAATCATCAGACACATACTCCCGTAATTTAATGCAAGAAAGACCCAAAATAACTAATAAATGTTATATCCGCACGTTTATTATTTTATAATTAGCGTTGGAACATCGCTAATTAACATGTACGGAGGACAAAACAGCGGGAAAAGCAACAGAAACATGACGCTGAGGTACGAGACAAGCAGTTTTCTCTGTCTGCCTGCTGGGACCCCGCTGGCAAATAGCATAAGGAAATTGAAAGTTGGGGCTCTAGTTAATTAATACTGTTGCCGCAGCAAATTTATTATGAGCATTATATCGACGCCATCGCTGTCCATTGAACCCAGAAGTTGAGAGAGTCTCTCACTCAGATCATCGGCTTCGCTCTGCAAACTCCTGATGTAATTGCATGTTTCCTTCACAACTTCCGATGCCGGGACCTACATACACCATTTTAATTTACACGAACGTACAAGGGCTTGCTCAGCAATTAATTGCTAGCACAAAATAAAAATATGTGTGTGCGTGCGTGGGTGTATGTATCGGTAGGCATCAATTAAACAAATAGAAGTGGGTATGTATTCACTGGATTATTTTGCATGATGAGCCATTATTTAATTCTAAATAAATAAACAATTGAAGTAAGCATAGATAGAGGGTACATATGTTATCACTGCTAAATTTTTAATTGAAGCACGTTCGCGTCTCTCCATGTTGGCACTGCGCTAATGCTGCTTTTAACGTCCTAATGATACATCATCATCACATCATACATTACATTAAGCAGTGGTAACACGTCGATCAAGAGAAATAGCATGGGAAACAAATAAACGAGAAGTACCAAAGTATATGTATACCGTTCCATTTCGCCTTTGACTAAGCCGCGGTAGCAAAGGTCGTAGCTTCATGATGATGAGATTATTGATATCATCTTCTGTAATCTTTGAAGCGCTTGACGATGTCCTTCTGCTAGACATAGCTGATCTTTCTCTCTCTCTTACGAGTTGCGATGTGAGTAGCCACTGGGCTGGGGGAGGTTGCAATGGAGGCATAGGCAAGCTTTATAAAGACAGTGGAAGTTGGATAATCCACACAAAAGCATTGTCAGTAGTTGATTGTTGCGTATAATATAACATAAAATGCCAAGGAAAAAAATAAATAACATCATGATGCTTTCAATCAGAGAGCAGCTTGTCCCACAATTCTCCATCACGTGGGCCTATGATCGAGTGGGACCTTGCTACATAGAGTTGGGCTATTGGCACCCCTTATAGGATCTCTTAAAACCCCTTCACCATATTTACAACTTTATCCATTAAAATTGCATTCAAAGACAAACACAATCTAATTCAACCCACATCTTTTATTCTTTTTAAAGGAATTAAATTCCTAATAAACACAAATGATTTTCATTTGCTAAAAGCTCTTTGCACCAGCACATATGTTATACGCATTACGATTCCAACTCAAAATTTGTTATTTCAAAACCGTCATGGTTAATTGAGTTTATGGCTTGACGCTAGCCCCTCATTGATGGCCAGCAAATATATCGAATTGGGGGAAAAAAGAAAAATTTAATAAGGCAGTGGCTCGCGGAAAATGCAGACTTTCATGAGCTGAGTTTGGAGAATAGTTCTTGTAATCAAGATTCTACGCAGCAAGATGGACAACAAGTCTATTGATTTGAGGTTTGAATGGTGAAAAAAGAAAACTAAAAGACTGAATTTTGTAAGAAATAATTTTAATTTATTACGAAAAAGAAAACAAATATACAGTATTTTACTGACAATTTTTACTTTATTTTATCACATGTCTTGTCTACTTCTATAAATACATGTTTGCTTTTTTAACATTTCAAACTTAGATGTTTTGCGTGCTACCAAATATGTTGGTGGTATATTTGGTTGATGCCTTGCTTCCTGTTTGTCTATAGCATTAATGTTTTTTTTTTTTCCCACTCTTGTAATTGATGAAGCTTTTGCTTTATGTAGTATTTACATCGTGGATCGGGATGAAAATTTTAAGTAGCATGAATTAAATGATTAAGAATATGAAGTTCGGAGTGATAGTAACTTACTTTATACTAAATAACTTATTATCACTCTCACTTCAAAAAGTATAAAATTAAAATTAAAATCTCATTTATATATTTATTTTATCTTTAATTAAAAATAAAATATTTTAAATTATATTTTTACTCTTATTTAAATAATTATAATTTTTAATTATAAGGTGAATAAAAATATCTTTATAAAATAAATTATTTATTTTAATTTTAATTATGTAGATTAAAAATTATTGATAAGAGCAACAAAAATAAAAAAATCAGTATTAATAATACAGTACAAGATTAATATCTTCTTAGAATAAGCTATTTATTATTATTAATTATTAATATTAAATAAATAAAATATTATTTTTTAAATAAATAAAATAATATTATATTTTTAAATATAATAATTCTTTATGAATATAAAAATATTATTTTTAACTTTGAATTAATGTAAATATTATTTTTAAATAAATATTATATTATATTATTTTAGTAAATATAATTATATTAAATTTAATAAGAGAAAGGTGAAAAAAAAAAAGATCTTTCCTTTAGCAACGAGAATCTCATTTTTCACTCTAAAAATAAATAAAATCTATAGGATAAAACTCTCATTTCTCTTTTTATATGAGTAAATAAATTTAGAGTAAGAGAAATCTAGATTCTCCACTCCCATTGGAGCAAGTAGACATAGTGTAAGCGTGTGTTATTTCGAATTAGATTGGTTGGTTCAGAGGAGAGCAATTGCAAATGATAGACAGAGTGAGTACAACTCGGTGATGTGAGGATGCATTCAAAATGAAGAAAATTATCAACAGACACACAAATGATATAAAATATATGCTGATGGAAATGCCACAGTGAAGACGACTTGAGTAGTGAGTCGTGACGACTCAAGGCAGAAAGAAAAGCCCTAATAATAAGATGTTTTGGCACCATTTACCAACCGCTCTCAATTTGGCCCTTAATTTCTGGTACCTGATCCTGACTGATGAGTTTTGCTCATACAAATGATGTTTGTCTTTTACGCCACATGTCAGTGCTAAAACTAGTAAGTGAATACTGACACATCATGCTCACCCCTTGCTTGTGATTCTATATATGTAGGCACTGTGCGTTGGCTAGTATACCGTATACCTCCACCATCAGCTCGGGCTCAAAATTCATGACGCCCACACTACCACTGCTACTGCCTCTCTCATGATTTGGGACCCTCAAAGCTGCCGGCCTTGCCCCTTTACTCCACATTAAGCTGTTGACACTTGACAGTTGATTAACTGTATTAGTAATGCCGTTAAGATTTTATTAAGATTAGGCAGCAACAAAGAATGTTCTGAAGATGGGGGTACCTTGATGATTTGAGATGAGACTTTGTATTCGTAGATATCAACATCCAGAGATAGCGGCTTTACTTCAATACCTTTGTATTTAGTGTGAACTGGATGGTCCATGGGAAAATGAAAGTTCTGGACTCTGGAGACAGTAGTATACAGTACCATAGCACAACAGTCAATTCATGAAGCATAGCAGAAAAGGTAGACGAGATTAGGGTTGGCAATTTAGGATCAGGGTCGAGCTTGGTCAAGCCTGAATATGATTTTATAACACAACTAAAAGGTCTTAACTCAATAAAAAAATTTTTATTATTTAACCTTTAGGCTCCGACTCTAATAGGATCGGGCTGAACTCGAAAAAAACTTAAGTCCTATTAATTTTTTTAATATTTAAATAATTTAAATCTAAATCTCTTACTATGTTAAAATTTAAAAATTACTCTATTCCACATCTCAACCATAAATTATATTATATAAATAACTAAATATAAATAAAAAGTTAAAAATCATGTCTCATTCCTTTTAAAAAAAACATAATATAGTTACAAAACCTAATAAAGAGGTCATCGATTTAACAAATAAAATAAAAGCATACAATTCAATATCATAATTAAAAAAATAAGTTCATTAATCATTGGTTTAATAAGTTACAATTTATAACCCAACATTTTTTTATAAAAAAAACTATTTCAATATTTGTGGGCCATATTCTTCTTCATCTACAAATTTTTCTTCGGTAACAATCTCATTTTCAAGAATTTTACCTATGCAAAAAAGAAAAGAAAAGAAAAGTAGTATGAGAGTAGTTTAAGTATATAAAATCATTACTAAACTAATTATTTAAATATAATTTGTTTAATTGTTAAATAATAGAGTTAGGTCAGGTCAGGTCACATAAAGCTTAAGCCTTGACTTGAATTTAATCATACTTTTATTTTTTAAGCCTAATTTCTATTTTTTATCTTTAAATTTAGGTCAAAATCCTACAAATTACAGTTGGGCTAATTGGGTTAAAATTCTAGTTGGACTTTTTTACCAACCCTAGATAAGATTAAAGTGGCTAATGGAGCGAATGACACTAGCACGGCACGACATGAGCACCTAAACTAGGCCGAACTTAAGATTTTAGACACGTAAATCTTAAAAGCACAACACAATTAACAATAGACCAAAGCACGATATGAAAAGATCATGCTATAAGTATGTTTCATTTTCTAATGAAAATAAACTTAAAATTTTATAATTTTATAAATAATTTAAAATTAAATCTTTTAATATATTTTATTAACTTAAGTTTTTTAAATTTATTTAATTCTTAATTTCAAAAAATTATAAATGATTTATGATTATAAGTTATTACATAAACAATTGATATCATGATTTTAATAAATAAAATTATAAATATCATGATTTGATAAATATCATTAATATTATTGCAAGTTATTATCTATGATTCTATTTAATTTCAAGTTAACAATTAAATTAATCCTTAAAAATTATTATTATTATTATTATTGTTATTAAGTATTAAAAAAAATTTTAATACAATTAAATCAAACTTAATAACTAATATTACATTATCTTATTATTATTAATTTATTATTTTTAAATATGATTTTGAGTCTTAAATTTTTTATTTTATTAAATTTAAATAAAGACACATAGATTAAAAAAATACATAAATTTTTTTAAAAATAAAATAATAAATTGACATGCACTTAAAAAAAAAAAAACTTTTCTTATTTTTTTCTTGAACACGACACAACACAACACGTGTAGGTAAAATACAACTAAGCATAACACGACACGAGCACAAGTACACTTTTCTTAATAGGCTTGGACTGACACAGTACAGCCCGTTAGACAACCTCCAGACGAAACTCCTCTCAGATGCCACTCCCCGCAAACTAAAGCTACCACCTACTTAAATCATGCGCAACGAAAAGTTATTCAGATCAAAATTCAAAAATACAAACTGTAGAATAACTGTTACAGCAAATAGAACTATTCCACCACAAATAAAAAGAATTTGATTTGATTCCTCTCCTACCCTCGAGGGAATGAACTTTAAAAGAAAGGTCCAGGAGTCAAGAGACCCAGTCCCGGTGTTGTGTAGTAAAAATCCTACAACTTACCATTGATCATGACCTAAGTAACCTCCCTGTTCTGTTCTACATCTCTAAGCAAGAATTGAGAGGGAAAAAAAAAAGGAAAAAGTGTTGAATTTCAAAAGCTTTCGCTACATGAATAGTCTACTTTTTGCAATCTTTTCTGCCTCAGCAACACTCAAATTTGTTATTCCACTGTGTCTCATCCATTTCTCCCCGCCCAACACACTACCTTGAAGTTGTTCCTCCCCCATTTTCAACAATTTCAAGCCCTCACTCGTTTTGGGAAAGAAGCCTTCAGGCCTTAAACACCAAGCCCGGAAAACACCAAACAAGACCTCCATATCACAACCAAACCTCTCAACACCACCATCGTAAAATCTTGCAGTGCTCATAAGAATACCTCTAAAAAGCAGCCTATCCACTCCCGTTGCCAAGCTTCTCCAAACCACAATAAAGTCCATTGCATTCAAACTTTCTTCTATTATTGACATTTTTCCTTGCAAATAATCTAGAGCCCCAACCAACGTTTTGGAGACCGACCAATTTTCTTCATTCTTTTCCTGCCATTGCCTCCTGTTTTTCACATAATCTCGAGATAGAGCATCAAATCCCCTCAAAACAACAACGGATATTTTCTCAACCCACTCAGTTCTGAATTTCTCCAACTTTTTTATCTCCTCATCAAAAATACCGCTTCCAGATCCCCCTACTGGCCACTTAGAACAGCTATTATCACTGAGAGATGTTTCCAGTTGATTATCCTGATTGAATGCCATCTCTAGGAAGAAGACATCCTCACACCATTCCCTTAAAACAGATTCAAAATAGTGAGCAGCATTAATAGCGTTTGCCACTTTAAGCAGCCCATCCTCATCTGTTAAGGCAGTTAAGCCTTCAGCTTCTTGGCACCTCAGAAGGACACAATCCAAAAGCTTTTGTACGATAGGTGTACCACCCAGCCTGAGAAACCTTGACCTCAAAGAAATAGTTGGCAATGATCGACATCGGTCAACTACAGATGATAGACATTGAAGAAAGGCGCTGGATACAATAGGAGATCTGTAATCTTCTGAACCAAACAACAGAGCCCCCTTCTGAACCTTCATTTTCCACTTTCTCTCATCATCTACATCATGCTTTAGCTTCTCTAGGGTGTCAGCAAGCTCTATTTGAGCCCATAAATCAAGCCAGTCAGGTCGATCACAGAAGACAGACAGAGATGAAATCTTCTGCAAGTTCCCATCCTCTTGAAGGGAAAACAAGATTCCAGACTGTTCAACCAGAGACTTAATTCGTTTGTCAAAAGAGATCATCAAATCAACAAGGTGAAGCCATGATATCCTAGCCTGTGACTGAAAACCAGAAACACTCTCTTCATCCAATTGACCAACATAAACAGGAAATATTTCTTTTGCCAAATATGTCGATAATGCAGTCACCATTGCTGAAATCCATTCTTCTCGGCAACTGTACCCTGCTAACAATGCTTCATCCACCAGGGGTTGCAATAACTCATCCATAGAGTCAACATAATCCCTGGTAATCTTATATACAAGAGTGAAAATGAACTCCGGCTTATCAGTCCACTTTGAGAAATGGCGTTGGGATGCAACTGCTATTGGATTGACTAGCTCTTCAATTGCCCAAAGTGGCTGGTGGAGAGCAAGCTCCCGATTATGGCCTTCAAGTTGCCTAGATTTTCTCTGTCTCTGCAACTCCTGAAGGCTGCATAAGGCAAGAAAGTTTTCACAGTATTGGTGCTTGAGGTCCCCTCGCATTGTAAAAAGAGGATTTGAGACTTCAGATGATGTTCTTGTCTCAGGATTAGAGGAAGCCAAAATTGAAAGTGGTGGTGGCCATCCAAGGGAAGAAAGAAGGGCCCGGTGATCTGCAATTGCCTGGGGTCTCAACATTGCAAGAGCACGATCTACTCTGTGATCAACTGCAGCCACAAGACGTGCCCACTGAGGACGTGTCTTTGTAACTGAAGTTAAAATATCTTCTGTCTGTTTAAGTGCTTTAATGGCAAGCAACCGCATGTCCTACAATAATTAAAGACTTTTAGAAAATAATAATCGTAATAATAAGCAACATAATTGAATTGTTTTGTTAACAACATGGAGTTTCAAGGACACTAAGGTGCTCACTTCTGAATCCTGTGTAGGGTCGCTCCTCCTGTTACTATTCATAGCAGAAGATACAGCATCTTCAATATCACCAACCAAACTATCCAGCTTCAAAGCTGTTTCTGAAAGCCATATTTGAGAAAACCTAAAGAGCTTAATCAGCAGTAAATGTAATAGTAAAAAATAGTTCATTCCAACATAAAAGCATAATTTGAAGGTAGCATAGGCAGGATAACATCTCAGAGGAAGAAACATGAAAAATTTACTGGTCATCCATTTTGGATTTGAAAAACACCAACTCCACACAACTATATGAAAACACTACTGCATGGATTGAACACATAAGAATTTCAACAATAACAAAAATCAGTAATGAATAATCAAATTATCATGGCCTAACATGGTAAACACACCTCCAAAACAAGCAATGAAAAAACTCACCAGCATAAGCTCGAACCATCTCCACCCTCGCCACCTCCTTGGCCAATGCCGACAGCTCTTCCCCCAAAACCTGCTTTGCTCGCACTCCTCCATCTAAAAACAAATTTAATCATAATTACAAATAATTCAACAAACACGGAAAGACATCTAAAATTGTAATAATCCTAAAATCTCATTTGAAAAAAAGAATTGAAATATTCATACATTCAACAAATATAAAATGCACAAAACTTTCAAAAACAGCACAGAATTTGAGCATAATTATTTGTATGTAAGCGTTGAAATTTCAGAAAACTTTAAAATTTTCATTCCTCCAACAATACAAAACCAATAGAATGGTGAGATATTCAAATAGGTTTGAAGTAATAAGAAGTTAAACTAACCTGAAACAGAGCTGGGAGACCTAGAGGTGGAGGCGAGATCGGTCAGCTTAACATTGACGTGAGTAAAGAGACCGCTGACGCGATCAGTGAAGGAAGCGTAAACTGCAAGCTTAGATTCGAGATTGCGATTGAGCTCCGCCAAGCTCTGATCCAACTGGCTGCTCTGAGTCTCAAGCTCAGTGGCGAGACGTGCAGCGCGCGCGTGATATTCCTTGTTTGTGAAGTTATCGTTGAGAAAGGAGAGTGCCGTGGAGGATATGGCTGAGACCGGAGGTAGAGTTTTTGTTGAGTCCATGATTTTTCAGGTCATTTGGGACCAATGACTCTGAATCCCTGCGGGTGGTTATCGATGACCTGATTGATGGTTTTTCCCGTTTTGCTTGACACGGTGGGTGGCAAATGAGTCAGAATTCCGGTTTCGTTATTGGGTCGTCGAAATCCGTAATCAGACCCAATTAAGTACTGACAGTGACGGGTTTCTCATTGGGCTGGATTCAGACCTATGGCTCGGCCCATACAAATTACATATAATCACGAGAGAATGCGCTTTTTAGTTGTTTTTTTTTTTTAAAATTTTTAACCTTAGTAAGATTATTAAGCGACAAACGACAGAGCCTAATTGACATCTTTGTTGGAATATGTTTTTCTCAGCTGGGCTAAATCAAAAGTACTAAAAATTAATAATTAGCGTCGGTTTGGTACAATTTGCGTACTAGTCGAAAGAAAATTTTTTAATACCTTCTCTTCCCACACGCCTAGTTATTTTATTCTCGTGTCACATTACCAACGTTGATTTCTTTTTAATTTCTTGTTTCTTTTCGTTCAAATGTGTGCCTTTGTCTTATTATTAAAAAAAATTTTTAAAAATTATGGGGGTGACATGATCACTAAGAGCTGGATTAAAAAAAGTGCCACCGTCGCACTATTTCCAACAAATCAACCCCAAAAGCTTAGGCTTTGATTTTATGGAATGGGCATGGACCTTTCGGAATGTGTGAACTATATTTATTTATTGACTCTTTAAGATATAACTCATATATATATTTTAGGTCACACACATAAATAATATTATAAAATTAATATATGACTTGTATTTTAGAATTTACCTTTTTTTTTTTTCCTAAAAAAAAAGGTAAAAGAATATACTGGTCGTATGTTTAGCAGACCAATGAGGATTGATTTGAAAATTAAGAACACGTGAGGTCCAAAAACGAACGCAAATTGCTTTCGTGCGCGAAGTCCAATGTTTCTTCTACGTTAGTAGTTCACCGAAGAGGCGAAGACCAACCAATTAATGAAAAGGCTATGACAGTTACCGAGGCTTAAACTAAAGCAACAGTGATTTGGCACAAACATTAATACACGGTATTAAGGCTTTTTAACTCACAGATTTGTTACTTGTTAGGTTCTGATTTCTGACGATAAAAGTACATCAAAAAAAGATATGCACAAGCTAACAGCACCCTCTTCACATTTCAAACTCATGCTGTGTTTACGTTCTCAGAATGAGGGTAGAAATTAAATATGTGTTTACTTCTTAAATTTAATTGAGAATGAAAATAAAAAAATATAGATTTTACATAAATTTAGAATTGATTATTAAAAATTTGATATTGGTGGAGAGGATTGGAAATCAGAATCTCATCCCCCCACAAGACGAACATACCTTTTTTATTTTTCAATAATGTCCTTTTTTTTAACAAAAAATATAAATATCAAAATTAAAAAAAAGTAGAATCTCTAGCTGTCTTCTTCTCTTCAAAGCACAGCATACTGCTGCTGGTGGTCGTTGGCCTCCAAATCAATTGCTGTCATTGTTGTTTCTGAATTTGCCAGCCATCGTCGTTCCAACCACTCTTGTCGTTGGTTCTAAAATCACCGAGTCCTCCTTGTTGGTTCTGAAATCACCAATCCCAACTGCTCATCATCGTCCGTTCTACTGCCGCACTAAGCTTTACCGTTCGTCTTTGCCTGCCGTTCACCACTAGTCGAAAGCTTGTCGTCACCATCTTCACTGCTGCGTGTATGAGCGAGATGAATTTCATCGATCTTTATCACTTTCACCTTTAATTTTTAATTGGTCTTGTTCTTTTTTGTTATTGGAAATGGAATTGTCTGTGTTAGTTTGAAATCAATATTTATTTCTTTGAGATATTGTTCTTATAATTGATATTCCTTGCTTGTGCGGAGACAAAATTTATTTCTCTGAGATATTGTTCTTATAATTGATATTGCTTCGTTGCCTTTGAAAGGGTAAAAGAAATAAAGATATGTTATTATACATTTTAATTACATTTATTTTCTATGCTATGCTCGCTGAATTATTCACTTACCCTATTCTTATTAAAGGCTGTATTTTTGTAATGTTGAAAATGTTCCAATGTTCTTTAGTGGAAGAGAAGTTAAATAAATAAATAAAAAAAAATCTTAACATTGGCATTTTAAATGTGTCTGAGTTCAGTTTTGATGTATGTACCTTTAGTCTGTTTTCTATGAAAAACATAGAAAACAGTGGTTTGGATTTTACAAGTATCTTGCTTTTGGATTCCACTTGTTTTATGAAATTTGTTTGGAACACACTTTTGAAACAATGAAGACTTTTTGTCTCGAGTTTGCTATTCATTCTATTCATTTTAAACTTCAATTTTTTGGTTCTTTGGCAATAAGGTGTTTCTCTCTCGAGCTCTCTGCATTTATATCTGCTTTGAAAATTGTTGGAGAAGGGATCAATTTATTCTCAGTTTGAGATTTTATTTATTATTTTTTTTAGAATTATGGTTTTTACGTATTGATTTTTGAGAACCTAAGGAAATTAGCGTATTTGTCAAATGGGTTACAAATGTGTCTTTTTGAGCCGTCGTTAAATAAATTAGAGACCCTTTTGGGTTTTATTGTTTATTAAATTTTTCTTTAATTTTCTTCAATTTTATTTTATATGCCACTGTTTTAATGTATCAACACTTATTTCCTCTCGTCTGTGTTTATGTGCCATTTTCCTTATTTTGCTTATTATATACTTCAGAATTGTCGGAAAAGTGAAAAAACCTTTTGCTAGAGTTTTTGATTTTTTTTAATTTTTAAATCTTGTGGTCCATTTACTATTTTCAACCTATGTTCATGTACTATTAGCTTGGTTTTTTTAGGGAAAATAAATAGTCACAGTGCTATTATGTATTTTATGAATATCAACTTAATGAGGCAAAGCCTGACAGGAGATATAAAGTTCAACAGATTGTGATTCTTATTCGGGCATGAATTACAAATTGGTGTACTTCTTAAAATAATAATTATATCAATTAATGTTATGATTGAGTAGAGCTTTTAGTGTCCTTCTCAAATCCTTATAAACACCCTTTTGAATGTTATTTTTTAAAGTACTCACAGATTAATTTATAAACTATAAATTCATATGTTCTAATTAACCATTTTTCATAAAAAAAAATTTCATAAAAATTTTACAAAACTTATAAAAATTTTTGAGTAATTTTTAAAATACAGAAAGCAATTAAACAACTAATAAATTTATTTATTTATAACCTATGAATTCATTTATTTATTAACATAACTATAATTTTTTTATTTGATTTCTTTATTGCATGGTTTTGTAGTTACTTTGTAAATGGTGGCTCCAATTGTTGATTTAGTAAAATAATTGCTAAAGTAATTATATAATGGTAGAGATGCTTGATTTCACATTTAAATTTGAGCTTACATATATTGGATAGAGTTAATTAATGTGATTATGTTTGTTTGTGATGTAAACATATAGGAATGACTCTGTTATTAGCCAGAAAGAAGAGAGTCATTATAATTATACAAAATTTAGTGATGGTGTTGCAAATGATTATGGCTGTGTGCTCTGCTATATGTGCCCAACTTCAGTTCCGTTATCAACGAAAATTAATTTGGGGTCATCCTATGGACTTTTTCAATGAATAAGTATTTTATATGAATTGATTTATGAAAGTGATGTGAAATGTTTGTCATAATTAAGAATGGATAGACAAATTTTTTATAAATTATGTAAGCTACTTTGTGAAAAAGGGGGTTTGGTAGGTAGTATGAATTTGTCATATGAGAAAATGCTTGCAATGTTTTTGAATATTCTAGCACACCATACAAAAGAATCAGGTGATTAGGTTCAATTTTAAAAGATTTGAACGAACAGTTAGTGAATGCTTTCATGAGTGTTTAAAGATAATGATTAGATATCAAAAAGAATTTTAGAAAAAACCCGAGCTCGTGTTGGAAAATTCAATGAACTCAAAATGAAAATGGTTTAAGGTACCTATATTATTATAATAGATATTGCTTTTAATTATATATTTGTATATAATAATTTCAAAAAAAAATTTCCTAATTAAGTTAAAAATTTTCCCTCTTAATTATGTAGAACTGCTTGGGAGTATTAGACAGTACATATATAAAGGTTCACATTTCAAAGGCCGATAAACTAAGATATAGAACTAGGAAAAACGAAATTGCAACAAATATCTTGGGGTTTTGTTCACAAGATAAGCAATTTATTTATATGTTACGGGGATAAGAAGGTTAAACTTATGATATGCGAGTCTTAAAAGATGCTGTGTCTAGAGGAAATTGTCTAAAAGTTCAACACGTTAATATATCTAACCGTCATTATGTATAAATTTTAAGAATAATTAAATTGTGATGATTTTTTTTAATTGTATTTTATTTTTTTCAATAGGTTATTATTACTTGGTTGATGGTGGATATACCAATAGAATGGGTTTTCTTTTATTATTTAGAGGACAACGTTACCATTTAAGTGACTTTAGGGATAGATACCAACTCATTTCCCTAAAAAAAGTTATTTAATATAAAGCACTTAAGTGTTTGAAATGTGATTGAGTAATGTTTCAGATTATTGAAAAAAAGATGGATTATTTTACAAAGTCCTACCTTTTATGACATAAGAACACAATGGTGCATAATATCTATTTATTGTATGCTATATAACTTCATTAGAAAAGAAATGCCTTTGGATGATATAGAAATGAAAATGGATAATGACCCACCTTTGAACTCAGAAATTATTAATACAATTGAGCCCTCTAATAAGTGGACTTTATGGAGACAAAATATGGTCCAAGAGATGTGGAACACATAGAACGGAAGTAGATAAGCATAAAAAGTTTGTGTAGGACTTTACGGAATTTGAGTTGTTTGTCATTATGTTGTACTATTATTTTACATTTGTTGATATATTATTTGTTGACATTAGATGTTATGTTGTTTGAGTTTGACTATTGTATTGTTCTTTGACTTTGGAGATTGTATTATTAATTTAATAGTGGATATTGTATTGTGCCTTGTTATTGAAGTAAAGAACTGAACCAAGAATTCTCTTTCTTTATCATCAATCGAATCACTGTTCACGACCCAGAATTCTATTTTATCATCAATCCAATCACTGTTCCCCTTTTTTTTTTCTTATCAATGAATAAATATGTGAAGTGTATGGCTAACCCAATAACGAAAGTTTCGTAAGGGGATTGGAGCAGGCTACCATGAGACAAAAGATCTTCTTTCTAAAGAGATTCGATTCGGAACTATTATATGTCCAAGGTCAAGATCAAAAAATACGAAATTTTATTAAGAATTATGTACAAAAAAATATGAGAATATCTTCCGGTGTTGCGGGAATTGCACTCTTTCATGCATGCTCCACTTGGCTCGAGGGGATATAACTCAATTGGTAGAGCTCCGCGGTTGGTATCTATTATTTGATTGACTAATCCTTTATATTGGAATGCGCGAAGAGTCAAATGCTTTGGCAATTACTCCTGGTGGGATGAATCAAGATATGTTGTATTACTTTTACATTGGATATTATATTATTTTTTAAATTTGGATATCAAATTGTTCTTTTATAATTATTTATATTATTGTGCGGCTGTACATACTATGTTTAAACATATAGAATGAGTTCTCTTCTCATTCAAACTCCTAGCGGTTGAGGTATAAACAAACATTTTTGGACAATTGCCAAAGATAATGCGTTAGTTGACTCGTTGTTGGAATTGAGTCAAAATCCTATGTGGAGGTCGGATTGTGGTTTTAAGAGTAAGTACTTACAACAATTAGAAAATAAGCTTAAATGGAAATTGCTTGATTGTGGTTTGAAAGCTTCTCCTTCCATCAAGTTAAATGATTGAAGTAAAAATATTGTGTCATGAGTGACATGTTATCTCTCAGCGGTTTTGGATGGAACAATGAGAAAATAATGATAACATGTGAGCATGATGTTTTTTATGAGTATGTTAAAGTAAAGTTTTAAATTTTTTAGTGTACTTTATAGTTCTTGATTTTATATTACTTATTTATTATTTGTCCTTTTTTAAACAGAAAAGAAAGGATACAAATGGTTTATTTCATAAATCATTTCCACATTATTATGTTTTGGGTGAGATTTATGACCAAGATTGAGCAACTAAAACTAATGCTGAGAATACAGGTGATGATGCAGAAGAAGTTCGATTGGGTGACAACATTAGTGCCAATTTAAAAGCTAAATCAAATAATATTGATTTTGGGGATAAGTCAAATAATGAGCTGGTTATGGAAGATTTTAATAAAGATATGTCATACACTCCTCAGATAAATACTAGTTCTCATCAATAAGTTGATCCAGCTCTAAATAGTTCACGGAATAGATTGAGGAAAAGAAAGAGTAAAGATAAATTATTTGATCACATATTCTCAAGAATTGGAATAATGGTTGATTCGGTGGCAGCAATGGTTCGTAAGATAGATGGTTTGATCCCTTTCTATTGATAAGAAAATAATTGAGTTACAAGGTAAGTTATATGAAGAAATACGTCAACTTAAAGACTTAGTTGAATTAGAAATATATGGTGCTACTACTATGTTAGCCTCCAAGCATGATTTACCCTGTGTGTTCTTTAACTTACCCGATCACCTCAAGAAAGAATATGTGTTACAAATGCTTCATTGTGGGGTGTAGTCTGATGATAGTTATGATGTTCAACTTTTGTATTTGTGCTATATTTAGGATTTGTTGAATTTATAATTATGTGACCTATTTAACTATTTGACTTTTTTGTATAATATGTAAGGATTTTTATGTGAGTTAATCAATCTTATATTAGTAATGATGATGATGATATGTGATGGTGATGATGGTGATGATGATGATATGCGATGGTGATGATGATGACAAGAATATAGTATTGTTATTATGATTCACTATTAATAATAAAAAATCAATTACAAAAAAATTTAATTAATAATAGTAATATATAACAAAAAATATTATAATTGTTGTTATTATAATTACTAGTTTAATACAATAATTTTATTAAAAATTATTGTTATTATCTTATTTTATTTTTGTTAAAAATAAAATATTAAAATATAATTAATAATAATTATTATTATTCATAATAATAATAATAATTTATTAATTTTATTAATTTTATCATCGTTAATTCATTTAATTATTATAAACAACAAGAGATATTTTAATATTTTAAAATAATTTATTTTAATTTTAAAATAAAATAAATATATCAATAAAAATAAAATTTATTTCAATTTTAATTTTAATAATTTAAATAAATAATGTATTCTCATTCTTATTTTCTATTCTAATTTTAACCTATTTCGGTTTTAATTTAACAAACGCAGCTGACCGACATGCATTAAATTCGTGATGCACGATGCCCACGTGAGCGACATCCAATCTCACCCTCTTTAGCCGGTGGCCCCTGTCCTCAAAGTTTCTCACTGAGAGCCCCTTTCCATTACGCCATTGTGATGTACTTCTCTCGTGGCCGTGGGTGTCCAATTGAGAATCCAGAGAGAAAATAAGCCCGGCTTTTTAAAACCCCGACACTGAAGTACAATTTCTACTGAAAAAATTTTGGAAGAACAAAAAGGTGAGATTTCACATGCCCAATCAGTAAAGCCAAAACTGATAGAACACAGATTAAAATATATCATCGTAATCAGAAAGATGATAACTACAAAGAAGTAAAGATGAAATTATTGTATCGTAAACACAAACGAGATTTGAATGTGGCTAAAACGAAAAGCAGGCATCTTCCTTTTTGACATTTTGCTTTCTCACACGCCACGCGCACTAAAATCCAATCCCGGCAGTCAAATTCAATTTCTTTTAGGCAAGAGAACCCAAAACATTTCAGCTAGTTACGACTACAAAAGAATTTTTCATGCTTCAATGGCCTATTTGCTGCTAAAAATATTAATTGAAATTTTGCAAGCCGAGTAAAGCAAAATCATGAATTTTATTACCATTTTAATCGGGAAAAACTCATGTAAAGAGAAGATGAAATTGCTGTACAGTAAAGGCAAATGAAATGAGACTAGTATGTATATGCGGAAAATGAAAAGACAAAGGCATGCAACTTCCCTTTTGTCATTTTGCTTTCTCATGTGCACCCAGATATCATATGCCAAAAATTCCACTGCAGTTGTTGTTATTGTTGCATGCGCCCAACGTGATGTCACAGCTAAAAGACACATATCAAATGTAACGTTATATTCGCAAATGAAGATGACGTCCAGCTTCTATAATAACAACAAAAATCACCTCTGAAAATTGTTGAGGAATGATTTGTCCATTTTCACGCCTTTCTGTACACAGAATCCACAGCTGGTGAAGTACAATTTGGAAAGAGATTAGTTTAGGCTCTTGCATAATGAATTGCTCAAAATCTAAAAGAGGACAGAAATGATTCTAACTATCTACTTAATTGTCTATCTAACAACGTTGATTAACAAAAAACATTTATGATTGTACCAAATGAATACAAACTCATATAGCATCAGCAGATATACTCAGCTCAATGTTGCAATTGATAGATTTACATGTTAAGCTCATAACAACTGATTATAAACCATATCGACATGAAGCAAACAAGACGAATGCCAAAAGACAGATAAATTAATTATACACAGAATGCAGTTTATTATCCGAAACATCCGTGCTTGAATCAACAACACTGAGGAATAGGATTCAGCATAAGCAGGGCAGTGGAAGAGGAAAACGCTATGGAATGCATCTAACCTAACCCGTAGGAGAGACTAATTACCTTGTTGCTTTAGGCTCATAAAATTTGCAGGCGATTTTGAACGAGTGATCTGTTTTTTATTATAAAAATATAGCATGATTTTCTGCTGAGCATGACTGCAGAAATAAAAATCAGATTACCACACAAGATACAGAAAGGACAACTTATCAAGGAAGAGATCTCGATTGTGTAATTTAAGAATGTATAAGTTTACTAAGCTATGTGAGTTAAACCTCAGGAAACTCTATCGTAGGAACATGGTGCTCTGAGAAAAAGCACAAATGTAAACTTGAAGTTTCTTGTAAGAATATTACAACAGCAAATAATTCGGCTAAGCAAACCTGAGAATTTCTGAGGCGATCTTGAACACAAGGCAGCATCTTACTGCCTTATGGTTATGAAGATTGTATGAATGCTCTGTCAGGTACACAAAGAGAGCCAATGAACAGTCCTAGGTGCCGATAATCAGGTTAGGAGGTGCAGAGATCAAATTTTTTTTTTTTAGCATTATTTGCATATTCTAATAATGTATCATTTTCAGTTTTCATGCGTTTTAGACATATTTTGAAATTGCATTGTTCATACCAAAATCATCCTTTAGTCAGCTAATCAGTACTTAGTGTACCATACAAAACCAGTATTCCCATTTCCATTCTTCTTTCTTTTTCCTCTTTTACTACACTACTATTCTGTGCTCCCAACATGCATCGGGCCAGTATATTCAGTTCATTAACTATTGTAGAAAGGAACATTGGTACTTCAATTTCATTACAGCATATTTCAGTTCAGTTAAAGATTGAAGAAACAAACATTACTGCTTTAATTTTATAACGGCACATTAAGTTATGCATAATGTGATGTGTCAGCAAGTCAGTGAACTAAAAAATGAAACCTATTTAAACATGTTAATGGAGTGAGCATGTGTGTTTGATGTTTAAACTATGCTGTATGAATGATTAAAGCTTTTGCGATGAGCAGGCATTTTGTTTTAAATGTAATTAAAATAATAACAACAGACAACTACGAAAAGCAGTTGCATGATTTATGAGATCCAAATAAAACTATGCAGACATTCAAGACTTCTAAGCATCTACCTGACTTCATTTATTCACATGTAGCTGTTGTACATATTGCCAACTTCGGAAAGATCTCATGATAGCCCCACCCCACAGTATAAACAAGTAAAACAGAATGCTCTAACTGATGGAGAACAAAAAGATGCAATGCAATAAAAGAAAAGAACATTAAAGAGCTAGACACTTTGTACTCGTAAAACTGTCTACAATTCTATATGCAACCTTAAACTTTCCCCAGAAAGGTTACAGAGATTACCCACAGTCCTGAATCCCATCTCTTTGCCATAGTTGCGAACTGATATCAATAGTGCTTCATAGAGCACTATGGTGTAACCAAAGCTACACCTCAACATCCCATTACAGTGCAATTAAATACAAAACCGCACATGGGCTGCCTTGCAAGCAATTTCCATTGTGGAGGACCTTCATCCGGAACCCAACCATTCAGCTCAATGGTGCCTCCACCTGAATCCCTAGGCCCGCCAATGACAATGAGCTGGTCTCCACATGCCCTGAAAGCTAATCCCCAACCCTTCATTGAAGATGCCTGGTCAGGCAATCTCCCAAGTGTCCTCCACACTTTCCTCCCCTTGTCAAATTTCCTCACTGCTTCTTTTACATGATCAGCAGCATAAAGCTCATTATTAACAACAGCAAGCAATGGTGGTGCCTCACCTGCAGCAGATATCACACTAACCCCATCACTTCCAATTCGTGCAGGGAACATGTCAGCTATCTGAGTCCATTTCCCTGTCTCCAAATCATACATCTCCACATCTGTAAGCATTGCTGAAGAGCCTTCTCCAATCCCACCAATGACATAAAAATTCCCATCCATAAATACCCCAGAACACATTTTCCTTGCTTTATGCATGCTTGGAAGGGGCATCCACGTGCCCGTTATTGAATTATAAAGCTCTGCAGACTTCAGAAGGTTGCCTCGTAGGTCGCAGCCTCCAGCTAGGATTGCAATTTCCCCAAGACTGGCAGATCCAAACAAGCACCTAGGTGTATTCATTGTCATGCCACACGACCACGTGTTGGTCAAAAGGTTATATCTATAAATAGCATTTCCATGAACTTCCTTTCCAAAAACAAGCAGTTCGGTACCAACGGCCAACGACTCCTTGTCCGCACACATGAAACAGTCACTTGAATTCATTGGTGGTAAATGCATCCACCGGTTGTGAATTGGATCAAAAGCCTCCCATTCCTTTAGATTGCAGGAGAAGTATGCCCAATGTTCGATGATACCCATTTCCCGCCTAAGCCTATAAAGCTCACCACTCTGAATGAGAGATCGGAACGCTCTATTCAATGATGCAACTGCGCCGTAGTCAGACCTTGAGCAGTGAAGGAGACAGTTGATTGTGATATCTCGGCCAAGTTCGGGAATGAGTGAATTTGAGTCCGAAAGCTTGCCTCCCTGAAGATGATCCTCTGCTTGATCAGTTTGAGAAAGAGGAAGTTTACTCAGACCTTTCACTGGCTCTCCTGTCCTACTTGCTTGTATGGCAGCCCTTTTCACAGCAAGTTTTTCTCCATCTTCCAGTGGACGCTTATTGCTTGAGACCTCCAATACACATTGAATCTGCTTGCTCTCCTGCTCCAATGAGGTCGGCATATCTTTGGGGATGGTATAAGGTGGATTCTCAAACATGTTGCTGGGATTAGAATATCCAAGAGCACAACGATTGCCTTTCTTCCTCATCAAAAGGAAAAACAGAGAACCCATCAGGCCAAAGAGGAAGGAAAAAAGAGAATCACATCATATAAAGAAATAATTCACATGAAGACCATAGAATTCGCTAAATTGCATTGTTTTAAGGAAATCGACAAACCTTGGACATTCATTTCACAAAAAGAAAGAAATCCCGTCATAATTACCTTATCACCAACAACAGCATGGCTGTTTATCTAAATGTGTTAATTTTTAACGGAAGTAAAATATTGGCTTCCACATGCAACAAGAATTACTCTATTTCCAACAATAAAAGGTAGCAGAAAGTAGAGAAACATGTCTTCTGAACTATCTCCGTCAATCCAAATTAGCGAAATTTCTGTGCAATACAAATATCACGCGGACAATGCTGGCAATGTCACTGTAACAGATCGTTAACCTTATACATAAGCATCAAAACCATGTACAAAGAAAACAATCTGCATTCAAAGACCAACGAAAAATTCAACAATTTAGATAAAGGAGGGACATTCCAGCGCCCAACAAATGAGAAATACAGTTTCCCATACCAGATCCCCGTTTATGGCTAAACATGAACAGAAACAAAGAAAAATGCATTAGCAGTTAATCAGAAACCCATTTCAATGAAAATGACAACAGTGAACATAATATAATTCATGTACAATTTTCGCTCTAAACAAAACAGTGACGCAAACGGAGGAACCAAAAGCGTTTGCTTTACAAAGTCACACTCAGCAATAAAGCCGTTTCGTTTCCTCGACTGACATGCCAGCAATGATACAGCTCAAAGCATAGAGAGAGCATTACAACTGCTATGAATAAAAACGCAGCCTTAGAAAAGGAACATGACATGACAGACCAAAAAGAAAAACGAAAGTGAAACAGAACTCACAGAATGTTTGGAAACAGAACAGCTTTGTGTTCAAGGAACTACCTGCTTCACTAAAATTCATAACTGAAACAAAAAACAATTACAGTTTCAACTTCTCTTGTAAGATTCTCTCTCCCATTCCCTCACTCTCTCTCTTTCTCTTGTGCTGGTGTTATATATATATATGACTTTTGTTGTGTGCGTTTACAATGATGTTAATCGACAGTTGGTATTTATAGCTGATAAAATAAATAATTTTTTTAACAGAAAGAGTACTTTTGTGGGCCCCACTATGGGTTGGGCTGAGATTGAATAGGGCTACTGTGGGTGCTGCCACATCGGATTTTAACTCTGTTCAGAAAAGGAAACCGAAACCGCTAACGGCAGTTTTTGCACGTGTTGCAACGCTACCCCGTGGATTCTAACTTCCTTTGTACATGTTGTGCGCGGATGGCTTTGGATTCTTGCTCTTTCTGCCTTCCACTCTCTCTCTCACTCTCTTTCTCTATCTTCTTCTTTTTTTTTAATAACTTTTTTTCCATTTAATTTTGTTTGGGTCAACAAATATTTGTCCATCAAAACCAGATTCTTCCTTCGTGAAGAGTTCAAATACTTCACGTCTGCTTAACTAACGGTTTTGATTTATCCTTTTAATTAAAATACATCAAATTATTTTATATCAGTTTGTACTTTAAAAAAAATTACGCAAGAATTTATAGATAAAATTTGTATAAAATGATATATCTACAAATTATTATATAATTTTTTGTATAAATTAATGTGATGTAATTTAATTGATTAAATTAAATATTTTTTAATTCATATAATTTATTTTTTTTATTTTTTATTTTTATTTAACTAATAAGTCAATGTTAAATTTTTTATAGAAAATAAATTTATTTAAGAGTCTGTAACTCTATCATCACTCTTTCATAGGAGTAGTGATATATCTATAAATTCTTATATAATTATATATATATAATTATAAATTAATATGATATAAATAAATTTGTTAGATTAAATATTTTTTTAGTCTATATGATTTCTTTTGGTCATTTTGTACTTTTATTGGACTAATGAGTTGATGCTAGATTAGTTTATATAAGATAAATTTATATAACAGTTTGTAACTTTATCATCACTCTTGTAGATATATCATTACTCTTACAAGAGTAAAAATAGAGTTATAAATTTTTATACAAATTTGTTTTATATAATCTGATTTGACATTAACTTATTGACTAAATAAAAATATAAAATAATAAAAATAAATTATTTAGAGTAAGAGATAAAAACTTATTTACTTTTATGTTTTAATTAATTGTATGTTTGTTTAGGAGTTGTTTCATCAGCCAGGAGTACGTTGCATCGAGGGCACCAAAACCCTCCTCATTTGTCATATATGAGAGCAGCTCTTCTACGCAAACTTAAGCAATTGCCTAGAGCTCCACCACATATGAGGGTTCTAAAGTTCTTTCCAAGATTATAGCTATTCAATTATTGATTTATAGTTATTGTTATTATTATATAATAATCTTTTCTGTAAATGAATTCTCAAATCCCTACAAAATTTCTTTTTAATGTTAGAATTAATAAATTTAATCTTATTTATTTCTACAAAATCTTTTTTAACTTTACTTCATTTATAGCTCCATAAAAGCCATATATTGGTTAACTTATTGTTGTCCATTAATATTTTTTATCAATTAAAAAAAAACCATGTTCTTTTTTTTTTCAAAAAAAAAGAACTATATAAGTGTAATTCTAAATTCCTTATCAATTTCCAAAGCTGAAGGTCATCTCCGCGCTCTGTGATTTTCCTTCATTGATCCCGACCTCTCCTTCATTGATCTCATTTTAGTCTTCTCTTAACCAATTTTCAACAAAAATGAAAGCTACTACTATTAAATCGTGCCAAGTCAGGTTAGATCAGGTTAGTTGTTTACTTCTAAGATTATATCTAATATATATATATAATTTTATTCAATATGATCAAATTTTTAAATTGAATCAAGTTCATAATTTAGTGTTAACCTAATCCGTCCATGGTCTAATTGGGTTGGTGAATTACACTCAGTCATGTTAAAAGCTTCATTTGCATATGATTTGAACTTAAAACTTTCAGATCAGATCAGATTAGATCAGATCAGGTTGGGTTATTTATCCACCATAACGGTTGATGATATAAAATTGTTGGAAATTCAAATTGACACCCATGCACGTACAAAAAATATATATTTTGTAATTTTTTAAATATTTTATGATAAATATATATTTTATATTCTACAAATTATTACTAAGCAATTGATCCATTTACCCTTCTTTTTCTTTAAATTTTTTTATCTCAATAGATTTTTTTTTAGTATTATGAAAACAATGGGAAGGTAAGTGATGTATCAATTTTACTGATAGAAAAATTAGCATTCTCCCAAATAATAATATCCAATTGGTTTTAAAATCAAATAAAATTAGGTTTAAATGAGATAAAATCACGATTACCTATTTACAATCGGAGCTACAATAATAGGAACTGAATACCATCTATTTTGTTACATGACTAAAACACTTAGTACAAACTAGAAAAAGAGTTAGAGATTTTGGCCATCAAAGAAAATCTATTGAGGTAAACTAATGAAAATGATTACAATGTATAATTTAAGGTAGTGTCTAAAGTAGAAAATAATAATGAAAAAACAGCAGAAGAAAAAAGTACTATTGGCATAGATTAAAAACTTAAACTCAGTCTCTATGGCATATTATGATAGATAAAAAATGGTAGTAAAGAGCTTAGGTGAGAGTAAAATAGGTGCATTAATCTACTAATTAGTAATATTATTATTATGATTATTTTAATGACCAACACTTCGATTGTAAAGAGCTTGCGAGAGCTAGCATGTTTGACTGTTACTTTCCTAAGCCTGTTTATATCTTTTTATGAATTTTCAAAGTTTACTTGAATGATTTCATTTTGTTTCCTTAAACCTTTTTTAATTAGTGCGACTAAGTAATATAACCAGTTATGGCTAGGTGTTGCCAGTGTCCTGTGGCATTGAATTCGTCCGGCGACGGCAGGTCACTACAAGACGAATGAGAGTGGTTCTTAGACTAGCACGAATTCTGGTGGTGGCATAGCAATGATGATGCCAGCAGTGACTGTTGAAACTCTCGCGAACTTGTACAAAAATATAAAAGATTAACTATTAACTTACTTGTCACAACTTGAAAAGAATTTAATTTGAAATAAATCAAAACATTTCGTAGACGATCGACCAAAGAGTAAAAAAATTATAGTCTCTAGACGTACAATAATATATTGCTAATTTACGAAGCATACGTGGAAATAGCCTGGCCACGAGAATCAATAGACTGACATCTATATAAACTTTTAAGTTCAGTCTCATGGTATCGACATTTCTGTGATAAGAACACAAAGATAGATAAAGATAGTAGGATACGAAAAAAAGATAAGAAAAATGTTTCATCATTAAGAATAAGCATCCTCCTCTCGCCTTTTTACAAATGCATTTAACTTCCAAACGCAATCATCAAACCCAGAACCAGGACCTTTTTTGTTTTACGAAAAGTTTTAGATTTTCGACAGAATGAAATTAAAATTCTTGTTTTGTTTTGGGTGCTGCTTATTATGCATAATCAACAAATTCAGGTATCAAAGTAGAGGTTCCTACGTAATTGGTGCAAACAATGACCTTGAATAAAAGCCAAGAATTTTGTTTTCAATCCGTTTTGAATCTTCTTGACCCCACAGAGATATTGAATAGAAGGAATTTCTTTTTTTTTTTTTTGGGTGCCACTATAATTTTGTAAGCAACAGTTCAAAGACTCCTCAAAAGTAAATAAAAAAATTGAAAACATATTAAATGCAGTCAATCCTATGTGAAAAAAATCTATTCTTACAAAAATCGGTGAATACAACCAACTTCCATTAAGAATTTCATTTTTTGACCAAAAACAAGCAAGAGGAAGAATGTCAAAAAGAGAGCACGTAATAAAAAAAAAAAACCAGTTTTTGTAATCGACAGTGCTTTCTCAACCTACGTGTAAGAACTATATTCTAGTTTTTATTTACAAAATGTCCAACAATAGCTTTCACTGAACAAATAATTGATTCAGATGCTAACAACAAACCAGGATTTGAAATAGGCATGAAGTAATCAAATAAATAAAGCAGTTTAATAAGATCTCATTGCTAAAGCTAAAATTATATAACCCAATTTAGACATTGTAAAATAAGTTAAGCCTCTCTTATTATCTTGTTGAGAACGTGCAATGAAGTTAAGAGAATGAATGAATGTCAAAAAAAAAAATGTCATATATTATTATCACACAACTCATTCTCATTTTTCCCACAGATTTTTTTTTCCTTTTAACATTTACTTATCCAATTGTATTTCACTACGTAGTCTCTATGAATGAGTTCAAGTTTTTAGCATCATTACGACATTTTTATATTTTCTAAGTTAAAACCACAAAAATCCACTTTCGTTACCTCTTCATAGTCTCCAACTAACTACCGTTCCTTTTTTCAATTTCTTTTCTCCATTCTAGAGTATTAGTTGAAAAGAATATTATTTTATTTGTACAAGATCAATATGTACCGAGCACATATTTAATTTAACCACTTGGGTCTTTTTGTAACAGAGATTTATTTGTACTTGATGTTTGGGAGGCTTACCCAACTGCGTTGCGTTGATTTGTAAATAGCATTTCTTCGTTTAAATAGGTACAATTAACTGCTTGTCAAAACACTCACTGAAAGCACTTTTTGAGAACCCGAAAATTTTGCAAATAAATATGGTAGTTGATTTTTTTAAAAAAAAAATTCTAACACAGGCAAATAGGATGACGTCAGCCATCCTCATATGCTTTGACATGCTTTAATGTTTATATATCGGACTTCGCTAGTTTACAGCTCGCATGCGTTAAGCGTGAGTGGTAATTATGGGACTCATAATATAGTTACCTCTCACACGTAACGTACGCGAACTGTACCATATAACTTAATAACTTCTTGTACGTGCATGCATTTTATTTTTATATATCATTATTCGAACGTTTTCATGCATCGTATGTGCATGGGTCTGGCATTTTGCCGTGGTCTGAACAAATAAAGAAAATTTATAGCTTGGTCTTCGTTTGGTCCTTGTTTGGTCTTTTAGATGAAAAGTCAATCAACGACCTCAAGCTTTTCGTTTTTTCCACTACTAGCTATAGTTTCAAGTCAATATTTAAAAGCAGTTTTCGATTTTTTTTTTGGTGTTAATTTTAATAAATATTAAATGGAAGTAACGAACCAATATTAATCCAAAACCCTTGTATTATTTGCGAAATTAAGCATTTTTCTCTCATCTTTTAAAACGCACCAAAATTCGCTTAAAATTAATGATGTTCCACATCTCCCCCAACCGTGATTCTTTCCTCATTCAAATTTACTCGGTGTTAAAAGTCATTTATTTTGCAACCATATGCCAGATTGTCCTAAATTTGTCTCTAAAAAGCTTAATAAAGTAAATTGGTTTACCAACATTATAACGTCAGGGGGTTGATTCAAATTTGGTGCAAGAAGCAAATTCGTTTTCTCTTAGTCTTCATTCTATCATTTTAGAAGAATATTAAAGGATATTAACGGAAAGTTCAATCCATTTCAGAGTTTAATGCTGTGGAGTCATTTTATTTGCTTTCATTTTCAACATGCAAGAAGCGACGACAAATTAATATGAGTGCAATAAACAGTGCCCAACTGTTAGCTTTTGCGTTTTCTCTTTGATAATTAAAATAAAAACAATTGGGACGGGGCACATCCAATCAGGTGGGTGTAAGGAATTTCAGATTCAGATACCTCAGATCACACAACCAGCTCTTGTCGTATGAAAATTAATGACTTAAAAAAAAAACTAAAAATTAGAATGCAACTGTTAGCATGCAGCGGTCCCCAAATTCATGTCGTCCTGTTAATTAATTGGTTTCGCGAAGAAGAAAAAGCATGCAGAACGCAGAACCCAAAACCAACCAATTTGATGAAATTTTCCAAACGAACCCAGTTCATTAACTCTCTCAATAACCACCAAAATAACTTAATTTTTAATTAATTATTCATGGACAAAACTCATATAATTTTTACTCTTTACTGTATTATCAAAATAACAATTCTAATAATAAATATATATGCAGTAAGGGATATGGGATCGGTTGGCACATCGATTTACTGGCAATAATGTGAGATCAGATACATAAACGGGGAATCCATTTTTATCAGTATCATTGCCTATGCATTTGAAAATTTGAAAATATGTTTGTCAACAAATCCATGGACTTGGTGCCGTTCTAATTTTATAAGACACCTGTTTAGGGTTGGATCTCTCTAATATCACTGAGGGAAATAGTCAAACGAGTCCAATCTAAATATCCAATAATCTTACTTGAAATCGCATTACTTCGACCTAAGAACATACTAGCCCAACATTTAGTATCACCAAGGCGAATGGCCGAACAAGGCCAACTCGATATCTACTAGTCCGAATTGGAAGCGTATTAACTCGACAGGAAGATGTACTAGCCCAACATAAAATTTCTCTAATGTTATCAAAGGAAACAATCAAGCAAGTCCTTCCTAAATATCTATTAATCCAATCCAGAAACCTATTAGCTCGGCCTAAAAATCCACTAACTTGACATGAAAATTTATTTGCAAACTCAAACGTAGCTATTTTTAAGGACAGTTAAGTACTACAATTTTTTAAAACATCCCCAATTGATAGAAACTACCTGCAATTGCAGAGAGGATATGCTGAATCAAAGAAAAACACCAGCCATCAGTAGGACCTATTTAAGCTATAGAGATCCTTAAAGGAAGGACTTAGCAAATTTATCTAAGGACTCCACAAGAGATGAACTACTTGATCATTCTACTCTCTACTTTCTACATGGTTCTCAACAAAAGCATCGTGAATTCCATTGAACTTTAGTTTAGTTTTCTCAAGTCATTTTCTTTTACATATAAATGAAAATTTAACTTAGACATTTGAGAATTTGCATTGAAACCTTTACTTGCATATTGTAACTATATTTTGTGATTGATAGTGTGAAAAATTAAGTACAGATTGGTGTTTCAGTTAGCATACATGCTCTTATCATCTATGAAGCAAATTCAACCGTTAAAATCATTTTTCAGCATCAACAATGCCAATTGATCATATTGACTCACATCAATAAGCATGTGAAAACAATATAGTGGTATACACAATGTTGGTTGAATAATAACTAAGTTTCAAATTATAGACAACCAATTACCATTTTCATTAACTAAATTTGATGGGTGGCCCTAATTTCTTATTCGACAATAGCAATATAGTTATACTGATGTCATAATGACATGACTCTTCAATTTTCTACTTTTAAGAAAATTAGTAATTTTGGCAAAACTATTTATTTGGTTGTATAAGAAACCAAAAAGAAACCAAACAGTCAAAAATAGTAATTTGCTTAGAAGTAGAAAATTGGAGAATCACGTCATCACAATCATTAGTATAAACTTGCATCTATTTATTTGAAAATTATTACTTTCTTAATTTAGAGGTACACTACAAGTATAATTTTAGAGATTGATATCTTTTTTGGAATATTATTAGATACTCACCAAAAGTTTCCTGATATATTAGATCATGAGTAATAATATAATTATAAACTCTTATACAAGTTTTTTTTTTTATAAAAATTAATATGGCATGATTAAATTACAACTATATTTTATCACCTAATATTTTAGTTATTATCATCTTACCACTAAAACCTTATCACTATTAAAAACTTTGTGAGGTCTCAAGGGCATTTGAGGAATTTCAAGCTGAGGTAATTTTCCTAATCCTTCTATGGGGTTTTCTTTTCTTTACCCCCTCTCTCTAGACTTATGATTTACAAACTTTTTTTTTATTTGAGTTATTAGAATTTTTTTTTATATTTCCCAAAATAAACTTCTAGGTTTTCTAACATAGTGATGCTAATGGAAAGTTTATAATGCATCTATAAACAAACTAATTCATGATATTAAATTAATTATGAATAAAAAAATTCAATTAATTAAATGATTAAAGGTGTTCATGTTTGCAACATCAAATAATTACCATGGGTAAAATAATAAAATTGATAAAACATTTCACACTCAGAGAAGTTTGGATGTATTTTGAAATATTAGAGAAGTTCTGCTATTTTCTCTATATACATGTGTAGAAGATTTTGTTGAGATGCCGAGCTAATTACATAATTTATCTCATTTTTATGCACTATTATTCTTTGACTATTTACCGTGGATAATTACGAGGGGGTAGTTACATAACGTTAACAGAACTATGATTCAAGAGAATGAAGAAGGTGAAATGAAAGCATTTAGATTATCATGATAACCTGATAGGCATAATTATCAAGATTTAAAATGGACAGGAGCCATATTTATTACGTAATCAACATTGAAGTCCGCCATGAGCTCAATCAAACTTATCCCCGTTAAATGATAAATTGATAATTGATGCGAGAGTTCGACTCTGCATACTCGACAAAAATTGTTGGACTTAAGATCAACGAGGGCTTTTGTTTCGACCCAATCACCCTGATGGAGGGCTGCATTTAAATCCAAAATGTGAGCTTTTGAATTCAAACACTTGGGCCTTCTTTTGCATACTAGAACGAGTAATAATGATATTCAATCCCTCATTTTATTTAATTAACCCCATTTCTTAAATTTATTTATTTTTTTAAATTATCCTTAGTTAAAAAAATTTTAAAAAAAATCAAAAAAAAATTTTTCCCCCCACTCTCATATGTTTCTCTCTATTTCTTTAGCATAATCTATTTTCATTATCATCACTGAGGTTATAACATATCTTAATCACCATTAATCAGATTAATTTAGTTTTTTTATTAAAACAACCACAAGAATAACCGATAAAAGTATAAGTTGATTATTCAACAATTTGAATAAACAAAATACCTAATTGCCGAATGCGTTGCATGCCATCAACATTGTATCGACCTACTATAAGTATTCAGCCCTAACTATACTCAGGTTTACAAAATTAAACATTTGTTTGTATCTAAGCCCCTGCGACAGATGTTTTTGAAGCAACAGGGAGCTCGGATCTCCTCTTGCCAAACTGTCACTACGATGCTCATGTTGTTCCTTCAACTGGACTTTTTTTCCTTTTATTTTTGAGAATTTCAATTCAAGAATTTTTTTTTTTTTTAAGGGTTAACTTTCAAGAAGGTGATACGGAAGAGGAGAATTTCATAAGCATGTGGGGAAAAAAGAAAGAAAGAAATATATATTTTATATTTTAATAAAAGATAAATATTAAAACAAATAGGATTAATTGAAAATTGGGGGTTGGTGTGGTGAATTGGAGGTTGAGATATATCATTACCTTTATAAAACTTTTGGACCTACTCATTTTACACGGGCGTTATCCGTTTAATATAAGCTTTTATCAGAAAAAAAAAAAAACCTGCCTGTTTTATAAAAATGGCATTTGGCAAGCCGTTCATATGGTTATTTAATGGTCAACATGTAGTTTAAACATTAAATCAATGGCTTACATTATTCTCATTTTTTTTAAAAAAAAATTACATGTCGTCATATATCATTTTGAATTTTTACTTTTATCTTGAAGAAATCGAGCGGAATTTTATAATAAGAAGGGAATACCACGTAATTATGCTTGTCCCAATTTAAAGCTCAATAGAAACCAAATTTTAAAGGTTATGTTATTGTAGAGCTGGCAAAATTTGACACGACACAATTATCTAACACGAATACAATACGAATAAATGGGTATGTGTTATCAAATTTAACACAATTATTAAATGATTCGGGTCTAGGTCGCACAATTTTTTTTCATGTCAGGTTAGGGATAAAATTATTGACTCATTTACCCTATCAATAACACGATTATATTTTTTATTTTAAAATAATTTACAGGATATTGTCATCAAAACTCAAATATTACGATAATTTTTTTTTATTTTATTTTTTAAAAGGATGAATATAAATACAATATTTTGTTTATAAAATCTTAAATACATTTACAGCTTCAATCGTGTATATGTATAAAATATTAGTAAATATATATATTTTATAATATTGATATATAATGTTATTTTCGTATATATAATTAAAATCTCAATAGTGTAAATGTGTAATATTTTGGTAGATATGCATATTTTATAATATCAAAAAATGTATGTACAGCCGTATGTATGACAATTTGTCAATATTTGATATAACTTTTGTGTGTGTGTGTGTGTATTTTAAGTGAGTTATTGGGTAATCCGATTTTTTTTTCGTATGTATGAGTTTTAAATTTGTCAATATTTGATGACCCGTTTTGCAGGTCTAGTTATTCACTTATTTGTATGGTATAATAATCGCCAGATTCCAAATGTTTCTGTGAGAAGGAAAATCAAACATATTTTCAAATTCAAGACTCGAGTTTTGAATTAATTGGAGCTTCTTGTTTTGTTTTCTTTCTTCAGTTAATTGTTTGAATCATTTTAAATTATACATACACACGCGCGCACATAATAGCTAGCAAGCAGGTCGTAGTCTTGCTGGGTAACATGAATGTTCCAATATATGCATGAAACATCGTTCCAGTAGATTCCCACAAACTCTAGTGGAATCGAATACAAGATTTGAGAGATCCAATCTTCTTAGATTGTCAGGAATAACGTTACCAAGTTGCAATTTAGAATCATTGCAAGTTGTAATCATGATTAGTCAATGCTAATTCTAGTTATAAATATATTGCGATTGATCTTGAATTAATAATTTAAAATAACCCCGACAGTTAATTAATTAAGTTGTATGACGTAGAACATGACCTTTGCGGCTTTGTAGGGAGCTGACAAGTATTGGAATCAAGTTACTGTATTTACTCCTGATAATAACTTGAGTTATAAGTGTATATTTTGGGATCATAATATGCTATTTGAAGCTTATGAAAATGTGAATGTAAGTGTTTACCATACGTCGTAAATAAGATTATTCTCAAATTATACTATTTTAAGCCCATATTGACCCGTGGAAATTACCTTTTTAATTTCTTTCCATATTTTTTTTCAAACATTGAATTTGATTTTTTTTTCTTATTTCAATTATTAGAAATTTGTTCTACTAAAATAATTTGCATAATTGAGCAGTCGTATAAAATGAAATTGAAACCCTATGCTGTCGTATAAAATGAAGCTCAAACATTATTTTTGGGACTGTTGATTGAATGAATAATTTGTATGTTTGTTATTTCTCGCTTTAGTTTTGCGTCATTGTAGCAAGTTGCAATTGGAACGCCCCTTGCTAAATCAACCAATGAGAGTAACTCCCTGCTCAACCCTGGGAGGATTCGATACAAACATAAACATTTTACACATAACCAGAATAACAAGTGACTTTCGCATGTCTTGCCTAGAAACAATGATGGAGCCACATGGACACAAGCAGGGGAGTTACCCGAAATCTTAATTTTTTTAGAAAAATACTTTTTTTTTTAAATTTAACTAATTTTATTTTTCTTCAATAACATTTTTAATTTATCCCTGCTGAATTTGAATTGTATATAAAATTCTAGGCTCAAAATTAAATTATGATCATTAAAATCACTTTTAAATAAGTAGGTCAAATCTAAAATTATTTAATAACACTTGATGAAATTAAATTCCATAGGAAATCAAATTTGCCCTTAATTTGAATCATGACTACCTAGAAATTGGTCTCTTTAAATCAAAAGATCTTGTGATGTACTTATCGATTGGTAATGAGAATAGGTTGGAACTAAACTAACGACTGAGAATCTAGATAAATTATTTTTTAGCTTTAGAGATCAAAATCAAAATGAGTTGTATTACCATTGATGTATTTACTTTGGTTTAGAATCGAAATGGATTGTTACAAGTTATTATAATAATTTTGATTATTATTATTATTATTACTACTACCACTACTATTACTACTACTATTAAAAGAGTAAATGCTTATCTAGTCCATATATTTTGAGTTATGTGCTTGTTTAGTTCCTATATTTAGAAAAAAAAAACATTGGTGTTAAATGCATTACATTGCTACCCTTACTTTTTTTTTTTAAGAATAGTACCCTTTTAATAATTTTCATAGGGATATTGATAAAAAAATCATAACTTATCAAATTAACCCTTTTAGGATAAATTTGGTAACCTAATTTTTTTATAAAATAATTTTTGGTAAGATTGTTGTAAGAATATTAAATATTACTTTAAATTGATTGATCTTAATTTATTTATAAATAATTATTAGTAAGATTATTACACATGTATATAAAAATACTAGTTCTTTGACGCTAATATTTATTGGTCAATTTGTTAATCAACTTTTTTCACAAATAAATTAATTAATGTTAATAGTTAGAAGAGTATTATCATAAAAGAAAAGAAAGAATAAGGGTAATAATGTAATATATTTAACTTAAGGATATTTTGAGATATTTTTTGAAATATAAAGACTAAATAGACACTTAAGTCAAAATAAAGGCTAAACAAACATTTACATAATAATGAAGATAAATTAATAATGATAATAATGATGGTGGTGGTGGTGGTTTATTATTATTGTTGTTATTAATAATTACAAGAATAAGAGTAATAACAATAATGTAATAGCAATTTAATTGAAGACAAAAATAAATTTATAGAATCTATGTAGATGAAACGAGGATTGCAAATAACGGAAACTTAATTCCTAATCCCCATAGAAATTTAAATTTTTATTTTTTAATTTAAAAAATATACGAATCCCACATATTTTATTTTGGTTCCTACCTTTATTTTAATAAATAAATACCATTAATTATTTTCATTTTAAATTCCGATACTCCAATTCCATATGGAAACACACCATTGGAGGTTTAGTTTGTTTCCACATTCTTTCATGGATGGAATCCTTATTCATTTATACTTGTTAATTTATTAATGCATGGGAGAAAGAGAAGGTGTTACTTGAAGTTCTGCACGTGCACTGGCTTTTCAACTCTTTGACTTTAGCTGTTTAGCTCTCATTAATATCAAGAGAGGCCAAACTAACATCCCCTAACCTAATATAAGAAATAATATCCATTAACAGAGTACTAAGCACAAGAATATGATTCATATATATCAAATTTAAGCTTAATTGATTTATTATTAATAATTTGTCCCTATACGTTGATAGTGTGAAATTATTTAAAATTGTTTCATACTTGGCCAAATGAAGGATAACAAAACTCCTATTTGCATTGATGTTATTGAATGAAAACTGCTTTAGTTGTCAATGGATATCCTTGCTAGTTGTGAAGAATAAGTGGTGTTATCGAAGTTGTGGGCGTTTATTACCAAATCACTCGGCTGCTAAACTTATGCAGCATAGTTACCAAAAATGTAACTAAACTCACAGAATCCAGATCAACTGCGACCATTTGATTCGTTGAAGCTGCTTACTAGGGAGATAACCACATGTCAACGCATATTAATTACTGGGCTGAGAATATAATTTAAGTTTGAGATCATGAGCGAACTTTTCAGTATAAATAATGTCTTCCTATATTTTTTTTCCATTTTTTTATTGATACATGCACTACTTTTAAAATTACTGAATATCTATATGTATTGAATTAAGTGTATCTAGAAATTAATTATGATTATATACATACATACTAGATAATTCTTTAAAAAAAAAAAAAAGGCGATTCTATATTTTGAAGCTAACTGCCCAGCTAATTTTAAAAGCGCTTCATTTGAGATGCGCTTGCGGTTTGGTTGATTAAATTCTATCCTACACCAATAAAAGTTGGGCTAGTCTACTACTAAGGATACGCATTTCTAAAACTCACGTAACCATTAAATAATAAACAGTAACATCAATCAGGTCGGTGCCCGTCAGTTAATTTTGCGGTTAAAATCTCGTTTATTTAGGCTTGAACTCGGCATTTAATATGTTATCCTTCACCGACTTTGAACGCAACAGAGATGAAGGTATCTTATTACACTGATGCATCTGGGCAATCGAGGAATAAATAACATTAATAAGATAATATATGCTCTATAATTTATAAATGCATAGTACAAAAGCATATGTTGAGGAGAGGAGATCATTATGTATCTTTCTTGAAGTTTCAAAAGTTGTTGGCGTAACAAAGGCTAATTCTGAGAAAAACCCAGCCCACTGGATTTGAAACAATAAAGAAATGAGGGTTCCTCCTGACAGTGAGCAGAGTCCTCGCTGTCCATTGGATCGACATCATGTGCTCCGAGATGCACGCTGATCACCACCACCCATTTCTGATTAAAATCCCCAACCCGCCCCCCCGCATCGTACTATTTGTTAATCAAAGAGTCTTGCTAATCGATCAATACTATTACTGTTGCTGCCTGTGTCCATTAATTAATTTTCTCAAGAGCCTTGGTCTTGCGTCATGCTCACGATTCATTATTGTTTGGATCATCAGCTAAGAATCAGCTTGTAGTCACCCGCAGTCGATGGAGCCTCGGATTTTTTCTAATAATTAATATCTAGAAATTGACTAACGATGTAGACCAGTGTTTATTAATTCTCCTTTAGGAAACCCTAGCTCCATGAAAGGTTCGTAATTCGAGGAAACACTTTTCTTGGCGCATATAACGAATCGAATATGCTTTGAAATATGGTAAATAAAGCCAATAAATTGATTTATCATTCTGAGTGCATGTAATCAATAAAAGAAACTCAAATTAGCGAACATGGATTGCATCAAGGCATGCATGCATAAATCGTGTTTTTCAAATTTCATGATGCTTCGGAGAGTCAATTAATGGGGGCTTGAAGAGTTGAAGTTCAAACGTTTTGAAATATTAGCATCATTCATGATCACTAGATCATCGCCACCTCTCAACGATTGGACGGACCATCAAGCACGTGTCTATAAGAATCAATCATGTTAAGGTTGTTTCTATGATTTAATTGACTAACAGAATTGGATCAGTCTCACATTCACATGAAAACAATATTTCTGCATGCCATGTTAACTTGCGGTTATGAAAAGAGAGCAATCCTTCTAATTCGATTGAGTAATGAAAGAACCCAAAATGACAGACACTAGGACGTTATAACATAAAAACTGTAAATCGAGGGGAGCCAAGGGTAGAAATTATGTCAAAATGGGTTATATGTATTTCATGTAAGACCTCTGTCTTCTTTAAATTATTTTCAGCCTGACCTAAACGTAGTACCAACTCTGCTTCCATGTGCTTGATAGGAATGATAGAAATTGGAGAGATGGAAATAAATAGATAAATAACTGTGGTTTAGGTTCTTTCTTTTTCCTCTCCACTTTCTATGGATCATAAGATCTTCTTATGATCTAAGTATATCTTTATTTTAAAGAATTATTAAATAAGTGTGTATTTTTGTTTATGTATGGTGAGATTTTACTTTTTATTATAAGAAAAGTCTTGGATATTACTAAAACATTTTACTTTTTTCATTCACTTCTTAACATGTGTAAACTTCAACTAATCATAATAATAACATGCATACACACATGTCAAGCGATAAAAAGAAAAAAAAAATAAAGAGCAATGCTCCAAAATATCATTGTATTACTAATTATCAAATACCAACTACAGTAATTATCATTGTTCAATCAAAATAGTACCTAATCCATTTTCTACAAATTTTGGGACATTTAAAAATATAGGTAGGGTTGAAAATGGGATCGTTCCTCTTTTGGCAGCACGGTCTCTCTAGTTTATTGTTTCTCATGAATAAAGGGTGTATCACATGAATAAAGTTGCAAAAAGTTAATTTGTACAGGTAATCTATTTTGGAATATGTAGAATTATTAAAAAGTTTTCTCAGTTTGGAATATTAGAATTATTAAAAAATTGCTCGATTTGGGGAAACATCTGTAATCGAACGGGATCCCAGTTGAATACTTATAAACTTCCATTCCATTTAGCTTCTGTATGCACCGTCAATTATGCCATCCCCCACGTTGTTTATGTTGCAGTTTTTCTTTACTACGACCACATGCAACAATGAATCCACAATGATGAGTTCAAATCAAAGGATTTTGGAGCAGGTCGTTATCAAATGGAAATTAGCCATAAGTTTCAGGCTTATAAAATAACACTGAGATTTACATTAAAGCCAAAAATAGTAATCAGTTATCAGTCAAATAAATACTAAAATGAGAAAGGTAAAAACCTTTGCCCCGGAGAGGGTCATTGTAATGTTTGGGCCGCCGAGACGCCACATGTGCGACGGTATGGATCCGGTTGGGGCAAGAACATGGAGTGCTACGATCTCTTTTGACTAGTCAACATTCACAGTGGGTGAAGTCGTGAGTTTTTTCTCTCTCTGTATAGAAATTAATTTGATTTGATATAAATCATAAGCAAAATAAAATAATAACATGTGGCATAGCTTGTGGCGACTGACACAAAACACACTGGCTCAAAATCAAAAGTTAGCACATCGATCGACCTCGTGAGTTAATCTCAAGACATCAATTAAACACTTTCTTCTACTTGGGAACAGAAATTAAATTGAGAAAATATAATTAGACAGTATGGCGTTGGCGTATCTCTAGAGACTTGATTCTCTCTCTTTCTCTTTCTCGCGAAAACCCTATTTAAATACCGGCTCTGCTCACTGCTTTCTCCCATGCAATTTGTCTTCTCTACTCCCGAACACCCACTACTTGTGTTCTCGTGCTCTCTCTCATATCTCCCTAGCTTAATTTTCTGCGGTACTCAATTTTATTAGTTTCTTTAATTTATAATTTCCTTTTATGTTCTGTGTTCATCTGGACACTAATTTTCTTGTAGCTAGCTAGCTAGAACATTTGGTTAATTCACTAGCTTCTCTTTTGTCTCTTGGAGTTCTCTAGCCCTTCTTTGGGTTCTGTTTGTTTATTTATTTATTAACTCAGTATTTGAGATTTATAGCAAATTACAAATATTATATAAGATGTCCAACAGAAGATCAAGATCAAGGCAATCAGAAAGCTCAAGGATCACTGATGATCAGATCAATGACCTTGTTTCCAAATTGCAACAGCTTCTTCCTGAGCTTCGCAATAGCCGCTCCGACAAGGTATATCTATATAGACGTATACACCGCTGATATACTTCTCACTACTAATTTTCCGATTAGGGTTTACGCGTAGCTATTTTGCTCGCTTACCGCTTTTGGAAATTTCTTTGTTACAAGCAGAAAAGCAAAGATTAAATCTCATGAAACCTGAAGTATTAATATTTACTTTGTGTTTACAGCTTGGTGGGATTTACTTGTTAATTAGATAGTATAAGAGTTTAATTACATTTCTCTCAATCTTGAGTTGATACTAACAAACAGATGAGCATTTAAAACCACTTTCGTGAAAAGAAATTACTTGTTGAGAACAGGGGTTTGATATTAGAAAAAAAGAAAATAAAATGTTATTCAGTTTCAGGCTTTAACTAAAAGAGGATGTAGTTGGTACAAATACAAACCGGTTACCATATTTTAATTAAGATGTTCACTAGGCTTAAGTTTAATTAGAAAGTTTTCATATATAGTGATATATATATAATTGGTTTTGGATACTTAAGGTAATTGATTACTGATAATGTGCAGGTTTCGGCGGGGAAGGTACTACAAGAAACATGTAACTACATTAGAAGCTTGCACAGAGAGGTAGATGATCTTAGCGAGAGACTGTCTGAGCTACTGGCAACAACTGACACTGCACAAGCTGCAATAATCCGGAACTTACTCATGCAATAGACCTGAATCCATACTAGTTCATTTTTGTTTAAGCAATTATAGACAGCAAGTCTTCTATCTACTTCATTGCTGTGCTTCTCTAGGTCTTTTTCAAGAGACTGATATTTTGAACTTATGTAGTTGCAGTTGATCGCTTAGCGAGAATCTTTTTCTTTGCAAAGTTGTGTTTTGTGTAACGAATATAATAAAAAGTACTTCTGCCCTCAAACACAATGTCTCTCAAATCTCTGCATACCGCATGTCCAAATATGGCAGGAAGGATTTGTCCATATATATTGATAGATTGGGACATTGTGTTTAGTACTTGCATGCCTTGTCTTTCTTTTTAACATTCTTTTTATTTAACTTTTGAAGGCAGAGAAATGTAGAAGAAAAAGGAAATGCATTAATATTGAGCCCTACTCAAGGCTCAATTATCATTTTAATTCACATTCTATTAATGGTCCTAAGGAGTTAGATGAATAGCTAGCTATGTGAAAATTGAATATAAACTTGGTTCTTGATCGAAAACAGTCTCAGACATCTAATAGTCCAATAAACAGTCCAAATCAATTAAGTCTCAGCTTGGTTCAAAGTAGACGCAAATTAACATCCAAGTTGCACTGTGTCTAATAGAATTAATTCAGGCACAAATACATCAATGGGCACAAATCGGAAGGACAAAGGTCAATGCAGCATATATGTATGGAGCAGATTGCCACTTACATCACTGCATCAAGTTTTGTTGGGGTGGGGTGAGTATGGGTAAATGGTTATGGGTATTCCTGGCTCACGCACTTGAAACAGGTCGAAAAGCTGCAATGGGATAAGCAGCTTTGACTTGTCTTTGTCCTCCACTCAGATTCATAATGCATGCAGGATAACAAACAATTCAATATCCATTGAGGTTTCCATGCGTGAAGAGCGTTCCATCGCCAGATATACATTTTTTTTTTCAGGTGACCTTATTATTTTATATATCAATATACAGCAGGATCAAAATATCAAGAATATGTAAAAGCGCATTGACGTTGTTGGACTTTCTGAATATATGTGACGTATCAAACCATATGGAACGACAAGGACATTAATTAACGCCGACGATTCCATTTTGAACTTGAGGAATTGCTTGTTATTTCCGATATATTTACCATCAACTTGATATTGAATATGCTCTTTCCCTGAAACTCACGCAAGCTAAGGAGAAACATTATTCTAACATGTGGGTATTCATTATTGTGTGAAGTGGGTCTATTTGTGTGTGTGTGTGTGTAGTATTTAAATCTAATGTTCTTGCTCCTAATGCATTGCTCTCTTCCTATAAAGTATTATTATCACAAAAATTCAACTGAGTAATACTATAGTTACTAGATATTAATGTACATTTGGACTAATGTATCATTATGTGTGTTATAATGTAAACTAAAGCTACACTTAGAATGATTGTATACAAATAAAAAGTTTATTCTATCTAATGTGACATACACATTATTCTCATATAGTTTACTATGTGGCTGTAAGATTATTAAATAAGTAATTATGCATGTGATAAAGTCATCTCTTATGCGTCCCATAATCCTATTAATTAGTTTAATTACAAACTTTGCATCCCTAATATGAAAATTGATTTTAGGTTTTTTCAAAGAGAGTGAGTAAAGTTCAAATTGACTTTTAAGCCCTACCTCCAGAGGATTAATTTGGTTAGTTAGTTAAAGAAAGTTGTATAAAAAATATTCGGTCAAGCCTCAGGGATGCTGTAAAGAAGGAGATGCCTATCCCGAATTAAGAAAAAGGTTTATTCTCACGATATCTTGAATCTCAGCAATGATGTGGACGCGTCGACCGTGCAAAAGGGATGGTTCAATTTTATAATGAGTGGAGCGATTAGCATAATATCCTATTAGATATTTTCAAATTTACCTTTTCATAAACTCTCGTCTTTAAGGATTGACAAATCTGCAAGTCTGTAACAGAATCTGCAGTTATTTAGTAATATGAAAAAGAAAACAAGAAAAAGAGTTTTTGAACTGAAAAAAATTAGCCAAAAATAGAATATTAAAACTATAATCCAATATATGGAATCTAATGGCAAAAAAACATGTTTAATTTTAATGTCTTTCATTTTGCCGTTATGGCGAGCGATGGAGATTTTCTTTCATTTCCAATCTTATGAGGGAAAAAATGGAGAAAAAAAAAAAGAAAAGAAAATCATGAGTAACTCCATCATTCTCACCAAATCTTGGTTTTTTTTTTTTTTTTTTTTTTTGTTCATCATCACGGGGAGTTGATGGGGAGAGAGCTCACATAGAAGAGAATGGGAGAAAAAAACAAATGAGAAGCTTTTAGGAATTTACTTAATAAAAAATTAGAGTAACTTTTGGAATTAAAATAGATGTCATAAGGAGTTTTTAATTTTAAATAATTTTAATGGGGTAAGAAAAGAAAATGAATTTTAAGAGATATCTGAAGGAGTGCCGACTGCCAGTCTGCCAATAATCAACTCTTTTACAATAATGTCCTAATAAAAGAATATCGCGGCTGTTACAAAAAAGTGGCGTGGATTTGTAATGACCTTCTCTGTATGGTCAAACCCACTCAGTGGATTTAGGATGTCTAGTTTCGATTGCTCATCTAATTGAGCTTATCGTCTTCATCAGTTCCAAGTGTTTGTATAGCTGGGTACAAAGAAGATGTGGCCAAGAGGGCTAGAAGCCCCAGCCTTGAATAAGCCGAGATGGCAACGAGTCCGAACGGTTGGAAGAGCAAAGTAATTCAGCAAGCACAAAATGCTCGAAGTGCCTGCAGTCAGTCCATAACCTTTGCCTTTTAGTACTATGATTACGATCTAATTTTATTATTAAATTAACGACTTCAATTAGGGGGGAACAAAATATCTGATTTGATCTGATTTGAAAAATTTTGAGTTTGGATCGAATCGGGTTGTGAATAAAATTTGATCTCGTAAATTTATGTTAATCCGATCGAATCGTGATTGGATTGGATGAAACCTAATTTGATCTAAAAATCCGATTGGATTGACACAAAAATTAAAAAAATAAGAAACAAAAACCGAACCCGATTGTCCTAAACTGTAACCCGGCCCCTGCTAAAGCTAAACAAATTGACAAACAAATAAACTCCAAATTTTACACACACCACACGGACAAACACACACACACACAAACCACCACAGACAAAACATTGCGACTAACAGCAGTACAGCACACACACAAACCAGCACTGAAGCAGCCAGCCCACTACCGACCGGCGACGTACAAGGCCACACCCATCAATAGCCTCCGTCGCTCACATCCCACTGCCGACAGGCGACAGCCACACGGCTGGGGCCCACACTCAAATCCAAACAAACGAAACACAAACAGTCAGACACATACACACACAAAAAGTTCACTAAGCTAGCCTCATCCGGCCACCATATGCAGCAACCGCCACCGAGAATGATGCCAACCAAAGCTGATTCACGAGGATCATGACCTAATCTACTGATCTGCTGCTACCAAGCACCGGATCCACGCCTTCAATCCTCCACTCCACCATCACGCGATCCGATTGAAGCTCCACTTGGCAAGCTCCCTCCAATTCAAGCTCCATTAATCCATTTTGGCTGTTGAGTTTGAGCTTTGGAAGCTGACCTTTGTTACTTAATATTGATGGTATATACACATTAGTTATATATTATTATATGTCACATAAGAAAGTGAAATGTTACTTGTAATTTGGTATGTTAATAATATATAATTATATATTGTTAAATTTTAACAATGAAATGAAAAAAAAAAAAAAGGGGGCCTTAATTAGCCTGATTTGATCCAACCCGAACCTGATTTTGCCCGCCCCTAACTTGAGAATAGAGAGTCCAAGTGATTTGCTGTGGCAATGCTAACTCGTTAAAATCTGTAAGCACGGCACTGAAGCGTCGGCGAGCATCCAAAAACTCCACGATGGGCCTCCCCACATTCCATTTCCATGGCCTTATTCATTGGAATTGATTTCAAATATTGAAGACTAAATAACGAGAAACAAATACTACTTCCATTGCCAGAACTTACACCTACAGTATTTTATTTTCGGGTTACTAATTATTATCAAGATATATTATTAATTTATTATTACGGAATAAATACAGAGCGAAACATAAAGAAAAACAGTAAATACAGCATCACGGAGAGATATCAATATACCATCATTTATGACATTGTGAAAATAACCGTAATTTATTTTCTTTTGTGATTTTTAGCACGTCGTTTCGAGCTAACTGAAAATCAATTCCGACCGTGTCAATTGTCTGATGTCTTCTAGTCGTTGTCAAAAAGGGTGTGCTTGCGTTCATTTCACGGTTAATATATTCTAATTTTCTTAAATTATATTTAATACTAGTTGTCTCGTTGTTCTTTGTATTAATGATTTATGAGAGCTGCCGACTTACGATTTGCAGCACTCATAAAAATATATGAGATTTATTATAATAGTTATGATCTCACATCTCACATATTTTGTAAGTATTATATTTTACAGTAAATTGTAAGATAATATTTTTCATGATTTATACATATTTTATACCACAAAATTGATCTAATTATGTAATTATGTTGTCTTGATTCCGTATGCAAGTTTGAACTTAATATTTACCTATAACGAAATGGTGAAAAACAAAACCAAATGCAAGGAGCGCTTTTATTTCACTGTAAGCATCTCAAAGAATCAACATCATTAATTAGTATTAAAAATTGTATCTTATTAAGGTGGTGAAAATGTTATTTTATGTTTTTATTATAATTTATATACGAATTTATGTAATATATTATGAATTATGAATTGTGTTTTTTTTAATATTTGATTTTTTATATTTTGTGTGTTTATTTGTGCAAATAATAATTTCAAGTAATTCGAGGCGTCAAGTAGATATAAAGATATTAAATTTAGATTCCGAAGGCAACCAAGGTAGATTCGCGCTTTTGTTGCGAAAGTAAAACTTATTTATCATCATAAGTGTGAGAATTGTTAGCAAAATAAGGGTTGAGTTAAGTTTATGCTTAGTTAGTGAAATAAATGTATGGCTATGGAATAATTAACTTTATTTACATGTGTGGTGAGAATTATCATGAGTTAGCATAAACGTACATAGTTGCTATTGTAGACAAATAATAAATTCTTAATATCTTAATATAAAATATGATAAAATGGTGTTTTAACTTATTGTAATCAAGTTAAATTTTGGCTTACTAAATAATTAATCTAGAATAAAATTAAAAAATAATGATAATTTGTTTAATTATCTTATGCATAGTAAATAAAAATGAAAATGATAAAATGAATTTGTTTAAATTATATGTGTTGCTAAAAGTAGATCCATAACCTTAATTAATTTATTTTCATATTTTCACTTTAATTAAGTAGCGTGTATTTTAAATTATATTTCTAGTTCTTAGACGATTTAAAAGAGCTTAACAGATTAACTTTTTTCCTTATAGATAAACTTTGGCCTCACAAAGTTAGATTATAACAAAACATTCTTATATTTGAGAGTTATAAATCACTTTTAAATTGTGTCAATTATCAACTTTTAACATGTTTAAGCTAAATTATTACTGCACTACAATGTTACCTATAATTAATTCATAGCCAACTTAGCTTCACTAAACAAGGCGGAAATGCTAAGATGGTCAAAGATTAAAAACAAAAGTTTTTGAAAACCTGGAATATTACCGAATAAAATCTAAAGACAAAATTAGGTTTTAAGGCTTTTTTATACTAACTCTAAACGTGAATTTATCAAAATAAGCAAATTTAAATTATTGTTACATAATAAAATTCTACTAATTGAAATAAGAAAGATAGAACAAATGGCAATTAAATTTTATGTCTAAGCAAAATATAAAAATCCTAAAGGCAATAAAAAAATAACTAAAACATACAAAATTATAATGAAAAAAATAAATTTTTTTTACTGAATCAAGCGATCAATACTGAATAACAATCTTAAGTTTCATTCAGCGTAGCATAAGTTTTAAAATGATTTATTATAAACTTTAAATGCACCTGGAATCCTACTTATTGTATGCTGCGCTTAGCCATTCTGCATCATTCTCAAGTGAAAAAAAAAAGTTTGGTTAACTACCAATCCCCTTAATTGTTAGTTGATAGTTTTCGATTTCAATCAATACCTTTTTTTTTATTGCATTTCTGTATTTTTCAAACTAAGTCACTGTCGAGACACGTGTTTTGATCTCTTTGAATCTTTTATGACTTCAAAAATCGAATTCACATGTCAAATAAGAGTAGGGAGTTTGTTAGCTTATATTATATTAAGAGCTATTTAATAATAATTAAGGAGAGCTCTATAAGTGAACGGCTGGAGCTTATGGTCAACCAGATTCTCTAAGAATGTATAATTAATTTAATATTCTTGATTATTTGGACTAATGGTCAAATGTGTTCAAGACTCGGTGGACTAATAATTTGAACCACGAACGAGGTAAGAGCTGGCGTGGCATGGCGTCTCCCCAGTCGAAAAGCCCGTCGCTGCAATTTTGTTTAACATTTTTGGCCCACTGGCCCCACCTCTATTGCACGGAAATTTGTGGACCCCATTCTGCAGATGTTTTTGTTATTATTTATTATTAATATGCTATCATTGCATTGGACTGTTATTAATTAAACTCAAATGCCATTTGGATTTAGCGTAATCGTCAACCCTCTTCCTTCGGCCTCCCTCAATTTTGATTGGGACACTTCAGGAATCGACGTTCCCTTTCGTCCCTTCCCGCAAAACTCCGTTTCATGTTAGGAGGCAACAAACTTTCCAGGGTCATAAACGTCTTATCGCCTATCTGTATTCACGTAATAACCACTCACATCTCCGCTATTTACAATCTAACCATCATCGTAATCCTTAAAATTTTATTTTCAATTAAACCATTATTACCATGCAACCATGCGAGCTAGCTATAACGCAATTTCGAACTTCTTGTTCCCTTTTTTAACCTTCAAAGTCAGTGCGGAGTTTCAAAAAAGGCTAAAATCTAGGAAAAGGATTAGTTAAAATAATTAGCAACTTGCCGTCATCTTCAAACAACCCGAGGGCATTTATGTCACATAAAAATTAATTACTGAAAAAAATTAAGTTGCCACCAACGCTGCAACACATTTTCCTTCGTCATTTGTAGTGTCTATAAATTATAATCACACGACCAAGGAAGTTCCTGCTCACACATCGCTCAATAATCTGTTCTCTTATTTGTGTATCAATGGAGGAAGAGGAGCCAAGCAATGAAGAACACGTAACGCGGCTTTGGCTTGATCTATGAAATCTTGTTTACAAAACTGTTAGGTAGGAATCATCTTATTTTCTGTTTCAATGGGCAATTGCTGTACTTGGAAGAAAGTGGACGCTTCTTTGAGTTCTCATGCAACTTCTGGTGATATTTCTTTCTTTGCCTTTATATTTATGATTACATGCAATCGGTTTTGATTCTTTTTGTCTTTAAAGTTTCATCTTGGTTCTAAAAATGGGACCTTGTGTTCATGTTTATTTGGAAGGTTGCGCTTTTCTTCGGGTGTTGATTTAGTTTCTTGCTCAAGTCTTGTGGCCTTGAAGCTTTAAGCGAAATGGAGTTTATTTTATAAATGAGGATTCTACGTGGGCTTGTGGAAATTGGATGTGTTTTAGCTTATGTGCCTGATTAATTTGTTCTTGTTTTTGTTCTCTGTTGAGCTTTACGTTTTCGAGTTTGTGGCAATTTGTCATTTTAGAGTACGATTGAAGTTAAAAGGGGAGTTTATTGGTGGGTTGCGCTGGGAATTGGCTATTTTCTTTTTTCTTTTCTTTTTTTTTATATGAATTTTATGTGGTCTGTTTTAGGATTGAGACCAAAAGCTTTGATCGGTAGTTGGGTAGCAGTCCATACTTTGAGCACCATTCCGCGATAATGAGTATGGGATGCTCTGTATCTATAAAGCAAGGCAATAGCTTCTCCAGCTGTTGACTGGTCTCCAGTGTGAACATGTTGTTTCACATTTATATTTTATATATGAAAACCGTATGAAGTACTTCAAACTGACCTGCATACTTCAAAATCATGGATTTATCTATTGATTGTTTTAGAATTGTATTATGGACTTCTTTAAATTCCGTTGACGGGTTTTGTTGTTATTTTGGGTCATAAAGAAGAGAATTTTGATGGATATATAAAATTGTATCATTTAGATTGCTGTTGCCAATTTGAAGGGTTTGGTTGTTAGTGGGTACTTGGTCAATTGATTACCAGGAATTACTCGTTTAGCTATATCTCTATGGTCTAGTACGGTGGCTGTTTTATGATCGTATATATAGCACCTTTTCAATCTCTAGGAGTGAAAGTCAATAAACTGATAATATATATGATTCTCAAATAGAAGATGTCTTATAGAGAAAATTATGCTGATATATTAATTACTTATTTGATCTGAATGATTGAGGACTGATGATAACTAAATTGTTACACATTACCTTATAAATCTGTCTGAGAATGCTAGTACATGCACTTAATGGTGATGTGTAGTCAACATTGAATGAGAAAGGAGAAGTGTAAAGCATCTAACAAATATTGGGTAACAAATTTGAGGCATCAAGATAATAATTTTGAAAGATTCTAATTTTTGAAGACATGACTTATGCTAAGAAAGTTTATACCACATTTGGTAAATTGGAAGACCTACTTGGTTTAGACACATTCAGTAAATTAGCATTACAATCAGTAATACAGTGAGGTTATCGTGAGAAAATAATTGCAGGCAAGAATGTGTGGCATGGATCAATGGAGAGAAATGGTGCTAACAGGGCAAAAACAACAATGGTCATGGCAACATCGTGGTCTTTTTGCAGAAAATGATGATGATTGTGGTGACAATATATGATGAAAGGGATCTGGTGCCAATATTGTGAGGTGACAGTGGCAACAATAGCATGGTGGAGATGGACAGAGTGGACATGTAGTAGTGTTATATGAGGTGTTGGCAATAGCTAGGGCATGAACAATGAGGAAATGGATCGAGTGAAACTGGACGTAATATGGCGATAATGAAGTCTTGGTGATGGTGGTGTCAACCTTGGAGTTGACCGTCACAGGAAGGGAACACAGAACAACGGCAATGGTGATGAAAACAAATGCAAGCACACTGATAAGATGGCAACAAGATCTGCTTTGGTCAATGTATTCACGGCTTGGAACAAAAGTAGATATGATAGTGTACTTTTTTGCAATGGCAATGATATCTAGCAATTTGAGTTTCTTTCCTTTACTCATTTTTTGACTTCTGAGACTATTGTGTCCACAATTATTGCTGTCAGACTGACTATCATGGAAATTAGAAAAGCCCTGTTTGTTGTTGAAAAATCCACGAAAAGAGAAACTATTTTAGACAATTCTTTTCTTCTCTTATTCCTCTGATTCACTTTCATCGTGAGGTTGATACGTGTAGTTGAGACTCATATGTTGGTTTGTGTAGAAGTGGTGTTGTGAATTTTTATAATTTGTTTCACATCAGATACCAAAGACGAAGATTGGATTAGTATAGTAATTTAGATATGTTTTTCTTGCACTTCTTGTGTTCATTTACCAATGAAATATACCTTTTATTATTTGGCAAGTGCATTCAGTAATCTCATCTCCGAGACAGTCATGTCGGCTTGTCTCTGTCTGTTTGGATTGAGGGTGGATGTATGGCTCGTTTATGTACAGTGTTTGGTTTTCTTAGTGTTTGAGTTTGTTTGTAAATGTTGGATTTATTATGACATGAAATAATTACTTCAGGAATCAGGATAGCAGAAACACACAGCTAAAAATTTGTTCTGGGTTGCTTTATAAGAGTGCAAATGTGGAATCAATGCGAATATTCATTATTGATTTTGAATTTGGCAACCAAGGTGCCAATCATTGGAAAATTTTGCCTATAGTTGGCGCATTTGTATTGAACTCACTTCACATAGCATGCCACGTGTTATACTTTTCAGAATTCCAGATATATTTCACATGTCTTGATATGATATATTTTGTTTACATACTTGTGCCCATGCATGTCTTTTGCTTGGTGGTTTCATAATGCTTTATTCTCAGTGAATGCCTGCTGTTAATAAATAAATGTAGTAACAATATATTCTCTTTCATTTCAGGAGATACTAAACTTCCCGATAAAAATGTCAATTTTTCAGAGGCTTCGAATAAAAGTGAGAAGCGTTCGTCTGGAAATTTCTCTATGCCAAGAACTGAGTGTGACATATTATCATGCCCTAATCTAAAAGCTTTCACATATAGTGAGCTTAAGAATGCTACTAGAAATTTCCGTCCCGATAGCCTCATTGGGGAAGGAGGGTTTGGCTATGTTTACAAAGGATGGATTGATGAACGTACCCTTGAGGCTGCAAGGCCAGGAGTTGGAATGGTCGTTGCAGTCAAGAAGCTGAAACCTGAAGGTTTTCAGGGTCATAAGGAGTGGCTGGTATATTGTTGAAATTATCTCCTAATCCTTCTTCTTTCTTTATAAATGTGGCATGGTTGGTTTATTAACTCCATGTTGTTTACAGTCTGAAGTTAACTACCTTGGCCAGCTTCACCATCCAAATTTGGTCAAACTTATTGGATTCTGCCTGGATGGGGAAAACCGGCTTTTGGTCTATGAGTATATGCCTAAAGGCAGCCTGGAAAATCATTTGTTTAGAAGTAAGCAATGTTTTATGTCAATAGAACGTTCAGCACACTGTTCTGTGTTTCTATCACATTTTTTGCCTCTACTCTGAGTTCTTGTCAGCATATTGGCTGAATTAGTACACAAGTGGGCAAGTGATTGTTTTGACACCTTTTGATTGCTGATCCTATAGTCCTGCAAAATAATGCATCTTTCTTCCTTGAATTGAAATCGGTCTTGTTTGCAGGGGGTGCTCGACCTCTTCCATGGGCGCTAAGGATCAAAGTTGCCATAGGTGCTGCTCGAGGACTCTCCTTTTTGCATGAAGCTGAACAGCAGGTTATATACCGCGATTTCAAAGCTTCAAATATCCTCTTAGATTCTGTAAGTTTATTTTGCTTAAATAGTTGGTTAGATTAAGTGTGTTAATTTGGAACAGTATCAGTGCTTCTTTATGCCTTGAGGTAGGTTAAAGAATGATTTTAGCTTACAATGGAGTGTAGGACAGACCTTAGATGTTTAGCATCAACAGCTCAAGCTTCAGACTTTCAGAGTTTATGAAACTGGTCTATTCAATTCAAAAGTGAAAGATGTAAGAAAGAAAGTGGAAAAATGGGTTGATAATTTGTATCCTTTTGTCTTCTCCCGTTCCAATTCAATCCTTGTTGACACATCACAATTTTTGTTAATTTGATTGAAGGCATGTGCATATCAAGGATCTATTTTGGTAGTGGGGATCATCTAATATCTACAACAAAATTTTACAGCTTTGATTATGCTGTCATGGATACAGGAATTCAATGCGAAGCTTTCAGACTTTGGCTTGGCAAAAGCAGGTCCCACAGGTGATCGTACTCATGTTTCTACTCAAGTTATGGGAACTCAAGGTTATGCTGCTCCAGAATATCTTGCTACAGGTTAGAATATTTGCTCTGTAGTAACACTTTTATTTCCCCCATGTATATATATGTATATTAATGTTTATGCTATCAGATTGGTCACTTAGTAAATTACTTCAAAAACTCTTAAAGAGAGTAGTGTGACAACGTGACTAACTGAACTGCTAATAGTGGTTTAAATTAGAGATGAACTTTATAGCTCTAAAAATGTGACTGTAGCAATATCATTGCATAAATTGGCAGAGGAACATTTAAGTGTGTAGTTGACACCTAAATTTTAGTCTCTGAAGCTTATGCTGACTGTTCCAGAGGAAATAATAATAGGTTAATGAAATGATCTTGATCAAACTCTTATCCAAGTTTCAAACAAGTAGAATTCTATTGCACTTGTAATCAGGTAGTTGAACTTTGATGATATTCGCACTCTGCATTTAGATACATGCGCATGTACTCCTGCCATTTAAGAATTCTCTATCGTCTACATCCTAGTTACTGAGTCCATTTTAAAATATGATTGTGGTTTACTGAGTCTATTTTTATTTTCTTGAGTTGTATCTCACAGCAGACAAACTTTCTAGTCGATGACTAAGTTTTTACCCCTTTTTCCCTCAGTCCAATTCTTTCTGGTTTGTAGCAGAAGTGTGATTACCAAATAACATGATTTCCTTGTGAAATCAAAGCACCCGTTGACATATTGTTTTTGCAGCAGTATACTGAATATAAACCTGCACTGTTGAGCAGGTCGACTTACTGCTAAGTGTGACGTCTATAGCTTTGGGGTTGTGTTGTTGGAACTCCTCTCAGGACGCCGGGCGGTAGATAAAACTAAAGTTGGTGCAGAGCAGAATCTGGTGGATTGGGCAAAACCTTATCTGGGTGACAGACGCAAGTTGTTCAGGATAATGGATATCAAATTGGAGGGCCAATACCCACAGAAAGGAGCTTCTATGGTAGCCATCCTTGCATTACAATGCATCAGCGAGGCCAAGGTCCGACCATCAATGTCTGAAGTTTTATCAGCTCTAGAGCAACTCCCTCCCCCTAGAGATCTGACCAGCCCCTCAAATTCAGATTCACAAATGGTCTACAGTCCTCACCTAAGGTCCCCAATGAGCGCCAATTCTCCTCACCTGAAGTCCCATTTGAGGAACAACTATGATTCACCTGTGAATATGTCCCCCCGCTCCCCTCTGCCACCCCATATGAAGTCTCCCATTATGAAATCCCCACGAGGAAGATGATTTTCCAGTCAGCCAGTGACTTCAGTGTAAATTCCTGTTTGCCATTAGCTCTCTAGTTTCCCTTTGGTAGCCTCTTCCGTCGTCACTTAGCTAGTGTTGGCAGTTTCTCAAGGAAAGTTTTCTAGGCATTTGTTTCAATCAAGATTCAAGCTCATAGGGATAGGCATAGGCAGATAGGTCATACAGAAGATTATCAGATGTATCATTGCCATCGGCCTTACCTCACTAACAGAATAGCAAAATTATTAAATGTGCCTCAATTCACAAATGCTTCTATCTGAAATGATGCATATATATATTCTAATTGTAGTTTCTTGGTAATGCCTGTGCCTTTCCAGAGTTACTACTGCCCCAGTTCGACTTGCTTAGTATGTATTCTGTTGGCACTGGATCCCAAAGGCCGAGGGAACGCGGTGTTAAAAAATTTAGTGTCGTGTTTTGATTTATTTATTTATTTAGTTTTGCTTTATCTCATTTTGTACAAAAGATCAATTTATTTAGTCATGCATGACCATGATGACGATGTTTATTTTGATACGCCGCCTTAGATAATAATCGACATTAGTTTGGTGGAAATTTGAAACTTGATATTTATTTTTCTTTTTTAATATTTAAATACAAGTAGTAATAATAATTAAAAAAAAATCATCTACCTACAATCCAATGACTTTAAATTTTGCCTAAATTTCATAGATGAAGTTGCGAAATTCATATGGTAGAGCTACAATCAATTTCATACAAACTATTATGTACAAATTCATGAAATACAACTACTTTAATACAATGTGTATAAATACATTTGACATGAAAATACAAGCAATTTCTCATATTATATTTATTTACACTCGTTTATTTGTACACCATATTTTTGGCTCTATTATTAATATTTTTACTGTGCAAACAATGATATATATACATATATATAAAGGCCAGCGTGTTAAAAACGAAGGCGTTCTGGAGAAATACAGTGCGTAACTGAAGAAGCTCAGAGAAACGACGACAGAGGTTTTGAATTTTGATGGGCGTTGTCGAAACAGCCCCCAAATAATCAAATCTCCCTGGTAATTAATTTATATTTTAAGCTATCTTCTAATGATAATATAATCTCAATCAACCAACATTCTAAGTTTTGTTTTTCTGAAACTTACTCGAAAACTCGTAGTTTAGTTTTGATGTAAACTTATTTGTTTGATCAGTGAGCAGATAATTTTGATAGGGATTTGATTTGATAGTTGAACGTTGACGATGGTGTTGGTCTTAGCGTTGGGCGATTTACACATACCACATAGAGCAGCTGATTTGCCTGCTAAGTTTAAGTCCATGCTTGTTCCTGGCAAGATCCAACACATCGTTTGCACCGGCAATCTCTGCATCAAAGTACGTCATTTTTTTGTTCAATACTCTCATGTTTTAGTATTCTATGTTTATTGGATATTGTTGTGAAAAAATTAAAAGAAAATATTATTTGAATTTGGAATTTCTATCTTTCTATACCTTGTCAGCTTATCCGAATAAGGCATTTTGTGCCAGTTGAGTTTACAACGTGATCGGAGAATGGAATTGAGTTTGATGAGTTTATCACGAGCTTCAAAGGTGAAATAAAAATAAATGCAAGAGGATGATTTTCTTTAGGAGAATATTGGGTTTATTGAGTCCCCTTATTATATTATGCTAAAATGGGATTTCTCATTGGGAGTTTAGGTGTCGTCTGTTCTGTAGGGAAGACTATTCTACTCTCGTCTTACAATGAGTTGGATACAGATTGCTGGGTTATTGCCTGACCAATAATTTATGTAAATAAAGGCAGTTCTGGTTCTGGAAGTGAAATAGGTACCCTCTATTATGTTTAATGAGGAATTTGCATATGCATTTCTATCACAAACCCCAACTTGTGAGTTCAAATTCTAGGTAAAAATGTAATGCACACAAATTTTTGTTAAATATCTCAAAGCCTTTTTTTTTTTTTTTACTCTTGTGGAACAGACTGGCTTCTTAAATATTTGATCAGCTTTCTAGTTCCACCTTTTTGCATCTCTCCTTTTATCTATTCTGCAGGCTCAAACAGCTTTGATATTTTCAAGTTCTTCACTGAGAACTAACTTTCTAGAGCTTAAGTATACAAGGGCTAATGCGTGTATCATCTGTGCTGCTGTGGCTTTCAAATTTTGATTCCTAGTTTCTGAAGTAAAACTTATTTCCAGTTTCAATCATTAAGCTCTATAATTTTGGCCATTGCACTTGTTTAGAGTTTTATCCTATAATCTTATCATTCCTACTCAATTTTTTAATGCAATTAAATGCGAGATGGCATTTTAACAAATAATCTCTTATCTTTTATTTAATCTCATTTCTTCTACTGAACAAAAATGTTTTTGCCATAGTTGATTGTTCGCTTATCTTTATTTGACCTCATTATTGATTTATGAATGCCCAAGCAAATAAATGAACTTGCATTTGATTTTTTTGCACAACCATATTTAGTTCAGTGTGTAAACAGCAGATAATTGTCCTGTGTGTGTTCACAATTATATGCCAAATGGCATGGGTGGACTTTCCTTCATTGGATCCCTGGTTTTACCTACCTGAAGTCTACTAGTTTGTTTGTTAGATATGATCTTTTGCTGATTTATTACCTGTTCTTACTATGCTGAGGTAATGTGTTGCATTTGTTAAATTTGTGGTCCAATATCTGAATTCTTTTTGGGCTGCAAAGATGTCGTACTGGCCCCCGAGTGTTAACTCATGTGGTTAAAAGGGAGGGATTGAGATTGGTCTTCCATTCAAATCTTACCTTTACAATTTTTTTTTTTTTTCTAAAAGAAGACTGTCTAGGTTTTTTGTTGCTGTAGTTTTATTTACTCTGAAGTTTCTTATGGAAATGTCAATCTATTATTTTGCATTATTCATATTTCTTAGCAGATTGCTTGTCACTGGCTTAGCTCTTCTAATGACATTTCAGGAAGTTCATGACTACCTAAAGACTATTTGTCCTGACTTGCATATTATTCGTGGTGAGTATGATGAAGAGACACGATATCCCGAGACCAAAACGCTAACTATTGGTCAATTCAAATTAGGACTCTGCCATGGACATCAGGTGTGGTTTAATAATCTGCTTTTCATTTATATAGGTTTGGATTTCATCAAATTTCTTACAATGGTAATGACTTCCAATGCTCGGTATTTGAAGGTTATTCCGTGGGGGGACCTAGACTCGTTAGCCATGTTACAGAGGCAGCTGGATGTAGACATACTTGTGACTGGTCATACTCATCAGTTTACTGCTTACAAACACGAGGGAGGTGTGGTTATAAACCCTGGTTCTGCCACTGGTGCTTTCAGCAGCATCACCTATGATGTAAATCCTAGTTTCGTTCTCATGGACATTGATGGCCTGCGGGTTGTGGTCTATGTTTATGAACTCATTGACGGGGAGGTTAAAGTTGATAAGATTGATTTTAAGAAAACCAGCACATGTCACTCTGCTCATTAAGAACAAAGCTTAGATTTCAACTTTGTTGTTGAAGCGACTCTCGGATTCACCATATATGCATGAGTTTGCAATACGTGTGATTCCATTCTTTGTATGTGATTGGAAGATTTTGGTTTGTTTTGACTTAAGAAACAATTCTATGACCGTTTTTAGCGTCTTTGATTTTGATGTATTATCTTTCTATTTTTATTTATTTATTTATTTATTTTTGGCATAGTAGTTTATGGTCATCTGGGGATGGAAAATGGCCTGTCAAAGCCCGCCTTCTGTTTGGAAGGCCTGGCTCGGATTTTTTATTCTCTGTGTTAATTAGAAAAATGATTTTGAGTTACATTCCTAAATATAATACATGTTAATTACAAAACGATTTGTTCCGCAGTCCGAACGATAAGCAATGGCGAAGAGTGCTAATATCATGGTTGGATTCAAAATACTTCTGTGTCCCTAAACAAGAGCCAATAATAGATCGGTTGTATACAGATCTTGACGTACTTGTACATCTATTATTGTACTGTAATGTATGTTGTGTTAATGAAATTTTGGCGTGTTATCAAAATAAAAAGATCCCATAATCTATCATTATAGGTGCAGTACCATAGTCAAATAGATAATGCAGTGATCGCGCTAAAGAGAATTCATGCACGGAATATTTGAGGTTGTTAGCATGATCATGGGATTTACCCAAAATAAAAATAAAAGTCCATATAAATTTAATTTCCGAAAATGTGGTCAATTTTGCTACCGTGTTATATATAATAGTAATACCAAAATGAATAAAAATAAAAATAAAAAAGAGGGGAAATCCTTCAAATACTTGTATTGACAGCAGCTCAGAAGTTTTTGGATAAATGTCGGGATCCAATTGCCACAAGGATTCAGGAATAGACTGATTCTGGGAACAAAAATTGACTAATATAAAGGATCCCGACATACATCATGAAATAAATGAGTAACATATAATATTATTTAAAGGGATTCCAATAAATTAAGTTATTATTGTATATATCGTGCATTATTCATTAATTACCTCCTTCAGTTCTCTAAAAAAAAAAATTATATATATATATATATATAAACGTCCTAAACTTTGAATTTCGATAAAGTTTAGAGAAATTATGAAGTCATATTAAGTCATATGGTATAATGATATTAAACCATATAACTTAATAATTTTTTTAAATTTTAACAAATTTACTTTCCTAAATTAGAACATTTCTATATGTATATAGGGCATGATCGTCGGCCATTGCATGCAAGTGATTCTTTCTTTTAATTCGGATTTACTTATTGCTGCATATGCTCGTCAAAATATTTCCTTTAAAGGAGCTTGAAGTTTTTGTGAGCAGTGATTAACTGATGATTATTCGAGGCCAGATGGGATGACCGTTAGCATTTTTTCCGCTTTGTCATAATACTTCAAGGCGTTAACACCGTTAACGGCGGAAATGAGGTTCACGGTTGTCTGATTAGAAATTTTGCCGCAACCAAGGTGAAATGGTGAATTGGTGCAATTAGTTTGTTTCTGCGGGACCGAAAATCCGTCGTACCGAAAGTATGAAATTAATGTGCTCCATTAAAATTAATCTAAAATAGGATCAAGTTCTTTGGGCCATTGGGATTGGAGGAGAAAAAGAATAAAAATGAAAAGTTTAGTACACACACATATATAGGTGCACATATCATTTTTCAAACCTCTAAAGTCAAAAAGTGAGCAATCGATGCATAGTGAGACGATCAAATCAATCATAGAATTAAGGCATACTTTCTGCCATGCATATATATATGCATACGTTTTTCAAGCCATTCACAGTTGACATAGCGCATATTGGTCTGCGCTCGAGACATGGTGATTTGTTATTGACGGACCTCAAGAAATTCATAATGCTTCAATTGAATTCATGGATGATAGGAGAAGACTGAGGCAATGTGCAAGTTCATTACTCTGGACATGTTTGGAACGTCTGGTTTGGATTGTACACGAGGGTATGATTGGATTGAATCGCATTCACACAATTGTCTTGTATTTGGTATAGCATGAGATTAGACTCGATTAATTAAATTAATAAAATCTTTAATATAATTTAACGGAACATTCTACTGTAAACTTATTAATCGTTAAGATATAAAAATCTATTTTAAATCTTATGTGTTAAATTCTATGTATAATATGTCGTAAAAATTTATGGAAATTATATGACATGTCGTTTTGTATATTCAAAATATGTTGTATATTCAAAATAAAATAAAAGACATAACTTTTGCTCTGGAGTGTGAAAAAGTACAACATGTCATTTATAACATTAATTTGTATATCATATGCTAAAAAAATTAGGATATAAAATTTATATATTGTGTATCTGAATTGACATTTCAGCAATCAATGATAATTATATGTTAAGTAATAATCAAACTTTTTATATCATTACTATTTACTAATGAGATGACTTCACAACACCAATAAATTGATGACACATTAATTATGATATTATTTTAAATATATTAATTCTTAAATTATCCATCCTTATAAAGGTGATTTTGTCATACTTAAAAAATAAAATTTAAAAAGTAAAAACAAAAAAAAAGGAAAATATGACTCAATTAGTCATTGGAAGTGGAAACAACCTTTACTTAATTTTAGCTTCGGAGTCACTACAGTTTGAATACAGAAACCAAACTTCATCTAGGAATATATATATATATATATATGTTGAAAATTGATTAAAAAAATTAGTTTTGACCGCATGGTGAATAATAACGCAATTTGACCATATGATGTAAATAATAATGCGGTTTGAACAGTGACAAAGTTTGAACAATAACACAATTTGAATAATAATGCAGTTTGAACAATAATGTAATTTGAACAATAACACAGTTTAAACAGTACTATACATTTTTGTTATAAAAAAAAATGTAGGATAAGCATTCAAGACTTTTAAAGTAGAGAGAAATATTCTTAAACATGTAGTTATATTAAAGGAGCATTTGGCTCCTCAATATGAGTATTACGAATTTGTTTTATTAAGGAATATTTTTGAGGATCATGTATTTAGAACTTGAGTGAGAGAAAATTATTTTTGAGAGTATCGTTGTAAAAATTTTTCACATAATGAGCATTTTTCTCTAGTTACATTTTGACAACAGCCGTATTTTTTTTTTCAAATTTAAAATTTTCTACGTAAATCTTGTATTGTGTAATTAATGTATTCTCTATTTAATTTTTCTATAAATTTATTGCTTGACATTATATATACACATACATACACAAACACGTGCGTAAACAATCAACAATGTAATATAATCATTTACTTGTTCATTAGCACTTTGTCCGAATTATTCCCAGAATTAGTTTACGCAGACAGATCAGTTCTTATAGTTATAACTTGTAAAATCTTTTTCGATAAGCAATATTCCAATTGAGATGGGCAGACTTGCTATGTTTGATAATTACCATTGTGACATATATCAGCCTCGAAATTTCGTGCCCCAACGGTGATGTGTCCCTGTCCAAGTCCAAGTGAATCTATTTTCACCGTTGATTTGCTGTGATCCAGGGTCTACAACAAGAACCTGCTAGTGCTGCAGAAACAAATCCTAGAACTTGGAACCACATCTTGGACGTGCTCTCAAATGTCAAGCAAGCTCTCGGAAGTGAAACAAGAGCTGCCTTGCTATTCCTCTAGTTGTGATCGTCAATATCATTATTAATGAAAGGCAGCTGTTACGAGACCCATCAACGCAACTTCAAGTAAGTCTTCGATTGATTCGTTAGCCAAAATTGAAGTTAAAGGGAGTTTGAAGCATTGCATGATTTGCTTGGAACAAATGGTGGAGGGATCGGAAGCTGCTTGCGTGCCTTGCCCCAGCGTTTACTATAAAGATTGCCTTGTTCATTTAATAAACCTTTTAATTTGTTTTTCTTCTCTATGGATCAGATATTGGTCGTGAAATAATAATACATGTCGTCAGTAATTAACAGTTTATTATATGAAATTTTTTTTTCAGGACAACCAGGCTGCACGTTCCCATCGAATTAATTTAATTAATTAATTGAATTTTTGGTGCCACTTACTAGTTACTGCGAATATTCACTGTGTTTTTATTAAAATTTGTAACCAATGTTGTTGAATATTGACTGGCGTCAAATATGGTCTAATTTTCTATTGAGAAAAAAAAATATTTGGTGTAGAGAAAGATGAGAGATATAAAGAAGAAAAGGAAAGAGAGAGAGTGGGTGGGTCAAGGAGAGAGAGGATAAATTTCTCTCATCTTTCTCTGCATTAAACACCACTCTTTTGAGATTATGCACACACAATGATGAAAAGAAGAATGTATATTTGATATTACTTACCTAAAACTCCATTCATAATTTACTCACTACAAGATAAATTGACCCATAAATCTTCAGAGTAAGATTTATTAAACACATATTTACCACCAAACATTTACAATACAACTAACAAAAATTACAGTATAACCTCTATAATATAATAATTTTTTATGGTCCTGATTTGAACTCTGAAGCTAAATTAATAATTTTAATAAATTAATAAGATAATAATTTTTTTAAACACTCCTACATAACTTTGTGACCCTATTCATATCATAAGTTAATAATTGTAAAAATTATAAATACTGTTAAATTATAAATATAACTGATTATGTCAGTTTATTAAAACATGAGTGTATTGTAACTTATTTTTTTTCTTGAAGTTTAAATCTAATTGAATCTCATCTCTAATTTTTCTTATTGCATCTAAAAGTTGGGTTGAATTTTTGTACTGCAATTAAAAATTATGAAGTATTGTTAATGACTTAAGTATTTCAGTGCGCAAAATAGGCTCTAAAAGTATCGTGTCATCCTCAACTTCATCTTCAATATGATCTTGAGTGATGTTAGCAACAATTTATATAAATACATGAATTTATTTAATCAAGTAAGTAGGTACATTAAATGAATTAGTTCAAATTCAATTAATACAATTAATAACTAACATTCAATTTAGCTCATTGAATACATTTAGATAAATTTATGTAAATACATGAATTTAGTTAATCAAGTAGATGGATACATTAGATTAGTTCTAATTCAATTTATATAATTTAATAACTAACATTTAGTTTACTTCATTGAATGCATTTAGTAAAATTCATGAATTTATTTAATCAGATATACATTATTTATTTGATGAATTTATTTAAATTCTATTGACTATATCTGTCAAATACAATGTATTTTTAATTAATTAAATATTAGTTATTTATACTATAGACACATTCTATAAATTAATAAATTATTAATTTATTAGTTAATTAATATCTCTCTAAATTAATAGATTTCTATAGTTCCGACATTATTAATTTATAGAGAAATTATATTGTATTTTAAAATAAGATACAACAGTACCAAATCGATACTTAATTGATTTAATTTAATATATTCAAATGAATTCATGAGTGTTTTATTTTTTTAACCAATACATCAATTTGGACAAAACAACTTTGTATAAAATTAATTAAATTGCGGCTCGCTCTATCATTTTTCATTTAGTATTAAATTATAGTTTGAATAGGTTCAGTTCGATGGTCCAGGAATTTAATATATTAATTATTGAAAAGTAATTCAGAAGTGAAAAGTACTGTTTCTTAATTCAATATGTCTAGTCACCTCGAAGTAGCCGATTGCATGCAACATTACTTGGAAATTTATTCCAGTGGCATTCAGTTATTTAGATTAAAAAAGCATCGCAAAACAGATCAAGAAGGTAATGTAAATGAAAGAAGAAATGACATGAAGAGTGGCAAATTTAATTAATCAAAAGCATTAATTATTTATCTGCCTTTTCTTTTTTTCTGTTTAATTCCATGACAAGCGGGCAAAAAATAATTAGAAGAAACAGGTGTTGCAGAGATAAATAACTCTTTGCACCTAAAATTTAGGAATTCTAAGCAGCTGTAAATCTGTAAACCATTACATGATTGTAAGTCTCTCCAGGATTCACTACCTGAGAAGGGAAATTCGGATCGTTAACTGAATCCGGAAACCCTTGAGTCTCCAAGCAAAATCCTGCATAGTTCGAGTAAACGAATCCATCTTTCCCCTTCACTTTGCCCAGCATATTACTCGTATAAAATTGTACTCCAGGTTTGTTGGTCCACAGCTCCATTTTCCTTCCCGATATACTCTCACTCACTACAGCAACCCTTTTCAAGTGCTCAGGATTCGGATTGTCCAGCACGTAATTGATGTCATATCCGTCAGGAAGCTCTTTGAACTTACTACCAATCTCCCGGGGCTGAAGGAAATCGTAGGGAGTGCCTTCTACCGGGGTGATTTTGCCTGTTGGTATCAGATGATCGTCAACCGGAGTGATGTGTGATCCGAAGAGCTGGAGCTTGTGTGAGAAAATGTCACCACTACTGTGGCCTCCGAGATTCCAGTATGTATGCAGTGCTAAATTCACTGGACTGGCCTTCTCCAGTGGCTCAGCTTTCATTTTTACGACCAAATTGTTTTCGCCAACAAACATGTATGTCACTGAGACCGCAAGATCACCGGGAAAGCCTGCAATATATATATTCACAAGGAATTATTAGTAATCAGAAATACAAAAATGCGACCACACGATTGTGTGTCACTCATCTTCAACGTGAGCAGCGAATGAATTTCAACAAGAGTATACTAACCTTGCTCTCCATCAAGGCTGTCATAGGTGAATGCTATATGGCTATTTTCCTCATGACTTTTTACTTTCCATATAACCTCACTAAATCCTCTTGGGCCACCTGTTTATGTTAAACAAATGTTGGCTTCAAAGAGAGTACTGGGAAACTGGCTAGGAATATATATTTACATACCGTGTAGCATGTTGTCTCCATCATTATTAATCAATTGATAACGGGTGCCATTTAATGTAAACTGAGCCCGTGAAATTCTGTTAGCTACACGTCCAACAATGGCTCCAAAATAGGTGTTATCAGTCTGCAAACAGTGTGAGAATCACTTCCGTGATGTTGCACGTAACCAATTTAATTGATCATTACTGAATTTAAACCAAAATACAAAACAAATGTGGGGCTAATAAAATTGTCGCACCTTATAATCCTTAACTGAGTCAAACCCTAGAACAATATCATCTAATTTCCCTGAAATTAAAAAAAAATAATAAGAAAAGACGTTAGATGATGTAAATTAGATAAAAGAAATACTCCAATACCCAAATTGATTTTTCTTTTACCATCCATTGGAGATGTATCATTATATAACAAAATAAACCGCACAAATTAAAAGGAGGGTGGATAAAGAAGCAGACCATTTTTATCAGGGATGACTGCGGAGAGCATAGTAGCACCATAGTTTGTAAATTTCAAAGAAAGGTTGCCCCTTTTCAATTTATATACACCGACTGCTTCACAACTTGCTGTTGCTTGACATTTTTTATTAGTGACAAACAAGACCAGTACAATGAAATAACAAAAAACCAATGATAATTTTGCCATTTTGTTTCAAATTATCTATCATACGAGTGTTTTCATATAACATGGGCTATTAATAGATGGCAAGAGATATGGGATGCCAGTTTGAAAAAAAGAAAAATGAATAAAATTGAAAAAACTTCCTGATAAGGATATAAGAGATAGAAGATAAGAAAAGAATTCTAAGGAAACTACGAATAAATCCTAATCCGTTATGATATCATGCACTTATATAGGCGTTAATTTACTTAATTAATGCTTTTGGAAAGATAAGCACACGATGTGTCATTGTTTAAGATTGTAATTAATAGTATGACGAAGATCATATCTATCAAGTGAATATTGTAGTGATGGGATGGGATTGAATCATTATCTATTAATGGTCAAATTGGTTCACTTATTTGAGATCCCATTCGTATACGTAATAGTTTCTCACTTGAGTAAGCAGTTATATACTGGCAATAATGTTTTCCACATTTAACATTTATGTGGTACCGACTTGAACATTGACCAAAGGAATAGTTTTATACTCGTCTCTAATAATTTACCCATTCTATCTTTTTAAAAGTTAGTAAAAAGACGTAACTTGGTACTCAATCCAAATCCAAAGATTAGTAACACGATCAGCCTGGCACTCAATCCAAATCCCGAATTTACATTTCCTTCTTAAAAACAATCTCAACATAACAAGAATATCGAGTTAACCAACCTCTACATTTTTTTTGGGAAAATACAGAAGAAATATATTAAGCAACATGACCTATGAACATAATTAGAATCATGGAAGATCCTCAAATGCCTGAGCATGGCGAGCGACCTTGATGAACACATCCTCCAGCGTGGTGTCAGCCAAACCCCATGCGAAAACGGTGAACCTGCTCTTTGCTTCTTCAACAGCTTGGAAAACATCTGAAACTCTTACCTCCTGTTTTGGAAGCTCAAACTTTTGGGTTCCGGATATTTGATATATCTTATTAGCACCCGGAGAGAGATGCTTTACCATACTCTCCACTTCTTCCTCGTGATCTGCGGATGTTGTCATTGTAAACACATATGATCCACCATACCTTGCCTTTAACTGTCAAAACACCATATTCGAATTAAGTATGATGCAGGAAACTGGAATGTGAAAAACTGGCCCTGCTGATTTCAATCGCAAAGTACGCAGACGATACAATAATGTCACGTCAAATTTACCTCTTTTGGATTTCCAATGCATTGCAAGCTTCCATCTACAAAGATCCCCAAACGATCACAGAGGGCCTCTGCCTCTTCCATGGAATGGGCTGAAAATATAAGAACAATCCTTATAAGTGAAATTGAGGGGAAAATTATCCACATTTGCTGCCAACAAAGAAGTCGAAGGAACATCCTAAACTAACATGTGAAACCATACAGAATTAAAGCTTTGGCTGATAGTGACTCTGTTGTGTGTGGGTGCGCATGTGTGTGCACAAAGGAGATAGATTAAGAGAGGGAGTGAGGGAGAGTACTGGTGAGAATAATAGCCCGGCCTTGTTTTGCACGCTTAACAACATTCCATAAATTATTCCTTGAAGCTGGATCCAGACCAGTACTAGGCTCATCCATGTAAACGACCTTATAAAATTTCCATGTGCATTAGCCAGGAGTAGCATAGCAGGCTATGATTATCTAAAAGTAATCAGAAAAAAATTGATTTGATGAGAGACTAAGACATACTTTAGGATTCCCAATCAGTGAAATGGCAACACTCAGCCTCCTCTTCATACCCCCACTGTATTTTCCGGCTTGTTTGTCAGCAACCCCTCCATGAAACAGGTTGACACTCTTGAGGGATTCCTCTACTGCCTACAGCAATGGAATAGGAACAGAAAAGATGGTCAAACTTCTAAGCACTGCTGAAATTCTATGCTGAACATTTATAAATGTATTTGAAATAATTCACTTTCCATTTTGAAAGCAAAAAAGAAGAGGAGAAGAAAGTTATGGGTTCTCATTAAGTTTCAAACCAGAAATCCAGCAACAAGCACCAGTTGTGCAATTAAAGCATAAAAACTGTATCGACTTACTTGGGTTAAAGCGGGACCTTTCAGGTTCTTAAGTCTCCCATAAAATAGCAAGTGCTCCCTTCCTGTTAGTGTTTCCCATAGCAAGCTAAAATTGTCCAGTAAAGGAAATGAAATGTCAACATACTTCAGCTTTTGTGAAAAGGAAAATAACATGTCTTTTAGGCATTAAAGGAAAATCATTCTAGCTTACTCCTCCTGAGGGCATACACCCATACTGGTATATATTTTATCCATATCAGTCCGTAGGTCCAAACCCTGAACATATGCTGTCCCAGAGGTTGGTCTTGTGATCCCAATCATCTGTTAACAGGCCCAGTATTAAAATTTGCAAATAAATATCGCAGAAATGTAATTTCCGATGCATCAAGAAGAGGCTGGTACGACCTTGACTTCTCACAACAAAGTAAAAGGATGTCATGTTAAAGCAGTTTTGAATAGTGGGCTACAAAGTAGATTGATTTAAACTCATTCCTTCTACGGAAGCAATATAACTAGAGATAATATTTTGAACAGTACAAGAAAAGTTATGTGCTTAAAAGCAAAACCTATTCCAAGCCTTTTATATTTTATCCTACTCCTTGTTTCATAATGAGCCTTAATGGTATACCAATTCCCAGTGCCACATACATGTAAAGAAATGTGCAATGATGATTATCACAAGGTCAAACCATATGTTACATTTACCATGGATATAAAAGTGGTTTTGCCAGCACCATTAGGACCTAGCATTCCAAAACACTCCCCTGAAGGCAATGCAAGAGATAACCCATTTACAGCCACTTTTTCAGGATTACCATCCCTTCCTGGATATATCTTTCTAAGGTTATCAGAGATGATTGCATGACTTGTCCCTGGTTCAAGCAGCAACTGTTCAACCCTCTCTCTCTGGAGAACAAAATATGAAGCACAAATGTTATTATACGTATAACTATAACTGAGTCAGATCACACTTCGTAAGATCCAAAAAAAGGACAACTGAAAGATTTCTTTTAGCTTAGATAACTGGAAAATATTCATAATGATATTAGGCTTCAGCCAAACAACATTAACAAGCAGTGAAATTATAATGAACCCACAATTACATTTCTACTTCTATCATGAATAATACTTCGACCAACAAGAAAAACTACCTCCTGAGTGACATCAGGTTTCTCCATACTAACAAAGACTTTAGAATCCTGCCTTTCCAAGCTGGGCTTTCGGAAAGAGAAACGAGGCTTCTTCTTAAAGTTTTGGAGAAAATACAGAGGTCCTTTTGCACTTCCAGACGATAAAATTTTATCTACATAATAAGCAATACCAAGAAGCAACAACCACTCAACAAACATGATAATCAAAACCTCTTTCATCCCATTTTCACTGTCACTCAAATCTGCCCAACTCATGCCATCTGTCCCCATAGAGTGACCCCTGAAGGAATATGTTCCAAACTCATATAACCCACGATATAGAGCAAAGCCAGGGTATAACTCCATTACAGTTATCCAGCGTCCTACAGAAACAAAATAAATCTCATAAAATGGGCAATACTAGCTCAGCTTGAAACAAACAATCTGAAAACAAGAGAAATACTTCATTCTCACATTCGAACTTACTTGGAAATGATGGATCTTCAACAAAGGACTGAAGTAGAAAGCCACCTAAGAGCCCAGTTCCAAAGACACATATGTACCCTATGACTGTACTCATTTCCATAAATCAATCATTGTGTAAAAGTAAGTTCCAGATGATTAACAGAAATAAAGAATGGAGGGATTTACCCATTGCTACTATATATGGAAATTTTGAATCAAACCTGAGGCAGTCTTAACATTTGAAAACAGTGCTGCTACTAGAAAAGCCAGAGCAATTTGCAGATTTATGTAAATTATATAAAAAACGAATTGGATGCTGTAGCTGTTGAGTGTGAAAAATCTCAACCCTGCAAGTCAACAGCATAAGATTAAGTTGAATTAAAGAAAATGTGAAATGCAACAATTAACCGGATTCTTACCTATGACTGAGCCAAACACCACAAAACATAGCATGTAGATTGAAGATATGCAAAAGAAATAAGCATATGAAATCAACCAATAAGGTCCATCACCAAGTCCGTGCATTTTCATCATAATTCTCAATTTCTGTTGTTTCTCGTACACTAGAGCTGTCAAGATCACCTTCAGGAAAAGAAGATGCAATAAAAATTGATCAAAAGAAAAATGACAAAATATTAGATAAATTACAAAAATTAACCTTTACATAATTGTGGATTTGAACACTAACGACTATGAGAATTACGTTTGGGTAATAACAAAGATTAACCTTTACCTAGTTACAAGAAAATTATGAGTTACGTCAAGGTAATAACAAAGTTTGCAGAACATAAAAGCGTTATCTACTTGTGATCATTAAAAGGAGTCCTGGTACAGATGAAAAATAGTCATACTTACAGGGAACAGCTGTAGCACAACCCACGTAAAGAACAGTGTACCAATAATAGATGATACATCCAACTTGAGCTTGGAAGAATTTTTTGGCATCTCTTTGACAAAGTCAAACAGGATCTGTGTGCCAGGCCTTAGGAAAGACCGAAGGTAGGCATTGGATGCCTAGAATGAATGAATTTCAAACGTTAGTGTCCATTTATTTTGTTATAAATGCAATGGAATTGATAAATACTAACCAATTGGAACCCCAAAACAAGGCTAGAAGTTTCAGACCAATATTTTTTTAAAAAAAAGGGCGAAGACACAGATGTACAAGTATCCACCATAGAAATTTCAATGAGTTCCTAATCAAATTCAACAAGTGAACAAGTCTGTAAAGTACCAGATTTATGGAGCGCGGAACACGCAGCAGTCCAATTGGGACATTCCCTGTGTCATTCTTATAGGTTGAATTGTACCAGATGGTCACATTAAATTTGTCCAGGTCAGTGTTTGAGAAATCATAGGCTGAAGGAAAATCAAACCATTAGTAGTATAATATTGCTTCTCTTAGTCTCTTAAATTAACAAGAAATATTAAGTACACCAACCTGCAAGTATCTCATTACTCTCTCTTCTTGAGTTCCCTTTTCTGAAACCTCTATACAGCTCATCATTTATCTCAGAGGAACTTTTGCGCCACAAATTTAAACCTTGAAGACATCTTATCACTAGAACCAAGGACAAAAAAGATGATCAAATAAGTAGAGGAAATTTACTAACGATTTCAGTAGACAGAGAATAAGATACAGTATTCATTAGCATAACAATGTCTTAGTAATCAAACCATCGTTATCATGGTACATCATTCTACCTTCAAATTCCAAGTTGTGGAGCCATCACATGATAAACAAGGCACACTTATAATCTATAATGAACTCTCATTTGAGACTTTCCTAAAGCAACTAAATATCAAGAAAAATTTCAAGGAGAATGCAGAAGTGTGATTCAACTCATAGCAGTTTAGTCAAAGAACACAGAATGAACCTGGTGGCAAAAATGATGACTTTTGAGACCTCACACTAAAGGAAATCACACAATATTTGAAGAGCTTATACCTAGTGAAACATTAATGGATGCCAGCTCAACTGGAACAACAAAGGAAGAGTCTGGTCTGCACTGACTTTGAATGGCATAAATTGGAGAATCCGATACAAAAGCAGGTTCAACATAGTTAGTTATTTCTGGCTTTGAATCTGACCCCTGAACATGTTGAAAGACCGTATTAGCTTCGGTGCTAAAACAACTTTCAAGAAAAATAAAGAAAGAGAATGGCACTGGGCACAATGTCTTTACTAAAGAAGTAAGTGAAAACATGAATAATAAACCAGATGAATGACAAGCCAAATGATAGGAAAAACAGCTTACCAAGACATTGCCGGCCAAACTAGCTAGAACATCAGAGGGATTTACATTGAAAGGCTCCTTCAACATATTCTTACCCAAGGCTACCAAAATGCACATAGATTTAGTCGAAGAGCCATCATATCATTGGGCAAATTAATCATATTATAGAAAACATAACAATTACAAAATAAAGTAGGAGGAGGGTGAGGCATACATACTTTGTCCAAAAGATTGATTATTCCCAGTAAGAAGTATCGTGGCAGGACAGGAACCATAGATCCTGCATGACTCATTTGGCAAGTCGGGATAAGTGAGAAAATCATTTCTTACAGCACGGTATTCAGGCGCTGGTACTTGCAACACTGGAGGCCATTGTGGAGGGTGAGAAATGGAACAAAATTGCGCTTGCTGTGGAGTGGAGTACTCTATCCCACATTTTTCCTCCACACAATCGTTTCCATTTTTCCTTACACAATTACAGCCACATTTATAATCATCTGAGTTGCTCACTACGCTGTCTAACAAGACCTGGAGGAGAACAATTATTACACAGAGGATAAACGGGAAGAGAATAAGCCGAATATTCGTCTTCACATTTCGTTTCTGCAAAAGGGAACACAGATGATGAGATGGATGATGCCATTTACAATTACATATCAGAATATGAATTTAAGTTCATTACAAAATTAATGAATTGGACAAAGCAAAAAGACCAATAAATTCATCAAGAATCAACTGAAATTTTGCCGTGCCCGCGGAGAGAAATTTAAGAACCTTAAAATTGCAAAGAACAATATTTAATATATATCGCACCTTTCAGCAACAAGCAAGAACCCTAAACCCAACTCTAAAGAAAAGGAAAAGAGAAAAAAAGAACCTGAAAAGTTAAATTCTTCCTGAGTAAAGCGTTGGTCTGAGTACAGAAGCTGGCAGGCGCAGGAGCAAGTGACGAAGACATTGATGTCAACGGATATTGCCGTTACCGGCGACGGCAGAAATTTCCCGCCAAATGAGACACTTGTCCGTTGAGACCGTTGAGACTCAGCAGCAGTCCCGCTATCAACTCAACAGTCGGTTTAAAAGTCCAATTATGTTTGATTGTTTTCCCATCACCAGCCCATTGCCCTCGCCATTTTTATGCGCGGCGTTTTGACGCGAAAAATAACGAACCGTTGAATTTTTATTTTCACTTTTTTACTGCGTTGATTTTTGTGATGGCTTGGTTAAGCACCAATTTGCATTTTTACAGGTGATAAAACAAACTCACTGTCGCTGGGATTATCTATATATATATATATTGAATTACAGACGTAAATAATTTCGAGGTGTTTGGCCGTTACTTCTTAGCTCACAGGAAATGTCAAATGGCTAGAATTTTCGCGGTACAAATTTGATACCGAAAATGCCCTTGTTTCAATGACGTAGTTACCCTTCACACGTTTCGCTCAGTATTCAGGAGAAGTAAGAATAATGTGTCATTGAAACTAAGAATGGGTCAATGGTCATTGATATTTTTGTTTTCCACCTCTTCTTTAAAAAAAAGAAAAAAAAAAGCTTATTCTTGAAAGACGACAACCCCATTTATTTTATTTGAATAATCGTTGTTGACCGTAGCAGTTTTCTATTCATTTTCTTCTTGTTTAAGTAATCAAAGCTCAAAATGAAATGTTATTTATGTTCATATTTTTTAGACTTAAAAAGTAGATGTAGGAGTTAGTGGTATGATATAAACTTTAAACTAATAGAACAATGAGAAGTGATGATGGAACTATATGTAATTCCTGGACATTTCCCAGAAATAATTTTTATCTTATAGAGTTCGTATATTGGGTGCTATAGTGACTAGCTAGCACGCTGATAAACCAAATAGTCAAAAGATTCATGGTGCACTAATCACCTGGATTATATATATATATATATATATTAGTAGCTCAAGTCAAGATTGCATGAAGATCAAAATAAAGTATATTTTCAAATCTATATTCGAAGCAGAACACAAAAAGGAAGATGGATCTCCGGCTAATAGCAAACAGATTTGCATTGGAACCGATGACGCTATTAAATTATGCAAACATATAATGTCATGCAATGCGTAAACGCGCATTGATTTGGAACCTGGAAAGACAATAGAAAAGTCACGAAATCCAGGACTTGAAACAAATGAATTTTGAAAAGCATATGAAATGGCATTATTTTTATAAGATCAAATCAACCAGCAAAATCCAAGAGAAGCAAAGGAAATTTCCTTTGGGCAAGGTCCATAGATTCCATAAAACGTGATGAACATGCTCCTGGCAGCAAAGTTTTTTTTTTTTTTTTGACTTCTAAAACATATTTGGAATCATAGAGTAAGCAACTCTTAACCGAATAATTTAAATATCTAAACTTGAAATACCCTTATTAATATTAAGGCCATAATTATATTAAAATTGATTTATAGTGGTGCACGAATCTTAACCTTAAACTTAAAATAATAAATAATAAAGTAATTCATTATAATTTTAATTGTGTGGTTATGAAAAGATATTTTATCACAAAATTATTCCAACAAAACTAAACCCTAATATTAATCGCATAACATATCTTCTTCACAAATAATTTGAAGAGAAAAGAGTCCCATCAAACTCGAACTGCTCGCGCAAACGATACTTACGTTTTCACATTTTCAAAAACCCTGGTGGACCGTTAATAATATTCAAATGCGTGTGCTTCAGGGAATTTGCGGTGTAAACACGAATACAGTGCTTTAATTATTCAAGGCCGTAAGCATCCAAAAATTCCACAAATTAATTAATCGAAAGTGATATTAACAAATGCACCAAATATTGGAGCCACACGAATTAAGCTTCCATGAAGGGGCACCAATCCATCACCTTCAACATTTGTGTGTTTTCCCACAGCTTCTTCCTAATTCCAATTTTCTTCCTAATTTTTAATTCAAACTTGAAAGCAGCTCAGTTACTTGTATCCTTGGTCATCAAGCAAAGCAAAATATATCACGTCGCACATGCAAAAAGAAAATGAAAAGTCTTACAACTTATGATCTCATACACGTTAATGTCAACACCTCATTTTTTTTCTCCCGTGAATAAAAAGGTTTTCAACGAATGAAAGTTCATCAACCATTGGAAATTGTTAGGAAGCGCGGATCACGCACAGAGTATTCTTGATAAGTAATTATTTGACTGTTTGGATTTCGTATTTATTAACTTTTTTATGTAATCTTAATTATTTTTTAATATATATCTATATATATAATTTAATAATCTGCCAAACATAATTACTCCAATTTTATATTTTTTTATTAATAATAATAATAATAATAAATAAATAAATAAAGATTCCAACGAGAGCTTTAACTGGTCCCTCATGGTTGTTGATTTTAATGATAATCCCTATTATAAACTCATCGCTTTTGTTCGATAAAATAAGAATCAACCTTGGGAGATACTTCAAATGGCTAAAAGCAGCGGCAGTGAAGTGCAAGTAACCGCAAAAGCATAGTCATATATTCACGGTCGCAACTGCAAGTCAGTGTAGCCACCTAAAAATAAAATAAAATAAAGTTATTGTAGGCCGTAAATGTCACGATATAACCTTGTTTCTGCCCAGTTATAGAATCACCAAAATGCCCCTCACTCCTTGGCACTTAATTGACTAAAATACCCTCTTGTTTGAAAGCAAGTCCGACAAAGGTTCATTCTTTTGATCTTTTCCTGCTTTGGTACGCAAAGAATATAATTTCACCGGAACGCATCAATTCTTTTAGAATTATTTTTACTCTTTAGAATTTTTTTTTTTAAAAAAAAGGAATGGCTACAAAGTAAGTGACTAAGGTTTTGTTGAGTGGTTTTAATTAGTTTTATTTAATTGACTACTGAATACAAATTTTGAAAAGAGATAAAAGGCTAAAAATTAATTTAAATTTTGCAAATATCTTTTTTTTCCCCCTCAAAAGTGACTAAAATTTTCAAGCAACTTAGGTTTATGTAATTCCGAAGTAAACTAAACAGCAGAGTTTACAAAAAGTTAATTTTTTTTTGAAATTATTAAGAAGAAATAAATTAATAATACACTTTCACTGGAGCACTTTAATTGATAATAAAACAAAAATGACAAAGACGTTAAAAGAATTGGATTAATATTCCATTTTAAAGTTAGAAGTAGGTTCCTCCTCAAAAACCAAAAAAATAAAATAAAATAAAATAAAATAAAAGTGGGTTTAATATAATAATAATAATTTAAGAGACTCTTAGCCCATATAAATTTAATTGAATACGCAATATTCTTACGTAAAAATAGACTGCCACGTTAACGAAAAACCGACGCCCATTAAATTCAACACCCAATCAGTTACCCTTCAAGCTTACCGGAAAACTGAAAGACAAAAACCCAACAAAACCGCGCCCTTTTTTAACAGGAGCCAACCAAATAAGAAAGCGAGAAGTAGAAGAAGCCATGAATCTGGGGAGAGGGTTCCCTTTCCTTCTGCTGCTGCAACAATTCAAGGCCTTATTGAAGAAGAACTTGTTGCTTTCATGGAGACACAAGACAGCTACATTTGTCCAACTATTTTCTTCTCTAATATTCATCTTTTTAATATACTGCATTCAAGAAGCCATCGAGGCTCGCTTGTCTGTTTCCACTGCCTTCAAGACTGTCCGCGATCCTCGGCCTCTGGTCTCGCCGCCCATTCCTCCTTGTGAAGATAAGTTCTACATCAAGTCGCCTTGTTTTGACTTTCTGTGGAGCGGCAATGACAGCCTCAAAGTGCAGCGCATTGTTAGCTCCATCATGCGCAATAATCCCGGCAGAGCTATTCCTTCAAGCAAGGTACTTTCTTCAGTGATCTTAAATTTCTTCCTAGTTTAATTTTATTTATTGTTCTGGGTTGAAAGGGAAGTTGAAATTAAAGGTGTCAAGCTAAAAATTTGAGTTCTTTATTGTTGTTAGTTTCTTGGGTTTCGTTTGTTATGTGAGAGACAGGATCAGTGAGCTATACTAGCTGATTTATTACGTTTATGTGATTGTTTTCTTGGCTGAGGCTAAAAATATTCTGGGAAATTGAAGGAACTTTCGTTGGAGCTTGAATTTTTTCTAAAAAAACAATAATAAATTTAAGTTATTTGTTACTATAACAGTAAAATTTCACTTCGATTGCGCATTGTACGAGATATGGAAACATTTTAAATGATCTGCAGGAAAAATAATGGGATGTGAGAATCATTGAAACTACTTTCTGTGTCCATTTCTGTAGGTTATGTCATTTAGAACAGCGGCTGAAGTAGATGATTGGCTTTATAGTAATCCTATGAGGTGCCCAGGCGCTCTTCATTTTGTGGATAGAAATGCTACCGTTATAAGCTATGGAATACAGACTAATTCTACTCCAATTGAAATGCGGGGGCGTTATGAAGATCCTGCATTCAAGTTTCAAATCCCACTTCAACTTGCAGCTGAGCGTGAAATTGCTAGGTCTTTGATTGGAGGTATACTATTGGTTGTTATGTTTTATACTGCTAGCAGAAGTATACAAATTGGAGGAGGTCACCCTTTTTTCACTGCACTAAGTATGCTACTTTGTGATTCTCACATCTGCAGATCCAAACTTTAGCTGGGTTGTGGGGCTCACGGAATTTGCCCACCCACCAGGGGAGATTTTCTCTGCAGTGGCTAGAATTGGACCAACGTTCTTCCTTGCAGTTGCAATGTTCGGTTTCGTGTTCCAAATCAGCTCTTTGGTCACAGAGAAAGAGCTCAAACTCCGGCAGGTATTCAGGTTCTATTGTCTGAAAGTTCGATTTGCACAAGTACTAGTGATCCCATGCAAAATTATTCATGTTTCCAGTGTGATGTCTCTTGTTCTCCAACAGGTGATGACTATGATGGGCCTTTATGATTCTGCCTATTGGTTATCATGGCTAACATGGGAGGGAATCCTTGTCCTTCTTTCATCACTCTTCATAGTTATTTTTGGAATGATGTTTCAGTTTGATTTTTTCTTGAATAATAGCTTTGCTGTCCTGTTCCTCTTGTTCTTCCTTTTTGAATTCAATATGGTAAGCACATTTCTAAGCAATCCTTACGATATTTTACAGATTTTTTGCTTTAATGTTGGAGAAACTGGCAAACATAAGCTAAATATGTTCCATCTTGATCTGATTCTTACTTACTCTTGATGCTAGACTGGCTTTGCCTTCATGTTTTCAGCCTTCATGAGCAAGTCATCATCATCCACAACAATTGGTTTCTCAGTATTTATAGTTGGCTTTTTGACTCAGGCAAGTTCCCTGCTGAATTTCTCAAAAAGGAGTTATATGTTCCATTGTGCTTATAGTTTTTTTTATTTTGTCATTGCAGCTTGTTACACAATTTGGATTCCCCTACAGCGACCAGTTTTCTAATACTTATCGAACCGTATGGTCCTTGTTTCCCCCCAATCTTCTTGCAGAAGCCCTACAGCTACTTTCTGATGCAACCGAAACACCTCAAGATATTGGAATTAGCTGGAGTAGACGGGCAGAGTGTGCACCAAATGATACAGAGTGTGTGATAACAATTGTATGCAACTACTTTGAAGATCAAAACCCTAAAATATGTGATAGCTTTTCTTTGTTTCTTTCTTAAACTCTTGTCCTCTGCTTGATTGTGTTTTTATCTTATCGCTTTAAAATGGGCTGAGTAACTGCCCTTGCCTCAATATTTGTGTTTTTTCATGTTCTTGACAGAATGATATCTACATATGGCTTGTGGCAACATTCTTTGTCTGGTTTATTTTGGCTATCTACTTTGATAATATAATTCCAAATGCTGCTGGTGTGAGGAAATCAACATTTTACTTTTTAAAGGCTGGGTATTGGTCAGGGAAAGGTGGAAACAAGATAGAAGGTAACTGAGTTTGAAATTTAATGTAAGAGTGTTAGTTCTCTTTTGCCCGACATTTAGTTTTCAGGTTAAAATTGGCTCATATATATGACAGATTCTTTTGTCCTTTTCTATTCACAGAGGGAGGCATTTGTGGTTGTGTAGGTTCAGTCCCACCAATGGAACATATTACTCCAGATGATGAAGATGTTTTGGAAGAGGAAAACATGGTTAAGCAACAGAATAGGGAAAGTATACCTGACCCAAATGTGGCAGTTCAAATACGTGGCCTTGTAAAGACATTTCCTGGGAGTAGGAAAATTGGGTGCTGCTGTAAATGCCAAAAGACGTCACCTTATCATGCCATTAGGGTAAAACTTTCTTTCAGTTACAAAGTTTTAACCACGGTTGAAACGCTAGAAGGAAGAAGCTATCCTTGCTATGTGACTCCTGCCTAGGAGATTATTCTGAAAATGACTTTATCAAAATATTGGTTAAATGCGCTTGCTTTAGTTTTTTACCCATGCGTACTTCCAGATATCCATTCCCTGGACTAAAGATTTAGTTCACTTAATTGTCGAGCAGTAAGCAGTCTTCCTGCAGAATTGAGTCCATTAGGTGCTTGAAATGACACTACATACGTTCTTTTGGATGAACTTATGATAAAATTTTCTTTGACTTTTGGTTATGGCTCAGCATTGAATGACAATATAAGGCAAAAGTTGACAAATTATCTTTCAGGGGTTATGGGTGAACATTGCAAAGGATCAATTATTTTGTCTCCTTGGACCCAATGGTGCTGGAAAAACTACAACAATCAGTTGTTTGACTGGCATAACACCCGTGACTGGTGGAGATGGTAGCAATCTTCTTTGACTGTTTATGTGTGTTTCTTGTCAGTCCCAGTCTTGTTGGGATTAAAGATGAAATTATGAGGCATATTAACATTATGATATGATATGTTATCAGCACTGATTTATGGATTGTCCATTCGGAGCTCTGTCAGCATGACAAACATTCAAAAGTCTATCGGAGTTTGTCCCCAGGTGACTCTCTTTTCCAATCTATGAGTGTGCTCATTTCCAACAGTAAGCGGCATGTCTTTCACCATTCATAACTTCTCAAATGGAATACTGAAATAACCTTCATTTAAATTATGTTTTTCTTCATAGTTCAATATTCTTTGGGATGCACTATCGGGTGAAGAGCACCTCCACTTGTTCGCTAATATTAAAGGCTTACCTCTGAATTCAATCAAATCGGTATGTGCTAAGCAAAAAAGTGCTTTCTTAGTCACCATAAATGAAGACTATTGACATTTATTTGCAATGCTAACCACTTTCATCGGCAGCATTTCTTGAAGATATTAACTTTCTTGATGAGCTTTCTTGAATATATAGACTCTTTGCGCTATCACTTTACAAATGTTTCTCCTCAAATGCAGGTTGCTGAGAAGTCTTTAGTAGAAGTTAGACTCTCTAAGGCAGCTAAAGTGAGAGCTGGGAGCTACAGCGGAGGAATGAAGCGTCGCCTTAGTGTTGCCATAGCTCTTATTGGTGATCCAAAGTTAGTCATCCTGGATGAACCAGTAAGCAGATAGCAGATTATAATATTTTTCACCTTTACATATGTTCATGTGTACTGGATTATTTTCTTAATTTTAGATGTTTTAAATGCAGACTACTGGAATGGATCCTATAACGAGGAGGCACGTTTGGGACATAATACAAGATGCAAAGAAAGGTCGTGCCATTATCCTGACAACACACTCAATGGAAGAAGCTGACATTCTTGGTGACCGCATAGCAATAATGGCAAAGGGTAGACTCCGCTGTATTGGAACCTCAATCAGATTAAAGTCAAAGTTTGGTACTGGTTTCATTGTTACCGTTAATTTCACTGGAAGCAATAATGGACAAAGTCATTTCAATGGAGATCATGAAGTTGCAAGTCCTCATCATACTGTAGTGAAGCAGTTCTTTAAAACTGTATGTTTCATAAGTTGGAAATCTAAAATTTTCTTCAAATGTGTAGAGTTGGCATCTGACTTGGGTTATATGGTGGCAGCATTTAGATGTGTTACCAAAAGAGGAGAACAAAGCATTTCTGACGTATGTCATTCCTCATGACAGAGAGACGATTTTGAAAGTAAGCATTTCTCACAATCTTATTCTTACTCTTCGTTTTTGCACTTTAGGTTCTGAACGTATATGATTTTGACATTATTTCCACTAAAGGGTTTATTTTTCCTTCTTGGCATTATGACCTTCAAATAGAATTTTTTTGTGGAGCTCCAAGATAGAGAAAAAGAATTCAGTATAGCAGATATTCAAGTGAGTCTTACGACACTAGAAGATGTTTTCTTGAATATAGCAAAACAGGCAGAACTAGAAACTGCTGCTGCTGAAGGAAGGTTGGTCACTCTAAACTTGACATCCGGGGCATCAGTTGAGGTAAGTCAGATCTTTATCATATTGCCAATCTTCTGTATCATAAGTTGTCAAGATTTTGATTATTTTCGTGTTCATTTCTTGAAATGACAATGCAGATACCTCCAGGAGCAAGGTTTGTGGGGGTTCCTGGAACAGGATCTGCAGAGAATCCTAGAGGCATTATGGTTGAAGTATACTGGGAGCAAGATGATACTGGTGCCCTCTGCATTTCTGGCCACTCTGCTGAAAAACCAATACCCCCTCATGTCGAACTAAATGCTTCTTCAGCTTCAACTTCCCGTGGAAATTTGATAGGCCAGGCTGGATCAGTTCATGGAATTGTCATCGATCCCAATCAGATTGGTGACTAACACCTGTTAGTAGCTTTACACATATTACTAATATCTTACGAGAATACCAACGTTGTTTACAGGATTTTTGTAATTCTATAGGTTGTATATGTAAATCAATGGGATAATTTTAATTCTTTTTCTGTAATGCTACCAATAAAACAGTGAGAGTATACTAGAATACCAACGTTGTTTATATTGTTTGTTCACAATTTTGCATATAATTGTGCCAAGCCAATAAAATTTAAAATTGGTAACATAGAATAACTCCTCTATAGCTATCAAATTTACTTTCAGTTGGTGTTTGTATGATTGGAAGAAAAGGGATTTGGAACTAGGATACCAACAGTTCTACTCAAATTAACAAACCAAACATGCCCTTAATGTTTGTTATTAACATTGAACAAACGAAACGAGGCGGCTTATATTGGTTTTCTAACGGAGAAGCAAGAATTTCCAAATAAGAAGACTTTAACACCACACACATGCACAGCCGAACTGGCAGCTTCCTTAAACTTAATCAACACTGAAAATGACAGTTAGCTACTGTTCATCCTTATTCTCATTAATTTGGATCAATTTCATGTTGTCTTTGTAAAATTATACTGCAGATACCTGTGGGAGTAAGGTTTATTGCAATTCCAGGAACAGGATCTACCGAAAATCTTAAGAGGCTGAAGTGGATTGGGAGCAGGTGAATCTGGTAGCTATGCATTGAGGCGCATCCTTCTGAATTCTGATCATGCATTGCATTCTAGCGTCGGACAAGTTGAAAGAATAGTAACTGACCCCAGTCAGAAGGCGCCTACGGTTTTAGGCTTAAGGACAACTAATAGACCAAGAAACTTTACATTATTGTTTTGTTAATTTTAGTATTTTGCCCGGTTAATGTCATTTTGAAGTTAAGATCGACAGATTTTCAACCACAACCACACCCCGCGCGCCCCCCCCCCCCCCCCGGTGCTGGAGCACAACACAAATAGTTTTTAGGATTATGACATTAGCCGTTGCGGAAAAGCCTGGTGGTCTCAGTCATACGTGTGATGGTTAACATTATCCCTCGAACCAGATCTTGGGATTTGGGTTGATAGAGACCGAAGACACCCAATGTCCGCCTTACGCGTAAGAGAGAGCCACAACTACCCAACTCCTTTGGGGTTAAGAGAGGCTCAAGACTACGCAACAAATGGAAGAGCTTTGAAGTCAGGTCGATGAGGCCCAAAAAAAAGAAAAGAGGGGGGGTGTTTTGGAAGGTATGGAGCTTACTTACATATTTGAAGGCACCGCACCAGAATAACAGCGTAACTACATTTATGGGGTAAGAAGAACATCGATGAAGTTTAAATTGAGAGTACTTTACAATCAAACTATGAACAACAACCAGATACCAAGTCACCCGACCAGAGGCTAATGTATAGCTGCAGAAGAGCAAAACTTCTGAAACCTATGATGACGATGAACTACATTAAATCAGAAACACCCCCACTGCAGAAAATTTGTAAAGCACACACCTTCAAATCTAGACTTCAGTTTCAGTTAAACATAATTTTACACCACAGATATATGACGAAAGACTGCAGATAAATTTAGACATCCTTGAACCAACTCCCGATTCCACCAAATCACCTTCTCCACTCTGCTTGGGTTACTTTTGCTGCAAATATGAAACAATTAGCACTAACTGAGAAGAAGAAAAACAGCATGATGCTTTGATTATATAGTTAAACTGTAAATTTAAAAATAAAAAATAAAACATGTGGATGGCAAATGATCTTTGGATTTACACTATAGTTATATGAATAGGTGCTATACTGCAAGTAAAAGAAGAGATGATTATAAAGAGAGCCAAGATTTCATACCATTTCCTTCTCTGGATGACAAATGATTTTTGTCACCCTTATTTTTGCCACTGGCATGGACAACTCTCTGTGTCCTTGGTGACCGTGAGCTGATTTTACTATTGGTCGATGAAGGCAGTGACTGACGCCGGGTACTGCTATTTTTCTCAGCACTGTCTTGGCTAGATCTTGGGGAGCCTTGTAGTCTTAGCTTAGCCTTCGCAGATTCAGTTGCAGCCATATAGCTTGGCAGCGACGGACTGCTCTGCAGCCCATTCTCTGCATGTTCTTGCTTTGTCAGAACCTCAGCTTTCCTGCTAGATTTATTATTCTCATTGTTTGTTAAATCCTCCTTGGGTTCAAAATTACCATTTGTTATGGGAATAGTCTCATCTTTACCGCCACTCTCCATCCAAGGTTTAGACTCATCTGCAGCTAGATCACCAGGTGGTACACCTGACATCTCATTCATTTCCACTAGGTCAGGAGTTTCTACATCAGGTAGTTTGGATGTTGTCCAAGTTATCTCTTTCTTCATCTTCTCACCTGAATTGCTCGAGCTCTGTTCCAAACCTTCATGACATACAGAGCTTGTTGGCAACTTTTCCAAACTGTGATTTGGTTTTTCGGTTTCAATTTCGGACTGGACAGATGGAGAATTTTCTACTAGAGGATTATGAACCTTTCTCAGGCTACGCTTAACCTTTTCAAGTTCACTTTGTGGATTTTCGTGCACTGGATCTGCTGGATGGTTTGAAACTTTCTTCAGACTACGTTTGGATCTCTCAAATTCGGGGGTTGAGTGCACTGAGATACTGTCTGCATTGGCAGCAGGGTTCCTGCGAACACTTCGTTTTGGTCGGCCTGTTTCAGCTTCAAGGGTTTGAGCACTAACATGCTTCTTCTGAGATTTTGAGTCTGACAATTTCTTTGGTTGGGGAGCTGGCTTCCAGATGTGAAATGCTGACCAGCGTTCTAACCAGTTTGAGACTGAATTTGGTTCCACAGAATCATATTGCAGGTGCAAAGACAACACAGTAGGTGATGAAGCAAGAAGCTAAAGCAAAAAACGAACAGTCACTTACCACATACAAAAATAAACCAAGAAGGTTGTAGATCAAAAAGAAAAATTGCAACTACATCCTGCCGTATTTGCCAGCAGATTATTATTTAAATTGGAGGCCTCTGGCAAAATACAGTGGGTGCCATATTCAAATTAGAACTTAATGCCTTTGATACCACAGGCTCTGCCATGCACATTTGTCGTAAATAATATGACATATGAACATAAAGCTCAATACATTAAAGGGAAAATCATAACCACACAAATGAGCATGATAATGCTGAGAATACCTTAGAGATAAAAGCACTTCCTGACAGCTTTGATATTCGTGTAGACAAATTAAGTTCTACAGGATCCACAGGCTTGCCCTGCTTAAGGTCAGAGCAGTTAAGAGAAAAATGAAACTAATTACAAGTGAGGCATGTAGAAATTCAGGCAGTTTGGTAATGTCTGGAATGTATAAATAACCTATCCATATATTTTTAGATGAAAGTTGTCTACATAAAGTGACACAGGTATCCTAAATGAATGGAATGGATGAAAAGTAAGAAGGTATATATTTGATTTGTACAAGTACACAGTCGCTGCAAGCACAACAATTCAATGCTTAACCATCAGAAAGGTTCACTCTGACACCAATGCACCCCCCGGAGCTTTAGGTGGAAGTTCATGACATGCTTTATTCCACATTGTTCACGGAATCAAAGCAAGACAAGTAACCAAGCCTCTCCATGCAAGACCTTTACTATTGGACAATAAATGACAGAATTTCCATATACGACAGTATGTATTAACAGTGAGATCAGTGGAATGTATTTAAAAGATGAATCTTCAAGGAAAGAATCTGTTCTTTAAAATAAATAAATCAAAAGATGAGCAGTTAAATCACTATTAGATGAGCTCTCAAGAAATTACCAAATCCTTCAATGGAGTGCAAGTTTTCGCCACTTCAAGTCCAATATCAGCATGTCTGACCTTTCTACCACGAACAAGTGCCTGTAGCTTGACAAGCCCCAGCATAGCGCCTAGAGTAGCAACTGCTTGTCTTCTTACTAAATGTCCACGAATAAGAGCCTGCAGCCTTATTATGCCTTTAAGGGCCCGAAATGCTCGCCGTGCCTTCACATCAAAAGTTAGTATTAGTGTGAGGTATCAAAAATACAATATAAGTATATAACTATGGAGAAAGAAAGGATTGAAAACAGTATAAAATATATTTTTTCAATAGTGTGTTCAGTTGATGAAGACAGAATCACATCCAGGAATGTGACGTGTATCCCAGAAGTCATCCACAAAAGAGAAGATTACCAAGTAACCTCTGAAAACGGCCTGAGCTTTCATTGCTGCTTTCTCTTGCCTAATTTTCTCAGGATCATATGGCGCATCTTGGAGTGTGAGATTCTGAGAATCTGTAACTTGTCTACCTTGCAATGATATGTCAACAGATTCTTTGTCTTCTATTAACCTTCTTTCATCTCTATGAATGGTATTGGGGGTTGGATGTGAATCCAAGGGAGGATCCAGAGCAGCATCAGCTTCAGATGCCTTGACAGCAACTAAAGTCTCCTTTTCATTCACAACTTTCTGCAAAAGAATCAAATGGTCAAGTAAAAAGATGATGATGCCGGCATATATATATATATATATATATATATATATATATATTCAATAATTCAACATACCTGCAAGAAAGTCAATGTCTAATATGATAATATAAATAGTTTATCAAACCAATAGCTTCAAAGCCGACAAACATATGCAATATTGTGCATAAGATAGAGGCTGGGTCACAAAATCTAATGGTTATTCTAAAAGTCTATGATTTAAGTTAAAACTTATTGTATCTTACGACCATAATACTGCATGTTTGGTTAAGGTCACATCAAAATTAGAATGTTCAGAATTCAGGAGGAATACAAACTTCCTGCCATCAAAGTATAGTACTGTCGATCTGTAATTTTGGCACCAAAAATTCCATGCCAATAAGAGGACAACACCACGATTTTCCACTGAAGTATATATAATATAGAACAACATCTAAAAATCTATGAAAAATTATTTACAGATTAGTCTTACCTCCCTCCCTTTGAAAGCATTAGACTTAGATGACTTCTTGCCAAAGAGTACAGTCTTGATCCATTTTGCTGGTGACTTTCCCATAGCTGGAAAACCAGAGGTTGTAATTGCACAAAGCTGATTCCCAGCATTGCATGAGATAGCAGTTTGTATAATATATAAACATCAGGAACTTTTTTTTTTTAAAAAAAAAAAGAAATTGTAAGACCATAATGATACCATGCAGTACAGGGAAACAAAATTTGACTTAAGAATACCTGGACCATTTACAAACGCAGCATTTTTTATTCTTTCTAAACTTAAAAGGATGCACTGGAATCATTTTGTTCACGTAATATTTCCTAGGCAACAAGAACTATTTCGACCACTACGCAATTACATAATCTGACATAAGGCCTAGAGTACCTTTCTTCTGAATACTAACTATTTGCTTCAGTGCGGCAACGTTGCTGGACTTGTTCAAGACATTTTGTAAAACAAAGTGATCTAATCGATTCCAAAACAAAATCTTAGCGAACAACAAATGAGAAATGGAAGGGAAAGAAAATCTCATAATTCCAGCAGTAATTGGATATCTTAGAAGGCTAACTTCGTGATCTGGAACAAACAAGAGAAGCAGCAGATGCTACAGGAGAAACAACAGCAAATAATGAATTAAAGCACAAAATCATCACGTACCAATTGGATTTACACTAGATCTGAAATTTACCTAACAAATGTGACTCCTCTGTCCTCCAAATCTACCATTCCTGTGCTCAAAAATCAAATTATCAGAAACATGAACAGAAATTCCCACAAATACAAACATTGAAAAAAAAATATACATTAAGCGGTTCAAGTTTCAGAAGAAGAGATCCAAATGGATTTATATAGCGGAAGCAAAGAAAATGTACCATGAGTGAGTGCGTGAGCGAGACAGTGAGCTTGCAAATCAAGGAAATGTGAAATAAAGTTTCTTCGATTTTTTTCTGCTTTGCTTTGCTTTGCTTGCTATGCGTACTGTACACTGATGGAGCAAAAAATTGCCTGAATTTGAAAATTTTAGTTAAAATATAGAGTTTCGTTCTCCTGTATAAGGGTTCATGGTAAAAAGATGCCAGGAATTATTATCTGCCATTGCATTGACATACTCTGTTGATATGTTTATTCTTGCGATGGCTGATCGATTAAAAAGAATAATTTTCATGCGGACGAGCGCATGGAATAAAAGCTGTTGAGTTAAGAGGGTGGTGTCGGGTGTCCCATTGGCAGTTACTTCGAGTACAAGTGTCCCGGTTCTTTATTTTAAGCTGACGCATATTGAACTTACACTTATACCCTCTTACCAGAATTCGAACGGCAACGTGCGAGTATGGAGCGTGGGGAACCGTCACCGTTGATTTTTGGCGGTAATGTCACGGACAACGGTTATGTTAGCGCGTGGAATTTGAGGATTTTTTTTGGTAGTGAGTAAGCGATGCGGTGGAGCGACTACTGCTGTCAGACGAAACAAGAGTAAAAGGACCGCTGTCAAACTTCCTCACGGGTTCGATCGAACCCCGTTATCGTGATCATCGTCGAGGGGTCATCTGCCTTAGTGCCATTATCCCCTTTGAAAATAGCTCAAAAAAAACAGGAATAAAAGAATCGATTTATAAATATCATTACTAGTTTGAGGTATTACTGTGGTAGGGAATCATTAATGTCGAGTTTCTAAACTTCGTCTAATGATTTTAAAGCGATATAAGTAGATGAAAATGATGTAAACTTTTCTGATTAAACAACTATCCATATTAAATGTCATTGATGGATTGAATGTACGAGCACCCCACCAATCAAATTCTAAGAAGATGGTGGTAAATGAATTATAAGAGCCAATGATTTTTAAGTTTATAAGAGTGAGATAAATTTTTCACCTAACCTATAGTTGCTTATTATTATTTAATTATGATATTATCCCCAATAAAATAGTAGGCAATTAAATGTTAAAGAAAAAAATTGAGTGTATGTTTAACACTTGAAATAAAGAATATGATTTTATATTGATATTGTTTATTAATTATAAATAAAAAAATGAAAATAGATTTAAGGTGGGACTCATAAATTTGATAATGAGGGATTGGAATCTCATTTATATAAGCAGGTAAAAGTAAAAATGGAGGAATGTGAATTGAAATGAGAATATAGATGAATTGATATTTATCTTTAAAAAAAATTAAAAATTTCTTTTTAAAACTCAATTAAATAATAATATAATTGAAATAATTATACTATTACTACTATAATTGTAATTATAGTAATTATTACTATAATAATAGTTAATATTATAATAATCATCATTATTTTATTATATTATTATAATAATAGTTGTAAAAATAATAATGCTAGTAATATTTATAGTAAAAATATTTAACTTTTTATTTCATTAATGAACAAATACACAATTGTAAGTAAGAACATTTTAGTAATTTATAACAATCAATTCTAATTATTAGATGAAATAATTATATTAATGGAAATATAACTTATTTCAATTTAGATTCATGTGGCTCTTATAAATAATTTTATTTTAATTCGTATTTCTTATTTCTATCGTGGTTAAATATAATTTCAACCCATTCTAATTTTGAAGAAGTAAACGCGCCATTAATATATAATTTTTTATAATACGGTGGTTTTCAATTTTCATTACTTCTCTCATGATGAAGAGAGTTAGAATTCATCATGGACATCACTCGTCATGGATGTTCGGTACCCTTTTATCACGTGGGAGCAAGGGTTGGACTCTTCTTGTGAAAATGAGTTAGAATTTTTACTAATTGCACGAGCGCACGTAATCCGGGTGCGATTAGTACTCCATAGACTTTGACGGTTTAACCTAAAAGTTGGTTGGACACCTAATTCGTAAGGTAATATTTGGGGGGAAAAAAAGAAGAAGCTTGTGTCATAATTCAATCATTTGAGTGACTCGATTTGAAGCCCACTGGTACTCATCCCCTACATATAATCAGCGCTTTAGTTCATGTCTCACGGGGCTCATTTCTTTAAATAAGAATAGATTTCTCCCATTCCCAACGTTTTGCTCAGTGGAGATCCGAACTAAATACCAAAGTATCTATATCGAGAGTCCTAGTAGATTTTAAAGATTATACATATCTGTAGATCGTATCATCGTAACAAATTAAGAAGAAAAAGCTCAACCGTTCGAAGGATTAAGCCCAAAACAGCTAATCTCATTCGGGCCAATTCTAGCATCGCACTCAGTGGCCCACGTGCTAGTGCAACAGGATGCGTGATTGTGCTCACCGAAGGGCCCAAGCAGCGACTGAAAGACCAAACTGATGCCACCAGTCAGCCCCATCTTAACCGTAAAGCAGTTTCAACGGTTTAGGATTTGAAATTCGAAATTCAAATTAACGAGCGTTTAAAGGTCATAAGTAGGCCCCATAAAGCGCTACTCGTTCAAAGATCTATTCAATTATGGCACTAACTGGAAAAACTAATCCCACCGTCCAAAACCGCGTCTGACACTGGAAAATAAGATAATAACCGGTACATTCATTACACGTCAACGATCTGATGACGTGTCATCATAGGTGAGAGAGTACACCATCCCACCGCGACGAGGGAAAGTAAGGTGAATGCTGTGAAATAAAGAATATTTGAGTTTGGCCAAGGATGAGACGGTTCCTAAAGTTTCCCGCTCGGATGACAAACGGCAAAAGAACAGCAGTAACAGTAACATTGCATTTTTCATTTCTAGGTTTTTAATTATAAACGGGTGAATAGTAGGCCTTTCTCCTTATAAATCCTCTCTGTCGCCAGTTCTCCAGTTGTCTTCAAAACGATCACAGCCTTTAAGAGAAAGCTAAAAACAAGCTATTATTTAAGTAAAGTAAATCCATGGCAGAGTCCACAAGAGAGGAACCTGCAGCAATTAGCGGTATTGATTATTAAACTTGAAATTTGATATTCTATTATTATATACAATTTTTTGTGTTCTTTTCAAATTTTGTTTTGTTTTATCGGAATGTTACAGCAAATTCAACGAAATCAAAGCTACGGTATCCACTGCGATCGGCTACTAAATCGAAGGAAGAGAAGCCGCCAGTGGTTGATCCCCCAAATTCTTCTGCATCTAGAAGGTCTTTTTCTGCTTGCCTACTTCTTAAGTCTTTAGTTTTGCACATTTGGCGTTGTTTAGCAGTTGCTGCTTTAGAAAATTGGATCAGAGACTAGCAGATAAACAATTGATGATTTGATCCGGTAAATTGGTTAGAGCATTTGTTACGTTGTTACTGTGAAAAATCAATCAACGGTATTGATAATGTACCAGCTCCGAGGCACACATTTTTTTTTTTTTAAAATAAGAAATCACGCTTAGTTTTGTGGAATTTAATTAATTTATCAAGAAGTATTCAAAATATAGGAGAATATAGAAGTCAGTGACATTTTCAGATGAAAATAAAAAGAAATTTGTGCTTGAACTATATATTTTACAATTGCGAAGATTTAGGTTAAAATTTGTAATATACTCGAAATATTCTCTTGGATTGTATGGACATTTGGGTTGCATTCAACACAAAAATCTATCAATTAATTATGCGTCACTTTCCAAGGGAAAAGCAATACTCTGTTTAAGAGGAAATACACAATAGCCTATGTGCTCGTGTTGCTTAAATTTGGAAAATATGCTAGTTTCTCTGAGTAGGATTTGATTTCATGCAAAGCATAAGAAATTTTTGTTGAATAATTTACCCCTTCTGGATTATGATGCAGTTGTTTATATTTTATAATACTTAGAAGTAACGATTGAAATACGGACAGGTGTAAGGGTCGGTAACAGTAGTGCCATGAACTCCTATAGCTATATATTCAAGTAAAATGCTTTATGAATCAAATCACAAACCACACTTTTCACTTTTTCTCTCGCATACTATGTTATTTCTTGAGGAAAAATGCATTTGACTCATTAGTACATTCTGGGTGTCTTCTTTGTTTGTTTTTCAGGGGAAGATCAACATCAACTGTAAGTAAAAGTGTCAGTGTTCTCGATCTCTCCAAAGAAAAATCTGCTAAGCCACCTAGAAGGCTTTCTATACCTGCCAAGTCGACAGTCAATTCAGCTCCAAAATCAGCTGGCAACATCACTCCAATTTCTGAGACTAGAGCTAAGAGATTGTCTAATACTCAACGGAAAAGTGAAACACCTCGCTCTGATATTTCCATAGCTTCTAGCCGAAAGAAGTTCAATGTTCTGTCCTCAGCATCATATTGGCTGAATCAAATCAAGTACTCTGAATCTGCTTCTAAGCACTCAATTTCGCTTGGTTTTTTCAAACTTGCTTTGGAAGCAGGGTGCGAGGTATGCAAATTTTAATACATCATCTCTTTGTTAGTAAGTGCATTTTCTCTGCACATGTTTGAATTTTATTCTTGTATTTGCTGTGATAAGAATTCTATTTTGTTATATTTAACACGTCCTTATTGCTGCACTGATATGTTTTTAGCCTATTGCTTGCTTGTATGTATCATAGAATAGATGATATTGAATATTTTTCCTTTATCCTGCTTATGAATAATGACAAGTCCAGCCTCAGAAAATGCGGGAGGAACTCAAATCCTATGCTCGTCGTCATAATCTAAGTGAGCTTGGAGAAGCTGTTAAAGACTTGTTTGAAAGGTACAATATATCAGAAACTTTGGAGCAGTTGCAGGTCTCAGAAACATGCTCTCAGGTGCCTGAAGAGGGGAGTCGCTCATCTGACGATGAGGTTCATAGCTCATCTTCAACAGTGGGAATTAGGAAACTGAAACCCAAGTCCTTGAACACTGATTCCGCTCAAGTTTCCCCGGTTGCAGAATCAGTTAAGAAGGAGGTTTCTTTGAAGAACAACCCTGCACCACCAAGGACAAGGGCATCTTTGAATAAGAATTCTGCAAATTCAAGATCTGTGTCAGACATTGGGAAGCCTAAGATACAGAAGAAACCCCAGAAACCAACCAAACAAGAGACCAATAAGGAAAAGGACAGGACTAAGCAAGGAAAGAAATTGGCCAGTGCGGAAGGCAAGTATTAGTTATTTCTTTTGCGATATTTGTAACTGGTACTTGGTGGTCTAAGACTTTGAAGATTGTTTTTATTAACAGGTCCAGTTAGTCCACCAGCAAGTGATCAAGTTGAAGAGAACAAAGAGAATATGGTAAAGCACATACTTCGCTCAAGATAGTTTAAATTTTGCTATGGATTACTTTCTTCCCAAAGGAAATAAACTAGATCTCCTTATATGGTTTTCATTCCCACTTGTGCCGTAGGATTCTTACTCAATGGAAGAGATCTGTGCTTGACTGAAGTGAATCTGCAGGCAGATGTACTGATCCAGAAATGTCTAAGCAGATTATTTTCATCCACCTTTAGCGTTTCTTCGGTGTTTGGTTGTTAGTTTTCTTGTGTAGATTGTATAGAAATTGTTGTCCGGTCTGATGTGATAAGAGATTTTTTCTATTGGTTTTTGATTGTTTAAACTGAGATTGTGTTTAGCATGTCACAATTATTGGCGATATATTTGTATTGAATCATATTTGATCTTCCTCCGATACTGGTAACTATTGATTGATAAATTTGATTTTTGATATCTGATTTCTCTTTTATTTTTGAATAGGTTAAAAAAAGAACGTGTCAATTGCGTTTCAAATCTGACATGTCAAGTCCGTATGCTAACAAATTAACCACCCCCCCCCCCCCCCAACAAAAAAAAAAGGGGCGTTCACACGACACTCTAGATCCAAAATACGTACGAAAATCTTTGTCGACTTGAGAGGGTTGATTTTGGCCACCGCCGAAGTTTAGAGCCAAACGCATCACTTTGGATTTAGGTTAGTCTGGAACTGCAAGAGTTCTGAATTAGTACAGCTATCAATGACTGGAGCCGTATTAGATTAGACTTCTTACTATTTAAGGGGCAAAAATGTCAATATATTATTTATCCAGCTCCCAGCTGGAATCAACTGTTACGTGATATTTTGATGATCCATTTTTAATTGCCTAGTCCACGAGTTGTTTATCCTTTGATCGAGTCATAACAGCAGGGAAGACGAGACGTGTTAACCGCAAACTGAGAATTGTGATGAGTATGAACATCTGAAATTCAACGACCAACACAACACTGCTTTCATGTCTGAAAACTAGCATACGACAAACCCTAAAAGAGAATAGTTTACTTGAGCTCCATTGCTAAGAGAGGTGACAATTTCTTTGCTGAAAAATGAAACATGGGAAATCACATAAATTCATCACAAATTGATACATAAAATTCCATCGTACGCAATCTCAAAGGCACACAGTACTGAGAGTAGTACTATATTATAGTATGGATTAAATAGCTCTTAACATTCATATTTGGGAGGGTGGCAAGACAACTCTGCTTGGTTTTTAATGAGGCAGGGAATGAGAATGGAGTTAATCTGCCGTCCAGCTCTGTTCCACTATTTCCCTAACCCTCCTGTTGTATTCACGCTTGTTCTCACTAAACATCCGAGCAGCTTCTGAATTTGCAGGAGAATTTGGGTTGGGATCACAGAGCAATGACTGCAATGAGCAAATACCAGTCAAATCATTAGATCAAATGAATTGCCCAATTAGGATATCGCAAAAGCTTAATATCTTTTGGTGACTTGGTGATGGTTCTGTGAGCAGTTCTATGTAAAACTGGTTGAAAGCACTACTAAACAGTTCTTGACAGTTTTGGTAAACTCAATTCATTTATCAGGATCAGAATGTAAAATCTGGGAAACCAAGAGTGCATAAAACAGATGCGGTTTATTAAAAAAAAAAAAAAAACCGCCCACAGAGAGAAGCAAAATAATTCACAAACCTGAATAGATGTGAGTATAGCTGCCACATCATATATAGGACTCCATTGATTTTGCAAAATATCCAGACAAATACTTCCATCAGCATATACTGACCATATATAGATTACTTTAGTACAGCAATATTTAGTGGATGCAATAACTGAGGGCAAGAAGTTAACATGTTTACTTACTATTTGGATGAAACATCCTAGAAACAAATCGCACAGTTGGCGGTTTGTTCGGATAATCCTCTGTAAACTGAAGGGTCAACTTGAACGTACCTATAGAATTCAAAATAAAAAATCTGTCATGTGAAATATGGTTATGATATGCCAGGATAAACACTTGTTTCATATCTAGCAGACAATCAATATTGAATATTGTCATGGACTTGGCCTAAAGGATCAGCATTTGAAGCTTTCTTACTAACCTTCAAGGAGGAACACCACCTAAGCACTAATGACAGCAAAATATCATTCCTCCCATTCTTAAATTTCTACCACCCAAAATTGGAAAGGGCTAGCAGGATTAACTTTCTTTCATTCTTCCTACACCTTAGGCTAATCCACTTTTTGTCGACAATAACCTAAAGACAAGTTCAGCATAGCATTCTACTGATAAAAACTATATAGTGGAGTCATGGGGTAAATCAGCTTACTTAAAGTTCTCTTACTTCTGACTACAAGATGGACTTTCAATTCCATGTGACAGGTTCATTCTGCAAGTCAATTCATGTAACCATGCAATCAACCCTACCAATTAACTTTTAGTTTCAACTATGCAAGGAAATGAATAGAATTTCAGGAGAAAACAACTTTTTGCTTCATTCTCTATAACCATCTAAATTAACTTGAGAGTAAACAAAAGATTAAACAAAGTTACAGTAAACATAAAGTCATTGATCATTTCAAAGAATATGGACAGCACAATATGAAGCACCCCTGGAATATAACTTGAGAGCTCATGGAACGTAAAATGTAGTAAAAAATTCACTGCATTCCTTTACTAAAAGCGTCAGAAGCAGGATGACTCACCTCCATCCCATGGAGTATCGTCAGGACTGCAATCCAAATCAGAAAAGAAACCAGAAGCAACTTATTGATGTACAGAAATAAAATAAATAACATCAGCAAACGCAAATGGAGACTGTCAACACATTTTGTTCTAAACTTACCCAAATATCACAGCATTCCAGAGCATAATATTGTTGTCTTGGGGAGCCCCACTGATGCCCGCAGGCGGGTCTTGCTGTAGCCTTTTAAAATCTCTCATCAGCCTCTTCCTTGCAGGTGTCGACATCGTCACCACCTACAAAATTCAGACATTGAATCAAAAGAAAAATCCAAGCCGTCGTCCTATATTATTCTTTCACACTAACCAAACATATCATCTCGAATTCAGTTCATGCATATCTCTTTGGATCATAAAGACATAAACACCAAACACACTAAAGACAAAAACCCGTTAAGTATCAAAGGTCATATCATTTAGCACAATTAAACAAAGGTTAGAAAGTTACTATTGCACTATTTACAATATTTTTCTTTCTTTTTTCAATTCTCAATCCGTTTTAAGCTACTCAAACCATAATTTGTTTCTTTCTTTATTTCTTTCACCCTTCATTTACGCATATATTGCAGAATCACTAAATGGGTGCAAGAAATTCTCAGTCCACATCTGACTTAGAGATCCCCACGAATCAAAAAGTCCATAAAAGTATATTTTTGACTGCCTCAACAAGCAAAAATTAGATCTTTCCTTTGCCGTAACCGATCTAATATAACCAGAACTAAAAAAATAAATAAACTCCACAAAACTGACAGAAACTAAAACAAAGAGCCTAACCTGAAAGGAGACGGTATGAGAAACTGGGAAACAAGAGTGAAAGCTAAGCGGCTTCGAGTTTCAGATTTGGAATTGATTGAATTTATACAAAGAGAGAAGAGAAAAAAAAGAAAAAAGTCGATTAAAACGGAGAGTAGGAGTGGAGAAGAAAAAAAGAAGAAAGAATCTGCAGACAGCGAAGAAGAAAGCAGAATTCTTTTTTACGTGAATTGTTGGGATATGGTTGGCTTGTTGCGTGTGTTGAGTTGAGCCCTGTCCCCACTCTGTTTTATGTTTATTACTGCGCTTGTTTCTGTGCTTATCACTTCCACAGTTCCACTTCACACTCTTTATTCTTTTCTAAGTTGAATAATCCCACAATATTATATCACAGTACTAGTGTCACGTGTTAATTACTCCATTATCATATCGAATTTTTAAAAAGTGGGGCCTGAGTACTCATATTTTATGCAACAAAACAAAAGAATTGTGGCCCTAAGTTGGGTGGTGTGTCAATATGTGATTGGCGGTTGTGTTACCGTACGACAATATTATAGCGATCATACTGTATGAAGAGGATAATTTACTCAGACTAGACTATAGGGTTAAATATTAGGTATTGTCATTGAGTTGAGTAGGTGGCGATGGACTTGGAGGTAAATGCATCATCTGTCACTTTATCTTATTCTTTCTTATCCTTTTTTGGCCCATAAATGTGTGTGATGATCGAGCGAAAAATAAAATAAAATAAAGAATTCATCTACCAAATAACGGTTAGAAAACGTAAATTTGGATAAAAAATTTTTAAAAGAGAAGCAAAAGGGTTAGGCCTGGGTCTTTTACTTATTTTTTAATTTTTGTAAGTTTGAATTGAGTTGGTAATTAATAAATTATTATAATCTAAGAAAATAAATATTTTAAAATAAAATAATAATATAAAGGGAAAACAGTTGGAGATGCAGGGGATCGAACCCTGTACCTCTCGCATGCAAAGCGAGCGCTCTACCATTTGAGCTACATCCCCATTGAGATTTCGTACCTAAACTCTTGTTAAGTGTATAAGTCACCGCGTGTATGAGCCCCCCAACCCACCCTCACGTATATGACTAGTTCCAACCTAAGTCCATTACCATCATATATAGGAAACCCCACCGGCCTGGGCGCTGCCATTGTTCCTTTTAGCTGCTATTTAACCGTATTTAAAGGAGAAAATGCTTTCATTGTTTGTACCTTAATTTCTTTACAATTTTATGAGAGTAAATATATCAAGAATTCAATAGACGAGGGAAATAAACACTGCGAGCGCCCAGAATTATTTTCATTGCACAGTTGGTGAGATCATATTTATTAAATATGGAAAAGATATGCAAGAGGGGGCCGGGATAAGCTCAGTGTTTCGTAATCCAAAGATCAGGGTCGGTATTTCTTCTTCCATGCATTAGTTTTTCAAGACCCCAAAAAAAAAAAAAAAATAAGAATGTTATCGCATATACATAACTAGGTAAAGCTTGATTTACTGTCAAACGGTACTCTTCTGGTTTTATTTGCCCTTACTGATTCTGAAGACAAGGTGGCTCGGGTGTATCACGTATGGCTAGCCCCCGCTGATCATGTACTTTGCTTTGATCATCTCTTAATTTTCAATTTTTAACTTGATTCCATCGATAATCTCTTAATCTTCGATTTGATTTTCATTTGTTTCCTGTACTTGTATATCTTATCAATCATTCGATTGGAGCATCCGTATTTTCATCAAGATTAAAAATCATAGATTTAGTCGTTTCGAACCACTCCAACGAAGCATTCATCTAGCATTTAAGAATCAACGATACAAATCGTATATTTCTTTGAGAAATTATCAGAACATTTAGTATTTTACCATGACAATATCCTAAGAAGAAAGATTTTGCAAATATTATAGTAATAGAATAATAGACATCATTATTTCTTATAATTATTAGATGTTCTACAATTCTTAAAGTAATCAAGCAATAATAATAACCCTATTGTCAATGATCCATAGGAGCTCCATAACTCCATTCTCATTAATATCGATATCATAACGTAAGTCAGTTTAAAATCAAGCATTCATATGCAACATTTAAGAGTCAACAAGGATTACATTTATTTGACAACTATCATAACAACTTTATTATTGTCAAAGAGGTTGGAGACCTACAACAAGATTTCGTAATAATAATAATCACAAGAACATAAATACAATTCACGTCCCTGTTCCCACGTATGACGTATCGAACGAATATATTAACACATCGTCGACCAAATGATATCAGACAAAAAGATGGGATAATAAAACAAACAGCGGAACAAAAAAAAAAAAAAACGTATTTGACTTTCCTAGCTAGTTTGCATGCTGCCACCCTCTGCATGGCCAAATTTCTTTGTCATACATCGTAACTGGTAAAAACACAAATTAAAATTATTTCAAAAAATCAACACTAATTGTAACAGCGTGTTCAAAATTAACCTTCAATCAGTGTGCTCTCTATCGTCAGCAGGAGATGCAGAAGCACTCTTAGAAGTTGAAAACGGCAAAGAATTAGGCGGCAGAAAAATCAAACTTCCTGGCTGGTGATGAGAACTTGCCGAAGATGATTTGTTCAAGTAGCTTGTTGCGCAACCACCGCCTTTCACTGTTTCTAGAAATTGCTCACCCCACTTGAGTTTCTGCCCCAAATTATCTCCGTTGACCTGATTATTATTTACACCACTACCGTTGCCATTTCCAATGATTGATTTAAGAGCAGCAGCTAAAGCAGATTGGAAACTTGGATCCGCTGTTATTGCTTTGGTAGCAGCTGCTATTGTATCCGCAGGTAAAGACTGCTGAGGAGAAAGATTAGGGTTAGGGTTATTTTTTTGCATGAAGGATTGAAAGATATTATCTGCTGGCTGCCTGCTTCCTATGTTTAAAGATCCAGTTTGATTGCTTTTGATGTAGGGTTGAGTGCAACTGCCGTAGCTAAGTAGCCCATTATTACCCCATGTCATCAATGGACTTGATTCTGTGGAACTGAAGTTGAGATTTGTGGGAGAGTATCTTGGAGCTTGGGGATAATTTGAAGTAAACCTACTGAACTGAGACGACGAAGAAGAAGAGGGTGTTGTGAGATCAAGAGTGATTGTTGGGTGCAAAGGTGAAGCTGATAATGATGAAGAGGAGTTGGGTGCAAAGATTTGCTTTGACTTATCAGATAGGTAAAAGTTGAGTCCATGCATATGGAAATTATTGGGTGCTGTGATTGTGGCGGTGCAACCAGGGCGAGAGCTTGATGATGATGATGTTGAGCCGGACAAAAGCATCGAAGCAGCAGCAGAAGTGGTGGAAGCCATTGCTGTGGCCGAGATGGGAAGTGGGTGGTTGTGGGTTCCTTCATAGGTTGTGATTAAGATGGACATGTCCTCAGCACATCTTTGGACCTGAAATTAATTAATTACCAAACAAAAGTCTATTAAAGATAAAACGAGGAAGGACTAGTACTGATGGATCTGATTAATTTATTGGGTAAATTATATGTTACAAGTATTACAAGTAATTCACATAAACTTGGCAACATACATATATATTTATATACCTGTTTTCGTACAGGGCATGAAGGTGCAACAGTGCAGCGATAGTAAGCGCGGGGACAGGGGTTTCCTTTGGCAATCTTTTGTCCATATTTCCTCCACTGGCAACCATCATTCATCTGCAGATCAAAAAAATGTTTTCTATATCAGTCCAATTTTAATGAATTTTGTACAACAATGCATCAAGCAATAACAAAATTAATACATAATTATTATGTGTTATAAATAAGTTAGATGGATGCATCAATATTAATCTCTTACCGTTGGAGTATCACATCTAGCCCTCACAGAAACCCTAGCTTTCTTGACATGACTTTGTTGCAACATTTCATCATCTCCACTTCTCATTGTCTTATTAAGACCTTTACTAGGTGGCCATGTCTCTCCAGCTTCCTCCTTTGGTTCTTCAAGACTGTGTGCGGGGCTCGGATTAGACAGAGATTCGTTTGCGTCTGATTTATTAGACGCTTCAAATTTGCAGTCTAGTGCAAGAGACAAGCCTTCTTCAAATTGCTCGTCCTCTTTAACCAGAGAAGAGATCTTCTTCTTTTCATCCTTTTTTGAATCACTTGGAAATCTTCCAAGGCTAAGAGATACAAGCTCAACTTCTTCCTTGTCGTGGTCATGATGATTAGATGTCTCTGTTGATTTCTTTGCTTCTTGCTGAACAATGTTAACAAACTGCGTTTGAAGGGTCTGGTAATCCTTCATAATGCGATTTAGATGCATCTTCAGTCTTTGATTTTCTTGTCTAACCTCACCCATTTCGGCTCTGGCAGTTTCAAGCTGATCATCCTAGCATCACAATAGTAAGAAACCAAATTCAATAATAGTTTTAAAGGAACAAAATTATACTTGTGTGCGTTTCAAAGACCAAATTCTTCACTCATAACCGTTTTGTATATTTTATTAAGACGCCATACATGTCCTCACTCTTCCTCGGCCAAGAGGTCATCATGAAAATAACTGATTGATTCGATCATGTATTATGTATACTGGGAGGGAACTAATTCGAGGCAATCACAAGATAAATTTGAGAGGTATAAAATAAATTTCTCAAACGATCGAGATGCTGAAGAACATTCGAATTTCTGCTGCAACCCCATGTTACATTAAATATGTCATTAGCAACTAACCTTCATACATGCTACTTAACAGATATGATCAAACTTGCTCTAACCTGCTCTTTTCGGCTTGAAGAAGATGGTTTTGAGTCCGGTTCCGAAGAGGATCCTTTTGCATTAGTTAATACCAGATGCTGCATCACGATAATGAAAATTAATTGTCAAAAATTAATGTTGAACATGTATCCAAGGATCGGTGATAAATGTATTCGTATAATATCCAGTAGATTCTGTAGCACATTACCTGTGGACCTAGTCATAATGAATTTGTGGTCTTAAACAGTCGACTTTAATTATATGGTTTATTAAGGTACAACGATTCGTCCATATTTCCTTATTGGTATCGGTTTTTCAACATGTCTTTTCTTATATTAAATGAAAAGATATGCAGATGTAGATTGATGCGCATACATGTGATCTTAATTACACAGGCTAGTATATTAGAAATATTTTTTCTGATAATTTTTCTTAAATATACAGTTCTTTTTAATTTTTCTGAAGGGAAAATAACTTTCCATAAACAACTGCTAAGTAATAAAAAGAAGAAAGCATGCACTCCAGAATTTCGAGATAAGAGGTTAATTAATTTTTACCGTGGACTTTAGTTCTAATTACATGTATATAATGAGGTATTATTGCAAATGCGAAAGACTCACAAATTGACAGCCCTGTGTTTTCTAAACAGAATTAAAGGTTAAACTACCAGCTTCCTGCAGCTTAAATGCTTTTGCTTAGCTAAAGATTGATTCGTATGAAAATTGCTTTCATTATATGCCCTCTTTTGTCTCCAATCTGAATTATTAAAAATTAATGATGCAAAGAAGCAACTGATAAACATGTTGTTAATTTTCAGAAACTTGTTTCCGGACTTGTAAAACCTTCAGACTAAATAAATTCTTTGGTTGCAACATGCATCACAACAATAATAATAGTAATAATATTCCGATACATGTAATAAAAGGATCTTAAGTGTACAAAGAGCTTTACCTCAGCAACAACCTCTTCTTTATGATCATCACCAACAGAATCAACTCCCTTCTCTTCGTCGGCTGCAGCACCTCTGGGGCCAGAAATTCTCAGAACATCGTCCATAGCTCTTTTCTCCTCCAGTAATTTTCTCTTCTTCAGTAAGCCATCTCAAATATAATAACTCTTCTTTTATAGAGGGAGCCTGCCCTGCTTGGCTGCTTGCAGCAGTATTTGACTCTTTTCTTGTTGAAGGGGGGGGAAAAAAAAGTTCAATGCACAAATCCACACAAAGTCAACACAAGCCCAATCCAATGGCATTAAACTAATACTGTTACAGCCCATGTATAATACATTTTCTTTTTCTAAAGAAGAATTCAACTTCAACTCTTTAGATAACATGTCAGAGATGAATAAAAAAAAAAAGATGAGAGAGAGACCTTCGAGCCGCAATGATCGGACCCTACGGCTCCTAATCCTAATAGTACCACCGTTGAAGTTTCTTGTGTGAAAAAGTCACATGGGGTTTTGGTATTGGTCAAAGTTTTTGCCATCTTTTCGTGTTCCCATGGGTGACCGGAGTTCTTGATTAGGGTTTTTAGTTTTTGGGATTCTTGGCAAGTGTTTATGTCAAACATGAGATCAAAGGATGGCTCTTCATTCGTCCGGGCATTTGACTTTATAAACGTAGCAGAAAAGACTGTTGATTAACTGTAAAACTAACCCTAGCTGGTCTCGATCTATGGTTTTTTCCTTTTTATTCCTTAACGTATATAGTAGTACAATAATTTTAAAAAATTGAGTCTTTGGAAATAGGTGCCATCCTCATTTTATCTTTTGTTGCTGTTTAAGCATGTTAAGATATGTGAGTATTTATTCACGTATAGTTTAGGTGTATTATTTTGTTATTTTTATTTTTATCAACCCTGTCATCAGTAGAATTCAAAAAATAAAAGATGAGTAAAGTATCTTTGATCATCTCAATAGAAAAGGAAGAATGGGTCTATCGAAAAGGTAAAATAAAATCTATTAATTGTTTATTAGACACTGGAAATTAGTTTTTTTTCCCCCCCCTGTGAGTCAAAGTCTGTTTAAATTTCAATTACCAGATCAAATTAAGAGCAAGATTCATACTGGCTGCAAGAGGTACGCGCTTACTTTGAATATGATGAAATTAATTTATAAATCGACTAATTAAATTTTGATTTCGATATTTTATTTTGTTATTATACATGAATGACACATTACATATCATATTATTTGCGATAAAATTTTGCGATACATTACCAAATCTATGAGTTTGGATTTTTTAAAGCATTGCATTGTTATATTGAAGAACACGCCTTCTTGGCAATCCTGTTGTTATTTTATTAATTGTTTAATCATATAACATCGAAGAAAGGTCACTTTTTTGATAGTGAGACAGAAGAGAAGAATTCCTATCAATTGCAGAATCTGCTGTATCAAGATCGAAAGAAATACACGGCTCCATATATAAAACAGCGGAAATTTTGCACTCCACGTCATTTCAAATATTAATTCGATTCGATCCTCTTTCACTCTGCGATAATGGCTAATGAAGTTTCTTAGAAAAATGCAATTACGATTATTATAACCCTTTTGTCTGATGATATTCAAACTGCAATTACGCAACCCCATAAGCACAAAACTCGGCAACGGCAACTCGATGTATATTGCAATTTTGAGGAGGAAGGGGGAGAGAAAAACAAAAAAAAAAAAAAAGCATCGGCAACATTGGGATCAAGTCCGTTGACGTCTAATAATTGTCTCCGATCCATCTCCATTTCTGAGTCTTTTTCTTTTTATTGGAATCTGTAAATTAAGACTATTATCAGAAAATTGCCTCGATCAGCGGTAAGCGACTGAATCTTGGGGCTAAATATTCGGATTCACGTAACATGCGGGGTAATAGTAGTAGTAGTAGTAGTAAAATTTGCTGAATATTATATTGCTTGAGTTTTTGCTGAATGATCTCCCTGTAAGCACTTCTGTTTCGAATTACGAATTATACAATGCAAAGAGTTCTTCTTATAAGGATTAGTTATTAATTTTTCATCTCTCTAATATAAAGTACTTGAAAGGGAAAATGGTATGCTGCGATATTCAATTATTCCACGACAAAATAACTGCGGCTAGCTGCATCTGCATCTGCTGTCAGTAAATGGACATCCGAAAAATATCGCAGAAAAAATCAAATAGCTTTCCTTTTCCCTCACGGCTGGTCATCGCTAATTCAATGTGGATACAAATCACTTTGTGTATGTGTTAGTGCAGTGGCTATGAAATAAGAATTAATATTATGACAAAAATAATATATCTATTATAAATATTCATTATGCATGTGTTTATAAAATATTATATACGCACAGATGGAGCAGATGACGAACAAAAATGGCAAAAGACTCGGCCGGTCTCCTTGTACCCCGCTTTATGCATTGATGTGAAAAAGATATTGCATGTTTCAACGTTCTTTTTGTCAAATTTAAAGGCAAACGCCACTTGGTGTGTGTGTGTATCGAACATTTGACCTAGCTACTACATAACATATAACTTTTTTTTCCCCTCTTCTATTAAGGCTATAACACCCAAAGTCTTTTTCTATACATAATTGCATGATTACGTCAAAAATATTTTTGAGCAAGAGGCGACGTTGATACGCATGTATATAGTCAACTGCTGCTGAATTGGAATGAGTTTTATATATATACATGAGTATAATCGCATAATACGGGCATATATACTTTCTGCATACATAAAATAAATATATATACACTACTAATTAAGAGAAAGCTAAATATGCATTGTAATTTATTATGTCATTACTCCGTACTTTATTTTTTGCGATAATTTTATAAGCATTATATCTTAACCTAACTTGCCGATATATATATATATATTTTATGTGAACACCGTTTGCTTATTTAATTCTAAAACATGATGTAGCGAAATTCTGACTAATTAATAATTAAATTAGCCTGATAGAATTTGGTTTCCAAGCAGTCAGACAATTAAATTATGGAGCAACTGGAAAATTAATAAATATAAAAGCGTGGCAGTCATAATACGTTATATATCTTTACACACACACACACGCACACACGTCTGATGACGACGAACATCGGAGTAATCACGATTTAAATATGAGACTTACGCTGGGTTTTGCGTTAATAAGTAATTAAGATAATTTTGTGATTACTCTATTCATTGAAAGGTCAATGGTTCCAAACAAGCATTTGATTGAGCATTTATAAATCATAATCCGAATTTGGATTGCTGTCTTTCAGTGGATTTCAAGTTAGATTCTGTAAGGCATACTGGGTTACAAACAGACTTATAGCAACTTGTATATACGCAGCTTCTTGGTTTCTGATAAATGCCTAAACAAATTGAGAAAGCTGGAATGGGAATGCGAGCAACACCGTTTTCTTGTAAATGAAGCTAGGGTCTGTCGCAGAAGTTGCTTAATTTGGTTGGGGTTCCTAAAAAATGAACCAAAACTAAAAATATAAATCGAACCGTGTACACTCATTATTTATTTTAGGTGGAAACTCTATTCAATAACTATTCGTTTCAACTTTGTATACGTTCAATTATTTCTATACATCTGACTCCTCCCACCAACTTGCATGTTACTTGGTTGACATTTAAGTAACCAATTGCCAGCATAAAGATTAGTTAGTTTATTGATTAAATATATTTGCCCACATAGGGTAACACTTGCAATTTACTAACTAACCAGGCCACCCGAAAATTAATTAATTTTTTTTAAAAAAATTAATTTTGACTAGTTTCGTGAGAGCGTTTAGTTCTCGGTACTATATTATAATATCTGATTATGATTTGTAAAATAAATAACGAGAATTACTTTGATAAGTCTACCTGCAGCCCAAAATTAACCAAATACGAATTGCCAAGTTGTACTGAAAAGAAAATATGTACATGTTACCTTTTGATTTTCAACGCTGTTAATATTTAAATCCAAGGTCTTTCACCAAATAAAAATAAATGAAATAATGCATTTCAACGAGTGAGATCTTGCACACGACAGCAACAAATTTGTAAATGAAAGCGTGTTGATTCCTCTATCTTCCTTAATGTTCTTTTCTTGCATTTTTTTCCCCCAAAAAAATTTTTTTTTTCTTGAACAAGTCAATTTTCTAAATAGCTTCCCGCTGGATATTGTTTTGTTGGGTTAGAAAATAGAATGCTGGTCAGATTTACACAATTAGTACTCGGTGATGCAAGCTATCAAAATGTCAATCCGTTTTGTGGTCTTATTAAAAATGAAGAAGGATCACCCAAACTCTTGAATTGGAAGCTGTTGAATGGATATAATAGATTTCTGTTATTTTAAAAATAGAAACCCAGGCAGACGTCTATGATCATTTCAAAATTAGAAATTTAGATTTTTTTCCCCCCTTTTTTGTGAATTTTATCTATTTATTTGGATAAAAATCACGAAAATTAATATATTAAAAAAGATAGTGCTTTTATCTCCATTTAAGTAGTAGATGAAATTCACTTGCGGAAAGAGCCTGAATGTTAATTCGTAAAAGGGTAAAACTTAAAAAAGAATTTTTTCATGATGTACGGATACGGTCTAACCCGTCAATTGGGACAAATCTTAGGATTCTTAAGTGTATTTTCAAAAAGGAAAGATGCTTCGGTTAAAGGTCTTGGGCCACGGACGATTAGCTACGTAGTAAGCTATTGTGGACCTCTTCTTAATGGGCCCGAAGCCGAGACTAGACTGGTCTTCTACAATTTTGACAATAAAAAGTGAAAAATCGTAAACGTCTACTCCACTCCGCTTAATATTTAAAAAAAAAAAATGGCAGCGATGACACGTGACCATATTTTTGTCCATATCTGACTCTTAGGTCGGGCCTTCGTGGGACCCCACCACCGGGAGATTATTTTATTGCAGCCGCGTATCTTCCTAGCAATTGATATACTATTATGCGGCTAAGCAACATCATGGTTACATACCTCAACCCCAGAATCTAATGATGACCGTCGATCATGTCTCCGAATGCTAAATTAATCTCGCGGTGAAGAGAAAAACAGCAAGTTTGGCAACAGAATAAAACTCTCTCCAGGTAGTTCGAAGACGCAAAAGCAAATTGGGAAATGAAGTGGCAGCACTATCTAGTATGTGAGTAGAAAGAGGACAAAATGAAAACCACGTGATGTAGATTGTAGGGGGGGCTCCTTCAGTAAAAAGTGTCCAGCTGTTAAGATTTCATTGCTTTGATCATTTGTACGGATGCGTCAGAGGGCTCTTTTATTTCTCTATAAAAATAAAAGCGAAGATCAATCGGCCTGCGTTACTCTGTAGTCCAAAACCCTCTGTCGATTCAGTTCTGCATCAGTCTCAGCCACCCAAATCACCATGTATAGAGTTATAGCCAGCAGAGCATTCGGAGCCGGAGCTCCTCAGAAGGCTTTTAGCTGTTGGTTCAATCTCTCCAGGTATCAGTCCTGCACATGCTTGTGATTTTCGTTTTCTTCCCACCCCCCCCCCTTCCTCTTTCCAAAAAAAAAAAAATTCTTGGGGGAAAATATTGCTGGAATTCCCTTTGTGGCATTTTTTAATATATGGTATTATTGTATTTATATGTGTTTGTGTTTAATTTTGAAGCGATCATAAGGCTAGTCAAGTTTGGTTTTTTTTTTTTCTTTTTTTCCTTTCTTTCTTTCAGAATCATTGAGTAATGCATATGTAAAATATTCTGCTTGTTCTGGACACCACAGAGACCGAGTTTTTAACCGTTATGCTAATGCAATCAGTTCATTGTATTCTCTATCTCGATTCTTTTCAGAATTCATGTTGAATCTACTTGGTGATTATGGTGTCTATATCAGTTGAACTTATTCATCCTCTAATAGGATTTTTTTTATTTTATAATTCACGAGTCCATGATTTTATCGGGTGTCTGAAGTTTGGACGCTGAAGATTCTGGCATTATCTTTCTAGAGTTACCATGTGTATCATTATGGTTCTTCAATAACTTCTTTCTTTGATTTTTCTTATTTCTCTGTGCAGCAGATCAGGTCATACTTTACCTTTTGCTACGTTAGAGGCAGATGAAATATCAGGCTCTAAACCTGGTGAAGTGTACAACTTGGGTAGGTACAGCTCCTGTTGCATCAATTTGTATCTCACAAGCTGAAAAAAAAAATGCTCACAAATAATAGTGAGATTCTCTTTAGCAAATGTTTTAGTTATTTTTACCTCATATTGGTTCCTAATCTTGATTTTATATGTTTATACATTTTCTGGACTTTCAGTTAAGCATGTTAAGGTAATAAATGCATTGAGTTGACCTTAAGTTTGAAGGTAAAATCAGTGGTTCTAGAGATTTCTTTATTTGTGGCTTTACATTAGTTGTTTGCTACTATTTGGCTTTAAACTTGCTATCTATCAAGCCTCATGATACAAATATCTTGAACTTAGAATGACTTTGATTTTAGTGCAGGGTAAGTGGACAGGATCATCAAATTGGAGTACGTTGTTAGATCCATTAAATGGAGAACCATTCATTAAAATTGCGGAAGTGGGTGAAAAAGAAATCCAGGTATTTTCTATCTGTGTCATACACAGTTGTTTCATGGCTATATTTGCTTATAGATAAGGAGAATATAGGATGGACCTTGTTCTGAGTTTTTTTACATCATCATTTTCGAAGTTTTGTTTCAAGTGGAATTGGTCTAAACATTTTTATTTTTTTTGATACTGTGGTTGCTCTGAACTATAATTTTCCTACTGCTGAACTGCATTTGCAGCCATTTGTAGAGAGCTTGTCCAAGTGCCCTAAACATGGTCTGCACAATCCCTTTAAATCACCTGAGAGGTTTGTCTAGCCTTTTCTTCCATTCCTTTATCTTTGTTTGCTAATTCTGAGTTTGTTTATTGGGTTATCAGATGGAAAGTTGTCATCGTCAATATTCTTATTTTCTCAAATGTAGAAGATTTTTTTTTTTTTTTTGGGTGATAATTACTCATAGTGGATCATGCTTGACAGGTATCTTTTATATGGAGATATATCTACGAAGGCAGCCCACATGCTTTCTCTGCCAAAGGTAATGCATATTGAACAAAAGAATTGTGAGCTTCTATATTCCTTCATGTAACTGACATTGAAATTCTGTAGTTCTGTTTATTGATTATTATAGACTTCTGTTGGACACTATTTTGACTTCGAATGACTTTCAGGTCTCCAACTTCTTCACTAGGTTGATTCAGAGGGTTTCTCCTAAGAGTTATCAGCAGGCTCTGGCCGAGGTTCAAGTTACACAGAAATTCCTTGAGAATTTCTGTGGTGATCAGGTATAATAAGATCAGCCCAGCTGAGATTGTTTGGTTAGAAATGTAGATTGAAAAGAAAAAACCCTGCCAGCTGGCATTCTCTGGTGCCGAATGACCAATGGTTGTGTATCTCTATTTGCATTTTATTTCATTTGAATGGATGCATTGATATATTCTTTTTCATCACTTTTTTTGCTGCATCGATACATGCTTTCTTGACATGGACAACCTTAGCTTTTATCTCTCTGAGAAGTCACTGAAGAAGTTCTGCCAATTTATTTGTGATCTGGCAGGTCCGATTTTTAGCAAGGTCGTTTGCCGTTCCGGGAAATCACCTTGGACAACAGAGCCATGGTTTTCGTTGGCCTTATGGTCCTGTAAGGCATTCGCTTTGAATAAGCTTGGTAGTTGATTATAATTTATCATGGCAAAGATGTCTTAGCGCGATATATGTTACCACCCTGTCAAGATGCTTGCATGTACCACCTTTACATTGCTTTCTTATGCAGCATTGGGATTCCTTATACATTCTAAGTCATCATAATTGCTATTTTTCTATGTTATATATGCAATCTTTTCCATAAATTGTCATGTGATATGTAGCAGTGAATCCAAACGAATGTCTGTGCAGGTTGCAATTATTACTCCCTTTAATTTTCCACTGGAGATTCCTGTACTTCAGTTGATGGGTGCACTTTATATGGGTAATAAGCCCATTCTTAAAGTTGATAGCAAGGTATGTTGTTGAATACCATTAGTGGCATAAAATTATGGTTTCATTATTGCAGACATGAGATGCAAAATAAGTTATTTTCACTATTAGCCAAATAGTTAAATGCAACTAAGGATATCCCTAATGACTGGCTCATTTGGTTTTGCCTTTTCCAGTGAAAGAAAGAGGTCTACAGTTTATGTCCAAGGGGATATGTTTAATATGGGGTGGTATGGGGTTGGGTGCATGAGCACATCGTAACTGAAAAAAAAAATTGGAAAAATTGCAACTGAGGATAAATAATACTTGTTGCTTACAAATTATTGTCACTGATGTTCAATGGGAGAGGTGGCAGCATTAGAAAAGACCAAACAGTAGGTTTAGAGAAAAAATATTCCTGGGTGTTTAATGAATTAGCTGGGTAAGAGAGAGAATGATAGTTTACGTGACTAGCAGTCAAGTTAGCAGACAGGTGTTCACTGCAAGTTACATTGATTTCAGAACATTCTAATTTTTGTTCATAACGAGGAAAACGTAGTTCCGCTTTTGTTCTGTTATTATTGAAGTTCTCACTAATTTGTGCACTTTCTGGCTTTAAAAAATGTTCCATAGGTGAGCATTGTTATGGAGCAGATGATGCGTTTGCTTCACCATTGTGGGTTACCTGTCGAAGATGTTGACTTCATAAATTCTGATGGGAAAACAATGAACAAGCTTTTGGTGGAGGTTAGCATCTAAAAGTGTGAAGCCATATTTATTTCAGTGATTTATACTTGTATTGTTTGGGATATACAAGCTTGCTCTATCAAATACTTAGCCAAGTAAGCTTTATGTCTCACATTCTATTGAGGTACTATTAGTTCATATGCTATATTTCACTAATCACTCCAGATTTATCACTTGTGTGAATCACTTTTACCTACTAGACTTCCTGTAGACCCTATTTTTTGTTGTGCACTTCTATTCTTTCATTCCTTTTTCTAACTTCTGAATTAGATATTAATCTGATTTGATATTTTGTCATATCCTCTTCAATTTATTTTGGAATAATTTAACTTTATCTCGTTGTTCCCTACAGGTATTGCTACGATGCTCTAACCGACAAATTTGCTGCATTCATAGTATATAAATTGTTGATTTGCATGTAAATTGTAAATTGATGTTTTATTGATATTTTGCTTTTTAACAGTCAAATCCACGAATGACTCTATTTACTGGAAGCTCAAGAGTGGCTGATAAATTGGCCGTTGATCTGAAAGGTCGCATTAAACTGGAAGATGCAGGATTTGATTGGAAAATCTTGGGACCTGATGTTAATGAGGTTTCTCGTGGGCAATTTGTTATTTCATTTTAGATCGTGCAGTTTTACTCTTCTTGATTTAAGATCATTTTTGACTTCCCTCTTGTTGTTATTTGAATGTTAGGTGGATTATGTTTCATGGGTGTGTGATCAAGATGCATATGCATGCAGTGGCCAAAAATGTTCTGCACAATCAGTTCTATTCCTGCATGAGGTTAGTAGCTTAGCTTTTTATACTTGTTATTGTATAAATGTGTTGACGCTTTCTTACTAATCTTGAGCTATTAATGCTTATAAGTAGGATTGATATAATCTCTTGTAATTCCATTCTTGATTAGCTTGTATTACAAGTTTTTACGTTGAATCAGCAGAATTGATTTTACATTTAACAGTATGCACATTTCCACAGATTTGCAAATTTAATGGGTTGGCCTGTTTTCATTGTTAATATAATTGATTACTTGTTCAGAATTGGTCTTCAACTTCACTTTTATCCAAAATGAAAGATCTTGCTGGTAGAAGAAAGCTGGAAGATTTAACAGTCGGCCCTGTTCTTACTGTAAGTGTTTCTTTTTTCTATTTTCCCATTCTATTATAGATTTGTTATTTCAGATTGCTCAGAGGATACCATCGGCAATGGCCTATGCTGTTCATGGACTTTGGGTTAATGGAATTACATGAGCACATCATGAGTTCATTAGGCTTTACAGATAAATTGTGAATTTCTGGACTGTCCAATTAACCATAAAAATTGTACACTAGTGCAAATAGGACAAAAGAATGCATGTGTTGACTTGTCTCTGTCTTCCCAATTCTTGTTCGGAGTCTTTTGTTTAGGCTGTTGGGGTATGTGTCCAAAGTACTTTTTCCCTCTAAAGAGACAAAAAAACTACCATCTAAATTAAATCATAATGAAATTCATGCTTTTACTATGTCTCAGTTCTGGCTTTTGTATTGTTTTTGCAGTTCACAACTGAAGCAATGCTTGAGCACGTGAATAAATTGCTTAAGATACCAGGTTCAAAGTTACTCTTTGGTGGCGAAGAGTTGAAGAACCATTCCATCCCATCCATATATGGTGCTCTAAAACCAACAGCCATCTTTGTCCCACTTGGAGAAATTCTGAAAGATGGAAATTATGAACTTGTAACGAGAGAAATCTTTGGACCTTTTCAGGTGAGCAAAGAGAAATCAGTTATGTTAGGGAATTACTATTTGTTGACAATTGAATGTTAATGGCACTCACAGTAGCAAATATGCATGTTTTAGATTGTCACTGAGTATAAGCAAGACCAACTTCCTCTAGTGTTGAATGCTTTGGAGAGGATGCACGCACATTTAACAGCTGCAGTGGTTTCAAATGATCCACTCTTCTTACAGGCAAGCTTAAAGAAATCATTTTCTGACAATTCAGTGTCATCCTCAGAACAATGAAACTGTACTTTGTATGATTTGTCAATTTCTGTAGCGTCAGCTCATTTCTTGTCAATAAATCAATTCACAGGAAGTGATTGGGAATACAGTGAATGGCACTACATATGCTGGATTAAGAGCAAGAACAACCGGAGCTCCACAGAATCACTGGTGGGTAAAATAAATAATTTTTCCAGTTTTTATATTTCATCAGAAGTTTGTTGGTGCTTATCAGCAGAAATGGGGGAATCTGACAGGTTCGGGCCATCTGGAGATCCGAGGGGTGCAGGAATTGGAACCCCAGAAGCAATAAAACTTGTTTGGTCTTGCCATAGAGAAATCATATACGATTATGGTCCTGTGCCAGGGAATTGGGAGATTCCACCATCCACTTGAAGATTCCTATTGGTTAGAAGGCATCAAGATTAATCCTGAAGAGAGTTTATGATCCCCGATATAATAATACAGCTGATAGCAGCAGAGTATTTCTCATTCCTTAGTTATCCTATCTAGTTCTATGAAATAAAAAATATGGGCAATTTTGTATTTCACGAACTGATACTGAGAATAATGCAAATCTTTTCAGCCTCTCACCTCCTGTGGTGAATGCGCGAGGATGTAGCAAAAATGAGTTTTAATTATATGTTTACAATGATATGCCCAATTCCTATGATTAATTCGATATAATGGCCAAATTCTGTGACTTCTCCCTTTCGATATTATTTTTACAAGTAGAACGTAAGCAACGAGCATCCTTCGCAACGTGTTTGTTGTCATCGGAAGCAAGAAGAGATATCGTTTAAGATGATTTTATTATTTGATGTTACTCTTGGGTAGAGAAAGGAGCTGATCAAAATTGAATTGGGATGATGATGATTAGCATGAGCTTTGGGAGTTTTGTGCCGAACCCTCGTATAATTAAGGGAAATTTGCGGAAATGCCCAAAATGGTTGGGGGGAGACTTTTGTAAATCGGCCCTAATTTCGGGTGTTCTCTGTAAATTCTCCCCCAACTTTCTTCCCACTTCCCTCTTTCGGCCGGTCGTGTTACAAAACGCCGTGCTCCCCCCAAAAACCCTTTGACACCTCTCTCTCTCTCTCTCTCTCTCTCTCTCTCTCGTTCTTTTGCCGGATAGCAGCACAAGTACTGCACACACCATTTTTGTACTCACTATTCTTAGCTTTCAAAAAGCTTCCCAGTCACATCCAAAAGGACGCGTGGACAATCAAGCAAGTTTGCCGCTAGATTTGTGATCCTTAAAATCAGGTATCTTTCACTTCTGTTTCTAAGTGTGTTTTTAATGATGGGTTTTCATTGTCCTAGCTTTTACGATTGCTTTTCGCTTCTACAATTTCTCTGGATCTCCAACGGGTCTATGAACGAAGCAGTGATTTTTCACATACATATCTGCTTTTTAGGTTAATTTTATGATTGTCTGTCGGTTCTCATGGTTTTTGGTTTTGAAACTGATCGCTTAACTAAGGCGGCTCTCATCTTTGCTCCCCGCAATATGACTTTGACGGACCTCGGCGTTTTCTTTTCAGTGTCTATCTCAATTGCTGACTTTTAACCATTTTCTCTTCTGAGACTTTTGGTTTCTTTCTCTTTTTCTTTCTTTTTCTTAATGGTTGAAATTTATTTTTAGAATATCTCCAGATATGGTTTAGCTTAAATGCAGATTTGTTTAAGATTAGTTTCCTTTAAAAAAAAAATTTATTATAATGCCTTTTATTCTAAGATTATTTATTGTATGTAACTGATTTTAAGTTTTTGATCGCAGTTTTAACCATGACATTGCTGGAAGTGATAACCAACGCAGTTGCCAATCACGAACTGCCAGGTTCCCAATTAGAGCACCCGATCATACTCAACCCGGATAACATCTTCCTCAACCTGAAGCCAGAACTTGAGGATGTGAGTGCTGCTTCACTAGTAAATCCTGTTGCTGGATGGCAAATCTCTGAAGTTGATGCCTTCCTCATTGACTCAGGCAAGAAATTCCATGCAAAGCTAAAGCGAAAGCTTAAAGATACTAACAACTTTGATAAGGATGAATTTTTTGGGATTTTGAACCCATATCTTGAGAAAATTGGTGAGAAAGTTGGAATTTCTACTAGGATTAATACATCTGATAGTGAATATACTAGGGGTTTGATTGAAAAGGCTGGTTTTTTAATGGGTCGAGATGTGGCATCTTTGTTATTGGAAGCATGCATTAGTTTGAGGATTTGGGAATTGGTGGAGACTTTGATAGTTCATGGGCTTGTTGATCACTCCTCGTACTTGAATTTGGTTATGAGACTTGCAACAGAAAAGAGGTCAGACCTGCTTTGTCTTTGTGTTAAAAATTCTCCAGATCTTGGATCGTCTGAGTTACTTTGCATTTTAAAGTACTTTCTTTGTCCTCCTAAAGATGCTTATGGTACCATGGGTAGTGTGAGGATGGAATGGGAGGGCCAAGCCTTGTTAGCTATTGAGAAGGCAAGTGATGAAAATCTCTCTAGGAAAAAATTGTGTCTGGCAAAGGATGCTTCAATACTGTTGATGGTTGCACATGATGGATTTTCAGCTTCTGAACTTTGTCTGCATTATTTGTTAGCATCTTCAAACATTGATGAGGTGATACTTTCCTCCTCAATAAGTAATTTGAACGGTAAGGAATTGATGGCCTTGATTTGGTACTTGGGGAAATGGTTGAAGAAATTTGAGCGGTTTCCCCAGGCTGGTCCATGTCCTGAAGCATCATTTGGGTTGGGTTTGAAGGCTTGTGATTGGGTTCCTAAGCTTGAAGTTATTGTGCAATGTCTTGGTTTGGTGCTTGATGAGAACTTTTCTTCGCTGGTGCTGCACCCAGAGTTTCAGGAGGAGCTGAGATCTATAGAGGGAGTGGTTGGTACTCTAGCCTCAGAAGCGAGTCATTGTTGTTCGTTAGCCAACGTAGTTAAAAAATTTGGGAGTTGATGATGAAGGCGTGCAGCCACACATATCAATATTACAATTTTGCCTAATTTTTATGTCATTGTAATCTGGATATTTATATATACTTTTTTGGAATGAATTGAAGCTGTTCAACAAGTTTATGCTGAGTAATTTGATTTGATAATGCTTGATCTATAAATGCATATAGACCTCTTTCTCTGCCTCTGGAATGGCTGCAATATATTCTTAGGACCTTATTTAGATAGTTCAACTGTTTAAGAGCAGTTCTTAGGCCTGACCATTTATCAATTTCACAAGTTAAAGTTGCTTTGGGGTCTGAAAACTGTAGATCGGTAGATGCACTCTTGATTTTTATATATCTTCAGCTCGTGGCAAGAGATACATATCCAGAAACTTGCATGCCCCTGAAATTTGCTTGATAATATGCATTTTAGTTAATTCATGTAGGTATGTTCTTCAGCATCTGCATTAGGAAATGCCTACAACTACATTAGTCTTCAACAAGTTTCTTCCTTATTCTTCCTCAGTTGGCAGGTGCATAATATTCAATCTTTTAAAATACATAACCATTCTGGTGAGCGCGAACATAACAGAAATAATTTTATCAATGTGAAGAATAGATGATCTCCCAACATAGTTTCCTGCATCTAATTATCTTAACTGAGGAAGAACAAATGACTGCCTACCAACTCATTCTATTTGATTTTTCTACCCATTGTTGTTAGTTTACAGCATTAATTTTAACATCAGATGAAGACTTAATAGCAGCTGGGATGGCTTCCAATGATGCCTAACACCATCAGGAACTCAAGTTCTCAAGCCACTTCCCGATGGTTATCAGAAACCTTCTGTAAGAGCAAAAACTCGGCCAGCCAAAGGCGGAGGCACTGCATCTACAGCTCTTTGTATTTCCTGATATAGAATCAGCGCATGTTCACAATTTAGTCATGGAATCACAAAAAGGATATAAAAAATTCAATGAAGCATTGAAAAGAAAAGCTGGTACTATAGCACATAAAATCTAAGGTAATTCAAAAACCTCAGTATCACATTGGTATTGTCCTTCAAAATATAATGAAATTTTGAATGTGGAAAGAGCTTGTGACAGACAACAAAAGACTAGAGATTGAATATAACATGATGTGGCATTGCTAATACTTAGCGAAACTCAGACCAAAAAACAAAAGTTAATAAATTTAGAAGCTTGCGGTAAATTACTGAACCAAACTGTTGCTCAAGTAGTGGGCATTTGATCGAACAATCATAAGCAATGTGTTTTATAGGACACTCTGCTTATTGTCATCTTCTACATATTATACAGGGGCTGGTAGACGGTGAGGTTATTAGTAACACTGGAATGATCAAAGAAGACGGCCAGAAACTTACATCTACTTTATGGCGAGCAGAAAAGTGAATGAGGAGAATTGCTTTATTCTCAAACTTTTCTGCATACTCAACTATCTGGATGTTCATCAACGAAGAATAGAAAGAAAGAGTTAGAAAGATACATCGCTTCATGCACACAACATAAAGAGGGTTTAGTGAAAACATAAGGGATAACACCTCAGAGAGATGAGTGTGTCCATAATCTCTTGCCTGCTCCACAGTTGTTGAGTCATCGACATAGGTGCTCTGCATGAGAAAAGACAAGATAAAAGAAATAATATGTTAGCAAGTCATAGTATCTAGATTTGATACCATTGCATTCAACATAAAAAAAACCAACATAACCATTTCCCTAAAAGTTTTAGTTCCAAAAAAAATGAGATTTTCACCTCCATAACTAGAATCCTTGCCCTCAAAACATCAATATTAGTTTCATCAATGATAAAGTCAGACATGGTGTCTCCTGTAAAAGCAACTTCAGGTGTCGTCACGGTATATGTAATCTGCCAACACGAAAACTCAACGTTGAGGAAGCAATAAAGTCAAAATTAAAATATGAAAGTTAAAATTTAAATCAAAAACCCAAGAACTTTCCAGATATGATCTAAGACATAATGTGATTTCAAACCAACAAACATCCTCCAGATGACATAGAAAAGGAAGCAGACTGAAATAAAATCTTGAAAAAAGGGGAAAGATGAATTATGCATCAAGGAGACAAGAACGAAACTGTGAGTACAAAAACAGAAATGATTTGCAAACAAAATAAAAGACCTCCGTGCCTGACGACTTCAATTTCTTAATCTCATCCCCAGGAAGGCCAAGGTACTCTTGCTTAAGTTTCTGCTTCACGGAGTAAACTACATAACCCTGCAATGTTTCAGGAAAGCATAACACAGCTCAAAGTAGATTCTAATGAAGCCATATAATTAAATCAAACAAGTCTTGATGGGAAACCGACATAAAAAAATATATGACAACAGAATGAAGTTTACCTGGCTTTGTATAACATGGTAAGTTTTGAAAGCTTTTACAAAAAGGTCCCTTCTCAAGCAAAACTCCTCCCCTGGAAAAATGTTAAGTCGAATTAAACAAAGGAGAAGCAAAAGTATCCAACAAGGTCACATAATTTTAATCCAAAGTAAAGGTTAAACATTACCCACATCCAAGCCAACCAGTGTATGGTTCAGCTCAGAATGATCCATCCTTCTATGAATCTCAAAGAGTTGTTCCACATCTTCTTTAATACAAGAGGGAACAATAATTGTCGGGGGCTTCATGCGGTACAGGCCTTTGGTAGCAACATACATGGGCAATCCTCCCTGTATATGTAAGCATCAAATGAATTATTCAATAATAATAATTAAGAAGGCAGTCCCCGCAAGTTAAAAAATAAATAAAAAGAAAAAAAAATAAAACAATTGTTAAAAAGAAAAATTCCATGTATAATTACTCAAATGAATACAAAAGAATGTAGCTAGGTGAACTTCCATTGACAGACTATCTTAAAGCTGCTAATAATATTTTAAAACTACTTATTAATCAATCTGACAACAAGTAATCGAAAACATTCAAGGGCTGTTACTTTACTTTACTTTACTTTACTTTACTTGTATGAAATAATTTATTGAGCAAACAAAATTAGTAAAAAAAATAAAATGAAAAAAAAAAAGAGAAAAAGACAGGAGAAGGAGAACTAACAATGTGATCCATGTGGGCGTGGGATATAAAGAGGAAATTTTGAGAGATAGCTCGAGAAGGGCATCGTCCAATGTCGAATGCTAAATCGAGAGAGGGGAAAATAATGCAAGTCTCGTGGCCTGCTATCGACAATCCTTCTACTTGGTACCCTTGTAATTGCATCCCCCTCCCACTCCTCTCCTCTTCTTTGGCTTTCTTCGCCATTCTGTAATTCAACCGCAGCAGAGCAATCAATCATCAATGGGTATGTTCCAATCTCGATTCAAAATCGGAACAAAAGCTTTACGCCGATATACTTCATTTCCAGTCAAGTTCGATTTTATTTATCCATTGGATTTTTTGTGTGATTTTTTTTTTGTTTTTATTTTATTAGTTAATATCAAAACAAATATATAAGTACGAATGTAATTTACCCTTGAACACTTGCAGAGGAGACAGCATTTTTAGTATTATGTTTTGACCTAGACTTATGGGTGGGGCTACCAAAATCACCGAACACCGCCATTCTCAATACAACATTTCACTCGTATACATACGAGTCCTAAGCCCTATGTTTTTCAAAATACAGGCTCATTCTTAAGCTATATAATTTCTTTTTTTAAATTATCTCAAATATTTAAGGAATGAAACTAATCTTCATAAAATCTTTACGGATGTTTGAACTTAATTTTAAATATTTTTTAAAATAAATATTTAATTAATTTTTTATTAATTATTTTTATAATATAATTAATATTTATTATTTTAAAATACAAATCGAGTATAAAATATAATTATTAAATCAATATTATTTTGAGCCAAATTAAGGGAGATACTTAATTTTCTTTTTCATATGTTATTGAATGTCAAACGTAGAGAAAATAAATACTAACATCACCATAATTTGATATTAAAAATAAATAATTAATAAATTGTTCAATGGTCATCGATAAATAAATAATGACAAAATTAAAGCCAAATTAACCTTTACTTAACATGAATCGGCTCAATTCTTTAACCTCGACACAGACGACCAAGCCAAAAAAGACTCGCATGCAAGTCCAAAGCTACAAATTTATAATCAAAGAAAGAAGAACAATTAATCAATCATAACCGCAAATATGATCATGAAGCCAAAAATAATTAAGTTGATTATAAGGTACGTGTGGCATACGAAAGCGACGCAAGGGCACGGCTCTAGCGATTGATACACATGCGAGCATGGCAATCTCGTATTCATCCATGCAGACACTGCATTGGTGGCTTGTAGCCTTAATACTTCTACTGAATTTCTTCCCCAAAAAAAAAAAAAAAAAAAAAAAGTGTACTGAAGAATTATATAAAGGATTTCTTCAAAACAATTTATATATATACAAGGACGACGTGGCGTACGATCAAGTGAATCTAAGACGACATGTCATATATAGTGTAAAATTCCACAAAATCTTTACAAAATTAGGAGATCGCTTGTCTTTTACCAATTAAATAAAATTATAAACTATTTTAATTGCTTATATTTTTACATGTTTCTCATAAATATATAAATTTGTTCATTTTAAACTTTGTCCAATGACGTTAAAAATTGTTGCAAGTTACATATAGTGCATTTTATTTAAAATATTTATTTACTTTCATACTATTGATATATATGGACGGAGAAAGCATTTATTTTAAAATTGAATGGGTGTTAAGTAAAACCAAAATAAAACCAGCTATTTGGCCACAAGGATCCTCACGGAGATGAGGCCGCTTGGGAACTTTTCTCGTTTGAGAGGAGTATAGGGATGTTTTTATATTTAAGTTTTTTTTTTCGAAAAGGATGAGAGTGATTTTTTACACATTTTCTTTTTCAAGGAAAGGATGAGGGTGAGCTTGAATTTCCATTCCCACCCTAATTCTCGATTTTTTTATTTTGATTTTTAATTTTAATTTTAATTTTAATTTTTAGAAATAATAATGAATAAATACTATAATTTAAATTATAAATATTAAATATTAGTGTAAATAACAAATATTAAAATATTTATAAAAATATATTATAAAATTTTCTAGCCTAGTTAACAAATTACGGTCTTGAAATATAATATTGGGTCTTATTCAAAAGGCTTTGATCTAAATTTTTTTGTTTTAAACTTTTATCTAATAAAATAAAAATTAAAATAAAAATCAAAATTATAACATCCAAACTCAACTAAAATATATTATTAAAATTTACTTTTATTTAAATATTTTATTTTAATAAATTTAATTTAATTTAAAAATTAAAAATATATTAATTATTTTAAAAGTTTTTGAATATCAAAGACCTTCAATGATCCTCATTTATTATTTTAGAAATAAAAAAGAGTCACTTTAAGTAATTCTAAAATACATGAAGAGGGAATAAAAATAAATAAAAAATCTCATAGATGGCCATAGAGATGTTAGTCCCCTCGCCTATTTTATTTATTGTCATCCTTAACTCCATCTTTAGTTAGAACTTAAACTCTCACAATATATAAAAGTTTGAGTTTGACTTTTCATATAGCAAAGATTTTAATTCATCCCTCAAGTTTGAATGAAAGTTAATTTTCTTATTTATAAAATATTAGGCAGCATTTTATATAATAATAATATATTTTTATTTTATTAATAGTATAATTTATAAATATTATTTATAATTTTATATAAGTAGTCTCATCTAATAAAAATAAAAAATAGAATCGAAGATATAACTCATTGCCCTGAGATGTACTTTTTAAAAAATAAAAAAAATTATACTTTGAAAAAAAAGAAAAAGACCACTTGCATTGTAATTCAACTTTTTTTTAATTATAAAAATGATTAATTTAAAATTTTACTTTAAACAAACAAGTGTTATAATTTTCAGCGTGATTATATCAAATATTTTAAATTTTCACTCACGAGCATAATATATTATTTTATTATAAAATGACATTTCGCAAGAAAATTTAAAAAAATTCTGAAATCAATAAAATTTAAAACTTGAAATATTTAAAAAATATTTTATTGCTCATACTGTTGTATTGTGATCTATTAGGAAGAATAAAAGTCAGTTTAGATGTAGGCTCGTAATAAATATGATTTTTTTTTAGTTATTATAGTTTATTTTATTTATAATTTATGCGGCGTTAGTAAACAAGATTCATGGTCTTCTTTCTCTCTTCGGAAACCAGCTTTTCCAGAAATCTCCAAAAAGAAAAAGAAAAAAAGTTCTGCAACTGAATGATGGATAATCCTCATCATCCATGGCATTTCAGGCCGCCACCACCACAAGTCAACAGCATCTGCCCAATCTGCTCAAATTTTCACTTCCCATTTTGCCCTCCCCCTCCTCCTCCGCCTTCTTTCGCTCACCAAAACCCTAGGTTCCCGCCCCGGTCCGGATTCGACCCGATTCCTTGGCATAACAGTAATATGAACCCGAATTTTGATAGACGAAATCTGCTACTGCCAGCGTACGATTACTACGGTGGTGCTAACGGTTTTGTGTCTGAATGCGATAGGAATTACAATAAGCGAATGAGAGTCGATGAAAATAATTACCAGATTACATCGGATAATGAGCGGAGATTGAAGTTGATTCGCGATCACGGCGGCAACGGGGCCGGAAACCCACCGTTTACTAATACGAATGGATTTAATCCGTTTGAAAATCGTGTAGATTATAATTCTGATTGGCAGAAATATGGTCCTAACAATCAGCCACCACCGTCCATTCCGCCGTTACCGCCGCCTCAACAAGGATATGATAATTTCAATGTACAAGGAAGTTACTTGCCTCCTCTTCCCACGTCTCCACCTCCGCCTATGCCGGTAGAGCCGCCACTGCCGTCTGCTGCACCGCCAAAAACGTCTTTGTTTCCCGTTCATGCAACCGTGCCTTCATCTTATCCACCAATTACACGCGTTTCTTCTGAGTCGATTTCGGAGGTCTGTTTGAATATATATCTCGAACTTATTTCTCTCTCTCTCTCACTTTCTCTGTTTGTTTTTCAAATTCGTGTAATTGTGTTGTTTGATTTAGAATCTTTTGTTTGTATCGTGAAGGAATCGCGGACGTTGCCTATGCAGTATCCGGGAGAGAGCCACTTGTTCCCCCTGAGGCAATTATCCCCAGAGAAGCCAAAAGTTGTGAATGCTTTGCACTTGTTTAAGCAGCCTCATCGAGCTACTCGTCCTGATCATTTTGTGATCATCCTCCGTGGTCTTCCAGGTAGGTTGCTTTCATTAATTCTTTATTATTTTAGTGGCTGCTTGCATGTCCATATTTTTGGGGGGGGGGGGTGGGTAGGAAGAAATGTGCTTAACAGTTTGGTGCATGGTTTTGTGAAACATTCATATTATTTGGTTCTATAATCGTGTTGGATTATCATTTGTAATTCTTTATGTTTATAGGTAGTGGAAAGAGCTACATAGCAAAAATGTTGCGTGCCCTTGAGGTTGAAAATGGTGGTGATGCTCCCAGAATTCACTCTATGGATGATTATTTCATGACAGAAGTTGAAAAGGTTGGCACTTGACTTACATTTCTCTTGATCGTTAAATAGAATTATCGTGGGTTATTTTAAATTTCTTTTTCTCTTTTATGTTATGAACTTTTCGTGTTTGTTGGTATTTGGTTCTGCCTTATTGTCATCCACACACCTTTGCACGTAAATTTTATGTTATAAGGTTCTAAGGTTGCTGAATGTCTCTCATCTCTGCTATCCTAAAGGTCGAGGACAGTGATGTTTCAAAATCTTTGGGTTCACTTAGAAGCAAGAAACCGGTTACAAAGATGGTGATGGAGTACTGTTATGAACCTGAAATGGAGGAGGTATTGCCAGCCATTTCATCCAAGAAACTGAAAGTTTTTTATGCATATATCATGGCGTGGTTTTTCATATTTCTGGCTTTACATTTATGTGTGTGTGTGTGTTGCAGTTATAGTCCCTTATTTTTGTCTTGTGTTATATAGAACAAGAACTGCAATGTCTAGCCAGTGTCCGCTTGTTTTCAATCTTGACTGTTTGACTTCTACTGGGATTTAGTCTTATGGATGAGACTTACTTGATCTTGCCAAGCTTTCTTTATGGTGAAAAGATGAGTTTATACACAGTGACTATGACTTTATACATAAGCAGATATTATACAAATATTTTGATAAACTTTTGCTTAAGTTTTGTGGGACGAATATATAAACTTCAATTACTTGAAATCTCTTAGACTAACATAAAGTGTGACCTAAGTTTGGGAATCTCTAGATACTATATTTAGCTTTATTGTAAACATCCTGGATCTCATGTCATGTTGCTTATGATATCTTTTGCCTTACTTTTATAGCCCATGAAGTTATTGACTCTAAGTGCTTGCTTGCTCATGGTATGTGCTATATTGTTACTTTCTTAAACATTGACTGAAGTTTGTCCCCACTACAGGCTTACCGGTCAAGCATGTTGAAAGCATTTACGAGGACCCTTGATGAGGGTAATTTCACTTTTGTTATCGGTATGGGATTTTCTTTTGATATTTCAACGTCATCTTGAAACGATGCATTGTTATTTTTCTGGCTATGTTCTGCCCATTTCAATGGCATTGGTAGATGTGAATTGTCTTATTCTAGAAGCCAAATGATGGGTTACATGTTGAAATTTTTGTGTTTATTTGGTGAAATTGATTCTTTCACGGTGTTCACGCTGTGTCTATGTTTGTATTTGATTTCTTAAACATGTTACTAGTTGTAGCACCAGGTCGGAAAAATTACTCTCCTTCGCACTGTGGGCTTGCACGAACCTTATGAGCTATTGCCTAGTTTAGGAGGAGTCTTTTCTTTGTTTCTCTTTTTCAAAGAATTTTTAACTGTAGGTGTTAGAATAAAGCAAAGAAATTAAAGGTTCTTCTTTTAGTTACACTGGAACTTATAGCATTCAACAACTTCAATGATTAAGTTGGTTATAGATTAAGGGTGATGCAGTGCCTATGCACTGCTTGCATTTTCACTAACTACAGATGCAGTTTTGTTCGACAATTGATCCTTTCTTGCTGGTATGTGTGCCTCGTCTTAGTGGATGACCGCAATCTGCGGGTAGCTGATTTTGCTCAGTTTTGGGCAACTGCAAAGGTATACCCTTAATCTTTTTTCTTCTTTCCTCCCCCAATCTGTGAGTATGTCTGCTGTCAATTTTTTTTTTTTTCCTGGGTTTCCTGGGAATAGATAAGGTCTTCAGGTGCAAATAATCTGTAGGAGTCTCATTGAAGTTTGAAGCTAATAATATTGATGTTCTGCATTTGTATGGTAATGTTTTATGGGTTCTGCCAGGTTGGACTTCAGTTTTATGTGTTGTGTAGTTGTCTATTCCGAAAATCCTTCTTTGTCTTTTTTTTTTTTTTTTTTTTTTTTTTGACCAGCACCCTTTTCAGTATATTGTCCACTTTAGTTTTCCCTGTATTTGAAAATTTTCTTTGCTGTATATAAGCACAAAGTTATACATTTATCTGGATTTGAGGATACAATGCCATTAAATTGAATGATCTATTGTAGAATGGAAATATTTATGAGAGGTTTCTTTGTTAGGATTCAGATGTCCTTTGCTCCTATTTTCTTTTTCCTTCCATTTTGCTTTTAGTTGTTCTGTCTCTTCAGACCATGTTCAACTTCCAAAGCAAAGTGTAAGGTACTCAAAATTTATTTATCATCTTTTAGGACAGAATAATCATCGGGAATCATCTCTTCAGTGGTCCAGAGATGATCCACGCTTTTTGTATATGTAATCCAACGGCATACCAAGGAACATTTGTGGTTCTATAAAATATTTCAAAGACTAGCAAATATTAGCAATTACTTTTGGCAACTTGTAACCTTTGTAATAGGATTATATTATATTTTTTTGAAGGAAAAAAAATTAAATGTTTTGTTATTCATATTTTTCTCCTGTTTGCTATTAGGAGATTATCCAATATTATGATTCCAAATAAGCGCAAGTATGATTTAATGGTATGCTTGAAATGATATTAGTGGCTTCATATTCCTGTCATCTAACCTTTGATATAATTGCGCTTGTATTATTGTTATATGCACTATGAGCTAAGCTGGACATGTCAGTGGGAAGTTTGTTGTGGACTGGGCAATATTACATGTCACTAATTATTTGGATGTTCTTCTTTATCTGTTGCTTTAATTATCATTATATAACTATTCCATGTATAGCTTGTTACGGACTTTCCATTTTATTAATGTTCACATATCAAAATTTTCTTTTCCATTTTGACTGAGTTTGTATCTTACATTGTTTGATGGAGTTTTGGATAGTTTGCATTGTTAACGTTTTATGCTTTCCATTATCAAGCTATAAAACATGGAAAAATAGAAATGTTTTGACAGCAAAATATTTAAAATGGTTGAACTTTTTATTTAGTTGCCTACAACGTACAGCAGGTGGACTGAGAAAACTGCAGTCACATTATTTGTGTTGTTTTTGGTGCATTTGGTGCGCTCAATTTGATTCTCTTTTAATTTTATAACTGTCCCTGTACATTTAGATGCTGGATTTGATCAGTCTGCTAGTGGAACATGTGGTTTTTGAGATGAAATGCCTTTCAGGGAAAAAAAACAAAAAAAAGATGGGATTGAATTGCATCTTTTTTAAGTGACAATGGCTAATATGTGAACGATGATAATTTGTGACAATTGTTTAAAGTTTCAATAGATATGCTCAATATTATGTCTTCCAATGATGATTGAAAGAGAGACAATAGTTTGGCTTCTTTCTCTGTTATATGCTGCTCATTGTTTCTTGTTTTCTTGTCAGAGATCGGGCTATGAAGTGTATATACTAGAAGCCACATACAAGGATCCAGCAGTGAGTTTATATGCTATTCATTGGTTTTTTTCTGGAGAATTGCTCTTTGAATGTGTGGTTTGTTTTTTTTCCTGCTGCACTAGTTATATTTGGGGGTTCTGTATTTGAAATAATTCAAAAATTTAGCATAAATGGGCAGAAGTTCCGTACATACATTAGTTCTATGTGAATGATTTTCTGAAATTGCAGGGCTGTGCAGCTAGGAATGTGCATGGTTTCACCCTTGATGATATTGAGAGGATGGCTGGACAATGGGAGGAAGCTCCAACTTTGTACTTGCAATTGGATATTAAGGTTGTGATTAATTTCTAATTTTTGTTTTGTTTGAGATCCAACTTTGTACGTCAAAGTGGATATTAAGGCTGTGATTAATTTCTAATTTTTTTTTTTTTGGTTTGAGATGCTGGAAGTTATAAAACAAATCATTGTCCATAGGAAGAAAAATTTACAAATTTGTTTTGACCAAAGTCAAATTTCATTAATAAAAGGGATAAGACACTAATCTGATTTGAGATTAACTTGTAAAAATTTGAGAATCAGTTGTCGTTCTTTTGACTTTTAAGATAACTTACTTTAGTTCTAATCCTATATTTCTGCTGGCATGACAGTCTTTGTTTCATGGAGATGACCTGAAGGAAAGCGGTATCAAAGAGGTAAATGAATAATATATGATGCTAAGTCCACTTTGCTTGGGACTAGAATAATACAAATACTTTCGCCTGATTACAACTAGCTCTTGTTTTGCTGAAATCAGGCATACACTTCTTAACCTAATCGGTCTACACTTCTTAACCTAATCTTGGTCAATACCTTATGCTTTTACTGCTTGTTCCGTAATAAGCATGGAAGCTTTGTGCTAGCTTTGGTACATAAAAGATGTATTAATCTGCAATGCTGGAATGCTTACTTGATCCCTGTAGCTGACATGTGAATTAGTTTTGACTGGGATTTTCAGAAGTAGCGATGATAATAATTATCGATGTTTAATTCTGACCAAAGTACATCTCAGCATTTGCTTTAGGTTGTTTGTTCCACAAAGTCTTCATTCATTAATAGCACATTGAGTGGGGAATCTTGGAATCAGCATTCTATTAGCTTATTATTATTTTTCTCATGTCAAAATCTGCAGGTAGAAATGGATATGGATGAGGATTCTGATGGTCTATTAGCACAGCAAGAAAGAGAAACCAACAGCATTGCAGTTTCTAGAACAGGAGAAGAGCCACCAGCAGGTGTATATTTCATCAAGTCAAACACTTACAATTGTTTTTTCTGATTTGTCAATATGCTTGGATAGAAACATGTATGTATCTGCATAAGGATGGATTAATGATTATGTGCATGTTTTCATTTATGCATATTCTGTTTAGTTCATTTTATTATTTCCTCTAGTTTTGGGTTGGCTTTTTAGTTTATAATTTGAACTTCAGATTTCCCTAGGAATGAGGGGAGATGGGATGCCGAAGGGGACTGTCCTGCGGAAGTAGTGAAAGACTTGGGCAGTAGTAAGTGGTCAAATGATTTAAATGAAGACGGTGATGAACCCTCTGGTGTTGTGAAGGGTAACTTAAATGCTCTTTCTGGGTTGTTCCAATTCTATGGCAAGGAAGGGAAATCTGTGCATTGGGGTGATCAGGTATCTGCTAAATCTGATGCTACAAATTTGTAATGTTAAATGCCTGATTCATGTGTTGACCATAAATAGAAATGGGTATTTAGTACAAATATTTTCACATTAGAGAAATGGGTATTTAGTACAAATATTTTCACACTAGAGAAATGGGTATTTAGTACAAATATTTTCACACTAGATTGCTATAAGCTGGTGAGAATGGTAGTTTGGCCTCGTCTGCTTCAGTGGAAATGTATGTCCTCCATTGGTTTTCAGTTTGGCTTCCGTGATAGAGTTTTTATTCCATATGCTCCCCGGTTCATTGTATTCTCATTAAATTGTTTAGCTGGTCTTGTTCTTTTCTTAACGGATTTTTATTTAAAAATTTCTTCCAGGTTGGTGATACTGGCTTCTCAATAGGTGCTGCAAAGAAGTCAAAAATGTTATCTTTAGTAATTGGACCCGGTGCAGGATACAACTTGGTTAGTCTTGCAGCTTTAATGTTGCCTATAATTTGGATTGTTGGAAGTACTTTTCACAATTTGTGAAGATCATAGTTAACTTCTTGTTCGAAGATGCAGAATTAGTAGTTTTTTGTTTCTAGATCTTTTCATCCTCATTAGAAGTAAATTTTCTGAGGGCCTGTGGGATGACTAGGACTGATTTTTATGGTTCTCCTTTTTACTTTCACCTTATCTTGGTGCAAAGATAGCCAAGTTAATGATGTTGCTTTATGTGCTTCCTCATACTTTTGCAGAAGTCAAACCCATTACCTAAAGAAGAGAGCCTGTCAACCCAAAGCACTGGTAAGTTGAAGAAGCACAGTGCATTTCAAGAGCGTCTTCGTGCAGAGCGTGAATCTTTCAAAGCTGTCTTTGATAGGAGGCGGCAGCGAATTGGTGGACTTGATTTGGAGGAGGAATCATAAAGCAATTTGGATTCCTCACCCTCCCAAACACAACAACCCCCCCCCCCCCCCTCTTCTCTTCTTCTTTTTCTCCTCTCCTCCTCCTCCTCCTTATACTTGAGGGGTTCTTTAAGCTGCTGTTCCTAGTAAAATAGGGGAATTATTGTACTTTAATTTTTTTTCCCCTTTCCTTGGTTCGCGCCAAAAGATAGCCCTGGAGAGCTCTGACTTCAGCTCCACTTCCCAAGTGAAATCAGGAACGGGGGAACTGACAAGGGTTAATAAAAATTTCTTTTGGTCAAGCCTTGCTGAGTAGCTCAGTAGTAGAAAATAGAGAATGTTTCTAGTTTGGTCTGAAAACAAAACGTTTTTCTATCTAGTGGTTCTTTTGATAGATGTTAATTTTTGTAACAACATTTTTCTCTTGTACAGAGAGTTTTGTAATGCGTTTTAGGGGCCATGCTTTTTGGTAAAACTATTGGCTTCCATCATGCCTGCCATGGGGTGCGAAAAACAAATGTTTGTGCGCTTAGAATTATTCCAATGAAAAAAAAAAATGTTTGATTGTGTCTTAACACAATGAATAAAAAGTTATTTGTTGCACATGGAAAAGGGACGAAGCCTAATTTGTGTCTCTTCCGTTAATCGTGTCTCGCAGCTAATCTTCTTTGGTGGCTGGCCATTGGTTTAATAGGTGAAAATCTTTGGGATAACATGCGATGCTGGGAAGTGAATTCCGGCGTCAATTTGACAAGCAAGTGAAGCCTGCATGCATAAAATTGCATCCAGGTGTGTGGGCCCTACCAAAATCAGCCAGACTACATAATACAGTAGTATCCTCCTCTTATCATAACGTAACATTTTTCTTTGCCACTGCATTTCGCTGACTGTCAAGTGTTCCCTCTCTCTCTCTCTCTCTCTCTCTCTCAGAGTCTCATCCATTCTCTTTGGTTACTTGATGGCTAGTGCTGCTGGGCACTGCCTTGTTCGCTTCATTGATCCAGATTCAATGAAAAGCATTAATATGTGTGCCCAACCAGTTTCCAGCAGGCAGTCCCTTCAAATATTTCACCATGTAAATATAACTGTGAGCCACCCGCTCTTATATAGTAATAAAACTATTACATTTCATATATATATATATCTTTGCCTGAATCTTTATTATGTCTGTAACAGAGACATCAATCGGGTTCATTGTCCATAGCCATGATGAATGGTTGCAAAGGAGACCCTCGGCTGCCTGTGGGTATCATTGATAGTTGTACGTTACTTGCAGTTCCATCTCCAGCGTTGGCCTTGGAGAAACTTCACTCTGCCATTTTCGAGTTGAAATCTAACCCACCTCTATTCACCTCTGGCATCATAAGGCTACAAGTAAGCATAACTTCTCATTTCCTTTCGGGTTTCCAAATTTCTTTGATACGGATGACCCTCCTTATCTTTTATGGACTAATTAATCCGTGCGGAATTTGATTGTGACACGTGGTTCGTGGCCATTCGATGTTGTGATCTTTTTATCCCCCCCCCCCCAAACCCCCCAAAAAAAAAAAAACATGGACTGCGTGATTGAGTTGTAAGTAGGAGCTAGAGTCTTGGTTTCAAGTTCAATATTTCAATATTTCATTACCAATAAAGAAAACTTCAAAAGTTTAGGGGCTCAAATACAAATTCCTAAATCTACCAAAATCTACATTCCCGCTCTTTCTGTATTCTGCATCAACTGTACCTGTATTTACCCCCCCCCCCCAAAAAAAAAAAAAAATTAATCGTGCATTTGCCTTCATCGTTGATTGAAGGTACCTATTGAAGAACAAATCCAAGCAATTCACTGGCTCCATGCTCAGCACCAACTTCTTCCGCGCTGTTTCTTCTCTGGTCGAAGCCAAAAAAACGTTTCTGATATTTCCATTGCCTTTCCCAACGGCAATGGCCAAAGCTCGGTCACCCAAGATTTGGTCAGCGTAGCTGGTGTGGGGTCCGCTGTCTTCTTTCGAAATCTCCATCCATTTTCTTACAATGATTGGAGGTCTATTAAGAGGTAAAGTTTATACACCCACTGAGCAGTCATTAGTGCACCACTTAACACACGATTCACCACTAATGGACTACACTTCTAATGTTCCACTTCTTTGATTGAAGGTTTCTCTCTACAGAATACCCTATGATTCGTGCTTACGGGGCAATGCGTTTCGATGCAAGAGCCAGTATATCATCTGAATGGGAAGATTTTGGTTCGTTCTACTTTATGGTTCCTCAGGTACAGCAATTGTTTTCTTTCACGAATTCTGTGTACTCATATCAATGATTCATTTCATTTTTGTTTGTACTTATACGATCTGTTGCTAGATACTAAATGACAGGTTGAGTTTGATGAGCTGGAAGGAAGTTCTATGCTTGCTGTGACTCTTGCATGGGACGATGCCCTTTCCTGGCCGTGGGCAAAGGCCATTTCTACACTTGAATCTACAATGGACAAGGTCTGCATGACTGACTGATTTGTTTTTGTTGAATAATGGATATTCCGATTATCCAATATTTTTTCAATTTTTTTTGGGTTCCACTCCTTTTATACGTATCCTTAATGATGCAGGTCTCTTCCAAGATTGTAAGGTTACAAAAAGAAGTTTCAAGAACATTCATCTTAAGTAATCATCATAGTCCCAGTAAGATGCATTGGGATCTTGCTGTTAAGAAAGCTTTGGAGATAATTAATAGAAGTAGCACACCTCTTACCAAGGTATTAACAATCATAACCGTGCCTTCTTTTGGTGATAAAATAGTTTGAGGACAGTAATTGTCAGCTATCATATATCTCACATAAGCAAATGATAAATAACCCTTTTTGGCCTGGCAATTCAGGTTGTACTAGCACGTAGCAGCAGAGTAATAACTGCTACTAATATTGATCCTATAGCATGGTTAGCTTGTCTAAAGGTATGCTTTTCTTAGTATAATTCATAGTGTAGTGAACATATCCTTATAATGTCTGATACAAATGAAATGACTCATGCTTCAGCAAGTTGAAGGGGAAAATGCTTACCAGTTCTGTCTTCAGCCTCCTGATGCTCCAGCCTTTATTGGAAACACGGTGAGTCTTTAAGCTTATATTTGAAATAAAAAGGAGTTGTGCAAAGCTTCTTTTAACTACGTCCAGTACAATAATTATCATTTCTTCTTTTATAAAAAATTTTCATGACTCAATATGATATCAAATAACTCTGTTCTTGCTTGGACTTCTACAAACTTTACGAATAGCCAGAGCAACTATTTCATAGAAAATGGCTTAACATTACAAGCGAGGCTTTAGCTGGAACCCGTGGTAGAGGTGGAACAACAGCTTTAGATCTTCAAATAGAGCATGACCTAGTCTCCAGGTTCTGTTTTTTCTTTTTTAAATTTATTTGAATATCATCTTTTATTTATCACTTGCTATCCATCATCTTTAATTCTTTGCAACCAGTTAACATCCAATTCATATCATGTAATTTTTCCTTGTTCTACCCCTTGCAGTCCAAAGGACCATCTCGAATTTACAATAGTACGTGAAAGCATAAGAAGCAAATTAGAGGCAAGTTTATATTAACTATCTTTGTCCTTCGTATATATAATTTTTCTTCTTTACAAAGAAATGTCTTTCACTTGTGATTAAACCAGTGCAGGCAGTATGCGACAGGGTAGTGATTGAACCCAAGAAAGCAATACGTAAACTCCCAAGAGTTCAGCATTTGTATGCTCGATTGGCGGGCAGACTAAGAAGTGAGGATGAAGAGGTAAAGCTAATGCATTTTGTTTTTCAAACATTGAAGCATCCCATGAAAAACATAAAAGTATACATTCTTAATTCGAATTCACGTCAATAGGTTCCATCCTCTGCAGTTTGTGTTCCTGTTCTTAGAACTCTTCCAAATATGCATTTGCCTATTTCTGGAAATGTTAGGATACACTTGTTAATTTTTTGAAGTTCTGAATGCTTGTTTCTCTTGACTTTTCTAAATTATGCAACTCTGACTTTAATCTCTTCGTTTCTCTCTTTTTACTAGTATGATATCATGGCTTCTCTTCACCCAAGTCCAGCAGTCTGTGGATTTCCAACTGAAGAGGCACGCCTTTTAATTGCAGAAACTGGTAGGTGCATGTAATTTGATATTGGTTAGTGCACACGGATTTGTATTTCTTATTATCAACTGGAGGGCTGTAGACTTAAGGGAATAAATGAAAAAACTATGTTTTGAACATTGAATGTGACAATTGGCCTTTGAATCTCTTGTATCGGCATCTCTTTCTTTATCTGAACACAGGCAGATTAGTTATCAATTATAGTTCTTGTATTTATTGTTTGCTCCACTGATTAGAAGTCTATAATGGGCTTAACGAAACTCTTCTTTACCCTCTTTTAGGCATGACAAGACTTCAGCTTACTATCCCAAAATCCTGAGTCTGTGTATCTAAAAACTAAAATTGCTATCCTGCTATCTGTGTGCATAAGCTTATGTATTCCCAAATATGGCATGCAGAAGTATTTGACAGGGGAATGTATGCTGGGCCAGTTGGTTGGTTTGGAGGAGGAGAGAGTGAATTTGCTGTTGGCATCAGGTCAGCATTGGTGGAAAAGGTGTGCTCTGACTTGTAATGATTACTTCTTTATTTTCAAGTAAGAATTCTAGTTGTCAGCCAACATGTGATGTTGTAATCAAATTTTGAAGTAGTTCCAACAGTATTTCTATTTTCTGTGAAGCTGAGAACAAAATGACAGCTGCTGTTTCTAGGAGCTTATCTCATTATATAGTCATCCTCTTACCAAATCTTGATTCTAACTATTTTACTACCCAGGGCCTTGGTGCATTGATTTATGCCGGAACGGGGATAGTTGAAGGAAGCAACCCATCTTTGGAGTGGGATGAGCTTGAACTGAAGACATCTCAGGTGTGTGGCATGCTTTGCATAGACATCCTTTTTTCTCTGTGAATCCATCATTGTGTATGAACAATGTGAGAATATTTTTCATAAATCATATTAGTGAGTTTTGATCCATTATGCAGTTCACCAAGTTCCTTAAACTTGAGGTGCCTTTGCGATCAAGATTTGAAAACATTGGGACTCCCAACTGAAAAGGTCAGCGTTTTCAGTTACTGTTATATTTTTTAAATTTCTCTCAGTTCTTTTTTTTTTTTGGAGGAAAGGTTGTTTCCCCAAGCAATTGCTAGATATATAATTTAAAGCATTTAATAATTAGATGATTCTGGTTTCACTGCAGTTAGCATTCTGCTGACCAGGATGAAGAACAAAGCTTCTGAAAGCATATCTATTTCCTTTTTTTTTTTTTTTTTACCTGAAAAGAGCAGAATTGTATCCGGCGTAATATTGGCTGTCCAAATAGTTTGGTTAGCTTGCTCACCTGTTTTGAACTCCTTAGCGTCCGGAAAACATCAATGGAGCAGATTAGCTCCATCATTCTGACCATGATCGGAAGTTGATCTTCAGGAATTTTAAGTCAAATGGCAGGAAAAACATTAGAAAATTGTATCAACAGTTTTGATTTGTTTCATCAAAACAGTAGGAGGGGGCAGGCAGCAGGTTGTTTGGTTGCATCACATATAGATCAATCTCTTGCACATTTCATTGAGCAAAACTTTGCAATTGTCTATTTAAATGACTGAAATTTTATGTTTCCTTAAATAATAATTTATTACATTGCTACAACACTCAGTTCAATCAGAGGATTGCACATGTTTTACCTGTACATATGTATGCTGAGAACTTCAAGAGGACGAAGATGATTAGTCTGAAATTCCTAGTTGTATAGCACAACCTCTGTTCCAAATGACAGGGTTCAAAATAATAAGAATTAACATGGCTTATTCACATAGCAATTAAGAGCACCTGAAAAGCGTGTCATCTTGGAAGCAAATTTCCCAGGCTTCGCAGGTATCACATCCTGCTTGTTCACAGTTCTGACATTGCTCCCTGATTCAACAAAGAAGGCTCCATTCATCATCAAATCCATTTCTGACCTCCAACTCCATGTCTGCCAAACACTTTGCGGGGAAGAGTCCCTCTTGGTCACCTTCAACAAAAATCTTATTAACTCGTCAAAGTTATGCACCACATTGTCACAAAAGTCAAAAAAAGACGAGGAGGTTGTTATTACTGTACCTCTTTAGAGTGGAGACTGTTAGAGGCAAGGAATCGGTTACCCTGGCTGAGGATAGTGGGATGCTGGCTACCGCCAATAGCATACATTAGCCAATGAGTGTAATCATTGTTGACAACATGCGCAAATCCAAATCGGACTCTGGGCATTCTCTGCACCAATTGTTTACCAAAGTGATTGAAAGCAACAGTAACTTGCATGATTGAATCTTGCGGGTGGCCATCACTTCCACCTAACAACATCACATGATCTTGGTGTGTGAAGTGGGAGTTGGAAACGGTGATCGCAGTTGATCCCATTACAGCATCAATCAGTCCATCTTGGCAACCGGACATAGACACATGGTCAATCCAAATATGAGATGCTCCAAACATTGAGATTCCATCACCATCACTAGGCGTACGGAAGCCATAGTGACTAACCGAGTCCCTAATCATGCCACCCTTACCTGCTTTAGTTTTACGAATGTGAAGGCCATGGATGATAATGTTCTTCACAAATTGCATCGTAATTTGAGCACCGTTGTAGATCTGAATATTAGAGCCGCGCGCATCAATGGTCTTGTCACTAGTTATCAGTAGCTCTTCGCTGAGCCTAATGACCATATCATGAGCAAATGTGATCCAAAGAGGCCTCTCTTGGATAACAGCATGGCGTAGAGTTCCTGGTTTGGGATTCACAAGATCGTCGTCTGCCGGGTTTGTTACTACGTAGAACACACCATTTTTGCCTCCAATGGTGCCGCGTCCAAACCCTTGGGCACAGTCAGCTAGCCTCTTGCGGTTATTAGCCCAGTTTCTGTCACATCTCCAGCACTGATCTATTGGGTTTGTGGCTGCGCATGTTCCTGTATATGGACGTCCCCTCAGATACCTCCTCGTGCTATTACCACCTTCGAGCATCCTAATTTTAATTAATTTAAATCAATACTCTAACTAAGCAATTGATTAATGATCGATTCAAAATTAAAAAAAAAAAATCACAAACTGACAAACAATAATAATAGTTGTCAATATATATACATACATATATATATATATATATATATATGAAGTAAATTTAATTGATTGATTACATGTGAACGTGCTCATTGAAATTACTAACGACTTCCTCAGGATTTCGATGATAAGCTTCAAGGGCATGTCTTCTAGCATTTTCAGCTCGCTTCTGCCACACCTCATCGAAATCGTGAATGTTAGCCTTCAAGATCGGAGATATTGAAGCCAAACCAAATAGAATTAACAATATTCCTGCATTTGCAGCTGCCATTGCATGCAACTGTTATCCTTTAATTATTTAATCTTGATATTAGCGTGTGTACTCTCTTTTTTAACTGCGTGATTTGGATTAATTAAACTTGGATTCGCTCACCCGTTGCAATTGTATGAAGAGACAAGAAAAAAAGTTCTTCTTGATGTGGTGTTTGAAATATTTTCAGGCCAATATAAGGAGATTATACAAAGATTGCTTTCAAGTTCGATTTAAAGCAACAACCGATCTAAATTTAGAAAAGATAATAAGGCAAGCGTCGAGAGGGAAGGGAGGAAAGCCGCTTCCCCTCAACGGGTCAACTGTTAGTCTTGGATATTTATAACATGAGGCACTTATTCTTCTTTGTTTATGTATGCTTCATGCTAGCTAGTACGTGTTCGGACATATATGACCATGACCAAAATTCCTTTTTTATATCTGCTAATCGAAAGTACTCTGCCTCCTATTTGTATTTTGATTAATTTGCACACTCGTGTATTTGAATTTCATAGGTGAAGAAAGATAATTGACAAAGGAAATCCTTAAAGATGGTTGTGTAATGAATTACTTAGGTGCATTTAATTAAAAACTGCATAGCCCGTACAGATGTTGGAGTAAACGGGATTAATTCTAGATTCTTTGTCAATGGTAAGGTTTAAATTTTGGGGTTCTAACGGATCCCTAATTATAAAGTCGAGCGGTAGAGAATAATTAAAAATCATTGGCATCAATTGATACACAAGTTTTCTTATTACAAGAATGTAAATGCTAAAGTTTGCATTATTTTATGTAACAGCTAACTTTCTGACGGTCATTTTATGCAGTATATAGCCACAACAGATCACTGTGAGATGCGAGGGAATCGTAAGAGGTGTCGTTTGGTGGGAGCATTCGCAATGCTGATACGTGCAATAAGTGAAAATGTAGCAGAGCACGCGTCCAATGTCGACGTAATCCACCTAAAATCTTTTGGTACACAGAACAAGCAAAGAATACTCCCTTTCCTTCCTCTAATCCAAACTGCATACTTGTTTGTGTAGGCCACAAAAAACTTCAAAGCCCTAACACCATAAGTTTAGAATAACTATCCCACAAAAAAAGCTGTGTGAATTCGATCATGGAGTTCCCCATTTCTATAAATGATCGATACGTATATATATACATAATAAACCCATAACCCATATTACCATTACAAAAAAAAAAAAACAAAAAAATGGCAAATGTGGGAAGAACAAGAAGAGCTGGAGAAAGAACCCCAGCCTATGACCCTATAGTTAAAGAGTTTGTGCCCTCGTCAGATTGGACGGAGGACTCCAATGGCCACTATCTCCTCGTCGATCTACCAGGTACTGAACCAGAACTTGAATTGATCTTTACTGTAAGATTACACATACTGTTATTGATATTTATTAATGGTTAATTTTATTATTGTGTTACGTTATACAAAGGCTTCAAAAAAGAGCAGGTGAACCTTCAGGTAGACAGCTCAGGACATATAACAGTTAGCGGAGAAAGGCTGACGAGTGAAAACAAATACATAATGCAGTTCGAGCAGATGTTTGCCTTGCCACCAGATTCAGATATGGACAAGATCTCCGGGAAATTTGATGGTGAGCTACTTTATGTTACCGTGCCAAAGAGAGCAAAAGAAGAGTCGACGGAGCAACCCTCACTTCCTGAATCTGTACCTGAAGAAAACGAACAACAAACCCTTCATCGCAATGACGATATCCCTGAAAATGTCGTCGAAGAAAACAGAGATAATCAGATGCGAGGGGGTGATGATGATCACGCCCTTCAAATGGACAACAAAGAGAAGAATGGTAAGAGCCAAAGGGATTCTTTTGTAGATGGTTTTGGTGAAGATTTCTTACGAAAATGGGGAGATGAGCCAAGTCTTCCATTTGAAAGGGGATTGAAAATACTGCAGAGAAACAAGGGGATCATTATCACGGCAGTGTTGGCCTTTTCCCTGGGAGTGTTATTATCTCGTAAATTCGGATCTGCTGATATTGATTCTGATTAATTTGCATTTTACCAGGGTCAGTAATAAATTTATGCTTATGTTTGCTTGTAATATTTATGTATGCATGTAAATATTGGTATGCACATCAGCGTGCCAGCCTATGTACAAGTATATAGAGAATAAAATGTTGCTGGTGTATACTATAAGAAATGTCAAGTAATGAGTTCCTTCATGTTGGTTAATAATTAATTACCTCCTGCATGCTTCGCATAATTAATTATCACATGAAATTAACAATTCCCCAACTAAGCTATTGCGTGTAATGGATCACCGTACTTAATTTACTGATCACATGGGTATTTCCATGACGATCTAAGAAGATGAAATTACGCGCAGATTCAACGTAACCAGGTAGCTGATCATGAGAAAAAAGAAAAGGAAGGAAAAGAAGAGTCATGCAGGGCCTCACCCCAGGGTGAATGAGAGAATTCAGATGATGATTTTGATTAGAAACTGGGTGCGCGAGTGACAACAAGAATGAGACATATTATACAGTTAATTTCAAATTTTATCCCGTTCCCAAAATATATGTGTCAATCAAAAGATATATATCCATAAACAACCAGATTGTTATTTTTATTAAGGGTCTTGTGGCGTTAGAAATGAATAATTAAAAAAATATCAACTCGTACAACAATAATATCAAAAGTTCTGCCATGCAAAGCAACGACAGCCATAACCTGGATGGACGAAACTTTATCAAGGTTCCAAGATCAAATTTGATTGGATACTAGACCGGGGGAAAAATTGAAAAAAAAAAAAAAAGGAATGGCATCAAAGTATTGGCTGTTGGTTATTGGCTATTCCTGTCCTAGCAAATAGTCCTGGGTCTTTACGAAGTTGTATGCAGCATTCCATTGCACTCATCCACGAAATATCCTGCAAATACACATAGATAGCAGCATCTAGGTATGTAATCAAGCAAATATAACTTTATCCCGTAGGATCAGATTCTGAAAGTAGTCCACCAATATAAAGCGGACTCGAAAGCCACCTAAAAATGACGCGCGATGGGGAAGCTCCTTTGGCAATGGTGCCAAAGTTTCACCGTTGGTCCCAAATGCGAAGAAGGCTTAATGATAGTGGATTTCTTGTTCTGATTGCGATGGGAATGAATTTCACCTGTAAATTTGAGTTAGGTAGGTTATCCCGGAAAATTCCTCTATCATCACATGAGAATTTAGTGTGTGGAGTCATTTTTTCCTTTCTATGATAAGAAATTTCTAGCGAACGTCCTTGTGAGGTATTGTCCTATATTTTAAAATTCAGTCCTAGACAATTTTTTTTTAAGTATTTTTGTTTTGAACCTAATATGACCTTATTTAAGCCCTTTGTCGTGTTGTATTGTTCGCTCTTTTTTAGCCTTACTAATAAAACTTAATATTATTATTAAGGGGGACAAAAAAAAAAAAAAACTAGTGGATTTCTTTCTTTAGTTAACCTAGGTTTTTGTAAATATAAGAATAAAAGATTAGTTTTGTGGGACAGTCAATATACCACATATACCTTCTCACTCATTCCCTTTACCCAGCCTCATGTGAATGGATACACAAAAGACACAGATGCTAAGATAGATAATTTACTTTTGGCTAAAAGTAAGTAATTGAATAGAAAGTTCAAAAGATTATACGTGTATGAATGAAATGGTAACCTAAATTACCACATCTTTAATTTGTAATTTTTTCTCTCCGTCTTTTATTGGAGGAAAGGGTGAACGTAACCGAGGCAAACTTAGAAACAAAAATTTTTTATAGCAGCTTCGTGAAAAAATTGTATATTTGCATCCATGTTTTATATATATATAATAAAAAGGTGATGAGCATTTTGGTCTTTAAGATTGTTGACGTGGGAAAATCAGAGAAGAATAACAGAGGCCAAACGAGTGGAAAAGGTGATGCTTTTGTGGTTCAACTTTATTCAAAATGTGGGTGCTTTTGTCAAAAAGAAAGCGCACGGTTTGGAGGTGGAATCATGTGCCTTGCGCACCACACCACAGCCCACAGGCATCTCGCATCGTATGACTCTTCGCTGTGGGAGAGTCTATTTTCTACATCTCTCCCCTCCATATCTAATTCCCTACGCACTAAATATGCTCTTTCGTCTTTTTTCTTATCACTCTCGTTCGCTTCAAGCTACCCAAGCTTGGCCCAGCTGTGAGAATCATCCAAGTTCAACTAATTAATCACTACGTAATTGAATTATTAATTGAGACAAACCAAGTAAAAAAAAAAATCGTCGCCTAACCTCGGCACAAAAGATGTTAAATCCTAAGACAAAAAATAGACGGTCAATGCGAACAGATCATAAATTTATACAGTACATCAGCTGGATATTGCACTTGCTAGTGATTACATTAAAGTTTATGCAAATATTGTAATTTGCAAGCTCCTGTATTCCTCCTATGAAAAGGCAGAAATAATAATAATAATAATAATGTAAAGTGGCTGAGGTGGATAACGAACCCGTAAAGTAGGGGGGGAAGCAGAAAAGTTGCGAAGCCAAAAAACTTGACGAGAGAGAATGGAATCATTTTCCACTGCACTGCGGCACTGCACAAAACATTCGCTTCCTATCAACTACCAGGTAAAAGATTAAAAGCAAAAAAAAATCAAAACACTGTAACAAAACCAAGTAATAAAAACACCAGCAAACAAAACAACAACAGCAACAATAACAACAAATTTCAATAGAGCGAAATCCGCCTCGTTTCTTTCTCTTTCTCATCCGCTATCAACGCTGCCAACTGTGTGCCCAAAATCCAAAAACCCCTACCCCCCTTCACTTTCCATTTCTAAAATGAGACCATGACGACGCCGTCTCACCCACCGCCACATCAACAATTCACCGTACGTAAACTTGTCGTGGAAGTTGTGGACGCACGTGACCTTCTCCCCAAGGACGGCCAGGGAAGCTCCAGCCCCTACGTCATCGCTGACTTTGACGGTCAGCGGAAGAGAACGTCCACCAAATTTCGGGAGCTAAACCCAGTATGGAACGAGCCACTGGAGTTCGTAGTCTCCGACCCCAAGAACATGGACTACGAAGAGCTCGAAATCGAAGTCTACAACGACAAAAGGTACTGCAATGGCAGTGGCCGTAAGAACCATTTCCTCGGAAGAGTAAAGTTGTACGGCAGCCAGTTTGCCAAGCGAGGAGAAGAAGGCTTGGTGTATTTTCCGCTGGAGAAGAAGAGTGTTTTCAGCTGGATTCGAGGTGAGATTGGGCTGCGAATTTATTACTACGATGAGTTATCTGAGGGGGAGCCTCAGCATCCCCCACCGACTCAAGACGAGCCGCCACCGCCGCCGCCGCCTCCTCAGCAGCAACCGGGGGTGGTGGTAGTTGAAGAGGGACGAGTTTTTGAAGGTCCAGGAGGACACGTGGAGGTTTGCCATCCTTGTCCGGACACCTATCCTGGCCAGCCGCCGCCGTCACCGGTTACTATCATCGAGGAATCTCAACCGCAAGTGGTGCACGTGCAACCTGAACTGGTTCAAATTCCACCTCATGATGAGCCGATTTCGACGGCGGTTCCGGCGGCCGAGATTAGGAAGATGCAAAGTGGATGTGCTGAGAGGGTTAGGGTTTTGAAGAGACCAAACGGCGATTATTCACCTAAAGTGATTAATTCGAGTAAGCCTGATGGGGAAGTTCCAAAGGAAAGGATCCACCCGTACGATCTCGTTGAGCCGATGACGTATTTATTTGTGAAAATCGGGAAAGCGCGTGGGTTGGCTCCAAACGAGGCCCCGCACGTGAAAATAAAAACCTCCTGCCACTACAAAAGATCAAAACCAGCGAATTATCGACGCTGTGATCCACACGACTCGCCCGAGTGGAACCAAGTTTTTGCACTTTCTCATAACAAGAACGACTGCGCCAGTGCGACCTTGGAGATCTCGGTGTGGGACTCGCCGACGGAAAATTTTCTTGGTGGTGTTTGTCTTGATCTCTCAGATGTTCCAGTGCGGGACCCACCGGATAGTCCCCTGGCCCCACAGTGGTATCGCCTTGAGGGCGGAGCTTCAGATCAGCATAATAGAGTGTCCGGCGACATTCAGCTCGCAGTGTGGATTGGAACCCAGGCCGACGAAGCGTTTCCTGAAGCATGGAGTTCAGACGCTCCTTACATGGCTCACACGCGCTCCAAGGTTTATCAATCGCCTAAGTTGTGGTACCTGAGAGTTACTGTGATGGAAGCTCAGGACCTTTGCATTGCTCATAATTTGCCTCCGCTAACGGCGCCGGAGATTAGAGTTAAAGCACAGTTAGCGTTTCAGTCTGCACGGACGAGGCGTGGGTCCATGAACAATCATAGTTCGTCGTTTCACTGGCACGAGGACCTGTTCTTTGTAGCCAGCGAGCCGTTTGAGGACTTGCTGATTTTATTAGTCGAAGACCGTACGGGCAAGGACGCAGTGCTACTGGGACACGTCGTGGTTCCTGTGAGCTCGATCGTCCAACGAATCGATGAGCGCCACGTGGCAAGCAAGTGGTTTCCGTTGGAGAGTAGTTGTGGCGGGGGAGGGGGAGGGGCCTACTGCGGGAGAATTCAGCTAAAATTATGTTTGGAGGGTGGTTATCACGTGCTGGATGAGGCGGCTCACGTGTGTAGCGACTTCAGACCCACGGCTAAGCAGCTGTGGAAGCCGGCTGTAGGGATTTTGGAGCTGGGGATTTTAGGAGCGCGTGGATTGTTACCGATGAAAACCAAAATCGGAGGCAAAGGGTCCACGGATGCTTACTGTGTAGCCAAGTATGGTAAAAAGTGGGTGCGTACTCGAACCATTACTGACAGCTTTGATCCACGCTGGAACGAGCAGTACACGTGGCAGGTGTATGACCCTTGTACTGTCCTCACCGTTGGAGTATTTGACAACTGGCGAATGTTTGCTGACGCGTCGGAGGACAAACCCGATTACCGCATTGGAAAAATTCGCATTCGCATATCAACGCTGGAGAACAACAAGGTGTATACAACTTCGTATCCATTGCTGGTATTGTTGCGGACCGGATTGAAGAAAATGGGCGAAATTGAATTGGCGGTTCGGTTTGTGTGCCCTTCAATGTTACCCGAAACTTCCTCCGTATATGGGCAGCCACTGCTTCCAAGAATGCATTACTTACGGCCGCTAGGGGTGGCCCAGCAGGAGACATTGCGTGGAGCCGCTACCAAGATGGTGGCTGCGTGGCTAGCCAGGTCGGAGCCACCAATGGGGCCCGAGGTTGTGAGATACATGCTGGACGCGGACTCTCATGCATGGAGCATGAGGAAGAGCAAAGCCAATTGGTTTCGGATCGTTGCGGTTCTTGCTTGGGCTGTTGGGTTGGCTAAATGGTTGCACAATATAAAAAGGTGGAAAAATCCGGTTACTACGGTTTTAGTGCACGTGTTGTATTTGGTTCTGGTCTGGTACCCGGATTTGATTGTCCCAACTGGGTTTTTGTATTTGGTCTTAATTGGCGTGTGGTATTATCGGTTTAGGCCCAAGATACCGTCGGGTATGGATACAAGATTATCACAAGCGGAAACCGTAGACCCGGATGAGCTGGATGAGGAGTTTGATACAATACCAAGTTCGAAACCACCGGAAATCGTCAGAATGAGATATGACAGGTTACGTATGTTGGCTGCAAGAGTACAGACGGTACTGGGTGATTTTGCAACACAGGGAGAGAGGGTGCAAGCTTTGGTGAGTTGGAGAGACCCAAGGGCCACTAAATTATTCATTGGGATATGCTCAGTTATTACATTGGTACTCTATGTGGTGCCACCCAAGATGGTAGCCGTGGCATTGGGATTCTATTACTTGAGACACCCCATGTTCAGAGATCCCATGCCACCGGCTAGCTTGAACTTTTTCCGGCGGCTACCGAGCTTATCGGACAGATTGATGTAATAGAGAAGAGTTGAAGGGTAGGTTCCATCCGTTAGGTATCACTAGTTTTTAGGCACCAAATTAAAATAGGGGGAGCGGGAGGGGATGAGGGGGTAGAGGTTTTGTGTTGAAAAGTTCTCTTTGATAAGATAACATTACATTGTAAGGTGTGAAAAAAGGGAGATCGGAGGGGAGGAAAAGTGGCTAGTTGTCATTAATTAATGGTTGTCCCCTTCTTTTTTCTTTTTTCTTTTTTCTTTTTTTCCTTTTTTGGTTGGGGTTTTGGGGGGGATTTATTTTTCATATTTGAATTTGATTGACTGACTATTGAAGAAGAAAACTGAAATAAGAGAAAGGAGGTGGTGGGCACTGCCACTGGGACAGTTTGGAGAGTAAGAAAATTGAGTGCCGATCGAGTTCTGGACGAGTATGCCCCACTCCAGAAGAGAGAAGAGATTGATGTAATGGAATGATGTCTCAGAAAGTGAAAAACATTCAATTCAATTGCTTTTCTAACATATATTGCTTAACACCTTTTCTTCAACTATATCGTATTCATATTTGTGTCAATAATATATATTATTATTTCCAGCGCAAGTGTGGAACCACATGTACAAATTTTTAATGATCGCAATCACAGGTCACAGCAGTTTCGTATTTTTCAGTTTAGTTTTGGTACAGGCTCATGAAGTAAGAAGGTCCATTTGATTTTGGGAGCAGGCATGGTGATGGCTGGGCCCACAGCGTCGATCTGAAACTTTAGTCAAGCCGTCTGGCTGGCAGCTGGCAGCTTTCAGCATTCTTTTAAGAAAATTTTCAGAAAATTTTGACTTTTAAGAGTGAATTTGTCGGAGGGTGTAAACAGTCTAGAGATTTGGGTACAAGGCCTAGTTTATTGACACATGTGGGTGCCGGTGGGAATTATTAACCAGTCTGTGGCAAATACATATTTACCTTTTTAATTCGGCGGGGATATAATCATCCAATTATTTTTAAAAATTACGTTGAAACAACATTAGCGACCAACAATGGCCAGGAGATTTATGCAAAAGAAGCGATTTAATTCATTAATTGTTTAAGCATTTATTTATGTTAAAATTTTAAAAATAATGTGATTTTTTCAAATGATGGATTAACGCTAATGGTGGGGAGTGGAAATATCCTCGTCCTTTTCAGTTGGTCGACTTTTATGCTAATGCATGTATATAATTTTGCCCCTTTAGCTATTTAGTTCAACCAAGAGATAACAAAAATTGGGGGTTAAAATTGTTATTTTAAAAAATCATAATGATAGATTAAAGATTGTTAGTCTAGGTGAGGTAAATGAAAAACCCAAACAATAATAATAATAATAATAATAATAATAATGTGAGGATAAGCGTATAAAGTTGACACTGGGATTCAAAGCGACCAACAAAACAATTCTCGCTCGAACAAACTGGGTCTTGATCGTTGATTATTAAGAGTGCTTATTATTGGAAAACCAAAATAATAATAAATAAATAAATAAATAAGAAAAGCGAATCTGAGAATAAAAGGCTAAAGAACGGATTCTCTATGACCCATATAAACAATCAATCAAAGCACTGCTGCAGCCTGCATCTGCAACAACCCAAACAATCGATCAAAGCACTGCAGTCCCATTTAATTTTTCATCAATAAGCCAAGGTTAATTCTCAATATGGCAAAATCTAAGTTGCAGCCTACACGCCTTATGGCTACAGCGTCGATGGGCTCCCAATACTCTCAATAATTATGACCAATCGAGCCAGCAGATAGCGAGTGATCTCTCTCTCCCCTATCAAATAGATGCAAGCAGCATCATATACAATCAAATCAAGGAAGCTTCTGACAAGTCCACATTTCATTCAGGTGTCAACAAATACAAATTTAGCTACCCAAAAAAAAGAAAAGGGGGGGGGGGGGGGGGAAGGATTTTTCATTGCTTTTGAGTTTTGACATGGTTTTGATTCTTCAGGAATGAATCCAGTACCTACCATCTTGAATTAATTATCGATTGGCCTCAAAAGTAAAACTTGACTTATATGTGTAAAGAATATTACAGCAATCAGGAAAGTGCATTAAAAATTATTTAATAAATAAGTAATATTCGACCTCCTACTTGAAACAATTTGAGCACACGCCCTTTGTTTTTTATTTTTGGAATATTTAGCTTGTACGGTCATACAGAATACATATGCCTACTGCTATAACACACATAGATTTTTTTATTCGTTCTTTTGGTTTGTCTGATCTTTTAATTTGTTTCATTTGCAGTAGTGGAGTCTCAATAAGTACAATAATCCACTATCTGCTGTGTATATTGGATTAATTTAATGGAGATTCAGCACAATTAGTGAAAAAATCAATCATCATGAGGACAAATTTGAAGAGAAAGAGAAGCTCGAAAACAAAGACGAACACGAGGACATTATCGATGAAAAGGGATCAGAAGAGAACAAGACAAAGGATAAAAAGAAGAAGAAGGACAAAGAATATTTTAAAGGTATGGAGAATAAAGAAGATGTTGGAAATGAGAAGAAGAGAATTAAGAACCCAGAAGATGATAAAAAGGATCCCACGAAACTAAGGGCGAAGTTCAAAAGGATCGAACCCCATAACGGAAGCTCTTGCTATGAAGAAAGAAAATGTGCTTAAACTGCATATATATGACGAAACTGCCGATCAAACTTCCACAACTTAACCCTCGCAGCACCTGTGAGCCTGCTTCAGCAACTGATACATCATGCACATGCATATGCAGGGCTTAGAATATATTTAATTAAAATTCACAAGTACTTTATTCAGTATATGAGAGCTTTGTACATATATAAAATTACTAAATCATGGAAAAATATATAGCTAGATTGGGGGTACGTAGCTGATATTTTGATAACTTAATGGCCAGGAATGAAGCCTAGTCCAAAAGCAACGCTAGTAACATTTGCAATCATCCTGGACCAACCTTCATTCCAAACTTCATTTCAATTATCATATCTTAGATCACTTAGTGTTTGATCCACATGCGTGCATCTATGTATTTTGCAATTGCAGACAGAACAACCAAGCACGCTAGCAGTTACTTGTTTTTCACAAGCGTAGGAGTAAAGATGAATGATAGGTTAATATCTTTGAATGTTCATGTGTCATGAAAAAGTGCAAAAATAAGACCAGGTAATTCGTCTGTAATTTTCCACTAACTAATTCATACGAATAGGAATCTTATTATGACATTTTCACCATGAGGGGGCTTTCTATTTAGTCACGCTGCTTAATTAGAACTCAAATGAAACTTGCTTATCCCGTAACACGCAGCCACGGTTAGGACTTGGGAATAGTGTTCCCGTTTACACTGAACGAAACATGAATGAATAATCAAATTAATTGGACCATGTCCTTGATTATTGAAAAATATTCATTTGGAAAATATAATTCTGCATATCTTACTTAATCTGAGAGTAGAATTGAATTCCATTTTATAGTTAATAAATATTAAAATAAGACAATATGATTGATATATGCATGTTTCAAGGGTCATTTTCTATTTCCTGATTTTCAAGAAAGAAATACATAGACAAATATTTGGTAGAGTGTTTTATGAAAATGATGATGATTCATGAATTGATCAATTAATGTTACACTTTTCATCTTTTGTTCGAAAAAAAATAAATAAATAATTCAAAACTGTGTTTTCATCAATAAATTATAGTCTGGTGTGGTAATTAGAGGGCAAATTGATAGATATATTCTGAGTGATGTCGGTTACCAAAACACTTTACCGTTGATCTGAACACGTCAATGATCAGGCACCATAATGATGATGTGGGAAGATCAGAGAGTGCATCAATCATCGTCAAATTTCCTACCAAAAATACTTTTTGCCCACGAAAACCCAAACACCTGACCTGAACGTCATGTACAGAAACGTTCCCTGCTTGTCTTGTCTGTTCACATATACAAAAACTGCGCTTGTTGCTTGTGTGCTTGTTGCTCAAGTTCATGCTTAACAAAAATGGAGGTACAAATTCCAAGTTTTTTTTCTCCAATTTCGGGATACAATCTCGATATATACATGTACACCAAAGGAGGCAAGCCTCGTGCATTTAGATTCTGCCCTCTGTAAATTTTCAACTGAGAGTGAAGTTCACTTCTTGTTGTACATTTCTCTCTTTTTTTTTTTTTTAAACTTTTACACTTCTATTTTCGGACTGGGATCAAATGACTAAAAATCTTAATTAATGAGGGCTCACTTGAGCCACTTCCACTCACTTTGTTTTTTTTTGGGGTGTTTTGGGGGGGGGGGGGGGGTATATGGGGGCCTACCTTACAGTGTCTGTAAGGTAGCCTTCCCGATTAATGAGCAGAAACCTTGCACAATGAATTGGTGGGATGTGAAATAAAGTTATTAAACTTTTAATGGATTCTTGGAAATTTCGCTTTATACACAAGTAGTGCGTGAGGAAACTTCCTTTTTGACCCTTTCTAGCTCCGCCCCCTAATAAATCCCCTCGCCACTAGTCACAATTAGTTAATCGAAAATTTTTTAACACCACTGTTCATAAATTTAAGCAAATGAGCAAGGGTCCTGGTTTTTATATTGATATTGGCAAAAAGGCCAGAGGTTAGTTATGTCATCTTCGGTTCTTTGGAATGCTTATTTTTATTAATATACTGAATGCTTTACGCTCATATTAATTAACCATTTATCCTTATTTTCTTGTTTCTATGCAAGATCTTCTCTACAAGGATTATGGTGATCAGCAACCAACAAATCACTTCCGTTACAATTGCGTGGACAGCAACTTTGATCTTTCCTGTCAATGTAATTTATGATGACAATGAAGTTTCTCTTTCGATATTTCTCTTGCCTTGTAGTGATATAGTCAATTGAAATCCACATATTGTGGGTTGTTGCATTACCGAATTTACTCAACCTTTTTGCTTCTAGTGGCTGGCCATTATCAACATACGATCTTATCGAATACAATGATCTGAACTTTTACAGGTGATGCTATTGTGCCTGGACTGAGTACAGCTTTTAGATCCATCATTCCCGATTCTGGGGGGGTAAATTTTCTCAACTTAATCCTACCAGAATTGTTGTGTTTCAATGATTTTTCGTTTAATGTGATGTTGTATGTATTTGTACAATGCTTAACCACAGGTGGAACTGCGATTCTTGCACGACTATGCTGGGTTTACCGCAGGCATCGGATTGAAGACAACCAACCATCAGTCAGTAGGACTTGACCGCATTGTAAACTTGTCGGCTGTTGCAGGAAACACTGTTCTTTCTCTTGGGACCGATGCGGCCTTTGACATATCAACAAGGTCTTTCAGCAATTACAATGCTGGCCTGAGCTTCAACACTGCCTTGTTCAATGCTTCCCTGAACTTGTAAGCAATCTTACGAGAATTGATTGGTTCATTTCCAATCTTGTTTATTGATTGTCAACTAAACATTTCTAGTAATGCAGAAATGACAAGCTTGACAATTTAAGAGCTTCCTATTATCAAGAACTGGTCCCTCTGACCAGGACTGCCGTTGCAGCAGAGTTGAAGCATAGTTTTTCTAATCACAAGAGTATTTCCGATAACATTCCCATTCCAACCAACTTAACAGTTGGTTTCCAGCATGCGTTGTTTCCTTCGACATTGGTGAAGGTCCGTGTCACCACTGATGGCAAGGTGGGTGGCCATGTTCAGCAGTCCTTCTGGCAAAAATTCTCTATAGCTGTTTCTGGAGAGACTGATATAAGGGCCTCAAGCTGGACTCCCAATGTAAGGTTCGGTATGGCTTTCAGTTCCTAGAATAAACTCCAAAACGTTGAAATGTTGTACTTGACAAATGGGTGACTTTATGTTTAAATTTTCAAGTGAAATGATGAGATAGTCTTTTTACACGTTTTCGAGGCATTATGATTTGAACGACGCATAGTTTGTAAGACCGCGAAGTGAAAGTAGTCAGAAAATTGACAGATAAAAGCATCTTTCATCAGGAACATCTCACAACTTGTTGAGTGTCGTGCATGCCCAGTAATTGTGTTGCATAACAGTAAACAAATTGACAACCATAATTAGACAAGAACAGAACACATGCAAACAAGGCTTGGCAAAAGCGGGGTCCGGTCCAGGTTTGGTGCTGCCCGGGACTGGCCGGGCTGATGGACCCGGGTTTAAGACCGGCACTACCCCAGGCCCGGGTCTTTTTATCCGGGCTTCTAAGCCCACATTTCTCCTTCAAGCTCCAAACCCGCCTGAAGATTTTCTATGATAGATTTTGATTAGCACGAGAGATTGACCAAAATTAGTGCCCAGTCGCATACCAAAAAAGGTGATGAAATCGATATTTTTGCAGCAATATCAATGTAAAAGTAAGAACAAATATGGGTACCATTAATTTCAAGAAGGTAGCCCTAGACCATAGCTCCTTTTTGTCAAGTTGTTCTACTTGCTTCTTGGCGAACCTACCGAGGTAGTAGTCGAAAACTTGACATGAAACTGGATACTCAGGTATATGGAGGAACGATATTAATATTATAGCACTAAGTAGAACTTTTTCAACTAATTATGCTGAATCTCCGAAAAAGTTAATCGATCCAGAGCAAGTCTGCTGGAGGCAGGAGACTGCAAGTCTGCAATTATCTTCTATGATCTGAGATGGAGCAACAGCAACCGAGCAAAGCTAGGTGCCAAGAGATGTCGACCGTCGACGACAGCAGGTGGCAGGTGGCTGGCTGGCTGCTGGCTGCTACTCGCTTGGAGTGTTGCTGTGTTGTAGGCGCGGCAGCCGATGGCAGTGCTGGTGCTTATGCAAAATGCAGACTGCAGTTATGCTTCAAAGTTTAAATCAAGGTTTTGTTTGACTTTTGATTATGTTTTTTTTTTTTTAATTAAAATGCCAGGTCCGGGTCCCGACTCTGGGTTTTTAGTGTTGCTTGGAAATTTGAGAAATTCAAACCTGGATTTGGTTTTCTAGTATATGCCGTCCGAGTTTTGCCGGGTTGGGTCTGGACAGGCTTTTTTGACGCCGCTATTGCAAACTTGACAATAAAACAACAATAATCATATTTTTCTTAACACAAAATTATGTTAATCCAAATAAAAGGTAACACAGCACTAGTGTTGTAAAGCCTACGTACCGATATGAGTAGCTACGTCTCTAACAGCTGCATGTCTATAGGGAATAAAGACGGCAGAGGATTTAGAAGGAGCCCCAATTTCCTTTATGGAAGTGTTGGAAAAATTTTCAAAATAAATGGTGTCTTATTGTAAACATATGTTCAAATAATTGTACCTTATACAAAATGTACCTTTTTATTAAGAATATAATTTTTTATGGTGACATTTCATTTAAAATGATAATAGTTTAATTTGAACCATTAATTAAAGCTAAATCTTAATCCAATAGTCATGAATGAAGGAGTATCATAAAAAATAACAGCTCAAATGAAGGTAGAGATAACAAAACGAATAAACAAATCGAATTGTAAATGAATTTAATTGAAATTCTACTGATTTAGATTTGATTTGTTTAATAACTAAATTAAAATATTAGGTTTTGAATTTAATTCATTTATTAAATGAATATTTAATTTGATTTGTTTAATTTATTTAATAAAATTAATAGATAAATCGAATCAAATTCGGATTCGTTTACCATTTGTTTATCCTTATGAATCTGTAATGTATTAAATCTAATCTAAATTCATTTACAATTCGTTTGTAAATTATAATATTAACTTTCAAATTAAAAAAAAAGTAAATTTAAGGACAAAAAACTAATTTAATTAAACAAATAATAAACAAATGAATCATATTCAATTCATTTATAAGTCATTTGTTAAATGAATTCTAAATGAATAAATGAATCAATACTTTCAAACTCTGGTTCGATTCGTTTAATAAATATAATCGTATTAACTCATTTATTAAACAAATCAAAATTTTCAAGTCCAAACCCATTTAATGTGCATTGAATTGAATTGAATTGAATAAATAAATCATGATCCAAATTACCATCTCTAAATGAAAGACATAAATATGTCTATAAATACACGTCAAGTTTAGGCCATTAATATATAAAAATAATGATCTTCCACTGCTCTTTTCTTAACCTTATTTTCTAAAATGAATTTCATCATAAACACTTATATTTGTGCATTAAACATTTAATATATTGGTTTCTCTACATTCGTAATTTATCCTATGCTTCATAGAGAATCCCAAAATATTGTTGCTAGCGAGTGATACCAAGTGTTAGTTTCGGTCTACGGTGAATTTAAAGTATTATCTCAGCACTTTCAGTGGGAGTCCTTTTATTCTCTTTTTTATTTTAAATATTAGTAGTGTTTGTGATTATATTTTGTGGGTGGACATTGTCTTAATTTAAACCTAAATTTTAAATATTTTATATTATTTAAACTGAATATTATCTTATGTTTATGTTTATATGACGACGTATTAGTCATTGTTAATCATGTAATACATGATAAAGATGAAGAATAACTAATAATATATCGCTGCCATATAAATGTATTGCTATTTTCCTTTTATATATATATATATAGTTTACTCAAATCACCAACTATAAAAATATTGTTTCAACCATGGCTTACTTTCTTTGTGTTTGGCTGCCGTTGTTGGCAAAATAAGAGGGAAAACACAAACCATTTACTACCAATTACACATTTATCTTTGCTACCTACCTAATAACTCTATATAATGAGAGTTATCATGATATTTTTAGATTTAAATCAAAACTACTTAGAGAGTAAATGATATGTTTTTATTACATTTTAGTTATATTTCTCATGGGCATCTATTTTAATTTACTTTTAATAAATTTTGTTTAATTTAAAATAATTTGTATTTAGATCATACGCATAACTATAGGTGACCGAAAGCTCAAATTTCAAAGAAGGAATAGTGCTACAATAGGCTTATAAAAATAAAGAAAGAACTTATAAGAGAAAAATTAAATAAAGCAAGAAACAATGGGGATGCTGAACTGTTATTGTAGCATCATTACTATAGCAATCCTAGAGCATTGATAGAAAAGATTTCACTCGAGATACTTAAAATATTATGATTTGGAGTTTCCTAAACTAGAAGATGCTCACTCTAAACTTCTCGCTGTCGTAATTGGAAGCTATAAAAGGAACACTCATACAAAGAAAAAGAGTAGAGCCATCATCTAAGAAGAAGAACCACAAAGAAACAAAAGAAAAACAAAATTCAATTCTTAGCTAGAGATTGAAGGTTGACAGAGGATAAGTTACAGAGATCAATCGGAATAAGTTCTTCTTATTCTTTTCTTATTTTTTATTTATTCATAGGGATGTATTTGATGGATAAATTCTTTTATTTATTTTTCTTTCGCAAATTAGGAATTAAATTATATTGTAATTAAGTGATTAACGATTTTAATGGATAATTGACTAAATATACATGTTGCTTTATATTTACTATAATATTTTCTCTTAATTGAATTATTTTAATTCTCTATTTTGACTTATCACTCATTTAGATATATAAGCTAAGAAAAGGCTTTACAAAGGTCTGACTTGATAGATCTCACTAAGATAATACTTGGTTTTAGATTGAATTTTCTAAGTTGAGTAATTATCAATTTAAATAAGGTCATGTTTAATCTAAAATCAGTAATAAACTAGACATAGGGACTCATTTTATAGAGCAAATGGAACCTAGATTGATTAATGTTATATTTAATATTGGCATAATAATTGGTGACTGTTAGTTTATATTAGATATCCAACAGGTGATAATTAAAGAAGAATTAGAGATTATATCCAATATTATAGCAGCAGGTTCTTAATTAAAAAAATAGTAACACTATTAGGTGAGTTTATTTACTTAACTACTTCATTTTCATTGGTTTTATCCTTGTGTTTGATGTTAAAATTTTATTTATTGTATTTTTATTTAATTAGTTATTAATTTCATAAATTTTATCCTTGTATTTGACGATAGAATTTTTTATTATATTTTTATTTATCGCATATTTATTTAATTAATTATTAGTTTCATAAATTATCTTATTTTAGTTTAAAACAAAACTACACTGTTTAGATTGCTATAGCAAATCTGATAACATCAATTCTCGTGGAGATGATCTAAATACTCATCAATATATTACTTATTGTGTACACTTACGCATTAACACCTATAGCATTATAAATCAAACAACACTACCCTCATTCACTTTTATCTTCATGTTTGTTGTAGCTGGAATTAAGTCATAGTAATTTAATAAATAAATTTAAAATTTTAATTAAAATTATAAATTTACATTTTAGTAATTATGCATAACATTTAATTTCTTATATATGTGTTTAACAAGTTATTTTAGAAGTCACTGCTTTATAATTTAAATTTATTACATATGTAAACTTTAATATTTCAAAATTTAATACATAAATAATTTTAAAAAATTCTCTAATTACTAGAAAATTTTTATCCTAAATAGAAACAGACGTTCTCTTTAGTCTTTGGATGCATGAGAAATTTGAAAACAATGATGCACTCTTCACATGCCATCAATTTCAACACATTAATGATAAGGTATCATTGTGGTGACGTGCAAACATCAAAGAGTACATTAATCGCTCTTTCCATTTCCCACGAAAAAATACTTCTTGCCCATAAAAGCCCACACATAAGGTGTAACTAACATGGAAATGCCTAATTTGCAGCTTGGTGCAAGTTACTTTCCTCACATCTACAGTGTTGTAGGCTCTACCACAATACTGAAGTTGTGAGGAGAGTATCTTTTAGTTTGCTGCAAGGTAGAGGGCTCCAACTAACATAATAAACGAAATGAAAAGTTGATAGATGGGATGGCACCGAGTGGGATAAATGGCCTATAGAAAATACAGTAAAGTCAAGTGAAAATAAGAAATATCAATATGCCTTATTTACCCCTAAGTACCAAATATGTACCTATTGTATACATATGCCTCAATGAATAAAAAGTCAAACATATCCTTAAAAAATTATCTATCTACATTTTCTTACCTCACCATTTCAAATACTTTCTCACACTTTATGAATCTTCCTCTCTCATAGTTTTCTCCTTTTTCACTAGTTCATTTCTTACCCTTAATATAAAAGTTTTTTTTTTTTATAAACATAAACTCTCAAAAAAAATTAAAAAAATATGTGTGTTATCAAGTGGTGAATAAGGTATATTTGAAATATAAACATTTTGCATGCTTAGGGTTTGATTTCATTTCATTACAAATATATTTGCTAATGATTTATGAGTTTGTGAGAGTAGATTATTCATTTTAATCTTGGACACACACAAAGTATTAATAAAATGTAGGGATTTAAGATAAAAATATTTAATTTAAATTTTGGGTATTGAAAAATGATTATAGAAACAAGTTGAGTACAAAGTTGGATAAGTCAAGTATTCACTCAAGCAAGAATGGAGTAAAGGAGTTAATTAAGTTAAATATTTAGTCAAGTAAGTCGAGTATTTAGTCTACCAAAAATTGTAACTAGTCAAATAAATTATAATATAAGTCGAGTAGAAAGTCAAGAAATATATTGAGTAATTATAAGTTTAGTAGTAAAGTATAAGTTAGGTAATTTGTCAAGCAGTATAGAATGATTTAGTTAACTTATGCAAAACAAGTTCTTGAACCAGTCGAGTAGAAGCCAAATAAGTGTATGACTAAGTGGAGTACAATTCGAGTAAATCTATTAAGTAGTTAAGCATTAATTTTAAGTCTTTTGAACATGTCGAGTAGGAACCAATGATTTTTTTAACAAGTTTACTAGTGAAGTAGCATAAAGTAAGTTTTTAAACAAGTCGAGTGTTAATTATGTTAAGTTGTTTAAAGAAATTAAGTAAGAATTTTGATCACATTAAGTAAGAGTCGCTAAGTCGAGTAAGTCTTTTGAACAAGAGGGGTAAAAACTAAGTAAGTCTTTTGAATAAGTCAAGGAAAATCTAAGTCTTTTGAAAAAGTCAAATATTAACTATTTTAACTTGTTTGAATAAGTAAAATAAATCTTCTGAAAACGTAAAGTATAAGTTGAATAAATCAAGTATTAAGTGAAATAAGTCTTTTCAATATATTGAATATTAACTGTTTTAAGTTATTTGAACAAATCAAGTAAGTCTTCTGATTATGTTGAATAGGAGTTGAGTAAAAAGGTTGAATAAGTCATTTCAACAAGTTAAATAAAAAGTTCAAGTGAGTCACGTGAACAAGTAAAATAAGTTAATTAATTAAGTCAAACAAGCCTTGCGATATGATTTTATTCAACTACTTTAATAATTTTTTAATAATGACAGTGTCGTCACTTGTCAATGGAAATTGTATGTGTTCCTATCCTTTTTAATAGTGAATGGACTTAATCAAATGATAGTTATATTCTTGATCATTTTTGGAGTGAAAAATGAATTAGATCAAGAACTTATCCCCAACACTCAGGTTGATGTAGAAAACAAACCAACTAAGGTCTATCTTTGTGTAAAGAACACAACATTACCAAATATTAAAGCACCAATTGATAGTCCACCAGTGCTGACTATAATTAGCTATACTTTAGTAATAACTATTTTCTAAGATTTATTTTGCTTCCTAGTAGTAATTCAATTTGCACAAATGATTCACTCCTTAGTGTCTAGAAATTAGCATTATATGAGATTGGCGATGGCAGCAATGAATTTGTGGAGAGACAACAATTTACTTGTAAAAACGTCTTGGAAGGCATGCTCAGAGCATATGCTGTAACAAAAAAATTTGAATATAAAACTTTAAGTTTAGCAAGACTAAACTTGCTATCACTTATTTAAATAAAAACCGTAAATGACGTCTTGATGCTATTAAGGTGAATGATTGTGGTATATTGTCTTTAAGGGGTGGCATTGTGGAGTTTTTGGTTCATGTCTTTAAGTGCTTGGAAAAGTAAAAGACTATCCAAAGTCACTGTATAAGGATTTCCCTTCTCAAATTATATAATGATGACTTTACAAGTTGTTATGACATGATATTATATTTAATATTTGTTAGATAATTTATAGTTGTTGTAAATACTATTATTTTTTAATGCTTATTGCATATCTTAGAAGATAATTACTTACTAAAGTTAAATTCGAGTATTCTCTACTCATTATTTGACTTCTATGGAAAAGTCTCAAACTTTTAAAAGAGTTAATTGGTCATGTTTCAATTAAAGTCTAATACACTTAACTTGTTATTAGGCTTTCATGAAAGAAGTTGAAAAATTTTCAATGAACTTAATTGGTTATGATTTAATTAAAGTCAAGTATACTTAACTTGTAACCTAACTTGATTAAAGAAGTTGAAATTTTTTTTCATGAAACTTAATCATCTTGATTCATTTAAAGTTGAGTATTTTTAACTTGTTATCTGATTTACATAAAAAAAAGTTGAGAATATTGATCTTACTCCACTGTGCTTGACTTCAAGATATCAATTCAGTTTTGTGAAGATTTAATTAACAATATTTTCATACTTTTCCTATATTTTTTTAAATATATATGTGAAAATTAAAGATTTTAACAATTTAGCCATATTTTGGGAATTACCTAATGAGCAACCACTAGAAAGAATATATATATGTATATATGGTGAAAGAAATTTTGAGAATAAAGTTGGGTGGCAGGTGGAGATAGCGGGTTTGCGCCGATTTCCCATCACCCGCTGTGTAATGTTAAGTTGACCCAAGTGCACCGACTTCTCTTCATCAGTTTGTTGTATTTACTATATTAGCTTCCGATTCTCTATTTTTAATGCCACCAACAACTTTTTTTTTTTCGCCCTATTTCCTTCTCTCTCTTGGGTCTTCTTATAAAGATTATCTGGAACAATCCATCACTGACGGTAACATTTTTACTTTTTAACAAAATAACCAAGATGAGCTCTCAGGATACTGCGAGTGGTTTTCAATCATTGTTTTAGTCTTTCACCCAAGGTCTAATTTTGGAGAGATAGTGGGGTAAAAAAATTAATTTAATCTTTCTTCACTCTATTTTTTTTTTTCATTACATGATATTACTAAAATTAATTTATATTAATTATTATAAAGTAGAAGAAATTACCTTCACAATATATTTATGACATTCGAATTGCTATCCTCTAATTTAAAAGACATTAACTTTGACCACCCAATTAAAAATAGAGTGACTCTTTTCTCACTCTATCTTGAAACCAACAGAGTACAAAAATAAATACCATCTTGTAGAATTTTATCTTTTTTATTTTTTTTATAAGGCCCTATCAGATTTATGATTTCTCTGTTGGTTATTTTTTCGTTATGGCCCTTGGTGAACCGAAATCTTGGTCTGCTTATCTTTGATTTGTTATGCGCGTACTGTGGATGTGTTCAATATTCTTCGTTTCCAATTGTGAATGTTGATATATGCGGTAGCGCGCGGAGGAGCCAAGCGTAGTGTCTTCGGCTATTGCTTTTTCAGCAGAGAATCCCATTACACATCTTATTGGACACGCCTTTATCTTTTACTTTTCATATTCTGTCTGGGATCCAATGTCTTGAAACTTATGTCAGCAAAGCTTAAAAAACTTCCATGGATGCTTCGGAACTTTGCTTTATAATTTATACACAAGTACTGCGTCAGGAAGCTTCCTTTTCAGCCATTTCCATCCATGCCTAATAAATTTCTTTCCACTTATCCACAATCTGTTGATAGAAAACTCTTGAACATTGTTTATAAGTTTAAACATCAAAATGAGCAAGAGGCCCGGTTTATACATTGATAGTGGCAAAATGGCCAGCTGTTGATATCCTTTTCTATTCTTTTATTATTATTATTACTAAAACAATTTCCACTCATATTAGTTATTAACCAATTAATATTTGCTTTTATCTATGTCAGATATTCTCTACAATGATTATGGTCAGCAATCACCAAATCACTTTCACGACGAATGATTGCTTTGAAGTTCCTCTTTCATTTTCTCTTTTTCCTGCATTGATATCCAATACACAATGCATTACCAATCCTTATATGTTTCTCATCTGTTTGCATATTGCAAGTTGTTGCGTTACTGAATTTATGCATATTAAGAAGCATTAGCTCATGGTCACAACTGGACTTTATCAATTTATGATGTGGACCTCTAATTGATTTTAATGATCTGGAATTCTGCAGGTGACTATGTTGTGCCTGGACTAAGTCCAGCTTTTAGGTCTATCGGTCATGGTTCTGTCAGTGTAAGAAAATTATTTCTACTTACCTCCATCGGAATTTGCAATGATTTTTTCATTAGTGCAATGTTATATGTATGTACAGCGCTTCATTCTTAGAAGAATGGTGATTGTGATCAGTGGAACTGCAATACTTGCACGACTATGCTGGGATTACTGCTGGCATGGGATTGAAGGCAAACCACAATCCGTCTGTAGGAATAGGATTTGCATTTGTCCCCATCATTAACTTTTCAGGTGTCACAGGAAACACTCTTGTCCCTATCGGGACCGATGCTTCTTTTGACGTACCAACAGGGACATTCAGCAGTTACAATGCCGGTTTGAGCATCAACACTGCCTTCCTTGATGCTTCCTTGACCTTGTAAGCAATACTTTGCAAGAATTGACTGGTTCATTTCCAATTGTACTTATTTCTAATTGTGCAGGAATGAAAAACTTGATATTTTAAAAGCTTCTTGCTATTTAGAACTGATCCCTCTGACTAGGACTGCCATTGCAGCAGAGCTGAAGCATAGTCTTTCTAATAACGGGAGTATTTCGGATACTATTCCAACCACCTTGACAGTTGGTACCCAGCATCAGTTTTTTTCCTTCTACACTGGTGAAGGCCCGGATCAACACTGATGGTAAGGCAGTTGCTGTAGTCCAGAAATCTGTCTGGCAAAGAATGTTTTTAGCTTTCTTAGTGGAGACTGATTTTAGGGCCACAAGTTTGATGCCCATGATAACTATGGCTCTCGGGTCCAGTTCTTAGTAAGAAGATTACCAGAGATAGGTACAAATCATTTCACAACATTGATAGATACTACTTGATAAATGGCTGCTTTAATGTTGAAAATGTCAAGTGAATTGATGAGATCGTTTTTCAAAACTAGTTCAGGAATTATGATCAGTATAACCACGCGTGATTTGTAAGACAAGGAAGCGAAAGTAGTCGGCAAATTGACGGATCTGTCAACAACTGTTGAAAGTCTTAAGCCGGTACGTCTGTTGTAGTGAAAAATAAAAAATAAAAAATAGAGGAACACAATTTGCCAAGAGCAGAACAGAGCACATGGAAATTTTGAAATAAAACAAAATGAAAACTTGTCTTGATGCGAAAACTAGATAAGAAAACTTGTCTTGATGCGAAAACTAGATAAGCCTTATGAATTAACGATTCACTGGTGTTGAGAAGCCTGAAGAAGTCCATCACGGATCTGTGTCGCTACATCTCTAACGGCACCGGGTCCATGGGGAATAAAGACAGCAGAGGATTTAGAAGCAGCTCCAATTTCCTTCATGGTGTCAAAGTATTGTGTGACCAGGACCATGTCCATCACATCCTTTGCAGTGGTTCCTGGAACGTTGATAGAGAAACCCAGCACACTGTCTCTCAAGCCATCCACAATTGCCTGTCGCTGGCGAGCAATACCAAGCCCCGACAGATATTTAGACTCAGCCTCGCCTTCGGCTCGTTTGATTTGTAAAATTTTCTCCGCCTCTGCCTTCTCATTAGCTGCCACCCTCAGTCTTGCAGCTGAGGGAGTACAAAAATGAGCAAGATGGGATTTGAAATGAAGTTTAATACTCATTTAAAGAGATGCTAGATATATTACCCGCATTAATTTCATTCATTGCCCGCTTGACATGCTCATCAGGTTCTATATCAACAATAAGTGTTTGAACAATCTCATAGCCATAAGCAGACATAGCCTGGTAATAAAAATAACACGGCATAACTGGAATAATTTCCCATAACCTTCACAATAAACGGGATTAGCTTACAATACAACCAGACATCTCTGTGCGGTAATGTACATTACCTTTTCAAGCTCCTCCTCCACAGCTTTGGCAATTTCATTTTTTTGCTCAAATGCATCATCTAGATTTAACTTTGGAATAGTTGCCCTAATCACTGAACAATTTAACAGAAGATCATATGTTATATATATAGCAAGTGAGTGATGCACTAAACATATGTCTACAGTCTTAAACAAATATATATATTACCATCAAAGACATAGGCCTGAATTTGAGTCCTTGTGTTGCTGAGTTTATAGAAAGCATCATTTGCCTTATGTGCCAGGGCACGGTATTGAACAGATGCGACAACATTGACAAATACATTGTCCTGGTAAATCACCATAAATTACAATCAAATGAAATTAAAGAACATGATGACATGGCCAACGAAGTAAATTGTATTGATAATGAATAGTTGTTAACAGACCCTGGTCTTGGTTTCACAACGAACATCTAACTGCTGCAGCCTGAGTGAAAGGTGACCAGCTAACTGATGTCCAAGGATCCATGGCAGGAAATGGCATCCAGGTTCAAGGACATCCTGAAACTTGCCAAATCTCTCCTTAATAGCTACTGTTGATTGGTCAACTTGTATGCAACAGAACAGATTCCCCATCTTCTTTACTCTCTACTGTGATTTAAAAAAAAATAAAAATAAATAAATCACTTTGAAACCAAAATGACTTCATGGTAAAAAGCTATCAGGTAGAGCTAACTTACAAATCAAGGCAGAAACAAAATGGGGAATGCAAAACGGTGCTGTAGGACTATATATAGTAATAGAAACAAACAACTAAATCACGGGACTTAAATATAGACAAAAAGCTGGGCCTAGGAAACTTCTCCAAACTTTCTATGCGTTTTTGAGTTGAGTTACCAGCAAATTAAGGGAATTGTCATCTTAGAAGATTTCACAATCTTCTGCCATAAATAGATATCATAGTTAAATATGTTAACTGTGGCCACAAAGGACGGCGAAGCCTCTAAGAAACTTTCCCATAATGAACTTAATTGTATATTCAATTAAATGTGCGACCATTTTGATGACGATTCTTGTTTACGTTAACGTGTCAAGAGTGACGACAAGCCTCAGAAATAACGAAATTAGCAGGATGCCGCGTGTGTGTGTCAAGATACAATCAAGGCAACTAGAAAGTGCCGGAAAAAATTTAAAGAGACTTAAAAATGTTAAAATTGTGAATTAACGACGGTTAAATGGATGGTAATGGAGTAAACACCAGGCAACTGAAGATGCCTATCATTTGTTTATTTGTTTTTTCGTGTCATTATAGCAAACAATGTTTTAACTGAAAGGAGAGCTTGACAGGAACCCACGATTGAAATAGAAATTGTAGGAGAAAGCAGAGGAAACTCGATCACATTTTAATTCTTTGAAAGAGAGAGTCAGAATCTTGACTTTGAGGGTTACGAAACAACTTTAATTTTAGCTGCCTATTTTTTATAGTTTTGTAAGTTTCCTGGAAATTCAGAGAAATAAATTATACTTGTCCAATGTATGTCTAGTAATATATTAACTACTGAGTAAATAAATAAATAAAACTTGTTGCGGCGGGTATTGCAGGTGGCGCGTCAAGAAATAAACCAAACATCCAAGAAACGAAAAGTAGTTCTCGGGTTGGGCTGGTTGCTCTACTCGCCTACTCCATGGACGAATTCATTAAATTTTTAAATATTAAATTTAATCGGTCTTAAAGTGGAATCATTAGTGGGTCCTAACTCTACCGCACAAGAGAATATAGCAGGTACTAATGGACTTGGCAATTTATCAGGTCGGTCAAGTTCGAGCTCAATCCGAATAAAAACTTATGTTGTTCGAGTTAATTAAAATTCGAATATTTATAATTTAGATCGGTAGAGTTTAAGTCGGATTGTGCTACTATTGAATCTAACTCAATTCCACTCTATATGAATTATTATGATATAAATTAATAATTTAGGTTTAAATTTTAAATTTATGAATGTCTTGTAATTTTATAATTACATACTAAATTTATTTATTTTTTATTCTCTTTTAATTATAATACCATGAATATAAAATAAAAAATAATTTTTAATTTAAAATAATTAACAACACAAAGACAAAACATATAATATAATTTATTACAAAATAATTTCAAAATAATCAATTGACAAGAATAATTTTTTACAATTCAATTCCACAATCATTTCAACCCTACACAATTCAATTATAAACTCCAACATTAAAAACACACAATCTAATAAATTTAAAACACAGAATTCCATCCAACAACCCAACATTTAAAAAAAAAACTCATGTTTTATATAAATAAAAATACACAATTCAATTCTACAACTCAACATAAAAAAAAAATCTTTTTCAAATAAAGACCCATAATTCAATTCCACAACTAAACATTTTAAAAAAAAGATTGTTTCAATAATTGTGGGTCACTTTCATCTTCATTCACAAATTCCTCTCATGTAAAAATTTTATTTTCAAGAATTTTACCTATAAAAAAAGAAACAAAACGTGAGAAAATAATTTAAGTTTTTGTAATTATCATTAAACTAATTGAAATACTAACTAAGCAACCCAAGAGGGGGGTGAATTGAGTTTTTAAAAATTAAGCAAACAAAAACTTAAAGCAATATAAACTAAGCAATCAAATTCGAAATAAATAAATAAATATGCAATGAAAATAAAGAGATAGAGTAAGAGAGATCAAACACAATGATTTTTACGTAGTTTGACTATCCCCGCCTATGTTTACGCCTCTAAGCACACCAGATTTGAGAATTCCACTAAGCAAGCCTCCAAGATTTCAAAAGCTTACAATTGACTTCTAAGGTGTCAATAAACCTTTATAAGAAGAGATTATCCCCAATCTTTTAATCTAAGAATGTCACAATACTTACAATTACCCAAAACAAAAGATTACAAATTATTTTTTACTCATACAATCTTCAAGATTGCAAATCAATATCCAATGTATGAATAGATGAAGTAAGAATGTGTTTGAAACTCAATATAAATTGTATAATCGTGTATATACTCAACGATCGTATTGTTATCCGCTTTTGATTTGATTTGGATGAGCTTATTTATAGTTGGAGCTGAAAACTAGCCGTTATTCACTTTTTTGCTAGAAAATATATCGCGGTTAATCTTTAATGGTTAACTGTTTGTGTTGGTCAAAGTTATCATTGAGTTGAATTTCAAATTAACGGTTGACTATTAGTCATTACTCTTTCGCCATTAAAAACCAAAGATCTGCACAACAAAAATCTTCTATCCGTTCTTACTAAACGGTTAAAGATTAATAAAGAATGTTAGTCTGAAAATTATCGGTTAGTTATTTATGCATTATCGATTCACCGTTAAATTTCAGAGACCTGCACTACATATATCAACTGATTGTTCTTCATAAACGGTTAAGGATTAACAAGATTTGACAGTCTGAATATTATCGGTTAACCTTTTATGGTAACAGTTCGCCGTTAAATTCCAACAACTTATAAAACAAAATACTTAACCAGTTTACTTTAAACGATAAAAGATTAGCACATGATACAGGTTTAAATATTATCAGTTAACTATTAATATTAACGGTTCACCGTTTACCTTTAGCGAGTTTAAAATCTTATCGGTTAAGGTTTAAAAAATAACATTTTTTTCTAAGCATAAAGGTTAGGTTTTATCCTAAACGGTTAGCTGTTAAAAATAACTGTTAGCTGTTTACATCTAGTGACTAATTTTTAGTAAGTTATAAAATAATCGGTTGAAGTTTTAGAAGATAACCCTTCTCTATATTTTATCGGTTAACTGTTAAGATAAGCAGTTCACTGATTATACCCAGAAAATTATATTTTTCTAGAAATATTCCAGTTTATCTAAAGTTAGTAAACACACACAGAAATTTTTTTGCTTTTAAAAAAATTTTAAAATTATGAAACTCTAACAAATTTATCAAAAGAGATTAAGGTTTATTATCATTAAAATCAATAAAAAGAACATGTATATGTTAACACCAATTTTATGCATATTTTGCACATTTTTGCATTCATATCTTTGGAGTTCGCCTATAGCCAATATTGAGTGCACATAAGTGCTTCCAATGGGGTAGGATGAAGTCGACTCCGATGTGGAGTCAAAACTCTACCTCCAATACTAAATGTGGATTCAAAAGCAATAGTTGTCATGGGATGACTAAGATATCCTTGGCTATTTAAGTCAACACAAGGTATTTACCTTGGTTCACCTTCCACCAATTCAAAATATCAAAGTCCAAAGTAAATTTTACTAAAGGCTCTTCTAAGTATCTTTCAAGATCAAATTTCGATACTATAATTTCACTATTTTGGCTTACAAATGCATCAAACTTCTTCATATCAAAAAATTTATAGCTAGTTCCTACATCAAAGTTAAAGTGAACATCAATTGAAGAAGATTCATCGACAATCGCATCACTCACATTCCCATTCTTACCTTCATAAAACTTAATCAAATTATCACTTAAATTACTCACTTTTTTAATCTCATTTGTCGCACCTTCACTATAAAGTTGTGGAAAATAATAGTTAACCTATTGCATCTTGTGGATCAAGAATAATCGCCATCACCAAAATCCCATGAATCTGAGCCCAATATTTATCAAATTTTATAATCATAAAATCAGCTATTTCTCTAACCACAGACACATTGAAAGTTCCCATTGATCCAAATTAATTCTCATTTCACATATCATTGGAAAAAAAAGATTAAATGTGAAATATTGTGTACCTAAAAATAACTTTATCATAAGTAAAACGGTAGAAAATATTCCAATATCTTTTCAGCCATCTCTCATTTTCCATCTGTTGGCAAAGAGGTGTAGTGCTTATCACGCTGCTATAGTCTAGAAAAGATATTTTTATATTTCACGGCGACATCAAAGATATGTAAAATTCCACCTTATTATACAATCAAGCACTAACTTATTCTCACACTTAATTTGTAATTGTCGTGCAGCCATCTTAAAAGTTTCTACTCTCTTTGGTGTGCTCGTCCAATAAGTCACACTCTCTTAATCTTCTTAATCCATTATTCAATTACTTTTATCCAATCTTTCACAATTAGATTTTAAAATATGAGACACACACCTCATATGAAAAAAATCTTCATCCATTAACATAGAATCAGTTGGAATCAATCTCATCAACCTATCAACTACAGCATCATTAATGGAACCATACCTAAAGTTACAACTGATATTCTTTTATCCACATTCTAATTCAACATACATTTAAAAAGTACTTTAGAAAGAAATTCAGAAGTATATGGAGTCGGCAAGTATGCGAACTTATTCATTACAAAAAAAAATAAATTTTAGAATTAATTGAATTGAATTAGAAAATTGTAAATACAGTATTAAGTTATCAACTTTGTAAATATATTAACTATTCATGACCAAAAAAGTGAATTTTAAAATTAATTAAATTGAATTAAAATAAATAAGAATAACATTGACTTTGTAAATATATTAGCATATTCATTACCGAAAAATTAAAATTTTAAATTAGTTAAATTGAATTAAAAATGAATAAGCATAACATTGACTTTGCGAATAAATTAGCATATTCATTACCCAAAAACTAAAATTTTAAATTATTTAAATTGAATTAAAAATAAATAAGCATAACATTGACTTTTACAAATATATTAGCATCATTACTAAGAAACTAACAATTTAAATTAATTAAATTAAATTAAAAATAAGTATCAATTAATAAGAAAAGTACCTTAAAATTTAACTTTGTAACCGTCAAGATTTATCCATAAAATATCCCGTAACAATTATGTATCCTTTCTTTTGATTACTCGCAATCCATATTTCTATAGTAATTACTACTCTACTATCATTATTCTCTGACAAAGTGGTTGCTTTTGCTTTTTCAGCTTGACACAATTTAAGGATCTCACTCTTTAAAGTGTTTTTATTCAAATTCTTCATCAAAGGATTAGCGTAAGGTATCAAATCCCTAAATGCATCATATTCTACAAAATTAAGTAGGAGCTCATGCTTTACAACCAAAGTTGCTATCTTTTGCCGAGCAATAATTGAATCAAATTCTCTCGCCTCAACACAACTTGTTCCACCTTTTTTCTTCGTCGCACTTAGAGTTTTTTGCAAGCTATCTAAAACTGAAAGAACACCCTTTTTTCCTTACATCTTTTCAAGTGTCTATCAAAATATGAAGTTCTATTATTAGTAGATGCTACCAACTTAGTTTGATAATAATTACATTTCGCCTTTAAGTCACCATCAATGATTACCTTAGTAAAGTGTCTCTCAATATAAGAAGTTTCTCACACACCTCATTTTTTTTTTATTATTAATTTGTTGCACCCCATCATCATCACGGGATGCCTCTTCAACTCCTTCAACTTCTTGGATTCCTTCAACCTGTTAAATGACATTATTTATATTCTCTTTACTAACATGAAAATCCTTAAGTGAATTTGATTTCCATACATCCAAATTTGACATTGCGACCTAAATTAAATGTGTAACAAGTTTAAATTAATTTACAGACTCAAAATATGGTTAAATATAATTTAAAAATATAATAATTAATATTTATAACCTTATGCAAGACTATACTTATCTAAAATATAATATTTATAGTAACTACATAATTAATTAATTATCATAATATTTATAGTAACTACATAATCAATTAATTATCATGAATATAATTAGCTAAAATTATAAATTAATTTACAAGCTTAGATAAAAGAATCATTTTCAGAAAATCATAATACTATATAATCAATCAGGCCACTAGCATTCACAAATCACAAGCTCTAAAAGCTTTAAATTTATTTTTAAAGTCAAAATCAACCACCACATATCACTCCACGAGGTTTTCACCTTACAAATACAGAGTCAAAATAATAATTGACAACCACATGTATAATAATATATATACCTTAAAATATTGACCCAAACAGAACAAAATTCACCATAAAATTTAATATATTAAATCCTATTTGAAAGCAACAGTAGATCTACAGAACGACAAAGATTCACCATAATACACACAATATTTACTTTGTTCAAATTTTTACCATTCTAAAGCTAGTGGAAGAGCAAAATTGCAAAATATATCAATAAAATCAGTATGATTCACATATGGCAAAGATCAATAATCATCCGTTTGATCAACAGAAGAGCAAAACTCCAGAACAGATCAACAGAATCCTATGCCTAGGTGTAGCTGACAGTGATAGAGACACGGTAGAATGGCAAAGATTCACGATGTTGTGTGGCTGGAGAATAGAGATGAAGCTAGTTGACAGGTTGACGGCTGCAGATGAGATGATTACGCAGCTGGATAATTGTTGCTACTGATCGACTAACGATGGCAGCTCAGGTGGTGGCACTGCGGCAGTTAAGTTTAGGGTTTTGTTAATTGTGTGTAAGTGTGGCTGTCTGTGATTTTGTGAAACACTGAAGCTAACTGCAACAGTGTGTGTGTAAGTGTGTTTGTGTGAATTGAGCTGCAACTCCCATATATGTGTGTGGCTATATAGTGTGTGCATGTGTGTTTCCTTTTTTTTTTCATATTGGGTTGGGTCGGGTCGCATCAGTATTTAACACAACCCTGATCCGAATTTTGATCTGGTGTGAATATTTTAGCCCAAACCCGACTCAAAAATTCATACTAAAACTCCAAAAAATTCAAGTCGGGTCAGTCATGCTAAAAATTAGTAAGGTCAAATTACCAAGCCTAAGTATTAAAGTAATAGAAGTTGTTAGGAAGTTCAATAGAAGTTATGCCACCGAACACATTAATCAAGACTGTCAACAGGCTAGCTTAGCATGGCACGACCAATCACAGATAGGCCCCTTCGTGCCCATGGCTTATACAGCCCATTAATTTCATGGTTTGTGCCATGTTAAGCATGACAATAATTTTTTAGGCTTGGCACGGCTCACATAGACCGGCCCATAGGCCTTAATTTCAATTAATCACTTTTATTAAATTTTGAACTTCAAGCTTTAAGTTAGCAGATCAAACTTTATTGAGCATAATGATGATATACAAATTCTAACTAAACTACAATTAGTATTTATATAATTTTAATTGTAATTAAATTAAAATCAATCTAATTTTAATTGTAATTTGACGAATTGTTATTCAATTTAAAGTTGCTAAATTTAATTGCGATTTAAATAAGTTCAACAAAAATAATAAGTATTAATAAATAGGATTTCGCTAGCTTACAGCTCGCGTACGTTATGTGTGAGAGGTAGCTGTGGGACTTACATCATAATTATCTCTCACGCATAATGTACGTAAGTTGTAACGTAGGCAGAGCCTAATAAATAATAAATAATAGCAACTCATGAATTACATGCCTACACATGACAACTCTTGTCTCCTTTATGCTGCCCTTATTATCAATACTGCCAATATGTAGGTTTTTTAGCGAGTCATCCGTTCAATGGGCCTTCGAATCGACTGGACTCGTGGAACAAAAAGAGCCGAACCCTTTAAATAGTAGAGAAAGCTTTGTCAATTGTCACAGATTTCCCAGATAGAGCAATCAACAATTTGATTGGTGGACAATATAATATTATAGGAATTCAGATTACACAGAAATCCGACGTGGCAGTTGCCATCACCAAGAAAATTTACAAAGTTTGCATCTGATTCTGAATCATTGTCATCATCATCATCAGACATCAATGACGGTCTCGGCACCATCTCCAGTTGCCCAGCTTCATGCGATCGAGTGCGGCAGCTTCCTATCCTCAAAGCTAAAGCCTCGCTTTAACCGTCTGTTTCCCGCCAAAGATGTCTCAACGATCGTTGCCATGGCCCCCAGAAAGAAGGTAATTCGAAAATCTTAAGACTCTCAAAAACCCAAAAAAAAAAAAACTCATATTTTTTTTTCCCGGCTGAGTCTGTATCAGCATGTGATAAGAATGCCAAAGTATGAAGCACTCATAAATTTTCAATACTTTTTTTCCTTTTTCTTTCAATAATTGAGTAAAAGATAAATAAATGGAAATGGGTTATGAATTACAGTTTTTTCAATTCCATTGAGTAATAAAAATTTAAAAAAAAATTGGAAAAATGACAGGTAAATAAATACGATGCTAACTGGGAGAAGCAATGGTTTGGGGCGGGAATATTCTGCGAAGGAAGCGAAGAAGTGGAAGTGGACGTGTTCAAGAAACTGGAACAACGCAAAGTATTAAGCAACGTTGAAAAGGCGGGACTCTTATCGAAAGCAGAGGAGCTAGGAGTCACTCTTTCATCCATTGAAAAGTTGGGTCTTTTTTCTAAAGCAGAGGAGTTGGGTTTATTGAGTTTGCTGGAAAAGCTGGCCAGCGCCTCTCCCTCCACCCTTGCCTCCGCGTCGCTCCCCATATTTCTGGCCGCTGTGGCCGCTGTTGTGGTGATTCCGGACGATTCTCTAACCTTGGTAGCGGTCCAGGCTGTGCTTGCTGGTGCTCTTGGAGTTGGTGCTGCTGGTTTGTTTGTTGGCTCTGTTGTCTTGGGTGGCTTGCAAGAAGCCGATTGATTTTTTTTCATTTCTTTAGGTGATGGCAGGAATAAAAGTGAATGTTTTGAAGGACAATTTAATGTTGTGACTTACAATTTTACAAAGATTGTGAAGGTGATAAGGTGAAGTGTGTGTGCGTATTCCATTTAATTATATGATAAATGATTAAAAATATTAAAAACTTTTATCCTATTTTGAAGATAGGTAACTTATGTATTTGATATAATGAACAGCGATACTCCATTCCTTTCAATTAATTAAATTTTTTTTTTTTTGACCCACCAAGTTGCCAGCTTCTTCGTTTCAGAAAATAATTATTAACTATTATTCTCTGTCCTCGTTTTTCTGCTAGTCAAACAGAGCAATTTGATTGTTTCATAGTTAAAACATTTGGGATCATCGAGTACCTGTGGCAATGGAAGTGGAACTTCTACTGGGCTAGCTATGCTACTAAATGATATATGTTTAATTTCATCATCTATGCTTGACTGCTGTGTCTCTTAAGACTGATAATAGCATTATAGATCTTCATCCTGACTATGTTTATGAGAGAACTGGGAATGTAATGATCATGTATGTCTGCCTCCATTTGGACAAAACTATAGTTGCTCTCACAAATTGACTTTGTTTCAAGTACTATGAAAATTATATGGGTTCTGTGATATCATTTCAAATTTCTTGATCATTTGTTTATCTGGTCTTCTTAGACTATGTTCTGCTGTGTGTGTTGTGTCATACTATCAGATGATGGTTGTATAATTTCTAGAATATAATTTTCAGGTGCTAGTTTTTAGAATTGGGAATGATTTCAGATAATTAATAACTGAAGGGATTCATTTTAGTACTACTATATGATGAAAACTCGAAGTAGAAATAACATAATGAGAATAATTTAGACAACATAATATAGAAACTTAATAAACCAAAAGAGCCTAGGACCCATTTCTTCTACCCTCAAGCTGGCAAGGACAAAAGACTGGATTCACATTATAAAAGCTGAACAATAAGCTACATTATAGTGCTATCTGTAAGGTGACTGCTAAATTACTTTCATTTCAAGGTTCCGCTGACCTGTACTTGTAGCGGGTGGCCCAGAAGAGAAAATGCAAGAAGTTAATGCCACTGAGTATGCACATCAACCAGTAGAACCTCTCAAGGTGATAGTGATTCAAGTTGCTGCCAAAAAGCAATGGTGTGTGCCGATAAGTACTGGTGATATTATTAACAATTGATACAAGCACTGTACTGAAGTAGTATCCCATGGCCAGCGAGGCCCATGAAAGGGACGTGGCCAAAGACCTCATACTTAAAGGGGCGTCTGTGAAGAAGAATTCCATCATGCCAGCTAAGGTGAATAGATCAGCAGATCCAAGGAACAAGTACTGCAAGGCCACCCAAAGGAAGGTGATGGGTAGAGGTTCAGAAGAATTAACTAGACCTGAATTGACTGCCACTCTCTTTCGCTTGATTTCTACAAGAGCTGCCACAGCCATGGCCATAATAGAGAGGACTAGTCCTGTCCCAATTCGTTGCAGATGAGTAATCCCCATTTCAGTTTTGGTTATTTTTCTTGCAAAGGGAATGATAACTTGGTTATAAACCGGCGCAAGAATCAAGATGAAGATGACAGGGAACACCGGAAGAGAAGCTGGTGGAATTTTTAATGAGCCAAGCTTGGTATTCATGGTTGCCGCTTGCTGGACTGAAAAGGTAGATAGTTGAGCGAGACAGCAGTTTAACGTTATGGTAGACATGAAGATCGGGAGAATCTTTACAACTATTTTGACCTCTTCTACCTCCTTTACTGTACACTGTACAATTGGGTGGGCAGGGTTGTTGATCAATGCTCTATTAAGAAATTTGATATCTTCTGTTGGATTCTGACTTGGTACCTTTTCCTTAACATTACTATTTTCCTCATCCCTGCTTTCATTTGAACAGATTGGCCTCGAGTGCACTCCGGTTACAGCATTGCTAGAATTCTTGGACTTGCAGGTATTGAAAATTGCTGCGGTTAGAACCTGTAGGATCGGAATGCAACAGGGTTATTTAGCTGTTGTTCAATTGCTGTGACACCAACTTTGCACGTTACAGTGCTTGATTGATGGGTTTTCTGAATTTTACCTTGAAGATGGTGGTAATAGGACTCCCGGTGGGAATTTTGTTCCTGTAAAACGGAGAGCCAAGGAGAAATATTGGGATGGAGAGCAGAATTGTTGCAGTGGAAATCCCAAAACCCCATTGCCAGCCTTTGTTGTCTTCAATCCAGACCACAAAAGTGACAGCAATAAGAGCTCCAAAAGACAGACAGAAGATATAGTAGTTGAAAAATGCTGATCTCTGCTTCCTTCCCAGTTGGGTTGTCTCATCAAATTGCTCAGCTCCATGTGGAGCAAGTGAACCTTTTATTCCTCCAACCCCGAGTGCCACAAGATACAGACCTGCAAACAACATCACTGCTTTCCCACCTTCAACTTCCTGGCATGAAGCATTGCTCTTCTCTAGAACACAGGTTGGTGGTTTCAATGAGCGTGTTTGAGCTTGGACTGTTAGCAATAGCAGACCCTGTTTCCATTGTTTGAAATCAGTTAAGACATGTAAAAATATATTTGAATTATGGAACAAAAAGAACAAAATAATCTAGTGTCTTATTCTGTAGGTCTCCAGAATAGAGTAACATTTGATCGCGGTGTGGCAGATCATTGACCACATATTGGTCACAAATTCTGAGCGGCAGAAAGTTTGAATTCCACATGAATTTTTCCTCTTAACAGCTCCAGCGATTATTGTCACATTGAACTTTCTGATCACACGGGATCACCTAAAACTACTGACATTTGAGGAGAACTTTACTTCACGTTAGGGAAATTTGTTTTCTTGCACCTGCATAACCTCGAGAAAGGGTAATGGCTGCAGCCTGCAGAATCTGCGGGACCGAGCCAGGTCACTCGGATTATAATTGGACAGTGCTTGTACTAAAGTAGGGACGTTGGCTCTTTTTAGAAAGTACATTTGACGTTAAATTGACAATAAATTATCATTTGTTTTAACAGGGTCAGAATCAAATAAAAAGATTAAAAAAATTTTAATACAGTGTTTTTTTCTTATTCTATAAATTTTTTTAATTTTTACTTAATTCTCATTTTATTAAATTAGTAAAAAATTATCAAATTTAAGATTTTAAAATGCGAGAAAGTTTAACAATATTTTAAAACATTGTAATTTTAAAATTTTAATTTTATAATATTTTTTCTCACTTTAAAATTTCAAACTAAAAAATTATACACACGCTTATTTTTAAGTAAAAATATTCTCATTTTAATTCTTTATTAAAGTGGAGATGTTAATAAAAAAAATTTAAAAAAATTTTAATGTACTTTCAAATAAAATTTTTTTAATATATTAAAATTCGTACTTTTTTTAAAAAAATTTCGGGACATATCATAAAGAATATCCCCTATTATCTGCCGCTCTTAGCTGGCTACTCTACATTCCTGTTGCATACAAAGCCATGTTGTTTAGACATTGAACTTAATTCATATGTTGAACAATTTGTGGGGCGGGATTTGTATGGTATATATTGTTAATTAACACATAGAAGCCGTATGATTAGCACATGCCCTGATGGATCCTAGACACTGTATGGTTCGTTTTCTAGGATAGAGAACCCGAGAGATGCGATATTGTTGAGTCCTGTCGACTGGTCTTTGTCTTTCTCTTAAAAGAGACGTGACAGTATCAACTATTGGTGCACTCATGCAACTTGCAATGATGGTCGGTGACGGTTACTGTGAATTAATTGTCAGATTCCCAGTCCTGACATTAATGCTGAGAAGACTCTAGATAACAATTGGTCATTACAATTGCGAACAGTATCTGTTTGAGGCACGATAATCGGACGAAAATAGACAACCCTAATTTATTAGTAAGAAACTAGCAAAAATATAACAAGTTAAAAAGTTTGCTCCTAACAAAAAACTTACCATGAATTCTATTGCCGCACTTATGACGTAGATGCTGTAGGTGGTGAAGAAAGCATCTGCTAGAAAGCCACCAAGTAGAGCAAGGAGGAAGGCTGAGCCCATGAAATTGGTAACAATATTTGCAGAGCTGGATGGTGGAAAATGCATAAACTTTGAAAGATACAGCACAAGGTTGCTTGCATTGGCCAGGTATGCTAGATTCTCCAGTACCTCCACAGCTTTTCGACAATATAGCAATTCTAATTAGTAAGCTTTATGTTTCTAGTGCTTATTCATATCAACATGCAAATATATTATTTCTCTTAATATATAAATTCTTTTACTATAAGGTCTAATTGTTTGACGGCTCGCAGCCGCTAAGGTTTGTAGTTTTTACAGTATGGTAAGCACGTGACAAAACGGTGGAAAATGTGCTTTAGTAATAGGAAAAATATACCGACCCAAGACAAAACAAGCAGCAAGCATGCCACCGTGACGGCCTCTCAGGGCAGGTTTATTCCTCCAGTCTACATAACCTTCCCATGTGTTTAGCTGGCATATCCCGTCCTACAAAATGAACCAAAGAGCTGATAAAACATGCCAAGATACGCTTAAGGGAGACAAACAAGAGATAAAGGACAGAATCCTACCATTGTAATATCTAATTTCAGAACTTTTTGTTGAACTTCGAGCGATAGAGGACCTTATGAAGAATTTCCGAACAACCAAGTTTGCTAGTAGTATGTGGAGTCTTGTATATATAGACAACAGATTGAGAAAATTTGGGTGCAACAGGCCGCAGAGAAAGGTCTAGACTTATTGAAAATGACTATTCATTTCCCTTTTAACTTGCCGAGCCTGGCATTTTGTACGCATGAGAGAGAAAGGGAATACTTGGTCAGAATGATACCTGAAATGAAAAGAGGGAATTAAAGTTAAACAAGGAACCAATATACTGTTATGATTAATGAGTCACATGTAACTTAAATGGTAATGCTAATCATGAAAATAACTCTAGTGAAATAATATAATTTTCTCCAAAGCTAAGTATACAGGTGTAAGAAGGCGGTTATCCTCCAAGATATTGGAACTTGGTGTTGGATGAATTCCAGGATAAACTGTGCACATGTACTTGTCAATATAGATGGATAGCACAAAATAAGATATAAATTATAAAAAAAAAAAAAAACCAAGTTAGTGGACCAGAGTAAATCAGATCACAATGGCATGTTCTTGTGCTTGAAGATAGAAGCTAAATCTTTTAGCTTTCTAGATACGCCTCATATCCACACACGAATGCACAACCTCTCACCTTGGTAGTGGGAACACCACTGAGTGTTAAAGGCTAGCTAATCTCAAGAGATCAATAATTTGTCTACTTATACCATCTTTGTATTCTATCCTATATGGCCTTTCCTAACGTGTGTAGAATGATGGATGCTTATTTTTATTTTTAATATACAATCCTACCATGAACTTGCAATTCTATTTATCCATTTCTTTAATGAAATCAAGCGCATCAGTAATTTTATCATTTGACTCTATTCTATTCATTTGACCGTCTTTCTTCCATGTTCTTGCTGCACATTGATATTGGAGTGTATTGTTTCTTTATAATTAAGTACCCATGCGGTAGACGAACTATTGTTTTCCGCCATTATCCGGAAGATTCGGTTGCCATTCTGGGCCACCTGAAATTCCTTAATCCCCTTTTCAATCAAATATGTGAATATGACATTCCAGATAGGTTGTTGGTCATGAGATCTCCAAATTGAGTGGCTCATATTCTAATTAAGGGGTCCGACTAAATAAGCATTTACTTTCATTTATTGTTACCTCGGGCCTGTAGTAGTTTTACGCTTGCCCATGAAGAAATGATTAACGTTTCAGTTCAAGAGAACTCTCATGAGAAGAAAGGATTAGCATTTTATTAGTGCAGAGCATTCACCAAAAACGATTACCAAAGGTGGGAAACAAAAAGGAAAAAAAAAAAGTGTCGGCCAATCACCAATGTCATGACACTGTGGCACGGAAACCTTCTGCATTCAAATAAGTAAACGCTAAACCAACGGTATGTTGATTGGATAAATGGTGCAAGTGCATGGAGCAGTTTTATTTTGTGCTTTTTTTGCCGATACAGTGGTAGTATTGGAATAATTAATTCCTTGGCTTTCCTGTCGCCAGCAGATCATATTCCGGAAAGCTTATTACCCCCTGTGTATGATTTGAAAGTTGAGTTGAAAGTGATTTTGTTTTCAAAGCAGGTTATATTCTGATTCTCCCTTCTTTGCAGATTGTAGGATCTCCGAGAAATTAATGACATTTCACATGGAAGAATATTTAGAATTCTTCTGGAAGAAAACTGAATGACTATGTGAAATTTAGTTAGGCATGGAGCTTCTATGATTGCATTACTCACATTCGTTCCAGTTCAAGTAATGTTTATTTGCTGTGAAGTAAGTGGTTGCAATAACTTTGGCTTATGAAACGCCATTTTAGCATCCCACTTGGACTGATTGGGAGCATCTGGCGATAGATTTCTATCCATTCGCCGTCATACTTATTGATTGAGATTGCTGGGTTGCTGGGAGTGATCAAGTTAATGATTAATTATTTCTATATATCTTATAATTAAGATTTAAGAAACACGCGGCTGCATGATCTTTGTGCCCCAAAAAGTCAGCTTCTGGAAAACTGAATGATGCCCATCAGAACTTGGGACCGACAAGTGAATGTGCTTGCCCGTAGGTCCATTGGTATGTGAAGTAGGAGATTACTAAAACAAGAAACTAATAATTCATCTCTAGACTGTTCAAGTCTCCTTACAAGGGGGAAAAAAGTCGAAAAAAAAGGGGCGGTTTATAGATGTATATATCATAATATATGTATATATGAATAAGGGTGGCCACCATCAAAGGCTACGAAAAATTTGTCCATCCTGCTACATTTTGAGAATGAGAATGAGAATGTGCATTGCCTGATGCAAAGATATTTTATCATAATTGAAGATTTTGAACCTCTATATCGTCCTGGTTTCACGATCAAACAGTTGGGAAATTTACTGGGTATAGTAATAGTAATGGTATTGCAGGCATATTTTAGGAAATTTACATAACTTATAGTTGGTGGATTACCATTTTTGACGAGGCAAATATGAAAGTGATGCGCAATTTTCCAACTTGGGCTGTTGGGCCATTTAAGCCTTACCTTAGGCTTTTGAACCATCAAAAGTCTTTTGTCCTAGCCCACTAAATGCTGTGGACAGCTCGTTGCACTTCAACATGTGTACCACGGGCTTCCCTTTCTTCTGGGGAGGCGGCAACTGCCACAGAATACTTTTTAAAAATTTTATTACAATGTCATTACTTTCGGATGCAACAGTTGGAAGGTACCACCAATTTTGTGTTTTCTGATGTTAAATTTCATTTGAACACACACTTTCTTTTCATTTACAGTTTATTTATAAGCTTGTTTGTTTATTAATAAGTTTATGCGTTTTGACTGGTGACTTTCTAAAATGTAATTTTGTTTTAGTTAATATTATTTATCTTTTTAAAAGAATAAATATAATAAGAAGCCTATAACTAAATAAAATTTATTTTTAATAAAATAAATACTATTAAAAATTATACTTTTAAGTAAAATCAATATCATCAAATAAAAAATATTTATTTTCTAGGACTCGCTATTGATCCTTTTATTTTATTTAACATTATTTTGTTTTTTTATAAATAATAATAATAATAAGCCTATGGCTATATAATGTTAAATAAATAAATAAATAATATTAGCTAATATTTATTTTTTAAGACTCACTACTGATTATTTTATTTTGTTTAATATTATTTAGTTTTTTGAAGGAATAAATATAACAATAAACCTATGACTAACTAATATAATAAAATAAGAATAAATATTAATATTAGTATTAGTATTAGATAATATTTTTAATAAAATAATATTAAAAATCTATTTGCTTAAAAAAATAAATAATATTTTTAAGACTCACTATTGATTATTTCATTTTATTTAATATTATTTAATTTTTTCAAAGAATAAATATAATAATAAGCCTATGACCAAATAATATTAAATAAAATAATAAATAAATAATGTTAAGTAATATTTATTTTTAATAAAATAAACGCTATTTTTATAATATTAAAAATAATTTTTATTTTTTAAAACTCATTACTAATTAAACAACATAAATTTGAAACAAATCGAACTTATGTGTTAAAAATTTTAACCCTTTAACTTTTTTGAGTTTTCAATAAATATCAAAGAATACAGTGTGAGTAATAAAAAGGATAAATCTCTACCATAGAAACTATCTTTTCATTAAATCTAGTGATAAACAATTGAAATCACAAAAGAAAAAAACGGTGGTAACTTGCAATTGTTGCAAGGTAGTTGAGTCCCCATTATAAAATATAATAAATAATGAAAGAAAAATACTTGGAGAAGCCTGCCCAAATGATTTACCTTTACTACCTTTTTTTTTTTTGGGGAAGGGGGGGGGGGAGGTGGATGATTTATCTCAAGGCTCCATTTGGTATTTATCAAAAATGAATATGGGATAAAAAATTTTAATTATCAGTAGAAAACTTATTAGTGTTGGCAAATAAGAGTGGTAAATTGGGTGTGCATTGATTTCGAATTAATTACAGATAGGAAAAATATAACATGAAATCAACTGAGCGTATAATCCAATCCAATCTGATTCGAAATTATTAATTTGCATTTGTGTATGCTTGGATTTCTTCACATTTTTTAATGGGTTTGCCAAGATCCAATCTCGATTGTGTTATGCTCTTCATCCGAAATTAATCCAAACAAAATCCAGTCCCAGTCTTGTCCCGTATATGTAAATGGGATAAAAAAAAATCTTGTTCATATCAATTTATTTGTTTTAGATCCCATCCTGTTAAATATTCTTTCTCACATCATTATCCTAAACAATTCAAAATGTAAATAGATAAATTCTGATTTTTTTTCTTTCAAGGATCATCATAATTCAATATAGCAAAAATCTTAAATAAATACAAAGTAGAATAATCAAATAATAGTTTTATTTTGAATACATGTATTTTGAAGATAATTTTATACTAATATTTTTTCATTACTTATTTGTTTTCATTGCACATTCATATTAAGACTCATGCTTCAAAAACTATAGATTTGGGTAAAATCAACTTCAATCATGTTAAAATATCCAATAATTCAATAATATAATAATAGAACCAAATCAATAAGGTTGATACTGGGATTGGATGAGATGAAATTTATCAATCCCATATCCTATCCCATTTATGCAAGTGAGATTAAAAAAAAAAATCTCATTCCATCCCTTTATTTTCTAGGATAAAAATGTATTTCAATCTCATCCCAAATAAGATGTCAATAAGAAAAATTACCATCCCTAATCTAAAGATAATTTTTTTTCTAATTGTAACGAGTCAGATCAGTTCAAGTCAGGCCATTTGCCGATTCCTAGTGGTAAACGTAACCAACCATTAATTAAAAAAGGAATTGTTATCATTTTTAGAAGTTAGCTTTTACTAAAAAAATCATAAAACTTAATTAGTTTTACTATCATAAGTGAACAACAAAATGTTCATTAAATATTTCGATAATTGAGTTACAAAAACATCTTGAGCGCTCTCAGAGCACTGCTTATTTTTCATTCATTCATTATCACATGTATGTTTCAACTAATCATAACAATATGTTTATCCATTTGATAAGCACTACTTGGACAAGAACCAATGCTCCAAGAATATCATAATCTTCTCAGGAGTTACACGTAACCAAAAATAATTGAGTTTTCATTCCCTATTAGAAAGCTAGTTATCTTTTCCAGTTAAATTTGTAAAAAGGAAACCTCAAATGTGTAAGACAATTGACTATCTTCTAGACTAAACTCATCTATGAGGTTAGGGCTTGATTCAACATATAAAATGAGGTCGTGAGGATTCTGCTTCTCTCATCTATATTCTTACAGGGTCAGTTGCGGTTTCCTGTAAATCGAATTTTTTCTAATTTTCTTTAAAGGATGAATATTTTTTTATAGGCAAGGCCAATAAAGGTTCGTTTTGCTTTTGCACCTTAACAAGGAGTGACCCGTCGAGAACGACAATCTAAAAGGCAGAAGTGACAGGACATAAGCCCAATAAATATAGACCCTGGACCATTTGCACCCATTTGAAACTTATGTTCTGTTTCTTAGGCTTAGACCATGGGCCACTTGCACGGCTTACGTTGGGCAGAGCAGGACCATGGTATGTGTATCGAGTAAACAAATCCCATGCCTATCAATTAAAAGGAAACTAATTGTGCCTTTACCAAAAGAAAATTAGAATAGGTTAGAATTAAAATAAATAGAAATTATAATAGATTCGAATAAAAATAGAAAATAAGAATTATAATAAATTATTTATTTAAACAGTAAGAATTGTAATTGAAATGAGCTAAGTTGTTATTAATGTGTTTACTTTATCTTATAATTAAAATCGAAATGAATTAAATTGTCAAATTACTGAAAAATATTTAATGAAATATTATCATAATTATTATTTTTTATTATAATTATAGTGATTATTTATTCAAAATTTATTTTTATCAATAATTATTGCTAATAATATATTAATTAATTATAGTATATCAATTTATAATAATTTTTTTAACTAAGGACAAGATGGATGTTTTTGGTTTTGTGGGGGCAAAAATGTCACTCTTGAGAATGAGAGACTCATTCCCATCTCCTTATAATCAATCTCTCATTCTTCATCCTCAAATCGGATGGGTCTCACAATTATGATTCCTATTTTCAACTTTATTTAGCAAGTAAAAGTTATCAATAATTTTGATTCCAGATTTCGGTTCCTCAATATGAAAATAAACATACGACGAGTTACAAAGTACTGATAATAGTCTCTATCTTGCTAATAGATATAAGTTTTCTTCTTTTACATAATGTCAAGACTTGAGTCTTTTGGCCGATTTGGTAATATTGTACATTTTAATAGTTTAGGTATTTATTTTGTAAAGTTTTTTTTTTTTTTTATGTGGAATGAAAAGTGGCATTCATAGGAATTATATTGGAAACAAATCAATATGTGAAGGGTAACGCCACTTAGTGTAGGAAACCATTGCAGACACTGGAAGCAAGGAGGGCTGAAATTTGGAAGGATGCATGCGTAAATCGAAAATTGTTTTAAGGTTTAACATCGACGGCTGACTTGCGTGCATTATTCATGCCTTATGGATGCAGAACAGTTAATTGAATGGAGGACACTGTTTGAGTGCCTTTTTGCAAGCTGGTTAATGGGCTTATTATTTAAAGGCATTCTAAGTGGCGTTTACAAGATGTTGCACATACACGAGAGAGAAGGGTCAAGGGCAGGGTGTCCAGCCTTCGTTAATTCGGAGGAAGCGGCATCAAATATAGTTCATTTATGGCTTTTCGTTGGTAGTTCATGTGTAGGCTTTCATCACAGCTTTGTCACCCCAAATCACACAAACTCATCCTTTGTTAATGAACTCTTCAAAGGGAAGAGATGTTTACGGCAAAAAGATTTCATACTGAGGTTGTAAATAAGAAATAACCTAAGTAAATTTGACTAAGTATATTCAACTAGATGGTTGAAAAATAAAAGAGAGTTTGAAACTGTGAAAAATTCTAATAGGTTGTAATTTTTAGATATTTAGTGAATTATTTTTTCTCTATATATGATAACCACTTATTTTCTAAGTATGGCCTCGTAGACTTAAGATTGTTACCAAAACCATAGAAAAAATTTTAAGCATGCTTTATTTTTTGTAATTTATTATTTTTAACAAATTAAATAATTTTTAGTCAAGATGAACAATAATTTGAACAATGTTAAGCATAATGATTGTAATCAGTAACTTAAGATAGTAACTATGAAAAATATTTTCTCAAAATTAATTTAATTTAATTAATTTAAATATTTAATTATTAGCCTGCATCTATAAAATAGATATAAAATTTCCTTACACATATAAAACTTCAAAACTTAGGTTCCGTTTGATACAGCTTTTCAAGTAGAATTTATTTAAGTAAAACTTTTGTTAGTAAAATTTTTATAAATAAATTTTTTGCTCAAAAAACTTTAATTATTTGGTTATTAAAAAGAATTTTTATTAAAAACTCATGAAATTACTTTAATAGGTAAACTATTTAAGGTTATATTATAAAAAAATAAAATAAGATTATGAAATAAGTAATTGATATTTTAGATATTTTAATATTTAAAAAAATATTTCAACCTCTACTTCTAAAAACTCAAAATTTTAGTTTTTATAAGTAGAGGCAAAATAATTTATTTAAGCTTTAAAAGATCTACTAAAAAAACAATCAAATAACAATAAAAATTATAATAACAACTTATTAAATTAAATAAATACTTATAATCATTAAATAAATTATACTACTTATTCCAATAATAATATTCATTTGCAATAAGGTAAAAATGAGCCGGCCCTTATGCATAAGATTAGTTTTATTCGTTTTAGTAAAAGATGAAGCTAGCAGGCATGAGTTGGTTGGCATAAGCTGTATGGACGCCTAAAAGCTGTGCATGAACACCGATTGGGTGGTGCTTATGAGAGCCTTTTGGTGCTCAACCGATGATAAAGAATTAAGGTGCTAAAAATATGGCGATAACGACAATGACAATACTGATCAGCTCAACACATGCATCTTTCTAGCAAGTGTGGTCCATCAATTTTGTTTCAATCGATTTTTACAAGCTACTTTATTCTCCACAAGCAGTTCAATCTTTACAAATGCTTGAAAAGAGTTTCAGGCCTTGAAGCTTTCAACAAATTACCATCGCTCATGCACTTTATGTTACCACAAACGAGTGCAACAATTAAACCCACCTCTATCTTTGTTGCTGGTGGGCGGCGGCACATGAAAGATGAATATATTAAACAAAGAACCCCCTCAACAAAAAGAAAACCAAAAAAAAAAAGAAAAAAAGAAAGAAAAACTTTATTTGCTTCTGTGTTCTGTTCGTGCGAATCAGTGACGGGATGAAGTAATGCTGCACTTTGACTCTAAGCTTTTTATTTGTCAAAGGGATCGGCCAATCAGAATTAAAAGAAAACAATCAAGAACTAGAACAACCATTGATAATATTTCTTGTCCTAATCATATTAAACAGGTGTTAATAGACTCGAGCGCTTAATCTTCATTCTGGGTTTAATTAATTAGATAAGTGGGATTTATGAGCACATCATGGTGCCGAATCTTTTTCAAATGTTGACGTTAATTGTAAAATTATCAATTTTAGTGAAGATTAATAAATTAATGGCGCCTAAAGCCTCAACTTTCTTTCATTTCCATTATCCTACAGCTTCTAACCTTTATATTTTCCTGCTTGCTCAGCAACTTAGCAGGTCAATTCATGCAATATCTAATCAGCCTAGATTGGAGTTCAATTGACATAAACGTATCACTGAACTGAAGGAATTTTATAACCTTTTGGAGGGAACCAATTCATAGAAATAGCCAAAACGAAGGTCAATTTACAAAAGTAGCTCGTTATTTTTTATACTTCGATAACAAAAACAGATTAAAAAAAAAAACAAAGTAAATAACATGTTGTGCTAGACACATACTTGATAAATGGATTATCTATTCATGATTCATAAAAATGGACATTTAACATATCGATTATTTGTCATTATCTTACCAATCTTTTATCTAGGATAACAGATTCTTTGAGGAATACTTGTAGTAAAAAATGCATTTTTGGCTACTAAAGATTAGGACAAAAAAAAAAGAGACTATTTTCGTAAATCAATGACCCTAATTTAGGCCATGTTCGTAATTTTCTCAATATTTTGGGTGTGATTACCACAAGTTTAATCTGAAAACCAAATTGCACGAATGGCATAATAAATTGAAATGAATTTTGTTGATAGGGATATAATAATCATAAGACGATTGGTGTTTGCAGGCAAAGCACAGATCCAATGGACAGAGTATCCAAGACAACTAGTACGAAATTGAATATAATATATATATACACACACACACGCACACACACGCACACAGAGGCATAGACAGAGACAGAGGTAGGACTCACGGCACATTGACGTGGGCCAACCAAGAAAAGACGTGTGGGAAACCGAGGGCGCGTAAGCGGTGGGGACTTGACCTGGTCAACTTAGTGCCGGACGGCGGAAACGGATGAGTCGTGCTGAGTCCTGACCCGCCCTTAAATTTCGAGCTCGACACCACCGCTAGAGACAGCGACTGATTGGACTTGTTTCTTTTGTTTGGCTCGCCCTTTGCCTCGTTATCATATTCCAACAGCGTTTACTTTCGTCTAATTACCAATTTACCCCACCTATACTCCCATAGTAGATTGGGATAATCTCTCTTAACCACACGTGGAGTGGATTTTTAATTTAATGATGCTACTTAAGAATTACACGGAAATTATATGTGCGTGTTAACGTCATAGGTATAATCTGCTTGCACCACCTGCTACTTAGAAAATCCAATGCAAGTATTATATATTCGGACCCATTGGGTATTTATTAATATCGTGATTAACAGCTTCTAAATGACCAAGGAAATCGAGTTCTATAGGTCCGAAATCGACAGCTTAATCCAATTTCTAGTGAACTGAAACACATGGACGTTTGATTAGACCAAATTTATTAGCATCATGTTTATCCATCTTAAATATGAGAAAATAAAATATCATAATTAATCTAATTAAACCGACATCCTTTAATTTTTATATTTTCTTATACAAGAATCTAGTTCAGTAAAAGCAGTAGAGAGAGCTCTATTAAAATAGCGAAAGTAATATTAAATTTTAGAAAATTAAAAAGGTGCTCTTACATCCTCATCAATTATATATTTATTATATACATTCAGTTGTTTTTTATTTTTTAATGAATAATGCAAAATTTTATTAAAAGAAGAAGTAGAGAAAGAATAATGTTCAATTACAAAACAACTAGTGGGTAATTTTAAAAAATCTTTATTTAAAAATTTTTATATAACAACAAATGAAGTGTCTTATCAAATATATACTGACAATGTGTTTGTCAAAGTATAACTAAATTATTGTCTCGGTAAATATAATTGTAATAAAAATTTATACCATTTATTTTTTTCTTACTGTAAAGGTTTATATAATAAATATCATTATACATAATATTTCTTTAACTTTTAAAAGGAGTAGTAGCGATCGAGGAAAGACAAATAATTTATTTTATATAAAAAAGATACTTTGAATGGTTAGCCATGTCATTTACTTCAAAAATACAAATCAAGCATATCAAGCTAAAATTGATAAAATTTTAAAATTTTTATGACAATTTTTTTGGTGATGGAAAAATTTTACAAATTTTGTTAAGAAATGATGGAGAATTTAGGACCGCATTGATATTATCCTATTTTGAAACATAAGTTTCTACCGTAGAGGCAATTTCAACTCTCCGCCACAAGACAAGAAAGGGCATTAAGGTAAACTAGATCGTAGCTTACGTGCACTTATGCTGCACTTGATATAAGCCGGCAAGCCCTTTGGTCTCAAAGAGAAAAAAGGGGGAAAAATAGGGGAATAAGCTCTCTTCCTATCCGCTCACACTTCTTCTTCTTCTTCTCCACATCGCTCCTCCAAACATCACGCTTCTCCTGAAACCTGTCACGAGACACTCTTTCAAATCCTTCTATTCTGAGTGATGGGTATGAGCAGGCGCTGCTCCCACACGTCTCACATAACCGAGATCATAATCACCAGCTTCTTTCGTCATAAGTCTTAAATTAAATTTCTTCTAGACTGTTGAATCATAGCATCATCTTTAGTGATGGCTGCTTAAAAGAGTAAGAATATTAGTTTTAAGTTAAATGGCGGGTGGGAGGATGTATAATCATTGTAGTTCTAGTGGTGGTGGAGGTAGTGGTGATGGTACTTCAAGTCTGTCCTTCCTGATTCAAAGCCAAAAGGGTTCTGGTTCTGGCTCTAACTCTCAGAATCTTGATGCTTCCTTCCTCTCTGGCCCTTCTTCTTCTTCTTTTCTTGGTAATTTTTCCCCCCTCTTCTGCTTTGTCTGGATTTGTGTGCTTTCATTTCCGTCTGTATTTCGTACTAGGTAGATCCTTTTATGCGTTTCTCTTTTATTTGCAGAAAATTGGATTCTTGTTAGTACAGAAAAAATATAAATGTTTACACCGGACTGTGTTTGTTTAGATGGAAAGCTGTTTCCTAATGAGTGTTAGGTTCTGACACTTTCGGAAGGATATGGTTTACCTCTTTTGCTACTGATTTTTATGATTATTGGCAATTCTATTATAGGAACATTACATACCTTTATTGAATGGGAAAAATATGATGTGTTTAAACATAAAGGCTTCTGAATTATAATGATGCTTTTAATAAATTCAGGGTCAAGATCCATGATGAGCTTTGAGGATGTGCACTTAACAAATGGATCCAATAACAGGCCATTTTTCCGTCCATTTGATCGCGAGGAAAATGGGGATGAGGACTTTGATGAGTACTTTCATCAACCTGAAAAGAAAAGACGGCTTACGGTTGATCAAGTCCAGTTTCTTGAAAAAAGCTTCGAGGTAGAGAACAAGCTTGAACCCGAAAGGAAAATTCAACTGGCAAAAGACCTTGGCTTGCAGCCTAGACAGGTTGCGATTTGGTTCCAAAACCGCCGGGCTCGTTGGAAGACTAAACAGCTCGAGAAGGATTATGATGTATTGCAAAACAGCTATAATAGCCTTAAGGCCGATTATGACAATCTCCTCAAGGAGAAAGAAAAGCTAAAAGCTGAGGTAAATTTTGTCTCTCAGATTTCGCTGAATTTGTTGTGGCTAAATTGCTCTGAATTTTTCCTCATGGGCCTTGTTGAACTACAATCACTCGATTTTGAGTAATAGTACGAGATATAAATTGATGTTTGGTGGGTGAAATTTCACAACCCTATATAGACGATTTAACTGAACTGTATTGAATTTTGATAGTTCTTGTATGTTTTGTTTCAGGTTCTTATGCTCACAGACAAGCTGCAGGTGAAAGAGAAAGAGAGAAAAATCACAGAATTGCCTATGGTAAACAAGACATTGTCACAAGAACCACCACAAATTTCAAAACCTGTTGCTGATTCTGCTGCCTCAGGGGGTGAAGTATGTACAGCATCAGTTGTGGCTTGTAAGCAAGAAGATATAAGCTCAGCCAAAAGTGATATATTTGATTCGGATAGCCCACATTACACTGATGGGGTTCACTCATCACTCCTAGAAACTTGTGATTCATCTTATGTTTTTGAACCTGAACAATCCGATTTATCACAAGATGAGGATGATAGCTTGAGCAAGAATGTCCTGTTGCCTCCATATGTCTTCCCAAAGCTTGAAGAAGCTGACTACTCGGACCCGCCCGCGAATTCCTGTAACTTCGGATTCCCCATTGAAGATCACGCGTTTTGGTCATGGTCCTTCTGATCATGAATCCTTGGTATATAAGTTTATCTTTGCCTGTGTCTTTCTTTGTTCTTGTTTAAAAGCATGTTAGAATGGTGGGTTATGAATAAGAAATAAATTCAATCAATGGCACCCTAATGCAAAATTGGTGGTGGGTTTTGATTGCTGTCGAAGGAGAAAAAAACGTTTTGCCCCGTTTGTAATTTTGGTTCTTGTAAGAGTTTCTCAAGTGTTGAATGGAACTTCTTGTTCAGAATGTAATTAAATAATATCTCTTTTATTTGAAAAAAAAAATTATTTGGATATATTCTGGACCCTGTGCTGCTCAAAGCTCTGGTCTGAATGCAAGTCGTTGAAGGGTTTAATTTTTTCACATCACAGTTACTTCGCGATATGTTAATTAATATCATTTTAGTGTGCAATTGACAAAGGCTGCATAACCGTAATCTCGAAATTAGGTTTGTATTCGTACGGAATAGTGAAAATGAAATTATAAAGCAAAATTAGTGACAGTTGGAACCAGATCATATATCTTCAGCAACAGTGGCTATTGTTGCTAGATTGCTAGTATATAATTCACTAAACACTATGCTCTTTTGGAAGCCTAGAGAAAAGGCTTCAAGAGAAGCTTGATGTTGATGAGCATATCACATTGTTTAGGGAGCGTTTTAAGTTCAAAATCAATCACTTTTCTTCAAAGGATCAACAAGAAGGAAGCTTTGAGCTTCAGATCAAGTAGGGGCAATTCCATTTTAGCCAATGCTGCGCGGAAAATTCCAATCCCAATTAATGATTGATTATTTCGATCACATCAAACGAACATCACTCTGGGGTCCCATTCAACAAAATTTGGAAGACAGCCTCGTCCATTGGATGGTCCATATTGATGCTGATGTTCTCAATAAGTTCTACCAAAAAGCTTTGATCTTACCCATAAACGGGGCTACTGCCAGGCAGTTTTTTGATAAATTGACAGTAAAAGTTAGAAATTAAGCAATCGAAAGAGAATCTATATAGCCGCTTCGGCGGGTCTTTAGGCTTTTTTAAATAAATAAATAAATTTTCATACGGCAGCGTCGTGCAAACGTCTCCATTGCATAACATCTGGTGTTATCTCTCTTTCAAGGCGCAATGATGATATATGTATACAGTTTTCAACGATACCTGGCCACAAGTTTCTTCTAATTTTTCTTGCTTTCTCTCATCAAATTGAAAAATTGCAAGCAATGCAAATGACTGGTGAATTTTTAAAGCAAAATTATTGCTTGCTTGCTTGCTAATAACATATTCTGCTTATCAAATACTACACTGAATGCTGTTTGAATTCATCCCATGTAATTTTTCTTTCCCCTAAACGAATCCATCATCCCATGTAAGTTAAATTTATTGATGTCAGCATTTCTCAACTTTCCCTTTACGGCATATATGCCAATCGCGCACCGCCACATGTCCGTACTTCTCGAAGCACGAGGCTGCTTTACAGATTTCCTACCGACCACCCAAACCCACTCACATGGGGTTTCAACAGGTGCCATACACGTGTACGACGGCGATTCTAAGGTTCATCTGAAGCCTATTCCCGTCAAACATACATCACAATCAAGGCGGCGTCCCACCAAGCAACTCCATAGAATCTATTTCTGTATCGGGGCCCCACCAACGTGGACATTTAACGCAACGTGGCTGCTGATCCGTGATACGATAGGTTGATTGATCAGGTCAAAAAGTATAGGACCCACCATTGTTATAATATTTTATTTTTATTTTTTTATAAAGTTTGTTCTCTTGCAAGAGAGATACAGATAAGCACAGGTGGGTTGTGGGCCCAGATTTGGAGGAGAGAAGGGTACTCGACAATGACAGCACGGCTACGTCCATGTTTTCTATCGAAGCTGATGTCACACGTGGGGTATCTTTCACTGGGCCCATGGTACACGTGCCTATCAGATGTCGATGTCTTAGTAGCGTCATCGATTTATAAGTGTGAAATTAGGGTATTCCCACGTAGAGTTTTTTACTATCATAACTTTATTATTATTATTATTATTGGATGGAGCCATTATTTTTGTAAATGCAGCCATTTTTAAAAGATAATTGTAATAAAATCATAATATTTTTTAAAAATACAAATTGTATATTGTATACACTTAATCAACTATATTTTCAATTTTTTTAATTTTTTAAATATCTTTAATCATAAATTTTAATATAATTTTTATTTTATTAATTTATTATTATGATATAAAATAATCAAATTATTTCAATAAATATGAGTTTTTATGCCTTACAATTTAGGTATTTAATTATATGACTTATAATCTAATATTTTTAAATAAATCTAATTATTATTTTCATTATTCTTACATATAAATGACATAAACTCGACTATCTGATAATTTACATAATTATTGTGTCATAAAAAAATTATATTATTTTAATTAAAGTTTAGTAAAGACAGTATTAGAAACAATGAATTTGTTATAAAATTAAAAAAATATATTGAAATTAAAGTACATTATAGGTAGTTTTACCTTGTAAGTGTAAAATAATTAAGTTAAACTTATGCCAAAGTAATATTTATAATCAAATATAATAAAAAAAACTAAGTAAAAAAAAAATAAATTACAATAAATTTAATTAATTAAGTCTCTGAATTTATTTTTATTTGAAAACTTTTAAAAGCAATCTCTATTTTTTAATTATTTTCTAAAAATAAAATGGCTTTGCAAATATTATGAGGTGAAGATATTATCACCCTTATTATTATTATTATTATTATTATTATTATTATTATTATTATTATTATTACTATTACTACTACCACTATTACTACCACAATTGAACAAACCTTTAGGGCGTATTTGGTGGGTTAGGTCAAGCTAATTTGTACTATTTATTTTAATGTTTAATTAAATTAAGTTATATCTGCACCAAATTCGAGTATTGTTATTTTGATTAGATTTACCTGATTAATCATATCCATTTACCCCTTCGATTTAAGAGAGTTTGGTCATTTTCTTTATTGCTTTTATTATTTTATCCAATTAACAATATCATAATAAACTCATTTCTTATAATTAATTAACTAACATTTAATAATTATTTTCACTAAGTCTTCACTTGCGGCGCCCCTGGCCAGGCACCAATGGTAGTGATAACCATAGCCAGCTATACAATACCGTCACTGTCAATATTTTTCGATATCAGTTGACGGCTAGTTTAATACTTTCAGAATTTTTGTCAAGAGCTCTACACAATGATACCAATATCTCTGGCGACAAAACTTTCATTCACCGTAGATTAGTAGTCATATAGTTAAAATCTAAAAATTTGACCAAAAATATGCAACGAACAAAAGCTCCATTGTCAGAGATATAAGTACTATTGTGAACAATTAGAAACGAGAATTTCAAAGATACTGAATATGAGTTAAACAATTAATATGTACAATTTCCCCGCAGTGGTTGGTGATATCGTTAGTGGTTGTCATTATTATTTTATTTTTTTAAATCAAAATAATATTATTATAATATAAATAATAATATAAAATATTAAAATGTAAAATATAGTCTGCCCTCTAATATGATAGTATATTAAGATTATCATACCCTAATATAATATAATTAAGTACAGTTTAATATAACAACTCATATGACAAACACACACTTATCAAATTCTTTAACGTGAATATTTTTCTACTAAATAATTAACTTATACACAATAGAACAATAAAATAATTGAATTTTATTTGGGACATATTAATACACTTATATGCGCTGGGCTAGTTGGCGTGTCGTAGTGTTTCAAGTTGAGTGATCACATTCTTTTCGGCTGTAATGGCCTGCTCTTTCTTTCTTAGAGGATATGGATTTTATTTTATTTTATAAGTGTTACACTTCAAGTCTACTAAGTATTTGGTTTATAAATATGTATATAGTCATTTTTTATAAAGTAAGAATACTATTAATAGACTAAACAAACGCATATTTTAATATATTAACAACAAAAAAAAAAACAATATTTCTTTCTTTCTTTTGAACAAAGAGAGGGTACGGATTTTTTTTTTAAAAAAAATTATTACACTTTACATATTTATTATAATATAAAGTCTACTAAGTATTTGGTTTATAAATATGTATATACTCATTTTTGATAAATTAAGAATACCATTAACAAACTAAACAAATACATATTTTAATATATTAACAATAGAAAACGCAGCATTTCATATATTGAAATTTGTGTTTATTTATATTGTAGTGGTATCTTTCCTTTGTTAAAATAAGAATACCTGTGTACATGTACACATATTATATTTTCAATCAAAAATTCCTAACTATATGTATATGTATATAATATATGTATGTGTGTGTGTATGTCTATTTGTACACACACCTAGTTATATTTCATATTTTTATGAAAAGAAAAAGGGGAAAAATATATCATTCAAACTGATGGCCGTGATAATATTGAAGGAGCCAGCCCCACATTATAACCCAATGACCATAAATGGACCGCTTAACTTCCTTCCATGTCTCTAGCAAAAACGTGGATGTTCAGGTGCTCTTTGAACTAGTAATAAGAATTACAAGGGTTTAGTAAATGAAGCTTATGGAGGCGTAAATTATGTTAAATCGTTAGATTAATGAAGAGTCATACGTGATGAAGCCTACTAAAGCAATTAGAGCATCATTGCTTGTATACATGGCATATAAGCGTAGAAGCAGAGGCTATTAGGACTTGACCTTTCAATTTAAAATAGAAAGAAACTTCAAGTTCCAACCATTTATCTATTGTAATACGATGGCAATGTCAAATTCTACCGTATAACTCTAGCTATTCTATAATAAGTTTATAGCCAGGAATTTTTAATTTAGATTAAATTTGAATTTTTAATCTACAATATTTTATATATCGACCAAACAAACAAAAGATAAGATTCACACCGCAAGTCTACAAGGCTCATAACTCAAAACCCAAAGCCGATGGATCATCAACATTCAACGTGTCATCATGATACTCGAGTTTTATTTGATTATTTCCCCACCGCACTCTATAATCGATTCATGCTCTGCTGACTTATGGCAATGGGATTAATGTCATATTAACGTCGTAACTGAGGATTAAGCCACTCGCTTGTCTAGCGAATGAGGTCCCTTTTGTAAGAAAGAATCATAATCGCTAGATCAACTAAGAAATTAGTCTGACACAAAAAAAAAAAAAATGATTTCGTACGAGTATACGAAAGAAGCTTCACGGCCAATCATTGTGTATCATTTCAATCAGGTATTGAAATTAAAAGTACCATGTCCTTGAGTCCTTAAATAGACAGCCAATCCTTTTAACATTTTTCCTGACAACAATAGGAAAATAACTCACCTGTGATCGCAACTCCTCCTTCATCCTAGATCCTGAGATCGATCTTCATACAACTTCATTAATCACAAGGAGAATTGTGAGGGTCGGCCTGGCCAGGCTTTCCTTTCCAACTACATCAACATGCATGCCTTCATGATCTTGGATGAAAAGATCAACTGTTTTGCTTACTTGGGGAGTGACCAGAAACAAATAATGGCGCAATAAGGTACACGGTACACACTCGTCTTAAAGTAAGCAACCAGTTCAAATGATTGGCCGCGTGTCCCTAATGTCAATTTGAATATCAAAATTTGACATTGTCCTTCAAGTAACAGACAATCTCTTGCTGCAGCAGCGCAAATTGAATAACCTACATTAATCTTCTAAAATAATGATATCTAAAATATATGCATGTGCATGTAAAACACACGTTTTGAAAATGGAAACAAGAAGATTGATATGCCTTCTAGAGGATAACTTCTTTCAACTTACAATCAAACAGAGGATGATGCAGCCAGCAGCACCAGGAAACAAAGCGTACCAAAAATTCAAGCTATGCAGCTTAACCCCATCAATGAACAGAATTGGCAAACTTGCAGCTGCAATTGCAATTATATTACATGGTCAATTTATGTCAAAGCAAATAGTGGCTAATGAGAGAAAAGAATGTACGTGTGATCAAAGTTATTATTGGGTACAACCTGGTGGATGGGGAGCACGGGCATAGATCATGAATGCAATTGAAGCAGCAAGACTTGCGCTCCTAGCGAGCCAACCTGGTCCAAATATTGAGAATGCCAAAACACCTATGGCTGCACAACCAATCTGAGACATGAAAACATTGTATTTCTGCAACATTGTAGGAGTAAGTGATTAGTTCAGAAATTATGATAATCACTTAATCTAAAGAGAAGAAAATTATAAGTAAAATGGGATAGCAAAGAGCCAAATAATCCAAAACTTCTCCTCAAAGTCTCGCCGTGTTCAGTGTAAAGGTTTTCAGTCCTAATATTCCTGTATAAAAGATTCAGGGCCTGTAACTGTATGAGATTAAGGTGCTTTAAAAGCTCTTGTACAATTAAATTAAGTTAACCCACATTAGCTATAAATTAAGGAGAGTCTAATTAGACTAAATTTGAAGCAACTGATCAAGATATAATAGTGTGTTAGAGTTCCCTGACTTGGGCTTTCAAAGGTAAAACTGCAGTGAAATAGAAGCTCTAGTGGTCAAGTGAAAGTTTATGACTATCTGGTTAAGCACTCCGAATAAGAAGTGGAGGGTTTGGTTTTGGCATCATTTTTGGAGTTTTTTTTCTTTATTTATTTTTTAAAATAAACAATCGGATAAAAACTTTGGATGTCTTCAAAGCAAAGGTACCCATCACCAGCAAGCATTTATCGACACGTTGACAACACCAAAAAGACAAAAAATAAAAAAGGCCTTAAAATCCCAAATAGTACAAGGCCGAAAACCCAAATAGCATAAGGCCTTTCAAAATTGTGAAAATTATATTATGAAATAACTCTTAACTATCCGAAGTGACAACACAGGCAAGAGAAAATGGCACTTCAATCTCTCTTAGAAATTATTTTTACCTCTTAGATCTTTGATAAATTTTAATTGTCTATCTATTTGTTGATGTTAAATCAGTAACAAATACATATATTATTAAAGAAAAAAAATGAAATTTGACAAAATATTAATTACTTTTAATTTGACTAAGTCTTGGATAATTAGTTTGGTACGCTTCAAGGGCTCAGCCAAGTGGCTTTTCAACCTTCTTATTTGGCTAGCCACTCAAATCAATTCATGATAATGGGTTAACTGTACCTTTATTATAAGAATATGAATGACTCGTTAAAGAAATTAAAATAAAATAAAATTCATACATAGAAAAATTTAATCTTTTTTAATAATATTTCTTCCTGTTATTGTCTTAACACATCGAATGAGAGAGTGTGCAAAAACTTATGAAAGACTCAGATAATAAAAACAAATCTGAAGAGGAGTGAAAGTGTCATCGTCTCTTCTTGTTCTCCTACTCAGAAATAAGTGAGAGATTGATAACACAGGTAGATGTCATACTGCACCCTGTGACACGTCGTAGGGTGCAAAGTATTAGTATGACATATCATCCAGAACAGAGGAAGTAGTGTTAAATGCGATAATTGCTGGTACACGTCCCCCCCACTCCACACAAAAAAAAAAAAAAACAAAAAACAAAAAATGAAAACCCAAACCCAAAAAAAGAAAAAGCAATACAGCTTCCCCTTTAAATCGCCAGCATTTGCAGAATAGCAAGTGGAATTGGTACATGATCCTATAATTTAGAAGAGTTGGCAATAGACGTATAATATTTATATAAAGATAGAGAGAATTAAGGAGATTACTCGCGCAGCAGGAGTGGAAGGGGTAGCAAAAAGCACTGCGCAAACAGCACCTAATGGTGCAATCGTCATTGAAAGCCCTTTTGGAGCCAATATTTGATCCATCTTTCCCAATACAGCCATTGCCGCAAATGCTCCTGTTCATTAACAAATTAATTAGCACTAATCTTCCAAGCATTTAGGCTTTGTTAAATTAAACCGTCTATGCATATGTATATATATAAACTTCTGAAATGAGAAACTCGAGTACGCTTAAATTACCTGCAGAAGGCCAAAGGATGTCGCTAAGGGAAGGATCAGAAGAACCCTTTTGCGGCTTCCAACTTTCCCAGTTAGGTGCAGCCACGCTGCTTGATGATGCCACGATTCCATCTTCAGAATTCTTTCTTCTTCTTCTTATCACACCAGTCGTCCCCCTACTAAAACTGAAACTGAGAGATGGGCCTAAAACTAATGATCTCTTGCTTCCACTCAAAGGGTGGTCATGGAGTTTTGATAAAACGAAAGAAGAACATGAATGCAATGATGGGGGTGTTGTCATTGAAGATCCATTATGCTGATAATAACTGGCCCCGAATTGTGTGCTCATTTCTCGGATTCAGCTCAGCCAGCAAGTAGGCACCTCAATCTCTACCCCCGTATATCTATCTGTAATATCAACTCAAGACGCGAGAATAAAGAAGACCGTTGAGCTGCTCAAGTCTCTGGCAATTATTCTCTGTCGAGTAAGACTGAAAGGGAGTGGGCTTTTGGAGAGGTCGAAAGGGCATTGGATAAGGGCACCCGGCTCAGAGTCGGAATACTAACATCCATTTATTTTCTGGCTTTTGGACTTGTTATTTACAAGCCGGTACAAACTAATCACACTGTTATCCTCAGTTACATATGTGAACACGTGTAGTCGCGTACCGCACTCGCCCTTGTTTTTTCGTCCTAATCACCTATGAGCTCAGGTGCCTCCAATTAAATAAATAAATAGTTGGGTCTGGATAGTGGATGGTGTCTCAAATAGCCGCCACTTATTATTAGAGAATTTGATTTGAACAAACAAAAAGGCTCTACCGTGATCATTATTATTTATCGAGTCTGGTTGGTGTGTGTCTTTTATTTGAATCATTGGAGTTTGCGGATATCAAATTGTAGACGTGTTGTAGGAGTTCTAAGGGTCAACGCTGCCGAAACAATTAATGGGTGTTGCGTGAACAATTCGATTGTATGTGGCCTGCCATGATATGAAAATTCATTTATTTGATATCAATAATGCCATGCATGTCGCAACTCGCAACTAGCTAGGATTACGAACCCCGAAGGAAAATAGTAAATGATCACATCCATAGAAAGCCCTTGGGATTCGCCACAAGGTTAACTAATGTGGCAAGTTGAACTTATTATATAAATATAATGGTCTACGTATTCAGCTTGTTAGGTTGAGAATTACAAAGAGCCCTTTTAAACTTTTTCTTCCCCTCTGAAATTCCAACCTTTCCTTTTGGTAATTGGCGAATTTAGGGCTTTTATCAAGCTCTTTTTCTTTTTCATTTTTGACGCACATACAATACAACAGCGGCATTTCATAATCTTCCTTCCTAAAACGAAAAGTAGGGACTTGGTGTGTTGGCCGGGTGGCCGTGCCTTTGGTTCGAAGCCACAACAAAACAAAACAACACATAATATTATTTTATCTTATCTGGGCGGGCATATACGTAAGATTCTCAGCATATTCTCGTCAAACTATATAATAGTTAGAATCAATCTACATTTGACGACGACGGCTCAGATGAAATACCAAGTGTTAACTTTGGGACCCTCGTTCTGAGTGGGCACTCATTGAAACCCAAGTTGGTGTAGACAGAGCCCAACGGCCCAAACATCTCATGCTCCCTTCAACGAGGCTACCCACAATCGTCTATATAACGCAATCCAATCTCTCACGTTCGAAAGTGTCCTCGTTCTTAAAAATAAATAAGGATTTTTCTAAGAAATTGTATAAATTTTTACAATATTATATTAATAGGAGGTTTGTTGCGCACTCTTAGATTTTAATATTTTAATATTCACCAATAGCTCGATTTAGTAGATAAGTTACTCATTTTATAATTAACAAGTAAAATATGATAAGTTCATGGATGCTATTTTATTTTTAATTAATTAATAAATACTTTCTAAATCACTAATAAAGTAAAAAAAATGAGTTTTAAAATATGAAATTATAAATGTGTAGATAATAAATATGAACTATTTAAAATAATAGGAAATGATGCCTAAAATTTGACCAATTTCATTTAGCACATGTTTTTAAGATATATTCGTCGCTTATCTCATCTAACTACAAAATGATGAATTTATTTATCTAAATAATGAGTTTGTATGATAGTGCTGCATTAAATGGAATACAAATTTTTATTCAAATCTTATAAAATCAAAAAGCTATATGTTACCACTAGCTGCTGTTCAACAATAGAATCCTCATAGAGCACATGAAATTATTACTTCACACAAATTCCTAAGATCATGGGAAAATCATTTCCTCATTCTTTAAATACGCAACTATTTAGAAACAACAAAAGAAGAAAAGGTTTTGAGTTAATTACATCTGTTACCAATCATTCGATCGAGCAGCAATAAGTTCAATTTCTAGGCAGCAGGAGTGTACCTACCTTGTATCGTGATGCGATTGATCGGTATGCTTTGTAGAGTTTGCCCTCCAAAGTTAGAATCAGAGGAAACATGTGCACATCCTCGAGTTGTTGAGGGAAAGTGCACCAATTATGGCCAACGTATCCATGAAGCCGGTTGTTGTGGCATTCGATTATGTACAAAAATACCTGAGGCTTAGCAAGGATGAAATTACATGTTTAAATGATACCAACTCTGAAAATCTTTTCAAAGAAAAGAAACTTCAGTTGGCGCTTGCTCTTGATAACACACTTATTCATTCGAATATATATATATATATATATATATATATATATTGCAGAGTTAAGAGCCGAAGAAAATTATTTAAAGAAACAAGGTTGTTTTGTTGAAGACGAATCCGATGGTAACCTTTATAAGAATAAATCAGGAGAGCTTGTCGAGTTATGGCCCTTGTCCGTGTCTTTTTGCAAAAAGGAAGTAGCATGTTTGAGTTGTACATTTATACCAAAGGCAATCAATCTTGTGCCAAGCATGTGGATGGGTTGCTTGATCCTGAAGGCAAGTACTTCGGCAACGGGGTAATCTCCCGCGATGATTTTAGTCAGAAAGTGACGAAGAGTCTGGATTTGGTGTTGGGACACCAATGTGGGACCATTATCCTCGACGACATGGACAGCATGGGCATTGATGATGATAGGAAGAACTTGGTACTAATGAAAAATTATAATTAATTTGCAAAAGATTCGAAGCTTAAATCTTATTTGAAGAATAAGGACTATGAAAGTGAGAGCAACGGGGCGCTTGTTAACATTTATGCAATACTTAACAACAATCCAAGGCTTATTTTTCGGTCCAAAGATTGCAAGCCTTCCATGCAAAGATGTTAAAATGTTACTGAAATTCTTCGAAGCAAGATTCTGATGGGATGCGTTCTATTCTTAAGCATTAATAATGTCGATTGGAATTAAACTCATATCAAAGTTAGGGCAAAGGAGTTGGAAGCTCAAGTTACCGAGCTACTTTATTCGACCATTACACATATGGTCTCAGTGAAGAAAAATGTCAAGGGGGATTGTGTTTTAGGCTCAGGATTGGAGATGACATTTTTTCTGAACGCTCGGTAAATTGAAGCCACTTATTATCTTCGGCACAGGCAACCCGAATACAAATTATCAAATGTTATCAAGCTTTATAGCTTTCTAACCTTCGAATTCTGATTTGTTACTTCAATTTTTACATAGGAGACTAGTGGATTTTTAATTTTTGAGAAAATGACAAACCCTCCCTATTGTTTGATTATAATAATAATAATAATAATAATAATAATAATAATAATAATCACTTCTCTCATGTGTTTTAAAATCCATTAAAATTAAGTCACTAGGCTAACCCGTTACCTCACAATTAATTTCACAATTTGTGAAGTCATGGATTCGAATTCTCACAATGCATTGTGGGGTTTAATTTCCTTTCTCAAATTTCTTAATTAGATTGAAGATAATTTTTTTTCTTTGTTCGAAATATAAATGAAATATTAAAAAGAATTAAAATTTGAGTAGATTTCATAAGAATTAATATAAACTAATCTTAATAATAGTCTAATTTATAAATATCAAATATAATATCATGTAATATAAGTTATACTCTTGAACAACAATCTCATGTAATTAAAAAAATCCATAAAAATTAAAAATTATTCACTTTTAACTTTTATTTTCTTCTTGAAGCCTTTTACTAGTTTATCTCGAGGTATTTTTATTCATCAACAATTGTGGATTACACCATATCAGGGATAAAATAATAAAATTCACAGCCAAAAAAAAAAATAAAACATAAAAAATGATGTCATTTCTTTCAACAGCTTGGGTTTTTAACGAGCTTTGATGCATTTTGAGAGATATGATTCATCTATTGAAACAGTTGGGGTGTTCTGATACTTCTCCTTTAAATTTCTCTATTGTAAAATAAGAATTCGATTTCGATCTGCTTTTAATATGGGCTTCAGATCAGATGAGTCGCTTGTTTGGAGGCAGTGGCACTTCGAACTCGTAATTGACCCTGTACCACTCAATTGTTGATGCAACTACATACTAATACTATCCAATTAGTGGCATCAGGAGAAGCCCCAGTGATTCACGGTAAGCAAGAGCATCCATAAAATTGTAGATGAGAAAATTAATATACAGGCCCTAAAGGGAAGAAGGACAAAACATCTGCAGGATAAAGCAGTGACTACACATGTTCTTGGGGAATAAGGTTTATCAAAATGTTATGTATCAAATTAACAATAATCTGAGTGGGACTCGTAGAAATCACTTGGGCATGGTGACATAACCTCTTGTTCTAGCAGCTGCAAAACCTGGTTCATGGATGGCCGATCATCCGGGTTTGCATCTGTGCACCTTGCAGCTATTTCAAGAATTGCTTCCACAGTTTCCATATTGGCATCAGCACAGTGTCTATCTACGACATCTTCCAATCTATTCTCTTTCAGTAGGGTGTTCATCTGGCATAAGTAGAAATTGTTACTATTTTGGTACACTCACAAGATGCTACGAAACCATTTAGTTGCTTGTACTGTGTTCATCAGCATAAATGAAGTATCTCTAACTAAGAAATATAGCATATCAAGAAAAAAAGTTCCGGAAAGCATACCCAACCAACAACATTTAAGCCTCTCTTCACAAAAGTTGGATCAGTAGGTCTTTTCCCAGTTACAAGCTCTAGCAAGAGAACTCCAAAGCTATACACATCGGACTTCTCAGTAGCTCTCCCACTTTGTAGATACTCTGTTTCAAAGTAACGCATAAAAACAACCAAGCAGTGAAACATAAAAGGTTATGATTCCTTGGGATCGGAACCGGCTGGAAATGCCAGAGTAAAACATCAATTCCACAAACACACACCTGGTGCTAAATAGCCAAAAGTGCCAGCCACCACAGTAGTGACATGGGCTTCTTCGTCAACTAAAAGCTTGGCAAGACCAAAGTCTGAGACATGGGGCTCCAAGTTTTCATCAAGAAGGATGTTGCTGGATTTTATATCACGGTGAACAATCTTTGGACAGCAGTCATGGTGCAAGTACGCCAACCCTCTGGCAGAACCAAGGGCTATTTTCAAACGAGCACTCCAGTTCAACAATTGCTGTCCTTCACCATGCTCTGAAGGGCAGCAGACATCAATTTTCTTTTCTTTTTTTAAAAAACCATTAATTAAGAATTTATTTTCAATGATACCTAGTCAAGTTAATCTTTTACCATGGAACGAGTCAGATGGAAAAGCTGATACTTACCATGCAAGAAATCATCTAAGCTGCCCATAGAAAGGTAATCATAGATGAGAAGCTTTGTTGCAGGGAGTCTGCAATAACCTCTCAGATTGACCAAATTTATGTGCTTGATGCTACCCAGGATCTCTAACTCTCTCTCGAACACTTGATCAGATCCTTCACGACTCCGATCAATTCTTTTAACAGCAAATGTTCCACAATCATTCATAACCATCCGGTATACAATACCAAATCCTCCAGATCCTACAACATCCTCCTCATCAAGAGCCTCCAGCTTCTCAATGATCTCACATGAGGGGTATGGCATATCACCATGAAAAGTTATAAGCTTTGTACCTATTGAAGCATTTAAGAATTAGCAGGAAAGAAAAGGGACATGTGCAACATTTTGATTCATATTCCGCTTACTTGCTTCTTGATCAACTTGCTTTCGAACTTCAGTGTATCTCTTTACAGCTCTTTCCTTCTTTGACAGCAAACAAATCCAAAGGAATGCAAGAAGAACCACAAGTGCAAGGCCCATTGTAGACATTGCCCCAATCAGCACTCCTTTCATGTAATGGGAGGACCGTTTTGTAGGCACTGCACAAAACTCCCAGAGCAAATAAACTAGTATATCAGTATTTGGACAACCATTTGCAGGAGTTAGCTCTTCCTGACAAATTAACAGTAGGGGAAAATACTGCCAGGGACATCTGTTATTCAGTGAAAAACAAAGGAACGTCGCATAATACTTGCCTGCAACTTCATCACTTGATGCATGAGGTAGCACAGCAGGAAATCCCATTGAGGTTCGACACGGCTTGTGTACTTGCCGACCGCAGAGATCTAAATTTCCTATAAACCTAAGCCCAAGTGAAGCAGTCTTAGAACAAGTTCAGACGACAAACAATTAAACAGAACAGAAGTGATAATCAAGAACCAATTTTGATGATATTAAACTTGTCTTATACACCACATAAAATAAAGAATTACAAAATTGCTTGCTTGTTGTCTAGTTATTCTCATGAATGACACAATAGATAGCCAAATTTAAACTAAGGATACGAATTAATGAAAATGAAATTTTAGCACCCCTCAGACAAACAACAGCCAATAATGCAAGCAAAAACCCATCCACATCCAATGGACATTTCATTTGAAGCACCAACAAGGGATAGCAATTCAAGCAATAATTCTAGTTCCAGTTTTCATCCAGGCTCTGACGAGTGTCTCACAAGGTCAGACGTATGCGAAGAAGAGATATAGAAGAAATTTTGTCCTTATATGGGGTAGGAGGTAGGACTAATTTCATAAGTTTACTACTTAAAAAGATATTTTGTCAAAGGGCCGTAGAGGAGAGTTCAGATGAAACAAAAGAATCTGTTAAATGTCAATTGGCCTGGCATATTTAATCAAGCATATGCACCGGTAAGAAAACAAGAATAGCAGAAGAAAACACGAGGACTCACGATTTGTTTCCAAAAGTGCTCAGGGCTCCAAAGTCAGGTATCTCACCAGAGAAAAAGTTGGTCGACAAGTTTCTGCATGAAACAGCATAAACCACACAATGATATTAAGACATGTTTCCAAGAAATCTGTGAAGGCTTTAAATTGAGTCAAATGAATATCCAAGTTTGTTAAGGTAATTGTAATTAATTTTAACTTACAGGTAGTGCAGATGCGTGAGCCGGCCAAGAGATGATGGTATAGAACCCTTTAGTGAATTGCTCGACAAATCCCTGAATTCAATGATCCAATATAAGTTAAAATTCGACAAACTCAATGTGGATTAAAATTTGGACCTGCAACGGACAATGAGAGATCTTACAGTATGGTAAGCAACGAAAGGTTTCCAACATTTGCTGGTATTCCTCCTTGCAAATAATTTGCCCTCAAGTACCTAGATTAATGATCAAAATTACGCCATGAGGTGTCAAGTGCACATACATGAATGAAAGTTATCAAATGCAAGAACAATGAATCAGGGAGACATGTTCTTTTATCATGTTGACTTACAAGGCTCTGAGCTCTGTACAATTTGTAATCTCATTCGGAATAGATCCATGTAAGCTATTTTGATGAAGCGCCCTGTTTCAGGGTGAAATTGAATTACAATAAGAGATTTTGCAGGAGGAAAAGCTAAAAAGGGTCAAGAAGGTATTGAACTTACAGTCTTTGCAATCTATTAAGTCTACCAATGCTGGGAGATATAATGCCGCCTAATTGCATGTATGGCAGATTTCTGAATAACCCATCGCTTGAATTAATTTTTTAACAAAACGGAAAACAATTTGCAGTTAAAAGAGCAAAGTAGAGTTACATACATAGAGCGAACCCGCTGATCATGGGTATGGCAAGAAATGCCAGTCCATTTGCAAGGAGACTCATCAGTATCTTGCCAGCTCCCAAGCAAATTTCTACTATCATTCAAAGAGCTTTTGATTTCTAGCAAAGTTATGCCTGGAAAATATGATTACATCATCAACAATATCCCAAGTTTAACCTCAATTTGACCCTCATCTAAAAGATTATCTTCTGTATAATGCTAAATGCAACACTAAAACATGATGCTAAGAACTTTGATTCTTTTTCTGCCGATCAAAAACATCACCTTTCAACCACCAATGAAAGCCCCAAACTCAAAAATGCCAATTTCTCAGCACAAATAAAATAAAATAAAGAAAAAAAAAGAAATCAAAATGGAATGTGAAATGTAAGGAGGGTCTTTTTTACCATCTTCAGTAAGAGCAAGGCAGCAAGAGCTGAAGAGGGTTGCTGCAAAAATCACTATTGAGATCAAAACCAGCTCATGCGTTTTCATTTCTTCTCACAAATGGGCTCTTGTTCTGCACTAAGCCACTGTGCAATGAGTGTACACACACAGCTAGAGAGATGAGAAGCTGTGACGGCGACAGTGCTTGGGAGAGGAGCGGTTCTAGTTTGAACTACTATTGCTAAATATAATAATTATTTGAAGCACTAGCGAGAAAGAGAGAGAGAGAGAGAGAGTGAGAGAGAGAGAGTAAGAAAAGCTTTATTTTTCCTATTTTCTATGACCTGAGTGAAAGACAGACCTTTTGAAAATGTCTGTGGAAAGTTGTGCGGAAAATAAGTAGCCGTTGTCCAATGAAATTCAAACACTTTGCTCAAAACAATACTCCTCTAAAGTATGAAATTTAAACTACTCGCTTTACGTGACAACGTTAAGACAATTTTAGGATCTTTTTAAAAAAAATGCCTCAGTTTGGCACGCGTAAGATAGCGGGTAGAGAGTACGTGGCCATTTGTGCATCTACAAAATTAGCTTTCGAAGGTACTGCTTTTGTATTTTAATATTAAAAAGTCTGCGACTGCATTGAAACATGTCTGACCACTCAATTTTTTAAGACATTGAAGTGTCTTATGTGTTATGTAGCTGGAGGTTTTATCAAACGCCAAATCTCGGGCCATCCTACTGAGCCCTCATGAATGGTTATGGGTCCAGCTCTGTCTTACTTTCATTTTCACGGGCATGCGCTTGAAAGGTTTCTTTTCTACTAAAGCTAGCCTTTTTCTTTGTATATTTTGCCTAATCTCGCTGAACCCAGAACGCATTTGGAGGTTTTTCGTTCAAAATTTTAATTAGGATTTATGCATGGTTGGTCGATGTTGAATTGTCAATAATTTATTTGTGCAATGTATGATGCCAATTCGCTGTGGCTACAATGTGATGGTTCCTAACTAACTACAATTGATTTTATGGTTTGACCACAAGTTATAGATCTTTTAATTGGCGGAGCCATTTGGGTCAAATTGGGATGATGGTCCTTCACCAGCATTGGTTTACTATAAATGCACTCAAACCAAAAGGAAACATATTCAACTTCAGAATCATGAGTAGCCTTCTACTGTAGATGCTTATGTTTCAAGCAAATGGTCTTTACACTGTAGCCAGTTTTATATGGTCGCAGAACGTATTATTGATTGAGATATGGCACTTTTTAGGAAATGGGGGCTGCAGAGATAGCAATATCAAATCTAGCAAATAATATGTAACACTTTGTTTGTCAAATTTATTAAAATCACATAAACATTCTTATTAAAAGTAGATTAAAATTGCAATCAAAGAACATGCTACCGGGACAAACAAGGGGTGGGTGACTGGTATTAGTGTAGTTTATATTTCACTGATCTTGATTTCAACACCATCTGCTGGTATCGGATGTGGAAGATAAATCATATCTGCATCCGGATTGGGAAGTTCCCACATGAAATTCCATGAAAATTATATGAGACAATGCTCAAATTGGCTCAAATTAGAAAAATGGGACTGACAGTTCTTTACTTGTATCCAGTGGACAGTCGGTGAAGCTAGAGCGAAATTTGTAATCGAGCAAGTATGTTTCCGGTGCAGATTCTTGATCCACCACCAAAAACTTGGAAAGTTGAATGGGTGAGCTTTAATTCCTTTAACCAATGCATCAAAGAATTTATCCATGTACTCCAAAGACGGCCCTGCTCAAAGCTTACGAATAACTTTTCAATGTTCTCCAACGTCACTTGTAGACACCATATGTAAAATCATAGTCATTTGGAGAATGATTAAGTTGCAGCATCTATAAATAACAAGATCCAGTAATGGCATTGGATAGGACCACACTTCAAAAATTTGCGATGGATTAGCTAATAATAATTCGACGATTTTGCACTAGGACCCGATTTTTACCTCCTCCCCTTCATCAGACATTTTGACCATACCCTTTTGGGCCCAATGGTTGGAGTGCAGCCAGCATACGCGGTTGTACTACAGCGGTGACGCGCCTACGAGCCTTGGAGCCTATTAATGGCATTGGATACAGAGCTTCTGAGCCTGGCATGGGCTTTTCCGCGAAACTGCAAGCAGCAAGAGAAGTCTGGCCCACAAGATCGACATTGGGCCATTCATGCTCAAAGCCACATACGATCGAAATACATATTTGTTGGATTGGCCGGAAACATGCAATAATTAGCGGCGACCCGAGGACGTGGGTACCGTGCATTCCTGCTCCATCACCGTACCGGATCATCAGATAACCTTTTTTTTTTTTTAAATATCCCTTTTATTTTTAAGAGTCAAAGCTCAAGGCCAAGCGATTGGGCTGTCGAACCTTCAGAGGAAGTGCATACAAAAGCCCATTCAAGCATTCCACAACCACAACAGCAACCCCAATATGGGCATCGCTCCATGGTGAAATGCAACCCATACTCCCATCTTTCGCTGCCATGATCTTATAATTCTTTTACGACTACAGTAAAATTCAGTACAACAGTGATTTACTCACTTCACTTCGCGTCTCTTGTGTTGTTCTTCATAAATTTAACCTCTGTTTAAAATAGGCTCATGTTTATCCGAGTCGTACATTTTATAATCCTCGTGGATAATTCTTCTTACCGAAATTGCAAAGTAACAGTGTAAACAAAAATTAATGATTTTATTTTTAATATTACCTACGGTTAAAAATATCTTTGTAACATTATATTAATTATAGATAAGTATATTATTGTGGAATACGTCGTCGCGGGAAGTGTGCACATAACTCCACACTTATTACTTTAATGGTTCTTGCACTTTTGCATCTTCTTCTTGTTTTTTTAATAATAATCACAATATTACTTATATTTTACAAATGTGACCGCTCGATCGACAACATTTTATTTGAGGAGCAATCGGTACCCTAAGCGACCCCATGCCTTCCCCTCAAATAAACATGGTGAGAATGGAGATTAGAATTTTTTTATGATCTGATTTTTTTCTAAGTAAAGATTTTTGTGGGTCATTAGTAGTTCATAAATAAAAAAATAAAAAAAATATTAAATTCTACCCGTATACTAACACTTAAGTATAAAATCTTTAAAAATTCTCATGAGAAGATCTCAATTCTGAAAATGGAAGGGTACATGTACATTACCTTTTGTACCATGCATGTTAGTCCCTTGGCATCAAACTTTTAACAAAACAAAGAGTAAGTAATTCCGTTAGTTTTATTTTTCTAAACTTTTAAATTTTATACTGGAGTTAATTTTTTATTAGGCTAAAATAGTCCAAGAAACAAAAATAATGGCGAATTGATAACATTAGTTCTTGATATATTTTAAAACTTTATTAGAAAGTTATTTGTTTTGTCAAATTAAGAGGGTCTTGATCACTCTCTTATTTGAAAACTATATCATATATTACTCTTCATTTCTCTTTAAATTTATTAATCCTCCTTAAAACTATATATATAATCTTTAAGAAGGAAAAAATGATTTTTTTTACTTTTAAAAAATCAGTGGTAAATTAAGAAAATCAAAACCTTAAATAGCTTAAAATGATATGAAGAGAAACCTTCTCTCTCTCTTTTGTTTGCTCTTTTATTGAAGTTGTCCTGCCATGTCCCTCAAGAAGTGTAGAATTATAAATAATTTAAGAAGAACGTAGGTTTAAGACTAAGCGAGGCTTCTTATGGTATTATGGTTGCTAGTTATAAAATAACACATACAGATAAAACCTCTATAAATTAATATTTGAGATATAAAAACCTCAACCAAATAATAAGTTTTTTAATCCCTAGTTTGTGGTCAATGTGCTAAATTATAATTCGATTAATTAATAATTACTCAATAAATAAAATTTTCTCTCTCTCAATGTTATTAATTTATTGAGATTTTACCATATTAAGTAATTAAACTTTGATACTGGATTCAAATTGATAATGGAATGACTAAAATTAGGTCATTAAAATTTTAATCAACCGATTACCAATTTTTTTTTTAAAAAAAAGAGGGTTAATTCGCACTCTAAAGTAAAAAGAATCGTCTGACTAACTGTCCTGACCAATAATATTTGGAAAGCAAAGACCATTTTATATTAAACGATTTATACCATGGTTTCTTTCAATCTTTTATTGGTATTTGAAAATGCCCAACATTTGTAACTAAATATTTCATCGACGATTAAATTTTATGACGTATTATATTATCTCTGTGAGCTAATCAAGCTTTTGCACATATCCGTGAAGTTAGGATCAAACCGCACAACAAATTAACTGGTATTACAAATCTAATTGGACCGTAACTGTTTCCGAAAATGCGCGTGCTAAGGCTGGACGCTACGTATGATTTCAGCTCAAGTATCGTTGACTAGATTATTAAACACGTTGCATGCATGGTGCGTACCATGGGCACGTTTTTGGCACGTCACTTATCCGCAATTAGAATTTTCAGCAACTGTCCGAGTAATCAGCCTAGCTAGGACGCCCGCACTACTATATCGGTCATACGTTATTCTTTCTTATTTAACTTGCACTCTTAATTATAAAAGGGCATTAAGATTAAACGAAATTAATTAGTAAGCACACACACACACACACACATAATTAAACATGGCAAATAATATCCATTCTTCTTCTTCTGCTTCCACAGTAGAGCAAGACCCTTCAGCTAAGAAACCTGGAGGATGGAGAGCCATAAAGTACATACTTGGTAATTTTCATTATTATTATTATTATTATTATTATTTTGTATATATGATTTGATTTGTGGGTGGATTTGATTAATTGCTAATTATTGAAGGGAACGAGACTTTCGAGAAATTGGCTTCGATGAGTTTGATAAGCAATATAACAGTGTATCTGCAAAACAATTACAACCTAGGAGGTGTTCTTTTGGTTAACATAGTAACCATATGGGGCGGTTCCAACAACATTACGTCATTGCTGGGTGCTTTCATTTCTGACGCTTATTTGGGCAGGTTCCGCACCCTCCTCGTGGGCTCCGTTGCCTCTCTACTGGTACTTAAGGAAATTAATTAAAATGAACTAATTCTTGGTCACGTATTCTCGGTAGCGCTGGTAAGACTAGGGCTCATTACATTTGTCTCCCTAATTTTCACAGGGTATGTTGACAATGACACTGACTGCGGGCATACATCAGCTGAGACCCTCCAGCTGTAGCGATCCGCCGAATTGCCCACAGCCTCAAGGTTGGCAATTCTGCGTCCTCTTCGCTGCACTTACACTGCTATCCATCGGGGCGGGTGGGATTAGGCCTTGCAACATTGCCTTTGGTGCTGATCAATTCGACACCACCACCGACAAAGGACGAGCACAACTAGAAAGCTTCTTCAATTGGTGGTACTTCTCTTTTACCGTTGCCCTCCTTGTTGTGCTCACAGGTGTTGTCTACATTCAGACAAATGTCAGTTGGGTTCTTGGCTTCGCAATCCCAACAGCTTGCCTTGCCCTCTCCATAACCCTTTTCTTGTTGGGCCGTAGCTGTTACATTTACAGAAAACCCGAAGGAAGTGTCTTTTCAGACATGGCCAAAGTGGTCATAGCTGCCTGTAGGAAGCGAGGTTTTAGCGTTGAACCAGGTTGTGAGCCTAACTATTACGACCCCCCTTTGATGATAAAGCTCAGGCGCACCAACAGGTTCAGGTGCCTCGATAGAGCTGCTTTAATTACTGAACCAAGTAACGAGTTGCAAGAACAAGGCACGCCCAAGAATGGGTGGAGACTTTGCAGCTTGCAACAGGTAGAACAACTGAAATGTTTAATAGCAATCTTGCCTGTTTGTGTGTCGGGAATCGCTTGTTTCATATCAATGGACCAACAGAACACGTTCGGAATCCTACAAGCAATTCAAATGAACAAATCAGTGGGACCGCATTTCAAAATGCCACCAGCCTGGATGAATCTCACATCAATGCTTGCACTTTCATTATGGATCCTCATCTACGAGCAGATATACGTTCCAGTGGCCACAAAAATTTCCGGAAAGGCTAAAAGACTGACACTTCAACATAGAATCAAGATCGGTATCGTAATGTCGATTCTATGCATGTTAGTAGCAGGATCTGTCGAGAAAAGACGACGTGAGTTGGCTCTAAAACACAATTCGTTTGTGTCACCCATGGGCCTTTTAACACTCTTGCCGCAGTATGCCTTATCAGGTCTGACCGAAGCGTTCGCTGCTGTTGCTATAATGGAGTTCTTCACCAACCAAATGCCTGAGAGCATGAGAACTGTTGCGGGGGCGGCTTTTTTTCTCAGCTTGTCTGTAGCAAGCTACGTGAGCTCATTGGTTGTTAATATCATCCACCATGTGACTAAAAGAAAGGGGAATTCGCCATGGCTGGGAGGTCATGATTTGAACAAGAACCGGCTCGATTATTACTACTACATCATTGCCGGTCTTGGAGCTGTGAATTTTGTCTACTTCAGCTTCTTCGCTAGTCGCTTTGTGGTTAATACTACTGCCGCTGAAATTGGGGTAAAGGATGTGCAACTAGGGAACCTGGTTGCGTGCAGCTCAGCAACCTTGCCTAGGACAGAATCTGTAGATGAAGAGAAGGGATTGGAAAGGTCTGACACTAGCTAATTAGCAAAATAGGGATCTATATTAAAAAAAAGAAAAAAGAAAAAAAGAAATTGTGTTAGAATAGATATACAGATTATTTGTTTGCTTGCTTTATTCTTCTCACCTCTTTTTTTTTTAATATTATTTGTCTTGGAGAATAGTTTAATTGTAAAAAAATAAATAATCTATGCACTGCTTTTCTTTCGTTATGGGTATGTCTAAACCAATACAAGACATATACTTGGTGCCACGTTTATTTTTTAACTTATATGAATCAATCATTTGAGCAATGAAAAATGATTATTTTATCCCTAAATAAATCAAAAGATCTTATATTCTATAAAATTTTAAAAAATAAAAAATAATAATTATAAGAATACCCCTAAATTTAATAAAATAAATAAATCTTAAATCTAACATGTTAACTTTTTTATAAATATAATTTCATTTAATTTGTATAAGGAAGTTTCTTAATAGTAATTATAGGGAAGTTTACAATAATTATAGGGAGCTTTTCTCTTCATATTAATTTATATAAACTTCTCTACACTTAATTTCATTAAATGAAATTATTTACAAGATGTTATTTTTTATAATTATAATTTCATTTTAAAATTATCATCTTAGATTTTGAGATTTATTTGTTTTATGAATTTAGGGATATTTTTATAATTATAATTATAATTTTTATATGCTTTTAAATTTTATAAAATAAAATACTCTTTTAATTTATTTAAGAGTAGAATAGTTCTTTTTTAGTGTCAAGTAGTTGATTGATATAAGTATAGAAGCAAAAACAATGATCAAAATTTTGTAGTAACTAAATGTATATATAATGCAACAAATAATTTCTCTCCTAAAAATACAGAGACTCAAACTTTTTAGGAAATAGTACTGCAATAATGCTACTTTGAAAAACAAAAAAATAAAGAATGGGATTTCATGTTTCTTTTTTATATATATATATTTTCAATACACGTCGTATTAAATAGAAAGTAGATAAAACCGCCCTGTCGGTATTTTCATAATTTTGTTTGTCAACTCTTTAAATCCTAAAATAAACTACTACTGACATCTAATTTTACTTCAAAAGTTACCCAATCAGCACTCACAAAATCATTGAATAAAAAACGCACTGTAGTTCTTTGCACAACTTTTTGCGAGATTATGATTATTCAAAATAAGAGTGGCCCAGCGGCAATGAAGCTTGTTGCGTGTTGAGGCCCATTCCGAGACTTATTGGGACTCCGTATTCATTGGAGGCGCACATATATTCTAAGTACTGTAAAATTACGATCATTAAGTTTGAATGGTTAATTGAAATAGTCCATGATGTGCTACTAATTAGCGACGTGTTTATAATATTAATTGGTTTTATTGATATTATTAAGTTATTAATTTTACATTTTATTAAATAGATAACACATAAAATGTCACATCATTAAATATTTCAATTAAGTATCTACAGTGAACAAGTGTAGTATTACTCTATTTTAAAATAGTAACGGGATATATATATCTCTCTCTTAAGTGTATGTATAAAAATCTTATTTTTAAGCGACGTAAAAATCCTAATAACGCTCTATAGACCTCTAGAGATGCCTTAAACGTATGGATTTATACTCCCGTAGGACTCAAATTGCAAAATATTCATAGAATTATAACCTCAATAAATAAACAAACAGACAAACAGGGAATCTGAAAAAAAAAAACTTATTAAAGTTTTAATACACAGAAAGCTAAGATGTCATGGATCGCTTGATTCTAGTTAAAAATTATGGAATTAGATAATTTTAGTGTAAAATGATATTTATCTCACGTTTTTGTAAAATCTGACGGGTTCATCATTTAGTCCTAAGTAGCGAAAAGAATTCAGTCCCAAGGGACCCCTGGGTTTATGTTTCTTAAATTAAAATGTTATCCCAAAACTATTCACAGCATTAAGAGATAAAAATCCCTATTTTCTCTCTATTGCTTTGAGCTCTTTGCCGAAATCAATTTCAGAATATCACAGCTTCAATGTTATGGGTTGCTTGATTAATGTTCATCCTATTTTGGCATTTTAATGAGTGTAGTAAAAGAAAACGCAGGAAGGGAAAAAAGAGCAATCTTTTTTCCTCCAGTGCTTGGTGGAATAGCTAATATAAGGTAAATCAGATGAAATTAATTTAAGAAAAATTTGATAAAATTAATGTAATTGGTTGCTAGCCAATCTCAATCTTATATTTTCTTATCCAATCTTATTTTATTTAATATTATGAAAATAATAGGAAAGAAATAGTAAAAAAAATTCCCAACTACTATAATTGGGTACCCAATAGTGCAGGCCTAAAACTTAGACTACGAATTGTGTTTCTCTCACTCGATACGAAACAAAATAATCAAGTCCCTAACGCATGATTTGCTCCAGTTAAAATCATTTGTCGGCAATTATTATACATAACAATTTGTACACGAAAGCAACGGATTCAAATTCAACACTCACCACAACTTGTGATTACATCATAACAAAACAAAATTAATTCCGTGAGACCCTTTGCTTGCTTTAGCCAGTAATTCGTAACCTTTAACAACGATGAGATCGATTAATGATGATGGTGATTTTGAACCTCACCGGTACGCCCCGTTTGCCAACGGCACAGTTTTTGCCTAAACTGCTGAAAACAGATGATGGCAAATTAAACTTCTCCACGAGGCGGAGAATGGTAAAAATTAAAAAAAAAAAAAGAGTAAGCTTTTCTTTTCTTTTCTTTTTTTCAAACATCCCTTAGAAAGATCATCCAAAAAGATGAGAGCTTTGTTGGTCGGTTTACATCCCTTTGCTGATTGGAGTTGGGTGTGCGTGTATGTATATACTAGTTATTATTCATCTAAGCAATATTTTTTTTTTAATTTTTCTTTATCTTATTTCGATATTTTATTTTTTAATATATTAATGACGGTCAAATATCTAATACGAAATGGCAGTAAATGGGATAGTTGGTAGAGATTGAGTAAATCGATTTTCATACCTCTGTTACATTAATTTGTTGGAGAATATGTCAAATTTTCAATCAGGTGATAAGTGGAGACGGCCTCTCCACCTCTACCCCTGCCTTGTCGTTATGTCGTTATTATTTGTACAAAAGTCAAGTGGCCATAGAGAGAACAGATAAATCCGAGTTTCATTAATAATTCGGATTGAAATTGTTTAATATGATAGGAAAAAAACAAGTGATCCGTCGCCACCGTTGAAATCATCACAAAGAGACACCGAGGTATCATCAAATTGTTAATTAGTTTCAAAATCCATTATTGGGAAGAGATGTTGACCCGATTCATACTCGTCAGTGAGTGAGTCAACAAGTGATTGTGATGAGATTTAAAATTGTCGTTGAATTGCTGACTCATGGCGCATTAATTCTTCCAGCTAATTCAGCTTGAAGCTAGCGTTTGTTATCGTTGCTGTGAGTGGGTCTCCGAAGGCCAAATATGCGAACCGGAATACAATTAGATCAATACCGACGGATGGTTGTAATCCATTAATTCTAATTTGAGGTTTCAGGGATTTTTCTTATAGCCGGGGAAGAGACCCATCCCCATGCTGAGTCGTTCAAATTTTTAATTTATAAATATTGTGTAACAAGATGATTAGGTATTAACTAGAAGACCGTGAATGATCGGAAAGTATTAACCCTTAAACATAGAGTGAGATTTTATCAAATGTCGTGCTTTCAAAGTTGAGACGAAATACAGCTGTTTTTTTTTTAAAAAAAAAAAATAATAATAAAAATTTTCATTACTTCAAAGAACAAAATTTTTTTTTAATCCTTACAATTTGAGTGAATTTTTGAATTAGTTCAAGTATTTTAAAAATTATTTAAGAGGTCGATGTTTATAAGGAGTAAAGGAATATTTAGTATTACGTGAAAGCAGTAATAGAATACCGTAAAACTACGAAACTTGGGATGCATTCTTGCTTGCTATGCTTTTCTTCATCGTGAACTCGGAAAGTGGGAGGTGGGCGAAAAGGAAATTACAAACAGTGATTAAATTCGTTATTATAAGGATTAATTGGGTACTAAATCCATGCATTTTAAAATTGAGGCATTATTATACAAAGAATAGAGTGGAAATGTCTCCACCTTATTTTAAAAACTGAATTGGAAGATCCTCTATTGTATTTTTGAATGATTGCCAAAGACCGTGACTCGAGTAATCATTTGGTGGTGCTAAAGTACGCGGTTGGAGGGGTGCAAAAGAGCTTGGGCCACGGGAGTTTTGAAATTCATGTGTGAAATGGATTACTGAGCGTGACGGCTGCCACAAGCATTACTTTCAAAACTAAAATTGATTCAATTGAAAACAACAGCCTCTCCGCGAACTTCATGAAATCTTTTTGGATGATTGAGATAATTTGTAATTGTATAACTGTCCTCTGCATTTGCTTCCAAAATCTTTTCATCAAAATCAATCCACGTTGCATGGTATTCAGACTCGACCGTCGCTGTCCCTTCAGCAGAAAGACACTTCAAGTTTGCAACCATCGATGCAGATTTAATATTTCTGTATACTAATTGATTGATAGCAACCTGGTCAATGGTCAGCTTTGATGGCCTCCGCTCCCATTCGGTAGCATTCAAAAGTTCTACCACCTCTGCGGTGAATGCACAGTATTGTTTTATGATATATGACAGCTTATAGAAGAAGAAGCATCTGGGGAGCTCAATCTATTATTATTATTATTATTATCAATTTTTATTACTTAAATGGGTCATAAATGTGAACCAAGTGACTCCCATCTTCACTGTACGTTGGGATCAAAACTAAGATTAATTTTGAACCATTCTGAATCTTGTGCCTATCTTAATAGGCATCACTAAATTAACATTTTTATTTTTTTATTAATTAACAAATTTAATTTAAATTTTCATATATTAAAATAATAATATTTTCATGAACAACTCAAGTACCGTTAGAAAGACATCTATAATACAATTGAAAAAATTAAAGAATATCATATATTTATGATTACATTATATAAAACTAATAATGTTAAAGAAAAACAATGTTAAATACATGTCAGCTAAAATAATTAGAGTTCAAGGGAGAAAATGAGGACCAACCTAATCAAAATATTGTTAGAGCACTAACCCAGCTTTGTTTTAGATTTTATTAGCATAGGAAGTCAACTCCACATTTTATCAAGTGGACATGCTATAGCAAGTCCTATAAATTGGATGTGAATGAGTGATTAGTCTTGGAACTTTTGAGTACTCTTAACTAGACACCATGGAGAAGAGCAATCAGACAGCAGTTGTTACAACTGATAATGATGAGCCTCAGCTCAACTACAAGGGATGGAAATCAATGCCTTTTGTTATAGGTGAAATATATATATATATATTAAAAGAGTGAATATAAGCTGTTTTTCTTCGTAAATTGCTTGACTCAGGGTTCTGATCATTACATATTTTAAAACGCAGGAAATGAAACTTTTGAAAAGCTGGGGACTACTGGTACTTCCTCTAATCTCTTGGTATATTTAACAACTGTGTTCAACATGAAGAGTATCACAGCAACAACCCTCATTAACATCTTCAATGGGACCACAAATTTTGCCACCTTGCTCGGAGCATTCTTCTCCGATACTTACTTTGGGCGGTACAAGACTCTGGGATTCGCTTCTGTTGCCTCTTTTCTGGTACTGATTACTAGCACTCCTCCTATTTCCTCGCTTGCACTTGCGAAGAAGCTACTGTTGAATTTATAATATACTATTGTTTTTGCTTTTGAAGGGGATGCTTGTACTTACTTTAACGGCAGCGATCTCAAAACTGCATCCACCTCATTGTGGAAATCAAGATTCTGGAGGATGCCATGGGGCAACGCCATGGCAACTGGCTTTTCTGTTCAGTGGGCTAGGACTGATGATAATTGGAGCTGGCGGCATTAGGCCATGTAACTTGGCCTTTGGGGCTGACCAATTTAATCCCAATACTGAATCTGGGAAGAAGGGAATCACCAGCTTCTTTAATTGGTACTACTTCACCTTCACCTTCGCGATGATGATATCTTTGACAATCATTGTTTACGTGCAATCGGATGTGAGCTGGGCCTGGGGATTGGGAATCCCTGCATTTATGATGTTCTTATCCTGTGCAATGTTCTTCCTGGGATCAAGACTCTACATGAAAGTAAAACCAGAAGGCAGTCCTTTGGCTAGTGTGGTGCAGGTCTTTGTGGCTGCAATCAAGAAGAGGCAATTGAAGTTACCGGAGGAGCCGTGGCTCACCCTACATAACCATATTCCAAAAAATTGTATCAACTCCAAACTTCCTCATACCGGACAATTCAGGTAAAAGATTCAAAGTATTCTAGCTATTCATCTATATTTTCGAAGCAAAAAGTTGTTTACTAACGAACCAAAGTGATAATATTCTTCAGATGCCTGGACAAAGCAGCAATCATGACCCCTGAAGACCAAATAAAGTCGGATGGATCAGCAATCAATCCCTGGAGACTAAGCAGTATGCAAAAAGTAGAGGAAGTAAAAGTCCTACTTCGAGTGATTCCTATATGGGCCTCAGCTATTGTGTACTATGTCGCTTTAGTTCAACAACAGACCTACGTAGTCTTCCAAGCTCTTCAATCCGATAGACGCCTGGGCAATACCCATTTCAAAATCCCAGCTGCATCTTACGCCATCTTCTCAATGTTTGGCCTCACCATTTGGATTCCTATCTATGACAGAATTATTGTTCCGAGGCTCCAACGATTGACGAAAAAAGAAGGCGGCATAACGATTCTTCAAAGAATGGCCATCGGCATGATTCTCGCTATTTTCACTATGATTATTTCTGGCATTGTTGAAGATAAGCGAAGATCTCTGGCTCTCTCCAGGCCTGTGGGTTTAGAGCAAAGAAGAGGTGCAATATCTTCTTTGTCAGGACTTTGGCTAATACCTCAGCTGTCATTCATAGGATTTTCTGAGGCATTTACAATTATTGCTGAAGTTGAATTCTACTACAAGCAGTTTCCCGAAAACATGAGAAGCTTTGGCGGATCTTTGACATTTGTTGGGTTTGCAATATCAAATTATTTGAGTAGTTTCTTGATATCAATAGTTCATAGATTTACAAAGGGTGCTGCCACTGGAGATTGGTTGCCTGAAGATCTTAACAAGGGGAGATTGGATTACTTCTATTACTTAGTTGCTGCGTTAGGGCTCTTAAATTTCGGCTTCTTTTTATTGTGCGCAAAATGGTACAAGTATAAAGGGAGTGGTGACGGTGCCCCGGAAGTGGCCATGGAAAAGCTGAAGCCTGAAAAATCTCCAGTATGAAACGGAAAATAATGCAATATCATATACAAACTGAAAAGTTATACAGCAGAATAACAAATATAATTGTAGGTTTCAACAACTATATAATGCTATTGCATTAGACCAGATTTTACTTTATGAATAGCTTGTGCTGCCCATTTTGCCGTGTAATTATAAATAAATATTGTCCGCATAGTGTGTGTGAGAAAATTTTGGACCCAAAAAGCCAAAAAAGCTTTAAATTGAAAGAATATTTAAGCTTACCCAATTAAGAATTAAGATCATATGGACACGTAGATAACATGCAAAAGCACGAGACCCAATAATTGAAACCTTGTACAAGACAAAAGTTTAATTCATTAAGACAGCCAGATTTCCACTTTCTAGCTAATATAAATAGAATACCGTGTTGTTTGAACAAAAAGTCAATAATTTATTTCGTCTAGAACATCCTGTAGCTACTAGCTCACAAACCGGGTGACTTCTTTAATCATGATGGGGTCGAATCAGGCTCTGATCATTTATATCTCTAACTTATGCTAGTTTTTAATGTAACTCTCTAGATATTGTTCTGACCTTTTTATTGAACACGTGAGAAAGGAATTATAGATTACGTAATTCTACAAATCCTTTAGGGTTAATTTATAGATTAGATGTTGCCAGATGAAAACTTTTGCTGCCTATATGCTGTGATGCTCAATGACCTCAGTTATTAATTAGAAACCAGTTGGTCTGTATGCTTTTAGGCCGGCATCCGCATGCATGGGACGAGGGAGGTAGCATACTTCGTCTCCCATTTTATATTTAAGCCATAAAGTCTATAAGATATTATGTTTTACAAAATTAATCACTTTTTAATAAAGAATCCCTTATCTTAATATATCGATGACTAAACTCTATTGAAATGTATATGTTTGTTTATTTTTAAATTTATTTCTTATTTTCAATAAAATGAAAGATCTCTTATTTAAAAAATTATTTTTTAAACATTTCTCTTGATATTATTTCTAAATTTTTTAGGTAAATCTTGAGTGCAAAAGAAGAGAGGAAAACTTAGTTAAAACAATAAATTTATTTATTGGGAAAATCAGAGTACCTCGCTTGGTTGTTGAGCGTGGCATTTTAAGATTTAAGGAGATAAAGGAGAGTGAGAGGATGATAGTGATGGTTTAGGTCAAACTAGAGATGTGAACACTTGAAAAGATGCCCTTAAATTTACAAAATAGCAAAAAGATGTTAGGGTAGAGTTGGCAGCAACCATACTTCGACGCTTACATTAACTACTTCAACTTTTTATGGTGATGGGAGCTAGCAAGCTCTCTAAAAAAGGTGGTTGGAGGTTGAAGATGACCTCAGCTCTCTTTTTCTTTTTCTTATTTTTTTAGAAGGAGTGTGCATGTGTAGTTTCTCATAATGAAAATAAAACATGAATGTCTTTATATATGGAGTACCTCGACTATCACGTAAAACATTCTAATAATCATTAGTTGTTCTTTTTTAAGTGTTTTTCTGTCCTTTTATCTTTTTATGACTTTTGAGTCATCAGAAGCATGCTTGGAGAGCAAGAAGATATTTATGGCATAATTTATTCTTTTGGACACATACTGTACAATGCAGGGTGGTCCAAGATACCTCAGTAAGGGTTGTCTAGCAAGGCTACTGCAGATCATTATGCTTGATATTCCCAAAAAAGAGATATTTAAAAGTTTTGATAGTTCAATAATAATAATATTATTATGCCAATTAGGAGTTTTTAGTTACTTTGACTGGGCAAATTCTAGTGATGAAATAATTAAGTCATAATTTATTGGATGATTGTATCATTAATGATTTTTTTAATTTTTCTTTATTTTATTACGATAGACTTATCATAAATCTATTGATTTCTGTTGCTGATTGAATCAATAATCAAAGTTTGTATTTGGTGTTCAAAATCCTCGCTAACCAGAGTAAGCATTCAAATATATGTCCTACATTCATTCTTTTGGCATAGTGGGCGCCCAACGGGGGACCAGCACAACGGGCTATTAGCTCAGTGGTTGAGACATTTCTCGTGAGACTCTTTTAAGGTTTTTTTTTAATTATTTTATGTCTAATCTATGGCATCCCTCGTATTTTTTTAATCCCTATATGTATTTAGTGTCTGTTGGATATTTCGAGTATCAACTTAGTGTAGGTAAAGTACCTTGAATACCCAAACTTATGGTATACTGTATAGGTAAGGTTCTTCAGGTACCTGAATTTATGGTATAAGTCAGGTACCTCAGGTGCATACAGTGATCGCTTAAAGCTAGCACCTTTCATTGACACGTGACGTTTTGTTTTCAATATTCTATTTACTCTCCAAACACTAAACATAAATAATATTTTGAGTAAATATTTGTTTAATCTTTGTATCTTAAGTGTTCATTTTCTATATTTTAAAAAATATGCTAAGGCACCTTTTTGTTGTTGATTACTTTACATTCATATCCCTTATTTTTTTTCTTTTATAATAATACCTAATAATATTCTTTGAATTATTAATAAAAAATAATTTATCAAATTAACCTTCGAAGTAACATAAAAATTCATATAAGCTTTTATATTATTCTTAATTTAGTATAAAATAATTATAAGTATGATTTTTGTAAGGATATTAAATATTACTGTAAGTTAGCCAATACTGACTAATTTATGAATAATTATGATTATTCATTAATTAATTTTTTTAGATAAATGAATTAGCATTAATCACATTATTGAAAGGGTGTTATAGTAGTAGGAAAGCAAAATAAAAGTACAATACGATATAATTAATTGCAAGAATATTTTAAATTTTTTAAAATATAAAAATAAATAAATATTTAAATCAAAATATAAAAATTTAAACTGATATTTACTCGTGATATTTTTCAAAAGCAACGGTAATCTAAGGCGAGGACAAAATGACAGACGCAATGTGTCCCAGGACCAGTGCTAGACGTCACATGCCGCGTGAGAAAAGCCCAAAAAGTAATAATGCCGGACGTGGACGTGTCAATTTCTCTGAACTGGATGCTTGTAAGATTGCGGAAAAATACAAAGCTTGTTTCCAACGGTCGCACGTATCATTTGAACACGAATCTTGTGTTCAACGTTCACACGTATCAACATCAAATGATTAAACACGTAGTCACGGAGCAGCGTAGCGAAGCAATCAATGTAATTTTGGACTAAATGTGATAATCATAAATAATAATAGGTATTGCGTTCCCCACTCGCCATTCCCGGCTGTTACGTATCAACATTTCGTTTCTCTGATTTTACATCACACAGTTTGTTTCCGAATAGTTTCAACCAATCGGCGAAGATATATTATTGGAGTGGGGTTGAGGTCAGGAATGACGTGTTGGTGCAATAAGGGGAAAAGTTAGGCGAGTTGCGGCACTACCGAATTGGGGTTGCTACCCAACCAGCCTCACTTCGTCACCTATACATTAAATTTGAGGAAAATCCTAAGTTAACATCACACATAGTTACAGTATTTAAATAGGATCTATATATTATAATTATATATAATATAAATTATAACTAACTGTAATTTAAAAGTGTCCTAAATTTGATAGTTGGACTGTTAAAACTTGGTTACGCTTAAGATTTTTAAAGATTTTGGCGTTGAACTGATACAAGCAGGAGAACTTATTGCAGAGCGATGGCCAAAAAATTCAGCATATATTTTGATGAAGAACTTGTCGACAATGTCAGTATAAGCGGAAGGACCATAGCCATAGACAAGCTGCTGTTTTGTTGTTTCTTTAATTTTACAGCTGCTGTTTTGAATTCTTTAAATTGTTTTAATTAAAAATTTAATTTCGCGCAAGAAGAGAAATTCGCAGTATTTAAAGGAAGAACTTTTGAGTTACCATGAGTTTTAAAATAAGATTGCAGTAGAGGAATTAATCTCAGTAAGTTAATTTCATAATTACACATGTCAATGAAATTTTTAAAATTAAAAATCCGAGAGGGTAAAAAAGAAAATGCTTAAGAGAGGATCCGAATCCTTCTCGCTCCTGTTTAAACTGAGTCAAGCGGGACTAAATTATTGAGTGGTGAATCAAGCGGATATTATTTGGGTAGTTTCGACCATACCATAATAAAAGTACTTTTGGGTCTTAAGTTCTAATATATTAGTTCAATTTTGGGCTCGTGTTTTAAGCTTTGACTGAAGTATTGACTGAGTGGTCCCCAAGAGACAGTGGACGACAGAGGTATCCGAGCGAGAGAAATACTTGAAACAAAATGTGCGCGCTGGTGTTAGGAAGGATAAAGCTCATCCTGTAGCTCTAGCAGTCGTCTATATGTAAGCCCATTGACAAAGCATGCGTACCGTTTAACAATTACCAGTTATAACGCTCCAAATCAGAATGAAAGCAGCAGAGAAAGAAACCATGGAGAAGAAGGAGAATGGAACTTTAGAGTTAGAGAAGATATATGAAAAAAGAACCACGGAATTGGAGAATGTTAAGAGAACTCCGGGAAATGATCATGATGAGCCTAAGATTAACTACAGAGGATGGGGAGCCATGCCCTTCATCATAGGTGAGCTGGAATGAGCTGCTTCCTTGCTTCCTTCATGTTTCTTCTGTTGTTGCCCCCCCTCCCCCCCCAAAAACAAAAAAAAATTATTGTTATTTTTATTGTTGAGTAACAAAATCTCGTTTCAGGTAATGAGACTTTTGAGAAGCTCGGAGCCGTTGGCACTTTAGCCAACCTGTTGATCTATCTTACTACTGTGTTCAACATGAAAAACATTACAGCTGCAACAATCATCAACATCTTTAATGGCACGTGCAACTTTGGCACCATGATTGGAGCTTATCTTTGCGACACCTACTTTGGTCGCTACAAGACGTTGGGATTTGCTACGTTTGCTTCGTTTTTGGTACTAGTTTCTGTTCCTGAGAAGCCAGTTTCAGTTATTAAATTTTATATTGGTTACCATATCTAGCTGAGCCAAGATGTATTATTTTATTTACTGATCCAAAAATGATGCGTACTTCAAATAAAGACCTATAGCAATTTGAATTCTTGTCAACCATACAGCATATTACATATTTAGCTGATTATCATGTGAATCTAATTCTTAATTTTTGGTGAAGGGGTTGCAAGCAATACAACTAACGGCGGCAATTTCAACTCTGCATCCTCCCCACTGTGCAGCAGAAAGCTCAACATGTAAAGGGCCGACAGCAGGACAGATGGCCTTTCTGTTGAGCGGGTTTGGACTGATGGTAATAGGAGCCGGCGGCGTCCGGCCATGTAACTTAGCATTTGGAGCAGACCAATTCAATCCTAATACAGAATCTGGAAAAAGGGGTATTAATAGCTTCTTCAACTGGTACTTTTGCACCTTCACTTTTGCCCAGATGGTGTCGTTGACCCTCATTGTCTATGTGCAATCCAACGTGAGTTGGGCTATTGGTTTGGCCATTCCGGCGTTGCTTATGTTGATAGCCTGTGTCCTCTTCTTCGCGGGTTCAAAAATATATGTTAAGGTGCCAGCCACCGGCAGTCCAATGACCAGTGTGGCACAAGTCATAGTGGTTGCAGTCAAGAAAAGGCAGCTAAAGCAACCAGACCAACCTTCTATTTCTCTGTTTAACTATATTCCTCCAGGTTCTATCAACTCCAGGCTCCGGCATACGGATCAATTCAGGTAATTAACATCTAGCGTTGTGCTTCTTGGTTGTCTTGCTCTCGCAATAGATGTGAGTCGTGGGCGCTAAGTTAACAACTTATTAATTTGTTATCAGATTTTTAGACAAAGCAGCGATTGTGACACTCGAAGACCAGATAAATCCAGATGGATCAGCGGCAAATCCTTGGAGACTTTGCAGTGTCCAGCAAGTGGAAGAAGTGAAATGCATTTTGAGAGTAATTCCCATATGGGTTGCGGCTGTTATCTTCCATCTTATGGTCAATCAGCAGCATACCTATGCTGTCTTCCAAGCTCAGCAATCCAATAGACGTATTGGAAACACCAGCCTCAAAATCCCAGCAGCAACTTATGTTGTCTTCATGATGCTTAGCATGACCATTTGGATACCTATTTACGATAGAATTTTTGTCCCATTTCTCCGAAGGCTCACAGGAAAAGAAGCCGGCATCACACTGCTTCAGAGAATGGGCATCGGTATAGGCATCTCAATAATAACCATGCTAGTATCCGCGGTTGTTGAAGAGCGCCGAAGAACTACGGCTCTCACCAAGCCTACTGTAGGATTTCAACCAAGAAGAGGTGCCGTTTCATCAATGTCTGCTATGTTTTTGATTCCTCAGTTTGCACTAGCTGGACTTGCAGATGCTTTTACCTCCATCGGACTGGTGGAATTCTTCTACAAGCAATTTCCTGAGAACATGCGGAGCATTGGAGGGTCGTTATACTTTTGTGCACACGCAGGTACAAGTTATTTGAGCAGTTTATTGATAACTGTTGTTCACCAAACCACACAAGCAGCAGCAACTGGAAATTGGTTACCGGAAGATCTGAACAAGGGAAGACTGGATTACTTCTATTATATGATTGCTGGCCTGGAGATTTTGAATTTAGGATGCTTTTTAGTATACGCTAGGTGGTACAACTACAAAGAGACGGGCACAGGCTCAGCTACTGCCATTGAGTTTGAAGCCAATGGTGAGGCAAAGCAATCTGATAAAACTGTAGTTTAACGATGACGATATTCATGATAATAGAAAATAATTACGAGACGAGAAATGTTTCTTAATAGATAATAATTACGTCAATACATGATCTCTTAGACCGTGTAAGCTTGCGGAATCGTGTCTATGTCAAGGCCCTTCAATCCCACTACTGATAGGAGCACCAAGAAATGTTTCTTAATAGATAATAATTACGTCAATACATGATTACATGATCTCTTAGACTGTGTAAGCTTGCGGTAGTATTATTTGTTGATTATAAAACAATTACTAACTGCTACTGCTAAAAGATTTATCAAGAAAACAACTTTAAGCAATGCATAGGAGCAGAGTGTGCAGCATCAATATATCTAGAGTTTCTAACGTCTTGATGCCCAAAATATTACAACTGAAGCAACTGCCTATCAACTATCAAGAGTTTGCCTTTAGTACAGTTGATTTAAAGAACAGCGAACCTTAAACCTTTCTAATATAACCATCAAATGCCACAACAGAGGCAAGTACATACTGTAGGCATTGGGTGGTTAAAGTTAAGAGCAGAGATGAAAACAGAACGATAAATGCTTACCAAAGCACTCAGACAAGCTGAAAAGGGAAATATACTAGCACAAAATAACACTTTTGTTTGGCGGGTAACTTGCGACAACATGCTGATTACATATCTTCAGTATTCTCAGCACCAAGAAATGTTTCTTAATAGATAATAATTACGTCAATACATGATCTCTTAGACTGTGTAAGCTTGCTGAATCGTGTCTATGTCAAGGCCTTTCAATCTCACTACTGATTCTACGTGACCTTTTAACGTATGGAGTTCTCTCAACCTGAAAGAAGGCATTCCAAGAAAATGGATTCAAGGTTTTTAAAAAATAAAAATTATAATAAATAGAGGAGCTTTAGCAGAACCAATTTAGCTATAACGAAGGACTCTTTTCTGCTCCTCCAAGGCATCAGCCACAAAAGTGTATCACGCTAAAATACTTGGTAGTAGTGTTGCTCACCTAGCAATTTCAGCTCTCCTTTTGGCCTCTTCAGCCATCTGATTGAGTTCATGAGTTCGCTCGGTGAACATCTTGGTATCAGGTGGTTGCAACCCATGCAATGTTCTTTGTGCATGTGCCCATTGAAGCTCACGTTGTTCCTTGCCAAAATCCTTTTGCCTAGTGAAAGCAATCTACAAGACCAAAAACATATCCATCAATATACAACATAAAATAAAGCCTAGCTAGACAAGGAAATCTCAACAAACAAATATCCATCAATATACAATATGAAAGAAAGTCATGCAAAACAAGGAATTCTCAACAAACAATTGCAAGTCATACCCTCTGCTCGATAACAAGATCCCAGGCCCTCCCACTCAGAGCATAGCGTATGAAGAACTTAATGAAATCAAGTGGGATGTAGAAGATGATGTTGTAAAGCCAGACCACACCAGCCCAACCCCACCCAATCCCTTCAATTGCAGCAAAACTCCAGTTTGCATACACGGCAATCAGAGTGGCAATCTGCTCATAAGAAGGATAAAAAATTATTAGTGTTTCTTTTTCTTCCAGACCTATTGGTTAGAACTTATAATTAAATGACACAGCAATTGACTCACCAGTTGAGCAATCAAAAAAGCAACAACAAGCAATATACCAGGTCTCTCAACGAAAGACCAGCTTCTCGACCGTGTTACAAATATGAGGGCCTGACTGACAGTGCTCACTTGCAGGTAAATTGCTGAGGCAAGCTTTCGGAAGTCATCATGAGCTGTTTTCTCAAGGGTTGCCACCCCAAATACTCTCTGGAAAATTAAAGGGCAAGTATATCATATGGAGTTCACCATTAGTTTAAAATGCACTAGATTACAGAAATCAAATCCTCATACTGGAAAGAAATCTGTTTTATATGCTGCCCAGAAGAAAATAACTGTCATCATTGCCAGGTAACTGCCAAGAACAATGCCAGTTGTAAAAATTTCAGCAAGTTTCCAGCTATCTGGCAGAGGAGACGGTTTCACCCGATCTTTTGATATTGTCATAATTGTACCTGCAATTGATCCAATTATAGCAAGTTAGCATTTAAATCATAAATGGATTAAGTACCTTAGTTTTGAATGAGTAAATTTTTATTACCATTTGATATATTCAAGGAATTGTTCAATAAGAAATTTTTTTTTTTTTTAAAAAAAAGAGCCATATGAGGTGCAAAAAAACAAACCATCATTCAGGATGGCAATGATAAGCACCATAAATGGAGGAAAGTCAAACTTCCATATGAGAGCCAGCAGCATGAAACCAAGCTGCAACAAAACATAAAAACAAAAATATATTTCATTGATGAATCGAATGGCAGAAATGTCAAGTAGAATGGCAGAAATATGGTTCTATCTATCTGTTTTGGAAAAATCTTGGGAACCACTTACCACAATACGAATGGTAATCGATACTGCATATATCTGAAAAATGAAAAACATAAGTATAAGTAAATCGATGTGAAGTACGCATGTATTGAAAAATACAGGTTCATAACCTGATAAAGACTTGCATTATTCAACTGTCAAGAACTATAATCCAAAGGTAACAGCAGAATTGAAAATAATCAAATATGTGACTGAAACGTTTTTGTTAAAAGTAAGAGCACCACCACCAAGGTCAGAACAAATGCTTACTGTGTAATTTTTCATCCGCTGGAAGATAGCTCGACTGGTCAAGACAGCACTGATGATGACACTAAGGCCAGGTTCTGTAAGCACTATGTCAGAAGCACTACGAGCAGCATCAGTTGCATCAGCAACGGCTATCCCAATGTCAGCCTTCTTGAGAGCAGGAGCATCGTTGACACCATCACCAGTCATCCCACATATATGTTTCCTAGCTTGTAAGCGTTTTACTATCTCATACTTGTGTTCTGAACCAAAACAAATAGGAAGTCAATTTATGTAAGCAATCAGAACTAAAAACTAAGCTCTGATACTCAAGAGTACCCAAGTAGAAATTTACATCCGGCACCAGCCAAAGGGGAAAAAAAATTAAAAAATACCAGGGAAAACACCAGCAAAGCCATCAGCCTTTTCTATCAGCTCATCAATAGGTAAAGCAGCAATAGATTCATCCTTGTCCTGTCCTAGCAAAGCGGATGAAGGATACATGTTAGTTCCCATTCCCAAACGACGTCCAGTTTCCTTTCCTATTGCCAGTTGATCTCCTGAGGACCCCACAAGTTTCAGCAACATAAACATATCAAACAAGCCAAAGCAAGATTTTCAAACTGCAAAATGGAACACACCAGTAATCATTTTAACATTTACTCCAAGATTCAAAGCCCTCCTTATGGTCTCTGCGCTATCATGCCTTGGTGGATCAAAGAGCGGCATGAGGCCCATAAATTGCCATTGGCCTCCAGGACTATCCTTCCTTCCTTCAGGAACTTCCTGCACCCATGAATTTAAAATTAGTAATGATAATACCATATACATAAGAGACCAACAATTAGGAAAAAAAAAATTGTTAAACAAAAAAATGAATTCCACTCACCTGGTAGGCCACAGCAAGAGATCGTAAGCCTCGCTCTGCAAACTTGTCGATCACAGCATGAACTCTTCTCTCGATGTCTGACTTGTTATGTGCAAGATTTAGAATCTAAAAATCACACATCACAACCATGAATAACAATAAAATCTTGAAAAACAAGGGACAACAACTGAGATGATGTAGTGAGGACAAAATTACCTGCTCTGGTGCCCCTTTACTGACTCTATGCATTTTCCCATCATTGTCAATATAAGTCAATGCGGTTCGCTTGTCGGTAGGATTGAAAGGGAGGAAGTGCACCTCCTGAATGCCAGCGCGTGCCTTTTGGAAGCAGAAACAAAATCAAAAATCATATTAAAAAGTGTAGACATTGAAAACTAAATTTTGGTCACAAAAAAGAAAAGAGTATCAAGAAAACTATTAGTTACCTCCTTTGGATCAGCCAACATCCCAACTATAGCAGCATCTATTGCATCCTGGTTCTCAGTCCTAGAGGCCCGAGCTGCCATGAGAACAACAGTATCTGCATCTACTCCTTTTGTGAAAACCTGAGTAGAAATTTGGGCACAAGCTAAGAACACAAAAAATCAAAAAAATATGGCAGGCAACAGAAAAAGCTGCCACAAACCTCAATAAGGTTTTTGTCGACCGTAAGTTTGTTCAGTGTCAGTGTTCCAGTCTTGTCACTACAAAGCACATCCATGCCCGCCATTTCTTCAATTGCAGTCATTCTCTTAGTGATAGCTCCCTAAGTCATGATTGACATGTTCCATCACTTCATCCAAATCCCAACAAAAGCTAATCAATTGATACATGTCAAGGAACCTAACCAACCTGCTCAGACAGCCGATGAGAACCAATGGCCATTGTGACAGACAGAACTGTTGGCATGGCAATTGGTATTCCACCAATGAGAAGTACAAGAAGATTGTCAATTCCAGGGCGATATTCCCGGTCTTGAATAGGGTACATGACGATAATCTCTACTATCATTCCAACAGCAATTGAGCAAATGCAGAAGTTCCCTATTGCAGTCAAGACCTACAAATCATGGGAGATGGAACAACATTGGAATCATAATCATGAAAAGGGCACTCCTGCATTTTGGAAGCATACTAAGTCCAGAATAAAGACACTTGATTATTTATCCCCTTGCCTTTTGGAAGTGGCCAACTTGGTTTGTGGTATCAACAAGGTGAGCTGCTTTCCCAAAGAAAGTATGTACGCCAGTGGCAATGACGACAGCTTCAATCTCTCCCTGCTTGCAGGTAGAACCTGAGTACACACCATCTCCAGGGCCTTTAGTTACTGGAAGAGACTCGCCTGTGAGTGCAGACTGGAAATCCCAATACATAATAAGTTAGTTAAACAGAAGTCCAGTGCAACTGGAAATATAATATGCAAAAACAGTTACAGACCTGGTCAATTTTCAACGGATCGCCTTCAAGAAGACGAGCATCAGCTGGAATAATATCTCCCAGTTTGATACTAATTATGTCACCAGGAACTAAAAAAGAAGCATCTTGCTCATTCCACCTTCCATCTCGAAGAACCTATTATAACAATTTTGCTTGAAATGATAACATTGCAGGAATTGAAACAAGTATAACTAAGTGGATAATCATACAAATCTTCACCAACTCAAGATCTAAACACGTATACAAATAAAGCTTAAGCTTAAAGATTATTAAAACTTTTTAGTCAGAAACATATTGCCTAGAACCTGATACCTTGGCTTTTGGAGCAAGACGGGCCATTAGAGCAGCAGCTGCGTTACCAGCATTGTTCTCCTCAATAAAACTGATAGTAGAGTTGATTAGAAGCAAAGTAATGATACCAACAAAGTCTTGCCAGTCTGGAGGTTTGCCCTGAGTAAGATTAACAAGAAAAAATTTATGTAACCCCACAAAAGGGAGTTTCTCAGAAACTAAAAACAACCCAACAAATGAGGACTTACCCCTCCATTTGCAAGAGCAATGGCCATAACAGCAGCAGCTTCCATAACCCATGAAAGAGGATTCCACATGAACCCCAAAAACTTCAAAAACTTGCACTCCTGAAAACCGCCGAACAAAGAAGAATAATATGAGCTAACAAAAGGCTTCCATCAAAACGAACAAACAAGAAAAAAAGGCGTACTTTTTTCTCCTCAAGCTTGTTGTAACCAAAAATGGTGAGTCTTTCCTCAGCAGCCTGACGACTGAGACCTTCTCTGCTACATCTCAGATTCTCAAATACTTCCTCAATGGGTATGTTTTCCTACACTCAGTAAACGAACAGAATCCCAAAGGCCAAAACTTTAACACCAAAAGCACAAACTTTAAAACATAAACGGGCAAGAAAAAGCTTTAAAAGCCTATTCAGATCTATTACCAAATCCACAGTTTCCTTTAACACAGCCTCCAAAACTTCCTCTTTATCCCCCATCTTCGCTTGCGCGCGCGCGCGCACACACACACACACACAAATTCTCAACTTTTGCTCACTGCAAAAATCCAACCAAAGATCAATACACATTAACCAAACAACATGAAACCACCATCAAAGTCACCAAAACTTGACAAATTAAGACAAAACAACCAATACCAGTTCCAAATATTTGATTTTGAGCATAGATTAGGCTTCCAATATCAAAATGAGAGTTACACAATACAACCAAATGCGTGAGAGCCAACCAGGAGATGAACCGCTAAGAGCAGTGGCAGTATATCCGGCTAGTAACAGTCCACAATCCTTTTCTACTGAAAAAATATCCGACAACTACCCTATTCACATATATATTGCATAAACGTCCCTGCTTGTCCTTGTGTAGTTTTGTTTTCATTTATCTTCTAACGTAACAATCACCTAATCTTTAAATAAACAATTAAAAGAATACAATAAAATAAAAGCCTTAACCATCACCTAACTATCTTTTAAATATACACACACATACATACATACATGTATTATACTTTTCATAAAATAATAATTTGATGAAGAAGACACCTACCGTATGGCCATGAATAATAAATTGCACATGCATTTGCAATTATATCTTTTTATGCCTAAAAGTTTCCATTTTTTTTTTTTTTGGCTTTCCCCCACGACGCATCGCTCAAGTAACCGAAAAAATATCGAAAATATCAAGTGTCCATAATTCCATGAATTATTTTTTTGCAAATTAAGTTACCAAAGATTGTGAAATTTTATCTGTTCGTTATTCTTTTCACATTTGGTAGTTCGATCACATTACACCGAAACTAAACATAAAATATGAACGCTTTGCACTTATGCCCTTATATTGGTAGTTTATTGAAAGCCAATTAAATTCTATTCGGTTTTCACATTATTTTCATTTAGCATGCCTTTGTCAGGCTTGGAGAATAAAACATTAACGGTTAAAAATATATAGTATGTTGTTACCAGACTTAAATACTCTTCAAACCAAATTATGACCTAGTTTGGCTCTAGTTGGAATTAATGTTGTACGATTATAACTTAAGAGTCGTGACACTAAAATATCTAATAGACATTAGCTACAATAATTTAGAAAATAAGTTGATTTGATTTTATATTTATATTATAAAAAATATATTATATCTTTAATGTTGATTTTATCAAGTTTATTATTAAAAATTTACATTTACTACATATTATTAATTTTTTTTTAGAGTTAGAATTTTTTTTTTCACAACAGTTGTAGCTTAAAAATTATAACACGTCAATACCAAATAAGACTTTTATTTGAAAATGTTCAAGGTTTAGGTGGATGAGGAACAGATTAGTAAATAAAATAATGTTATACTTAGGTAGCTTTTTTTTTTTAGTTTGAAATCTAAGTGAGTCCAAATACGTATATTTGATTTTTTTTAATATTTGAATATAAGTGGTATCGTATTTATTTTTATAAATAAATTAATTGAACATAGTTATTTTTTTTATGTCTTTACAAGTCAAAATAAAGAAAAACGATTAGATTTTATAGTTTAAAAAATAATTTATATAATATTTACTTTTTATTTAGACTTTTCCATTTAGATAAAATATAAAAGTTTATTTTTTATTCAAATATAAAATTTTGAAAATTAGCCATAAGTGATAAAAAAAAACAAGTAAATCAATTTTAGAAAAGGTATACAATTAATAAAATTTCAGGTTTAAGGTGTTTAACAAACAATATTTGTAATATCAATCATTGATAGGAAGCATATTAGGGATATATATATTAGGAATTTTAGATTTTGAGTCAATTTAGTGTATAATCTTTTATTACAATTTATCTTCTTTTATTAAGTTTATTTGAGTCATATTTGTAATTTCATCGAATTAGGGCTTCAATTTTTTTTTAGTTTGAAAAGAATTAAGATTAAGTTAGCTATTAATACAAATAGAATTATTATCTTAGTTTATTATACTACCTTTAAAGTTTTCATCAATAATATTTTAGATTATTTCCTTTGGGTTTATTTTTTGCTTTATTTTGATATTTTCTGATTTGTGAGTTATTTTTTCTTGAGTTTTAAAAATGTGAGTTAGACAACATCTAATACCGCTTCCGCACGGTGTCAATTATTTATTGTCATGTATAATAGTATTAGTAGTAAATAATTTAATATTCACATTTAATGATGTTATATTTACTTAATTAGATTACTTAGTTTATATCATAATTGATAGAGCAGATAATAAATCATTATTTGATTGACTCAAATTATAATTAATTATTAAATACCATCGTTTATAATCTAAATAGTAAAAGTAGGTTCGGGACACATCAATCAATATAAAAATTAAGTGTTAAAATAATTTACTTTCTTGTTTCTCATGTTGGGAAGAGAAATTTTCTATGCATCATGCCCGTGATTACACGGCAAATTGTGTATAAAATTAACCCAACACTCATCACTAAAATTCAAACCGACCTCATTGGTTGCTTGTTTCTTCATGTTTTTTCTTTTTTTGGGCTTAAACAATAGGTATTAGAAGTCTATTGAAATTTTGTTTGACGTAATCTAGTCTGAAAATCTACTCCAGCAAATAAGAGGCTTACTCCCACAACATACCGTAAGCAATTCAAGGCTATTAACGGGAGGCATGCAATGAATATTTTCGTATGATGGGCTGGATCTTGTTATTTGAGTTTTTCAGATTTAAAAAATAAATAGCGAAAAATACAAGGTGAAAAATGTAAATAGTTGAAAGTTAAAACATGCTCATTTAAGAAAGGCCAATCTTTGTCTCTGGTTTGATATCATACGAAAGCAAAATCTTCAGCTTTGAAGTTAAGACAATGAAAATCGGCAATCAAAAAGTCGCGAGAGTCAGTGGTGAGATGACTGATCACTTTTATATTTTTGTTATCCTCTGGCTTTCCTTCCATCGACCTTTGGTCCTTTTATTTTATTTTTTTCCCCATCTAATTATTTGAAACATTATTTGCATTCTTATTGTTCTTTTCACCTACTGTTTCATCACATGAACGTTTTGGCACATGCTCGGAGCATATGATAGATGACATTATTCATCTTAAATCATAATTACATAAGACGTGGAGGCGTAATATTCGTGAAATGAATAATTTATATGTCAATAAGATTTTGCTACGTACTATTTTATTTCGAGTCTAGTGTTTTAGTATAATTTTCCGATAATATAATGTTAAAATAAGAATTGACGTAAAAGAAAAAAAAGTATATCAATATGAAAGAGATGATCCTCAATAAAACACATATAATTTTTGCAAAAAAAAAAAAGAAAAGAAATTAGTAATGCTAATTAACGAGGCATTTGCTAATAATACAATGTGGATAGACTCCATAAGTTAACGTGACTACAAGCACATGGGAAAACCAATCAAATGTAACAACACAATAATGCAACACATCCAATTAGAGCCATGCTAATTAAATATGAGAATTAGACAATAATTGAAGCCCATCTTCGAAACACAGTTCACTAGTCGTTGAAAAATATTATGTTTTGCTTTCGTAGGTCACCAGCCCATCAACAACTCTGCTCATTTGGCTTGTGCCTTCTAATTTTCTACTATCCTTTTAACAATACCATCATTTATTTTAAAAAAATAAATAAAATCTCAGACAAAACCGGCACACGAAATATGTTAAATTGACACCATGGTCAATCATCAATAATTCATAGGTCAAATGATCGGCTTAAAAAAAAAAAAAAGAAAAAAAATCGCATGGTCTAAGATTTTGACCCTTATGGAGTTTGTGTAGATGAGTGTAGCCGTTGGCATTATCATGGCTAAAATTATGCCACTTTTGAAGAGTGCAATTGACCTCTTTTTTTTTTTTGTTTTTCTCTCTCAAAAGCAAGCTTTTGTTTTTACATTACATAATTAATATATTCGTGTCTGTGATTTTATTTTTATTTGATTATTTTCAGGTTTATTTAAATTATCCTGATGATATTTTCGCTAGCTTGAAATTTATGTATCCATCGCGGTTTTATTTTATATACACACTCCCGTAGGCGTTATAATCAATTGAACATAAATACAATTACATTATCTAATATAATAATAAATTTATATGAAATTTGCATTTAAGCACCTTTGACACAACACATGATTATATTTGTATATATTATGTATGTATGTATGTATGTATGTATATATATGTATATATATATATATACACATCTGTGTTTATATATAAAGGAATATTACAATAATTATAATAAGAATAAATAATAAACAATGCGTAATATATTTGACTGAACGCAAAGTATTTTTGTCTCTCCAATTCATTCCATTAATTGCATGTGTGTGATTAAGCAAGGTGGTAGAATTATTATGTAAAAATTTGAAATAATCAAAAAAATATATTTTTTTTATTTAAAAAAAAATATTTAGACCATTCAAATTTCACCATAAATAATAGGGTGGCCTACTTTGTTCCCTTTGGTGGGTTTTCTACTCCAGAAACCGATTGACAATTGTTGGCCAACACTGACTATTTGTTTTTTTATAAATTTTTTATTACATTTTAAAAATAATACATATATATATTTTTATAATCGGATAATCTAGCGTCAGCACCCAAATATTTCAATTACGTGCACCGCACACCCAATTATTTCGACCATATGCATTACACGTGCAAGGGTAAAATAGGTAAGTCGCCAATAAGAAATTAAAAATTTCAATTTATTTCCTTTTTAAATTTTGTATTTTTCTTTCTAATTTTTTGTTGTCTCTTCTTCGTCCTCTTTTCTTCATTTTCTTTTTTTGTATTCTTCTTTTTCTTCTTCTTCTTCTTTGTAGCGTTGATGCAACACAACTTCGATTTTATGATAAAATAATCTCAAATTAATTCACACAAAAATTAAAGAAGTTAAAAACTTTTCTTGGAGGATGGCGGCTTCGATGGTCAAACGGATAGAGTTCAGGGATTTTATTTTTTTTGATATGTTAAAAAAGTTAGTGTTGGATAAGGATTTCGAAGTGATGAAACTGAAAAATTTAGATATTTTTTTTAAAAATTGAATGGGTTTATTTTTTTTAAGTATGAATAAATTTGAATAAGAAAATTTAAATTATAGGTTTATTTTTTTTAATATCTTTAATAACTGACATCTTTTTTGTTTATGTAATAAAAATTCCTTAAACTTGTGTATTTGACGTTAACGTCTATGTAAATTAAAATAGAAAAAAGAATTTCTATTTTATAATCTAAAAAATAAGTTATTTTGTAAAGATATTTTTTAAAAATAATATTTATTTATCATTTACGCCTTTTTTAATTCATATAAAAATTACAAAAACTTACTTTTTATTTAAATGTAAATATCTAAAAATCAGACATAAGTAACAAAAAATTAATAAGTAAACTTTTTAACAAAAATATGAAATTGATAAAATTTCAGACTTCCATACACACCTTATGTCAATTGAAAGACAAATGGTGAAAAATTAAAACACTTAAACTTGAAACATACGTTCAACTTATTGCATGAAAATCATGAGTTACTTTAAAAATTCAGTTTGATTAAACATTCAATGATTATAATTTTTTTTAAAAAAAAGTGAGATATAATCATAGCATTTTAAAGAATATTTAAAGCATCCTCGTTAAAATTAAAAACAAGAACAGTGTATCCAACTCTCATATAAGGTAACCCATTCTATTACCCTTTGGAGTGATGAACAAATAAACTCTGATTATTGGATCCATTTGCGTCGACGGCATTCTGAGGACCCCCAAAAAAAAATAATAATAAAATAAAAAATAAAAAGGTAACCCGCAAGTGCGTGCACGTAGATGTGCATGCGGTAAAGTGGAAGAGTGACGGGGACGGGACCCACGGCATCTGACACGGGTCCACATTGAGCGGACAAAATTGCTTTATTTACGATTAAAACGGAACGGAAGTCATCAAATCAAATCAAATCAAATCGTATCAAATCGAGCGTGATTTGTGTTGTGCCCATCCCATACTTAAAAGTACAATCCGTACTGATCCGTAACACCTCAACCCCTCTCAACTCTCCGCCATTATCTCTGTATTTTTTTAGTCCGAGAGGAAGGGCCGGTTCCAGTGTATCGGCTTTTTCATTGGCGCAATCGATGCCATCATGACCGTTCGATTTAATTTATTGATTTCTTTGAGATTAGGTTAGTAAAATCCTAGTCGTTCGATTCATACCACGGATAAAGGGCAATGTCGAGGGATTTCTCTTTGTTTTCGGAACTGTCTTTGACTAATTTAAAAATTATGAGTGGGGCTTGGGATGTGATCACGTTTTTCCTCATTTTTTTTTCTTCTGGTTTCTCACTTTAATTTCTTCCTGTTTAATAATAGATATTACAAAACGGGGGTCGTAGAAAATAAAAATTAAAAAATAAATTCTTGAATAGTCTAGTTTATATATATATATATATATATACCCTATTTATGGGAAACTCATAATAATAGCGGCGAATGAAAGTAAATACGTGAGCCCTATAATAATCTCGTCATACTAATTTCCACTTTCTATGCACCCAAAATTTTCCATATTTTTTTAATTTTCTTGAATATTTTGTTGCACTAACATGCTACAAAATCACATTTATCATAAAATTCTATCGGGGCAGAACGTGTGCCACGTTGTAACTTGAAAGGCGGCCCTTTCTTATGAATGAAACGTGAACTTATGGTCTATTTTTACTGCAATTACAAGAAGCAAAGTGTGACTGACAGCGATAATGTATATCAGCAATAGATGCACAGACGTGTGGTGCAGAGAAGCTTTATCCGTTAACATGCCTAAACAAAGGGAACAAAGCTTAACAGGAGCCAGCTCTATCAGTATCGGATATTTAGATTGCCCCCCAACTCCACCTGCTGTGGACCAATTTACTTAATTATTATGATATGCAGCAAAAGTTTTATACACAACTTCCTTATAAAAGGGGAAAAAAAAAATTAAGAAAAGTGTTTGTTTTGCTATTTATCCAAGTTAAAACGTTCTCTTGACACCATACATGCATTTGACGTATATATTATTTTATCATAGCAAAAATTTCAGAGCACCTCACATGGGTGAGTCGCTTAGATCTTTAATATATAATTTCAATGGTTAGAAAATTAAATTATTCACGTAAGAAAGATTTTCATTTTAATAGAAAAGAAAAATAGTGTAAAGGAACAATAATTGACTTACACGTTATGTGTTTCATCGACTATTTTTTTTTTTTTTTTTTTGGGTGGGATGATGAAGACTGTTTTTAGCCATTTAAAACTGTCGATGTCCTTTAGTCGGCAGAAACATGGCGCCCTGACTCGAACATGGTCCCCATCTATTAACTCTTTCAAGATTATAAATTTAATGCTGCCCAACACAACCACATGTTTTGCTTTACTTACATTTTTGTTATCTTTATATGTACGTATGCATGTGTGTGCGCGTGCGTGCGTGTGTGTAAACACACAGGCATAAATGCATAAAGGGAAATGAAAAAGCATTGATCAGTAATGCGCTAGTGGGGAGTTTGCTTTATTATTATGATTCATTGAATATTGTTGGGCCTTTCCTTTCACTTTCGTTTAAAACTTTAAAACTTTACTCCCGCTGCAAATGAAAAAGATAAAGTGCCTAAATCTCCTTGAAAGGTAAGACAGTACAAGAATTTCAGGATTCCTTGCTCCTAGCTAAGTACTAAAAGATGATTTTGACGTGATTATTGATTTCATAATTAACTTTTACATAAAGAAGGGCACTTTACTTAGGCCCATTCTCACATCGCTTTCAATTTTAAACAGTACAGAAGAAAGCAAGCCAATAAAATTAGTTTACGTGAAGTAATTAATAAATTTTGTTCATTGCTTTCATAAAAACTTGATCTTTCAGATGAAGCCAAGTGGCCCAAATGGTACTAATTGTTCCTTTGTGATTTGAATAGCAAAATGCGAATGCTAATTTGCCAGTTTGTTAGTTGGCTGCTGGGTAATGCCATTTAGTAGAAATCTAATTTGGTAATTCAAATAAATGTCTCTTTTACCTGTAATAAGAACATGGCAGGAATCAATGGAATCAGAGTGAAAGCCGAATGACAAAAGAGACAAGGCTTTTCAGAAGAAACCCTAGCAAAGGGTGTGGGCATATGCAAATTCTCTTTCTGTTTTGTCTGATAAAGGACCTTTTTTTTTTTTTTTTAAAATTTTCAACTACAATTTGTGTCATTGGGCTTCGCATGGGAGTATAATTTTTTTTTTTAAAAGGAGAAAATATATGTATAATTTTCAACTACAACTTGCATTTAGTTGTCACCTTGTGGCTTTGCTTTTCAGGGTGACACACATATATGCCAGCTTTTAACAACTCCACAAGCCCAAGGTCAGAAACCTGAAAACAAGAAGAAATCAAAAACAAAAGAACAAGAAAACTGTTGAGAATTGAAGGACCACTCCACTCTGATAGCTTGGAGATGAATTTCTGTCTGCTGCTGCTAGCGAGATTGAAGATGAAGTTTCTCCACCGTTTCTGTTTAGTTTTTTCTAAGAGTAAGAGCCAATTAGAACTTGCTTCTTATCTAGAACAAATTGGAAGAGACAAATATACAGCTTCATCGAAGCCCAAATATTGAAGATGCAGGGAAGTACGAACAATTGAACGATCGTTTTATATTTTGGGTCCATGGCTTAGAAGCAAAGAACGACGAAGCCTGCATGCGATCAGTGTTTGGGCTTGGGAGTGTTCACATTCCCTTCCAAATTTGATAGGGGCTCCCAGATCACAAATTGGATTCTGGAGAACTAGGAACTTGCAGTTCAGTGGAATTGAATATTTTAAAACCAATAAATTAAAATATTATATTTCTCAATGTCAAAATGTTACCACGTCGCGGCCTTAACAAGTTGTTCAGATTCCAAAGGAACAAGTGTTCCAGATTATACATAGATCCAGCAACCTAATCAGAGGCAAAAAATCAGATGGAAACAATGACAAAGAAGAGCTGGTAGAATTTACCTGCCTCATCTTTCCAATTAGATGGCAACCCAGACCTTGAATAACGGAAAAAAAAAAAAAAAGAACAGCAAAACAAAAAACTCCCTATCAAATTACAAAACTAGGGAAAAAAAAAACTGCCTATCATTCACATTCTACAACAGCATGCACACTATTTACATGCAACATGGTTTCAACTTCAGCCACTGACCCTGTAACTTGGTAGCCCTCTATGAATTTTGGTAATCACTATGAAAACACTCCTCCTAGAACCCTTTTCAGCTCAGATTTCTGTTCTGACGTAAGCCTTGAAGGATACTTGACATCAATCTTGATTCTCAAATTACCCTTCTTACCAGGTTCTTTAGATATCGGCATTCCTTCATTTGGGACCACAATCTCAGCACCAGGTTTGACAACGTCTGTGAGTGGGATCATAAGATTCCTTCCATCCAGGGTAGTCAGGTCAAGGGTCTTACCGGTGAGGGCCTCCAGCAACGTTATCTCCTGGTTTACAACCAGATCATTACCGTCCCTCTTGTAAAGAGCATGCGGTTTCTCATCTACTATGAATATAAGATCAGCTGCAATAATGCCAGGTTCCTGGTTAGCTTTTTCGGGAAATGTTATCTTTGTGCCCTTCTTCCAACCAGGTTTTATCTCAACAGTCAATATCTCCTCCACTGTCCTCATCTTACTGTGAGAAAATTGCACAAGGTCAAAGCAATGAATAGTAGCCAACCGTTTATAGAAAGAACTTAAACATAAATTGTTAAATGCAGAAGAAAGCCATCATGCTTATGTTGTCAACAAATAAATGTCAACAGTTGTCTACTTTGAACAAAGCAAGCTAGAAATACTTCAACTCACAATCTACTTTGCAGCTCCTAAGAAAATTTTGAAAATCTCCTAGCTTGCCTACAAATAAATTACATTCTCTAACAGCATGTACTAGCAAAAGCAGAGGCTCCTGTTCTGCTAAAATGTAGGGCTTAATAAGACACAGGTAGGAAACAATTTAAAGTGGTGAAAAAGAGTGTGAATATGAAAACAAAATTATTAGTCGCCTGGATTCCTCAATAAATTAAACTCTCCACAATTACTAATTAGGCTTTCTTCCATCATCTACTTTTCATAGTAAAGCGAACAAGATTGGTTTAACCAACAACTATAACAACACAAATAACATGAGCTACAAACATATTAACAAGAAGATAACCAGCATTTCTTCTTGTCCAATATCCAAAAGACCTCCACATATTCCTGGGCAGGCCAGTCCTGGAAGGGAAAGGAAAACAAGCAATGAGCTAGTGGTCGTCAAAATGGTTTTTCTTATAAAACCATTCTATTGTCAGACCTGAACTTGCTAATGAAAAATGAAAAATATTAATGGAATAGCCCATACTCAATACGTCAACTTTGCAATAATCCCCCGGTAATCTCCTTCTACTTATTATCCTATCCCAAGGCCCAGGGATAATCTACTACACTTGGTACAGACCATAAAGTGGATTCAAATAGAAAATTGCTAAATCTGCAGAAACATCTTCTCCCACTCATTTGTCCACTATTTACTCGAACTTGAGCACTTTTCCTCAGTTATTCCTTTAAACAGATATTCCTACATTTGCTTCTTTAAGTCTGCCATGCAGGTGGCCTTTAAAAAGGAGAAAAGCAAACCCAGAGGCGTAATGCATAAATGCAGTAGTGGGACAACCAAATGTGAACATATTTGCAAGAAAACCAATCAATCCATTGATGAAAACTTTAACTTCACAAGAACTTGAAGTCCTGTCCAGAAAATGCGGAAGAAAATCAACCAAAAGAATGTACCGGTTGATGCCCAATGGGCTAAAATTTTTCCTATCAGTTAAATGAGATATCAATTATTACATGAATGAGATGGAATATCATACAAACATAATTATAGTGCACCACTAAACAAGGTTAATCCATGGATATATAATAATATAATTTCATGAAAGAAAAATATAACGACGACGACGACAACAGCAATAATAATTACAAGATGTTACATTTTCAAATTAGAAACAATTAATAACCTATATTAGCGGAAAGAAAACGGCTGCAAGCAAGCCATGACAATTTCATTCATAATAGCCGAGATATATAAACCCTTTATGATTAATGAAAAATGTTGAACAGAATTTAATTCCAAAAATTTAAGAAATGAAAGAAGAGGCATACCCAGAAGAATCATACACATTGCGTGAAATCCTCATTTTCTTTTTAGCACCTTTATAAATCTCCTCCAAGCTACAAGGCAGCAGATTCTCCACAGCCGGAGCTTTCTTGAACTCAGCAGCCCCACTACCAGTAGTACTATTATAATTGCCATTCCTAAAAAGGCCCTCTCTATGACTATGCCCTCTGTTATTATGATTATTCCCTCTTTGCCCTCCACTATTATTATTACTCTCAGATCCAAACAGCTCCTCGTAAATATCCTCCGCATCCCTCGGATTAAAGCGGAACGACGGGTTCGGATGCTGACGTTGATGATAATAATGCTGCCCTCCACGCGACGCTGACGTGGAAGTCGACGACGTTGGAACCGTCCCAGATTTCAAACCCTCCTCGCCATACAAATCGTAGATCTGTCGCTTCTGTGGGTCGCTTAAAACATCGTAAGCTTCCGAGATTTGCTTGAACTTGGCCTCGGCTTCCGTTCTTTTGTGAGACGGGTTCTTGTCTGGGTGCCATATCATGGCTAATCTTTTGTAAGCCTTTTTCAGGTCATCTTCGTTGGCGTTGCGGTTCACTTTCAGGATGTTGTAATAATCGAAGCCCATTTAAAGTTTCTGTTCTTATTTCTGATCGTGACCGTGATGATGTTCGTGTCTTTCAAGACGAAATCTTCCTTCTTAAACGTTTTCCTTTCTTTGTTTTCTGTAAATATAAGGGCTGGCGGCCGGAGAGTGGGAAGAGGCGGGAATAATGACCGTTAGATGAGTAACGGAAAAGGGGAGCGAAAAGGAATCTGACGGTTATTAAGAGACCTTACTAAAGATGGCGAGACGTGTTTGGTGGGCGACGAAATTTTGTCTTGTGGGTCCCCAATAACTCCGACGTGCTCATAACTACTAGGGTTTGTGGGCTACTGGGCTACCCCATTTTAATAAAAACGCGTGGTAATTGACTTGATGGGCTTCGGCCCATTATTTTTTATTCCCTTCGAGTGCAAAGAGTGGTTGTGGTAGAAAACACTGAAATTTTCCTGAATTTCATATACAAAAATATTTAAAAAAGTACAAATACTGAAGTAAATCATAAAAATCCCAATATTCCCCAACAAGAAAATATATATTTATATATATATATATACAAGAAAATATACCGGAACAAGAATTACAGAGAACACAACACTGCAGTGGCTGACAAATGAGAATTATAGCCAATGTGCAATACCTTCGCCTTATGCATGATTCATGTCACAGCTGAAATCCAAGCAAAAGTCCCATGAATACCAAAGAATCTCCCCTAATGCCTCATCACAACTCATTCTTGAAGTTAAAACTCAAATTTTCTGGATGCCATACTTTTTCCCGAACAGAATGTATTGGAATGAAATGAAAACAAACAGCCAGATTGGTAACAAGCAAAATAATTTCATAGACTGCTCTAAATCAGACGGCAATGGCTAGACCAGTAGCTGCATCGTGAAGCTGAAGTGAGCCGTCTTTCATTAGGTTAAGGCTTAAACTCTTGAATCTCTCCCTCGAATACTGTCGAGATGCCTTTCTCCAGTCAGTTCCAGCTTTCATCATAGCAACAAATTCCTCGTAACTGATACGCCCATCCTGGAAAAACAAAACACTAAAAAGGTTAACCATCAGAGCAAACATAATGGAAATAAAAGAATATGTGCATATGTTGATAAGCAGGGATATTGAAAGTAAGAGACAGGCAGGTAAGCCCCATAACTCTAAACTGCCTTGAATTCCGACCAGTTTGCAGCAGCTTCAACATGTTCGTGCTGAAAATTTGCAGTTAATTTGAAAAACTTCTGACAATTTTTTTTTTTTTTGGTGCTTTTTAAATGTTGCTTTCTTGCTCTAACCCAATATGTTCTCAAAGTGATTTTCTTAAAAGTAAAATAATTAAGTGGAAGGAAGGACAAGGGCTGCAGGAAGACATGGGTGTTATGAACTTCAAGCTAAGAAGTCAAACCTTGTCCGTGTCGACTTCACGCATAATGTCATTCAATACATCAGTGTCAGTTTCACCAGATTCATCAGCTAAGGCCTCCCGCAGCTCATCTAACTCAATATATCCGCTCCCATCTTTGTCAAAAAACATAAATGCTCTACGGAAATGCTCATCGTTCTCCATCTTCTGCAAATGAATTGTTACTGCAACAAACTCTCCATAGTCCAGTACTCCATTCCCATCAACATCAGCCTATATTAAGAATAGAAGGTAATATTACTGCTAAATGCTAACAACATTCAGAACTCAATATCCCAATAATTGCAATTCAAAGATGCCACTAGGTAAGTAATGGATAATTCCAAATTTCCACTTCCAATTCACTTCAAGTCATCAAGCATGCATAGAATACAATAACCAGACATGAAACAGTTTCCAATCCTCTGCTCGAACTTCAGTAATAACAGGAACTTACCACTTCCATTAACATCTTCATCTCTGGTTCGGCCAACTGTGAACCGACCTTTCGAAGCCCTGCCTTCAGTTCTTCGTATGAGACTTTTCCATTACTATCTGTGTCCATCAATTTGAACATATCTCTAATTACTTCAACCTCTTCAACGGACAAGTGCTCTGCAATTACCTACAGGCATTGATTGAACAAAGCAAAGTCAATATAGCTGTTAAACAATTGGAGAAAATGAGCTAAAAGTTATACATAAACCAAGTGGAGATGCTTACTCGCAGGGCTCTTTTCTTAAATCTGTTCATCACAGAAAATTGTCTCAACCGTGTCCTCACAATATCCCCCAAAGGAACATTTGAAGCTTTCTTTGCATTTTGTAACCACGGATGTTCTACCAAAAGGAGAAGGGAAGAGCAAAACTTATACAACCATTCAACAAAATTATCCTCCATACCAGTGAAAGTAAATCATCATCTCCTGGTGACTGTGAATTTCCAAAATTGAAATCAAAATGAGTGCAAGCATGTGCTAGTTTACACACTTGCTTTCACTTAAATGTCCACATAATGTGCTCATTTCTGTAGCCATACAAAATCACATCCAAAGTAACTTAAAGTCCTGATAGGACCCAAGTATAACCACTGCACAAAATTCAATAAATTAAGTTGAGTGGTTGCCTATGATGTCAGACAAATGTGGTTAAAAAACACTTCTCAAAGAGAGTGACAGAGAGAGAGGCAGGAAATTTCAAAATGGATCTCTGTCTCCCTTACTGCATGCATTGCGACACACAAAGACATGCATAACCTGAGCCCGGATCATGGTCTGGTTTACAAAGGGTAGCTACTTTACATCCAAATTGATCTTTGGCTTATCAATGGACGGTCAAAGAGCATATGAACATTGATGAGGACTTACCAAGAACCTGTTGAGCAGTCAACCGCTTTTTGGGGTCTGACTCCAACATCTGCCGGACTAGACTCTTAGCACTCTCTGAAATCTGAGGCCATGGCTCCCTCTTGAAATCAATAATCCCCCTCAAAATCGCCAAAGCAACACCCTGTTCAGTCTCTGGCACAAGATCAATAGACTTCAGCAATACAATACAACCAACAGTTGCAAAAATTATCCCCAAAAGCACAAAAACCAAGTAACGTAATCAAGAAACTAAATTACCAGCCCAAAACGGAGGAACCCCGCATAACAAGATATAAAGAATGACTCCAGCACTCCATACATCAACTTCCGGCCCATAATTCCTCTTCAACACTTCTGGTGCCATGTAGTATGGACTGCCCACAATCTCTGAGAACCTCTCTCCTGCAACATAAATGCAAAGCTAAATCACACAATAACCGAAACCAGCTTCAGCAAATGAAAAAAAAAATCCCAGAAACAGTTGGAAAACCAAAGCAGAAAACCAGCAGAAGAATCCTACAAAAGTCAAACAAAATTATCTAAGCGTAAACCCCAAACTAGAAAGACAAGCGAAAGCTTATTATCGATCAAAACTGAATAATGAAAATTCACCTTTTTTTCTTTTTTTTTTTTTTAAAGTGAATCGAGCTCAAAATCAAAACTTTAGATATCACAAAAAAAAAAAAGAAGAAGAAGAAAAAGGAGGAAAAGGAGTTACAAAAAAAAAAAAAACTCCACACCTCATACTCAAAACTCAACATTTCACCAACTCAAACCAATGAGAAACAAAAAAAAAAATCCCGACATACCAGACTTAAAGAACACAGAAAGGCCAAAATCAATAGCCTTAAGCGGACTATTCTCCTTCTTATTAGCAAACAAAAAATTCTCAGGCTTCAAGTCTCTATGCATAACACCATTCTCATGACACATTCTCACGACCTCCATGATGGTCCTGGCCACCCCAGCGGCCGCCCTCTCGCTGTAATGCCCTCGCGCCACAATCCTATCGAAAAGCTCACCACCCTCACACAACTCCATGACCAAATGAACATTCTCAGCATCTTCATAAGTGGCTCTGAGCTTAATGACATTCGGATGGTGGGGCAACGTTGACATTATCATCACTTCGCGCCTAACGTCCTCGATGTCGATAGCGGTGCGGAGCTTCCGCTTGGAAATGGACTTGCAAGCGAGGCCGTCTTTGGTCTCGCGGTCCGTGCAGAGGTAGGTGATTCCGAACTCGCCGCGGCCGAGCTCACGGCCTAGGACGTACTTGTCGGTTATGCGGGTGCGGTGGCTTAAGGGGACGATGTCCTTGAGGACTCGGATGGGGGCGGGTGAGTGGATCGGGTTAGTGACGGGGCTGGTTGAGTAAGGGTTCGATTTGCGGTCTTTGGTGGCTCGTTTCTTGCGACGGGTTTTGGAGTCGGTTTTTGTTTTCGTTTTTGATTTCGTCTCCGGTGATGGTCTTATACAAGCGCTACAGTTTCCCATGCTCCGTGTTTCTTCTTGTCACCTTTTTTTGTTTTTTGGTATCTCTGTGTGAGAGAGAGAGAGAGAGAGAGAGGAGGGGTTATGAGTGGTTTTGCTTTTTTTTTTTAACCGCCTTAGGAGAAAGTGAGGTGACGAAACGGCGCGTTTAAGTGGTGGTTGGATTGACTGGCGAGGGTGGCGGTGGTGGAAGAGGAGGTCTGGGAATCGGGCAATAGGAATGTGATGGCGGGACGAGACTGAAGACTGGGAGAGAAAACGCGGGTCTGTTTGAGGAATATGCGGATTTTGAAATTTTCCCATACTTATCTTTCTTTTTCAAAGTCTTTTCATTCTTCTTCTTCTTCGTCTTCCCCTCTCTCTCTCTCTCTCTCTCTCTCTCTTTTTTCAAATTATACTTCTACTGTATTCTATTATTTAATGATAGCCGGCGGGTAATTTCTTATTTATTATATTGCTCCCGCTGCTTTATTAAAAACTGGCGGGTAATTTCTCATCTATTATATTACCCACACAACTTTATATAATATTATGATACAAGGGTTGATTTCAAAATTTACACAGATAATTTTCAAATTACTTTTTATTTTTGAAATGCAATAAAAAAACATATGCATTTTATTTTATATAATTTTCAAATTACTTTTTATTTTTGAAATGCAATAAAAAAAACATATGCATTTTATTTTACATATATTAAAATATTGATTTTTTAAAAAACTAAAAATATCCACATACGGTATGATTGGTCAATCCTTAACCGCGCCGGGGATGGATATATTGAAGGTATAATGAAACTTGATGTTGAATCCATTTTGTTTGGCTTGTTTGTTCTTGTCCATCATAAACCGCGTCAAGTGGCCATCCCATCATTTGACTCAGGCTTATCCGATGAACTAACATGAAATGAGACCAAAAGCAAAAGCTTTATTAATGTTTACTTTACAATGGGAACACTGCAATGATTTTAGGGAACCCACGAGCTCACGTGAACAGCATTATAACCGTTGATTCTTCATACTTTTGGTTGGGGCCAGGGGTGGCAAGGGCTGAGATTTTCGTGACCCGAGTCGTTGAAGTTGTTTACCAGTTTAAATGCCCCTTGCCCCTCGTCGCATTAGGTGCGGTTGCCAACAAACGACGGACCCTCTTTATGAATATTTAAAAAAAGAAAAAAAAATGCTCAGTGTTGTTAAATCACCTTTCTCTTTTATTCACGTGAGAATATGATTTAGTGAAATTGTTGAAAAGGGAAATTGTTCGAATATCTGTTAACAACTCCAATAGCATTGACTTGGTCGAATACAACACAACGAACATACGCCAATAGCAGCAATCCGCAACCGCCACGCGGGGTATTTAATTAAGCAGTCAAGTCGTGGCATTTGAGATTATGCAATTGCAGGATCTTGCCGCTGACCTAATAAAGCACAGGCCCAGATTTTCCCTCAAACGCAATTATGCCTTTTGTTTACAATCTAGAAAGCACACAAAAAGTCGTTTGAATTAGGAATTTCCACAGAAATTGCAAGGGAATAGCAGCGGCACCGATGGAGAAGTAGGTGAAGAAACGGTCAAGATGAAGAAACTCGGGCCTTCGAGGCAGCTATCGGCACCATTAATAACATCATCGACTTTGATTGAATTCTTAAAGATCCCACACAATCAAAGTCAACAAAATTATGAATCATTTGCTTTACTAAAAGCGACCCTTCGTCGATGACTCATTCTTCTTACTTCCTCTTTACCCCTAAGGAAAATCGAACTCCAGTCCCTTTTTACTTTTGGGTCACCAACTAATGGTTTTCGATCATTTGAAGTTTGGTTAAATCAAACCAATTAATTGCGTTTCCTCTCATATGAAGAATTGTGACCCTCCATGCCCACGACCACTTTACCCAATTTGTCATCATAGATTTTGTACCACGTCACAAAGATGTATATATGAATTAGTTTACCCAATTGTCATTATAGATTTTGTACCCCGTCACACATCTTTGGAGTTGTAATAGATGTTTTGGGTAAGGTTACCTAAAACTAGTAGTAGTAGTAGTTATGATTGGGACCGAGATGCCAAAGCCGTATTGTTGTTGTTATTACTTGAGTGATGCAACGGCGCTAAAGTAGAAACTTGGGCTCTTAACATCTTAAATACAAAGGCACGGGTTAAGCTCGTGCATATGTTACACAACATGTAAAGATTTTGAGAAAATATTTAGATTTGTGGTCCATTGTGTGATACCCAAGTTTAATCCCCTAAATTGAACAACTATTTACGTGTTTGTATAATAATAGATTATCAAGCAATTATTTAATTAATCATCTTAATGAACAAAAATATTCCTTGCCAAGTGCACTGATCGTAATGATTGCGTCACGTTCTAGGTGGGGATTAAAATCTTTCACTTAAAAAAGCTTGTGCATCCTCATTCGTCCTTTTATCCATAGCTGCCTGAAATCAAGGGTGTTTATTTTTTATTTTTTTATTTTACTCTTGCATTTCCTTTATGTGCTCTCAAATCAAATACAGTCAGCAGTTGCAGCACTGAATTGAATTGAGCGACAAACTGGATTGAAGCATACCCATCACTCCATGAGCACAGCTGTTAACCTTGCAATGGTTATGCAAATTTGCTTTCAAGACAAAAGGAAGGTATGTGAACGGAAACAATAAATTAATAATTATACATGTGTATATAGACGAAGACGTAGTGGGTGACACTGTTTATTTTATACAGTTATCTAATTAACATAAAACTTTCAACAATACAATATTTGGAGTCGAATTATTTATTAGAACAAATATTGTTCAATGACAATAAGGCAGACTGAGCTAAAATGAAGAGACCAAAAGCAATGATGGAGCTTATTCATGTAGCCAGACTTTATACTCTGTCAGAGGGGTGTAAGTAGGCCAAAGTTAAAGAAGTGATGAAAAGAAGGGGAAAAAATGAAAAATGAAAAGAAAAGGCAATGTTGTGACCAAAATGATTGTGTTTGATAATGGATTGCAAGAGAAAGCAAAGCATGTGTTTCTCCTCTTCCCCAGCTCATCCGCTCTCACGCCTCCTCTCAAATCTCAATAAAAAAGCAGCGTTGCAAAATGTTTTCACTTTTTTTTTCTTTTTTGAAAAAGTGCAAAAAGCACGACGGTGGGGGGATTCTCATCCTTTTAAAGACTTAAGAGCAGTAACAATCGAGTTTATGCCGCTAATTATTTGCTTAATCGCTCGCCGAATGCGGAATAAAGTAGGTTCTGGACCATATTATCTTTTCTGCCCTTGTGTCAATGCACTGTAGCAATCCATCATCTTGTTATAGGACCGAAATCATAGTTCATCTTTTGACATACAGTTCCCTAAAACGGCTAATTATGATGGATCGATCCAAGGTTACTGAAACGGAAAAAATATCGCACGTGAAACACCATAATGGGTGTCGTTTCGTTTTTATTTGGGGTTGGGGTTGGGTGGGGGGCTTCCACCGGCGTCGCCTATGATTGTGGGTGTAGAATAAAATGATCGTGGTGTTTTGGAATACCCACAGCCCTCAATCAAGCCATCTGTGTACCTGTTGGGCCAAGGATTGGAATAAAGCCCATAAAACGAAAACAACCAAAGCCGAGTTTCAATCAAATAGGCCTCCTTGGTCTAGGCAGTTCTATTAGACGGGAGGACCTTTCGAATAATTTTAGCCCAATTCTGTATTTCAAATTACAATATTATTATAACTCTATGTATTAATTTAATTTATTTCGAAGGGTCGTGTTAGTTCAATTAGAGTTTACATTGACTGAAAAACATTAAAGAGAATGTAATGGTAAAATTTTAATCATAGAACATTAATATAATACATACTTTATCTCTATATGATCTGAACTAATTATATTTAAGTTAAACTAATAATTTTTATGACAGACATGGATCATAATTCCTTCACATTAATAAGAATAATTAGTCCCAAAAATATGACTATAGAGATATTTTATTTTATTTTTTATTTTTATATTTAAATTAAATTAATATCACCTAGATTCATATTCATCATGTATTTTATGTTTTAAATTAAATAAATAATTTAATTTAATCAATTAAAGTAAATATTTCTCATCGCTAGCAACCTCTCGCTGCCTCCAACAACAACGTGCCGCAATCGACTGTTTTTATGTCGGTGTCTATTTAACTATATTTTGGCGACTTTATAATTTTCGTCATTTGATCTATGCAACGGTATAAATATTATGTGGGTAAATAAATTTTTGTATATTGTAGATTTTCTATTAAAGTTTTGGTCTTAATTATTTGACCGTACATTTATGACGAGTGAAAATTCTATTATTGCTAATAGTTGCACCGCTCAAACATCGGAGACATTGATATGTGGTGGCCACTCAGGGCCAGCGACCGTCAAACTCTTGCTCATCATCTCGGATTGAAATATTTTTGGGTTCTCCATTTTATTTAATTATATATTTATTTAAGTTTTATTATTTTAATTAAAGAGGGTCAAAGAAAGAAAAATAATAATAATGTGAATAGTTTCCTGTTGGGTTTGTTTAATGAGGTTGTTGTATTCTAATGCTCTGTAATGCAATCTCCTTGAGTTGTTAGATGTAGAGACAGCATTGATGCATGGTGGCAAACCCCGAGAACACCTTTAACTATATGCGTGTAGCATATCTTAAACACGGACTTTATTATCTTACATCATAGGGTAACAAATATTAAAGAATTGATAATATTTTTCTCAACTTTTCATAATTCTTTTATTATTATTTAATACATCTTCAACCATTCGGTTAAATTTTAACAGTTTCTGGTTCTATAATATCTATTATTAGGTAACAAACACCCCTCTAACGGTATTTCTAAATGACGCAACAAAGGTCTAGCTACCATTTTTTCCAAAAAAAAAAAGGCCCAAGCTAAGTGGATATCATTATAGAATACTGGGATCTTAATTTGACACGTGTTTCATTCTGAAAGGTTGTTTCTTTAACCCAAGATTGTGGACAGCAAACGCTGACGAAGCATCCTATTCAATGTAGAAAGATCTTGCTTGAATGACAAGAAACAGTTGGCAACCATAATATCCGTCCACATCATCGACATTTGACGAGTTCCACGTGTGACGCTGTTGTGCTGCTATATTCGTGCTCTTGGCTGCAATTCAGTAAACTACAGCCGTTGATTCATTTGACTGCGACGTCGCCAGATACATTGAATAACTCGCGAGGCAGCTCGCGGTCGTCGGGAAATTTGGGGTCGCGTTCAAATATTTGACCAGGGAGGCATGAAAATTTCATGTCATTTTCTTGGAATTGGAAAGGCCAATAACTCAAAGAGAAATGTCTGGTGTCGGCCATTTAAATTCTAATTTAGATTTTAACCGGTGTCATATTTATCTATTAAATAATTTTATAAATTATGAATATTTATTATTAAAGATTAAATTAAAACTCAAATATTAAGATATTTAATATTATTATAATTTAAAAATATCTATTTTTTAAAACATTAACGTGCCTATTTATTGTCTAAATAAATAAATAGATAAATTTACTAATTTATCTTATTCAAAATAGTCAAGAATGGATGATTAACAACCAAAATTTTTTCCTTTTTTTGATGATTTTATTAATATTATATAAATATAATTTACAAATCAGCCCATACAACTGTACAAAAAAAAAACACATAATCTTATTTACACTTAGCGCTTATCATAAGCGTTTATTTAATGATCATAAATACGTATTTAATCACATAAGCTCTTATCATAAAATTTATTATTGTTTGATTATTTTTTAATTGAGTTTTTTAAATTTAAATAAGCTAGTTTACTTCTATTAGAAAAAATTTAAATTTTCAACATTTTGGAATAGAGATTGAAAAGCTCTTTTTAAATATTAAAATATCAAAATATCATCTACTTATTTGATAATCTTATTTTATTCTTTTTATAACATAACTTTAAAAAATTTATCAAATTTCTTTAATAGATAAATTTTTTAATAAATGCTTATGATAAATTTTTAATAAAAACTTTTATGGATAACCAAATAACTAAATTCTTTTTAGTAAAAACTCTATTTGTAGAAATTCAACTAACAAAAATTTATTTAAATAAATTCTACTTGAAAAACTATATTAAATGCCGCCTAAGAACATCATTAAAAGCAACTCTTCATATAAGATTTTACTTTTTATTTGAAAATTTATCTTATTTAAAAAGTTACATTAGAAATTTAAAAAAAAATCTTTATTTATAATTCTATAAATGGGATCATGCTCTTCTTTTAATATTATCAAGTTATTTTGCTATGTCCATTCTATTCATATTATATTTATAATCCATTAGCCTTCAAATAATTTTGTACCATTGTTCCAATCATATATATAAAAGAAATAAAGAAGTGCTATAATACTATTTATTTTTCTTTTTTTAAAAATATTTACTTTTTTTTTGTTCTAACCAACTATTATTTTGTTGTTTTGTATTATTCTATTTTTCTACAAAATGTTTAATGTTTTCAAGTAATTTTATAATATATATATATATATCTGTGTGTGTGTGTGTGTGTGTGTGTGTGTGTGTGTGTGTGGGCTCAATCTATTAACAACTAATTTTCTAATTAGCATATATTAAATTAAAAATAGTGCAATATGATAGAAAAATATGTTAAAAGTACATCAACATAATTATTAGAGGGCACTTAAATTTGTTAGAGTGAAAAAAAAGAGGGTAGTTAGATTTGGTAAAAAAAAATTGATCAAAATAATGTAAAATTATTTATATTTAAAGAGTCTTTTGAAAAGAATTGATTTATTTATTTGATAAATAAATATTTAAAAATAAAATTAAAAGAATGTTTTGACAATATTTTAACTGAAAAATAAAAAAAATAAATTGCCGCATATACCGCGGAGACTTCTACGTACATTTGATAAAATAAATAAATTTCGACCTGCGTATGATTGATAATTAAACATATCCTATAAAATATATTTAACTTATGATTAAAATATTTTGTCCATTTCCCGTGTCGCGAAATTAGACTTCTGTTAAAATAAAATTACAAAATGCGATCTCTTAATTAAATTCATCTGGCTGTCACGTGATGGCCACCGAAATGAAGCCACGTGTCTCAAACCATCAGAGCAAAGTAGGGCTTCGAGAAATAAAAAACAGAGCAAAAGAGTAAACGCTGTCACTGTGTGAATATGAAGCGTTTTTAAGTTAACCTGACAGCCACCCCAGCTTGATTGGAAAAAAAATAAAAAAAAAATCTTGGGAGTTGACGGCAGCAGAGGAGAGAAGAGAGCCGCCCCTCTCCTTCTCTCAATTTTTTTCTTTTTCTTTTTCTTTTTCTTTTCTTCGAACAAACACCGAGAGTCTTATACACTACTTTCAGGTACTTTGTAATCTCGTGATCCTGCTGTTTTTATGTTTTCAGCCTCATTGTTCACTATGTCATTGCTTTCTTTGTTGGTTTCTGTCGTCACAAGCACCATTCTTTTGTTCTTTGACTTGTAGGTATTTTTGCTTTTGTGTCCTTTAAGTGATTGAGAACTTGGGCTGGATGGTGTGAATTGATATTTTTTTAAATTTTTTGGTATTAGACGGATGGAAAAGTGTATTTGGACGGCAAAGTTTTGATCTTTTTGCGTTCTGGTAAGAAAGACAGAATTTTGATGATTGACTGATTGGCTGTAGATTGATTGAGTAGTTTCTCAAGTGTGTGCTCGATAATGATGCATCATGCATGGTGTTGTTATGACTCTGAAAGTAATGGGTGTTTGATGTAAACTAATTTTTTTTTTTTTGGTTGGACTTCTTAGTGTGTGAGAATTTACTTTGATGGTAGATTGAGGTGGGATCGATCTTATATTTGGTTTGTTTATTGGTAATGGGGTGGGAGAAAAAAGTTCAATGAAGCACGGAAGTTTCTGTGATGGGAAAATATCAGCTCCATGTGTGGACTATCCGCTATGCTGTTTAACATTCTGTTGTTGACGATTTAATCTCTGAATTTTTTTTCTTGTTTTCTGTTTGGCTTTTGAATCAAATGATTTAGTGACAAAATGATGGGAAGAAGGACACAATTCAAAATTTCTTGCAGTGTAATATTTTAGCAGTCTGGTGCAAGCTGTTATTCTCCAAGTTGCTTGGGTTACAGAAAATCTCTGTAGGCTTTCATTGTTACTTTTCTTAAGGTCCACTCTACTGTAATTCATCCCTTGCACAGTTCTACATGCTTTTATGTGCATTTAGATGCTTTATTTCAATGATTTCACATTTGGTATAGTGGTGTACAGACTACTTTTTAAGTTGTAAGGTGGAGAGTCTATTGATTGTGTAGCTAATTGCATATTTTTCACCTATATTTTTTCTTAGGAAATTTCCAATTTTTTAAAAAAATTTGAGTGTTAATTTCTTTGTGCTTGATGCAGAGTAAGGACAGCCAAGCCTCTGCTTGGTGCAATTTGTCTTGTGAATAGTGTCCTTGGCGTGTTGCGATATTTCAATAGTAGTGAGGATCCCTGCCGAATCTAGGCCTCATTCTGCTATTTGTGTAAGAAAGATTATATTTATCCCTCTGGAATGTTTCTTCTTTACTGAATACAGTGGATTCACATCACTGCATCTGAGTATTAGGTTTTTAATGCATGTTGTCAAGCTTCTGAAGCAGTGGACAAGGAAGTGATTGTGTTTTCATCAATGTTAGAATTCAAGTAAAATCTGACATGGGTGTGAACTATAGATGACAAGAACCAAGAAAACTAATCATAGAACTTCTATAACAGGTTCGGCAGCTCCTCCTTTTAGGGGGTTTAGTCCTTGAGTATAAACTTATTATTGCTGCATGAAAGTAAAAGCATGGGTATTGAATTCCACTTCATTTGTTGCTATTGTGTCTGTATTCTATAAGCTGCTGATCAGCTACAGCAACTTGTATCTGGCTTACCTCATGGATCGTGATCTGAGCAAGTTCTGTTTCCATTATTTGTTGGATGGAAAAGAACTGTCCGGATAATGTTATGGCTTTGTTGTATTTTTGTTGCATTGAGTCAAATGTCTAATTGCTGCTATTATATCTTGCTAAAGTGAAGGAGTCTCAATCTCTCAATGGCTTTGGTAGAGAGGCTTTGTTCTGCTGATAGTTGTTCACAAGCCAGCATGAGTGCATTCACTTGTTTCAGATGTTGACAATGGAGTTTTAACCTTTTTATGGTAATTGGCTAATTGCAGATAATGTTGCGAGCAAAGCATATAACTAACCTTTCAAGCACTGCTCGATCATTTTTTCTTAATGGCTCACGATGCAGTGCATCTGATGGAAGTTCATGCACTTGCTCTGAGGATGAAACTTGTGTTTCCCGAAGGCAGCACAATGCTCAACTGTTATACACCCCTGCTCGAGCAGCTGTTATGGTTTCAGGTGAAACAGTAAAAGCAGCAGGTTTTCAAAGTTCCGAGAGAACATCTGTTCCCTCTTCTAGTTCTTTAGGAAGATCAGATCAGGTCAGTTATGCCAGTAGCATTGATGCTGTTCCGAAGGATGTTCTCACATCCTCCCCTATTTCCGACCAGTTTGTTAAGGCAGGTGTTGCGGCAGTGAGTTTTTTGTCTGATTTAGTAAATTATAAGCTTCCTGCACTAGATGGAAGTGGTACAGCAAACTCTCCTACAAACTGTATGGTGGATCCCACCAGGCCTCTTTCAAATATAAAACCTGCAAAAGTGAAGACCATTAGGAGAGAAAATGTTTCCAAAGTCTACCCAAACTCATCTGCTGAGTCAACAGTTGGGTCAAATCCTTCAACTAGGTATCACAATGCAAAGGATAAAGGTGATAATTCAAACATTGCGCAGGGTTTCAAGCGAATTTCAAATGCTTCAAATGGTACTTCGCTGGAAACTCATAATGTATCTTCTGATAACAGTGATCGGAGGAGAATTGGACAGCCAAGATCCAAAGCTCATTCGAACCGTTTCAACTCAAATTTTAATTCAAACCTACAGGCTTCAGATGCAAAGGTTGTGGAGTGTGTCTCAGAAGATTTCAGCAAACCCTCCAGAGAAAAGAAAATTCCGACTGGGCTTGCTCCATTTTCCAGGCACTTTGCCAGCACTGGAAATGTAGTGGAAAGTGTTTCTCGCATACTGCGACAGTCAAAGTGGGGTCCTGTAGCTGAAGAGGCTCTTGGAAATACCAACTATTCGATGGATGCATATCAGGCAAACCAAGTTCTGAAGCAGCTCCAAGATCATACTGTCGCTCTCGGTTTTTTCAATTGGTTGAGGCGGCAAGCTGGGTTCAAGCACGACGAACATACCTATACAACCATGGTGGGCATCCTTGGCCGTGCTAGGCAGTTCAGTGCCATAAACAAATTGCTTGAACAGATGGTGAGGGATGGATGCCAGCCAAATGTTGTGACATATAACCGTCTTATTCACAGTTATGGACGTGCAAATTACCTGAACGAAGCACTTGATGTGTTCAAACAAATGCAAGTAGTAGGCTGTGAACCTGATCGTGTCACCTACTGCACTCTTATAGACATTCATGCTAAAGCTGGGTTTCTTAATGTTGCCATGGATATGTATAAAAAAATGCAATCTGCTGGTCTTTCTCCTGACACATTCACGTACAGCGTTATAATCAACTGCCTTGGAAAAGCTGGTCATTTGCAGGCTGCCCACCAACTCTTCTGTGAGATGGTTAATCAGGGTTGTGTTCCTAATTTAGTGACCTATAATATCATGATTGCTTTGCAAGCCAAGGCTCGGAATTATCAGAGTGCATTAAAGCTTTACCGAGACATGCAGAATGCAGGATTTGAACCGGACAAAGTGACTTACAGCATAGTAATGGAGGTTCTTGGGCATTGTGGCTATCTTGATGAAGCAGAAGCAGTTTTTGCTGAGATGAGAAGGAAAAACTGGGTTCCTGATGAACCAGTTTATGGCCTTTTAGTAGATTTGTGGGGGAAGGCTGGAAATGTTAGGAAGGCATGGGAGTGGTATGAAGCCATGCTCCAAGCAGGTTTGTGCCCTAATGTGCCCACGTGCAATTCCCTGCTTAGTGCATTCCTTAGGGTGCATCGGCTGTCAGATGCTTATCACTTATTGGAAGGCATGTTGAATCTTGGTTTAAAGCCTTCGCTGCAAACATATACATTACTCTTAAGTTGTTGTACAGAAGCACGTTCACCGTATGACATGGGGTTTTGTCATGAACTTATGGCTGTGTCGGGCCACCCTGCACATATGTTCCTGCTCTCTATGCCATCTCCTGGACCTGATGGTCAGAATGTGCGAGATCATGTGAGCAGTTTCTTGGATATGATGCACAGTGAGGATAGGGAGAGCAAGAGGGGACTTGTAGATGCAGTGGTGGATTTTCTTCACAAGTCAGGTCTCAAGGAGGAGGCTGGCTCTGTCTGGGAGGTGGCTGCACAGAAGAATGTCTACCCAGATGCTGTTAAAGAGAAAGGCATGTCTTATTGGCTTATCAATCTTCATGTCATGTCAGATGGCACTGCTGTGATAGCCCTCTCCAGGACACTGGCCTGGTTCCGGAAGCAAATGCTAATGTCAGGTGTTGGTCCCAGTCGTATAGATATAGTTACTGGTTGGGGGAGGCGCAGCAGGGTGACAGGAACTTCTCTGGTGAGGCAGGCTGTGCAGGAATTGCTCCATATTTTTAGCTTCCCTTTTTTCACTGAGAATGGCAATTCTGGGTGTTTTGTTGGGTGTGGGGAGCCTCTTAATAAATGGCTGCTCCAGTCATATGTGGATCGGATGCATTTACTATAGTTGATGTTCAGCACTCAGCTGCATGAAGTTGATGTTTAGCACTCAGCTGCATGAACACAACAGAGTTTTGTTGCGGGAAGTGGAAGAGGTGTTTGGATGTACTAATTTTGCGCAACTAGTTTTAAATCACATTGAAATGCAAAAACACTGCCAGATTTTTATTGTGCGTGCTAAATCATCTGGTTCCTTTCATTTCACGATTTTGTAGTTCAACGTTAAGCCATTTTTAAATGTCGAAAAAGAGGATTGAAGTGGCTTGAGTGTCCATGTTACTTCTGTAGGTGCAGGCAATGATCTTCTCATCTTATTCGGCTGCCTCATCAGTCACGCGTGTCTTTAGTTTTTGCATTTTTGTTTTGGCTGGCCGGTTGCAGACCTTGCAGTGTTCGTTACCAATGCGCTCCGCTCTTTAAATGCATGGCCATAATTCTTTCGAAAGTCATGAATGATGAAACTTTTCGATACCCTTTTTCTGAAATCATCCCTTGACCAAGATAATCAGGTTGCAAGATCGCATACCAATGATGGAGGCACTGGTTGGTGAGAAAATCTCCCTTCTCCAATGAGTGCTGACGTACAAGTTAATTTATTACTGTGGGTTCTACGTGTTATATCAAAATTCAAAAAAACAAAAAACAATATAATGTTATTTCAGGCCTTTTTTGCGTTTTACGGTTAAGTTTGCATGCGTCGATCTCAATTTCAGGTCTCAAACTTCTGGTATGACTGCTGCATTTAATTAGATCTTAACTCTTATTATGGCCTAAATGGGACATAGGTAGCATTTTAACGCGCAATAAGGGTATTATTTTACATAATATTCATTCTTCCGAATGCCAGCGTTTTGCTAATTTTAGGCCTAATTATTCCCATTTCAACTATCATTACCTTAAATTTGCCAAACATTTCCTCAGGCAAAATTGATGGGACATTAATTAAGAATTAATTAAGCATGATTATATTGTTTTTAATGTCGTATAATTAAATTTTTTATTTTAAAATATTTTTTTTGAGAATATCTAAAAATGATTTATGTATATAGGATCTAGGAACTAGGAACTAGAAACTTGATCATCCGCCCCCGCCCCTCTGGATGTGTATATCCAAGAAAAGTTTACTCCTCCATCCACACTAACCTAGTTTGGGATAATTAATAAAAAAGTTGGGGAGCTTAATGGTTATATAAATGCTTAATCCATCCTTTATAAATTATTTTATTTTGTTTTTATTTTTTTTCCTATCAAACGTCACCCCCTTCCATGGGTTAGGTGCCTGCCTGCCTCCTTCGCCTTCGCCCTCTCCTCCTGTCACACTCTCCGTTAGTCTCTTTAAAAACTCTTCACTCTCTTCATCGATTTCACCGTCGATCTAATTCCGCCAGCGTTGAAGGTCTCTAATTCCCGTTTTGCCCTCAACATTCTCATAAATTTTCAATTAAGTACTGCTTCACAATTTCTTCTCTTTCACTCGTTTTTTGTATATTTATTTACACACGCATGTAAATCAAGAAAATCTCGATTTTAATTAATTGATGGGGCATAAAAAGAAGAACACTGCGCCTCGCTCTAAACAATCACAGGCGGCCGCGGTCGAAGCCGAGCCGTGCGCGACTCCCGATGCGACATCTAACCAAACCAATAGCGAACCGTCGGAGGCCGATGTCGTCGTTGGAGGCGGGAGTGCGTCGACTTACGGCGCGATCAAGCTCGAGTGCGAGCGAGCCTTGACGGCTCTTCGGCGCGGAAACCACAAGAAAGCGTTGAGATTAATGAAGGAGTTGAGTTCGCGCCATGAGAACTCGGCGTACGTGTCGCTGATTCACCGCGTGCAAGGTACGGTGTGCGTTAAAGTGGCGTCGATCATCGACGACTTAAACTCGAAACAACGGCATTTGAAGAATGCGATTGAATCAGCGAAAAAAGCCGTTGAATTGTCGCCTAACTCCGTTGAATTCGCGCACTTTTACGCGAATCTATTGTATGAGGCTGCCAATGATGGAAAAGAATATGAAGAAGTAGTTCAAGAGTGTGAGCGTGCTTTAGCTATTGAGAATCCTATAGATCCTGCTAAGGAGAGCTTACATGATGAGAGTCAGCAAAAAATTTTGACAGCTGATGCTCGAATTGCGCATGTGCAGAGTGAGCTTAGGAGCTTGATTCAGAAATCCAACATTGCTTCGATTTCTACATGGATGAAGAACTTAGGAACTGGTGAAGAGAAGTTTAGGTTGATTCCTATTAGGAGAGTGGCCGAGGACCCTATGGAGGTTAGGTTAGTTCAAGCTAGGAGGCCTAATGAAATTAAAAAGGCCACGAAAACACCAGAAGAGAGACGAAAAGAGATTGAGGTTAGGGTTGCTGCTGCTAGATTGTTGCAACAGAAATCGGAGACAGGGCAGCTGCAACAGAATAATGAGGGGGAGAGAAATGTGGATTCCGGTTCAGGAGGGTTGGAGAAGAGAGAAAGAGAGAGGAGGAAGCATGCAAGTAATTTGAGGAGAAACAGGTCAAAAGAAGAGAGGAGGGATTTTGTGCGGTCGTATTGGAGTTCTATGAGTTTAGAAATGAAGAGGGAGTTGCTTAAGGTTAAGGTTTCCTATATTAAAGCTCATTCTGCGTCATTGAAGGATAGCTTGGCAAGTGAAGTTTTAGCTGAGGCATTGGCATTTGCGGAAGAGAATAAGACTTGGAGGTTTTGGGTTTGCTGTAGGTGCAATGAGAAGTTTGCTGATTCGGAATCACATATGCATCATGTTGTACAACAGCATATGGGGAATTTGTTGCCCAAGATGCAGGCAGTTTTGCCTCAGAGTGTTGATAATGAGTGGAATGAGATGATTGATAATTGTTCTTGGAAGCCGCTGGATATTGTAGCAGCTGTTAAAATGCTTGGACGGCATAAAACCAAGTCTCAGGATACTGAAGTTAGTGAGGATTTCTACTCTGGGAATCATATTGAGGAGTGTGATGATTGCTTTAAAGATGCATTGGATTCTTCACCTGAGAAGGGGAACTTGGGTCATAGTTATGACTCTAGCTCTGTTGAGGGCAATGATTGTGAAAAAGTTGTGAGTATCCAGTGTAGAGAATGTGATGGTAACCAGGTATCTGCTGTATACCCACTAATTGACAGTTGGCCAGTGGCAGATGACACTGAACGGGCGAAACTCCTTGAAAGAATTCATGCTTTATTTGAGTTGCTTCTTAGGCATAAATGTCTCTCGGCAAGCCATCTCAGCAAGGTCATACAGTATACAATGGATGAGCTGCAGAGTTTGGCTTCTGGCTCTCTACTTCTGAATCATGCTGTGGGCCAAACACCAATGTGCATATGCTTTTTGGGAGTGCACCAGCTGAGAAAAATTGTCAAGTTCTTGCAGGAACTATCTCATGCTTGCAGTTTGGGTAGATATTCTGAGAAAATTAATTCTATTGATGATGCAAACAGTGTCAGCCCAAGTCTTGAGATTAGAGAGACTATTGTCCTTAATGGAGATGCATCATGCCTTCTGTTGGACGAACGGTTACTATCTGCTGAACTTATTTCTGGTGATGCTTTTATAGATAATGTAACTTCTGCAAACGTTAGGCATGAGAATGGGGGTGCAGAGGATGCAGATGCTTTGCTCTCCTGGATCTTTGCAGGCCTCTCGAGTGGGGAACATCTGACGACGTGGATGCATTCGAAAGAAGAAAAAACTCATCAGGGAATGGAAATTCTCCAGACGCTTGAGAAGGAGTTTTATCACTTGCAGAGCCTTTGTGAGAGAAAATGTGAGCATTTGAGCTATGAGGAAGCATTGCAGGCATTGGAGAATCTCTGTCTGGAAGAAGGTAAGAAACGAGAGACTCTTGCAGAATTTGGCCATCAAAGCTATGAGTCTGTGCTTAGGAAGCGAAGAGAAGAGCTTCTTGAGAGTGAAAATGATATGTGCATCAGCAGTAGGTTTGAGTCAGATGCAATATTGAATGTTTTAAAAGAAGCTGAAGCACTGAATGTTAATCAATTTGGATACGAAGATACTTATTCTGGTATGACTTCCCAGCTATGTGATTTGGAGTCTGGTGAAGACTATGATTGGAGAAATAAGGACTGTTTGCATCAAGTGGACACGTGCATAGAAGTTGCAATTCAGAGACAGAAAGAGCAGTTATCAGTAGAGGTCAGTTCACTGGTTTGACACAGACTTTATGATTTAGAAATACTTAATGTTGATGCTTAAACTAACTCGTTTGGTCATGCAGCTTAGCAAAATTGATGCTCGAATCATGCGAAATGTCACCAGTATGCAGCAGTTGGAACTCAAACTCGAGCCTGTTTCTGCTTATGACTATCGGTCAATATTCTTACCTCTAGTGCAGTCGTATTTGAGGGTTTGTAATTAACAACCTGATCTGTGTATGAGTTCATCATTTTTGTTGGCTCAACTTTATTAGTTTGATTGTCAATCTTTTTAGGCACATTTGGAGGATCTGGCTGAGAAAGATGCCACAGAGAAGTCTGATGCTGCAAGAGAAGCATTTTTGGCAGAACTTGCGCTTGATTCTAAGAAGGTTGCTCGAGGAGGAAGTGATTTTTCAAAACACATGAATGATAAGACAAAGGAAAAAAGGAAGCAGAAAGAGTACAGGAAAACTAAAGATTCAAAGGTTATAATATTGGTTTTGTTTATTTTCTTCTGTTTTAGTTGTTATTTAATTATCATATAAAATCTGTGATACAAGTTTTGACTTTTTTTTTTTTTTAATTTTTCAGCCTGTGGGTGGTAATGAGCGGCACATAGTTCATGATAAGACCGCTGACCTGGTGTATGTTACCCGTTTGCATACTGTCTGCACAAATGCATTTCACTCTTTTTATGACATGCTGCTCGTTTCTAAAAATTGTTACCTGTCTAGACTATACTGGTAATGTATGTTTAATGCATATCTCATTGCAGCTCGTTTCCAGTTGATTCTGACGGTGATAATCCAGATTTGGAGATCATTGTTTCTGCCAATGGGGATGACTTGAAACTACAGGAAGAGGAATTTAGGCGTAAAATTGAGCTTGAAGCAGAGGAAAGAAAGCTTGAAGAAACTTTAGAGTATCAAAGACGAATTGAGAATGAGGCTAAATTGAAACACCTTGCTGAGCAAAGCAAAAAATCTGCTCAAATATTTGGAGAAAATGTGGCTGAGGGAGTCAGTGACATGTACTTGGGTCGTGGTAGTAATGATCTAGATATGCACAAGTCAATGAGACTTTCATCACCGGTAAGCATCTCTCTCCTCCTACTGTTAAATGTTAGAAGTTGATGCTACCAGTTTGTATGTCCCTTTCCATGAAAATTGGACTTAGAATTGAATACTAGAGATACACTAAGAGGAAACTTTTGCTGCTGACTTAGAGATTTCTGAAGGACCTCGTGAACTTCACTTTTCAGGTACAGTTGGTGTCAAAGGATGAGTTCCCACACAATTTTGAGGGGACGCCTGTGAATACTGCTAATGGTGCTGCAGAGCCAGTCAGATCTTTCCCTACTTCCAGTTTCCAGAAAATCAACACTGCACATCAGTTGAGCATTAAACAAGGTTAATATTCACATTGAATGGTCAGTATATGGTGTAATATGTGGAGACATTTTTATCACTTTTTCATATTGTGTAGGTCTACCCAATGGAGAAACTGCAGAGGATGGTTTCCTTCCCACTGATAGACGAACGGGAAGGAGAGGTAGAAGGCATAGGAGTTCTACTAGATCTCAAGATTGGAAAAGTCTGGCCTTGTCATCTGAAAAAGAAAATATTGGAGTTAGATCCGATGACAGTCATCTTACTGGTGCTGGTAAGCCTTCTTCTCTCGTTATGTTCTATGCTTTACTTGTTTAATTGGACCATTTGCATTCATTTTCAATGCATATGAGTACTTAATGCTTCTGCTGTGGTTCAAGAAGAACATATTGCGATTTTAGATCACTTGGCATGGCAACAGGGTAAAACATATCAACGTTATTTGCTTGTCTATGTACCATGCTATAAAAATGAATTGATTGTCTTGACTCTGGTCTGTAAAAGACAAGAGCTTGAGGATTGATTTGCCTTTTTGCCGCCTCACCCCCACCCCCCCACCTCTCTTTCTTTCAGTTGCCTATCAATTTTTCCTTTAATTTTTATCACAATGTTAGTTGCTTGTCTCCAACATCTGGTCGGCATTAGATTTTATATTCTGTAGATGCTTCATTGTCTTGAGCTTGTCAGTCCATGCTCTGTCTCTTAAATATGGAGCTAAGGTATCATGGATTTATTTATGTTGAATCAGCTGCTCCTTATTTGGGAGACGGTGGAACAAAGACATTGAGACAATTACATGTAGAGGAGGATGATGAGGAAAGGTTTCAAGCTGACCTCAAGCAAGCTGTACGCCAAAGCCTTGGTAAGCTCTCTCCTTTTTTCTTCCCATTTTTCCTGTAATCTTGTCATTGTTATTTTACTCAATTAATTTTTGAAGCTATTTAGTGATGGAATGGACTTTATGATACAGAGAAAACTACATTAGTTTAGTTAATTCAAAATTTTTCCCAAGATTAATTGTGAACTCTCTAACCTTAGATATTCTTTTTCTTAGACACATTCCAAGCGCAACAAAAAATGCCTTTGGTTTCAAGTTTGAGGATGACACAAAATGTGTCTCTAGAAGCAAATAAGGTTGCGGTTTTGTCAAATGAAGCCAGAAGTGAAAATGTGAATGGAATTGATGTCTATGGTGCAGGACTGAAGAATGAAGTTGGCGAATACAATTGCTTTCTAAATGTTATTATACAGGTTTGGTGTTGGAATTTTTTTTTTTTTGAAGTTTTAGAATCTTCATTACTGCTGTCATTTTTTATTTTTTGCATTAATTATCTTTTCTAGGCTGAATCGTATACTTTTCTTTGTTTTATAAATTTAGTCGTTATGGCATTTAAGGCGTTTTAGAGAGGAGTTCTCAAGAAGGTCACCGTCAGAACATATTCATGTGGGAGATCCATGTGTTGTCTGTGCATTGTATGAGATTTTTACTGCCCTGAGCATTGCATCAACAGATTCGCAGAAAGAGGCAGTTGCCCCTACGTCTCTGAGGATAGCCCTGAGTAACTTATACCCAGATAGTAATTTCTTTCAGGAGGTAAATTCACAGAGCCATTTTTGCACCTTTGCTTCAAATAGTTTTTACTTTCTATTTCTTTACCATTTCTGCTTAATTCTCGATGATGTTTCATGACCAATTTAAATTCAGTAGTTTCTTTATGATAGGAGTTTTGACTAAAATTGTGGCCATTGACAGGCACAGATGAATGATGCTTCTGAAGTACTAGCAGTAATATTTGACTGCCTTCATAGGTCATTTACTCCTGGTTCTATTGTTTCCGATACTGAATCAGTAGAAAGCAATTGCATGGGATCTTGGGATTGTACAAACGGTGCTTGCATAGTCCATTCTCTTTTTGGAATGGATATTTTTGAACGAATGAACTGCTACAGTTGTGGTTTAGAATCCAGACATTTAAAGTACACTTCATTCTTTCATAACATAAATGCTAGTGCCCTCCGAACAATGAAGGTATCTGCTGCAGGAAGAGAAATTTATTATACCATGTTTGTTACATGTAATAATCTCCCTAATCCTCGTGACCTTTCTACCCCTTTTGCCCTTTCAGGTTATGTGTGCAGAAAGTTCCTTGGATGAGCTCTTGAATCTTGTAGAAATGAATCATCAATTAGCTTGTGATCCAGAGGCTGGTGGCTGCGGGAAGCTCAACTACATCCATCATATTCTCTCAACTCCACCACATGTTTTCACAACAGGTGATTTCAGAGTTGTGAAGACAATATCATATCAGCACTGTGTGTGATAAACTCATACTGATGGTTGTGCCTTGTCTTGCAGTTCTGGGCTGGCAGAATACATGTGAGAGTTCAGATGACATAACAGCAACACTGGCAGCCTTAAGTCCTGAGATTGATATTAGCATTCTCTATCGTGGGCTGGATCCAAAGAGGAGACATAGTTTGGTTTCAGTGGTATGTATACTTGGATGAACTTTGAGTATATATATTTAATGCTGATTTGTATACCATGGGGCCATCTCTTGGCTGTGAATTTGGATTGATGGCTTTGCCTTATCTTGAGTTTGAGAAATTAAGATATAATAGCAAAATGGGGTCCTGTGTGGTCGAAATTGATTGATTGTCTTATATTTGACGATGACCTAGTGATACAGCAATGTTAAAACATTTCCATTCAACGTTTTGCAACTTTTCAGGTTTGCTACTATGGGCAGCATTATCATTGCTTTGCCTATAGTCATGATCAAGAACAGTGGATCATGTATGATGACAAAACTGTGAAGGTTGTTGGTAGCTGGTCCGATGTTCTCGGCATGTGTGAAAGGGGCCACTTGCAACCTCAGGTTCTTTTCTTCGAAGCTGTAAATTAGATATATAATGATGTTTATCAATTATTTGCTGCAATAGGAAAGCAAGCAGTTTGTCATGGGGGGGCATTTGATCACTGTTTGTGATTGGAAGTTGTTTGTATAGTGATGCCATTGCATCCTACGTCCCTGCAGCTGAGACAGTAATACTTAGTACTCACAGTATTGTTCAAAAAGAAGATAAGAAGTTTTGGTACAATTAGGAGTTGCGATATAAGTCAAGAGTTTTGTGGAATAATTAAAGAATTTTGTAGGAGCAATGGTCCTTTTGGGAAGAATGATGTGCTGAAGGAAATTTCCGTTTTATGTTGACGAAAATCAGAAAATTAGAGTGGAGCCTGAAATGTAGTTTTCGGTACAATTGCCTAGGAGTATTTTGTTTGCATAAGTTGGGGTAGCTGTCCATGGAATTTTTCACCCTTTTTTTTTTTAAATGGAGTTTTCTAATAAGCATTTTGGTGGAGAAAGAGAGAAGTAAACACAAGGTTGGCATTGGTGAATGCATTGGAGGAACATGCCATGCTGTGTGGTTGTTGCCAGGAGCATACTTAGAAGAGGGGAATAGTATATTAGTAACAAGAATCCCCGTGAGGTATATTTTCTTTAATGAAATATTTTCTATCCCCACATTGAAAGAGGTTGTGTACAGATACCGAGGTCCATCCGGGCCCTTAAAACTCTTTGTACTTCAGCATATTGGAGTAAATTTGTTTTCGTTATGATGCTGATGGGGTTAAAATAGTGAATCATCTTGTTCCTCTTGATCAATCTCCAGAGTGGTGAGGATTTAGCGTCCATTTTTCAGTCATGTCCTGGGTTCTTTTCAGGTGAATTGTTACCGCTTTTGTATGTCGGACAACTTCCCTTTACTGGGTAGGATTTTAGCTTATTTATGAAAAATGAGCAATACAAATTGCTATACAATTAATCATATTGTATTCATGTTGCTTCCGCCCCCGCCCTTCCCTTCAGCAATAAACGATCTGATGAATTTGCCTGTGTCAAATTCCAATATTTTTTATTCTTTTTTTTTTTTAAATTATTCGTGGTTTTTATGTTTGGGTCTAAACGAATGACATCCAAAAATGGAAAAAGTGGAATTTGGAGGGAGTTAGGCTTCCACTGAATTTTGCCCTAACCAGCCCGAACCAAGTTACATTCCCCTGGGAAGAAACTCCTTTTTTCGGGTGGTTCATTGAAGAAACGATAAAAATGTAGTTTTGTGGCGGCAAGGCGTTTATTAGGCCCTTAAGAAAATGAAGCCATCAATCTTTATCTCTGATTTCCTGCGGTTGCCTATCTGACTGCAGTCTGTAGGATTTATATGCCAGTCCAAATTAATAACTAAAATCACCGGCTAGCCACGGAACCCATAATGATTGCTACAAAAAAAAAAAAAAAAAAGTGGCTATTTGACACTAAACATCTGGATTTGCAAATTAGTTAAAAGTTTTGGCAATCGTCACCACTTTTTTTTTTTTTAATTTTAAATAGGTCTATCACTATCCGCAGTGAGATTGTGATCCAATTACATTTTATAGTTACATCCCCAATAAAAGATATAGCAATCATCAATTCATCATCTTATTTCCCGTCAACAACACAGCAAAGCATATTGCACGCCGAAAAGAATTTCAAGCCAAGCAAGGTCTGACCGTAGGAGGCCCAAAGAAACAGGACTTTGCTTTTGCCTTTGCAATTGCAACATCTGTCCCTCCCTCCCTTCCTTAATCTGTCAGTTATGCTCAATAACTTCCGAAATAATCGCTTCCATATCTTCTCTATCTTGAACTTTTTACTGGGTCTCTTCACATCCAGTAAATCCGCTCTTATCAGACCCATTCAGATCAAAGGGTGCAGTTACTTTGTTACCCATTTCAGTTTCAATCATTAACTCGGTCTCTCTCCCTGTCTTCCTTTTACTAAATCATCATCAATAACCATCTTCACTCCCCCCTTGGTCTTATGAAACACTCACACACTCTCTCTTTCGGCTTTCTTCTTCTTGAATGCTAGAAACATGACCCTTAAGGGCGGCACCAGCCAAGCCTGTGCTGTGTGCAAGTACCAAAGGAGGAGGTGCTCCGCTGAATGCCTTCTAGCACCATATTTTCCTCCTGATCAACCGAAAATGTTCCAAAATGCTCACAAGTTATTTGGCGTACGCAACATTGTCAATATTATCAAGAAATTGGATTCTGATGAACAGAAGGCTGAAGCAATGCGATCCATCATTTACCAAGCTAATATACGCGACAGGTTTCCTGTTCATGGTTGCTGGGGCATCATCTGTCAGTTACGGTATCAAATTTGGCAGGCGGAGGAAGAGCTACACGCCGTTCATGCACAACTTGAGATGTACAGACAGCATTATCAACAACAGGTTTCGACCATGACTGATGATGCTCCTTCACAATTAGAACTAGGCATAGGCATGGCGCCTCCTAATGCTCTCTCTCTTTTCAACCATAATCCACAGCAGCAGCAGCCTTACAATGCCGCTGCTTTGCCACTCTCGCAGCAGCATTCTTACTCGAATAACAGTTACACCTCTCCTTATATGGATGTCAAAGATAATGTTTCCAGTTCTCTGTGGATACAACATCCATATACTATCAACAGCAACGCCAATTCTTTGGCGATTCAGTCCCAATTAATTGCCTCACAACCCCTTACGATCCAGCAAGAAGTTGTGCAGGACTACGATGAGATGCATCCCTTTTTTGATACAATCGACGACAGGCAGTCGTACATAGATTCCAAGGAAGCTTACGAGTCAAGGTAATCAATCTTGTACCATACCCTTACTCAGTGATCATTGAAATTCGTAACAGTTTGTATTTTGGCTTGCAGCTCGGAAGAATCATTGAAAGACACAACACAATCCATTGAGCACGTTGCGGAGAACGAACTGAAGAGCGCTGCTGCATGTTTTAGTCTTACCAGTGTCAATTGATCAACAAACCCAGAGAAGATTAGTGCGATAATATTCTTTTGATCCTTGTTTAATTTCTTATACTGTTTTCATAGGGTAGATTCCACAGTTTTGAGCCTTTTTTTTTTTTTTCAATTTCAATTTCTTTTTCGGTATATTTTCAGCATTTCATAGCCGCCTCTTGTAGATCTTTAATCAGCTATTCACTTATTAAATTACGTGTCATATAGTTCTTCAAATATATTTTTTTGTTTGCTTTTGTACTTTCAAGTACTTTGAAATTAATAATTTAATGTGCGTTTTTGTGGGATATCATCATTAATTTGGAGCATTAGCAAAACCTAGTAGTTACCAAACTGAGATTTATTTTCAAAGAGAGTACATGCGTTAAGGTGTATACTGTTAAATAACAGAACCTGAAATTCGGCCAAATCCAAGCACAAATAGGTTTATCATGGACAATAAATAGATTGTTCAAATGATTAAGCAGTCATAGAGTGCTTTCGTTCCATCATAAGCGTAAAAAAATTATTGATGCATGTATAGAAAGTTCATCTCTCCCTGCAGAGTAGCTTTTGAGTCAAGCAATTACTACGCCACCCATTATCGAAGAGAGAATCATACAAGCCTAGTGTTGTAAGATCCACAAAAGGAGCATTTGTGATAAAGCCAGTGGAAGGGAGCTGCACCTTTCTTCTCACAATCATTGCATAGTATGACCTGTGATTCCTTTCACAGTCGATCAAAAAATATATCTGGTGATAAGTTTACAACATAAAAAAGGTATAAGAGGATTACAAACCTGAGTTTCGCCTAAATACTGTGGTGGAATTTTCTCCTCTGCCAACAGTGCATCTAACATACTGAAGTACACCTACCAGAAAAAAGAAAATTTCGGGAGTAGAAGCTTAAAGACTTTTCCCCAGTAGTTACAAGCAGGCACATTCCACATTTGACAGTCAATAAAGAGCTTTTTAATAAAGATTTTGGAATCTTTCATACTAGAATAAGGCCAATGGACTAGACATCAGCAGAAAATCCAAGCTAAGGAATACAAGAATTTATTACAGCGAATTAGTAACTGACCTGCATGTCCCCAAGCGACTTGCTACAGATAGGGCAGGTATAGTGGGTACAAGTGTAATCCTAGAAGCAGCACCAGAGTTGTCAAAAACGCCGTCCGTATAATAAAAAATCTCAGAGGTAGGCTAGGGCAGAATTACAAGAGCCATGTACCTGAAAACATGTCGAGTGCATCATATGGCCGCATGGAAGGGCCTTCACTGGATTGTTCGAAGAAAAGAGGTCTTCGTGGCAGATTGGGCAGTTATCCATAAAAGATTTCTCCCTACATACATGCACTTGGAGAGACCGCGACATGCAAGCATTGCAAGTCATGCAATGAAAATAGTCAATGCCCAATCCCTTCCCTAGTCTGCACAGATTACAATAAGGGCAGTGGTAGATTTCCCTGTTGCAGGATTTCTTTTAGAAGCTCTACAATCAATAATTAACAACATAATATCAACATAGCCAGATAAGATATGCCAAGTAAATCTGAACATATCCCAGGCTGTTGCAATTTGCTAAAAAATGAGAGGAACAAAAAAAACTATTTTGACAGGAAAGATCAGAAATGTTTCTGCCAAGGACTCCATGAATTCAAATTTGAGGTCATGCAGAAGAATGTATAACAATTAAGTGAATCTTTGAAGACAGCATATCGATAGCTAATCATCGCAAAATGAGAAGGCTTGAAAAGCAACAATTATGCTATACATCACCTTTCATCATCGAATAATTTGCAGATCCTGCAATAGTATCTTGCCATGGAAAAGTTCTTGCAGGAAATAGTTAAGCAAGTGGACCCAACTGGCTGAATTATCAAGCATTTCATGCACATCATCTCTGTTACAGATTTTCTGCATGCATATTGAAAATTAGTTTGAAAGTCTGAGGAGAAAACAAAAACCTCAAAATTCTAAGCATGAAAGATAAAAGTATCTGACATTGTTGTTACCTATCCAATGCATGATCAGCTATCTCATCATGGCAGCGAATGCATGTATAAAGACTGTTGCAGCAGGTGGCCACAAGCTTACAGTTCCTCTTGTAATGTTTGCAACCAAAGATTAGTTTCACAGTGTCTCGATAAGATGGCTGCTGACCTGGAATTTCTTCCCCACTACTTGAGATGGTTACTTTTGAATGTGTCATCTGTTGTCCGGTGATCCAACGGCTGAACCATGTGTGGATATGAGTGTCATGTTTCATAAATTTACAGTACAATACGTAGAGTTAATAACAAATATTACTAAACTGCCTAAGCATGTTGATGCCTTCTAGCAGCACATTGTCTGTACAATGCACTTTGATTTAAAATGCAAGCATGCTCCATTTTGGCTACAGTTTGTTTTGAAGTTGATCATGATTAGAACCAATCCATCCAATGTCATCTTTTAGGTTTGGGGAAAAGCATAGTTGAAAGAAAAATCATTTGCATTGATGGCCATGTAACGGAGAAACTTGACAGTTTTCCCCAAAAATATGTCCAGAACTCGGATTACTAAAAAGAATATGAGCATGATGCCCAGCACAAGGATGAGTTGCACACAAATTGAGATAGTCCACATTTGCATCTTAAGAAAATAATAAAAATGTATAAATCCTTGACTATCCTCTAGAAAAGAGGGAATAAAACAATAGCTTTAGTTGTAAGAAAATGCTTATTACCTCATTAGCAGGTTCTGGATTATAAATGATTTTTTCTGAGGATCTAAGGAAGAATCGCGGGATACTCTTCTGATTGCAGCCTCCAGACTTTCTTGACTCACTGCCAAAAGGTTCTCATGATTCCTACACTTCTGATTTTCTGGAAAATTTTGACCTGGTTTATCAACCCAGGCCATGAGACCAGCCGCTTGATTGCTTCCCTTCTTGTAACCATCACTACAAAGCTCTATACATTCTGAACATTCATAATTACTTAGTTCTTCAATAAAATTTTGTTCTTTACGGCCAGCACTACTTTCCTGCAATGGCCCAATATCAATCTCATTGTGATTGTTTTGTGTAAAATTGCTGCCTTTATTGCAAGGTTCTCCATTCTGCTCTTCAGGAACTTCTTTAGACAGATATTTTGAAATAATCTCCAAAGGATCTGCAGCAAATATGGGAGAAACAGTTGACTCCACTCTTGCACTGGTCATATCATACCTCTCCCACCATTCTCCTAACCATTCTTCAAACATTGTATACTTCGTGGCACTGCACCACAAGGACATCATGGTATTCTGTTCTTTTGGTGTTAACGATGCCATCAACCATGGTAGCATATCTTGTAAAGTTTCTGCCCTTATTCTTCCAAGCATGCATTTTACCATCTTTTCTTGCTCCTCAATAGAGAAGCATTCCCTGAATAAGGGCCATAGTTCAGTTTCTTCACGATGTATATGCTCTGATAATAATTTATGCATTGATTTGCATATATCTTGGAGCCTGATGCATAATTGATTATACTTCAACATTCTGTTATCCTCTACATTTGATTCAATACTAGAAACTGAAGCCTGCAATTCAAGCATCTCAATTAGAATGTTTGAAATCCTTTTAAAATGTTCAGCTTCCAATCTGTGGTCAATAGAGTATGAATGACTAATATTCTGCAGTTTCCCCTTTGCCTCCATAGCAGGAAAGGCAATCTCATCCTCTGCGTCACTGTGAATTTCGTATAGAAGCCGTATTAGATTGAAGCGCCGGTGGAATTCCACAAGGAGCAGAGCATTTTCAGCCAATTGAGCTGAACCAAATACAAGGTAATCCAAATCATTTTTCAGCGCCTTGTGGAAGAAAAAAATGAGGTCCATTGGGATTGGTTCATCAATGATGGAACCAGAAGAACTTTTTTCAGCTGAAAGCTTTGGCAATGGATCGAATGTCCTTATTGTTTGTGGAAAAGATATGAGAACACTGGTTCCACTCGAACATGATGTCTCATACTTTTTAGCAGTGTGGGATGGAGAAGATGAAAAGTATGGATACCATTTGTTTCCCTTGTTGGAAAAAGTTGGATCAGTTTGCCCTTGTTTTGTTCCTTTACAAGGTTCGACATCTGGGTGCAAGGAAGAAAATTCAACGGCTTGCTTCTCACACAGAAATGAGCATCTGCTTTTGAACATTTTCTGCAAGTTCATTCTGAAATTTTCAACGGAGATTTTTCCTGAGCAGCCAATATGGAGCCACTCCTGTAATAGGTATGCAAATGATTTATCGATAAAAGGGACTCCATGATTTATGCCATGAAGAATGGACCTAGATTCATCCTCAGATAAGTAAGCTGAGAACCAAGTGATCACACACTTTAGTAACCCGAGCGGCATCATATAAAGGGTCCTGTACAGGAGGTGCTGCTGCATTTCAAGGCTGCAGCACTGGCCACAGATGGTGAGCACCTCATAATAAAAAGGACAAAGTGCCAATGAAAGTGGCAAAGAAAATATTATTTAATTAATTCCCGGGCTGAGATTAAAGTAGGGGGTGGCACCCTTGGATTCCCAAAAAAGGCTTTGACCCGCTGGCTATTGGAAAGTCTCTGTTTACCGCGAAGTGAATAAAGTTGGGGAGAGAAGAAAGGGATGGGAGTCTTTGGGCATTGCTTCGGTCGAGTTAAGTAAAGACTACCACTTACTTACTTTCTTGTAAGAGCAGGTTGAAGCTTATACGCAGTAGCTAAGCGCTAAGAAGCTATTGGCTATATGCTCAACACATGGAAGTCGGACTATGTTTTGGTTCACCGCCCAATCTAATCATACGAAAACTAAGAGTTTATAGCTCAGAACAGAACCTGGTTCACTTCTCTAATTACGTATGTTAATGTCTTCTTTCCTGCTTTTCTAATAAAGAAAGGTGATCCTCCACCCAATAGAGCCTAGCCTGAGAGACGAGTTCACACCGACCGCTACTCTGTAGTTTCGCCCTTATTCAACAAAGGCGGATCTAGAACTGTCACCTTCCTATTGTATTGAATAGCGAGATAGAGTCAAAGTCAAGCCAAAAAGGCTACTCTTGAAAGCCTCTCTCTTTATTAGTTGAAGTTTTCAGATTGCCCATCCCTTCTTATGAGATTTCTATACCACCGTCTTCTATAGCAGGGGAAGGCCGACAAACTAGCATCGCTTATTTTCCATTGACCCATACCCTATTATCTTTCAACATGGGGTTCCCTGCTTACTCTTTTTCGAGACGATTCCTATTCACATTCAACTTGAGGAATTCTTGTTTTAACTTTTCTGGCAGCTAGTTTGGTGTGAACTCCTAAATCCATTTGATCCTCCTCTCTTACTGGCCTTACTAAAACAAAAGCACCAAGACTTATACTTACAGAAGAGACACCATAGGAAAGGGCACACCAAACAAACCATTTTTGAACAAGGTCACCCTCACCACAGACAGAAGGGAAAGTTTAATGAGATCAACGGTCTTTAAAAAGGTTTTATAGTACATTTAAAGTTACTATTAGTTTAACCTTAATGGGTGTTTTTTTGCCCTCCCTTAGCTTTTATAAGAACATTATTTGAAAACAAAAATAAAGTGTACCTCTTTTTCTTGAAAAGCAAACTGTTTCCTGACATCTATCACAAAAGACTCCAGTTCCCAGATGAGCTTCTCCACAAACTTGCATGGAGGGTTACCATTTTGAAAATAATGGTATAGCAGCTGCTGTAAAGGTTCGACATGAAATTGTTCTTTAGGGCGAGCAAGACAGCCACTGGGAAGCTCGTTTATCCCAGGATAATAAAATCTTTCCAATGCAGTGCTATAAACCAGAAAAAACAACTTTTAGATTTATCATATTCAATAATTATAATGAAAGAAATAAAGAAAGAGTTTCCACTTGACACCTTGAATAAGCAGAGTCTATGACAAGGAAAGACTTGAGCTAAAAATTAATTACCCATAGAATACAAGGACATCAACAAGGAGTTTCAGCTGGACTACTACAGAATGCAGATCAGAAAAAGCATTTGAACTTTTCATTTGAAATAGGTTTTGCAGAATTCCTTCCAAATCTTTTCTTATGATTCTGTGCCAAGGTAGAAGGCCAATAACTGGATTCTGTTCAACATTTGCATGCAGGCCACAAACTCTCTTCCGATCCCGATTTTCTCCAGAATAACTCTTAGATTGGAGCAATTTTGGGATGCTTTTCATATTTGCAGATCCATCAAGATGTTGAACTATTTTCTCGTCCATAACAAAAAAATCCCAAAAAGTAGGTTGGCTGTTGCTATGAAGCCAAGAAGTTAACACCTGCAAAAATATATTTAAATGGATGACACCCCAGAAGATTAGTTGAATAGGGTGAGAATTTAATCCTGAATCTACCTCTTGCAGTGTTGTTTCCTCAGATACAATTTCTTTTATACAATGTCTGACTTCTACTTTTGCATCCTGGGAGAGAAAGGACAACATCCATGGCAAAAGCACCTCCAGCAGCATTACCGGAACACTGCACAGAAATTGACACACAAGTGAAGCCTGTTCTGTAGAAGAGAACTGCTTCACCAACGAAGGAAAAACCTGCATCCCCCAGCTAGTATGTTATTACACTCGACACTGCCAGATGATGTAAAGGATCATTTATCATAAAGAATTCTAATATTGCTTCATGAAAAAAAAAATTAAAATAATACTAGAAATTACTCAAAGTTAAAACCAAGAGATACTTTGTTACAGATGAGAAGCATCGCTGTATATGGGCAGAAGTTTGTCTGTTGCAATATCAATGGGTACAGATCCAAAGGAGTCTCCTTGTTGAATTTAATATGCTTAACGTGGTACATTCATTATAAACTGGACCGGAGGCCCAAAAAAGGGAGGAACTGGTAGCCATCCAATGCCTCTTCTTGATTTCTTTGTATTTCTTAAATGTTCATTTATGTTTTCAACTATCGAAACATTCAGAGACAGGATAACATATGCTGAATTTTGACCAAACTGACATTATCAGCGATACTCCACTAGAATATGGGAAGTTCTGCAAGCTGAAAATATTTCCCCATCCTAATCATTATATCTCCTCACTAGTGAACTTTTTCAATATTTTCATCCACTCTCTTTGTTCTACTACATGCTAGGTGCATAAAAGGCTACCTTGTGAGCAGTTTAAGATTCTTGAGCTTAAAATTTCATGGAAGTTGACAATCACTTTGTTGACAGTTTAATTCATGTCATCTTCATGAATGCCACCTTAATTAACATGTGAAGCAGTAGGATACTTTTATCTTAAAACATATGTAGGAAATGCCATGCCGTATCAAATTCTAATTAATTATGTGATGTAGAATGATATGTAACTAAGTCATATCAGAGGTCTTAGAGCTGCTCATTTAAAACCGAAATCATTAATTTAGAAAAATGTAGTAGTCGTGTGAAGTTAATTTAAAAGTTTTTATAGACTGAATGCCAAGTGAGAAACTAGAAGTTGTTTGAACTAGGCAAGAAGCAAAATCCATGACTAGCCCTAAAGGGGTACCAGAATAACTTGAATTATGACAAAATATATAAGCCTATTACGTTCCTCAACCAAGCAACATTACCTTAAAGGCATACAGAAATATATAGCTACCTGCTCTTCTTCTTTCAGCATGTGCTGGCAGATGAAGGTCTTGATGGTGCCAATGCAAAAGACAACTTCTTGAAATGTCTTGGATGCATTTTCACTTCCCCCCAGTAAAACATTCAGGAGATCAAAAACAGAGTCGAAGAGCTCATCTATGCTTTCATGTTCAAGAGAATATGCACAGACCACATTTTTTATATGTGCATCTAGTGCTAAAAAGATCACCTGTCAAGAAAATGTAAGCCAGTTTCACTCTTGAAACCATATTGTTCCACTAGAAATGCAAAATGAAGAGAAAATTAGGGAAAAGGATAACAAATATCAGAAACTAAAAACAATATTATCACTAATTCCCGTTTTCTCACTTTATTCATGACTAACATCCAAATTTCTGGACCTTTTGGTCAAATTGCTTAAATATACACATCCAAAATTGTAACTGAAATCATTCCTAAATCCTGCTCGTTTGACTTGATAAAGTTTTACAACCCAGTAAATTATGTACATTTTAATTAATGGAAGTCAGAGTATGAAAAAGTCAACATTTGCGCTCTTAGAGCAAGTTATCCTAATATCCCAGTACATTGGCCCCGCAAAAATGAAATAAATCCAAATGCAGCTCTTACAAATCTGCAATTCACAATTATGCACTACTTGTTCAATTCCCCAAAAAAAAAATGGTACTTTTCTAAAAGAAGCTACATAATAATAATAATAATACCGGTTAAATTGAGTTCTCTAAGAATTGCCCCAAAAATATTTGTGATAAAAGCTTTTTTTTTTTTTTTTTGTTATTTTGTTCGATTTCCTCTTCAAACTAAAAGTCTGACCATAGTCGAAATTGTAAGCCTGATCCTACTTATGAACTAATTTAACTAAAAGAGATTATTTTGACTTATCTTAGTAGCATTTTCTCGGTAATCAAACGGAAATATTGAAGCGTATGAATTAGAGTGTGTGTGAGGGAGTGAATTAAGATGACCTCGTCTTCAGCGACACAGTGATACTTATAAACTACTTTCAAGAACTCGAATCTCCGTTGGAGCTCGAGTAAGAGCTTCCGGTCGTGAAATCCTCGCTCCAAAGCCGTAACCGCCAAGCGATGGAGCTCGACAAGCTCGGCGCGTTGAGCCTTGTGGAAATAGACGAGTAAAAGAATCGGAGCATTGGCTAGGCGGACGCTGGAGAAGGTCTCGGACTCCGAAAGTGGAGGCGCTTCGTCCTCGTCCTTGTCGGCCGCGTTTTCCGTAGAATCTCCGCCGTCCATTTACAGACTGCATCAACGATCATAAAGCGAAGGGGAAGGTTTCGCATTGGCGACGCTGCTCGATTTAACTCTCTCTGTGTGTCGTGTTTAGTTTCTTCGAATAGAAATTATTTTTAATTTTAACGTTTATTTGAATTTGGTTTTGATTATTATCATTGCCACGGAGGTGATCGAGACCTTGTACCCAACGGCCAACGGTTGTCCATATCTCGTTGTGATCATGCGGTTAGCCACGCGCCTTATATTTTATAAAGACGGGGCGAGTGACTGGGCCGCATGCTCCATTTTTCATCCGGTGGAAGGATGCCTGTCTTATCCATTACAAATATTATATTTACTACTTACATCTCTATTGCATTTTTATTATCTCTTTCATTCGTTTGATTAAGAAATAATAAATAAAATTATTATTTCTTATTTATTTATTATTCTATTCCTTTTTTAAAAATTTTATAATATTTTTAAATAATTTGATATTAAAATTTTAAAGAAACAAGAAAATGATTAGTTGTATATAATTATTAAGATAACACTTGTATTTTTTTCCCCTAATCTTAATAACTTGGGTTAAATTTATTATTAAAATTTAAAATAGCACACCTTGAATGATTGTTTGGCCTTTGTTTTCACAATTCATTATGTTATCTCTTAATAAAAAAGATATAATAAAGTCAAGTAGAATTATAACGAGTAATTTAATATTTATAAAGAATAAAACAAACATTCTCTCTTATTTCCAACTTTGTTTATCATGTTCAAATAATAAAATAATTTTTTTATGCATACAAATAGATTCATGATGAATAATGAATCCCTACAATTGAGTGATGATGTTCGTACAAAAATTAAATAACAACACTAAAATCAAAGTCTTTTTTTTCCCATTGTTGTGAAATATTTTTTATTTTTCAGTGATTAAGTGTTATTTTTGTGCTACTATTGTGCACACCAGCACATAGCACTACTTCTTACAAAATGCATAAGCTGCCTTATAGTATCTGTATATTGTACTATTACAAAGTAGGTGACCATACCAAAACAAAAATGTAGATAACTTTGGTCCCGTTTGATTTCTTTTAGTACAGTTCTTAGTTTTATAAAAATAAAAAATAAAATAAAATGTTCTACTATTGTCAATTTTATGATTTCAAACAATAAAAATCGATTGAAATAATTTTTTTTTTTTTATGTTTACGTGTTTTATGCAGGTAGTGATTTTATTACCGCTTGCATGCCCATGCTTTAAAACACCACTTCTATATTTATCCCGCTTCAATAAATAAAGTATATTCTAATATTTTAGTAGGGATCCAGATTAAGGACATATTTGCTAAAAATGAACAAATTAAATCTTCCTTTATAATATGACGAATTTAATTATTGTAATGTATTATCCCATAAAATTTGGAGCATACTATAATTTTTCGTTCTACAATCTACGGGAGTATACGCATCAGCCGATGGCCGATATTTCGGGCGTAATCGTGAATAGCGGTAATGGGTCGGCACCTCAGCTCCTTGATCGGAGGATGAATCTAACGCGCTAGAAAAGAGCGTGGAAGTATAAGAAATTTTCTTATTATTTAAATTTCCCGCCATGTCATTGTTCACAACGGTTCGATTATCTTAATAAGAAGTAGAGATTGAAGGTTATGTGGGGTTTAGTTTAAGCTTTAAAGATTTAAAATGTGTTATTTAGGGCTTAGACCATGCCGCCCGTATCTTGTAATCACGTGTGAGTCAACTGCTTGAAATCCTTTCTTTTTGTGAGTTCTGGGGTTACTGTTCCCGCGTGTGTTCATAGTGGGATGCCACGTGCTCTCTTGTTGCCCGCTCGTTCCCTTATCCACGTGGACCTTTCCTCATCATTTGGGTAACCACGTTTTTGATTTGTGGGTTCAAATGAAACTATCGAAAGAGCTAAATACTGGATAATTGACGAATGGTCGAAAATCAACTCCAATCACTGGTGAATTAAAATGAGACAATTCACCAATCATCAACTCTAAAGGTGATTATATTGTATAAATTGTATTAAATTTTACTGTATTGCATTCAGTTATAATACAATATCATGTTTGATGTCACATAGACTATATTATATGTAATAATATTTTATAGTATTATTTCATGTTTGATATTAATATGAAATATGAAATTAATATTATCTAAACTTATTAATATTTTAATGTTATATTGTGAATTTTTGAAAATTAGTTATTAAATAATTACTTCTATGTATTAATTTTTATATTGTAAAATAATTGAATAAGATACAAATAATCAAATACTAAGATATTATATTATTATTACTTAGTATTATATTATAATTCTTTTTTATATATTATCTATTAACTATAAAGATAATATAATACAAATTACATTAATATTTTAATGTAATTTAATGGCAGATGCTAAATGCAATTGTGAATTAATCTTATTTAGTAATGTCAAATACAATTGTTTAATTTAAGTTTATTTTAAATTTAGTATTTTAGTAAATCAAAATAATTAACTAATTAAAAAAAGGGTTTTTCACATATTTAAAGTAAAATAATTAAAATTGATTTTAAAAGTAAAATAATATGTTATCATTTATTTATTTTATATTTAAGTTTTTCATCATCATCGTCATCATTATTATTTCAATATAAATATGAATTAATGTTTAATAAATTTAAATTTATCATAAATTATTTAATAATAAAAGTGAAATGATTAAATTTAAAGTATGAATAATATTTTAATGCAATGTAGCCCAAACCCTACCAATACATGGAATTATTTTATATTCCTTTCGTGTCATTAATCATCTTTTTAATATAGTGCAATGCAATTGAAATTATAGCTAAACGTGGGTGGTTACTACAAGAATATTGTTTTAACACATTAAAATACAATATAATACAAGCTGCCAAATGCACTTTAATTTTACATTTTTTGAAATATTTGTTGTACTTTACAAATTTTTTATATTAACGCAACTTTTTTGTCACATTTTTTAGTGGTTGTAGACGTGAAAATGAAAAAGCTATGAAGAACAATGAAATACAATGAAGTTTAATTTTAAAAAAAAAATTGTGTGTAATTGGAAATTAAGGATCCCTCAGGGTGGAAAGTAAGGAATTCTTGATTGAGTCTTTAACTTAGTCATAGACACTAAGCCAGTAAGGAGAGAATGTTGGGATAACGCTTATCAATAGTAATATAAGTGAAAAGTGAAGCATACAAATTCCCAAGAAGCATGAAAGGGAAGTATAGAAGTATGAAAAGTCAAATAATTAATTAAAGTGAAAGTATGGAGTATTGAGCATGAAAGTATAAAAGTCAAATAAAAGCTTAAAAGAACAAGTTAATTTCATGTTGATTTAAATGAATATTGTGAATTTAATAGTTAAAACTCATTGATCCTCAAAATACTAAGAATTAAACAAACTCAAATATTCACGTAGAGATTTAAAAATTAAAAATATTATTGAACTAAAAATTTGAGAATATTCTATAAGAGAAGAATATATATACTAGTTGTAAATATCTTGAGCCATGAAGAAAAAGAAAAATAAAGTTTAAAACTAAAAAGTAAAACATAGTTTTAAACTTTAGTTAATGAGAAAACACATTCTAATGTAATATGGATTCCTAATCTCCATCACTTGCTCACTTAAAAATTTAGTATACTATAAATATTTTATTACTCTCTTAAAGAAAAATAAATTTATTAGTACTCTAATTTTATGATTTAATTTGAATTCTCTAATCAGCGAATTAAGTATCAGAGTGGGATAGCTGGAAATTCCCTTTTCTAGCCCTAATTCACTTTTTTTTTTTTTTTTTGGTACAAGCATTTCTCCGCACATGGTTTGACCCTACTAGGAAACAATCAGGTATCAACAGTAATTGCTAGAAGGAGGGCTTGTGCTGATAAGGAAATAGCCATATTTGCATGCTTAAATTTTAGAACATGTGATTTTGTTTAATATCCATTTCAAACGAGATGCAAGTTTTAAAGAAAGAAATCATTGAAAGTTTTACTGATTTAGAGAAACGATGAAAATGCTAGACCAACAATTTAACTTTTTCTATTTCAAAATAAAATTGAAATTAGTTTCTTTTATTGTTTTTCTAAAAAATTATACTGAAAAGAAAAATCATGTTTTTTCAAAAGTTAATTTTAATATTAATAGATTTTACAATCAAATGTCCACTGATAATATGTACAATCAGAAATCAATTAGATTAATTAAGTTGTGGCAAAATTATATTTATATTCTTGTATTAGGATGGAAAATTCTATAAAAGATACATTCACCCTACTGATATCAATTTACAAAAGAGAATAGAGTGCCAACAAAATATTACATGTTAAAGAACACATTAAAATGTTTGTCTAAATTACTTCAAAATATTTCTTACTACACTATAAGATAAAAAAAGTAAGAAAATTGAACCTAAAATTTTTTCCTCCCACCATTCATTGCTGGCATCAATTGTATGCTTTACAGGATCCCATCCCAAGTCAATTGCATTTCTGACCAACTTCATTCAAGTTTGCCCATTTTTCTTTAATTTCTCCCACTTATTTTTAATTAATTTTGCTTATAACCTTTTCCGGTCATAGAATGAAACTTAGAAATAAGATGTTTTCACCTAGTTTTATGTGATCATTTTGTCACATGTTATTTAAATTTTTGCATAATGCACACCACACTAAGTACAAGCAACTTAAGTATACTTCTAAAATTATTTTGTATTATTTCTTTCGAATAATGAAATTCTCTTTGGCTATATCACTCTCTCTTCTCTCTAATTTGCTTGTAAGCATTCTTACTTAATTAATGCGAGAAGTTCCGTAGGTTTACTTAACAAGTTTTGTGCTGGAAGTTGTTTTAGTACCCCATGAGTTGCTACTTCAAGTAATCATCTACTAAACATTTGGTCTATTCCCAACTAATGTTTCTTTGAGGCATATCTTTTAAAATATTGAAGACAGATTGTGGCATCATCCCAATCTGTCTTCAATTTTTTTTTCGGCCTTTTGGTTTGTGCAGTAGATTCTGTTGTAGACAAACGATATCTATTATTATTGCATAAAAGACAAACAATGGACATTAAAAAAAAAAAAAGGAATATCAAATATAAAATAACAATAGTACACACGTCAACTAACAAATGAAACAATTCAACTAACAAATGAAACAATTCAACCAACACAACACAGAATTCCATTTCCAGCAACAAAAAGGAACAAGAACAAAAGCAACACATGATAATGAGGCATATCATAATTTGTTGAAAATTACAACATACAAATTGAAAAAAAAATTACGAGTGGACGAAGAAGCGGGCTTGTGTGGTCCTCGACCGCCAAAACAATGTGTGTGGTCCAACAAACCAAGTTTTTAGGGTTTATCTGTAAAGGCCTTTTTCAAATTATTAAAGTTATGTTAAAGTATTTTGTATATTACGCATAAAATAGAAAAGTTATTTTGTCTTTATTCCTTTTCGAGTTTTTGAAAAAAAAAAAAAGGAGACAATACAACCTTTTGAGAATAAGAAAACTCAATTTTTTTTTTAATCAGACAACATAAAAAAATTTTAATAAGTGGTTCTAGAAAAAAGAAAAGCACTTGTCACTTTTTAAAAATTCATGCCAACACGAACTAAGCCACTTTTGGATCCGTGCTCGTTCCAAACTTGATGACTTAGTGGACCATATTCACTTATTGAAAACACTACCGTTCGTCATGGTAGCGTTAGTGGAGCACTTATATTTATAGTAAACTATGAGAAAATGGTGATTTCTTTTTTAAATATTTAAAACAAAATAATTTTGAATAAATTTATATCAATCTTTTTTCAAGTTTAATTAAGAATTAATTTTGGATTGTTACTCATAAATTGAATAAATTGATTATTTTTAAATTATTTTTTTATTTTAAAAAAATATTAATTTACTCATATTTTTGTTAAGAAAATAAAAAGTGACACGTCCCCATTTTTTTTTTATCTTCAGAACAAAAATAAAATAACTTAAAATTTTTAAAAATAATTAATTTATGGAGAAACAATCTAAAATTTATCCTTTAATTAACTTAAAATATTTTATATAATATTTAGTTGTTTAAAATTTTTTATTCAATAAAACTCATATTGACTTATCAATATATACCACTTATTCCTCTTTGTTATTTTTATAATTATCAATAACTTCTCTGACAGCATAAGTTTACAATATTACCACTATTTTTAAATATATTTTTTATTTATATTTATTATAAATTAAATAAATCATATGAATATAAACTAAACAAATAAATTAAATTTTAAAAATAAGAAATATATATTTTGATGTGAAAAAAATTAGCAATAAAATTTTTTATATTATTTTTATGTTATAAAAACTTTCTTATAATAATATATAAGAAAATTATTATAAAATGATAAAAAATTATTATAAAAAACTTGAATGAAAAATAAAAACTATTATAAAATAAATAATAAAATACTTATCTTGTACTTTTTGTGTTTAATTTTAAAGTATTATAAAATATTTATTATAAGAAAATTTTTATAACATAAAAAAGTACAAGAAAAAATTTTAATATTAATTATTTTCACATCAAAACATATATTTATGTTTTTAATACTTAATTTTTTATGTAGTTTATATTCATATGATTTATCTAATTTATAATAAATAAAAATAAAAAAATATATTTAAAAATAAAAATAATATTATAAATTATGTTGTAAGAGTGTTATTGATTATTATGAAAATAATAGAAGATAAGTAATATCTATTAATTATGGTAAAAGTGAAATAAACGATCTTCTTCTAAAAAATGTCGGTCCATCTTCAACACTATTAATAAAAATGGACATGTTAGTCAAGTGCATGTCATGTGATTGCTGTTCGAGATAAAGTTTTTACTTATCGTGTATTTGTCTAAAATGACCTATTTCTAATTCAACGCCATTAGCAAATCCCATTGCAGTTAGAGGTTTCACAAAAACAAGAACCAGCAAACACACGACGTGACATGCATTTAAGATTATATATATTGATAACAAACTATCTAGAAATGATAGAATAAATAAACTAAAGATTTTATATATACCCCAAACGATCTGTAACACACTTGTTTGTTTTCTATCACATTGCTACAATTATGTAAGCAAATTTATTAATAAAAATCTCTGATCGTTGAGCCGACCTGTAGATTATGTTATTATAATATATAATGCATGGATTATTTTAGTTAATATTATTGCAACAACATAGACTTCATGGACCCATGAATAAAAGAAATGATAAAAATTAAAATATTAAGCAAGAAAATTAATTGTTAGAAAATTTTTGAAGTAGAATGATACGTCAGAATATATTAAGTGAAAAAGTAATATAATATCTTTACTCAATACAAAATAGATTGTTTCACTTAAATTGTGAAATTAAACCATATTTTAAAAAATAAAGTTTATTTTTGCAATATAACTTTACAAAATTATGGTGATCAATGAAATATTAGTTATATTTTTTAAAAGAAAAAGGAAAAAATCATTGTACGCAAATGTGCAATGAAATATATTGATTTTTATTTTTATTTTTTTGGCCACAAAATTTTAATGTTATAGCTTATAATGATTAAAAGGATTGTTAATATAACGCAGTACGCTAATAAGTAAGTGAATTATTCAGTCTTTTTAATTCAAAATAAGTAATAAAAATAAAAAAATTACAAAGCCGAATAAAATAAATAAAGTTTTATTTATTATTTATTAAATTCTTTTTTTTTGAGGAGAGTAGGCACGAAATATTTAGTCTTTCGATCCAGCACGAAACGGTTGTTTAATATATATATATAAGATGTATGATTGGTTTGATAAAATAATGATATTTAGAAATGTATAAATTCATTTTTCAACAATTATTATAGACAGCTCTCCATTCAAAAGAAAAAAGAGAGAGAGAGAGAGAGAGAGAGAGAGGCAGCCCTTTACTTTTCAGCGCAAAGGAGATCAGAGACTGTGAAAAGAGGCATGGCGATGCGGATGGAGGGGAGGTTAAGCACAAACTCAAAATGGATAGCTACTGTGGCGAGCATATGGATTCAGTGCAGCGTCGGCACAACGTATACCTTCAGCATCTACTCATCCACCCTCAAGTCAACTCAAAACTACGACCAATCAACGCTTGAGAGGGTGGCTGTCTTCAAAGACATGGGCGGCAGCGCCGGTATTTTCTCGGGCCTCCTCTTCTCCTACGTCACGCTTAACCATCATCATACCCGTACCCGGTTTCTTCGCGGGCCATGGGTGGTCCACTTCACTGGTGCTATCCTCTGCTTTACTGGCTACTTCTTAATATGGGCCTCTGTTGTGGGGCTGCTTCCGAGGCCCGTACCGGTCCCGTTGATGTGTTTGTTCATTTTCACGGCGGCTCATGCACAGACTTTCTTTAACACGGGTAATATTGTCACTGGCGTCATGAACTTTGGTCATTATAGCGGGACCATTGTGGGTATCTTGAAGGTATGCGGTTTGGCTGGGAAGAAAATGATGAAACAGAGAAACAACCTTTTTTTTTTTTTTTCAATGAACTAATCTTCTGAACACAGTGTACTAGGCCATTTTAAAGAATTTAAAATTTTAATTTGTTTCTGTTTCAGGGCTTTCTTGGTTTAAGTGGAGCAGTGCTAATCCAAGTGTACAAAACGGTATGCAACGGCAATCCGACCACTTACATTCTGGTTCTTGCATTGTTTCCAACTCTTGTGTCTCTGTTGTTCATGTGTCATGTAAGAATCTACGGAACAAACTCAGTTGATGACAAGAAGCACCTGAATGCTTTCTCTGCAGTTGCTATGACAGTCGCTGCCTATCTCATGGTCATTACCATTACAGAAAATCTGTTAACATTTTCATTATGCGCACGCATCGTTGCATTTATAATTCTGCTACTTCTACTTGCATCACCTCTTAGAGTTGCAATCACAGCCAATAGGGAGGATGCAATGACATCATCTAAACTTTCTACAGCACAACGAGATCCCTTGGCATATCATGAGCTGGCCGACGATGAAAGTCGAGTAACGTCTGCTTTTGATGACAAAATATTGAAGGATGAAGAGGATATGAATCTTTTGCAAGCAATGTGCACTGGAAACTTCTGGTTCCTGTGCTTTGCTACGTTATGCGGAATGGGCTCAGGGATTGCCACAATGAACAATATCGCTCAAGTAGGAGAATCTCTCGGCTACAGTACGGCTGAAATAAATTCTCTTGTCTCCTTGTGGAGTATATGGAATTTTTTTGGTCGTTTTGGAGCAGGGTATGTGTCAGATGTGTTCTTGCACAAAATTGGCTGGGCAAGGCCTATATTCATGGTGATTACTCTAGTAACAATGTCAATTGGTCATATAGCTATTGCTTCTGGCTTTCCAGGAAACTTGTTTGTGGGTACAATTATAGTTGGTGTTTGTTATGGTTCCCAGTGGTCGCTGATGCCGACAATCACTTCTGAAATCTTTGGTGTGAGACATATGGGAACTATTTTCAACACCATTACTATAGCTTGTCCTGTTGGATCTTACATTTGCTCTGTGAGAATCATTGGGTATATTTACGACAAGGTAGCCAGCGGTGAAGATCACTCATGCTATGGCACTCATTGTTTCATGTTGTCTTTTATGATCATGGCATCTGTTACTTTCTTTGGGAGTCTTGTTGCCTTTCTGTTGTTCATTCGGACAAGGAGGTTCTATAACCAGGTTGTTATTAGAAGATTGCGGCATTCTTCAAGAACCTGAGAAACAACATAACCGGTAAAGCTACACGTACAGAGTTAATTTCTTAGTTCAATGTGTTGTCAAAAAGAGTTATTTATACGAAGTATCTGTTGTAAAACAATCCCATTTTATCCTTCTTTTATTGCGGTATGGTGCCGGCTTCAAACATTTTGATGCATGTATTAAACAAATCATGGAGTGATTGATTTTTAGATCAAGGCATAGCTGGTCAAAAGAGTAATTTACGTACATCATTTGTCTGTAAAGAAATCAACCTCTCTTCTTTTGTGAGTAATCAAGAAAAAAATTCATTACGTGGCCATCTTCAAAATCATATAAGTTGGTTCAAACGCCAATTCTCTTGAAAAAAAAAACAGAAAATATATGTTTGATAAATAAAATCTAAAAATATTTTTGAAAATGTAAGATTCATCTTTCACTTTTAATAAACAAAATTAAAAAATGGAAATTCTTTTGTTTTCCTTATTTTCCTCTAGCAAATCAGTGAAAGACTTTACCCCCCCATCCTGGTTTTTTTTTTTTTTTTTAACTATAAATAAAGAAATTAACAAATCACATAAGTTCTTTTAAAACAATTTGAGCGAATTCGAGCACCAATTCTCTTATGCCACCACTATTCACTAACTAGCGCAAATATAAATTTTAATAAGTCAGTCTATTGGTTTCATGGTGTATTAAATTTTTTGTTCCTAATTTTTTTTAACAAATATTATTATTTTATTCTATTGTTTTGCATCATTTTTCTAACCTTAAATTAAAAAAAAAAAGGCTGTCCTGTTATGTTCAAATTAATTCAATGACATACCACTTGACTGCCATGGGCATCACAATTATTTACGAATTATTATCTCCGATAAATAAGATAAAAATTGATTACTCAATGGACTTATATGAGGCTGTCTCACCAACCTAGTAATAATTTAATAATATTTTATTATAGGATAGAATAATAAAATTGACTAAATTTAATGTTAGAAATCAATAATATAACAATATATTATTGGACTTGAATAGTCCCACGCGAATATCTCATTTAGCTTATTTTCTAGTTTGGTGAGTAAATGTCCCTCTTCAATTAACATATAGAATGTCTGTTTTATTGCAGACTGCACTTCTTCTTACATATACATCTTCGTTGTACAAATATCATAAATTGGTCAAAATTCAAAATTTCTTTTTCTATATCATGAAAAGTTTCTCTTATGAAGAGGAGCTTGCATAAAGCACTGGAACCTAATTTTAAAAATTTGGGAAGTTGCTACATCACGGTTACAAACCTTGCATAAAGGTGCGAATTGCAGTGCAGAAGCTTATTTTGTACGAATTATGGGCACTATAATTTCGGTTTACCCAGGAAGATTTGCTTTCATGTTTGTAATGCTGCTACATGTTTGAACCTAATGTTCTGTTTGGATTCAGGTTCCTGCATCCGTTGGGGTGAGGAGAGAAACTGTCCTCCCAAAAGCCAAACCAAAGCCCTCAGTGTCAGCCACTTTAACTACCATTCAGCAGGCTACTCCACCAGTGGTGAGGCAAGAATCAATGGCCTGCTCAGCAGCACCCGAGTCTCAGGGCAACAGCATTGACGACACATGTATGGAGTTTTTGGAGGACATGAAGCACGTGGTGCACTTGATAGTTGACTTAATGAAGAGCTATGGCCGCATTGGAAGGGAAGAAAATCTGTCTACAAGCTGTCCTGGAGCGTAAATACGTTTTGTTGCTGCTGGCCTTAGTTAATTTCTTTCCCTTATTTGTTTGGGAACTTAACTGTGTATCATCAATTTTCAATTCATCATTTCTATTGCTCAGGTGTTTTTAAGTTCTTGAGATGGGATTAAAGTTTCCCCACTTTTCTTGAATGATATTTTGTAAAAAAAATTAATAAGAATACCTGCATTTCACTCTTCAGAAAATGGTGAAATGGTGAGAGTGATTATGCATATGAACTTTGAACCACTTAACAATGGGTGCACTCCTATTAACCCGTTGCCCATTTACTTAGTTGGGCGACATAAGTGTGTTGCCGATATTGTCTAGCCTCGCACACCATGCATAGCCATTTGGTTGGGCAATAAAGGGAAGCCACTCGCCTTATCCAAGCTTGGCGTGATAAAAAATTGGGCAACATAGGCAACCACCCATATTTTTAATTGGTCGGCACCCAAACCTTTTGTTTAATCTTAAAATTATTCTAAATTTATATCAATCATTTTTTAGAGACATTTAAATAAATACTTGATGTGCCATTTATTAAATATCTTATTCATAAAGAAACTTTAATATTTTCATACCCAATACACATCCTAACGATTAACTATGATCAATGATAAATCAACTAGGTAATATAAATAAAAATTTAATACACATTCTAATGATTAACTATGATCAATGATAAATCAACTAGGTAACATAAATAAAAATTTATTCTAAATTAATGAAAAAAATTGAGAAACTATTTAAGCCGCCAACACTAAAAGTGAAAGGTTAGTAACGGAACAAACTGCAACTCATATAAATTGCCACTGGAAGTAAAGGAAATAGCCAAAAGTGAAGGAACTCGACTAAACTCAAGAAACATCAGAAGTGAAGGAACTTCCATAGTCATAGTTGCGGTAGTAGGAAATATTTTTAGGTGAATATTAAGTAAAATATTTTATTTGTTTTATTTTGACAATTTAAGAGTATTTTAGTTTAAGAATCTTGTGAGTGGTTGCTATTGTAAGAAAATATAAAGTGTAGTCTTTTGTAATACTAAAAATTAAAAAATAGTCAAATGGATAAATTTTCCAAAAACTTTCCATCGTATGCTTTGTGTCCTAAATCAAATGGGTAATTCTCTATTTTAAGTGTCTGCGGGATTCGCTAGTCTAATCCAATAGGTGCGTTGCTCTCCATGTGACTGAACAGCGGTGCTTGAGAGAGCCTTTTGAAATTATGTTCATATAACACAAGTGCCTGCTGTGGCTCTAACTAAAGATGGCCATTTGGAGCAGCTATTTCAAGAGTTGAACGCCTCCAATATTCCAGCACGTGCCTCTTTGTTAAACTTACTCTTTATGTTGGGTAACGGTAAGCCTCCTCAACCCAAAATGATCCCTTCGTGATTTTAGACAAAATAAATATATGCATGCTTTTCGAGGTGGATGTAAAATATGAACATCAGTTTTCTTCTTTTGTGCTAGTATTTTTGTATACGTCACATGCGGACATGTGATCAATTTGCTGCTGACTTACTTGAAAAGGAGTCAGCCCGCATCCCTGCAGCTCCACATTTTTGGAGAAACCAAGTCAGCAAGGCAGTTATGGTTGGCAAATTTTCCTGATGAGGGATCTAATGGGATTCTGGGGATTGTTGGATCCAATCCATTTTTAGACTTCATGAAGTGGCCTTCGACACTGAGCTCGATGGAATGGGCGTGGCATTTCATCCAAAAATGGTCGGTTCCTTTCGTCATTCAACCGTGATAAAATGAGACAGCCAGGGTGTTTCTGGATTTCCACAAATATTGGTGCTGGTAATGGAGTACGCCCATGTCAGTATCATACCGCTGTTGCTGGGATGACTGTCAATGTTACGACATCAAAGCCATCTTTGGTACGTGTCTACCTCCTCTTAAATTAGCAAGTGTGAATCCGTGGAGGTTGGCTCAGTTTCACAATGGCAATTAATGGTTATGTAAATTTGAATAGGATAAAAATTATCTAATTTAAGATTTTTTTTATATTAAAGTTGGAACACGGTATCACGATACTATAATGTTATTAAATTTTTACGCTCCACGACATCATAATTTTCTCCAATTTTAATACAATTCAAGATCTTGATTAGGTAAGCACCTCCATTGGATTATGGATATAGTAATTATTAGGGTTATTCGACCAGTCAAAACACTCCAACAAACTTCATATTTTTTTCTTTTTCATTTAACATATATGATACGTATTTTTATGGTCCAGATTCAAGTCTCATGTTCGTAATTTTCTCTTCCACACACTCTGTCTTTCTTCACGCCAATTTCTCTCCGAATCTTCACGCGGCCGACGATAAGGTACACTGTATATTTCTTGACTTTTTTTTCGGCTGAAAGAACAAGAATAAATTTTTTATTTTTATCATCTGAAGCTTGGTTTTTGTGGAAACAGGTTATTTTGTAGAGTTTAGATTTTCTTTTCTTTTTGGGTTAATGAAGTAAATGTAAAAATTACAACTGCAAATTTGTTATTATTATGAATTACTGTAAAATTCAAAGAAGAAAAATAGATCATGAGTTCTTGTAATAAAAAAGTTGCACTAAGGGATATATAGGAGGACTGGAAGAGGTGCTGCGAAGGGAAGTGAACAGAGTTCGCGGGAGGGACATGGAAAGTGAGAGACGACTAAACTTGAAATCAAGGTGGATAGCGACGGTGGCGAGCATATGGATCCAGTGCTGCAGCGGTGCCACGTACACCTTTGGCGTCTACTCATCCACCCTCAAGTCCACTCAAAATTACGACCAATCAACGCTTGACACCGTGTCGGTCTTCAAAGACATAGGTGCCAACGTCGGTGTTTTATCCGGCCTTCAATACTCTTTCGCGACGCTCAACCAGCACCACCACCATACCCGTTTCAGCTTTCTTCGCGGTCCATGGGTGGTCCACTTGACCGGTGCTATCCTTTCCTTTTCGGGCTACTTCTTAATATGGGCCTCCGTTGTGGGAATGATTCGCAGTCCGCCGGTGCCGTTGATGTGCTTGTTCATGTTCCTGGCGGCTCAATCGCAGACATTCTTCAACACGGGGAATGTTGTGACTGGTGTGATGAACTTCAGTGATTATGGCGGGACCATCGTTGGCATCATGAAGGTATGCACGTATGCGCAAGTTCACATTTTTGTTTCTTGCTTTGATTGAGATTCTAGACTCAAAATGAATTGGCTTGTATGTAAGTCAGTAGCTTATTTAAAATTTACACACAAGAAGACAGGATTCAGACTCAAAATGGAAAAGGACTTGTAGTAATGCTTTCACTGCTCCTAAGGAATTATGAATTTTTAGATCATATCCGTGAGTTTACTTAGATCTATGAAAGATTTACATTTTTGCAACTTTCACTTTACTAGCTTGTGAGCACAGCTATGGTTTATTTATTGGTTTACAACAGAATACCTTTTGTGTCTTTTTTTTTTTTTTTTCCGGGTTCTCCCATTGTCCACCGTCCAGGGCTTTCTTGGTCTAGGAGGGGCAGCGTTAATCCAAGCTTATGACACTATATGGAAGGGCCATCCAAGCACTTACCTTCTAATTCTTGCAGTGCTGCCAACTTTTGTGTCTCTTCTGTTCATGTCTCTGGTAAGAATCTATGGAACGAATTCAGCTGATGACAAGAAGCACTTGAATGCTTTTTCTGCTGTTGCTTTGACCATTGGAGCCTATCTCATGATCCTTATAATCTTGGAGAACATCTTCACTTTTCCTTTATGGGCACGGATCATTACATTCTTGTTTCTACTACTACTACTTTCCTCACCTCTTAGAATTGCAATCAAAGCCCAGAGGGAGGATACAACTAGGTTATCACCAACATTTTCCACTCAGAGGAGTCTGTTAGTGGTCTGCCCTGAGACAACGACATCTACTAAATTCTCTGCCTCACAAGATTCTGCAGCATATCATGAGCTGCCTTGTGATGAAAGTCAAGTGAAGGCTGAGTTTGATGACAAAAAACTGAAGGATGAAGAGGATATGGATATTTTGCAATCAATATGTACTCTGAACTTTTGGCTGCTGTTCATTGCCATGTTATGCGGAATGGGCTCTGGGCTTGCCACTGTAAATAATATCAGTCAGGTAGGAGAATCTCTTGGCTACCCTACCACTGCAATCAATTCTCTGGTCTCTTTGTGGAGTATATGGAACTTTCTTGGTCGTTTCGGAGGAGGGTACATCTCAGATATATTCCTACATAGATTGGGCTGGGAAAGGCCATTGTTCATTACCATTACTCTGGCAACAATGTCTGCTGGTCATATTGTTGTTGCTTCTGGTTTTCCGGGAAATTTGTACGTGGGTTCAATTATAGTGGGTGTTTGTTATGGTTGCCAGTGGTCGTTAATGCCTACTATTACTTCGGAGATATTTGGAGTCCGGCACATGGGAACTATTTTTAATACCATTGCCATTGCTAGTCCTGTTGGATCTTACATATGCTCTGTAAGAATTATTGGGTATATTTATGACAACGTAGCAAGTGGTGAAGGTAATTCCTGCAATGGCACTCACTGCTTTATGTTATCATTTCTGATCATGGCATCTGTTGCTTTTGTGGGGTGTCTTGTTGCCTTCTTGTTGTTCATTCGGACAAGGAGGTTCTATAGACAGGTTGTTCTCAGGAGGTTGGGGCATTCTTCAAGAACATGAGAAGTGACTACAAGAGCTTCATGTTCAGGCAGACAAACTGTCATTTCATTTTTCCTTGGTCCATTTGTATGATAATATATGTCTAATTATAGCATTGAGTAATTGGTTTCTCTGTTTTCTTGAGGAGAAAAAAAGATGTACTATGTAAGATGTACTGTGTCTTTTGTAAAGAAAATCATATCTTCTTGGCATTTTGTACTTCTCCTTTTACTCGTTGAATTTCGTATTTCAAGTGGGGAGGTATCTCATCTGACACAGTGAGGGGGTTAGACAAATGTTTATGCGGGGCTGAGTAGTAGTACTATTGTTACTATAGACTGCGCGTTTCGCAATTACAAATCAAAATGGACACGTGGCAACTAAACCCAAGCAGGGTGGACTAAAAAACTCACCTGAGCTGAACAGAATTGATGTAAGCAACGCAAGAAAAAGAAAATGGAGAGACTGAAGCAGCTGAGGCTAAACACTAGATGGGTCTCAACCGTAGCCAGCATCTGGATTCAGTGCACCAGTGGCTCCCTCTACACCTTCTCCATCTACTCTCCCGCTCTCAAAACCACCCAACACTACGACCAATCAACGCTCGACACCGTGTCCGTCTTCAAGGACATCGGCGCCAACACCGGCATTCTTTCCGGCGTCCTCTACACCTACTCCACATCGGATCATTCCTCCCATCACGGACGGCAACAACGACTGAACCGTCTTTTGGGGCCATGGGTAGTCCTCTTGGCGGGAGCCATTCAGTGCTTCGCGGGTTACTTCTTGATGTGGGCCTCCGTTGTGGGTTTAATCCCAAGGCCGCCGTTTCCACTTATGTGCTTGTTTATGTTGTTTGCGGCTCACGGGATGACTTTTTTCAACACAGCTGATGTTGTCACTTCCGTGCATAATTTTCCTACTTACAGTGGCACTGCTGTTGGCATTATGAAGGTACTCTTTTATAGCTCTTAATTATCTGAGTAAACTTTGTTCAAATCAGGAAATTTGCATAATTTAGCTAACTTGTCAAAGGAAGGTTGAATATTTTGAGAGAGTTATTGGAGATTTAAGCTATTTTTACTGATCAATGTTCAACACAAGGTAATCTAATATTTATGGGTTATGGAGAATTTATGTGAGTTTGTAATTATGCTACTTGTTTGCTAGGGGTTTCTTGGTCTTAGTGGTGCAGTTTTGATCCAAGTATATCAGACATTTTTCAACAACAAACCCACTTCATATCTTCTGCTACTGGCTCTTTTGGCGAGCATAGACCCTTTGTTGTTTATGTGGTTTGTGAGAATCTGCAACACAAACGAAGGGGATGAGAAGAAGCACCTGAACAGTCTATCATCGATTGCTTTGATTGTCGCTGCTTATCTTATGGTTATTATAATATTGGAGCACATATTTGCTCTCCCATTTTTAGTGCGTGTTCTTACACTCATATTGCTGCTGCTTTTGCTTGCCTCTCCTCTTTACGTTGCTATTAGAGCGCAGGGAAGCAACAGTGATCGGACTTCAGAGACCAGCTTTTGTGAGGAGGATGAGCTAACAGATGATCCCCATGAGATGCATGCTGACAAGATGCGTGTGAGACAAGATCCTGCTGGGTACCATCGTTTGCCTAGTGAGCCTCATGTAGAGACAGATACTAATGATGCAATGACTTCATTATGGGAAGGAGACCTGAACTTGTTGCAAGCAGTCTGCACTTTGGAGTTCTGGATTTTATTTTTCGCTATGGCATGTGGTGTGGGTTCAGGACTTGCTACTGTGAATAACATCAGTCAGATAGGAGGATCTCTTGGTTACTCAAGCTTTGAAACAAATTCTTTGGTTTCTTTGTGGAGCATCTGGAATTTTCTTGGCCGCTTTGGAGCTGGATATGTCTCGGACTATTTCCTACATGTTAAAGAATGGGCAAGGCCATTGTTCATGGTCGTCACTCTTGCAGCAATGAGCATTGGTCATTTTATAATTGCATCTGGTTTGCCTGGTGCTCTGTATGCAGGTTCAGTTTTGGTGGGTGTTTGTTATGGCTCTCAGTGGTCACTGATGCCCACAATTGCTTCTGAGATCTTTGGTGTAGTACATATGGGAACAATATTCAATACCATAACCATAGCCAATCCTGTTGGCTCTTATGTGTTTTCAGTGAGGGTGGTTGGTTATATCTACGACAGAGAAGCATCAGGGGAAGGGAACACATGCACTGGGACTCATTGCTTCATGTTATCCTTTTTGATCATGGGGTCTGCTACCCTCTGTGGTTCTCTCGCTGCTTTTGGATTGTTTTTATGGACAAAAAGGTTCTATAATGAGGTCATATTGAGAAGACTGCTGCATTCTGTTAGGGAGTAAGTTGTTTTTAAACACTTGGATGAACATGATTTTGAGCCTGAGCGTGAAATAGAGGGAATTGGATTGTGGATATGAAAGCCTCTGCTCTGGTTAAAAGGACAAGGGCATGTAAAGTGTAGTATAGACAACAAAATTAAAAATATTGTACATATCCGCTGTTGTCCTAGCAAAGTATAAAAATGCATCCGATGCAGTTCTGCTGCCTGCTGCAAATCCAATTCAACCAAACCCAATGAAATTTATATGGGTTGTGTGTGTGATTTTTTTTTTTTCAATATGATTAATGATTGGGTTGGATTAAATTGAACTAGGTTCATGTTAATGAATTCACATACTCCAACCCAACTCAAGGGTGATAAAATTCACAGAAAATATAATGTCAATAGTCAATTATTAAATGTTAAATACTTAAATCTAACTTTGAACTCTTTTTATTCTTTTATAAAAGAAAATCTTTCCAATTTCTCTATCGATTGAATTATCAAGGTCTCAAATTTAAAAATCAAATCTAAATTTTCACTAAAAGTAAATTAGATTGATATTCAAACATAACATCATGATACTTATCAATAGTGATTGAGTATAACGGACAATATTTAATTTATGATGGAGTTATATTTTTTTACTATTAAATTTTAATTTTAAATACCAAATACTTTTTTTAACTTTTACATTTTAATTTTTTATATTTTTAAATTTAATCAACTTTGTCAACATAAGCCAATCCAATTTAATGATTTAAAGATTTGAATGAACATGCTTGTTTTGTTAGATTGGGTAGATTTATTCTCAATCCAATCAATAATGAACTGGGTTCAATTTTCAAAAGCCCCCGGTCTAATCCAACATGCCCACCTATAGGATAGTACTGTTGAGATTTTTTCAATTCTTTTTTCCAAATTTATACCGACTTCATCAATTAAATTATTTGATGCATATGATTTTTCTTTCCCTATCTTTTCTTAAAATAATTATTAAAAAAATCCAAGGGGAACAGTAATCCTAAATGCATCACCACCAACAGTTAACTGAACTGATTCGTTTTTATCTAATTCAAAAAGAAGACCTTGATACGTCATTAGCAAGGATACCGGCAGGGGTAATTTAGTCAATAAATGTGGAGCCCAAAGTTCAAGCCCAAGCCTGCCAACTGTTTGAGACTTGGCCCAAATTGGGGCTCAGCTTATTCCTAAATCCAAAACCGAAAGATGATTTGATATAATAATACAAAAGACATCTGTCCTAATCTTATATGATGATTGGGGAGCCAGCCATTAGTAATTTTAACGCCTTACTTTAATTAATTAATTAATTAATTATTATTTTCTTAAAAAAATCCATTGATATTAGAATTAGAAAGAGCGAGAGAGCGAGAGAGCGGAGATCGAGTTTCTTCTGCACCAGCTGCATCGTTTCGCGGTTCAGTTCGTAGGGCGACTTCCGATTTGAGTTGGATTGAAAACAAAAGACACAAGAAGGAAGAGTCGTTTTGGAGGGATAAAAAGATGAAGACTACCAAAGGAGGCAAAGTGATGAACCCTACCGACGCCTATCGTAAAGAGCTCCGTAAAAAGGAACTCAAAAGGGTAACTTTTCTTTATCTCTGTCTCTATCCATTATTTTTATTTTTTTTATTTCGATCCATTGTTCATATGCCTGAAATTAATCGAGATAAGCTCGCGTGGATTTTTTTCATACTTAGAATTTGCTTAATTTGAGCAACTTTTACTATTGACCTTAGCATTGTTTATTATTCAGATTGTTAAATTTATTTTCTTTTAGAACTCAGGGAATTTAGGTTAGATAATAGGGCCTGTTAATTAATTTTCTATGATTCCTCTTAAGGAATTATAAGTTGATGAAATGTGAACTGGGCTATGTTTCACAGGAGAGAATAAGCGTGATATTTAAAAGTTGGTGGATAATTTATAGCTTGTGCCGATGTGGCTTTAGTATTCATGGTTTAAGTTCATACTTGAATGTTTCTGATTTTTTACATTATTTGTCTGACAGAACAAGAAAGAAAGAAAGAAGGTGAGGGAGGTAGGGATTTTGAAGAAAGATCCAGAACAAATCCGGGAGCAGATTGAAAAGTTGGAAATGATGAGTAAGTCGTTATGTGTTTTAACATTTCTGATCAGGTGGCCTTTGTGTTTATGCTTCTAATTTGAACTAAAAGTTCTTGTTAATTTCACTAGTATTGAAATGTTGATTTTTTTCCTTTAATTTTTCAATGGGATTTTCTATAAAGTGCAAGCTTCTGTGTTCCTAGCTAGGTTTGCATGTGCTGATTCTCTTTGCAATTTTAATGTTTAATGTATTCTTTCCTTTAATGTTTTCTCATTTAATTCACCAAGATGTTTAAATGGATTGTTTTAGAGGCGGATGGTGCTTTGGACAAAGCTAGGAAACACAAGAAGAGACAACTTGAGGACACACTTAATCTTGTTCTGAAGAAACGGAAGGTAATGATTGTAACTCATAAATTGGATTTGTTAACCACCATGCATTCCTCTTAACCACACACAGTCAAACATAGTTGGGACTGATCTAACCTAAACAGCAATAGGCAAAGATTATTTGGAGAGTCAGATTGCAAGTATCTGAGGGTAGAAACTTTTAGGTTTGATATAGGTTCTAGGTCTTTATATGTAGTTATGTACTTTAAAGTATCAGTGGCTTAATGTTTCCATTTATTTTATAATGATGATTCATTGCCTAATCGTGAATTACCATGGACCTTGTAATTCTATTGACAGGAGCTTCAAGAAAAGATGAAGGAGAAGGGTGAGACTCCGGTCATGTTTAGGTGAAAAAGGCGTTTCTTCCTTTCTTCCTTTCTTCCTTTCTTCCTTATTTAATCTTGTTTGTGGTTGAACTTTTAGATATAACATCCCTTTGTTTTATTTAAAAACTGTAGTTTTACTTCTGTTGCAGTCACTTAGGACCTACTCGAAGAAGAACTGCTGAAGAAGAAGAGAGAGCTAAACACCCAAAGCCAGAAGTAAGTTCTGCTACTTTTTGATTATACTTGCTCTTCTGCTCACTTCTAACCTTTGTGTTTTATCTTTTATTTACCTTGTTTGTATTGCAGGACTCTGCTTATTATCACCCTACACTGAATCCAACCGGGGCTCCACCACCAGGAAAGCCTCCAATGTATCTATCCTCAATAGGTCTGCTTCTTCTGCCTTCCATCTAATTTTCTGCTCAAGCACCTAATCTTATTTGCTAAGATCTCACACGACCTCTCACACTTGGAAGTTTGCTTTTACTGTGTTCTGCAGGGCCTAGAATTCCCTTATCTAGTGATGAGGCATCATCTTCAAAAACAGAATCAGATGATGTTGCCTTGCCTGTACCACCTCCGCCTCCTCCATTGCCAGATACTGGAAGATTAGGTTCTGGGGATGGCTCTGTCATCCCCGCATCTTTGCCTCTACCACCTCCACCTCCCCCGCCTCAGCCCCCAACGCCTGCTGGTGCAAACTTGAGTATGTCATTGCCTCCACCACCTCTACCGCCACCACCTCCTGGTCCCCCACCCAAAGATCTAATTGCAGGTCAACCTCCACTTCCTCCTTCCCAACCCCTCCAACTGTCGGCACAGCCACCTCCACCTGGCATAAGTGGAAATGAAAGGGAGGGAAGTCTGTCTGCATTGTCAGATGACTCAACCTCTAAGGCATCAGCTCAGGTTAGCTCTTTGTCATTCATGTAATTTGTCATCTTATCTTAAGAAGATAAAAATTTAATGAAGCCTATTGCTGAAAATATAGTTCCTGTATCATCAAGTATTTTGTTTGACTTTCTAGGCTGGAAGGAATATACTTGGTTATGTCTCAAAACCCAACTAATGACCATTCCTTTTGAAAATGCTAATGTCTCCTTTTTGTTCTCATTTAGGTGCCTTCCACGCTTCCACCACCCCCTCCCCCGCCTGGGATGCCTCAAAAGTCACCAAATAATGAGTCTGAAGGTACTGCTTCCCAAGCTGATGGCAATAACCTGTCAGCAACAACGGATCTTCCTAAAATGGTTCCTCCGCCACCACCTCCGAGGCAACAGTCCACTGTGCCTGGACCTGGCTTGATGCCCAATGTGCAGGCTGATGTATTACCTCCTGGAATATCAAGTTTTCCCCCACCTCCACCTCCACCTCCAGTAGACATGCGCCCACCGTTATCTGCTCCTGGGATTCCTGGTGGAGCTACCCATCCTGGTATGATGGTCCCATTAGTTCCAAGGCCACCATATGGTCCTCCCCCTGGGCCTCCCCCGATGATGAGGCCACCACTTCCACCTGGTCCTCCTCCTACCATGCAAGAAGGTGAATATGCTGCTAATAGGCCAACAGTGCCGCAGAAGCCATCATATGTAAAATCTGCTGCTGCAACTGTCGTCAAGAGACCACTAGCACAGCACACACCAGAACTTACTGCTATGGTGAGTAATTTCCCTCTTAAATTAATATATTGAATTTCTGTTTTTATTGCAGACTGTACTTCTTATTAGATGTACATGTTTGTTGTCCAAATATCATAAATTGGTCAAAATTCAAATTTTCTTCCTCTAGACTGTGAAAAGTTTCTCTTATGATGAGGAGCTTGAATAAATCCATGGAGCCTAGTTCTTAAAATGTGGGAAGTTGCTACATAACAGTGACAACCCTTGTATAAAGGTTTGAATTGCAGTGCAGCAGCTTAATTTGTATGAATTATAATGCTATAATTTTGGTTTAGCCAGGAAGCGTTGCTTTCGTGTTTCTATTACTACTATATTTGAACCTAATGTTCTGTTTGGATTCAGGTTCCTGCATCCGTTAGGGTCAGGAGAGAAACTATCCTCCCAAAAGCCAAACCAAAGTCGTCAGTGTCAACCACTGTAACTACTATTCAGTCGGCCACTCAGCCAGTAGTGAGGCAAGAGTCAATGGCCTGCTCGGCAGCGCCCAAGTCTCAGGGCAAGAGCATTGATGACTCATATATGGCATTTTTGGAGGACATGAAAGCTCTTGGTGCACTTGATAGTTGATTTAATTTATAGCTTAACAAAATGTACAAGGTGATGAAGAGCCATGGGAGGGAAGAAAATCTGTGTACAAGCTATCCGAAAGCGGAAATTCGTTTTGTTTTGTTGCTGCTAGCCGTAGTTTGTTTCTTTCCATTAATTTGTTTAGGAACTTAAATGTGCATCATCAATTATCAGTCCATCATTTCTATGGCCTTGGTGTTTTTAAGTTAATTCTTGAGATGGGAGGAAAATTGCCCTGCCACCCTCGAATGATTGACCAAACAAATGTATCAGCTTTTGATAAGGTTACAATTGTTTGAGATCGAAATTAAAAATAATAATAATAGGATTTATCTAAGTTACAGTTAACTAATTTACTTTAGTGGTTTTTGAATATTTTTTCACTTCTCAGGACATGTGGCAGCTAATTATTGGGTGTGTATGTTAGATTAAATGTAACATTAGCAGCTCCGATAATAATAATAATAATAATACTTATTCCTGCATTTCGCTCTTCGGAAATTGCAACCTTTTCAGTATGCAATTCTTTGCGGGGCGGCTAACTATAGGTCAACGTTTTAAAAGCAGATGCGCGGGGGACAGTTTGTGAGGACTCTTCAGCCTGTGTCCAGGTACTGCGTAATCTAAGAAATAGAGCGCACATCTCTTGGAGTGTCTGCGTTGGCATTTGCATCGGAGTAGTCTTTTTAACTTTCATTGTACTGTTTTCAAAACGGGTTTGAGATCTCTATGGAGTAAATTAAATGACTTTTATTTAGGAAATCAAAATCATATCAGCTCGGTGTAGGGGTAAAAAGTGAAACAAGATGAAACCGGAAACCGCGATATGGATATATTTTAACTTGAATATTATCTTCCAATTTCAGTCCTGCTTAGAAATTTACAAGTGAAGTGAGAATTTCCATTTTTGCTTCCTTATGACGTGACGTGAGATGAACATTGTCGGCGCTGTGGTGTCGTTTCCCTTTACCAGAAGCTTCTCATCTTTTGCTTCGAGTACCAATTCAAGTGGGTAATTCTCTCTGTCCGTGAGTCTATTTCTAAGGGTCTGCTGCATTTGTTAGTCTAATCTAATAGGTGCTTTGCTCTCCAGCAGAGGCGCTCGAGAGCCTTTTGAAGTTCTGTTCTTACAAAACTAAGTGCCTGCTGTGGCTCTACTAAAGATGGGCATATGCAGCAGCTATTTCCAGACGTGAATGCCTCCATTCCAGCATGTGCCTCTCCGTTAAACTTATTCTTATGTTCGGTAACGGTAAGCCTCCTCAACCAAAATGATACCGTCGTAATTTTAGACAAGATAAATATATGCATGTTTTTCTTCGTCCATGTAAAATATGCTGCTAATATTCTTGTATGCGTCACATGCATACATGCGATCACTTTGCTGCTGACTTACTTGAAAAGGAGTGAGCCCGCCGTAGTAACGCGTCTGTTCTCTGCAGCTCCACATTTTTCGAGAAACCAAATCAGCCCCAAGATAGTACTTCAACTGAATTTTGCACAAAGTTGTGGGATACGTGTGGTGATAGATCTTTAGATGATGCAAAATGACAGTTTAATACCAAACCTGTTTCAAAGTATAAAATTGAAACTCAACCTCCAGCTGGTGTTTGCCTCGAGAAAACAGGAAATTGAGCGCATATTGATTTTGTTCCCAATCGCGTCTTCTTATCTAATCAGGAAGGTAGTATATGGTCGGGCAAATGTTCCTGATGAGGTATCTTTCCAGGATTCTGGCGATTGTTGAATCCAATCCATTTCATCCAATCTTTGTGAGAAACGGCCGCTTCTTGTTGTCATTCAACCGTGATAAAATGAGACAGCCGGGATGTTCTGAGAGAGCTGCATGTAATACCGATATGGATTGTATTGGTGCTGATAATGGAGTACGCCATCTTTGGTACATGTCTACTATTTTCTTAAATTCTATCTAAACAAATTCTAACTAGATTTTTGTAAATGGGATTTCCCTTCAGTGGAGGTCATGCAGGTCAAATTCTTTCGGACCTGCAGATGGGTAAGTATACCTTATGATTGCGGACGGTTCACATAGAGGCGGCGATCCTTACAATTTTGCTCAGAACAAGAAATCTAGCTACTTTTTCAATTTTTTGTTCTCAGATCTTCTTGTTATTTCATCACAACTTTTTAATCCAAGACATCAAGTCTGTATATTGTAGATCAACAGCTGTTGAATCACAAAGCCGCAGAACATGTTGCTGTGATGATTATGTAAATTTTATACATACAGACAAACTCATTTTGATGTGCGAAGCATGTGCCTCAGTTCTAGTTTTGGTGATTGAATTTGATGCCAGCAGCCAGTGATACTGCTATTCTTGGTACTGTCAGCTCTTTAAATTTTCTGCTGGGTAAGCTTAGCTTAACTGATTTATAACTTTTCGGAATGTGTATTAACTTCAAAATATTACTAGGTGAGATGGAAATCAATGAGCCTGGCCTACGGGGAAATTATTCTATATCAAAAGATTATCCATTTATGGCTGATAAAGAACAGATCCAGAGATCTGTGCCTTGAGTTTTCAAAATGCCTGGCGATGCAGTTTTGATGCTGAAAGGCCAACGTCCTTACTTTTCTTTACAAATGTCTGGTGCATCTTGCAATCTCCTTATTGTTTTGCTTTGTATTCTTCCTGGTACTTCTAGTTCACCGCTGTATAATTTGCTAGAAGGTTTATTCATTATTTTATTAGGTTCAAGCACCATCAAGACTGCGCGTGTTTTGTAGTCCTAATGTACTTTTGGGTCACATTATAAGACATTGTTTAGGATCAATATGAAAATGTGGACATTGTTGCCCCTTGCTGTTCCATCCAGCAAAGTCTCCAGCAGGAAACGTCTCTTCTAGCTCAATAAAGGGTTATTACCCTTCTGATATAGATAATAATGTTCGATCCGCTTCCGTAACAGCCTGTCATTTTTATCGGTCAATGACTGATCCATGCATGTATGGTACGTCAATATTTATGCCAATTTGGAGAGGGGGTTTTTGTGCGGGAAGGCTCAATCAAAATTCCCCTTTTTGAATCCTAGTGCACAAAATCTATATATAAGCTTTTGCTTTTTAACCATCTTACTAGTAAATAAAATTTCCAGGTATTTGTATTCGGATTCGTTTGCAGGAGCTTTATGGGCAGGCATTGAGAATCCTGTAAACAGTGGAAACTTCACCGCTACCAAAGTTGCTTTGAGATGTGCTCATAACTCTCCGATTCGATGTAGGTTTGTGGCAGGAAGTCCCCTGCCTGAACTGGTTTGTGCTTTTCTCTCATTTGCTGGAGACAATAAGAAGATATTTATAGGCTAACAAGCACAGGTGTATACAGAGTTGCGCGGCCAAGCCGATGCCATTTTACATGTTCGGATGAACATGAGACAAGCCGGTGATAATTTATTTATTATGAAATAATAATTTATTTATTCAGGAAATTAGTGTCCGGATATTCTCTTGGTTTAGTCAATGTTTATTTTAAATGAATAAAGTTTAGGCCAAACATGACATGACAACCACACGAACGAAAACATGGAGACAAGTCAGTGATAGTTACGAGCTCCCGTGGAAAATTTCTGGTTCGTGTGGCGTGACGACAGACGCGAAGATTTTCGGGGGCTGGCCTAGTCAACATGTCATTATTGATCGCTAATATGTGACCTAACAAGGCCAAATTAAATAATTAAGAGATTCTCTGAGCTTTATTCATAAATTAATAGGCAATTAATTAACCTTTTGGATTTACATTCACCTTTAGAGAAAGTGAGGGGTTGTGGTCACTGGTCAGTAATGGCAACGTAGTAGTTGCATAAAAATGTTGTTAATTTTGTTAAGGGAAACAGAAAGTCACCGTCTTTATTGGAGTAGGCCAAAATATCGGACCTTTCTGTAATAACACAATTATTGAGATGTATAAACGAAAGTCAACTTAAAAATCAAGTGGCGATGGGGTAACTAAACATCCTCCGCTTCATATTTATCCTTCTACTTATTTCGTGCTGATCGGATAAGACAATTAGATCTGTTAAAAGGTTTTATTGGTCGGAACATGGATTATTATTATTTGTTTTTTGGAAAGGACCAAATACTTTTTACACGCACCAGGGCGAATTAATATCTACGACAAGTCAAAGCCCAAAAGAGAAAATGACACTTGAGAATTGTTGAAACCAAGCCAGCATGTGAAACCAAGAAGGCAAGAAGCAGAAGAAGCTTCTCTATTAATTGTGTTGTCTCTTTTTCAATACTTTACAGCCACTTCCTCAATAAATGTTAGTGGATCATTTAGAGTTAAAAAAAAAATTATTAGTGCTTGCTCTGACCGATTTATTATTATATAATTTACAACTAGATAATGTTGTCTGACATTGGTTGATGACCATGTGATGTTCCCAATTGTTGATCTGTAAACTCCAATTCTTCGATACAATTAGGTCATTCTACTCATCATATCTTTGTCTGCTTCTTCTGGTTTTGATGCTATCACTTTCTACTTTATTACCTCTTTTTTGCTCTCTCTTTTGATCGATAATTTTAAGTGGCAAAACCATGGTCTGTGGCTTGTGTTTTTGTGTTGGGTTTAAAACATTGAACCTGTTACTGCAATCATTGTGAGTACAGGGCACATAAAACTCACACCGAGATCTGTATATGCAACTTGATTTTGTGGGAAAAACAAGTGGGTGTTTTTCTTCTCAACTACCCCCATTTGTTTTTCATTAAAGAAGTTTAATTAAAGGTCAACTACGTAGACTGCCTAAATGGCTATCTCTATTTGATCTAAAGCTATTATGGATAGGTGATCTTTATCCATGGAGCTTAAAAAAGAGAATGACAAAAGCTTGTAAGAAAGAGAGATGAAATCAGCTTTCCTTTTGGCAGTTGATATTTAAAGAGATAAAGAATGAAAAGGGGTTTGAAAATGGTGTTTCTTCTGGAAGCTGAGCTGAAGAATTTTTTTTTAATATTTTGAGGGGGACCTATATTTAGGAGTTGGTACCGGGAAGAATGTTTCAAAACCAACAAAACTTGTGAATGTAAACAATAATCTTTTTGGTATTCTTCAGCCAACCAAACGATTTTGCTTGCTTGTTGAGAGATGGACCTGCAATAGATTGATAAAGTGAAGGAGTGTTACATTTGTAACGTCTGTTCATCTCTGTTCATTTGGTGGAGATGGAAGGAGTTCTCGCCATCATCTTTCTTTTTGCCAACTTTGTTATACGTCTTGTTCCTTCACTTTCCCTTCCTCTATGCACTGATTCAAGTGAGTTTCTTATTTGATTTTTGTTACACTACTGTATATGTTATTGTCTAGTTGAATTTTCATTTGATTTGTTATTTTCCCTGCATTCATTTGGTATCCAGGGGCTCCGATTACTCTGAACAGGACACTGAGTTTCTGTCCTTACAATGGGAAGACATGTTGCAACGCTACAGAAGATTCTCAATTGCAGAAGCAGTTTCAAGCAATGAATATCTCTGATTCTGGCTGCTCTTCTCTTCTGAAATCAATCCTTTGTGCTGTAAGTCAATGTTCTGGCAAAAATTTAACATTAATTTACCTATGATGCTGTCAAATTTTAAACCTTGCACTGATTAGCTTCACCTACAGAAAATAATTCTGCAATTGCTAATCACCTCCTGAAAATAATTCTGCAATTGAAGCTGATTATATTATTAGTTAATGTGATGATAATCTGGTTAAAAGAATACTATGGGGCTCCAGGGCTTTTTTACATTTCCATATGATTGAAAACTTATAAATCAATGTTCATGAATCGTGGTGATAGGATCTACGATTTTTTTTTTAATAATTAAAAACTCTTGATGTTGTGTTTGAGTGTGTGTGTGTGTGTGTGTGTATATATTTGGTTTCTCACTTCTGCTTCCCTGGCGGAAGGACAGAGACTTGATCTTGGTGTGTTAAATTAAACAATAAGCATCAATGATTCGATACTTAATGAGCTCTCATTTCATATATATTTTGTTGTTTATTTGAGGAAACTTTCACCTTGTCGCTCATTTCTTCATTGCAATTGTTACAGAAATGTGATCAGTTTGCAGGGGACTTATTTACTGCTGGTTCTGTAGTTCGGCCTGTTCCATTACTTTGCAACTCCACTGGTTCAAATTCATCTCATTCCAGCAAAGCTTCAATTACAGATTTCTGCTCTGAAGTATGGGATACATGTCAGAATGTATCTATCCGTAATTCCCCCTTCTCACCTTCATTGCAAGGTCAGGCCGGAGCACCAGTTAGTTCCAATTTCACCAAACTAACTGAGTTCTGGCAGTCAAAAGCTGATTTCTGCAATGCGTTTGGTGGAACATCTACGGGTGGATCAGTGTGTTTTAATGGTGAACCTGTCACACTAAACAACACTGGAACACCTAACCCTCCGCATGGGTTGTGCCTTGAGAAAATTGGGAATGGTTCTTACCTTAATATGGTTGCTCATCCTGATGGTTCCAACCGTGCATTCTTCTCTAATCAAAGAGGCAAGATTTGGTTGGCAACTATTCCTGAACAAGGATTAGGACAAACTATGGAGCTTGATGAATCCAGTCCCTTTGCAGATCTGACTGATGAAGTTCTCTTTGATACTGAATTTGGGATGATGGGTATGGCGTTTCATCCAAACTTTGCAAAAAATGGTAGATTCTTTGCTTCATTCAACTGTGATAAAGTTAAGTGGCCAGGATGTGCGGGTAGATGTTCATGTAATTCAGATGTGAATTGTGATCCTTCTAAACTACGAGGTGACAATGGCGCCCAGCCATGTCAGTATCAAACTGTTGTTGCTGAGTATACCGTAAATGGCACTGCATCTGAGCCTTCCTCCGTATGATCTGATATATGCACCAAATTTCAACCCAATTTTTTACCTATTTATAATTGTAGTTCAAGGATTGTATCTGAATCTTGATCTCTTTTCAGGCAAAAAGAGCCAAGCCATCAGAAGTGAGAAGGATATTTACCATTGGCCTTCCATTTAATGGTCATCACGGTGGACAAATACTCTTTGGACCAACAGACGGTTATATTTACTTTATGATGGGAGACGGTGGTGGTACAGGCGATCCCTACAACTTTTCCCAGAACAAGAAATCATTGCTTGGAAAGATCATGAGGCTTGATGTTGATAATATACCAAGTGAGCATCACATTTCATTGTTTAGTTGTGTTAGTACTGTCTGCTGCCAATTTCCTCATATTCTTTGTTAAACAAGGTCGTTTATTGTCACTTTGTAATTTCTTAACACTCAATTTTTCACTGATCCTTGCCCATAATATGCAGGTGCTGCTGAAATTGAGAAACTTGGCTTGTGGGGAAACTACTCTATCCCCAAGGACAATCCTTTCAGTGAAGATAGTGAACTGCAGCCTGAAATATGGGCTTTAGGCTTAAGAAATCCTTGGCGCTGCAGTTTTGATTCAGATAGGCCTTCTTACTTTATGTGTGCTGATGTTGGACAGGTATTTGCTTCAAATAACCTTTGATTAACAACAATTTATGCTATCATTATTCAACCTGCATAGACAATATTCTTCCAGCATCAGAATGCTTGACACTTTTGACCAATATCATTTAACAGGATCTATACGAAGAGGTTGATGTCATCACGAGAGGTGGGAATTATGGCTGGCGTAGTTATGAGGGACCTTATCGTTTCACTCCTCCTGAAACACCTGGAGGAATTACACCTCTAAATTCTGTTAGCCCAATATTCCCAGTTCTGGGATACAACCACTCAGAAGTAAACAAGAAAGAAGGATCTGCATCAATCACCGGAGGCTATTTCTATCGTTCCATGACTGATCCATGCATGTCTGGAAGGTAAATTTTTTGTTTGTAATATTGATATTCTGTGCGAAAATAGAAAAATACAATTTCTAAAATCTAAGGCTTATCTAATGAGTTCACTGACATGCCATGTGATTTTCAGGTATTTGTATGCAGATTTGTATGCTACTGCTCTATGGGCAGCAAGTGAAAGTCCTGAGAACAGTGGCAACTTTACCACTAGCAAAATTCCTTTCGGCTGTGCACGGGACTCACCTATACAGTGCAAAGTCCTGCCCGGAAATGATCTTCCTTCTCTGGGTTACATTTACTCGTTTGGGGAGGACAACCGGAAGGATATCTTCATCCTAACCAGTGATGGAGTTTATAGAGTTGTTCGTCCAAGTCACTGCAACTACACTTGCTCAAAGGAAAATGCGACTGCTAGTGCCAGTCCAGGTCCCGCTGCCTCTCCCAATTCACATGCAAGCCCTTTGCCCGACCCTTATAACAGTTTGGTTCTCCTATTTTCCTCTTTGTTGTTGCTTCTGCTTGGTCTTTTCTAGAATGCCATAGCAGCTGAATTTAGATGATGAGATTACTTTACCATGAATAATTTTCGTCTGTTTTTTTTTTCCCGGTCCCCCCCAATCTTGTACCTCCGAACTAATTAAGAGTGAGGAGTTCACTCTCTATTTGTTTTTCAGTTTTTGGCGACTGTGTAAAGAGAAAATCTAACTTATAATTTCCTCTAAGTTACGGCTCTCACAGAAATCTCTTACAAAAGTACGTGAAATTTATTATAATAATAATAGATCTTAGGTGTTTTTTGTAAGAACTATAACTTACAATTTAAAATAATGTCCCCTTGTCTAATATATATATATTTCAATAAAGCTAACACAAATTTTATTATTCGAAATTCAGCGTTTTAATTTACACAAGCCGGACCTCCTAACGCCAAATCTTAGGTGACCATCACTACATTCAGCCCACGGCCAAAATTTGGCCCATTGTTAAATGAAATATTAGAAAGCAATGAAAAGTATTAAAAAATAAAAGTCACTGCTGAAAAATAAAAATTAAATGAAAAAGGCGTCATTTTTATGCTTAAACCAAATTCATACGCGGAAACCAAGTTCAAAGCAAAGACAAACAAATCAACGATAGCTGCTAAGTTACAAATTTAACTTATAGTTGCTTCAAAATTGGTTTCCCACAATATTTAGGTTGTTTGAGTAGTAATAATTTAGAGATACACAGAATGTTTTAAAGCTCAGCATACCCGTGGATTATGTTGTGCCATAGCTCATTCGATAGCTTAAGTTATATCTCTGCAAACAACGGAAACTGTTATTTGGTTGGATGAATTCTGATATTTGTTGCTGAGTTGATTTATTGACTCACACTGTTCCCCCTCAAAAACAACCCAAAAAAAAAAAAAAAAGCAATATCCCATAGCCAACCTGCATCAGTACATTTGCAACCAAAAACAGAAGTAAAATAAACATATAAAGACTGTCTTTTGTTCTTCTGGTTTGAGATTTTCTTTTACACCATCGGGGGTACGCTTCTCTTTAATCCAAATCATAGCTCAAAAGCAATCCAGCTTAAAAATAAAACCACCAATTACTCACAAAGCAAAATCCAATCCAGGTTAATTTAAAACCAACAAAAGTCGAAGCATTTGCTCTAAAAATGACCCAAATAGCCTTAGGCAAAAAGTGAAATCACACAAATATTTATGAATTGATTGCCCTTCTTTCCTCTGCTTCTCAAATCCCATACTCTCTTCTGTTCTTTCCTCACTTTCCCTTCTCCTTCTTGTTCTCCTGTTTTCACTCTCACACGAACCCAAAAGAGGAAAAAGGAAAAAAATTAAAAAAAAAAACCTGAATTTTTTTTTAAAAAATAAAAACGAAAAGAAAAGAAAAACAACAACAACGACAACAGCAGCATAGACTCGAATTAGAAACACAAACGGTTTATTTATGCAAACGATGCTTTGGACCTCAGGTCCTAATCCAGCTTCTGCTTGTCTTCCTTTTATCGCTCTCAGTCTTAACAACATTAATCTTATTTTCCAATTTCTCTTTTGTAGTTTAATTTCACTTTGATTTTTTTAATTTATTTTTTTCTCGGTTTTTAACCTAAATGCATAAACCCATCAATATGATGATGAACATGATCCTCTACATGTAATCCCACCGTAAGTAACCTAAGCCCCTCTCGATCTCCATCTTCGTCTCCCCAGCCATGTCCCGTGAATCCACCCCGGCGTCTCCGATCCCTAACGACAACACCCCTAATCCCCAAAATGACGACGCTCACTCCCCTCAAAACGACACCACTGCTACTACTACAACTAATACTGCCCCTACTCCTCCTGTCAATAGAAGCAACCGCCCCTCCCGCGCGTGCACTCTACGTACGGCCCAGCGCCTCTACGCTGCTGCCCAGGCGCAAGCCCAGGCCGTGATCGACCGCAAGCCTAAGAAGAAGGAGCAAAGAGAGAGGTTCGATGAGTCCCCCCCGCAGCAATGCAGCGCCAATAGTAAGATTGTCACGCCGTTGCTTGCTGATCCTCCGCCGTCGCAGCTGCCACGCTGGAGTCTCCGGGCCATGTGGGAGTTAGCTTCCGTACTTAATTTCTTGCACGTGAGTGTTTTTTCTTCTGCAAATTCTCCTCCTCCTCCCCCCCCCCCTTTTTCCTTTTGTTTCTGTGAAGTGATTTTGATGTTGCTGTTGTTGCTGTTGTTAGGTGTTTAGGCCGTTATTGAATGTAACAGCTGAGTTTTCGGCGGAGGAGTTTGAGACGGCGTTGATCACTCCTAATGATACTTTAAGTGATATTCATATACCCATTTTAAAGGTTGGTGCTTTCGACTTTGTGTCAAACTTTGTGTTCTTAGTTTCAGTTCCTTTTTAGTTTCTAGTCCAAATTTAGGCTTTTTGGTCATCAATTTAGCTCTTAGTGGGGCAATGCCTGTACTTTCTATTTCTATTTGCCATTGTTTCAACTAAATAAGGGGAATGTACTTGCAAGCTTTAGTGCTTAATTGTAGTTTTTGCAATGCTTTTGTTGATATTTGGTTTAGCCCATTCTTCAGACTTTTAAATGAGAGAAACAGCAAAAAACATTACAGTGATACTTGTTGATGTGGCATGGGGTATTTTTTAGCATAGAATTAGCTCACTATGTAATGTTGTCATGTGAAAAAGGCAATGGGAATATGATTATCATTTCAAGATGCTTTTTCTATACTTATATGATGAATCGTAAAACTGTCTGATTGGATATTGAATGTTATGTTTGTAACTAGTAATTTTCTCTCAAAACAAAGACTCCAAATACAGACGCTTGAGTATTTGGCAATGATTTTAGGGTTCAATACAACTATACTATTTATCTGTTTATTGCATTGATTGGTTACCATGGTGTGGATAGAACTCCATGACATGGTACAAGCAATGAGCTATGCTTGTCTATGACCACAAATCCATGAGTACATTTTTTAGATTTGAGTCTCAAGCATTAAGGTCCTGCTTTTTGAAATTATGCCTTCTATGTCATGTTCTACGAGTGCCTTTGAATTTTGAAAGAAAAGTATACCAATCAATCCTTTTCTGCTATAGAGGAAAAAAATAAATGGAATTTAGATTTAGAGCAATATATAAAGAAGATTTTTGTAGAGTGTGCAAAAGAGCTTTGGGTTTCTCTCACAGAGCTGAGAACTGAGAACTGAGAACCATTTGGAAGGTTCTATTGTATGACTCTTCTTAAGATAAATTTGCAAAACTTATAGTTTTTTCCGCTTACTTTGTTTTCTGTAGACTGTTCTGATGCTAGCATCACTTCTATTCTATGAGCCTCTTTGCCTTTGTACATTTAGTCACACAATTTTGGTATATTGCTAATTCTAAATGGGAAACTTGATTACTTGTCTGATTTTTAGTGCCACTCAAACTTAGCCACTGTAAACTATCTGAAATGGTCTTTCAGACTGTTTTAAGTGGTAATTGGGATAGTTTTCTCTTGTATAATATTGAGGAGCATTGGAGATGCCCTGTTTCGAAGTTTCTCCAGTAGCTGCTAGGGGTCTTGCTCCCTGTTTTTTTTCCCCTTTCTTCTCTCCTAAGGATGGACTGCTTGGTGGCCAAACAATTTTTTTTTTTGTTGAATGCTGATTGGACTTGAACCCGATGGTTGAGAATTTGGACAAGAGAGTTTTCATGTCTGAAGGAGTTAAAAGATAATGAATGATGCGGGTATTTTGCTTTTATTTTAATATTTCTCACGGCTGGTTTAGTTGATATAAACTGGGGTTTTGAATATTACCTCAATCGGTCAAATCTGATTAATGTTTTCAAAAGATTTAAGGGACGTATCCTTTTAATTAACATTTTCCTTTATTTTGTAATGTGTCCTGACATGTTCATGGAATGCTGTTGGAAATTCAATATATATATATAATGGTACTTATCACTTGCTAATTTAAGTGCTATTGCTTATTTGTCTTAGTTTTCCTTGTTATAGGCAATCCCTCCTATTACACGAATGGCCCTTACACGTGATACCTGGGTTACTGTTTTATGCAGAAAATTAAGAGACTGGTGGCATTGGGTAACTTCATTATTGAACCCTTATCAACTGATGACAATAATGAATCATACATAATCAGGTCATTGCTAACATAGGCTTATAATCTTATTGTAGGTCGCAGAAGGGGATCTTCCTATTGTTGCTTCGCATGGGTGAGTTTATGCATCTTTCAAGTACTTTACTATATGATTATCTCTGTGTTGCTAATGTTGCATGTTCATGCTATTGTTTTAGGACGGAGATTGAAGTATATAAAACACTTGATCCTGGGGTTCGTGTGGTCATCTTGAAGGCACTTTGTGATATTCGTGTTGAGGTATTACTCTCGTTAATGAAAAATGCCTTGTACCATCTGCAATTAGGTACGTGCCTGTTTGGCACATTAGGATCTGACTCTTTTGTTCTTTCTTGAAACCTGTTGTGCTCATTTGTCTATCATCATACATGAAACTTAAATCATAATTTTGTTGAATTAGTCTGCACAAAAACATAACTCATCCAATAAAGCCTTCATTCCAACTGCTTAAAGTTAGATTGTGAATCTTTTGCTGCTTTTCAACTGTATCATCTATTAAGAACCTTATTAAATTATTGGCCGTATTTTGTTGCTGCTATTCACACACACACACACAACTAGTCGAACATATTGATTTTGGTAATGATGCCCTCCTATTTTGTCAACATATTCTCTAGTCTCTGCTATGTACAAACAACATATATTGTTGTACTTCTTTCTGGGTTTTCTCTGTAAGTTGAACATAAGAAGCATAATCTTTGGTGATAGATGCTACACATTGATTCAAAAGTCAATTGTGAAATGTAATGTTATACGAAGGTAAAATTTTATAAATTCGTCATGAATTTCTTTTGCTTCCTCTAAAACCTTTCTGTAAATTACCTAGGCAAGTAATACCTATATGAACAATCTTTATCACCACTCTAATCAGTTGCTTTCTGCAGCAAGAAGATATCCGGAACTATATTGACAACTCACTTAAACATGGTGTTCAACTTTCGGCATTTCGTAAAGAACGTGTTGGGGGTGATTCATATGGAATTAATTACTGGTAACATAATTAAGCTATTCATAAGGATCGATTAATGATTTTGGAAATTTCTAGTTTCAAATTGACTGAATAATGTCCCATGTTATCACTAGATGATTTTTTTGGTATGTGAAAATGATGTATGGTATTAGCAATTTGGTGCAGGTATGAAGATGATCCAGTAGTAGGTCATCGGTTGTACAGAGAGATAAGAAAAGTTGAGGTGAAGAAAGTGAAAGCCAAGGGTTCCCATGTCCTTCCTACTGCTACATACCACTGGGAAACAGTTGCAACTAATTTGGAAGAATTTCAGGATGTCTCTGTATGTGTGTATATTTCTATCCATGTGTAAAGTAGAATTTTTGGCTTCTCTGTATGCTGTGAGATCTAAGAATGTCAAATATGGTCAATTACGTGATATTGAGAGAGGGCATGAAGGGCTATATATTTTTTTTCCCTCCCAAAAGTGGTTTTATCTTGTACTGGACTAAATTTTTGGTACTGCTCCTACAGGAAAAGCTTTTCTCTAGCAAAAACAGAACTGAGGCATCCCTAGGGAAGAAGTTAAAGAATGACATGCTTCCTGAAATTGAGAAGGAACATAAGGTACTTAAAATTGCCTTTTTCCCAGGTTACATAAGCCCTATTATGGGACTATAGATATGCTTTTTTGGCTAGCTGAAAAAAGGATTGCCTTACCTTTTCACTGGCATTTTGTGATGTTTCTCAGTTGTGTGGTTTCAGTTCTTTGGCTTCAGTAAATAATGCTATCCCATTTGTTGTTTTTTATGTTCTCAGAGGAAAGAGAAATTGCTGAAAAAGCAGCACAGACAAGCTCTGCTTCTTGATAACTTCATGAATGTTGATGGGCTTGGTCCCGGACGCTCCCTTCGTGACAGAAAACCAGTCACTTATACTTTTGGTGAGAATAACAAAATCTATTTATCAATCTTCTCAATATCTTGTTCTGCTTCGTGTTAATGAGAGGCCTCAAGTTTTGGGATTATGGATTCAAGGAATTGTGACACGTCAAAACATTTTTGCAGACGATTATGACCGATCAATCAACGAGGCTATCAAGATAACCAAGTATGGAGACCTTCCCTGAAAGCTTGTTTTTGGTTTTACATTCTATATAGCTTGTTGGGAGGGGAAAAATGTATGTTTGGACAATATTCTGTTAGTTGATGTCCTCGTTCTCCACTTCTTTCTCAGGCGGAAACCACCATCCCCAGATCCTAATCTAAGAAGAGAAGTTGGTTCCAAGTCTGAAGCTTCCATGAATGGTAAATGGAGTGATTCTATGCATGCCTCTGAACATGTCACATTCAATGCATTGTCCCCCAATTTGCTTGATTATGATGAATTTGATGAAGAGCGTAAACCTGAATCATTGGACCGAAGGTAAGATAAGTTTGTGTGATATTTTCATTGCCTTGAGACTTTTAAGAAATTAACCATGACATAAATTATGTGTAGCAATCGGCGAAGACAGAGGCCTCAACGATATTCAGTGAAAGAGTTCGTTGAAGCTGTTTCAGATAATGATGCAGATTTTGACAGTGATGATGATATAGTTGGAGAAGTTGTGTATGATGAGGAATATCTGAGGAAACGCAAACAGAGAAAGCTTTCCAGCAGCTCGGAAGGAGATGAGGAATACCATTGGGATGAAGAAAATGCTGAAGATGAAGAAGAAGAAGAAGAAGAAGAAGAAGAAGATTCCTTGAGTATCAGTGAGGACAGTGATGAGCCTCAAAAGATTAAGAAATTGCCAGGCCGAACTCGGAGGGAAACTAAATTGAGGTCAGTAGATGAGTTGCAGTCAGGTCTAAGACGCAGTAAAAGGGCCTCCAGAAACCGCATTAATTACCGACAGTATGAGTTGTCTGAATCAGATACAGAGTCGGCAAAGCACAATAAGTCCAGTGAATCAGATAAACAATCAGATGCAAGTGAGAACGCCGAATATTCAATGGATAGTCAAGAGTCAGATGGCAATGACAATGACCAGGAAATAAAGGTTGATCAACCAGTTGAAGGTTATGCTGAGACAGTTGAGAAAGAAGAGCAAAGCCAGCCACCAGAGAAACCAAATAGCCCAGGCCAAACTGAAGTTGAGGGTGTGAAAAAGAGACGTTTCCTTGACCTAAATGAACTTGCCCCGGGTTCTGGTTTTGATGATGGTCCAAACTCGATAAAAGATGAAGATACAAGTGATTTATAGAGTTACCCCATATGCTGGAAAGCAAGAGCAGTAGTTCTGTCTCGGGGAAGCTCAGTGTACGATAGTAAGAGCTATAAATTTTGGATTAAGCTTATCGTGGAAGTTACAATCAGAGCCCTTCCATGGCTTAATATAAGCAAAATCCCTTGATGCAATTAATTCCAAAATTTGCTACGGGGAGCAACAGAATGCTGAGAGCTATGTAGATTAGGTAGTCATTTTTTAGTATGTCTACATTCAAAGAAACCTGCGACAGGTGGATGGGTATTAGTGAGAGTTATTTAGCTTATCCCATTAATGTACAATAACCTTTAACTAATATTGTAACTGATAAATTTGGCTTTTAGATGTTCAAGCGCCGTAGTTTACATTTCATGATCATGAGTATGATCTGCCTCTTGAGCATTTGGGTTGGTTGGGTCTGTTGGTAACATATTGAGGTTAGAAATGTTATCTTTGTTGTAACCGAACCATCCTCCCGCAAATGGTAACTACTGTTTTTCTTACTAGTTCAACATTCTTCTACTCTTTCAATTGTACTCGACTACGTGATCTATATATTAAAACGTTGCATTGCTTTGTTTTCATGTGGGTTCAATACATTGTTTAATATGTTGAAACAGCTTTTTTTTGGGGAGGTGACGAATCAAATAGGTTAATTAGTAGTATTATTATTACACAACTTATTCCAAAATGATGTTTACTCCACTATCAAAACACGCATATTCGTCGTAAAAATTTCGTAGAAAAATCATTCCTAAAGATAGCCGATTTCTTGAATCACAATAATTCTTGCTTTTCTACTATGTTTTTGGGTCGGCATCGTTTCCCTTGCTCTGCTTCTCTCTTGATTCCTCAGCTTGCTTCCTTTCTTCCTCAGCTTGCTTCCTTTCCGCTTCTTCCTTCCCTTCCTTGAGAGCTTGAATCAAGCTTGAAAGACATTTCTCTACATTGTCAGATGGAGATTTAGGCATGAGATTCTCAGCAACATCGGCAGGTGTAATGTTGGTCTCTTCCATCAGCTTTTGAATTGTATCGAACAATGTATGAGTTTCCACATTCAGGTAATTCTTCGCAAGCACTTTGAATCCCTGGAATCTGCAGTAAGATAGCTCTATATGTTTATCCATCCTGCCTCTTCTAATCAAAGCTGGATCAAGCTTCTCCACATAATTGGTGGTGAACACAATCAGCCTCTCCCCTCCACAAGCTGACCAGAGGCCGTCAATAAAATTCAGTAACCCTGATAGAGTAACTTTGCTGCTACCCTCTTCCTTTGGTTCCTTGCGCGAAATCTCCTTATCCAGCTTTTCTTTCTCATCATCCGACGACTTCTCAGCTTTCTTCTTCCTCTGACCTGTTAGATCGAGCGAGCAATCTATATCTTCGATCACAATAATTGACTTACTAGTCGTCTCAATCAAAAGCTTCCTGAGCTCTGTATTGTCCTTAACCGCTGTGAGCTCCAGATCATAAACATCATAATTCAACAAATTTGCCATAGCAGCAATCATAGTAGACTTGCCGGTTCCTGGAGGACCATAAAGAAGATACCCCCTTTTCCAAGCCTTCCCAATCCTTGCATAAAAATCTTTGCTTTTGCTGAAAGTAACAAGATCTTCAATAATCTCCTGCTTCTTCTCCGGCTCCAGCGCCATTGTCTCAAATGTTGCAGGATGCTCAAACACAATGTGACTCCACATGGTTTGCTTGTAACTTGGCCACTTGTAACCAGGACTGTTTGTGTAAAGCTTCCTCTGCCGATTTCTCACTCTGATTTCTTTCCCTTCCTTCACTACATGCTGCAAATAAGACTCAGTTATGATCTCCCTATACCGCTTATGAAATGTGAGCCTGTAGTATCTCTTCTCCTGCTCAGGATAATATGACATGCCCCTCGATGGTGACACAACTTTGCTTGAAACCCACCAAACTTTTACCCCACGGAACTCGTCAGTAACTCTCTCATACTCATCCATGCTAAGCACCAAGTTGCTGCTGTCTTTGCCCATCTCAGCCTTGAGTCTTTTAGCACTCCTGGATGAGTTGACGCTAAGATAAGCCTCGACAGCAGCATAAGCCTCGCTGCGCTTGAGGCGATCACCCGTGAATTCATGGATTGAAATCTTGATGTAAGGATAAAAGAACCCCATGATTCTGTGAGTATACTTTTCAAAGTGGCGGCGAACTTCATATGGGCAATATTGGCGAATGATAGCCCACACAAACATGAAACTTGCTATTGTCGAACCCATTGCTGCCCACATCTCAGGCACTGTCGTTGGCACCATCTTTCTTTGTTTTACGGTTGCCTTTGCTCAGGCCAGGCCAAGCCAGGCAAAAGGAGTGTTGTATTTGTGATGAAAGCTCTGTGAATTGTGCTTCTTTTATTCTGTTTGTTAGGCCTTCGAATCATGACATTGTTGGTCACTTAAATAAAGTGAAGAAAGAGAAAACAGAGTAGGTAGAGTAGAGAATTAAGTCATCACTAAACACCGGTTTTTATGGACGCAAATGAAGTACGGAGAAATTACCATTTTCCCACTCTATTGTTTAAAAGGCTGAAGATATTTAAGAAAAACTTTAAAATCTATCATTTTTCAAAATATACTTAAATCTTTTAAGACATATCATTTTCACAGCTTCTCCATATATTTGTCAGTGAATCAGTGCCAACAGGTAATTTGCCTTTGTAGTTTAATTTAGCATTACGATGCAGGATATTTTTAAATAATGAATTAAATAAGACCAACAATGTGAATTTTGGAGTCTATTAACATATTGTTTGCAAATATTTTGCGAAATGTGCACCGAAGGTCTGTTTGAATCCCATTATTTGATCACGAATAGAATATAATTGGTGGGTCTACGTGGACCGCGATAGGAGAAGACAAATTATGCAGCCTACGACTAAGGGCCTACACTGTGTGCCGCAAACATGATTCACCATTTGATCCGCATAATGACAAAGAAAGACAGCAAAGTTAAGTGAAAAGTGGGACTTGGGTGATCGTGACTCTGACGTTGACGTTGATTTTCAAAATAAAGTGGACGAATCTTTGGACGGGATTGATCCGTATGTTGATCTTGCTTGCTAGAAATTTCCAAGTCATTCTCCATCAATTTTGCTGGGTTGGAAAGATTGGGGATTTGCTTGGGAAAAATCACTTCACAAAGAGATCGCATTTGTCTACAGCCTGCTGTCCATCTGCATGCAGCATCCTCAGGAACGAAAGTGGGAACCTTCCGGGAAATTTTTGACATATTTTGCAATGATAATGAAAAGCTGTGAAGTCATCTCATGGCCATAAGCATGACACACACCACATCGATCCTGATTATTCGTTTCTAATCCATTATTTAACAACTGTGTTATAAATATATAATCTCCTTTTGAGGATAGTAAAGCCCCAGGCTCCAGCCAGCCACTTCACTTGTTCGACCTTTAATCATTGGAGCCCGTCGAGTGTCGAAAATGTGAACCAAAAAAAAAAAAAAAACAGGGAAATTTTAAGGAGAAAAAATGGGTCTCGTTCTGTCTGTTTATACGGATTTAAATTCTTAGTAGAATGAGATAATCTATGAATAACAAAACCACAGGGCGATTGTTTGGACTCCCGTGGGTAGTGACCCGACCCAGAAAGTAGGTGTCAGCAAATATGTGGCCACTCTCTGTAAAGGCATTATTATTATTATTATTATTTTTATTTTTAAAGGAAGCCAGTAAGTGGAATAGACCAGTTAGTCATGTTCTGGGCATACTTTTGATCGATGGTTGAAAGAAGACAAATAGTCATATCAACTCACGTGGCTTAGTCCTATGAGCATAAACTTTAGGGGGCAAGTACAAGTAACATTGCAAAAATTATTGTTCTTTTTTTATTTTATTTTGGATTGTTTATTTTTTTGGTAAGAAGAAATATTACAATTATTATTATTATTATTATTATTATTATTATTATTATTATTCACTAACACAATAAAACCTCGCGTGACATTGATATTCCTCTTACGGGACGAGACTTCATCAGTCATTCATTTGTCTTCTTTACAATTTGCGCAACATGCCAAGTTTTATGATAAATAATATAAACTTGCAAAGATCACCCACCGTCCATTCATGAATATTTTTTAATGCAAGCAACCTAAATGGATTAGGCACTCACTCTTAATATCTTTTTGTTTTGGAATATGCTCTTGTAATACATGGATTCCTCCTCATTCCTCTACCAAAAACCAAAAAGAGCAAATAAAGTAGGCTAGTAGTACGACACCAGTTTTTATTTTATTAATTATTTGAGGTCTTGGTGGTAAAGAACACAAATTTATTTTCAACGGTGCAGGTTCTATAATAGATAAGGCTCTATTTAATATTAGTAGAAAATATAAATAGTGCATCTCATTCCAAAGAATGGATAAGGTTGATTCAGATTAATTAGATGTTTTTTGAATTAGCTTCTTAGGTGAATTAGTTAGCCAGGCAAGCTAAATGACTCCAGTTCAGTTGTGCGGATCGCGTGGAGGTCCCTCAAAGCAACTGAGGCAAAGGTAGTTTTTGAACAGCCGTGGCTGTCCAGTGCATAAACTAAGCAGTTGTTAGTGCCAGCTGCAGTGATGAAGCGAAAGCCTATAGTATTTACATAAGCTTTTAGAAAAAGAAAGGTGCATTGAGCTCAACAGGTGCATGGATACGCTCATGACCATCACCTTTTTGCATTTTCAAAGCTTTAGAATCTTGATATCTTCCTCATTGGCAAACCAGTCTGGTATTATCCGTGCCAAATGAGGGAAAAGGTCTTTGAAGACATTTTTGATGGTCCCTTCTGCCACTCTCGTAACAATGGAGATCTCTGCAGGAACAGGGGCATGAATGGTATCTGAGTAAGCATAATTTCTACAAGAATTGATAGCTTTCTAACCTTTGAGAGGCTTTGTGTCATTTGATAGCTGAGTTATGATGTAAATAACAGCTGCTGCCACTGAGATCGGGCTCCTCCTGTGAAAGCAAGCAAGAATTTTGTTTTTACCCAAAGCCAATGACACCATCTACATACATTATTCATTTATGATTACTTTTCTGATTGAGTGTCAAAAGGTTTCACACACACACACACACACACACACACAGACAGAGAGAAATAAACAAAATAGTTTCATGGGTTATCTGATGTTTCCTTTGACAAAAAGGCAAATGCTCATTATGTCTATGATCCAAAGCCATGTGGAGATTTACTGAAATGAAGTGAGACAAACTCAATCAAACAAGAGAAGACCACATGAAAGAAACTTGTTTCTCTCCCCCACCATGACTGCTTTCTGTCTTTTTTATAATTTTCTTCTTCAAAGATAATTATGTCCTCATAGGGTTCAACTAACATATTCTTAGTACGTGTAACACTGAAATGTATAAATGCACCTCATAAAAGCCCACACTATAATTTGATTGTTAGTTTCAACGAAGAAAAGTGAAAAGAAAACCAGAATTAACCTTATGTCAAGATCTTCAGATTTCTGAACAGCTTCTTGGGCAGCCTTAACAGCTTGATTGGTCATTCCAAGATTGGAACAAAAACGTCTCTACAGATTGACGATAAAATTTATGTAAATGGATGCATTGGGTTAGACAGATAAGGCCACAAGGCAAAAAAAAAAAAAAAAAAAATTCATACAAGAAGAAAAATCCCATACGAACAGAAAGAAAGAATTTTAAAAAATATTCAACAAAAATATCACCAGATAATCTGAAGCATGTATAGTTCCCATTTCCACAGATTGACCCATTTCTGCTTCTAGGTGTTTCACGATGAATTCTTTTGCCCGTCCTATTTCTTTCTTTGTTGTCCCATTAGCAACAGAACAAAATTCTAGTTGAAATCTATGCAGTTAGCATATGAAACCTTACAATGCAGAGAGGATGATCAAGAAAATTTTTAGAGGAAGTTTGCTTAGTACCTTTCACAGTCCTGGGTTTGTTTTCCTGTCGGCAAGCAATGTAGAGGCAGGCAGCCACAATTGCTTCCTGATTTCGTCCTCTAAGAGGTTTTTGATCTTCTACCTTCTTATAGATTTCATTAGCTCGATCCTTAAAGTCAGAAGTAGAAACAGTTATCAGATGATACAAGCTCTAACACAAAAAGATTGGACCAAACCGTTTGAAAGTAGAAACCAGCAGAGCATGTTCTAGAAAGGAAAGATAAACTAAAATATGATAGCATATATAAATCCCAAACAGAAGTATAAATACTAAAATATCAGACAAAATAATTCTAAAAAGATATATGCTGGCCAAATTGTGGTTTAATCAATTGATAATCAATGATGAAGTACTGAATCTTTTATGTGCAGCTTCTTTGTTTTGACCACACTACTTAACATTCCACAGTATACCCTAATATCATGATTGATTCATCTATAAATGCCATGTTCTTATGTTTCAGTTCCTCAAGCCTGAAATTTATATATGTATGACAAGGACAACCATAAATTGAATGTTGGCCTGAGCATCTTAACTGTACTAAATTTGATAATACCAACAAAGCTAGTTGGCATTAAGAAGGGCGTAGCTTAAGCAGAAGGCTAATTAAACTCTTCCTTCATTGAACTCTTATCATCCCACCTCTTTCACTCTTTCCTAACCTGCATCTTTATCCTACCTGAGCTCTGTCTAAGATTACTCAAACATTACTTTCTAACCTCCATTGCCAGTGCTCTTTATAATATTAAGCTCACAATGAAATTCAGTGCCGCCAACCCAATTGGGTGAATGGCCACAAGAATCCTCGAATTCAGGCAGAATCAATTTCCAATAAGTATACAAGAAAAATTCAAATTCACACACGGTAACAGAGAAATCAACAGTATATCTGAATAGTGAATAACCAATAGCACCAGTAATTCTATTTTTTTTTAAGAAAAAGAAATTATTACGTATGTAAAAGTCTATGTAAACAAGTAACTAAATACCTTAATGGTTGTAACAAGTCCCAACCTGAAACATCCATAAATTGCATTAGCTATAATAGAAATTTGTTCAACTATGGAGAACAATATTTTCATCAGGAAAATGACTCCAAGAAAATAACATCTCAATGACTCACTAAGCAAAATGTAGTGTACAAGTCTACAGCTGAGGAATATTCAAGAATGCACTTGGGAAACAAAAATGCTATTCATTGAGAGTCTCAGCAGTTTATGCTCAACTTATACGTGAAATCACAAACAGTAAGGTAAAGCCCGTCCCTGGAGGCATATCAGGAGGGGAAAAAAAAAAAAAAAAAACTCCTTCTTAACTATAGAAAGTTTGGTTACTACTTGAACAATGTCATACAGCAAGCGTCTTGTATTTTTGTCTTTTAGTTAAGAGTCTTAAGTTGTATATTAGCAAGTATTGATCTTCGAATTGCAAGTCATTTCAGATAAGAATAAGACATTCCTCATCAAGAACATCTAGTATAGTAAGATGTTCACCAATAAAGTAAGCATTGGACTGCAAGAGTGAGACGCAACAACATGTGCACGTTAAATTAAATAAAAATTAAAATATAGAGTCTCTCTCACAGAATGCTGCAAGCAAGAAACATGTTGCATAATTCCCATCTTAAATCATTTTATATATAGAATTGCATACATGTATACATACAGTTGGCCCAACTAAACAGCTCATTACGTTGTTGACAACTGAAAACGGTTTTCACACAGCAAAATTAAGGGAAGAAAACTGAAAAAAGAAAGGGGGAGGAGGTGGGACCACCCAATGCAAAATAAAGAAATAAATAAATAAAAAAATTGAAAGGAATAAAAAAATGCAAGATTTGGATATAGAGTTACACCTATCAGACATGGCAGATATAGACTTGAAGGCCTGAATAAGGTTCCTATCAGGATGGGAACCACGGGCCTGCAACTTGCCAATGGAGCCAGACAAAAGCTCGGTGGAGCCGCCAGCAGTAGGCTTAGAAATAACAGTGGATAGGCCACCGTCGCTCAAGAGAGGGTTGAGGGGCCCACCGACACGAACGGGGTCGTGATCGGAGGACTCGTTGGCGAAACTACGCCATTCGGAGGTTTCGTCGACAGAGTGGGCCTCCAAGACGAGACCGCACTCGGAGCAAATGGTGTCGCCGGCCGAGTGGTCGAACACCACCTCCGTCAGTCGCTTGCAATCTGCGCAGTACGAGTCCGCCATAGGAAGAAACAAGGAAACAAGAAAGATGTTACAGTTTCAGTTTCGGTTCAGCAGCACTGAATAAATCATGAATGCGCGTGTACTTCCGTTGTTGCTGCTGCTGCCGCCGCCTATTCTTACGAGTCTGCTCTGATGTGTCCGAGCGAGTGAGGCATTTTATCTGTGATGTGATTATTTTGTAGTGGGGCCTCCCGCGCTTCCGTTCGGTTTTCTGCCAGCTCATTCTTTCTGTGAAAAAGTAATAATTATTTACGGAACAGCCCGACCTTTTGGCCCAATTTGTAAATAGCGGTTCAATTTAATTCTTTCTTTTCTTTTAGTACCCAAAGAATGACGATTTTGGCAAGTGGGTCATTTTATAAATCGATCCTAGTTTTGGATCATTTCTTTAAATTTTCTGAACGGACGCCCTACAATTTTTTTTTTTTTTTTTGGTTGATTCACAATCACACTGGTGGAATGAAATGATTTTCATGCGTTAGGTGCAGAGTTCTGTGACTTATTATTGAACATGTAACATGTAGGTCTCTTTTTTGTGTATTTTCCTTTCATAAAACACTTTTTTTTTTTTTTTTTCACGCTGATTGACAGCCGCAGCGGGAGCCAGCAGACGGTCTCAGATTCTCATTCTTCCTACAAACTTCCAAGCCACAGAAAAACGTGGATACCTTTATTTAAATATTCTTCGTTCCCAAGTATTTATCCGCGCTATGCTCTTAAAATACGTTATTTATCAAAATAAACTTTTATATTTTAAAATTTTTCATATATACCTTATTTGACGTGTAAGTATTAAAATATCTTACTTAAAATATTTTATTTTTTAAAATCATTCACGATTTATTTATAACATTCAAATGCACCACAACCACTTCATCTTCTCTACGGTGAAAGAAGGAAAGAAGAGAAGCTTCAAAAGTCTCATATTTACCCATATGAACCTACACCTACGCTCCCGCAGTCATTACTTCCGTTCAAGTGCGCTGACCCTGTAACTTCTAGTCGATCATTCTCAATTTACTTCCTCGTTCCAGCTGCTGTCGTCTCCATCATTGAAGCCTTCGACTTCGTTTGCCATCCCCGGTTTCGTTCACTTACGCCCACACTGCCATAGCCATCACTTCCGTTCAAGTGCACCGACCTGTAGAAGTCGTCCTCAATTTGATTCCTCGTTCCAACTACTGTTGGCTCTATCATTGAAGCCTCCGGCTTCGTTCACCTACGCCCACGCTGTCGCAGTAATCACTTTCGTTCAAGTGCGCAGACCTTGTGACTTGTAGTCGTTCTCGATTTGGTTCCTCATTCCAGCTGCTGTCGGCTTTGTCATTGAATTCATTCGTCGTCGTCAGTCACACAAGGTAAGGTATATTGAAATTGTTCAATCTTCTTTTATATAATGGCTATTATTGTTGCTGATTTGACTTCTTAACATTGTAATTGTTGTTGTCTCGAGTGTTAGAAGGTGATGGATTATTAATCTATTGCATTTGTTTGTCAATTAGAGATGTGTTTATGGAGATGGGTTATTAATCATGTTTGTCATTTGGACATGTAACTTCAGTAGCTTGGTACCTTGGTTCTCGACTGTAATTTATTTATTTATTTATCTTTTTTTATTCTTTGCTAACTTATGTCATTTAAAAAGACTTTTTGAGGATGCTTGATGGTTGGTATTCATTTTTGTTATTTATTTTTGCATCATTCAGCTGGGCCGGTGTTTGAGATTTTTAGAATTATAGGTGGTTGCCTGGCTGGGATTTGATTCATTTTGAAATAGAATTGAATTTTGGGATAGGTTGTGGAAAAAGGATTGTTACTGCATTGACTATGCTAATGGTGCAAAATTGGACTGTGCCACTCCTTGGAAAGATGTTTTCACTGTAAGTTTGACATTATATGCTTAGTTTTTGATAAATATGTACTGCAAGTAAATAAAAATAGTTCCCATATTTTGTTGATATATTTACCGTTAGTTGTTAAGATTGTCCGCATTTCGTAGGTGTATTTGCCGACATTCATGAATGAGCATTGGGTTCTCGGTGTGGTTGATATACTTGGGGGCAAGATTTCTATTTATGACTCCATGATAGACTTAACAAAGGATTCAGTTTTGGTGAGACAATTACTACCTATTGCAGACATGATACCTCTGGTACTTCAGAAGATAGCATATCATGAAACACATCTAGACTGTGCTGAGGTTATATTTTCAATTCCTTGGCCCATTGTGCAAGTGCATAACATCCCACAACAACAAAAAGGGTATGTACTATCCATATTATGGTTTGAACTTAATAATAAGAATGATGATTTTTAACAATTGCTTTATATTAATTTTTATAGTGGTGATTGTGGAGCATTTTTGTTGTGGTACTTGGAAGTTCTTGCCCATGGACTGGACGTTAATTCATATTGCCAACAAGATCATGTTACACAATTTCGAAAAGCATTGGCTGTCAAATTATTTGGGTATAGATCGTGGAAAAAAATTTCGTAGTGTTCTGTCCTGTAAAACTTAATTAATGTGTCATTTTTTGGATCTTGAGATGTAATGATTACAATGAGAATGTTGTTGATATTTTATGTTGTTGAAAATAGAATGTACAAGTATTGTGATATTTTGTTTTTGTATATATTAAAAAGATAGTTTGTACAATATATGTGACAAAATTGGATAGCTATATATGCTCAGGGAATACTCTGTAAGAAAATACATGACTATAGTTGGGTATTTGCCCAGATACATGACTACAGTTGGGGATCTGGGCTAATACAATACATGCTTTCTGTGTGTAAATATCCGACTACAGTCGTATATTTACAATACTTTATCTGGCTCTCTGTGTTTAGATACACGACTGCAGTCGGGTATTTAAACAAATGCATGATTGCAGTCGGGTACTGACAAATATACATAGTCAGGTGTTTAATATATCAAACTTCAATGAGATAAATAACAAATGTAGTTGTACATCAAACAACATAAATCCAATCCTTATTAAAATCATAAATAAGATATAATAAAATGGGAATTGTTGCATAATCATCATAATTATTTGGCATCTTCAACTCAAACACTTGATCCATGAGAAAATTATAAGTCCCTGATCGCGTCCCTTGAAAACAGCATAAGTCACACAAACATGTTCATTCATCTGCACAACAAAAAGGATAGAAAGTTATCAATTAAATATTATAGATATTAAAAAAATTAAAATAACTGTCACGACCCGTCCCGAACCCTAGGACGAATCGTGACTGATCCTCAAAATTCGACTAATAACTATTCTAATATTAATCACAATAATATTTCTACTAAAATTTTCGATAGAATTTCTCTATATTTTTGAAATTTTCAAATCCTGCAATTGATAAGATAACACTTCCAAAATAATTTCTAATACAACGAACTCCGTTAATCAATATCCCAATAAAATACCAATTATCATCCGAAATATTTTAATACCAAACCCAGTAAGTTATTTTAAATTATAATATTATACAATCCAAAATATTCTACACCGAACTCTATAATTTCTAGGACAAACACGTGGCCAATTACAAATAGCTATTGATGCTGAGTCAACTGTTGTACCTGCAAGTCTCCTGTGGGGGGAAAAATATAATAAAACGAAAAAGAACGGGGGGTGAGTATAAAACTCAGTGAAGGTCAGTGAGTGGATAGTAGTTTTCGAAAAATAAATTTATTCTTAAAATAATCGTATCACTTTTAAATACACCATTTAATCAAATCATAAACGAGAAATATTAATAAATCACTTCACATTTATAAACAAATCACTAACTTCGAAAACATATATAATGTCATGTGAAATAACCAAGGAAGAATATGTCATAACATCGTATAAATACTCAATCTGATATCATCACAATATACTGCGTAAAACCGAAGAAAATTCGCAACATATAATATCAATTTCGAATACTGAAAACTTTCACCAAACGAGTACCCGGGGAAATAATCTCATCCTATCTGGACCTCAACGGACGGCAATCAAGAAACCATCATGCCCCGAAATTATCCAGATAGATGGGGAAATATCATCTCATATGTCGTCTCATCTCGACATATCTCATCATCATAATTATGCATGCATAGTCCCCAAAGGACAAAAGCGCCCAAACACAAGGCCCAAAGCCTCTATGTGTACTCGGACGGGCCCCAAAGGCCTATATCTCATATCATCACATATAATCTCATCACGATGTACAGGGAAGGGTACTGTCTAATGATTTGCAAACAATCGAAAATACACATGTACTTAATATCCGAAATCAATTCTCATTTCTTTTCAATAACATTTAAAATCCATTTTCTCTTCTTTAAAAATATTATTAATACGCATATATTCAAAATCAGAAATAAAATCATTTATCATACGCAATTCCGATAATAAACAACATTATGCCGATAAAATCTATTTTCCACAAAATCATTAAATCAAGCATTTAAAAATTCATTTGCAATCATGCTTTATCATAATAAAAAATCATAATAATCTACAAAGAAAATACATTTTGTATATTCCACTCACAGTGACGACGATCAAATCCGATATCACCGACGTCCGTGGATTGGTTCTCGTTCACGGGTCCCCCTAATCAAATAAATCGCATAATAATTATTAATCACTTAAAGTACATTTAATTGTACTTAATAAAACCCGAATTCTCATAATATAACTCCCGAATATTTAAAATTATTAAATTATCCTTATTTCTAAAATTATCAAATTCTTCTTATCTCTAAAAATTACCAATGATCTCGATATCAAACTTTATTTAATTGTCCTCAATAATATATTTATTAATTTATCCTTAAAATTCTCAATTTCTGAAATATCCTCAAATCCTTTAAAATTATCAAAATATCATTGAATTCAAAATTATCGAAATATCCCAAAAATCATAATTAATCAATTTAACCTCAAGATCATAAATTACCAACCTATCCTCAATTTTTTCAATCACTAAAATATCCACATATTAGAAATTATGGAATTATCCTAGAGGTATAAAATCATCAAATTACTCCCAATTACTTAAATTACCGATTTACCATCAAAATCTCAAATTACCTAACTATCCTTATCCACAATTATCAAATTACCCACAACTTTCAGAAACTATAAAATTAACCCCAAAATTCTCAGTCTTTACCGAATTACCCCTCACCGGTCAACGGTGACCGGACTTCAGTCAACGGTGACGTGAAGTTTAGATCTTGTAGTTCCGGCCTCGGTGAGTCTAACGGTACCGGCGGTGACCTTCCACGCGCAGTGACGGAGTCGGATCGAGCTTCCTAAGGTCGCGGGTTGCAAGTTGCCATTCACCGGCAATCCGGCCGTTTCAGGTGACTAGACCGGTCGGAAATGGAAGCTGGAGGTGAGACCAGTGGAACCCAGCCGGTGGCGTGGCCAAACTCCGGCGGAATCGACGGCAGCAAGAACGGGTCTTTTGGCCGAAACTTTCGAGCTTTACCGGTGGCGTTCTGGTCGTTTTCCGGCAGTTAGAATGGCAAGGATATGACCAGCGTCTTGAGGGCTTCAAATTGATACCAAGATCGTCGGAAACGGTGGCCGAAATTGAGAGTTCCAGCCAGGTCGAGTCGCGGGTCGCGGGTCGGATCCGGTCACTCCTCTCTCTCTCTTTCTTCCTCTCTTTCTTTCTTTCTCTTTCTTCCTCTCTCTCTCCTCTCTCTCGGCTTCTCTCACACAAATAATAAAAATTATATTATTATTTTATTTAATCTAACTATTTAACATAATTATTTTATTATACTGATTAAATGAAAATCGGTTTTATAATAACAATTTTCTAACTAACTGACTCGGAATCAAACTCGATTTTATCCCGATTTTTCACCACGATAAAATATAAAATTTCTACACGCACGGTGTGTTTACTAATATGTCGAATTTCCTCACATTAACATATAACGAGTCCGAACTTATAAAATCGATACCGAATGAAAATTAAACGATCCGCTTTAATAGAAAAAAATAAAAGTGTATATATTACAATAACAATAATGACAAGTATATAAGATTCATAGTAGTATATGTAATTGTTTACGTTTCATTCGGTCTAAGTACAAGCTCATTGTTAGATAGTGGGATAGGTGCACTACAAGTTAGTCGATTATATTCTCGAGAACCACACCTACCACACTTACAGCGCAACTTCTCTTCGCCTTATGATACTATCTTAATTTCTTGTGGCCGACCCTTTTTCTGCTTTTCCATAGAGGGCAAAACCTCATTACTTTGTACTTCTTCTGAAATTTCCCATTCTTCTTCTGTGCCAACATGATATATTGTTTCTGCATATGCTGTAACCCACGCTTCACCAGAATAGTAATAACATTTCTTCTTTAAAAATAATTTTTCTTGCACTAATAAGATGTTGGGATCTCATGATAATTGGAACATTTTTCATATATGCACAATTATAATATGTAAGTTCATACTATATGATAATAGTTGTGTAACTTATTAAAACACACGACTATAGTCCATTAATAAAAAGAATATATCTAGTGAAAAAAATATTTTTTACACTAATGAATCTTTTATATTGTTTCATGACTATAGTCGTGTAAATCTGTACATATACGACTATAGTCGTGTAAATTTGGATTTACACAACTATAGTTGTGTAAATCTATATATACACGACTGCTGTCGTGTATTTCGGGTGCAGAATAAAATTTTCGCAGCAACTTCAGGTTTTAATGAATGTAGTTATAAAATTCATTAAATAACAGTCACATGATGCAAATATAGTAAAAATGTGAGTTGCTTTATTGTTTATTACAAACCAAACAAAATCCTAAAAATAACATAATGTCAACAAAATGAATAAATAACACAAAATAAAAAATAAAGTTTCAAATACCTTATTCATAGAATGAGTGCTTCAGTCCAGCTGGAATTAAAATCTCAGTACATTGCCGTTCATGAGTGCTTTTGAGTGTAGAGTGAGTTTTGGATGTGTGGAGTGAAAAAGAGTAAAGTGTGTTAGAGGTGAGTTGTATGTGTTTTATAATTTTTTGTTGAGATATTTTAGACAATGTACTACATCAAAAAGCATATCTAGATAATTTTCAAATATGAGGTGTATTTAACTAAATATCATACTTTTAAAGTATTTTTAATTAAATTTCCCCTTCATTCCTTCGAAAATACTAACAACATACACTCATTTTACACGAGTATACCTTAACAAGGTCAACAAAAACGACCGCAGTTGAGGATTCTCGACTGTTAGCATAAGGTGGAGCAATAACTTTTTTTTTTAATGGAAAGTAAAAACTTCCATTAATTAAATAATATTGTCAATTACATTTTCACTTGTGCTGGTATTATTCTCAATTAGACAGCAGATGTATTTTCTCCAAGAGCAAATTTTACTGAGGAGTAAGCATTATAGCATCTAAGGACATATTGAACTATAGTTTTCTGAAAATCTCTTCTTTGTTTTAGGATTTGTGAAATTATCCAAATATGTTTAGCTATCCTTTGTGTTGTTAATCAACTCAACTAGTTTTAAACAATTTTTCTTCGTGATTAAGCTTGATAAAGCAGCTTCTTTTGCCATTTTAAACCCCACTCAACAGCTTCAGCTTCTGCAAAACTAACATCCCTTTTAAATTGAGTTTGCTTGACATTTACCCAACAGTTTGTCTTTTTTTACTATTCCCTAGCCCTACAATTCTATCCTCACTGCTAACAATTGCATCAACATTAACTTTAAAAACATTCATGGGTGGAAGAGTCCATTTCTGTTGCTTCTCTTTTCTTGCATTGTCTAGATATGATATTCTTACTTTTCTTACTCTTTGATATGCTTCCACAACTGATTTTGCCTTACCAGCTGAAATTCTTGGATCTGTCTTCTTTGCTTCAAATAAAAGTTTGTTTCTTGCAAACCACATAACCTAGCAGTAAGCTACCATTAGCTCAGCATCAAATTTCCTCTGGTTTTTGCCCATTTCTTAAATGGTAGTGAGAATATCCTGAGCTAGAGGTTAACTACTTTTCCCTATAAAAGGAGTATAATTCCGGATCTTCTTTGATGTTCTACAGTCCAGCAGAGCATGACTTATGGTTTCCATTCCTCTCTTACATATTTGCCAAGTTGGTAGAAGGTTGTGAGCAGCTTTCCACATGAATATCTTAATTTTTCAGGGAGATCAAGAGACTATAGAGCATTTCTTAGAACTACTATTTGAGCTGTTGGCGTTCTCTGGACAATTGATCTTAAGGGCTAATTAGTAGCCACTTTCTGTTGAGTATTCTCCTTTCTTGTTGAAGTGCCACATTGCTCATCCTCTGATTGTTGTGCTGGCAGAGGAATCCTCAGTATTACTCCTATGTCTTGAGGTTTGAAATGTTGCTTCAGTTTGTATGCATCCCACTGATTTTCGTTATTAATCAGATCAACTACCACTGTTTCTATAGGCAAAAATGGTGGTGAAATTAGTTTGACGGTGTCTAGCCTTTATCCTTGTATATAAAAACCTTGTTGCCATTATTCCTTTTTTAATGACTTGCCTTTCCCATAAGATGCTCCTTCATATAAAAGAGGGGTTAGAACCTGTGTTTGCACTCAAGAAATTAGAATTTTTATAATAGAGCCTGTAACACATTAGATGCAAAAGATTTGAGAAATTAAAGCAGTCTTCATCCTTGTTTGGCCTTCAATGCTTGATTAAAACTAGTGAAGTGTCTGAAACCCAATCCTCTTACGTTCTTAGCATGGCTAAGCTTGTTCCATTTTGCCCCATGAATAGCATGCTTGTCTTCCTTTGATCCCTACCAAAAATTTACAATTGCTTTTTTAATATCATCATACAAGCTCTTTGAAAGTTTAAAAATTTGAAAGTACTCATGACATATGCTAGCACTGCTTGAGCTATTACCTTGATGAGAATTTCCTTGCCTCTAGCGGAAAATATTTTGTGTTGCCAACTAGATATCTTGCTTAACACCTTAAGCTTGATTTCCTTGAAGAATTTTTCCTTCTTTCTGCCTATCATGGATGGGAGGCCTAGGTATTTTTTATGTTTATACACACATTCAGTTTGAAAATGTCTTTGATTATCGAAATCTGGCCATTTAGGATCTTGCCATTGAAGAGCATGGAAGATTTCTCGAAGTTGAAGATATGCCCTGAAGCTCCTACATAACTTTTAAAAATCTACTTCAAGTGCTTGCAATCTAGAACTAAAGCTCTTATGAAAACAAGGTTGTCATCTACGAAAAGAAAGTGAGATATTGTAATCTCTTTTGCAAATCTTAGGCCTCAGATCAGCTGCTTTCTTTCTACCTAGATTAAAGAATCTGAAAAAGCTCCTGCACACAAGATAAATAAGTAAGGGAATAAAGGGCATCCGTATCTTAGGCCCTTCTCAGGTTGTATCAGACACTTTGGAACCCTATTGATTAACGTTGAAAAGGTGGACTAATGACTAATAAGCAAGTTCAAGTATGTTAAAAAAGTCAGTTGTGTTAGAACTCATGCTTCACAACTGTGAGAGCATGAATTGGAGTTCTCATATCATAATAGGAGGATTTAATTCCTCCATTAATTGAATGGATTTAGTATTTTTTTCTTATGAAATGTAAGTGAATAGACATATTTCAAATATTAGTAAATGTAAAAATATAAGTAGAGTAGTTATTTGATTTGTAAAAATTTTCGTTACGACCCGCCTTGAATCCCTAGGACGAGTTTCTTTAATCCATGAAATTAAATTAATAATGATTCTATAAAAATAAAATTTCTACTAAAATTTTAGCAGAGTTTTCCTTATAGTTATGAAATTTTAAATCTTACAAATAACAAAATAGTACTTCCAAAATATTTTCAAAATCCAACAAACTCCGCTAGCCAACTCCTCAACAAATATTAAATGTTATCTAAAATATTTTAACACTCAATACAGTAAGTTATTTTTAATTATAAGGAACTCCCTAAGATATAACTCATGTATCTTACGTCAGACACATGAATAGTGTGTGGACCCTATACCACACACTGTTCATGTGTGTAGCATAAGATACATGAGTTGTATCTTAGGATTTGCCTAATTATAAAATTATATAGTCTCAAATATTTCAACTCAAAAATATTTTATGACTTCTAATATCATCACATGGCCTAGATATAAATAATTATCATTGCTGAGTCAATTGTTGTACCTGTAAATCTCTTATGGGGGGAAAAATATAATAAAAATGAGGTGAATAAAAACTGAGTGAAAATCAGAGAGTGGATAATAGTGTTTTTTTAAATAATTTTTTCTTTAAAAGTAATTTGATCATTTTCAAATAAATTCATCAAAATGTCATAATAACTTAAATAAACACTTTTAATTCAAAATCGTGCACTGATAATAATAAAATCACATAATACTACGTAAAATTAAGGAAATTTTACAACATATGATATCAATACTAAATACTAAAAAAATATTACTAAACAAGTATCTAGGAAAAATAATCTCATCATACCCGGACCTTAATGGACGAGTAATCAAGAAATTATTATGCCCTAAAGCTACACGAAAATTTAGATCACAACGGACTAGTAATTAAGAAACTATCATACCCCGAAACTACACGGATAGATGAGAAAATAATATCTCATATCTAATCACATCTCATTATATCTCATCATAACCCATCATCATAGCTATGCATGAATATTAGTCCCCAAAAGACATAAGCATCCAAGTACATGCCCTAAAGTTTTTGTGTGTACTCAGATGGGTCTCAAAAGCCTATATCTCATATCATCAAATATCACTCATCTCATCTCATTATTATCACTACATATAAGGAAGGGTATTATCTAATTATTTCACAAATAACTATATACACACATGTATGTAAATATTTGATAATTTCTGAAATCTCATTCCGCTTTTCATTAAACAAACTTTACATCTATTTTCTTTTCTTTTAAATATCATCATTATGTATATATTCAAAATCGATAGTAAAATCATTAAATCATAAATATCTTTAATAATAAATATTGATTCTGCAGATAAAATTAATTTTTAGAAAATTATTAAATTGGAGTCGTTAAAATTCATTTCACAATATATTTTATCATATTTAAAAATCATAATAATCTACAAAGAAAATAGATTTTGCATATTCCACTCACAGTGACGACAATTAAATTTGGTATTGTCAACGTTCGCGTGTTGATTCTCGTTCGTAGATCCTTCTAATCAAATAAACGGTATAATTATTATAGATAATATAAGGTTCGACTAATTGTACTCAATAAAGCTCAAACTCACATAATATAACTCTTTAATAGTTAAAATTACTAAAATACTCTTATGTCTAAAATTTATCAAAATACCCTTGATATCAAAATTTACTAAATTGCCCTCAGAATAATAATTTATTAAATTATCCTCAAAATCCTAAATTACGAAATATCCTAAATTTAAATTATAGAAATAATTTATGAGCTCTGAATTTATGAAATTACCCCTGAGATATAAAATTATCAAATTACTCCTGATAACATAAATTATTGATTTACTCTCAAAATCTCAAATTACTTAACTGTCCTAGTCCATAATTATCAAATTACCCATAACTTTTAAAAATTGCATAATTAACTCTAAATTTTATAAAATTATAAAATTACCCCTCACTGGTCAATGATGACCAGACTTCAGTCAACAATAACGAAAAGCTTAGGTTTGATAGTTTCAGTCACAGTGAGTCAAACGGTGCCAGCAGTGACTTCCCACGCTTGGTGAAGACGGCCAATCAGGCTTTCAAAACCGCAGGTTTGCAACTTGTCGATCGCCTATAATTCGATCATTTCAGGTGACAGAACTTATCGGAAATGAAAGTTGGAGGTGAGAGGAGTAGAACCCAGCCAGTGGCATAGCCAAACTCTAGTAAAATTGACGGCGGCAAAAATGGATTTTTGGTAGAAATTTTCGAGCTTCATTGGCGGCGTTTTGGTTGTTTTTCGGCAACAGGGACAGCAAAGGTGTGACCAGCATCTCACAAGCTTCAAAATGATACCAAGCTCACCTAGATCGGTGGCCGAAATCACAAGATCCGACTGGGTCACGGCCACGGGTCCGGATCTAGGTTAGGTCAACAGTTGGTCAACTCTCTCTCTCCCCCCCTCTCTCGACTCCTCTCTCTCCATTTAAAGAATTTTTTTAATAGTTTAATACTAATTAAGCTAATGCTGGATTCGTAATAACAAAAAATCTAACTAACCGGCTTTGAAATCGCGATCAAATTGTCTCGGTTTTACATTGAGATAAATTTAAAATTATTCATACATGATAAACATGTAATGAGTTTGTAATTTATAAAATCACCACCAAAAAGAAAAATAAATAATTCATTCCATAAGAAAAATAAAAGTGCATATATTACAATTTTAGGCAATGCTTCATAAGATTTAATATATATAAATTAGTTATAGCAGTAGTTTGATTTGTATAAACCTAAATAGTGCTTTATAATAGTTAATGTAAACTAGTCCTGCTAGTTTGATTTGTAAAAATCTAGGTAATGTTTAATAAAATTTAATATAATCTATTCCTTGTAGTTTAAAGTAAATTAGTCTCAATATTAGTTTTATTTATAGAAAAATAGACAATGTTTCATAAGATTTATCAGTAACTAGCCTTAGTAGTACTTTGATTTATCAATATCAATAATAGTTTGACATACATAAACTAGTTTTCATTAGCAGTTTGATTGTAATATTAGTATTAAAAAATTATATGTGAAAAAAAATTAAATCAAGTAATAAATTGGGTAATAATTTGAATGGATTTTTTAAATAAAAAATAAGTGTATTTTTTAATGTAATTTTTCACATAACTTTTGAGTAGGCATGTGCAAGAAAGACAAAGTCAAATGAGTAAAAGTCTATATTTGGTGTTTCGAGATTATTTCTAATACAATTACCTCAAAATGTTAGTGGTATTGTATAAATAATAATCTATTTAAGTATTTAGTAAATTTTGTTTTGAAAAATATTATGAACTTTAAAAATTATTAAATATCTTTACTAAATTTTATTGTTAACTAGTGTAAGAATGCAAATGGTTAAAGCAAGAACACACACACACATTTATACTATAAAATATTTTCTTATTGTGTTTATATAATAGTTGTAACTATAAAAATATTTGTATTTATTAATTTTATTCTTATAGTTTGTTATCTCGAAATAATCAATAATAAAACAATTAACTACAATTTTCATGGACAACGCCAACATTATCTAATCAAAGTATAATGAGTTACTATCTCTTATAAAAAAGTCTAAAGTGCTACAAAATTCTAAAAACAAAAAATCATTATAGTAATGATTTTTTTTATATTTTTATTTTCTAATCGAATAAGAATAAATTTTTGTGTAGGTAATATATGTGGGAGAATAGAATTGCATGATACAACTGAATTTACAAAACACTAAAATCAACTCTTTAAGTTCTGAAAAATCATTTTTAAACCTGAGAAACAACCTCAAAATGGACGCTAAGAAGTTAATCACACGTTAACATCGTGACAATGTCAGTTAACAAAATTAGTAAATTACAAAAACGATCGATACTAGTCTAGTTTAATAATTTACCTTTCTAACCGAAGGGTACATATGCTTCCAGCAATAAATTCTTCACAAAATCATTTCCGAGCAACAAAATTGACAGCCGCTGTCACTACATTAACACCCTCGCTTAAGTTTTTCCAGAGAAGGTATTTTCCGATACTGACTCTATGTTCCTATTAACTGCGATATTGAATGACTTTTCACGAGGTTTGTTAATTCTTAATTTAATTTTCCATCCGTCGGATTCGAATATTAATTTATCAATGATGATCTTGTCCTTTGGCAACTTCCAGACGGAATTCTTGTTGAACTTATGTGTCGGTCAAGTCTGACGGAAGCTGCAAGCCCTTGGTGAAGGTTTACGGATTCATCGTTATCTTGACCTAGTACTTCTGTAAAGTTTATGTAATTAATTTCAAACCTTTTTCTAGTAGCTAGCCGCATATTAAAAGCTGCAGTTTATATCCCAGAATCAGATAGCCAACAACAACAAGAGACAACTTCTACCAGACTACCACGACGCTTTCATTAAAAAGAAAAAAAAAAAGTCCGAACTGCGTCTACAATTTATTATTATTATTATTTTTGTCGCCACTTCAAATTAAAGGCAGCTTAATTCTTTATTAACCCAAGGAATTTACAAAGTCAAGGAAGCCGTCTAATGATCTGGTCCTACAATATGCTATTATTTTACTAAACTCAAAATAATGTTAATCACGCTTTCAGACTCCACGAGTAGTATAAATAGATCTATCATCTTCCTTTCAATCCACCAACACAAAAGGACCTACAGCTATTAATTGACAGCTAGCCATGTATTCTTCATCAGTGTCAATCTTTGGGCTACTCTGCGGCCTGATAGTGATATTGATTCTCCCTTTCCCTTCCCATGCAAGTGACCCTGATCCTTTACAAGACATCTGTATTGCGGATTTGAATGCCCCCATCTCTATCAATGGTTTCCCCTGCAAACCTGCTTCGAACGTAACTTCTGATGATTTCTTCACGGATTTTTCCAAGAATCCGACCACATTTGATGTGTTTAGGCGTGCAGTTACATTTGGTGATGTTTTTGGCTTCCCAGCGGTCAACACTCAAGGAGTTGCACTCTTCCGAATTGACCTGGATGTCGGTGGAATAAACCCGCCTCACACGCATCCTCGTGGAACTGAGGCTGGTATTGTCACCAGAGGAAAGGTGCTTGTTGGGTTAGTAACAACTAATAATACATTTTTCTCAAAGGTTTTGACTCCCGGGATGGTGTTCTTAATTCCTAGAGCATTGATTCACTTCCAGCTAAATGTTGGAAAAGGGCCGGCCACCTTTATACCTATTTTCAATACTCAAAATCCTGGCGTTTCGGATTCAGTCGGCACTCTTTTTGACACAACGCCTCCCCTTCCCGATGAAGTGTTAACCAAATCTTTCCGAGTAAGTGACGAAGTGATTAATGTCATCAGAGCAGCCCGGTCATCAAACTAGTAACTAGGTTAACATCCTCGATGCTTGATCAATACGCTTTAATTAGCGTGCCAACACATGCTACTAAATACGATTTATTTCATGTTACAATTGTTGAATAAAGAATAAAGTCGAGACGACCAATAATTATTGAATAAGGAAAGTGTGATTTTTTTAAATCCTTATTTCTTCTTCTTTTACTTTTGCTTTTTCCATCGCATTATCTATGGAATTTGTCGCTTCCATCGGTCTCGTTCATTGGTATTTCCTCGTAGGCTTCAAATAATCTTTTATAATCCGAAATTTCATTTCTGTAATTTCAGCCTCTCAAGATCCATTAATGGTACCTGTGCAATAATTATTGAATAGAAAATGTGTAATACTTACTAATTTTTTTATCTTATTATTTGTTTCATGGGTTATTCTATTTGATACCTGGATAAAATAATTCGATAAATACGTCAAATAATAAAATTACCGGTTAAATAGAAAATATACTGAAATCAAACTCGTTCATTGCTTTATTATTTTCATTTTTCTCCCTATTCAACCGAAACAATTGAAATTGATAGTGAGATTATGTGGAATATTTGGGGGGCCACGAAATAAGCTATTATTCAGAAGGCAATTTAGTTCACCACAAGTCATCTATGCACTGGCTGAAAGAATTTTTGGATCTCTTTGGAGTTGTGGTGTGGATTTTGTTGATTCTAATTTGAGTAGTGTCATGTTGGGGATGATAGTATTGTGCGGGAGCTGCCACTAGTAGGTTCGCTGAAATTAAGTGTAGACGCAGCAGTTGATCTATACCAGGGTGTAGTGGGTTACGGTGCCATTGTGCGAAATCATGAAGGTTTGGGTAATGGTCGCGGGAATTTTTCATGTGGTTTTTTCTGGTGAGGTTGATGTCACTGAGGCAGAATCCTTACGCTTTTGGTTTACTGTTTGCTAGTGTAGTTGGTTTATTTTGTTAATAGTTAGAATCTAATTTGCTTCAAGTTGTAGAGTTGATTTTGGTTCAGCTTAGTCCTAGTACTGAACTATTCTAGATCACTTTTCAGGTGCTCTGAATTATTTCTGAGATGACGCAACTGCAGTCACTAAAGCATCCTTTTTCGGTATTCCATATCTCAAGGGTTTGCTGATGCATTACCTAAATATTCTATCCATTTTTGGGTTCTTATAGTTGATCTAATGAAGTTTAATGTTCCCAAAAAAAAAAAATAATAATAAAGAATAATGAACAACTTATGTAGTACTTGTATATTATTGATTGTAACTAAAAAAGAAAGAAATTTTATTTTCCAAAATCAGATTTGAGTTATTATATTCTATTTTTGCATTATAACGTGTGTGTGTGTGTGTTTGTATGCTTTTTTTTTTTTTTTTTTGTGCAGGGGATAAAAATACTCTAAAGTTATTACGATACATTCCTCATTCTTAAAAAAGTACTAGTACCCTAGAGCTTACAAAGGAAAGAAATTGGTATCAACCTCTTTAGGAACCTTCAAATTTTTATAAACTGATTACCCTGTACCTCTAATTTGAGTTGAAAAACAAATTAAATCGTTTTTCTATATTGATTTTGGTTTGGCATTGCATTTCATTTTATCCGCAGAACATGGATGAAGGAATCATATCACGAACTTCAAATTTACACAACAATTGATGCTCTTGTACCCATTCCCATTTGCCCAGCTGCTTGGGCATTGTTTGTTACTATTTTTCGGAGCCATCGGTTTTAGCGTTTGGATAACAGTACAGTTGTGGTTTGAAATTTAAAGTAATTTTAACTCAATTTTGTTTGATAAAAAAATTTATTGTTTTTATCAAAATTATTTTTCGAAAGTTAAGTTTATTAACCATTACTGACTTTTATATTATAGCTAGATGTCTTCCACAGGCCTACATTATAGTTGAAACCTCGCAAAGTGGATTTTATTCCTTTTTTCTTTATAAAAAAGTGTTTGATAATTTTTTTAAAAATATTTACTTAATAATTTTCTATATTTCGACAACAACATAGTAGAAATTTTAAAAATAGCTTATAAAATAATTTCCTATATAAATTAAGAATTAATTTTTAAAATTTATGTAATAACCTTATTGCTTCAATAAAAAAGTAATTGTATCCTATTTTTTCGTTTATTTTTTCCATTTTATGTAAATTTGAGTGTTCAAATAATGAAACAAAAATGTGTTCAGACAACTTAAGCTTATGTATATATTTTGGTGGCTACAGAATGAAACTCACGATACTCTAGTAAGAAAGTTCACTAACGCCTAATTATTATTTTTGATTATTTTAGTGTCTCTCCTAGATAGTTGCGTATATGAGTTTTCATGACTACATTTTGTTCTTCTACTTTGATTAAAAGGGTTCCATCCTCTTCTCATCTAAATTAATTTAACAAATTACTCCACAGGATGCAACTTTGATAATGAATTTCAACACCAAACATATGTTCTCTCTTCAAGAGAATCATGAAGACATTTTCAAACGCTTGGCAAGCAAGGCTAGCTTGTTGATGTTGATGATCGAGAATAAGAGGAACTCGTGCCAATTTGTAATGTGTTAACGAAATGTTGCTTTGCACGTCTCTATAAAACAATTTTTTTCAAAAATTGCTAATTGACTAATAGTGGTGCAACAGGTTATGCCGTCAATGAATATATATGTTATTCACGTACGCAAGCATTAAATTAACTTTGTTAATGACTTTGGATGTATTAAGAAACTTAAAATTGTTTGATGATATACTTGTAACTAAAAGGAGGTAAGGAAAGGGTCAAGTTTGTCTGTTGAATAGCTCCACATTAACTCCCAGAAATTAATTAAACAAGAAGAAACGGTTCATTATCTTGACCTAGTGCTGCTGTAGAGTGTTTTCAATAAAATTCAACCTTTTCTAGTAGCGATATATCAAAGCTACAGTTTATATCCCAGAAAGAAATAACTTCATATATTGACCAAGTACATACATCTACCATGTCTACAATTTAAGTCTTTTTTTTTTTTTAAATCACCATATCAAATTAAAAGCAGCTTAGATCTTTGTTAGGACACGCTTTACAAAGCAAAAAAAGCCAACAAACAATCTCATACTGATTCTTGTCCTATAATTTACTTCAATTTTTTTTCTTTTTTGGTAGAAAATATATGTTCAATGTAAGTTCGTATTATGAACAATTTGATTGAAAAATCCAGCACACTCATTCAATATCTTAATTATTACATCTTAATCTCTAATACATTATTTTGATTAGAAAAAATAAATAACCATACAAGTTTTAATAGAAATAAGAAGATTATCTGGGAAACACTAATAAAACGTAGAAAGTATATGTAACCACCAATGATTGTTGACCGTAGCTCTCAACAACCTCTAGTTTGCAACTGGCATGAGCCCACTACTTTCCAGAAAGTTCGGTTAAAATCTGTTAACAAATCAATTTGCCCTTGATATTTTTTAAATATCTGGAAAAGCATTTACCCAATGAAGCAAGCTTCCAAATTCGAAAATTGAAAACAGCAGTTGTTTTTGCAGGGGAGAAAAAAAAATACCGAAAAAAGAAAAGAAAAGAAATGAAAAGAAAAGAAAACTAGTTACGTACATTGGAGAAAAGAAAAACGAAAAGGCATGCACTCGATTAGCTAGAGATTCTGTCAAGACGACAATTCCATATTAAATGGGAAACTCAAATTTACTGGCTGTCATAACTAAACTACTCTACCAGTTTCAGAATAGACGTGACGGCATCAGGTCTTACTGTTCCCTGTTAATGAATACTCGGTGCGTCAGCGCATGGAATCAATGATTTCGGTTAATTTTAACATTTCCAATGGTAAGATCTAAACAAGCTGCTAGCTGTATAAAGATTCAAATTTCCACGACCTTAAAATTTTCAGATACAGAAACCACAATGAAGATTCGAGACCTGGTTGCAAATCGGTCCCTTCAATACAAAGATTCGGTTGGAGCTCAAGTATGTTTAATCTATCGTATTAGTTTTAATAGACTGATCGATGCATAAAATCACCGTGGCCTTTGTTTACCTCTAACCTTTATTTCGATGCTCGGAGGAAACACTACTTTGGAAGCATTGTACAAATTGTTAACGACTAAGCATGATTTCAAATTTACTTGGAATTTTGCGGCTGCTATCCCACAAAAGAAGTTAAAATATCTTTTCCAAATCTTTTGTCGCTTAAACTTCAAGGACCAAAAACATCAAATTAAAAGTTTGATCACATTCCCCAGCTTGTTAATATGCATCAATTTGGAATTATAAGTGTTCCCTGATAATTGATGGATTAATTAATTGAATTAATTGGTTAATTTATTCTCTCTCTCCCTCTCTCCCCCTCTATATATATATTGGACTGTTTCAACTCTCAATCTATTATTCAATTGTTGTTTTAAATGTCAACTCCATGAAAACGAGGACAAACTCTCGAGCTGCTCCATTATCTTGACCGGGTAAGGATGAATAGTGTGCTGCGGCTAATTAATTCAATGGAACTGACCATCAAAGTACTCTGCTGCCCCTGACAAATACTGGACTTGGTCAAAGGTTTTGACTTTTGGGATGATGTTCTTAATTCGTAGAGCAAAAGTTCACTTCTAAGAAAATGTTGAAAAAAGAAATGCTCCTTTCGTGCCTATTCTCATTATCCTAATTCAAATTCTAAAAATATAGAGACTATAAAATTAATTTAAATTTTGCTCATCCTCTACTTCTTATACAAATAAAATACAAAAACTACGAAAATTAATTGATTAAAAATAAATTTTCTTTTCTTTTGGCATAAAAAGGTTGCATATTACTCAAATAACTAAGTTTTAACGCATCAAGATTCAAGGATGGAGAATTTTTTTACTTTCCAATCCAATGAACAGAATCCTATACTGTATAAATTTCCATTTTCTCATGGCATACAGATAAACTAAGAGTAGAGATCCCAGAACCAATAAGCAAGCGATAGAACACAAACAGAAAAGTAAAATAATAATAATAATAATAATATCCTTCGATAATGCGCCTTAAAAATCATGGTCATCATTATAGTATAATTACAAAAAAATAATTATAATATGAATACGAGTAGAAAGCTTTACGAGCTTGATCCCTATGTCGAGAATAAGAATATTGACATCTCAAGTGTAAGCTGCACACCATCTAGGTCCTCTTAGCATTGTAGTTGGGCGGTTGTAACAAAGTTATAGGACTCTTTCCATTTTTGGTTCAAACAAATAAAAGAAAATGAGATGAGAAGAAAGGAGAGAGGAAAGAAATAAGGAGAGAAAAAGAAGAATTTTATGACAAAGTTATCAATGAAATTGAGATTAACCTCTTTTTTATTCGAATTTTCTCTTAAGCATATATGTTATCTTATAAATTTATGTTTGAATATAAATAGCTTGGTGAATTCCTACTATTGTGCTTTCGAAATTAAATTGATTTGATCTAACATTTGTATGATAAACCACCTACAATACCTTTATTATATTTTTGTCAAAATTTTTATTTAAAAGTTATATTTACTATACACTAATAACTTTTATTAAATAAATTGTTGCGTTTATCATTTTAACTCTTAGACAATAGGGAACAATTCCGGTTCATAGTTATCTCCACAAAGTACATTATTCTATAATTAAATTTCAAATATCTTTTAGCGCCTTGAAAACTAGACATTCAAATTGCTTAGTTATATTGTCAGATAGCCATAACAATGAGACATTCTTTTTGGTTCCTTATCTTTCCCGGTTGCAAAGGCCAGGTTATGCAACAAATTAAATATTCAGTACACGCTATCCGAATTCACGAAGTCAACAAACATCATCGATTTGCCAATTCTTTGGCATTAATATTTTACTAAATTCAAAGTAATGTTAATCAAGCTATCCGACTCCGAGGAGTAGTATAAATAGATCCATCCTCTTCCCTTAAATCCAACAACTAAAGACTACCTGCAGACATTAATCGTGTAAATTTAGCTTTCAATCACAGCCATGATTTCTTCCTCATCAAGGTCACTCATTGGGCTGCTGTGCTGCCTGATAGTGTTACTGATTCTGCCTTTCCCATCCCACGCAAGTGACCCTGATCCTTTACAAGACATCTGTGTTGCGGATTTGAATGCCTCCATCTCAATCAATGGCTTTCCATGCAAACCTGAGTCAGAAGTAACTTCTGATGATTTCTTCACTGATTTTTCCAAAGAAGCAGAAACTTTTGATGTCTTTAAACGTGGAGTTACGCTCGGTAATGTTTTTGGCTTTCCAGTGGTCAATACTCAAGGAGTTTCACTCTTCCGAATTGACTTGGGTGTCGGTGGAATAAACCCGCCTCATACACATCCTCGCGGAACCGAGGCTGGTATCGTTACTAGAGGAAAGGTGCTCGTAGGTTTAGTAACGACTAATAATACCTTTTTCTCAAAGGTTTTGACTCCCGGGAAGGTGTTCTTAATTCCTAGAGGACTTATTCACTTCCAACTAAATGTTGGAAAAGGGCCGGCCACCTTTATACCTATTTTCAATACTCAAGATCCTGGCGTTTCGGATTCAGTCGGTACTCTTTTTGACACAGCGCCCCCCCTTCCCGATGAAGTATTAACCAAATCTTTCCGAGTAAGTGACGATGTGATTAATGTCATCAGAGCAGCCCGGGCATCAAATTGATTAGTAATCGGTCTATCGAGGTAGCATCCTCGATGCTTAATCGATACCCTTTATAATGTCTCAAACTAATGAATTAAGATTTATTTTATGCAATTTTTGTTAAATAAAAGGTGTGACAAACAAATAAGTAATTAATAAAGTCTTCAAATTCTTAAATTTCTTTATTTTTTCATCTATTGTGCGAATAAAGTTTGAAAATTGCATATACATTCAAATATAAATGAGATCAAAATACAATTTGAATTGTTTGATACTCCTGAAGTGCGGATGATGAGGAAACATAAAAGATTGATAGTTAAGAGGAACTAAGTTTATGAATAATGAAAATTTTATTAAAAACATATAAATAAATAAAACAAGGGTTTTGGGAGATTCTTATATTAACTCTTAATATCAAAGTAGATAAATTCAAATTATTATTCTGTAATAAAATTTTTCTAATCAAATTAAAAAAGAAAACAACTTCCAAATTCGATATTTGGAAAAAATAAAAAATAAAAATCCTAAATGTAATAGGAAAAATAAAAAAATAATTAAAAACTACAAAATGACCAAGAAATGAACATAATTTATGGCTTGACCATGGGTCATACGAGTGTAAGTGTTCTGGGTTTGGTTTGTTTTGTTGCTAGTTTCAAAATAATTATAATATGCCCAAATCAAATACATGTAACCAAGTTATGACTATTGGAAGATACCATACTCATTCTAGGCAACTATCCTACATCAAGTACCATTTCTAGTGGGAACAATATGCATTCAAATTTTGAGTTTTGCATGGTAGAACATTATTAAACTTTTGGTGAAACCATCATCTATGATATGAGAATATTTATGTTGTATCACCAAAAATTAATAATAAAATATACGGAAGCATACCTAAATCCATAATACTAAATTACTCTCTAAATTCCTATAGTTAAGCTTCTAGATTAACACATCCTCTTAGAAAACTATTTAAGTTTCTTTGTGCTCTCTTTTTAATGATAGGATATTAAAAAAAAATAGAAAAGTGCATATGACTTGAGGATCATAACCACTTATATAAATAACTTTTCTATTATCTTTAAGTATCGTATTTCAATGCATCATTAAAATATAAATTATCTAAGAATCTATGTTTTCAAAATGCACCCTATCACATACATCGAAACCCATCTTAATGTTAATTAAACTTAATTTTTTACAATAATTTACAATACATAATTATTCACATATAAGCACATTGTTGAATTAATAGTCCAACAGTATTGGATTAAAGATCCAACATTGCAACAATAAGGGAAGCATTATAAATACACTCAAGAATGTTCTTACGATCTCAAAAGTTCCCCTTGTTGATATAATATCTATTTCTTTTGTTGATGCGGATGCTAACCGAGAGACTCTCGGGGTGTTTTCAAATACAATTGTCAATTCTTAAAAGATTCAAAGTGTAAAGAATTCCCTATATTTATCTGGCTTAAACATCAATCTGGTTGACGCACCTAGAGATTGATTGTTGCAATTCAATTGAAGATATTTAAATTTCTGCCCAAAAATCTTTTGTTACATAACTATCACGATTGGAATTTAAGTTTCAGAGTTGACAATGCTTCTTTGCCATTTGATGTATCCTCTGGTGGGACAGTTGATAATCAGTTGAGAAATCTTATTAATTCTTTCAAAAACTATCTCTCACAGTTCGAGACTTTGATGTTCAACTTAACAGAACTGGTAAGTGATTTAATATTTTAAGTCAATTCTCTTATGTTTTTAAGTACCAAATGAATTGCAACAATTTATGAAAATGGGTGAGAAGTGTCATAGACTTCCTTAAGAATGTTTAATAATCTTAAAAGTCCCCTGGTTTATCTAACAATATTAGGTCTTTGAAGTCCATTTCTTTTGTTGATGTGGATGATAACAAATAAACTCTCGAGTTTTTTTATATACAGTTGCCCACTTCTTGAGAGATTAAGTGTGATGTATTCTCCATATTTATCTAGCTTAAAAGTTGTGGGTTCATCAATCCAATTGACAAACTTAAAGCTTTTCCATTCAAGAAGTTGGAACTTCTGGTCCAAGTATTTTGTCATTAAAATTCTACGGAAAAGAAATTGATGATTGATAATTCTCTCTAGCATCTTAATTTTTCCATTGACGGCCTACCACTTCTCATTTGAGGAAGGTTATTGAATCAATTTAGAGCCATCTTCCTCAGTCAGAGACTCTTGATTTGCTATTTTACATTACTGTGGTCAGTACTTTAAATTTTAGAAGGTGTATGCACTTGTGTAACTTTGCATCCTATATCGATTATCTATAAATGAAGGAACTTGACCTTATGCCTCTTTGACTGACTTATTAGGGAAAACCTTGCTACATCGACTTGCTTGATAAAGGCATGTCCTGTTTTGTAGAAGCTTGGATTGAAGGTAAACCGTTTATTTTATCACTGATGAATTTAGATTACATAGTCCTATCTCAAATATGGATACACTGATGGTCATGATAATGTATGTAAAGTTATACACTGTTTATGTTACAATGATAATGTATGTAAAAGTCTAATAGTTTTCTTTTCTCTTCTCTGGTGATTAGTAAGGTCTTGCTTGTAGTTTGTTGTAGTACTTATTAAAATAGAAGAGATCCATAAGAGAGTGTTAGCATAGATAATTCTAAGATTTAGTCTGATTATTCCATGCGAAGCCTCTGCGATAATGCATTGGAAAAGGCAACTCAAGGGGTTAAGCAATTGGTTAATTTTCTTAAGAACTTTTCATTTCGCTAGAAGGACTTTATCTTTCAAATTTTCGATTTAAGAGTATTATGATGTAAATGATAATAGAAAATTCAGTTCCCTTTCTCGAGGTCTAAACCCGACATACGTTCGTACTGGGTGAATAGGGTCTTAAAATATAGTTCATTCTTAACTAATAGATGTTGAAAAAGAAAAAAACGAGCTTGATTAATCACTTTTCTTATCTTCTTTCCATCTTTATGGACTTGATGAATTACTATTGATTACTTCGTGAGGTGCCTTAAGGATCATTGATCAAGAGGGATAACAATTATTAAAGAGCAGTAAATTTAGTCTAAGGTTGAGTAAGCTAGATGGTGAGAAACTGTAAGTGATAGTTTTGAGTTTGATAAATCTACAACTTGTAACATCTCAAATTAGTGAATTACTTTTCTTCTGGATGTATTCTTGTAGATGTAGGATTGATTAATGAAAATCACGTAAAAATCTATGTGTCATTTATTTTTTGTAATTTATTATATTTTTAGAAAATTAATAATTTTTTATACAAATGAACAGTAACCATGAAAAGTAATAGTTAATACTAATGATGAACAGTATTTCTAAAAATTAATTAAGTTGTTAATTGTAAGTTTTTAACTGCCTACATCTATCTGCAATAAATCTAAATTCCTTTCACCTCGAATCCCATATTATGATAGAGGTTTTTTTTCCCTCCCTAAATTTCTCTTTGTACAAAATATATATTGAATCATGAATGTGTGGGTTAGCATTAGAACAATTTAATTGAATAAAAATAAAATACAACATATTATTCTTGACACCATCTAGCAAACCTATTCAACATCTGATTATATTTTAACAAAGATACTTTGCTCCTCCCCATGACACAGCTAGTACATAATTTTCTTAAGAAAATAATGTTGAAGCCAATAATAAGACGTAGAAAGACATACAACCACAAATGATTAATGTTGGGATAAAACCTTTAGTGAAATACTATCACCTATAATCTAAGAATATCATATTATATTACTAAGAATTAATAATAAATTATGCGAAAGCGTACCTGAATCAATAATACTAAATTAATCTCTAGGATTATGTGGTTGGCCTTCCAAATATACACGTTCTTTTAGAAAATCCTTTAATTCTCTTTATACTCTTTCTCTGATGATGAGATAAAAAAAAATTAAAGGAATAATCCTTACGTGTGACTTGGAGACCATAACCACTTATATAGACAATCTTTTTCCTATGGTCACTAAATATTCCTAATTTTGTCTATCATAGAATTAGAATACTATTAGGTTTCTATACATTAAAAGCACACACCTTATTAAAAACATTAAAACGCATAATACTAAAAACCTTAATTGATGACTTTAATTAGGCTTAACCTTATATGACAGTTTGCAACACATAATTATTCACACTTAAGCCTAACGTTAGATTAAGGATCCAACATTATTATATTAAGAAAATTTCAATAATCTCTCAATTGGGCTATATGTGTAAACTTATAATTGTGTTTCACAAAAAATAACCGTATAAACTCAATCTTTACTGTCATTACCAAAATGTATTCATAATCAATCGAGTTCATCAATCATATTAACATAGGATCAAAGTAGTCTTCTTTACATATATCGTAACTCGACCAATCAATGGTTATTATGTCAATACAAATGAATAACATGGATCATGATGTAGATGTGTAGTATATAAATTTTATGCAATGTGATCTTAACATATCTATTCTCGATTGGTCTACCTTAAACCTTAGCGAGATCAAACCATACCAAAATATCAAAGTGTGAATAAACCAAAACTTTATTTCTGCAGAAATAATTCAAAATATCTAGAAACTAAAATAACTGAAAATGTCTATATTATAAAAGCATTTAAGAAATCACAAACTCCCACTAAAATTGAATATTGTTAAATAACATGATACCCATACGAGCAGTGTGCTCATGAAACATCTTAGGTAGTAATCCCTTAGTAAGCGGATCCGTAATCATAGAGTTTGTGCCAACATGTTCAATAGACAATTGTCCACATTGAGCTTTTTTTTTAACAGCTAAGAACTTGATGTCTAGATACTTCATCTTCGTTGAGCTCCTGTTGTTATTGGAATATAGCACTGTTGACTTATTTTACAAAATAACTTTAATGATTTGTCAACACCATCTATTATGTGCAATCTCATAATAAAATTTTGTAGCCATATTCCATAATTGGATGCCTTATAACATGCTATAAATTCTTCTGCCATCATAAAAGAGGCTATAAGAGACTTTTTAGCACTCTTCCAAGAGACAGCACCCCTAGTTAGTAAATAGATGTAACCCCAAGTAGATTTCATACTATCTTGGTATCAAGCAAAATCAGAGTCAGTATATCCAATGATTTCAAGCTTATCTGACTTTCGAAATGTGAGCATATAGTCTTTTGTTCTCTGTAAGTATCGTAAAACTCATTTGACTACTTTTTAATGGTCTAATCTTGGATTGCTTAAGTATCTACCTAACATCCCAGTAACGTACGTAATTTCTAATCGCATATAAACTTGAGCATACATCAGACCTCATATTGCTGACGCATAAGGAATATTCTGTATTTTTTTCAAAATTATTTTTGGGGCATTGATTAAGATTAAACTTGTCTCTTTTAACTACAGGGGTATTATTTGGTTTGTAATCTTGCATGCCATATCTCTTGAGAATTGTTTCGATATAACTCTTTTGTGATAATTTCATAATACCTTAGAAGCAATCCTAGTATATCTGTCTGCCTAATACAAAAGAGGTGTTACCAAGATCTTTTATCTCAAAATTCTTAAGTAGAAATCTCCTAGTTTTGTGCCTATATCGCTACTGGCAAGCAAAATGTCATCGACATAAAAATCAAAAAAATATACTTACTCCTACAGAACTTATGGTATATACAATCATCAACCAAATTCATCTCGAACCGAATGAGACGATCACTTGATGAAACTTGAAATACCATTGTTAAGATGTTTGCTTGAGCCTACAGATGGATTTTCTAAGTTTACAAATCATATTCTTTGGGTCTCTAGACACAAAGTTTTCTAGTTCCACCATATAAATTATCTCATCAATACAGCCATTGAGAAATGTTGTCTTCACATCTATCTGATGTAACTCAAGATCAAAATGCCTACTAATGTCTTATAATCCTAAAAGAGTCTTTCGAAGAAACTGAAGAGAAAGTCTCTTTATAGTCAATGCCTTCTTTTTGTGTAAAGGCTTTTTACAATAAGACATGCCTTGTACCTTTCCACATTGCCTTTTAAATTTCTTTTGATCTTAAATATCCATTTACAACCAATAGGTTTCGCAGCGTTTGGTAACGGAACAAGATCCCATGCATCATTGTTTTTTATGAACTTCATCTCTATATTTATGGCATTAATTCACTTTTGAGAATTGAAACTTTTCATGGATTGATGGAAATTGATTGGATCATTTTTCATTATTCCAATGTCTATCTCATATTCTTAGAGAAATGCAATGTAATCATCTGATAATGCATTCCTCTTTTCTCTAGTGGATCTCTTTAATGACATAGGTTATTGAGGTAGTAGAGTTTATTCTTCTAGAACAACTTTTTATATGAGGGATTCTTCAACATTGACTTGATTTATTGTGTTTTGTACAAAGTCAGAAATGAGATCCTGATCAATGCTAATAACACCTATGGAAATATTAACATATTCCTATTTAAGGACAAAGTCTCTAATCATATCTTCCCTCACAAACTCGACATCCTCAAATAACCGAGCATTTCCTGATTCAAAAGTTAACTTAATCATGGGATCATAAAACTTATACCCCTTTGATCGTTCTGAATGTCTAACAACATAGCAATTTACCGTCTTTGAGTTTAGTTTTTTCTCATTAGACTTATATGGCCTTACCTTAGCTGGACATCCCTAAACATGTAAGTGTTTTAAATTAGATTTTTTTCCTGTCTAAAGCTTATAAGAGATTTTGATAGTTACTTTAATTAGAACCCTATTAAGGATGTACGCTGCAGTCTTTAGTGCTTCTTCTCAAAGTAATTCTACTAAGGTAAAATGATAAATCATACTCCTCACTTTGTCCTTAGGAGTCATGTTTCGTCTTTTAGCAACACCATTTATAGTGGGTGAACCCAGCATAGTGTACTATAGGACGATACCATATTTCTCTAGGAATTTAGCAAATGGCTCTTAACATTGTTCACCTAAACCATCATATCTACTATAATATTCACCACCATGGTTAGATTTGATGCTTTTAATTCTTTTGCCAAGTTGATTCTCAATTTCAGCCTTAAAATTTTTAAACATATCAAGAGATTATACCTTTTGATGGAAAAGATATATGTAGTCATATCTAGAAAAATCGTCTATGAATGTCATAAAATATCGTTGACCATTCTAAGTAGATTTAGTAAATGACCCACAAATATTTGTATGTATGAGTTCTATAATATCTGAAGTTCTGTTGTCTTGAAATCTCCTTTTATTGGTTTGTCTTTCCTTGATATAGTTAATACAGATATAAAAATCTGTAAAATCTAAAAGGTTAAGTATTTCGTCTGACACAAGTCTCTCTATTTTTTGTTTAGAGATATAACATAATCTCTTGTGCCATAACATAGCTGAATTCTCATTGGTTAATTTTCTCTTTAAATATCTTGTACTTAATTGCATGGATTCATTAAATGAAGTAATTGAATCCATCAAATAAAGATTATCATTGCCTGATAAAGATTTGGAGCCTACCAATTTTGAATCATGAAACAACCTAAATTTTATGTTTTCAAATGAACAAGAATAATCATATTTGTCCAAAGCAGAAACAAAAATCAAGTTTGGTCTAAAAGATGGAACAACAAAGTTTTATTGAGATCCAAATAAAAATCAATCTTTAATAATAATCTATATTTTCTAATTACTTCAACTTCAACCCTTTTGCTATCACCTACATAGATGTATCTTTCATCATCATTGGGATTTCGACAATCTAAATAACCCTATATAGACATATTGATGTGAACTGTTGCACCAAAATCTATCTACCTTTAACCTCAGAACAAACCAAGTCATGCCCATTTAGCTCTTCTAAAGAAACAACACTAACTTTTAGATCATTCAATTTCTTTTGTTGTTTCTTTTGAGGTATTGTATTTACAATTTCTTTATCTTTATTCATTTTTTTGCCTTTATGCCTTATTGAAATTAGGCTTGTCAAGAGCGTACCAATTTCAGTCTTTTTATTTTTGACAAATGTTTGTTCAATTTGTGCAAGAAACTCCTTAACCGTAGTTGTTTTTTTAGTTATTGAGCCCCTAAATACTTTTGGAATGGTCTTTTTCGTGATCATGATACTCATGCTATTTGATCTCTTCCATTTTTTTATTTCTCTCTTATAATCAGGGATACTTTCATCTATAAGAGGTAAGAGAGAATCAACACTTAACGCAAGATTAAGATCCATGACTATAAAAACTATTGAAAGATTCTCATACCATGTTTTGAAGTTAAAGCCATTTAGCATAGGAATTGAATTAATGTCGGCAGTAATATTAGCAGCAAATATAACTAAATAGAGAACAACAAACAAACAAAATAAGTTCATATTAGTCTCAAAACAAAAATAAATTCAAATAAAGGTAAATCCTATCTCAAGATACAAGACACTCCGTTAATATTTCATCTTTGGACAAAACATTAACTTATAAATGATATCTTGATGTAGTAATCAAACACTGATAATAAGGACATGTCAAATAATTAATTTTCCTTTGGGCTGATTTATTGCTTACATGTAAAACTAAATAATCATCACGTGTTTATTATCACAGGTGTACATGTAATTCTAGTAAATATAGACCTTCTTTTGGGCCGATCGATATTCAGAGAAATTACACATACAAAAAACTATTTATATTCCAAAATAAATTAATTTCCACAAGAGAGATCACTTTAGTGACATATTGCTTCAATTCATTTATTTTAAAATACATATAAATCAACCAATGTTTGAATTTAAAATTGTACTAAAAATTACAGAAAATAAATAAATAAATAAATAAAATTATAGGTCAAAGCCAAATTTTAACCAATCAATGGTTGATCGGTTAAACGTTGACTGGCTCGAACCATTGACCAGTTCTAGAATTGACCGGTTCGGCCTGAGTCAAGCTGGACTAGAATCAAACAAACTAAAATTTTTTTTAAATGGGCTAAATTAGAATTTTAGATTAATGAGCTATTATAAATACTAAATTAACCCCTTAATTTCTTTACATCAAGCCCAAGTTTAAGCCCAATACTTAATTTCATGAAGTCCAAATGATTTTTTAAATTTAATTACAAAACTCCTTAAAATTATGCTAAAAAATGAAATTGTGTAATGCTTTAGGGACCTTGATGATATAAGCCGTGAAAACCTAACACCCTTTATTCTTTCCTTTCGTTTTTCTCCAGTAAATTTGCAGCAGCAGCCATGGCGCTACCTTCTTATTTTTTTTTTTCCTTCTTTCTTTATACAGCCATGGTGGCTGCTTTACTTAAGCTATGTGCCGCGGCCTGGTGGCTGCAGTATGGCTTCCAGCACAGTCAAACAGTCAAAATCTCTCCACTTTTTTTTTAGATTCTTTATTTATTTACTATACCAAAGAAAACAACCTCAAATTTATTCTTATTTTCAAGAATACGAGATTTAAGAATATCTAAATATTTAATCCTTAATCAAAATAAATTTGATTTTCAATGATTCAACATAAATTGGCTCTAATATCACTTGTTAGAATAAAACTTTAGAGTAAATACTATCACCTATAATTTAAAAATATCATATTATATCACCAATAATCAATAATAAATTATACGGAAATGTACCTGAATCTATAATACTGAATTAATCTCTAGTATTGTATGGTTGGACTTCCAGATCTACATGTTCTCCTAGAGAGTCATTTAATTCTCTCTATGCTCTTTCTTTGATTATGGAATATCAAAAAAAATGGAAAGAATAATCCCTACGTGTGACCTGGGGACCTTAACTATTTATATAGACAATCTTTTCATATTGTCACTGAGTATTCCTAATTTTGTCCTATATAGAATTAGAACATTATTAGGTTTCTATACATTAAAAGTTCATACTCTATTAGATACATTAAAACTCATAATACTGAAAACCTTAATTGATCACTTTAATTGGACTTAATCTTATATGATAGTCTGCAACACATAATTATTTACATATAAGCCTAACATTAGATTAAAGATTCAACATTATTAGATTAAAAAAATCCAACAATTAAATCTAAACTACCTTTCATTTGTAACTTGTATCAATGAGTCACTTTTTGTTGGATTCAGTTAAAACACTATAATAAATCTTTGTTGAAATGTCCATTTCCCCTTGATACTGCTTAAATATGTTAAATAGAAAAAACAGTTTTACCCATTGAAGCAAGTTTCCAGCTGCAGAAATTAAAAACCCAGCTGTTAATGCCAAAAAATGAAAAACACAAAAAAAGGGCATGCCTTCGGTTAGCTAGAGATTTCTGTTGTGACAACTCTTTATTAAATGAGTAACTGAAACCTGTTGGCTCTTGTAACACAATTATTCTATTAGTTTCAACATCCGGGAGCATTAGCAAAACATAATTTGATATAAATTAAATAGCAGAAGAAAATACTATTTCTTGTTCACAATTTGAATAATAATCTATCGAAATGAATTTTAATAACACCAGTGATAAAATCTGAATAAGCTACTAGCTAGCTGAAAAAAGTTTCAAAATTTCCCAGCCTTGAAATTACCAGGTACTAAAACCTCAGTGAAGATATCAGAGTTTGTTGTAAACTGTACTTTCAAGGTAAAGATGAGGGCATTGTTGTGCAAATTTTAATGAACTCGCAAGCGCACGAATCTATTGTAGAATAGATTAATGGTGACGAGTGTCGATCCCACGAGGAGGTTGATTTTAATTATGTGCTGAATTAATTTTCTTTGTAATGGGAACAATTAAATTATGGTAATTTTATTCTAAATTGTGAATTAAAATGACAGGAATAATTGAAAATGTAACTGTTATAATAAAACACTTGGATATCCGGATCCGCATCAACATGGTCCATGGGCTAAATATTCCATATTAATACCAATTAAATCATAAGGGGGGATTCCACACCTCATGAACCACTCTCCAATAAGTATGGTGCCAAGGGCTTATCGTGCCAAATAATAATAACCTTGTACTAGGGTCTTAGGTTTAATCGGTACAGAACTAGAGAAGACTATTATTATTTGTCGACGAAAAGTCAAAACAACCACAAATATTAGAGGGCAAGAGAAAGTAAATTTACCAAATTACGCCCATGGAACATGTTGAGACTTCACCTTCAACTCAAGCTTAAAAAGAAATTAGCTACTCATATTTTAACTAGGGATAAAAAGGGAATTTTATTAAAATACAAAAAAACTACAAGAAGGAGAAGGAATTTCAGAAATCTAAGCTTAGAAATGAATTCAGGGGTGCCAAATTAAGGGGGAAGAGCCCCCTTTTTATAGATACATTGAGTGAATCGTGACCATCGGATTAAAAACAATTCGGATGCTCAGGATTGCGCCACGTCATCGGTCAACAGTCAATAGTCAACCATCAACAGTCAACATTTGTACAGTAACGCCGCCTGAATAGTAAATAATCTCATGTATGCGCATGTACCATACACACGATTTTTGCTCTACTGAGATGCTGCCACGTCATCGATCTATAGTACATAAGAAATTTAGCCCAATAAGATCGTAACACATCATCGGTCAACGCCACGTCATCGGTCAATGCCACATAAGCAGTCAATCCACATAATTCGTCCAATCAGATACTGCCACGTCGTAGGTAGTTGCCACATCATCGGTCCGTATACATGAACAGTGTCGTGAGCGATGATCGTGAGCGATGCAAATGCGTATGAGCAGTGTGAGCGAGAATTTTTCCTTTAATGCTCTTCTTAAAGTTTTCGACCGTCCTGAGTCCAAATATGACATCCGTTTTGCTGTCTGATCACTCGTTTATTGTGAAACGATTATGATACCCCTAAAATACATAAAATACACAATTATAATAAAACACATATAATTAAATAACAAAATACTTAAATAAATAAAAGTAACAATATTAGTGAGATTTAAAGTGTAAAATGACGATTTTCTCCTTTATAAATATACATTTTCTAACACTCAACAGGCATCAGAAGGCAAGCGTATTTAATCTATCCTATTATTATAGACAAGATCTGTTGTAAGAAACGGTCTCACTAGAACTAGGATAAGAGTCTCATTAGCGTGCGTACCTTAATTTAGAAAAAAAAAAAAAATCAATTATGCGGATGTAAGTCTAGAGAAATAAGAATACACGACTCTTCAATTAACGAAATTAAAATATTTTGTCATTTAGATTTCATGGACCAAAAATCAAATTAAAATTTGAGAATATTCTGCAACTTATTGATTTCTCACTCGTCTGTAATGCTAGGACTGACTGAGGAATATTATTTATCCCGTCATAAATGCTCCCCGAGAATAAATGAATTGGATAATTAATCGTCATTAACAGACTAGCTACTGGGTTCAGGTTTACGGATTCATTTTTTGGTGACTTTCAAGCCGCTGAGTATATAATAGCAGAATAGGCTGCTGCAACCCTCTTTAATCTATTGAATTGTTTGTTTCAAATATCAACTCCCAGAAATTAATTAAACAAGAAGAAACGGTTCATTATCTTGACCTAGTGCTGCTGTAGAGTGTTTTCAATAAAATTCAACCTTCTCTAGTAGCGACATATCAAAGCTACATTTTATATCCCAGAAAGAAATAACTTCACATATTAACCAAGTACATACATCTACCATGACTACAATTTAAGTCTTTTTTTTTTTTAAATCACCATATCAAATTAAAAGCAGCTTAGATCTTTGTTGGGACACGCTTTATAAAGTCAAAAAAGCCAACAAATAATCTCATTCTGATTCTTATCCTATAATTTACTTTAAATTTTTTTTTCTTTTTTGGTACAAAATATATGTTCAATGTAAGCTCGTATTATGAACAATTTGATTGAAAAATCCAGCACACTCATTCAATATCCTAATTATTACATGTTAATCTCTAATACATTATTTTGATTAGAAAAAAAAAATAACCATACAAGTTTTAATAAAAATAAGAAGATTATCTGGGAAACACTAATAAAACGTAGAAAGTATATGTAACGACCAATGATTCTTGATCGTAGCTCTCAACAACCTCTAGTTTGAAACTGGCATGAGCCCACTACTTTCCAGAAAATTCGGTTAAAATCTGTTAACAAATCAATTTGTCATTGATATTTTTTAAATCTTGAAAAGCGTTTACCCAATCAAGCAAGCTTCCAAATTAGAAAATTGAAAACAGTAGTTGTTTTTGCGGGGGAGAATAAAAAATACCGAGAAAAGAAAAGAAAACTAGTTACGTACGCTGGAGAAAAGAAAAACCAAAAGGCATGCGCTCGATTAGCTAGAGATTCTGTCAAGACGACAATTCCATATTTAAATGGGAAACTCAAAGTTACAGGCTGTCATAACTAAACTACTCTACTAGTTTCAGAATATACGTGACGGCAACAGGTCTTACTGTTCCCTGTTAATGAATACTCGGTGCGTCAGCGCATGGAATCAATGATTTCGGTTAATTTTAACATTTCCAATGATAAGATCTAAACAAGCTGCTAGCTGTGTAAAGATTCAAATTTCCACGACCTTAAAATTTTCAGATACTGAAACCACAATGAAGATTCGAGACCTGGTTGCAAATCGGTCCCTTCAATACAAAGATTCGGTTGGAGCTCAAGTATGTTTAATCTATCGTATTAGTTTTAATAGACTGATCGATGCATAAAATCACCGTGGCCTTTGTTCACCTCTTACCTTTATTTTGATGCTCGGAGGAAACTACTTTGGAAGCCTTGTACAAATTGTTAACGACTAAGCATGATTTCCCAAATTTTTTGTCGCTTAAATTTCAAGGACCAAAAACATCGAATTAAAAGTTCGATCACATTCCCCAGCTTGTTAATATGCAGCAATTTGGAATTATAAGTGTTCCCTGATAATTGATGGATTAATTAATTGAATTAATTGGTCAATTTATTCTCTCTCTCTCTCTCTCCCTATATACCTATATATAAATATATATATGTATTGGACTGTTTCAACTCTCAATCTATTATTCAATTGTTGTTTTAAATGTCAACTCCATGAAAACGAGGACAAACTCTTGAGCTGCTCCATTATCTTGACCAGGCAAGGATCAATAGTGTGCTGCAGCTAATTAATTCAATGGAACTGACCATCAAAGTACTCTGCTACCCCTGACAAATACTGGACTTGGTCGAAGGTTTTGACTTTTGGGATGATGTTCTTAATTCGTATAGCAAAAGTTCTAAGAAAATGCTGAAAGAAGAAATGCTTCTTTCGTGCCTATTCTCATTATCCTAATTCAAATTCCAAAAACCTAGAGACTATAAAATTAATTTAAATTTTGCTCATTCTCTACTTCTTATACAAATAAAATACAAAAGCTACAAAAATTAATTGATTAAAAATAAATTTTCTTTTCTTTTTCTTTTGGCATAAAAAGGTTACATATTACTCAAATAACTAAGTTTTAACGCATCAAGATTCAAGGATGGAGAATTTTTTTACTTTCCAATCCAATGGACAGAATCTTCTACTGAAGAAATTTCCATTTTCTCACAGCATACCGATAAACTAAGAGTAGAGATCCCAAAACCAATAAGCAAGGGATAGAACACAAACAAAAAAGTGACAAAAAAAATAATACCCTTCGATAATGCGCCTTAAAAATCACGGTCATCATTATAGTATAATTACAACAAAATAATTATAATATGAATACGAGTAAAAAGCTTTACGAGCCTGATCTCTATGTCGAGAATAAGAATATTGACATCTCAAGTGTAAGCTGCACACCATCTAGGCCCTCTTAGCATTGTAGTTGGGCAGCTGTAACAAAGTTATAGGACTCGTGTTTGCTTCAAACAAATAAAAGAAAATGAGACGGGAAGAAAGGAGAGAGGAAAGAAATAAGGAGAGAAAAAGATGAATTTTATGTCAAAGTAATCAATGAAATTGTGATTAACCTCTTTTTTATTCGAATTTTCTCTTGAGCATATATGTTATCTTATAAATTTATGTTTGAATATAAATAGCTTGGTGAATTCCTACTATTGTGCTTTCGAAATTAAATTGATTTGATCTAACATTTGTATGATAAACCACCTACAATACCTTTATTATATTTTTGTCAAAATTTTTATTTAAAAGTTATATTTACTATACACTAGTAACTTTTATTTTATAGTGATATATGCAGCACTTCAAAACCAAAATAAGACAATATATTTTTATAACGTCTCTTATCATAATATGAATATTGTTTGTACATATTAACAATTCCACTAGTTTTAGAGTACGATGACATGCCTTCCATTGTGGGGAAAATAAAAAAATAAATAAGATGATAATTTTCTCTTTTTTTGGGTTATAATTATCAATTGACTAATAATTGATGCCTTAGGTTATGCAGTCAATGAGTATGTTATTCGCGCAAGCATAGAATTTACTTCATTAATGACAATTCCGGAAAGCAATAAGACACTTAACAATGTTGATTGATAATTTTTATTAAAAGGACAGGGTCAAGTGCACCGAAGGGAATCAATTTGTTAGTCAATCTATTAAATAAATTGTTGCGTTTATCATTTTAACTCTTAAACAATAGGGAACATTTCCGGTTCATAGTCATCTCCACAAAGTACGTTATTCTATAATTAAACTTTAAATATCTTTTAGCGCCTTGAAAACTAGACATTCAAATTGCTTAGTTATATTGTCAGATAGCCATAACAATGAGACATTCTTTTTGGTTCCTTATCTTTCCCGGTTGCAAAGGCCAGGTTATGCAACAAATTAAATATTCAGTACACGCTATCCGAATTCACGAAGTCAACAAACATCATCGATTTGCCAATTCTTTGGCATTAATATTTTACTAAATTCAAAGTAATGTTAATCAAGCTATCCGACTCCGAGGAGTAGTATAAATAGATCCATCCTCTTCCCTTAAATCCAACAACTAAAGACTACCTGCAGACATTAATCGTGTAAATTTAGCTTTCAATCACAGCCATGATTTCTTCCTCATCAGGGTCATTCATTGGGCTGCTGTGCTGCCTGATAGTGTTACTGATTCTGCCTTTCCCATCCCACGCAAGTGACCCTGATCCTTTACAAGACATCTGTGTTGCGGATTTGAATGCCTCCATCTCAATCAATGGCTTCCCATGCAAACCTGCGTCAGAAGTAACTTCTGATGATTTCTTCACTGATTTTTCCAAAGAAGCAGAAACTTTTGATGTCTTTAAGCGTGGAGTTACGCTCGGTAATGTTTTCGGCTTTCCAGTGGTCAATACTCAAGGAGTTTCACTCTTCCGAATTGACTTGGGTGTCGGTGGAATAAACCCGCCTCATACACATCCTCGCGGAACAGAGGCTGGTATCGTTACCAGAGGAAAGGTGCTCGTAGGTTTAGTAACAACTAATAATACCTTTTTCTCAAAGGTTTTGACTCCCGGGAAGGTGTTCTTAATTCCCAGAGGACTTATTCACTTCCAACTAAATGTTGGAAAAGGGCCGGCCACCTTTATTCCTATTTTCAATACTCAAGATCCTGGCGTTTCGGATTCAGTCGGTACTCTTTTTGACACAACGCCCCCCCTTCCCGATGAAGTGTTAACCAAATCTTTCCGAGTAAGTGACGAAGTGATTAATGTCATCAGAGCAGCCCGGGCATCAAATTGATTAGTAATCGGTCTATCGAGGTAGCATCCTCGATGCTTGATCGATACACTTTATAATGTCTCAAACTAATGAATAAGATTTATTTTTTGCAATTGTTGTTGAATAAAAGCTGTGACAACCCCATAATTCATTAATAAAGTCTTCAAATTCTTAAATTTCTTTATTTTTTCATATATTGTGCGAATAAAGTTTTAAAATTGCATGTACATTCAAATATAGATTAGATCAAAATACAGTTTGAATTGTTTGATACTCATGAAGTCCGGACGATGAGGAAACGTAAAAGATTGATAGTTAAAGAGAAGCTAAGTTTATGAATAATGAAAATTTTATTAAAAACATATAAATTAATAAAACAAGGGTTTTGGGACATTCTTATATTAACTCTTAAAATCAAAGTAGATAAATTCAAATTATTATTCTGTAATAAAATTTCTCTAATCATATTAAAAAGGAAAACGACTTCCAAATTTTACATTTGAAAAAAAAAGATAAAAATCCTAAATGTAATAGGAAAAATAAAAAAAATAATTAAAAACTACAAAATGACCTAGAAATAAACATAATTTATGGCTTGACCATGGGTCATGAGAGTGCAAGTGTTCTGGGTTTGGTTTGTTTTGTTGCTAGTTTCGAAACAATTACAATATGCCCAAATCAAATACATGTAATCAAGTTATGACTATTGGAAGATACCATGCTCCTTCTAGCCAACTATCTTACATCGAGTACCATTTTTAGTTGGAACAATATGCATTCAAATTTTGAGTTGTGCATGGTAGAACATTATTAAACTTTTGATGAAACCATCATCTATGATATGAGAATATTTATGTTGTATCATAAAAAATTAAAAATTAATAATAAAATATACGGAAGTATACCTAAATCAATAATACTAAATTACTCTCTAAATTCCTATGGTTAAGCTTTTAGATTAACACATCCTCTTAGAAAACTATTTAAGTTTTTTTGTGCTCTCTTTTTAATGATAGGACATTAAAAAAATAGAAGGTGCATATGACTTGAGGACCATAGCCATTTATATAAATAACTTTTTCTATTATCTTTAAGTATCGTATTTTAATCTTTCATAAAAATATAAATTATCTAAGTATCTATGTTTTAAAAATACCACCCTATTACATACATCGAAACCCATCTTAATGTTAATTGAACTTAATCATATACAATAATTTACAGCACATAATTATTCACATATAAGCACATTGTTGAATTAATAGTCCAACAATATTGGATTAAAGATCCAATATTGCAACAATAAGGGAAGCATTACAGATACACTCGAGAATGTTCTTACAATCTCAGAAGTTCCCCTAGTTGATATAATGCCCATTTCTTTTGTTGATGCAGATGCTAACCGAGAGACTCTGGGGGTGTTTTCAAATACAATTGTCCATTCTTAAAAGATTCAAAGTGTGAGGAATTCTCCATGTTTATCTAGCTTAAACATCAATCTGATTGACGCATCTAGAGATTGATTATTGCAATTTAATTGAAGATATTTAAATTTCTACCCAAAAATCTTTTGTTACATAACCATCACGATTGGAATTCAAGTTTCAGAGTTGACAATGCTTCTTTGCTTTTTGATGTATCCTCTAGTGGGACAGTTGATAATCAATTGAGAAATCTTATTAATCCTTTGAGAAACTATCTCCCACAGCTCAAGACTTTGGTGTTAAACTTAACAGAACTAGTAGGTGATTTAATATTTTAAGTCAATTGTCATATTCATAAGTACCAAATGAATTGCAACAATTTATAGAAATGGGTGAGAAAAGTCATAGACCTCCGTAAGACTGTTTAATAATTTTAAAAGTTCCCTGGTTTATCTAACAGCATCAGATCTTTGAAGTCCATTTCTTTTGTCATTGTGGATGATAACAGATAGACTCTCGAGTTTTTCTATATATAGTTGCCCACTTCTTGAGAGATTAAGTGTGGAGTATTCTCTATATTTATCTGGCTTAAAAGTTTTGGGTTCATCTATCGGATTGACGAACTCAGATCTTTTCCATTCAAGAAGCTGGAACTTCTGGTCTAAGTCTTTTATTATTGAAATGCTACATATTAGAAATTAAGGATTGATAATTCTCCTCAGCATCTTAATTTTTCCATTAACGGCCTACCACGTCTCATTTCAGGAAGGTTAATAAACCAATTTAAAACCATCTTCCTTAGTCGGAGACTCTTGATTTGTTGTTTTACATTACTGTAGTTAGTACTTTAAATTTTAAAAGGTGTATGCACTTGTGTAACTTTGCATCTTTTATCAGTTATCCATCAATTAAAGAACTTGACCTTATGCCTCTTTGACTGACTTAATAGGGAAAACCTTGCTACATCGACTTGCTTGATAAGGGCATGCCCCGTTTTGCAAAAGCTTGTGTTGTGCAAATTTTATTTATTGTTCCCTAAAACTCGTAAGATAGGGACATGGTTAACAAAGAAAGGAAAATAGGGAAACAAAATATATATGTTTAGAATAGATTATATTTATTACTTTTGTACATTTTTTTTTTTTTTTTTTCTTTCTTTTTTTCGATGAACAAAATAATTATTTATTTATTTTTTCTCAAACATGAATCCCACGAGGAGGTTAATTTTAATTATGTGCAAAATTAATTTTCTTTTAATGGAAACAATTAAATTATGGTAATTTTATCCTAAATTGTTAATGAAAATGACAGGAATAATTAAAAATAAAACTGTTATAATAAAGCACTTGGGTATCCGGATCTGCATCAACTTGCTCCGTGGGTTAAATATTCCATATTAATACCAATTAAATCATAAAGGGGGATTCCACACCTCATGAACCACGCTCAAATAAATATGGTGCCAAGGGCTTATCGTGCTAAATAATAATAACCTTGTACTAGGGTATCGGTTTAATCAGGGCTGTATCTGGACAAGACCATTATTATTTGTCGACGAAAAGTCAAAACAACCACAAATATTAAAGGGGAAAAGAAAGTAAATTTACCAAATTAAGCCCATGGAACATGTTGAGACTTCACCTTCAACCCAAGCTTAAAAGAAATTAGCCACTCATATTTTAACTACGGATAAAAAAGGAAATTTTATTAAAATACAAAGAAACTACAAGAAGGAGAAGGAATTTCAGAAATCTAAGCTTAAAAATGAATTCAAGGGTATCAAATTAGGGTAGGAGAGCCCCTTTTTTATAGATACATTGAGTGAATCGTGACCATCGGATTAAAAATAGTTCGGATGCTCAGGATTGCGCCACGTCATATTCATCAGCATTGAATGTGAGCATCGTAGATTGCCAAAAATGGACGACCCAAGATAATCAACATTTGCAGTGTCAATTACAATGAAATGCCGTCTCCAATACCACCGTGGAATAGTAAATAATCTCATGTATGCGCATGTACCATAGCTCCTAAACACACGATTTTTTTTGCTAGAGGCATTTTATGTTGGAGTATAGAGATCTTTCGAACATGAATGTTTCTCACGTCGAAATCATCGATCTATAGTACTTAAGAAATTTAGCCAAATAAGATCGTAACACATCATGATGATGATTCCCGAGTTCGATGAGTTGACGCCACCGGCCAACTCTCCCACATAAACGCTTCATCAATACCACATAATTCATCTAATCGAAGAGATCAAGTTGCCACGTCATGAGGCGGTTGCCACATCATCGATCCGTAATCATCAATGGTGCGGGTTACATTTGCTCGATCTTGGAGTCATGAGGTTGAGAATGGTTTGGGTTCGATTGTATGGTCTAAATGGTGGTTGAGAGGCTTGAGACATTTAAATGTTGCATTGGTGGAGGTGGGGCCCGATGGTCCGTTTTGTTGTAATCCTTGAGACCATGAAAAATTGGGGTGGTCTCTCCATCCAGGGTTATATTGATGATACCTATGGTATTGGCTTGATCGTGAATATGAGTTATGGTCAGTATGTATGAGCAGACTTCTTTGTGAGCAATGTTGTGGTATTTTTTCCTTTTTGTTGGTTTTAACTCTTTAATGCATTTCTTCTTAAGGTTTTCACCGTCCGAGTCCAAATATGACGTCCGATTTTCTTTGTCGATCACTCGTTTATTGTGAAACGATTATGATACCCCTAAAATACATAAAATACACAATTATAATAAAACACATATAATTAAATAACAAAATACTTAAATAAATAAAAGTAGCAATGTTAGTGAGATTTAAAGTGTAAAATGACGATTTTCTCCTTTATAAATATACACTTTCTAACACTCAACAATAGTTTTGAGTTTAATAAATCTGTAGGTTGTAATATCTCAAATTAGTGAATTACTTTTCTTCTGGATGTGTTCTTGTGGATGTAAGATTGATTAATGAAAATTATGTAAAAATCTATGTTTCAATTATTTTTTGCAATTTATTATATTTTTTAAAAATTAATAATTCTTTTTACAGATGAGCAGTAACCATGAAAAGTAATAGGGAACAGTAATGATGAACAATATTTCTAACAATTAATTAAGTTGTTAATTTTAGGTTATTAACTGCCTACGTCTATCTATGATAAATCCAAATTCCTTTCACCTCGAATCCCATATTATGATAGAAGTTTTTTTTTTCCTTCCCTAAATTTTTCTTTGTACAAAATATATGTTGAATCATGAATGTATGGGTTAGTATTAGAACAATTTAATTGAATTAAAATAAAATTTAACATACTAACAAAGATAATTTCTTAGTATTAGAACAATTTAATTGAATTAAAATAAAATACAACATATTACTCTTGACACCATCTAGCAAACCTATTCAACATCCTATTACATTTTGACAAAGATACTTTGCTCCTCCCCATGACACAGCTAGTACACAATTTTTTTAAGAAAATAATGTGGTAACCAACAATAAGATGTAGAAATACATACAACCACTAGTGATTAATGTTCAGATAAAATTTTTGGTGAAATACTATCACTTATAATCTAGAAATATCATGTTATATCACCAAAAATCAATAATAAATTATGCGGAAACATACATGAATCCATAATACTGAATTAATCTCTAAAATTGTGTTGTTGGCCTTCCAGAGCTACACATTCTCTTAAACAATCCTTTAATTCTCTCTATACTCTTTCTTTGATGATAGGATATCAAAAAAAGTGAAAAGAATAATCTCTACATGTGACCTGAGGACCATAACCACTTATATAAACAACCTTTTTCTTGTTGTCACTGGGTATTCCTAACTCTGTCCATAATAGAATTAGAATACTATTAGGTTTATATACATTAAAGGCTCACATCCTATTAGATATATTAAAGGTCATAATATTGAAAACCTTAATTGATCACTTTAATTGGGCTTAACCTTATATGACAGTCTGCAACACATAATTATTCACATATAAGCTCAACGTTAGATTAAGGATCTAACATTATTAGATTAAAAAAAATCCAACAATCTCCCATTTAGGTTATATGTATAAATTTATAATTGTATTTCACAAAAAATAATCATATGAGCTCAATCTTTACTATCATTACCAAAATGTATTTATAACCAATCTAGTCCATCAATCATATCAACATAGGATTAAAGCAGCCTCTGTTACATCTATCGTAACTCGACCCATCAATGGTCATTATGTGAATATAAGTGAATGACATAGATTATTATATGGATTTGTAATATAGAAATTTCATGCAATGTGATCTTAACATGCCTATTTCTAATTAGTTCACCTTAAACCTTAGTGAGATCAAATCATACCAAAAGATCAAAGTGTGAATAAACCAAAACTTTATTTCTACGGAAAATAATTCAAAATATCTAAAAACTAAAATAATTAAAAATGTCTATATTATAAAAATATTTCAAAAATCACAAACTCTTATTAAAATTGAATATCCTTAAATGACATGATACCCATACAAGCAGTGTGCTCGTGAAACATCTTGGGTGGTAATCCCTTAGTAAGCAAATCCGCAATCATAGAGTTTGTGCCAATATACTTAATAGACAATTGCCTACTCTGAACTCTTTCTTTAACAATTCAAAATTGATGTCTATATACTTCGACTTTGTTGAGCTCCTGTTATTATTGGAATATAGAACTACTGACTTATTACCACAAAATAACTTTAGTAGTTTATCAGAACCATCTATTATGCGTAGTTCCGTGATAAAATTTCATAGCCATATTTTATAATTGGATGCCTCATAACATACTGTAAATTCTGCTTCCATCACAGAAGAGGCTGTAAGAGACTATTTAGCACTCTTGCAAGAGACAATACCCCCAACTAGTAAATAGATGTAACCCGAAGTAAATCTTAGCATCCAGCAAAATCAGAGTCAGTATACCCAATGATTTCAAGCTTATTTGCCTTCCGAAATGTGAGCATATAGTTTTTTATTCTCTATAAGTACCACAAAACTCGTTTGACTGCCTTCTAATGGTCTAATCCTAGATTGCTTAATTATCTACCCAACATCCCAATATCGTACGCAATTTTTGGTCAAGTACAAACTTGAGCATACTTTAAACATATAATTATCTACTGCTTAATTATATACTGCTAACATATAAAGAATCTTTTGTATTTTTTTTCCTCAAAATTATATTTAGGGCACTGATTGAGACTAAACTTGTCTCCCTTAATCATAGGGGCATCATCTGATTTGCAATCTTGCATGCTATATCTCTTGAGAATTGTTTCGATATAGCTCTTTTATGATAATCCCATAATACCTCGGAAGTGATCCCAGTATATCTGTATGCCTAATACAAAAGAGGCATTACCAAGATCTTTCATCTCAAAGTTCTTAACTAGAAATCTCTTGATTTCGTGCAATAAGCCTATATCACTACTGGTAAGTAAAATGTTATCGACATATAAAACCATAAAAATATACTTACTCCTATAGAACTTATGCTATATATAATCATCAACCAAATTCATCTCAAAACCGAATGAGACGATCACTAATGAAACTTGAAATACCATTATCAAGATGCTTACTTAAGTCCATAAATGGATTTCTTAAGTTTGCAAACTATATTCTTTAGGTCTCTAGACACAAAGTTTTCTGGTTACATTATATAAATTGTCTCATCAATACAGCCATTGAGAAACGTTATCTTCACATCTATCTAATGTAACTTAAGATCGGAATGCGTTACTAATGTCATTATGATCCTAAAAGAGTTTTTTGAAGGAACCAAAGAGAAAGTCTCTTTATAATCGATGTCTTCTTTCTGTGTAAAGCCTTTTGTAACAAGACATGTCTTGTATCTTTTCACATTGCCTTTCGAATCCATTTTGGTCTTAAATATTCATTTTCAACTAATAAATTTCGCACCTTTTGGCAACGGAACAAGATCCCATACATTATTGTCTTTCATAGGCTTCATCTCCTTATTAATGACATCAATCCACTTTTGAGAATTGAAACTTTCCATGGCTTAATGGAAATTGATTTTATCATGTTCCATCATTCCAATGTTCACTTCATGTTCTTAGAGAAATATAATTAATCATCTGGCAATGTACTTCTCGTATCTCTAGTGAATCTCCTAAATAGCATAAGTTCTTAAGGTAGTAGAGTTTGTTCTTCTGAAATAACTTTTTATATGAGGGATTCTCTAGCATTATCTTGATTTGTTGTGTCTTGTACAAAGTCAGGAATGAGACCCTGATCAATGCTAATAACACCTATGGAAATATCCCCATCTTCAAAGACAAAGTCTCTGACTATATTTCCCCTTGTAAACTCGACATCCTCAAAGAACTGAGAATTTCCTAACTCAAAAATCGACTTAGTCATGGGATCATAAAACTTATACCCCTTGATCGTTCAGAATATCTAAGAAAATAGTAATTTACCGTCCTTGAGTTCAGTTTCTTCTCATTAGGCTTATATGTTCTTGCCACAGCTGGACATCCTCAAACATATAAGTGCTTTAAACTAGGTTTTCTTCCTGTCCAAAGCTCATAAAGGGTTTTGATAGTTACTTTAGTCGAAATCCTATTAAGAATATACATTGCAGTCTTTAATGCTTCTTTCTAAAGTAATTCTGTTAAGGTAGAATGACAAATCATACTTTTCACCATCTCTTTAAGAGTCATGTTTCGTCTTTCAGTAATATCATTCATAGTGGGCGAACCCGGCATAGTATACTATGGGACGATATCGTATTTCTCTAGGAATTTAGTAAATAACCCTTCATATTATTTACCTGAACCATCATATCTATTATAGTATTCACTACTATAGTCAAATATGATGCTTTTAATTCTTTTATCAAGTTGATTCTCACCTTCAACCTTAAAATTTTTAAACATATTAAGAGATTGTGTCTATTGATGAAGGAGATAGATGTAGCTATATCTAGAAAAATCGCCTATGAATGTCATAAAATATCATTAGACCATTCCAGGTAGATTTACTAAATGGCCCATAAATATCTGTATGTGTAAGTTTTATGACACCGGAAGTCATGTTGTCTTGAAATCTCCTTTTATTGATTTATTTTCATTGATACAGTTAACACAGATATCGAAATCTATGAAATCTAAAAGATTAAGTATTTCGTCTGACACAAGTCTATCTATTCTCTATTTAGAGATATGGTCTAATCTCCTATGCCATAACGCAGCTGAATTCTCATTGATTAATTTTCTCTTTAAACCTTGTATACTTAATTACATGGATTCATTAAATGAAGTAACTGAATCCATCAAATAAAGATTATCATCGCCAGATAAAGATCCGAAGCCTACCAATTTTGAATCATGAAACAATAAATTTTTTATTTCCAATTAAACAAAAACAATCATATTTGTCCAAAGTAAAAACAGAAATCAAGTTTCGTCTAAAAGATGGAAAAACAAATGTTTCATCAAGATCCAAATAAAAATTAATCTTTAATAATAATCTAAATTTTCTAATTGCGTTAACTTCAACCCTTTTGTCATCACCTACACAGATGTATTTTTTACCATCATTAGAATTTCGGCAATTCAAATAACCCTACATAGACATATTAATGTGAACTGTTACACCAGAATCTATCTACCATGTATGTCTAGATACCATAGTTAAATTAACCTCAAAACAAACAAAGTCATGCCCTTCAGCTCCTCTAAAGAAACAACAAGTGACTTTAGATCATTCAATTTCTTTAGTGCAGTAATCAAATATTGATAATAAGAACATGTCAAATAATTAATCTTCATTTAAACTGATTTATTGTTTACATATAAAATCAAATAATCATCACGTATTTATTATCACAGGTGCACATGTAATTCTATTAAATATGGACCTTCCTTTGGGCAGATTGATATTAACAGAAATTACACATATAAAAAACTATTTATATTCTAAAATAAATTAATTTTCACAAAAGAGGTCACTTTGGTGATATATTGCTTCAGTTCATTCATTTTAAAATACATATAAACTAACCAATATTTGAATTTAAAATTGTACTAAAAATTATCCAAAATAAAATAAATAAATAAATAAAATTTTAGGTAAAAGTCAAACTTTGACCAATTAATGGTTGTTAGTCAAAGGTCAATGGTTGACTATCAAAGGTCAATTGTTGACCGATCAAACATTGACTAGTCTGAACTGTTGATTGTTGTGCAAATTTTAATGAACTCGCAAGCGCAAGAATCTATTGTAGAATAGATTAATGGTGACGAGTGTCGATCCCACGAGGAGGTTGATTTTAATTATGTGCTGAATTAATTTTCTTTGTAATGGGAATAATTAAATTATGGTAATTTTATTCTAAATTGTGAATTAAAATGACAGGAATAATTGAAAATGTAACTGTTATAATAAAGCACTTGGGTATCCGGATCCGCATCAACATGCTCCATGGGCTAAATATTCCATATTAATACCAATTAAATCATAAGGGGGGATTCCACACCTCATGAACCACTCTCCAATAAGTATGGTGCCAGGGGTTTATCGTGCCAAATAATAATAACCTTGTCTTAGGGTCTTAGGTTTAAAGGTCAGAACTAGACAAGACTATTATTATTTTTTACTAAAAGTCAAAACAACCACAAATATTAGAGGGGAAGAGAAAGTAAATTTACCAAATTAAGCCCATGGAACATGTTGAGACTTCACCTTCAACCCAAGCTCAAAAAGAAATTAGCTACTCATATTTTAACTAGGGATAAAAAGGGAATTTTATTAAAATACAAAGAAACTACAAGAAGGAGAAGGAATTTCAGAAATCTAAGCTTAGAAATGAATTCAGGGGTGCCAAATTAGGGGGGAAGAGCCCCCTTTTTATATATACATTGAGTGAATCGTGACCATCGGATTAAAAACAATTCAGATGCTTAGGATTGCGCCACGTCATCGGTCAACAGTCAATCGTCAACAGTCAACATTTGTACAGTAACGCCGCCTGAATAGTAAATAATCCCATGTAAACGCATGTACTGTACACCCGATTTCTACTCCAATGAGATGCTGCCACGTCATCGATCTACAGTACATAAGAAATTTAGTCCAATAAGATCATGACACATCATCGGTCAATGCCACGTCATCGGTCAATGCCACATAAGCAGTCAATCCACATAATTCGTCCAATCAGATCATCGCCACGTCGTAGGTAGTTGCCACATCATCGGTCCGTATACATGAACAAATTGTCGTGAAAAGATCGTGATCGCGACGCGTATGAAATGCGTAACAAATGCGTATGATGCGTGTGAGCATAACTTTTTCCTTTAATGCTCTTCTTAAGGTTTTCGACCATCCTGAGTCCAAATATGACGTCCGTTTTACTGTCTGATCACTCGTTTATTGTGAAACGATTATGATACCCCTAAAATACATAAAATACACAATTATAATAAAACACATATAATTAAATAACAAAATACTTAAATAAATAAAAGTAGCAATGTTAGTGAGATTTAAAGTGTAAAATGATGATTTTCTCCTTTATAAATATACACTTTCTAACACTCAACATTGATCGATTCAGCCTAAGTCCAACTGGATCGGATCGATCAAACAAACCAAAAATTTTTTTTAAATGGACTAAATTAGAATTTTAGATTAATGGGCTATTATAAATATTAAATTAACCCTTTAATTGCTTTACATTAAATCCAAATTTAGGTCCAATACTTAATTTCATGAAGCCCAAATGATTTTTTAGATTTAATTCCAAAACTCCTTAAAATTATGCTAGAAAATAAAATTCTATAATGCCTTAGGGGCCTTAATGATCTTCTTTCCTTTCGTTTTTCTCCAGCAAGTTTGCAGAAGCAGCCATAGCACTGCCTTCCTCTTTTTTTTTTCTTCTTTCTTTATGCTGTCATGGTGGTTGCTTTTCATAAGCAATGTGTTGTGGCCTGGTAGCCACAGCATGGCTTCCGGCACGGTCAAATGGTCGAAATTGGTCCACCTTTTTTTTTTAATCTGAACCTTTTTTTTAGCTTCTTTATTTATTTATAATACCAAAGAAAACAACCGTAAATTTATTCTTAAATTCAAGAATACTAGATTTAAGAATGCCAAAATATTTAATCCTTAATCAAAACAAATTTAATTCTCAATGATTCAACATGAATTGACTCTGATACGACTTGTTGGGATAAAACCTTTGGTGAAATACAATCACCTATAATCTAGGAATATCATGTTATATCAACAATAATTATTAATAAATTATGCGGAAACGTACCTGAATCCATAATGCTAAATTAATCTCTAGGATTGTGTGGTTGACTTTCCAGATCTACACGTTCTCCTAGAGAGTCCTTTAATTCTCTCTATGCTCTTTCTTTGATGATGAAATATCAGAAAAAGTAGAAAGAATAGTCCCTACTTGTGACTTGGAGATCATAACCATTTATATAGACAACTTTTTTCCTGTTGTCACTGGATGTTCCTAGTTTTGCCCATCATAGAATTGAAATACTATTAAGTTTCTATACATTAAAGGCTTACATCCTATTAGATACATCAAAACCCATAATACTAAAAACCTTAATTGATCACTTTAATTGTGTTTAAAATTATATGGCAATCTAGAACACATAACTATTCACATATAAGCTTAACGTTGGATTAAAGATCCAACATTATTAGATTAAAAAAAATCCTACAATTAAATCTAAACTACCTTTCATTTGTAACTTGTATCAATGAATCCCTTTTTTTTTTTATTCAGTTAAAACACTCTAATAAATCTTTGTTAAAATACCCATTTCCCCTTGATACTGCTTAAATATGTTAAATAGAAAAAACAGTTGTACCCATTGAAGCAAGTTCCCAGCTGCAGAAATTAAAAACCCAGTTGCTAATGCCAAAAAATGAAAAACACAAAAAAGGGCATGCCTTCGGTTAGCTAGAGATTTCTGTTGTGACAACTCTTTATTAAATGGGTAACACAAACCTATTGGCTCTTGTAACACAATTATTCTGCTAGTTTCAACATTCGGGAGCATTAGCAAAACATAACTTGATCTAAATTAAATAGCTGAAGAAAACACTATTTCTTGTTCACAATTTCTTTACAATATCCTATACAATTTATACAAAGATAAAGAGTTAATTTAGAATTATGATATGGCTTGATACAGGAGGGTTTCCTATTATACCCACGCAGATTGTGATTAGAAAAAGTTTAGGCTAAATTGACAAGTCTTGAACTTGGTAAGCCTTTAGCTAAGGCTGAGCAAAATACTAGATTGACATCAAAATGATTTGAGGAAAATTTATTCTTTGCTTTCGTAGAGTCCGTGATTTCCTAGCTATCATTGTTTTGGTTGTGGGTGATTTGAAATTGATTCTTATCAATTAGATCTTATCCCTTCTCTGTTAATTAATACTTGGTGCGTCAAGTAATGGAATTAAAGAAATTCAATTGTCGGAGATGGCTCATGGCTGCTAGCCAAACAATAACCTTCGGCTCTAGGAATGAGTTGGAACGTTCCGTAAGACAAACAAGATGAGTTACGTTGCCAACCCCCGTAGTTTGCCGAAGATTCAATTAATGGATTTGAATAATAATCTATCGAAATGAATTTTAATAACACCAGTGATAAAATCTGGATAAGCTACTAGCTAGCTGAAAATAGTTTCAAAATTTCACAGCCTTGAAATTACCAGGTACTGAAACCTCATTGAAGATATCAGAGTTTGTTGTAAACTGTACTTTCAAGGCAAAGATTAGGGCATCGGAAGGCAAGCGTATTTAATCTATCCTATTATTATGGACAAGATCTGGTGTAATAAACGGTCTCCCTAGAACTAGGATAAGAGTCTCATTAGGGTGCGTACATTAATAAAATATATATATATATATATATTCTACGCATGTAAGTCTAGAGAAATAAGAATAGACGACTCTTCAATTAACGAAATTAAAATATTTTGTCATTTAGATTTCATGGACCAAAAATCAAATTAAAATTTGAGAATATTCTGCAACTTATTTATTTCTCACTCGTCTGTAATGCTAGGACTGCCTGAGGAATATTATTTATCCGGCCATAAATGCTCCCCGAGAATTAATGAATTGGATAATTAATAGTCATTAACAAACTAGCTAGTGGGTTAAGGTTTACGGATTCATTTTTCGATGACTTTGAAGCCACTAAGTATATAATAGGAGAATAGGCTGCTTCAACCCTCTTTAATCTATTGAATTGTTTGTTTCAAATATCAACTCCCAGAAATTAATTAAACAAGAAGAAACGGTTCATTATCTTGACCTAGTGCTGGTGTAGAATATTTTCAATAAAATTCAACCTTTTCTAGTAGCGACATATCAAAGCTACAGTTTATATCCCAGAAAGAAATAACTTCACAAATTGACCAAGTACATACATCTACCATGTCTACAATTTAAGTCTTTTTTTTTTTTTTAAATCACCATATCAAATTAAAAGCAGCTTAGATCTTTGTTAGGACACGCTTTACAAAGCAAAAAAAGCCAACAAATAATCTCATTCTGATTCTTGTCCTATAATTTACTTTAAATTTTTTTTTCTTTTTTGGTGCAAAATATATGTTCAATGTAAGTTCGTATTATGAACAATTTGATTGAAAAATCCAGCACACTCATTCAATATCTTAATTATTACATCTTAATCTCTAATATATTATTTTGATTAGAAAAAATAAATAACCATACAAGTTTTAATAAAAATAAGAAGATTATCTGGGAAACACTAATAAAACGTAGAAAGTATATGTAACCACCAATGATTCTTCACCGTAGCTCTCAACAACCTCTAGTTGGCAACTGGCATGAGCCCACTACTTTCCAGAAAATTCGGTTAAAATCTGTTAACAAATCAATTTGTCCTTGATATTTTTAAATATCTGGAAAAGCCTTTATCCAATGAAGCAAGCTTCCAAATTCGAAAATTGAAAACAGCAGTTGTTTTTGCAGGGGAGAAAAAAAAATACCGAAAAAAGAAAAGAAAAGAAAACTAGTTACGTACGCTGGAGAAAAGAAAAACGAAAAGGCATGCACTCGATTAGCTAGAGATTCTGTCAAGACGACAATTCCATATTAAATGGGAAACTCAAATTTACTGGCTGTCATAACTAAACTACTCTACTAGTTTCAGAATATACGTGACGGCATCAGGTCTTACTATTCCCTGTTAATGAATACTCGGTGCGTCAGCGCAAGGAATCAATGATTTCGGTTAATTTTAACATTTCCAATGATAAGATCTAAACAAGCTGCTAGCTGTATAAAGATTCAAATTTCCACGACCTTAAAATTTTCAGATACTGAAACCACAATGAAGATTCGAGACCTGGTTGCAAATCGGTCCCTTCAATACAAAGATTCGGTTGGAGCTCAAGTATGTTTAATCTATCGTATTAGTTTTAATAGACTGATCGATGCATAAAATCACCGTGGCCTTTGTTCACCTCTTACCTTTATTTTGATGCTCGGAGGAAACTACTTTGGAAGCCTTGTACAAATTGTTAACGACTAAGAATGATTTCAAATTTACTTGGAATTTTGCGGCTGCTATCCCACAAAAGAAGTTAAAATATCTTTCCCAAATCTTTTGTCGCTTAAATTTCAAGGACCAAAAACATCAAATTAAAAGTTCGATCGCATTCCCCAGCCTGAGAATATGCATCAATTTGGAATTATAAGTTTTCCCTGATAATTGATGGATTAATTAATTGAATTAATTGGTCAGTTTATTCTCTCTCTCTCTCTCTCCCCCTCCCTCTATATATATATATATATATTGGACTGTTTCAACTCTCAATCTATTATTCAATTGTTGTTTTAAATGTCAACTCCATGAAAACGAGGACAAACTCTTGAGCTGCTCCATTATCTTGACCAGGCAAGGATCAATAGTGTGCTGCAGCTAATTAATTCAATGGAACTGACCATCAAAGTACTCTGCTGCCCCTGACAAATACTGGACTTGGTCAAAGGTTTTGACTTTTGGAATGATGTTCTTAATTCGTAGAGCAAAAGTTCACTTCTAAGAAAATGTTGAAAAAAGAAATGCTTCTTTCGTGCCTATTCTCATTATCCTAATTCAAATTCTAAAAACATAGAGACTATAGAATTAATTTAAATTTTGCTCATTCTCTACTTCTTATACAAATAAAATACAAAAACTACAAAAATTAATCGATTAAAAATAAATTTTCTTTTTTTTTTTTACATAAAAAGGTTGCATATTACTCAAATAACTAAGTTTTAACACATAAAGATTCAAGGATGGAGAATTTTTTTACTTTCTAATCCAACGGACAGAATCCTCTACCGTAGAAATTTCCATTTTCTCATTGCATATCGATAAACTAAGAGTAGAGATCCCAGAATTAATAAGCAAGCGATATAATACAAAACGAAAAGTGAAAAAAAAATAATAATATCCTTCGATAATGCGCCTTAAAAATCACGGTCATCATTATAGTATAATTACAACAAAATAATTATAATATGAATACGAGTAAAAAGCTTTACGAGCCTGATCTCTATGTCGAGAATAAGAATATTGACATCTCAACTGTAAGCTGCGCACCATCTAGGCCCTCTTAACATTGTAGTTGGGCAGCTGTAACAAAGTTATAGGACTCGTGTTTGCTTCAAACAAATAAAAGAAAATGAGACGGGAAGAAAGGAGAGAGGAAAGAAATAAGGAGAGAAAAAGATGAATTTTATGTCAAAGTAATCAATGAAATTGTGATTAACCTCTTTTTTATTCGAATTTTCTCTTGAGCATATATGTTATCTTATAAATTTATGTTTGAATATAAATAGATTGGTGAATTCCTACTATTGTGCTTTGAAAATTAAATTGATTTGATCTAACATTTGTATGATAAACCACCTACAATACCTTTATTATATTTTTGTCAAATTTTTTATTTAAAAGTTATATTTACTATACACTAGTAACTTTTATTTTATAGTGATAGATGCAGCACTTCAAAACCAAAATAAGACAATATATTTTTATAACGTCTCTTATCATAATATGAATGTTGTTTGTACATATTAACAATTCCACTAGTTTTAGAGTACGATGACATGCCTTCCATTGTGGGGAAAATAAAAAAATAAATAAGATGATAATTTTCTCTTTTTTTGGGTTATAATTATCAATTGACTAATAATTGATGCCTTAGGTTATGCAGTCAATGAGTATGTTATTCGCGCAAGCATAGAATTCACTTCATTAATGACAATTCCGGAAAGCAATAAGACACTTAACAATGTTGATTGATAATTTTTATTAAAAGGACAGGGTCAAGTGCACCGAAGGGAATCAATTTGTTAGTCAATCTATTAAATAAATTGTTGCGTTTGCGTTTATCATTTTAACTCTTAAACAATAGGGAACATTTCCGGTTCATAGTCATCTCCACAAAGTACGTTATTCTATAATTAAACTTTAAATATCTTTTAGCGCCTTGAAAACTAGACATTCAAATTGCTTAGTTATATTGTCAGATAGCCATAACAATGAGACATTCTTTTTGGTTCCTTATCTTTCCCGGTTGCAAAGGCCAGGTTATGCAACAAATTAAATATTCAGTACACGCTATCCGAATTCACGAAGTCAACAAACATCATCGATTTGCCAATTCTTTGGCATTAATATTTTACTAAATTCAAAGTAATGTTAATCAAGCTATCCGACTCCGAGGAGTAGTATAAATAGATCCATCCTCTTCCCTTAAATCCAACAACTAAAGACTACCTGCAGACATTAATCGTGTAAATTTAGCTTTCAATCACAGCCATGATTTCTTCCTCATCAGGGTCATTCATTGGGCTGCTGTGCTGCCTGATAGTGTTACTGATTCTGCCTTTCCCATCCCACGCAAGTGACCCTGATCCTTTACAAGACATCTGTGTTGCGGATTTGAATGCCTCCATCTCAATCAATGGCTTCCCATGCAAACCTGCGTCAGAAGTAACTTCTGATGATTTCTTCACTGATTTTTCCAAAGAAGCAGAAACTTTTGATGTCTTTAAGCGTGGAGTTACGCTCGGTAATGTTTTTGGCTTTCCAGTGGTCAATACTCAAGGAGTTTCACTCTTCCGAATTGACTTGGGTGTCGGTGGAATAAACCCGCCTCATACACATCCTCGCGGAACCGAGGCTGGTATCGTTACCAGAGGAAAGGTGCTCGTAGGTTTAGTAACAACTAATAATACCTTTTTCTCAAAGGTTTTGACTCCCGGGAAGGTGTTCTTAATTCCCAGAGGACTTATTCACTTCCAACTAAATGTTGGAAAAGGGCCGGCCACCTTTATACCTATTTTCAATACTCAAGATCCTGGCGTTTCGGATTCAGTCGGTACTCTTTTTGACACAACGCCCCCCCTTCCCGATGAAGTGTTAACCAAATCTTTCCGAGTAAGTGACGAAGTGATTAATGTCATCAGAGCAGCCCGGGCATCACATTGATTAGTAATCGGTCTATCGAGGTAGCATCCTCGATGCTTGATCGATACACTTTATAATGTCTCAAACTAATGAATAAGATTTATTTTTTGCAATTGTTGTTGAATAAAAGCTGTGACAACCCCATAATTCATTAATAAAGTCTTCAAATTCTTAAATTTCTTTATTTTTTCATATATTGCGCGAATAAGGTTTTAAAATTGCATGTACATTCAAATATAGATTAGATCAAAATACAGTTTGAATTGTTTGATACTCATGAAGTGCGGACGAGTTTGATACTCATGAAGTGCGGACGATGAGGAAACGTAAAAGATTGATAGTTAAAGAGAAGCTAAGTTTATGAATAATGAAAATTTTATTAAAAACATATAAATTAATAAAACAAGGGTTTTGGGACATTCTTATATTAACTCTTAATATCAAAGTAGATAAATTCAAATTATTATTCTGTAATAAAATTTCTCTAATCAAATTAAAAAAAAAAACGACTTCCAAATTTGACATTTGGAAAAAAAGATAAAAATCCTAAATGTAATAGGAAAAATAAAAAAATAATTAAAAACTACAAAATTGCCAAGAAATAAACATAATTTATGGCTTGACCACGGGTCATAACAGGGTAAGTGTTCTAGGTTTGGTTTGTTTTATTGCTAGTTTTGAAACAATTATAATATATCCAAATCAAATACATGTAACCAAGTTATGACTATTGGAAGATATCATTCTCCTTCTAGCCAACTATCCTACATCAAGTACCATTTCTAGTTGGAACAATATGCATTCAAATTTTGAGTTTTGCATGTTAGAACATTATTAAACTTTTGGTGAAACCATCATGTATAATATGAGAATATTCATTTTGTGTCACCAAAAATTTATAGTAAAATATACAGAAACATATCTAAATCCATATTACTAAATTACTCTCTAAATTCCTATGATTAAGCTTCTAGATTAACACATTCTCTTAGAAAACTATTTAAGTTTCTTTGTTCTCTCTTTTTAATAATAGGATATTAAAAAAAATAAAAGGGTGCATATGACTTGAGGACCATAACCACTTATATAAATAATTTTTTTTATTATCTTTAAGTATCGTATTTCAATCCATCATAAAAATATAAATTATCTAAGTATCTATGTTTTAAAAATGCAACCCTATTACATACATCGAAACCCCCATCTTAATGTTAATTGAACTTAATTTTATACAATAATTTACAACACATAATTATTCACATATAAGCATATTGTTGAATTAGTGGTGCAATAATATTGGATTAAAAATCCAATATTGCAACAATAAGGGAGGCATTATAGATACACTCAAGAATGTTCTTACAATCTCAAAAGTTCCCCTAGTTGATATAATGTCCATTTCTTTTGTTGATGCGGATGCTAACCGAGAGACTCTTGGGGTGTTTTCAAATACAATTGTCCATTCTTAAAAGATTCAAATTGTGAGGAATTCTCCACATTTATCTAGCTTAAACATCAATCTGATTGACGCACCTAGAGATTGATTGTTGCAATTCAATTGAAGATATTTAAATTTCTGCCAAAAAATCTTTTGTTACTTAACCATCACGATTGGAATTCAAGTTTCCGAGTTGACAATGCTTCCTTGCTTTTTGATGTATCCTCTAGCAAGACAATTGATTATCAATTGAGAAATCTTATTAATCCTTTCAAAAACTATCTCCCACAACTTGAGACTCTGGTGTTGAACTTAACAGAAGCGGTAAGTGATTTAATATTTTAAGTAAATTATCATATTCATAAGTACCAAATTAATTGCAACCATTTTATGGAAATGGATGGGAAGTGTCATAGACTTCCCTAAGAATGTTTAATAATCTTAAAAGTCCACTGGTTTATCTAACAAATAGACTCTCGAGTTTTTTTATATACAGTTGCCCACTTCTTAAGAGATTAAGTATTACGTATTCTTTATATTTATCTAGCTTAAAAGTTGTGAGTTCATCAATCCGATTGACGAACTCAGAGCTTTTCCATTCAAGAAGCTGGAACTTTTGCTCCAAGTCTTTTGTCATTGAAATTCCACGGATTAGAAATTAAGGATTGATAATTCTCCCCAGCATCTTAATTTGTCCATTGGCGGCCTACCACGTCTTATTTGAGGAAGGTTATTGAACCAATTCAGTACCATCTTCCTCAACTGGAGACTCTTGATTTGTTGTTTTACCTGACTGTGGTCAGTGCCTTAAATTTTAGGAGGTGTATGCACTTGTGTAACTTTGCATCCTATATTGATCATCTATAAACGAAGGAACTTGACCTTATGCCTCTTTGACTGACTTATTAGAGAAAACCTTGCACATCGACTTGCTTGATAAGGGCATGCGCCGTTCTGCAGAAGCTTGCATCGAAGGTAAATCATTTATTTTATCACTAATGAATTTAGATTACATGGTCCAATCTCAAATATGGATACACTGATGGTCGTGATAATATATGTAAAGTTGTAAACTATTTATGTTACAGTGATAATGTATGTAAAAGTCTAATATTTTTTTTTCCTCTCCCCTGATGATTAGTAAGGTCTTGCTTGCAGTTTGTTGCAGTACTTGTTAAAATAGAAGGGATCCATAAGAGAGTGTTGGCATACATAAGTCCAAGATTTAGTCAGATTATTCCAGGCGAAGCCTCTGCGATAATGCGTTGGAAAAGGCAACTCAAGGGGTTGAGCAATCGGTTAATTTTCTTTAGAACTTTCCATTTCACTGGAAGGACTTTATCTATGAAATTTTCGATTTAAGAGTATTATGATGTAAATAATAATAGAAAATTCAGTTCCCTTTCTCGGGTCTAAGCCCGACAAACGTTCATGCTGAGTGAAGAGTCTTAAAATATGATTCATTCTTAACTAACAGATATTGAAAAAGAAAAACGAGCTGAGGTATAAATTCGTGGATGCAACCGATGTCCAATTTCATTCTACCATAGCCATTATTGTGTAAATTACAAAGATATGATGTGTATGAGAATGTTTCGCCAGAAAAAAAAAAATAGCAAGGAAAAAATGAAAGAATATGGAAAGGGCAAATGAAGGGAGAGCCTAGATACAACTAACCAAAGAATGTACAATAAATGAATGACGGCTTCGACTGCAAAATTTGTTCCTCTGGTTCTTCATCCTTGAGCTGGTCACTGATCATCACAATCATTCATCATCTAATGTTGCAGCACTGAGCCTTTCCCAGCATTTGCAATTTGTTCCACAAGCAGATCATCTGCCTTGGAGACTGATAATGAGCCGTATTATAACCTTCTATGCACCCAAACTGGCAAAACTTCAGGCTGTGTACATACTTTACTGGTTTCGTACTATTGAACTGCTCTACCCACATTCCCATACTCACATCTTCCATCTTGAACAACTGCACAAATTTAAAGATTATTTAAAACTTTATCGAAGATCAAGCAACCACCACGACCCTCATACACACAACTCATACTCACTCTTAATTTATGGGTCTCAAACTCGGATACTATGGACTTTGCTATGTCAGAAGACAAAATGTAGCCTGGCCCATTGGCATATGGTGGATAATCTTCCTCTGGCCACTCCTGAAACCACCAGCAATTAAGAAAGAGAGAGTGAGGAATCTTAAACATCCAAATTGACTATCATGGTGATTAAAAAACCATTGCAAAAGGAGAGACTAATATACAAATATTGACAGAGAGTTAAACAATACAGGAACAAAAGATGAAACTTCATAAATTATTTACCAAAAAGAAATCTAAAATCATTTCAGATAACAAATTTCTAGAATAGTTGAGTTATGAACAATCGAATCAATTTCTTGCAGGACTGAAAGACAGAACTTCATAAATTATTTATCAAAAAAGAAAAAAAAATCTTAGAACATTTCAGATAACAAAGTTGTAGAATAATTGAGCTATGCACAATCGAAGCAAATTCTTCTTCAAAAAATAAGACAATTATTATTGTCCGTCAATTTCAAAAAATTCAGTTAAATTATATTAAATCTGACTGTGAGGGCAGATAGACAGAGAGACAGAGAATATGCGAGCAGTACTATAATTCTTTGCATTATAGTACACACGACTTGATTAAAATTAGAACTAAAGTATGTTGCTTCAAATTGAAATGCAAGTTTTTCTGTTTTTTCTTTTTTGAAAGGTAATTGAAGATGCAAGTTGATGATACAAAAACTAGCCAATCAATGTTTCCATCCGTACCTCATATGTCACAGCCCATTTACCATGCCGAAGGGGCTTATGGTGGTAGTTGATGTTTCCAATGTATAAGCTGTTGCCCTCAGGTACATTCTTCACTTCATTAACAACAGCATCTAATCTTACAAATGTGTCATCATCGCACTTCATTATATACTTTGCAGACAGTGTACGAGCCTGTAAACATCCAAAGTCATCAAATGTCATCTCTTGGGTTAACACTTATGCTTCAGCTTGTAATAATTATAATTTGACAACTCACCCCATATTCACAGATAGCAGCGGTTTTCAACACAACAAGGTCATAGTTATCCAAGTAAGGAACAAGCACAATGTCACCAAAAAATTCTGCTTCTCTCTTTAACTCCACATTCACTTCTTTCCTTGCATGCTGTTCATTCAAAAACAAAAATGTATTTAACAACCTTCTACCTAGTGTTTACTTTCTAACAAATAACCAACAATCAATCATTTAAGGAGCATGATGTTATTATTACCAGTGCTACAAAGAATCGAGCCACCACATTTGATGATTGAACAAACTTATGCTGCATCCAAGACTTCCTCACAGCCATCCGCTCAGCAAAATGGTTTCCTGCAGAAAGTATACCAACAAAAAGTTCCACGGGCCCCTCAGGAAGAGGTGGAGCCTGCCATCTGCTTGACATCTCAAGATGTGTTTGAGGACCAGAACTAGGATGTGTTGTAGGCAAAGAAGCAGCAAATATGTCACGGACATCAATGTCCCCATTCACAGTTAAGCCCGTGGCATCCTCAAGAGTAAATCCCTATAGCAAGCATTAGACAAACTTTATGAGATATCAATAGCAATCACAAGACTAAAGCATTGTGTTATATTACTTACAGTGCGATCACAAGACTTTATGAGCCATCAATAGCAATCACAAGACTAAAGCATTGTGTTATATTACTTACAGTGCGATAAGGAAAGGATGTAACATGCTTCCCATCAATGCTAACATGATACCCCTCCAAACCAGCAAGAAGAGTCAGAACAAACAGCTTGTGCTCCTCAAATGGGAAAGGTGCTGACCAGTCAGTGGTCACCTTTTCTGTATCAGATCCAAGCCGCTTCAGTAGCCACCATTTATTTTTAGCCTGTTCTGCGTGATTTTCGTCATCATGGATCCATTTCTCACACTTCAACTTGCCATCAACTGCAGTAAGTCCGAAAGAATTACCCAATTTGGTTGTCCAAAAAATGACCAAAAACTAGCAAGAAAAACAATTATTCAAAATATATAATTAATGAATACGAACAAGCAACTCCAAATAGGTTCTGATCTCTGCTTCAAGAGAAAAGCAATTAAAAAAACATTTCATTCATTGATAAAATGGTTACATGAGGAGGCCACATCTTAGAGAAGGGCAAGTTACCCATACCTAATCCCTTCAGTGGTGATCTGATAAGGTTGATCTCAGCATAACATGAATTTGCAAACACAACCAAAAGGTATAAAATAAAAAAAACAATGAAATATTAAATTAATTTTTCTCCCTTGAAGAGAAAAAATAAATGAAAAAATCAATCTTATATCAAATAATAACCGTAGGACTTCAGAATTTGAGGCAGTGATATGCAAAGAGAGAATTAAATGTTTCTCTAACCCACTATACACAGAAATGCACTAAAGCACATGCATATAAGAGAGAAGCACACCATCAATTTGCAGTATAAGGTTCTAACCCCTCATACCTATAATACTATGGAAACATAATAATTACCAGAACACACCCCAGCAGCTAGCTATTAAACTGCACAGCAGATTAATTCCACCCCTTGATTTAACTTCAACAACGGCAACAAAATCTATTATAAATCTCACCAATATTCATTCTTTTCACAAATACAATCACTCAAAAATCAATCACCCCAGCAGTTACAAGTCCTTTGCTAAGATCATTCATTAATCAAATATAAACTTCTAAGAAAATATAAAACCTCAACAACAGTGACAACTTACCAGTCTCCTCATCAGACCTGGACGGCCGGCCCTGGCACCGCAAGGCAGTCCCCCACTGCATCCTATAACAGGTATTCTGCTCAATAACAGGCTTGCCACTAAAATCCCCTTTCAACCTTGGATTAAAATGCAAAATTCTCGGTGGCTCCTCCCCCTCCACTGTCTTCAACCCACGCAGCTCCATCATGAACTGAGAAACCATAACTTCCTGCTCATCATTCAAAGCTGAAATCTTTGGATTCTTCTCCGCGTGTGCTGCCCTTGGCACGCCCACTATCGTTATATGTGACCCCAGTGTAAGCCCACATGGTAAAATCATCAAGTTTTTATTATTCAAAAACTCCGACCCAGGTAAAATTATCGAGTGGGGACACGATTCTGACAAATTTTCTTTCTTTTTTGTATCAATTTGTATGTTCCCTGATTCAAGTTCCTCCCACAACTTTCTTCCCACTTCATAAGCCGTTTTGGCTGCCTTACGTAACTGTAAAACTCCAGATTCACTACTGGGTGTGAAAGTCTTAGCATCAAAAGAAATGTTTGAAAGCAGGTGGCTTTTCCTATTTGACCCGGTGGTGGGGGTGAGTCGAGTCTGAGTTGGTGAGTCCGAGTCTTGTGATGAAACCCATTGCTTTAAAGGACGAGATGGAGCTTTCACTTGCAAATGACCCTCCTCAATTCTTCTGAGTCTATCATAATGTTGAGTAATTACAGGTTCTTGTGAAATTGAACTGAACCCAGTTGTGAAAACAAACGGAACTTGTAAACCAATCAAAAATATCAAATACAAAACACCAATAAAGATCAAAATTTGAATCCATCTTTGCCTGCTAAGTGATACAACCATTTCAAAGTTTCCTCCTTTTTCTGATTTCGAAAGTAGCTTCAGTTTCCTCATTACAAAAGCACAAAGAAAGCACATAAAATAACGAAACGCAAAGACAAAGATGGTCACGTGTTTGTTCAACGGAAGACAAACATGGTGAAGTGTTTGTTTAGGAATTTGATTATAAGTAGAGATTTAACAGGCAGCAAATAGTGAAGAGAGTTAGGTGATCAAAACCCAAACCCAAAACAACACCTTGTGAAGAGAAGATGAAAATGTCGGTCCATAATATGAGCTTTTTTGCGTTTTCTTTTGCTTTTAAGGGAATTATAAAGATACTATTTTCTAAAAACGCGAGTATATTCCTAGTATAATATATTAATGGAAATAATAATGTAAAAAAAAAACGATAGATATATGTGAACGTTTGCTTTTGCTAGGAATAATAATAATGATGATGATGATGAAGAATTTGTTAGATAAAACCAATGAGAAAGATACAAATTCAAAACACATAATAAATATGTATTTATTAGTGAAATAATAAAATATGTATTTAGATACGTCAGTTTATGAGAATTTGTAGGAAATAAAAACGCATCAACAAGTTGTTTTCCAAATGAAATAATAAATAGAGTTAAAGTTGAATCTTACTTCATTTAAAACTAGATAATTAATTAATGGAGTAATGTCCATAAATTTCGCGGTAATAACAATAAAATCCCTGATTTCCTATGATTTCTAAAATAAGAATATAGTTTTTCTACTTTTAACAAGTTGGTCATGGATAAACTATTGACAAATGAATCCTTAAAGTATAAATTAAATTGGATTGATACAAAACTAAAACTATATATCAAGAAGGAAGGGAGTTCAAATGATCTATGTTGATTTGACATTTTAGATATAAAAATATATCCATAATACAAGAATATTTAAATGATTCAAAAATAAAAGAATTTAATAACGCCTAAATTATAGTTATAATAATTAGATTGAGGGATATTTTATTAATATTAGTAAATAAAAATTATTTTCATTAAAAAAAAGAATACTTAAGTTCTAATATAATACATAAATAAATAATAATAGACTAAATAATTAGTGTTTACATGAAAATTTTAAAATTCATACTAAATCCGAAATAGAATAAAAATAAGCTTAAATTTATTGAACCAATTTGACACAACACCCCTTAAATTTAACAACTCCATCGAGTCATAATAACAAAATAATTGAAATGGCCTTCAAGGTTGAATTATCTCATTAATTGTAAGAGGGTAATGTTGCCATGTCGAGAAGGTCAAGGGACCTATTTGATACAAATAGAAAAGGCTGCACCGTTGCAGGAAAAAATCTGAAAAAGTAGGGATTCCGATGTCACTATCCTATTTCCGGCGCAAATTAGAAGAAATAAAAAGGAGAAGACAAAGGAATCCCATTGGAAAATTCGCCTTCTGTTCGGCTCTAAAATTTCGGCTCATAATCTTAGGTGTCCATTAGCGGCTCTGCCACACCCACCTGCACCCACACGTCTTTCGTTATTTAATTCTCTTTCACTGCCACACTTGCCTCTCGTTATTCATAATCATTTTTGTTGTTTTTCTAGTTACAATAGGCAGAGATTACTTCAAAATTTGAAAGCGTCACAATAATAAAAATAATAATCAAACCTTGAATTTTGTTTACATCACTTCTGACTATTTGTCAATTGGATGATTGTATCTTCAATTTTGAAGGTAAGTAAATTAATGATGTGTTCCTCCTGTTAACAATTGCATTGTCAATTTAACATTAAAGAGCTTAAACAAATTAACCTATTGACAAATTTTGAAAATTTCAAGTTATTATTTTGTTACAAGAATTCTTGGTTAACATGAATCATATAATCCTATCCGGACTTTATTATCTGATCGTTGATATCAGCCTTTAAACAGGGGATGATTATCATAAAATTTTAATGGATTTTTTTATCCAAAATTATGATGATAATCACAATATTGTGATGTGTTAGATCGTATTTCTTTTAATATAAATTGTTGTTACAAGAAGAAAGAACTCCTAAGCAAAACAACTCCGCATATTTTTAGATAAAATTGAACACTACTTACACACAATCATGCAATCACGTTATAGCGTTAACAATCAACCCCACTAAAATTTTTGTAACTTTACTTCAAAGTGTAATTGACATCCCCGTTTTGTTTTTCTCATTGAAGAAATAATAATAATAATAATAATAATAATAATAATAATAATATTACTATTATTATTATTATTATTATTACTGAACTACAATCTTTTTATATTATAATTAGAAATTTATAAATATGACGAGACGAAATGTAAGGACCGAATCAAAATTTAAAAATATGTTTTGAAATAGGTCTATAAAATATATATATATATATATATATATATTTATTTATTTATAACTAATAATATAATCACAAATTTTTATATAATTTTTTTTTATAAAAACTAATATAATATAATTTAATTAATTAAATTAAATATCTCTTAAATTATATAATTTATTTTAATTATTTTATATTTTTATTTAATTAATAAATTAATACCATATCATTTTATATAAAAAATTATGATGTACCATCACTCAAAACTTATAATCCCACCAATTGATCCACGCAATAACATAATCATGAGAGAGTGGCATGAAAATCTTTCTTTCCCCCACAAGCATAATTTGTGAGAATGATACTATTTCAGCCTATTTAAAGAGTGGTGGGGGTAGATGAGAACCATCTAATTATTAACCAAATGTTATTTTGAATCAAGAATAGAATTTCAAAGCCACAAAATAGTTTAAAGTGTCACGAGAATAAAAGATGAGAAAACCCAACCCCAAACCAATTTTATCATAATCCTTATTGGTTAATTTGGAGAATGTGGGTCAACTAATTGTGATTGTAATTTTGGAGTTTTGCTTCATGAGACCATCTAGTGACAATGACTGTCCTTTTCAATTGGCCTTTAGACTCACGTTAAAATAACTTTAGAGTCTAGTCTAGATGTTGTAAATGATTTTCTCTCGACAATGATTATATGCCTTACATTGTCTTCTAATTTTTATATATATTCACTTTGTATTAGCTTACATTGTCTTCTAAATTTTATATATTAGCTTTGTATTAGCTTACGTTGTCTTCTAATTTTTATATTTTTTATATTGTGGCTTTGTATTAGCTGTTTGCCAGACTTGTCTATGATCTTTCTTTTCCATTGTACGATTGTTCTCAAATCTAGCTTCATATGAATGATGATCGTGCATATGTTTTTATATGGCATTAAATGAAAATGCTTCCCCAGCTGGAATCTTCCATCAGCCAGCAGTCATCGCACGGTAAGGGAAATTCTAGACCGTTTCTTTAAACTCATGTGGGTTTTCCATTCATTTATTACAATTAAAATCAGGTCTTTTATCTGACGACATTATCTTCAATATGGTAATTGTATTCAGTGAAGTCAAGCAATGACCTGAAAATGATGTTAAACACTTTAAAATATTTGCTTCGCTTGCTTATTACGTCTGTGTTGACAAGTCATTGAGGACTATGATGACTCATGAATCACATTTCCTAAAAAGTACAAAAATATTGTTTTCAGCGTTCAAAAATACAAAAAAAATATGATTATTTATAAAGTTCTTGATAAGATCTTTTTAGGTTATTTTACTGAGAATTAAATTTTTTTTTATGTAAAACTTTATATCATTACTTTTATTATTGAATTTCCTTATCATAAGAGCTGGCATTCACTTTAATTAAGATGTGATTCGATAACTATTTTTTTTATTTAAAAAATAATAATTTTTTTTATGAGTAATTCTGTATTAAATAACTTAATTACTAATTATGATAAAATTTATATAATTTTATTATTTCATATCTAAAAAAAAAGTAACGATATTGCTAATATTTTAATCAATATTGATTCCAGTTTCTTCAATTTGACATGATGGAATTTTCTTCTATCAAAAAATAAAAAGTTTCTACTTGATGACTCTTGGAGATGCATCAGAACAACTTTTCTTAATCCCATTATGGTTTCTCGTTGTATGGACTACCTATAAGGTTTCATTTGGCTTTGTCTCTTTAAATGAACTCCGTAACTTCTTTTTCATTAATATATTATATTTATCTTGAGGTAAAATAATTAAAAAAAGAAGAAAAAAAAGCCCTTGAGAGAACATAAGAACTTACCTGTGCTGACTGATAATTCTGTTTGTTTGTATATGTATACACACATGCAGACGAAGATTATTTGAGTCATTCATTCGCTTTGTTTTAATCCCCGAGTGATAGAACCCAAGCATTGACTAGTTATTTACAGCCGAAGCATGTAAGTCATCGAATATGTTGTAGTATACAATATATGTTAATATTATATACGTCCACTTCATTGGGCCGAACTCTCTAGCCGCCACTTCTTGTTCTCAGCAGCTTCAACTTTCCTTGGAGTTGATTAATTTTCTTGCAAGAAAAACTTTTCGCACATTCTAAGATAAGACTTTTCTCAATTGCACAGCTTTATCTAGCTATAGTTTGATATCGTTATATGCAAATGTCTGCACTAAAGAATAATTCCTATATAACTTTGAAAATAGTTATCAATGTCTCTAAGTATAGCTCTTCAAATTATGTATTTATCTATTTATTTTGAAGGGGCTACACAGATTAGTTAACAGATCAGTGTTTTACTAGGAATATTGTTATGCCTGATGATAAACCGAAATTCAGGCTTAATACATTGTAATAGTTTTCCAATTTGACTTTCTTTCTAAGTAAGATGCTTACCAAAACATGAGGATGCATGTCCAATATGAATATTCAATCTGATAATTAATTTTGTTCTTCTTCAGCAGCTTACACACATACATATATTTTTCTCATTTTTGACATCATTGAATCCAGCAGTTTATCACATAACTGGTGAATATGATGGAAAGATACATGTATAACATCACCAGTCTAGATTCTAGATAGCTATACCATAACACCCAAAATTTCATAAAATAATTCACACAGAGATGGTGAGTACTGCAAGTACACCCACAAGTCATATATCATACACTGTTTAAAAAATTTGCTGTCATCCAATTTGTGACTATCAAGAACCTAAACCAAATTCATTTTCTTTCACACAAGCAACTAATTAATCAATCCATGCAATGAATAATTTATGCCATTTCACTAATAGTCACTCTAAGTTTAACCAAAAAAGCCACCCGATTTGAACCAGACTCAAATGCTTTTGGAGCCAAGTGTATGAGTATATTTTAGTTAGAAAGGGGACAATTAATGTGTAAATTCAAAATTCATCTCAAACGCGAAGATGCCATAGTTCATGCAAATGTAGTTTAATGGGAGCAATGCCACATGCATTTCTTGCCTCCACACTTGTTATACCTTTAAGCCCACATCCTTCTTCCTCCCAGAGAGCATTTAATTTGCCTTACAATTTTCAACTTCAGTATTATCTTCACCATCAATTTTTTTTTTCCTTTTTCCTTTTTGGCTTTTGTTTCCTATTTGATATTCAAAAACCAAATTTTCGAATCAAAGGACAAAGATGGGGAGGCCTCCTTGCTGCGACAAGCTGAATGTGAAGAAGGGTATTTGGAGTGCAGAGGAAGATGCAAAGATACTTGCATATGTGTCGAAACATGGGGCCTGTAACTGGACTGCTGTTCCGAAAAAAGCAGGTTAATTTGATTTTTTATTTTCTTTTACACTGAATCAATTTATATACAGTTTCATGAACTTTCAATTGTAATTAAGACTTACCATATTTCTATTTTATGAATGTCAAAACCCAAATGTGAGCGTGTCCTCCAGGACTTCGGAGATGCGGAAAAAGTTGCAGACTTAGATGGACTAATTACCTGAGGCCAGATCTTAAGCATGAGAGCTTCACGCCACAAGAAGAGGAAATGATCATTAGGCTTCATGCTGCTATAGGTAGCAGGTCCGTCCCTTTTATTTTCCTTCACTGTTTTGTGCTTGGTCCCTGGAGAAGCAACGAAAAGAACTTTAACCAAATGTTGGACAAACAAGTTAAAAACTTGAACTACTCTTGTTGGACTGCTCATTCGATTAATTAATTAAAAACTATAACGCACGGAAAAATTAAATTGCATGCACGATCAGAATAGCCATAACTGCCTGCTATGAGGATTGAGACATAAGATGCAGCAATATGATTCCAACAGTCTTACCTGCGGTGCATATTTGTGTTAATGTTAGTGCAAAAATGGTTCAGGTGGTCAATTATAGCCCAACAGCTTCCAGGGAGAACAGATAATGATGTGAAGAATTACTGGAACACAAAGCTGAGAAAGAAACTTACCGAAATGGGAATAGATCCTGTTACTCACAAGCCTTTCTCTCAAATCCTAGCTGATTATGGAAACATTGGTGGACTTCCCAAATCTGGAACCCGAATCGGGTGTCTCAATAGAGACGTGAGCAAGAATGCATTCATCATGCCAAAACCTGAACAACATGAGCCTCCATTTCAGGTTTTTTCAAACATCAGCAGTCATTTGATGACGATGGTATCACCAAAAGTGGAGCCAATTAAAGATACCTTCTCGAACCACTATAATGATCACAGCAACTCTATGGATCTTCTTGCTCAGCTCCAAGCCGTAAAACTGGTGACAGAAGCCCCCAGTAATAATTGTGCTATCAATGCCGACGAATCTCTGTCGACGCCTCAAGTATTCTTTAATGAAGCATGCTCATTGTCGTCGTCATCTTCTTCATCTTCAGCTTGTTCCACAGCAGGACAAGTGCAGTCCCCACTGAATTTTACTTGGCAAGATTTCCTTCTTGATGATGATGATGCATTTTGGTCTGCTGACATTCCACAAGCACAGGAACAAGAACACGACACGCACAGCATGGTTGAATTTTCATCCAAGGATTTCAGCAACCATACATGGAATGTGTTGCCGCGGAGTCAGAACAACAATGAGACTGCCATTACACAGGTTAATAATGGAGTTCAGAGAATGGATTCTAGAGATCCAAGCTATGAGTTTGCTGCAGCTTCATCATCATTTGTGGAAGCCATGCTAGACCGAGAAAATGACATGTTGTTGGAGTTTCCTAACCTTCTGGTTTTGGATGAACCACACTTCTATAACTGAGCTCTTCTCCAATTAGAAGGCTATATAGTGAAATCAGTAATTAAGACTTGTCGCAAGACATCATCTTTGGCACTTGATATTTATCTCTTTCCTGCCTCGTTGAATTCAACTAGCAAACCTTTCGTTAGTTTCATACTGTCTTGAGCATAAACAGTCAAATATTACTATATTCTTATTTTTCTCCTCTGTCCTCCCCAACTCCGATTTCTTTCTCTTCAGGTAGATGCCTCGTGGATGCACAGTTTATTCCAACAGCTGCCACGCGTGAGACAGAGAAAAAAATCAAATGCAGAATTTTGTATAAATCCATGGCTGCTACAGCCCCATATCCTGAGCCGCGATATAGAAAGATAAAATTAATTAAACATTTCTGTGACTATACGTGAGAAAAAAAAATGATAGAATACGTATAAGATAACTAAGTCAATCATATAATGAGTTAAAAATATCATAATATATGTAGATTTATTTTAAAAAATTATCATATAAATAATGATAATATTGAATTTAACTACACATGTAATAACTCAATGTATTCTAAAATTTTTTTTGAGAAAATAATCGTTGGAGGCAATACATACAACCGACCAATGATCATATGACAAATGTAGTTTAATTTTTTGCTTCGGAGGACAAAATCTTGTGGACGGCAAATAGGGCTTGACCAGGCCTAGTTAAGTGCAGGCTTAAGCCGACGCTTACAAATAGCGGAGCCCTTAAAAAGCCTATGTGTCCACCAGTTGGCCGGGCCGAGACGAGTAGTTGCACCTTCTAATCCGCATCACGCTTCCTCTCCTCCTCTCTTGAGAGCCTGTATGTTCGTCTATTTCCTTCAATGTCATCTAATATTTGAGAGTTCAACGAAATTTTTGACATTGAATGTGCAGGTTTCTTGTGCCTATGTTTGCTTTTTGCTTGTTGCTGCTTAGTCGTTCGAGTATTTAGTAGACATTTTTAGCTGGACTTATAGCTAAATTATTTTTAACGATTATTTACTACAAAAAAAAAATCTAAAACTAACGACAATTACGTTTTAATTGAGAGCAAATAATATTTACTAATCTAATATCCATAAACTTTTTTTGAGAACTAAAAGTTCTGAAATCTCTCTATTAATCGACACTCGACAGCACCATGATAGCAAAATAAGAATCACAACACGATAATAGCAAAATAAAACTGGGGCGACACTGTGTTTCTCACTAGAAACATTCTGGCGAGTAGCAACATTGCTTTTAACAACTTGCTGCAATAGTGTTAATGCGCCATGCAGTTAATTTAGGGGTTTTTCAGTAATGTTTCGTGATTGATATTTTCTTTTTTTTTTTGTTTTTGAACATTCACAAGTAATAAGTGTTCAGTGGACTTTATCAAAAAAATAATAATAATAAATAAATTGTAAAACAAAAAATCCTTATTCAATTTGATAGTTATAAATCACAAAACAACGCTGACGACTTGACATGTTTTTTGTTTTCTCTGAAATATATAATGAATAAATTACAAAACATTGTTTGATGGTATCTCCCAGACATGATGATAAATTCATTTTTTTATCTCAACAATTGTATCTCCCTCGTGGTTCATCATCTTTGTCTCTTTTTTTCTTTTTCTTTTTTTGCTTTTTTTTTTGGTCAGCTTTCGGACCTAATCATTTATCTCTCTCCCTTCCCAGAAAAAAAAAGAAAAAAGAAAAAAAATTCATCTCCCACAACTCATCTCGCATTTTATTTTTCTTGCATTCCGCTGCAGAGAACCATATCTGTAGATTTTTTTTTTTCAGTTTGTTTAAATTGTTCGTACAATTTTTCCTTCCCCCCCCCCCCCCCACCCCCCGCCCTTTTTGCTCATCAACACTTCATATCCTAGGCTAAGTAAGAAAGTCAAATTTGCATATGCAACAAAGTACAATTTTTTTTTTTTACCTTCTTTTTTTAACCCCCTCCAAAACTTTCTTTAGCCAAATTTCAAGTATAAAATTTGACATAATAAATTAGGAAATAATGAAATGAAAGATGAAAATACAATGATACGTTCTATTTGATAAAAAAAAAAAAGTACATTCTAATTGATATAAATAAAGAAACAAAAAAGGTAAAAAAAAATTGTGCGTTGAACAGTGGCTTGAGAATCATTAGTTTTGGGGATTTAGGTTAGCAAAATTATTAGTATATCCCAAGGACTTGAGTCAGTCAAGGATCTATTTATTTTTTCTAAGTTATTTTCATCTTGTATAAATTATTTAAATTATATCAATTTGTGTTAACTTTATTCTTACTTTTTGATATGACATTGATTTTTAGTGAATATAACTTATATAATAAGTAAAATTTATTTTTAAAAAGAGTGTTAACACACATATAAATTGTTATCATTTGTAATGATGTCTATTGAATAAGTATTATTTTTTTTCTAAAATACGGGACACATAAAATAATATCAAATATCTACATAAATTTAAAATAGAACCACTTTAAAACATCATTTTTATTTTAAAAAGATATTAATAAAAAAAATATGGAACACCATCTCAAAAATCTTCACATTACATGTATCTACCGTGAGATCTTCTTAATTTAAACTAACAAAGCAAATTTTTCATTAGTTTTGAATTTTGATCACAATGTTTATGCTTTTATATCAAAACGCATACGCATTAAAGTTTACATTTATCTCTTTTTTTTTTAAGTTAATTATCCATAATTAATTCAAACCCTTTGTTTATAAAATGCCATCAAATGTCTTTATTACATATTTGCGAATTCATAGTTCTAATTTTTTTTTTTTAAATTCGATTCTAGTAATATATGCACTAACGACTGACTACTAAGTACTAATGGTTTACCACATCACTAATCAGTGCTTTCTGATTATTTTTAAGCTTAACAAAAGAAAATAGAATTTGCCTACTTTTTATTTTGTAAAATTTGGAGTGCGAATTAATTAAGTTTTGTACTTTTTTATGTGAAATTAGTTTAAGTTCACTAGTAGATAATCACTTTCGTTGGACACGACCGTCGTTTCTGTTAACCAAAAATAACCGACAATTAGTTGAGTGGAAGACCTCAAAACTTTTTGAAGTACAATATACGTAGGGATAGGAGACTGGACAGGACGAAACGGGAATCGAAGATTCAAGGCCAGGCGATTGAGTTGAGTTTCATAAAGATTAAAGATGGTGGCGTTATCTCTTTACAGAGGGAACCTTCACAGGGTCCCTGACGTGCCTCGTCGATGGCTAATGCCGGCAGCGAGGATCTCTCTCAAAGATTTCAAAACCCTTTTGAACCGCCGCAACAGAGCCCTCTCTCGCCTCCGCCAACACTCCTTCGCCGCCGCCAACGCCGTCGCTTTAAATCCTAATTCCAATCCTAAACAAGAAGACGAAGCCATGAAACCTAATGAGTCGTCCCTGGAGGTTCAGTTAGATGAGGGCAAAGGGGGTAATTGTCGAGCGGAAGAACAAAACGTTGAGAATGAAGAGATCGTTGATCGGGCGAAATTGGACGGTGGAGATTGTTCGGAGAAACCGGCACGGGTCGATGATGCAGAGGTGGCAGCGGTTTTTAAGGTGGATGGCGATGGGAAACTGCAATCTTTGGATGTGGTTGAGAACGCAGCTGAACCCGTTGAACCGGCTGACCCTGCTTCTAACCCTAATGTACAGGTACTTAGAAATTGAAAGCTAAAAAATTTTATTCATTTTAAGTCATTTTATTGGACTCTTTATCTATAAAAATTAAAAAAAAAAAACATGTTTTTTTTTTTTTTTTGGGGAGCTTGATTTATTAATGAACATGAATCACTAAAATACGAATGAATCGAGAAGTAATTAATTTTAACTCTAGATATACTTAGGAATTATTGTTAATGTGCGTGTAAATGAGATAAAATTGTCTGATACTTTAAGAGTGGCCTAGTTGATTTGGGTACTAGAATCATTTTGTTTTGAGTTTCATCTGGAAGAAAAATCCTAAAATGATTTCTAGGCCCCCCCCCCCTTTTTTTCCCCTTCTTGTTTTGGCCTGTTTTTGGTGATGGCTTGTATTTCTTTTGCTTGCTAGACAAGTAACAAACCGGATGTGATATATGGCAAAGAGAAAAGGAAAAAGGAAATCGAGGAGAAGCTGGAAACTTTGAATGCCAAAAAGCATAATCTAGTGCAAGCTCTGAAGCAAGTAAGTTTTGTTTTCATACTTGTCTCGTGTTACAATGAAAAATTTTTGGAGTTAATTTTTGGTCTTTGGCAGATATTGAATGCTGAGGAGGAACTAAAGAGACGTAATTGTACTCAAGCAATGGTGAGTCGTCCACCTGGTCCATTTCAAGTGGATGTCACAAGTGACACTGGGTTGATGGCCCGGCAGACTACGCCTAGGAGGGGCTCAGAGGCAAATCTTGTTGGTGATACAGAAGGGGCAGAAGCAGAAGATGCTTCAAACCAAAATGCTCACTCACGCCATATGCTCAGAATGAGCAGCATGTCTCCGTCTTCAGAATCTCCTCTTAGAAGACCCACCATTCTTCAACACAATGTGGTAGCATATGAATCAATGACTATTTGTTTTGAAAACTTAGTGAAATGTCATGCATGCTACTGCTTATCTGTTTGAATTCTACCCCCCCCCCCCCCAAAACAACCCTTTTTAATGGAGGATTGTAGCTAACATGATTATATATTGAAGGAATGGATTCCAACTGATCATTCTGTTTCCATACCTAATGAAGTTCTCTTAGAGCACTGTGACTGTATGATTGAGAGAATGATCAGATGGAATGTTCGCTACTACCTAGTTTACAATGTTCTAAGAAAACTTAAATAGTTATGGAAACTTGGGCCTGCTATTCAGAAAAGCAATATATACTACTATCTAGGTTGTATTAAATAGTATTACTTGGTAGCTTTTTGTTTAATTTGTGAACTGCAAAATTTTTTAGTTCTGAATGTTGACAACAAATCTTACTGGAACAAATAATTCATGCAGAGTCCTTAAAATAAATTATAATATCCCTCAATATGCTCATGCATGCATGGTTTTCATACATTGTCAATGTTTTGGATCTGTAAATTCTTGTATGAAACTGTGTTATGAAGTACAACATTGGATGAGTGTAGAGATTTATTAATTGCTGCCAGATTTTTCATGTTACTCAAATCTTTTGATTATGTGAGATCCATCATTTATTCATTTCACTGGCATCTAGGTTCCACACCCTTCTCGAGCAAGTTTGGCCGTCACTGGTAGTCCATCACGTTTTGCTCCTACTGGTCATCAAGGGAATTCTGGGAATTTGCCCACGGTATGTGTTTCAGGCACAAATTATATTGCATCCTCTCCTTCCCCTGCAGCATCCGGTGGCACATCCATATTTAGAGATGCTCGACAGCCAAGTCCATGGAATTAGAAGCTATGTGATTTGCACCCCTATGATTTTCTATACCTGAGGTTAGATATTGATCGTGATATAAATCTCTTGGGATCAAATAGCATGCTGGATGCCACTTCAACTATTATCAACTTACGCTGGAGGAATGAGAACGAACCCATTGCGGTGCATGTTACTTTGTCAGGCAAGTACTGCCGGAACTCCAATCTCTTCAAGCCAAGTAATTGAATCAAGTACCAAAAGTTGCTGAGAGTTGTAAATTCAATGTTGTTCTAGTCCATTACATATCCCTGCTGTAGGTATGAGAGAATGAAGAAACGCAATGTATTTACATTTTGTATATTATTTTCTGTATATTCAATATATTATAGCTGCTTTTTTTTTTTTTTTTTGGTTCTTTTAAACGACAAAACGCCTCTTAAAAATGATTGAGAAAACTCGTGGTATAGATTTTACAAAAGATTTGGTCTGGATAGACGTATGGGCCGGCACATGTTTGCATTTGACTTTCTTCGATTAATAATACAAAAACGAACTTAGCAAATTCATGATGCATCACCGCAAAAGGGGCAAATGGATATGGACCAAACAAAGTTCCTTGTGAAAATTGAAAACGATTGTACATATTTGAGGATGATACATAAGCGAGTCCCACAGACTATTTTGGGATGGGATTCAATTTTCTTCGATTATTTTGTAGTTGAGTGAAAGTATTTTTTTAATAAAATATGAATGAAATAAATATTTTTAAATATTAATAATTAAATAAAAATAATTTTTTAATAAAATATGATTAAATAATAATATTAGTGAACATAAAAATTTAAATAATATTTTATAAAATTTAATGTAAATTAAATTAATTTAAATAATAATTTAATTATAAATATTAAATTATAATATCAGTGTTAAAAAAAAAAGGCCTATTTTTTTTTCTTTTTTTATTTTTGTCAGTCTGAAGCGACTTTTTTCCACTTTTCGGCCATTCTGAGCGAATGAGCGACCCCATTCTCCGCTCTTTTATTGACCATTTTTAGTCACTGGATTGATACTTTGATGATGCAGGACTGTTTCGATTACTACCTGTTAGGCTGGTGAGGGACTGGTCGCACTCAGTCTCAGACTCTCAGTGTCTTTCGTAAGCAGTAAGCTTACAGTACAACCTAAACCATCCGATTGTTTCTTCAAAGGATCCGCCTACGTTAACTGTAACTTACGCTTTTTTTGTTTTTTTCTGTAAACAATTTCATTTGGCCCCTTATCTTTATAATTATTTATATTTTATTTATAAATACTATAAACATTTTTATTTACATATAATATAAAATTTCATTAAAATTTTTAATTTTATTTAAATCTATATTTAAACTAAAAGAATAAAAAATATTAAATAGATTATTATTATAATTATTATATGAAATTATTATTATAGTAATAAAATTTTTATTTAAATTTTTAATAATAATAACTAACAATAATTGTTATTATTAAAGATTAATAAAATATAAATAAAAAGTATTTTTAAATTCTAAAAATATTCTTTGTTTAAACTAAAAAACATAATAGTTATTAAATAGGTTATAATTATAAGTTGCTATATTAAATTAAAATTATTATAAAAATTATTATAATTAACTAATACATTAACAATACTTAATAATAATTTTTATTTAAATTAATAATAATAATAACTGACAATAATTACTATTATTAATTAATTTTTGGTTAAAATTTTAATTTTTTACACTTTTTTCATTTACTAATTTTTTATAAGTATCTAAATAATTTAATTATTATTATTTATATTTTATTTATAAATATTATAAACTCTTCTATTTACATATATTATAAAATTTCATTAAAACTACTATAATTGCTACTTTTATTATTTGTAAATATTTTATTTATAATTTTTATCATAATTAATACTTTTATTTTAATTATTGTAATTTTTATTATTTTTATTGAAAAATTAATTATTAATAATAATTATTGTTAGTTATTATTATTAATAATTTAAATAAAAATTATTAATAATTATTATTAAGGTATTAATTAATTGTAATAAATTTTAACTGTTATAATAATAATAATTTAATAAAATAATGATAATTATAATTATAATTATAATCTATTTAATAATTTTTATTCTTTTAATTTAAATAAAGAGTATTTTTAGAATTTAAAAATTATAGAAGTTAGTTTAATACTTTAAAAATTTTAATAAAATGAAAACAATATAAGGGTTTAATGAAATTTTATAATATACGTAAATAAAAAAGTTTATAATATTTATAAATAAAATATAAATAACAATAATAAAATTATTTTAATACTTATAAAGAATTAGTAAACAAAAAAGAGTGTACAAAGATAAATTAAATTTTTAATTAAAAATTAATTATTAATAATAATTACTATTATTAGTTGTTATTATTATTATTATTAATTTAAATAAAAATTATTATTAAAGTATTAATTAATTATAATAAATTTTTATAATAATAATTTAATATATAACTGTAATTATAATTATAATTTATTTAATAATTATTATATTTTTAATTTAAATAAAGAGTATTTTTAGAATTTCAAAATATTCTTCATTTATATTTTTATAATTTTTTTTATTTTATTAAATTTTTATTAAAAATTAATTATTATTAGTTATTATTATTAATAATTTAAATAAAAAATTGTTGTTATAATATAATAATTTAATATAATAATTATAATTATAATCTATTTAATATTTTTATTATTTTAATAAAATGATGAATATTTTTAAAATTTAAAAATTAGAGAAGTTAATTGAATACTTTACAAATTTAAGTAAAATAAAAAATATAAAGATTTTAATAAAATATTATAATATATGTAAATAATAAATTTAAAATATTTATAAATTAAGTGTAAATAACAGAAAGGATATGGGGTCAGATGAAATTATATCAATAACCATATCGCAGCAAACGGAAATAACGGTAAGCCTAAGGGGCTAAATGAAATTGTGCGCAGAAAAAAACAAAAAGACGTAAGATACAGCTAACGTAACTTAGGCGGATCCTTCTTCAAATAGATCAAGTCAATGGTCAACAAATCAGGGACCTCCGTTACCCCCACTTCTTCAGCAAGTTAGATAGAGCAAACAAAGAAAACAGCCGTTAGATCGCATCTCTCTGATCTCACCACACAAGTCCCAATCCCCTGAACCCCAGCATATCACTGACCCAAGGCCGCCTCAAATCCCTCAAATTTATTATTCCAAATCCAACCCCAAAACAAACAGGCAAATTCCAAGTCTACGCTCTACAACACAACAAACTACTCTGCCTACTGCTGCCTTCATCAGTTTTTTTTGTTATCCCTTAGTGCCTCACCCATCCAAACCAAAATAACACAAGCACGTTCATAGCATCAGCCCCAGACCCGCTAACTCATCCATGGATCCCACTCTCAAAAGGCCTAACACCAAAAGTAAAACCAAAACCAAAACCAGTCACCCGACAGAAACAAACCTAGGTGCCTCTAGATCGTCTAAACCTTTTTATCATATGAGCAACAACTGGTCAAGATTGAATCTTTACCGCCACGAAGCACGTGCATCTCAAAAACAAACCATCCACCCACCTAGCAAAGACATCCATTTGCAAGCCAAAGCCATGACTGTTTCTGCGGACTCCGATATCTCCAGGTTCCTGCTCAATAAACCAAGCAAACAACAATCCCAGAGAAGAGCTAAACAGAGCAGAACAACGACGGAAGCATCCAAAGAGGAGCCCAAGAAATCGGCGAAAGGAGGGTCAGTGGACAGTTTAAACAAGGGGGCCTGTGATTGTAAAGAGGGACTTGAGAGTAAAAAATTAGTATTTGTGAAGGAGAAAGATGTGAAGAAGGATCTAGAACACGAAGTGAAAGGTTTGAAGAGAGCTTCATTTTCATTGGGAAGAAGGAGATCCTTCTGTGGCTCGCGAGTGGAGTTGGCAGATGTTCTTGCAAGTTGTGGTGTGAAAATTGTTTCAGTCGATATGCCACCATTTATGCAGATGCATGCTGTCGATCGTGCAAGAAAAACTTATGATAGCTTAGAAAAGTTCACTGCCAAAACCCTTGCACTCACTCTGAAGAAGGTAAGGACTTTTCACTAATTTACATTAGTCACTTTTTTTTTTTTAATTTTAATAATGAGCTTATCAGTGTTTCAGGCCATGAATTGGGGGGAAAAATTACATAATACAAAAATTTATATAAAATTTTTTTTCTAATGAGGAAAAATTATAAATGTCAAGAATGATGAGAAAAATTTATTACGTAAAAAAATTATTATAATTATTAAATTTTTCTTCCCCTCACCACACCTAATACGTTAATCTCTTAATAGCTCATTAAAAATCATTTCCTTACAGGAAATTTAATTTTTGTGTTCTGTAAATGTGTAAATTTAATCTTCTTAATTTAGATATATAACAATTATTTTTCAGAGAAAAGGTACTTTTTGCATATAATTATTGTTTCAATTATATCCTTCTTTGAGTAAGATAAGTTTTAAAAATCTTTCGAAATTAAAAAAAATGAAAAATTCGCGTGAAAAGAGGGGGAAAAAAACAAATTAAAAAGGAAACGTATTTCTTAATTAAACTCGACTATTGAGTTTGTGGAGCTGTGACTTTTCTGCAGGAGTTTGATGAGGTTTATGGGCCGGCATGGCACTGTATCGTGGGGACAAGTTTTGGTTCTTTCGTCACGCATTCAGTTAGTGGGTTTCTGTATTTTTCAATGGATCAAAAATTGTACATTCTGTTGTTTAAGACCACTGTACAAAGAGCTGATTGAGGCTCATGGCTTCAAGTTAAATTTTTATCCCATAGTCTTTGCTCTCATAATATTTTGTTGGCTTTTGATGATTTTTTTGGCCATCACAGGCTCTGAGGTAAGGTACTAATGAAAAAGCACTTCTAGACCTCTAATTTATCATAGAGTTATTTACTTTATTGTTTAGTCTCATGCATTCTACTGTATTTTCTTATATTGCAAAAAAAAAAAAACTTCTATGCCAATTTATGCCAGACTAGAATTTTAAATTGTAGTGTACATCACATTAGAAAAATGGCTAATAAAATTTAAAAAAAACATAAAATAATATCATATTTGCACTGTATTGCATTAAATCCTTTTGGAAAATGTTAATTATTTTGCTTTTATTGTTCAGTAATTTATGATGAATTTATATTTATATTTAAATAAAATTTGATTTTGAATAATAAAATGAAAATAGAAGATATAAATGAACCTATTTACTTAATAAATAAGTGATAATATATTAATTTGCTTTTATGATATAAAATCATTCTAATTTTTTAACTTTAAATATGTAAAAGTATTTTGATTATTTAATTATTCATTATCTACTAAAATACTAATTTTAAATAAAAACTCATAAGTAAATCTAAAATTTGATATTATATTGTGTTATAATATAATGTAATTTACATTTTACTATCATTCATATTATAATAACTAATGTATAAAAATAAATTATATTATAATATAATATTAAAACGTTAATAATTTTAAATCATGCTAATTTAATTTCAATATTAACATAAATAATACCACAAAAACAGACCCTTTTTTTGGTAATTTTATTTTGGCTCAGAAACAATAGGAAATAGTAAAAAAAAAAAAAACCTTTTTTTCCTAAATTATTCAATTTCCATGATTTGACAGTTTTAAATGAGCTAATCTGTTAGACTTAGACATTGCTTTCTATTATACACTCCTTTACAGTTTGTTCTTTGTTCTTCTTATCCTTATCGTATATAAATACAATGATGGAGTGGAATCGCTTGGCAGTCTGTAATTAAGAGGGTGAAGTTTCATGACAAGAGTAGAGTAGCATCGTGTTGTGGTTAATCGCAGTACCAGCAGGACCCTCGTTAGCAGCAGACTACAGAGAGGGTCCCCCACATCAATGATTTCACGTTTCAATTCTGACTCAGAGCATACGGCTGTTTCCTGCAAAGGCTTTCGCTTTGGGGACTATGTCATGTTCGTGACACACGTATCTGAGTGATGATTGTACTATATCAGCGGCTCCAATCCTCATTTGAACGGCAAATTTCACGAGACGTCACGTTTCGTCTCATTTATGGCAGAGGGTTGTTATCCCTCGCTTTCCGTGATGTGAATGTGGCTGTGTATTAACTGTTCTTCCAGAAGGAAAAAAACAAAAAAACAAAAAAAAACAAAGCCTTTTTGGGTCTATTAATGGAGCTCTAAAAAGCTTGAGATCCGCTGTTGCGCCATACCGTGTGAATGCGATCGTTTCGTCTTGGTTCCTATCCTGTAGCATCCATCACTCAGGATCAAGATTTTCCAGATTTTAAACAATTTCAAGTGAATTGAGCTTTTTGACTAATTTAAGACGTGAGAGCTCAAAACACAATCAGTGCCGAGTTGAGTCGAGGAGAGACTGTTATCAGACTCTTCTGACGTATTATTTATTAATCTAGCCCGAAGAATTGAGTCCCTCACTCTTCAGTCAATGACCCAGTTAAAATCAAGCTGTGCCTGGGGCACAAGGCTCTGTTGCCGGGGTTAACTCTATGTTTGCCATTGCCCGTAATATAAAGTCGCATTACAAACCGGGCTCTCTTCCCAAAAAAGAAAGGGGTCGCATTAAACTAACTGGGCTGGGCTCTGTGGCTTTAGCCCGACCCATCACTTGGTAAGTGATTTCCAAAGCCTGCCCCAGCAGATCCAATGCTGAAGCCCGTACGTTCACTTTCTGCAAACCGCATGAGCGTCTTCTACATACGAAAATAAATGTCTACTCTTCTGTACACACAATAATTAAATGATTTGTCCCAGTTCACGTCTTCTTTTTTTTTTTTTTCAATTATATATTACAACTAGTGATACGTTTATTTTTATACAATAAATAAATAAAATTCTATAAGGACCATGTCTAGGCAACCCCACAACCCGAATATTTTGGTCTATAACGGGCTGAGTTTACCTGAAAATAATTTTTCTTTTCTTTAAAAAAAAAAAAAAACTCCACATTGCAAGTAGAGAGCTTGAACGCCTGATTTACTACTTGACTAACACGTGGTTCTATAAGGACCGCAGTTCTTGTTATAATTGTACAATCCCTATTGACAGTACGAATTTAAAAATTTGAATCATCCAACTTTGTATTTCTAAGTTAGGCAAATGTAGACATCTTATTTGGCATCAGACCATCCTTACCCGTAAATGACAAAGTTCTTATCAGAAAAGAAAACAACATCACGCTAAAATAACGACACTTTATCATTACTTATTATTATTATTATTATTATTATTATTTCCCAAGCTTTCACGAGTTTTATCCAAAATGACGACGCTTCATTTCATTTCCTTCTTCACAATTCACACTGCTGTTGTAGGGGTGCGCAAATAACTTTCCTTATGACTCTGCTAACTAGTAGTATCGAGGCTCTTATGAAATTTTTTTGCGATGGCAAATAAATAAACAAACGCAGTTACACGAATTCTTCATCCGGCAATCAAACAAGACATTAGTTTATGATAATAACTTGTGTTCCTTCCGCCTTGTTGCACTCAGCTTTATGATCTGCCGCATGAAGCTGACATGATGGATCGATGTAACAGTGGAACTTGCGTGGAAGGGGCACATCCCTTTGCCCATTAGCATGTGGAATTTTTATCAATCCAATGAAATGGGCAAGATGTGATGGCATTGGAAGGAAAGTTTCACATCATCAACCCAAACACGAAAGTTTTGGATCACGTTTTTAAAACCCATCTGAGAAGAATGTCACGAAGTAAAGGCATGCATCAGCGTCACAATCCACTTGCTTTTGTTTTGCATCTGGTACAAAGATACATGTTTTCCTTCTGTTTTAGGCATGCAAACAAGATGCTTTACAGTGATTAATTTCACTTGCTTAGTTAGCCAAGTACACAATTTTTCGCTAGGCAAGTTAGGCGCAAAAGTATGGCATTTCATATTTGTGACAAGCAAGGATATACATAGAAAATTAATAAAGGATGAAGCATAAATTAATGTTTGTGCCTTAAGTTGAAAGCTTCTCTCAACTTTAATGCATAATACACGAAGGGTCAATTTGAGAATATTGTAACTTTTAAAATAACTGTTGTTAGATGTGATATAGAAATAATCAATTGTAAAAATAATTAGTTAAATATTTATTATATTTTGTTTTTAAGAGTACTCTAAGTTTTAAAAGTAATTATTTGTGTTTGGTAAATTTTGTTGTTAAATTATTGTAAAAAAATCGATGACCAAAATGTACATAATGAATGATAAAATTTACTTACAAATATAAAAATATGCATATACAATATTTTTAATTATGTATATAATAATTTTAATTAATATAAAATTTATATTATATTGATTTTTACCATTCATTATAATATTTTAACTAAAAATAAAATTTAGACTATATTGTCATAGAAAACCTTTTAATGTAATGTCAAATATAAAGAAAAAATAGGATAAAAGAAGGAAATGAGTAATTATAATAAAAAAATTAGTAAAATATTAATTTTTTTCAATTTAAATAAGGATAATTTTGAGTTTAGTAATAATTATAAGGATATTAATGAAATTATTTAAAAAATAAAATTGATTCTTAAAATTAAAATTTAAAAATTAATCTTTCTTCACTTTTCAAAATTAACTGTAAAAGAAGATAATTTGACAAAAATAATTTTAATTTTCTTTACTAAATACTAAAATTAACTTTTAAATTTTTAAAATTACTTTTAAACCTCTAAAAAACAATCTCAAACAAGCTTGAAGTCACCTTAATAAAACTAATAGAAAGATATGTCAGAGGACATTATTCATAACTAATTTATTATATATGTTTAATTAAAACTAATTTTAGATTTTCATTTTGCTCCATTTACGCAAGAAATTCTCATTAACAAAGTGACATATATGATGCTTCGGGAAGATTAATTTAGCCGTCCATAATCTTTGGGAAAGTGATTGTTCCGAGCGCAAAATCCTCTTCTACTTCAATTCAATTCACATAAATTTGCTTAAATGGTGATTTTCTCCTACATAATATAATAATATACAATTCTTTCTCATATTTTTCTTCTCCAAAAATAATTAACTAGTATTACTCCAAAAAAAAGTTTGCAATTTTGGCCACAGAAAAACAAATTCTTTTTTTTTTGGGGGGGGGTTGTTAAAAAAAAATTCTTTAAAATGTGCTTCCCATCTTTGTACAGGGTACTTGCGGCGCGTGATCCCATGACTTCCGCCTGCAAGTTGCTGTACTCTCTTCGGTGAATATGAACGGAGTACTCGCCTAATCTCAAGTTGATGAGCCATCAGAAAATGGCCATTCGTGAGTGTGGCGTGTTCTTGAAGCGTGTACGGTGATTTATGTACTTCCGAGAGTGATTCTAATATTACACCCATTAGATCCTCCGGGAAAAACTCACTCAATTACACTGCTTTGCTACTCCCCACGTCTTCTTAAAAATCTATTTGCGACCGGAAGTTCAATATCTTACAAAGCGCAGGATGCGCACTGCGCACCGCAAAGTTCATTTTCTCTCGATATAATTTTTTAATATTTTTCTTTCATTTTTTTTTTAAATTCTAGATGGTTAGGTTTCAACTGCCATACCACACTTCCTTTCTTAATTTTTTTTAGTACAGTGTTCCAATATGGAGATCTTGATAAAATTACAGAAATCAATTTAAGACGGGATTCAAAAATATTAATTGAAGAATAAGAACTAAAGATACGAAAAATAAAAATAAAATGGAAAAAACTACAAAGCACAGGAGGGGTAGTGCGCACCCCCCGCGGGGGGGGGGGGGTGTTTGGCCAAGAAAATCACACTCAGCCACAGACCAAGCCCATCAGCAGTCTTACACAGTCTCAGCTTTTTCCGTGCATCTCCATCTGCATCAACTTCAGCCTTTAAAAATCACAAATTAAAAAACCTTCGCTCTCCATCTCCGTCTCTATCACTATCTCCTAATTTAACTTCTTAACTAACCCCATCATCTTAGTCAGTCAGTCTGTCACTCGCTCACAAGCTCTCCAAAACCCAAACTTTCTCTCATCCAGCCGGGGACTTGAGTGCCTTGATCCGAATCCCAATCGAGAGTTTTAATGTTCCCACCTGGGTTACTAAAATGATGGATCCTCCGCTTGTTAACAAGTCTTCCTTCTCTGCTGCCAACCCTTCATCCTACAGTCTGGCAGAGATTTGGCCTGCTCCAATCAACAATGGCGGTGCCGGTGACGTCGGTCTTCGAATGGGAAATATGGGTCATGTGTTGATGGAGGAATCAACAGTGACTGAGCAGAGTGTTGGTGGGTCTGGCAGAAAGAGAAGGGATTTGAGCTCTGAAGATGAATCTTCTAAGATTGTTTCTACTATTAGCAGTGCTAATGACTTGGTACGTGTAATTTTACTTTTCCATTAACGTTTCAGTAAATTTATGGGGTCTCTGAATTTGTCTAGCGGTTAATGAAAAAAAAAAAAAAGGTAAGACAAAACATTAAGGGGGAAAAAAAAGAAGCGAGATTTTTGAGTGATGTGTTTTGTTTCGATTGTATTCAAGTTGAGAGAGTGCGGGGCCATGTATTTTGGAGTGTTATATTTTAAGCTCCATTGCGGCTTCCTTGGAACATTTGAAGATTGATATTGACTTGAATCACACATAATTAGAGAGCCTGCTTTTCAAGAAAATGATTGAGAAAAAGGAATTTTTTTGTGATAATTGTTTGGTGTTGATTCAGTTTTGGGTTTGTACAAATCTGAATTATTATTATTATTATTTTGACGCTAAATTGGCTGGGGATTTCCTTTTTTTCGAAGTTACTGGATATTTAAACTTTTAAGATTCGAGATTCTAGTTATTGTTCCTATCATCCTATTTGATTTATTAGTCAATCGTTGAAATTAAAATCAGAGAAAGAAAAAATTGATATAATATTGTTTTGCAATTTTTTTTTTGGGGTAAATAAAAGCTCTTTATGGAATTTTAGGTTCTTTTATAGTTTTCATATTTAAAGATGAATTAGAAATGGAAAGAAACAGCTATTAGGTTGATTGTGGCAGATTAAGGAATCAGAATGATTTCTCAAAAATTAATTTTTTTTCCCCATCCCTATTTCAAACTCAGAATGTGGTTTTTTATGTTGGTGGAGCTCAGGTACATTGGGCATGATAATGGTGATTGATCTGTGCTCTGAGCATGGAGTGATTCAAGTTGGGTCTTTGTTCATATTATCATTTGATTCCATTTTGATTTTGAAGCTTTTGTTTTCTGTTTATTGCAGAATGATTCAAATGGTAAACGGATGAAAACATTGGGATCAAAACATGAAAATGGTTCTAAAGCTGAAGTGGAAGCCAGTTCTGCAGCTGGTAGCAAGCCAGCTGAAAGTAGTAAACCCTCTGAGCCACCTAAAGACTATATTCATGTCAGAGCAAGAAGAGGCCAAGCTACTGATAGCCATAGTTTAGCAGAGAGAGTAATTCACTTCAGTCCTCTTGACCTGTCAATTACAAAAGATGAGGCTTCATGTGGTTAATAAACAGTGTTAATAGACAGCTATGGCCTATGAAATGTTGTCATTGTTGAATGTTCTTTTCTTTGTTTTTTATTTTATTTTATTTTTTTGAACGCTACTTTTCTTTTTTCAGCTATTCTATTTTGAAACACAGACGGTACAGCAATATAGTTTATTCAATTCTGAAACATAGTGCATAACATACACATAATTGTCTTGGCAGGCTAGACGAGAAAAAATTAGCGAGAGGATGAAGATTCTGCAGGATCTGGTCCCCGGATGCAATAAGGTGTCTAATGTCGTTGAACAAATTTTGTATCATATAATGCCACTTCATGCTGTTATTTTAAATTGTCTGACCTTGAGAAGGAAAATATAATGACTCCAATTTATTCGCGTTGTTGTATATTTATTTAAGTCCCCAATGAAACATCTTTCAGCCTAGTAATTTCTCTGAATGATTTGTTATTTTGATGACAATCAGGTTATTGGAAAAGCTCATGTTCTCGATGAAATAATTAATTACATTCAGTCACTACAACGGCAGGTTGAGGTATGAATATCTATCTTGTCTTGTGTCTTTTGCCACCTTATGGCATTTTTTTTTTTAATTTACACCATTTAACTTCTACTTTATCCATGGCTTACTTCTGCAGTTCCTGTCAATGAAGTTAGAAGCTGTTAATTCAAGGATGAACTTGACTCCTACCATTGAAGGGTTTCATCCAAAAGATGTAAGTCTATCAATTTAATACCCAGAATCATTTGATCTGACATGAGTGTCATTGGACTCGAAACTACAACCCTTTGTAGTTGGGAAATCCATAGGATATAATATCACAGGCAAATGGCCCCACAATGTGAAGATTAGAAAGAATCAAGGAACAATGTGATGCTTGTCTTTCTTCCTTACTGCAAAAGTGGTGTGAAGGTTTGAGAAAATAATTCTCTTGCACAACTATCTCCATATGCATGATTCTGCCAATTCATCTTTCAACTATTCTACAGCTATAATGTCCCTGTGTAAAGTACTATTGGCCACGGAATTTTTCATCTTACTGGCTATATAATAAGATTCAATATACGTACATATAGCCTGTGGCATGAATGATACTTTTGAGTCTCGTGGGTATCATCTTCATTTGACATATAACAATATATCATAATAGCCAATTATGTAGCGAATACAATGTTTTCTTGGAAGTTCAGAGACAATTAAACCTTTGTTTTTGGTATTTTAGCTTGGCGAACAGGCATTTGATGCCACGGAAATGATATTCGGGTCACAAGCAGCAAGGGAATATGCTCAAGGATCGCAACAGGATTGGCTGCATATGCAAGTTGGTGGAGGTTTTGAAAGGGCTACGTAGCTTTAAATGAACCTCACTGCGTAATTGGTGGATTAAGCAGCAAGTTTAGTTCTGTTTGTTATCCTTACTCACTGGGGAAAGTTGCTATTGGTGTCTTCCTAGTTCCTACAAGTCAGGCCCTTCTTAAGTCCGTATTATTTTATCATTTGTAGAAAATACATCTCATCTTCAAGTGTATCATTTGACTGGATACTCTGTGTACTCGATTTCTAAGTTTTTAAACAAATTTGACTAGTGAAATTCAGTGCTCAACTCTGTCAGAGAGATTTTGTTTCTTAAAGAAATTTGTGGCTTCTTTAGACAAATTTATCAATGAATCATCGCCAGTATAATCAAACAATAACTAAGATGTAAACATAGAACCACCTTGATATCATAAATTGATGTTCCCTGAATCAATTACAATTGACTGCAGAGTGATACTACACTTTGGACACAAAATTCACAGCATCTAGCCCTGGGACACCTCCCTCCGAATTTAACAATGAACATCACCTAGTATAAGTAGCAAATACGCAAAACGAATTTTAGAATTGGAATTGGAATCCTCTGCTGTTACAATCAATTTGAAGTTTTTTCTTTAAAAAAAAAAAATTCTCATGATTGAAAAAAAAAAAACAAGCTTGACCTAAAAGCTTAGCAAGTACGGAAAATCTAACAAAAGTATTTAAAACGAATTTTAACATACTTCTTCACAAATAGGCCAAAAGAGCACAAGCCCTCGAAAATAATACAAGAATTGAAGAGTTTTACATATAGAAATAATCAGCTTGAGACCTAGACTCCGATATCATAAAAACTTAAGTTGATCGATATTTAAAACATGTAAGCAACTCATCCTTTTAAGGGGATTTTTCTTCAAGAAACTTGTCAATTACGGTCATATGTTTATTTATTATTCTTCTATCTTTTAGCAAAAAATATCGAAGCAGTGTTTTTGCTTCACTAATCTGTAAGTTGTTTATGACGACCTTCGTTTGATCATCGCTTCGAAATTAGAAATAACAACGCCTTGACAATTTACATTCTCCTTATAATTCAATCTCTTACTCGCATCCTTCACTCCGACCGCGATCGACTGTTGTTCAACAGAGAATGCACAGAAAACCCATTGCGCTTCGGAAACGTACCACGCGCGTAAGATTGATAGAAAGTATAAATTGTTGACTTTTGGCATCACGCTTAGTCGCAGACGCCCTTCATCCAAATATCAGGACGACTGTTGCAGGGTGAAATCAACGCATGTTGTGAGGCTGAAATTACAGGAAAGCGATTACTTGAAGCCCATGGTGAGGAAACAGCAATAAATGGGGCCAGTGGAAGCAACAAAGTCCGTAAGTGGAAGCAACAAAGTCCGTAACTGATTCATCATAATGCTGTGGAAAAAGAATAAGAAGAAGAAACAAGGAAAATTAAAAAAATATCACACCGTCTGCTCGGCCATTCGTCGGAATGTGTACGCGATACCATAAGGGCCCCAGCATTTCAATGGCCCCTTTGTCTAAATCTTCGAATGAGATTTCATATCCGGAATCGCAGGAAAGATAAACAAGGAAAATTAAAAAGAAGAAAAAAATCACACTTTCTTTATTATATAATTATTGTTGTCTCGGCTTTATTCATTATTCAGTAATTTACTGCATAAAATAATTCTTATCCATTAGATGAGAGGCAACAAAAGATATTGATCAAGTAGTGACGATGTTAAGGCTAGCTAGATCCATTACTAATACGATGCTACGCTTTGACGGCATTGATCACACCATCACTTACCCGAAAAGATTCTATCAACACTTCATTGGAAATTAGGGACTTTGTATGAAAACAGACGCCGGAATTTTGAGTACCGAAAATAGGCATGAACAAATTAAAGCCCTCCTTTTCCACCATTTAGTTGGAAGTGAACCCGTGGTCTAGGAATTAGAAACAACTTTCCCGAGAGTCAAACCTTTGAGAAAAAGGTATTATTATTATTTGAGAAAAAGGAATTAGAACAGCACCTGTACTCCAGTAACAACACCAGCCTCAGTTCCACCAGGATGTGTATGAGGCTGGTTTATCCTACCGACATCCAGGTCAATTCCGAAGAGTGGAACTCCTTCAGTATTGACCGCTGGAAAGCCAGAAACATTATCTCCTTTGGAGATCAGGTTTGCAGGGGAAACCATTAATGGAGATGGGGTCATCCAAATCCACAACAGATGTCTTGTATCACTTGCGTGGCAAGGGAAAGGGAGAATCAATTACACTGTTAGGCCGTATAGCAGCCCAAAGAGTGACACTGGTGAATAAGAAATCGTGGCTGGCTGTCGTTAAGTTCTAATTAAATTGCACTGTGGCTATAGGTCTTTTTATGTTGGAGGATTGAATGGAAGATGATGGATCTATTTACAGACTCTTGGAGTTAAAAGCGTGATTAACATTACTTTCAATTTAATTGGTAAAACAATAATAAATTGTGGCTCTTTAAATAAATAATAAAATTTTATTTATATAATATTTTAGTAACACTCTTAAATTTCTAATAACAAATATTTTATAAAGTTAAAAATTTAATATTAAAAAAAGAGAAATATTATTTTATTTAAAAAATCTTATTTAAAGAGTCATTTATATCTTTTAATTTGATATCATATTATTTTTTATTTCATAATTCGTGAAGAGAGAGAACTATTATAATCGCTATTACTTTATGAAGAAAAAAATTGATAAAAATTATCTATACTTATTTTTATTTGAGAGTGTTATGGGAGTTTTTTTTTTTCACTTTTCTCTTTTGCTATAAGCAAATAAATATTTAAACAATTAATTAGAAGAGTTTGTTGGCTATGCTTTAAGTTATCTTTTAATTAGTTATGCGATTAAAAAAAAAATGGACATGGAAGAAATACGTACACGGTCAAGCATAGGGATGGCAAAAAAGTTGGAGCTGACTTGGCCCACTCTCACAAGCTTTGGCGCAAGCATCCATATGAAGGCCTGAACAAGCACTTAAAGTAAAAAAAAAAGAAAAAAAAAAAACAACCAGATACAAGCCCTTTATTTTTTAAAAAGATATAATTAAAATAATAAATTAAAATTTAAAAAATTAATAATGAAAAAATAAAAAAGAAAGTTTAAATTCCTAATTTTTATATAATAATAAATTTTTAAAAAATTAATATTATAATATTAAACTCTTTTTTAAATGTTAATTAATTAAGAAGTGCTTGAATTAGATAATCTAATATTAAAAAATTAAATCTCTAAATTTATATTTACTTCATTTTCTTTGGTTATTATTTATTTTGAAAAACTTATTTTCTTTAATTTTCTGTTGCTTATAACAATTTATAGTTATTAACTCATTTAAAATTTATAATAATTTAAAAAATTAAAAAAAAAAGAGAAAACTCAAGCTCAATTCAAAGCCCACAATAAGCCCTATACTTTCACTTTAATAGGCTTGGGCTTCGGCTTGAAAAAGCTCAGCCCAAGCTTCCATTTTGCATCCTTAGTCAAGCGAGAGTGTGAAGTTATTTCATGTTGCACTTTACATAAGTACTGGGTCAAGATAATGAACTGTTTCTTCTAGTTTAATTCATTATTGAAGTTGACCTTCGAAACTAGTGACAGGTGCATATTAAGCATATAATTAGAAAATATACTTTTTTATTCTCAAATAAAGAATTAAATCACAATGACATTATATTATTATCAATTTTATTAGAGACTTGTCAATTTTATTAGACACAGAGAATATAATAATAAGGAAATTCCTCATGCCATTGTATGCTTATGATCAAAGGATAATTAAAGAATAGAAGATTCTCTCATATCACATTCTAAGAGCCTACTAATAAATTTAACATATATTTCAAAAGCTCATGGAGTGATAGAAATCAACCAAAAGATTTATAATGTTTAGAGTCTAATTAGATTTAGAGTATCTCTAAAAGACTCTATGACTTTTATACTTCAAATATCTATTTATTTATTTATGTGGTAAAAAAAATAAAAAAATATGTTATTCTCCAAATGACTCTTCAAATTATTTTAATCAAATAAGTTAATATTGTTTTAATCAAATAAATCTTTTTTTGAAGGAAAATAAATGATAAATAAATCACTTCTCTCTCTCTCTCTCAAATAAAAATAATAAAATATAAATTAAAAAATGATAAAGCAATTCTACAAAACTGAAGAGGGAAAATCATTTCTTATTTGAAGAATTTTAAGTAAAGTATCTTTTAGAGTCTTAAATACTGATATGACTTTCAAATAAATAATAAAATTTTATTTGAAAAGTCTTTTGTAGATGTCCTTAAAACAATCATTCCGAACTCTATTTACAAGTAAATTCTACAGTGTTCTTTATGTTGAGCAACCCATCATGGACACCAATTTCTATGTAAACAAACAACTTAACATATTAAAAGGAGTTGAAGTAGTCTATTATTCTCCTATAAGAGGTGAATTTAAAGTCATCGAAAAATGAATTTCTAAACATTTACCTAGTTGGTAGTTTGTCGACCACGATTAATTATCCAACCTATCAATTCTCATAGAACATTTATGACTTGTTAAATAAGATTTCCTAGTTAGTCTTATTGTTAAAGTCAAGTGATAAATTAATAAGCTATAGAATCTGCTTAATTTTTAAATTGATTTTTGGTACAGAATATTTTACCAGAGTCATCAATTCTATTTCTCTAGAGTTGACATTTGTAAATAAAAATACTACAAGATTTTTTCAATTTATTTTTATTAAGACATGTGAACGAATAAGGTTCAAACCCAAGTCTTGAGTCTTAGAAAGACCGTTTCTTACTCTAAACTAGACCTTGGCCTTAATGATATGAAAATTAAACAAACTTGACTTCAAACGGCCCAATCTTTGCACTAAAACACAGTTTACAACCTGGTCTGGAATGTTCAATGAGGTTTCAATACCTGTAATATCAAGGTCGTGGAAATTTGAATATGATTACAGCTGGTAGCTTATTGAGATTTTATCATTGGACTTATCCAATTCATGATGATCAATTAATTATCCAATTCATTAATTGGATCTTTAGGAACTTATGAGCAACGTAACGCATCCCGTTTGTCTTTCCGGATGGTGCCGACTCATTCGCGGAGCCAAAGGTTATTGGTTGGCTAGTAGCCATTAGCCATCTCCGATAACTGAAAGCCTCAGTAGATAATATATAATTTCGTTCATTCCATGCCTTGGTGCACCAAGTTTCCATTAAAAGAGAATGAATAAGAGACCCAATGCTTTTAGAGCATCACAAAAGACTTCTAATTTTACTCTATAAATGCCGATTTCTTAACTTATACAATAAGTTAAAAAGTGAAAAAATAATATTTTTTTCTAATAGACTTTTCAAATAGAAACAAAATTGTATTATTTAATCATATTATTCTCTCACTATATTGAACTAACTTCCTTTTTTTCAACCATATAGTTGTAGTACTTCTCTCACTTCAATAATGATGATATAAAAATTATTGCAGAGGGAGAAGTATTATTTAATACTGAAAAGAGAGAGGAGCAATCTTATTTAGAGAGCTCTTTAAAATGTTACTAATGTAACTCTTTAAATAAGATATAAGTATTTCATTTAAAGAGTCTCTTAATATGCTCTTATGTTCTAAAACTTGTAGAATAATTGACTTATAACATTAGCACGTCTTTTCTTTTCTTTTTACTATTCTTTCAAACTAGCGCCTTTATTTTCATTTATTTATTGTCTTTTTGGGAGAGAAGCGTAAACAACAACTATTACAAATGCAGTTGGAAAATTGCCTCAATGAGTAAAAATGATTTTCTAACATATATAAACAATATCACGGGTAAATTGATATGTTAACAAAGACTTATTAACATATTTTTGCAAATTCACCAAAAAGTGATTAACTGATGAAAATTACAAATTAGAGATAGTTTAGTTTTAATAATTAGTGGTTACATGCATGTATTTTATGCATCTTATTGAATAAGCGTGCCTGATGTTGTCAAAAGTAACATCTTGTAATTAATTTAATTCGATCAAATTGTTCCTAATACTAACTCATACATTCATGATCTAACATATATTTTCAATAAAAAGAAGTATATCATAATACAAGTTTTGAGGTACATTTAGCATGCAAACAGCCACCACCGTTTCTTTATTCTATAATTATAGGTTGTCTCAGCTTTATTCTTTTTAATAATTAGCACACACAACAAATCTCATCCATTAGTTGCGAGACATAAAGGATATCGATCGAACATCGAGGATGTTAATCTAGCTTGCTTGAGCTCGAGCTGCTCTGATGGTATTGATCACATCATCACCCACTAGGAAAGATTTGGTCAACACTTCATTGGGAACGGGAGGCGTTGTGTCAAATAGAGTACCGATTGAATCCGATACGCCAGGATTTTGAGTATTGAAAATAGGAATAAAGGTGGCCGGCTCCTTGCCAACATTTAGTTGGAAGTGAACCAGTGCTCTGGGAATTAAAAACACCTTGCCGGGAGTCAAAACCTTTGAGAAAAAGGTATTATTAGTTGTTATTAAACCTACAAGCACCTTTCCTCTAGTAACGATACCAGCCTCGGTTCCACGAGGATGTGCATGAGGCGGGTTTATTCCACCGACATCCAAGTCAAGTCGGAAGAGTGCAACTCCCTGAGTATTGACCGCTGGAAAGCCAAAAACATCACCAAATGTAACTGCACGCTTAAAGACGTCAAATGCAGTCGGATCTTTAGAAAAATCAGTGAAGAAATCATCAGAAGTTACGCTCGAAGCAGGTTTACAGGGGAAACCATTGATAGAGATGGGGGCATTCAAATCCGCAATACAGACGTCTTGTAAAGGGTCAGGGTCGCTTGCATGGGAAGGGAAAGGGAGCATCAGTAGTGCTATCAGGCCGCATAGCAGTGACATTGAGGAAGAAGATATCATGGCGGTGATTCAAACCCGAAATTACACGATTATTGGCTGTAGGTTGTCTTCAGTTGTGGGATTTAAAGGAAAGATTACGCGTCTATTTATACTACTCCTTGGAATCTCAAATGGTGATTAATTTGAATTTAGTAGAATACTAATTCCAATTTGAATTGGCAATCGATAAGGTTACTCGTTGACTTTCTGAATTTTGGATAGCGCATACAAATTATTTCAAGCGGTACGTTATATCACAAGCAATTCCATCCGGCAAAGATATTGAACCAAAACGAATTGTTTTGGCTAATGTCTATAGTTAAGTAGTTTCATTTTCATTACGGTCAAAAAAAAAAAAATTATTGTTTTAAAGCTAGAATAATGTACTTTGTCAATATAATTATGAACAGGAACCGTTCATTGTTGGTTAAAGAGTTTTGATTTGCTTCCCAATGAATCAGTAGCAATTTAAAGCTTAAGATGCATTCTTCAGTAATGAGATGTGAAGTAGTGGATGAATATCAGGTAATTTCAAGGCCGTCAAGAAGTGGCTCTAAACCTTCTGGGGGTATACACTCAATGACCAAGTGCAGCAATTGTCAACAGCAGAGTAGTTTGATAGCCAATTCCATTAAGTGTCAGCAGACTATCTTAATACTAAGTTATTTTTTTATTAACTTTGAAATGGCCGTTGATGTGGAGATGGAGCTATTCAGCCACCCAGACGACCATTTCCTGAATTCCTTTCGATTACGTGTATACGATCATACTATTTTAAAACACATGCCAGAATCACTAACAAAGTTAATTTAATGCTTGCATACGTGATTAACATATTCATTGACTGCATAGCTGGATGCAGCAATTATTAATCATTTAATAATTAAGATAAAAAACCAACAAACGATCTTACTGCGAAACAAGTGGAATTATTTAGACGTGCAAGTAACATTTTGTGATACAAAATAATTCGCAATCAGTTACTCCTATTTTCCGCCATCATCATAACATCGATTTCATTTAAAGCTATTCCAAAATGCATACATATTCGTTTGCATTGGATAAGCCATGCTTGTCAAACATTTGACATTGGATATGTAACGTAATCGTTTTGATAGCTTATTGGCCACCCGTTTGAACTTTGAAATGTCTTAGTGATTCTGTTTGCAGACAAGATGTCTGTTGGGTTTTTAAATTCAATGTCAAGGTTGCATCCCGTGTAGTTAATTTGTTCAGTTAGTTAATTTAGATGAGAAGAAGATGGAATCCTTTTTTATTAAAGTAGAAAAGCAAGATGGAGTAATAATCAAAACTCATCCACGGAACTAATTACGACAGACACTAAGGGCTATTTTGAAATTTCCAATGCCTGTAAAATAACTTGCTTCAATTGAGTTGATAAGGGCTTGGGCATGCAGCGGACCCTCAATGGCCTGATCGAGTGTTTTTAAAATGATTATATTTAGTTGGTCACTCGGGTTTAAATTTTAGTAGAGATAAGGGTCTATAAAATAAATTTGAGTTTTTGCATTTCCTCACCAATTTTTTTAAATAAAAATAGTTAAATATTGACTAAAATTATTGGTTTTGAATTGGCACCACTCCAATATCTTTTGATAATCTATTCTAGTTATTTACAGATTTAACCTCTATTGAAATTACATTAAAAGACTAAATATATACTTAATTAAACTTACATTTAAACACAACTATTTTTTATTTTTGAAAAATTATTTACTCCCACATGTCACATGTGTTATATGTATTTAACAACTTTTAATTTTTTTCCCTTTCTTGAATTAAAAAAAAATCAAAAGTCTTACTATTCCTTTTTCATATCAAATACGGATGAGAGGCTATGGCCTAATGAGCAATCGCCAATGTAATTATCATAAGAATGACCAACGACACATTAAACAAACAAGTTTTTGAATGACCTGCTTATGCGCTGAAAATAGTTGGAAACTAAAAATCATAAATAGAAAAATTAGAAGGCTTTTTACCTAAAACATGTCAGCAAGAGAGGAAAAAATAAAATAAAATTTCTGGTCTTATTAATTACCCATCTATTTCCTTTGTACTGTCTAAGGATGGCAATGGGGAAGGAAGGGGAGAGTACTGATATCCTTGTACTCTTACCCACTTCCCCTTCCCATTTCAGTTAGAATTGCTTGAAGGAGGAAATGAAGATCCTTAAATAACAATAGGGGTTCTAAAAGATCTCTAATCATCAAGTAGTTGATATATTTTTAGTTTTTAAATTTGATTTAATCAAATTCATATACAAAACTTAAACAAAATTTGACAATTTATCTTACATTAATATTAATCCATTGCAAAAGTCACACTCCAAAATACAAATTATCTAAAATAATTATCTTTAACAACCTTCATAATTCTACAGAAAAAGAAATTACCTTTAGATTAATAATGGAATAAATGAAATGAATATAAATACTTAAAATTAATGAGATAAGATGTGATGTATTACTGGAATATGATAAGATAAGAACTAGTTTGGTGTTGGTTACGGCTTAAAAATATTAATAGGATGAGTGAGATTGTGACAGATTGACTTACGATTTGATTTTTGAATTATAAGCTTGTGGGGTTGCCAACTTTGAGCTATGTTTGAGTCTAAATTATATCAAAGTATTTATATTATTAGATAATACTTTCATTATTTATATAAATATTTTAATATTTATTATTTTCTAGATCTAATTCAAAAATCACGATGCCATTTTCTTATTCTCATATTGAATGGGCTTCCACCTGAGTTGTGCAGGAAAAGCTCAAAGCCAATCCAAGAGAACATTGAAGCTCCATGAATTTTTTGGTAAGAGAACTTATTACCAAATAAGTTCTTTTGTTCTGTTCTTGATATATTCTGAATAAACAAATCACTTGCACTATTGTTACTGTTCAGATTGAATTGAATCAAAACTGGTATGGAGTTGGGTAATGATGCTCAAGCACGTATTTTGTTTTAAGTGCTTATTTATTTTTTACTCGTGTCTGTGGCTTAATTACAAGCCCAAATATGGTTCAGGCCGTGATGCATCTCACATCATTAGTTTGCAACGGATCTAATGCAGACTTTGATGGGAATTAAGCGGCCGTTCACGTACCCTTATCTTTAGAGTCTGAAGTCGAGGGGGAAAAAAATGCAGGTGGCTGAGTTCAGGCTATTCCTGAAATAAAAATAAAAATAAAAATATAATATTTTACAATTTAAATTTTATTATTATGTGTTCCCTAATAATTTTTAAAAAATAAAATTAAAATTAAAACAGGGAAAGGGGAAAATGATGAGGGATGGGGATTCTACCTCGTCCCTATCACTTCTCTAAATAAAAAATTACGTAAAAAATATATCACTCTTATTTCTTCAATAAATAAAAAATTAAGTATAAATTCATTTCTATACTCTCTTTGAATGGAAAAAAAAAAATTCCACGATTTTGAGAATTTCTGGCATTGCTACTGTTGTCTTCTTTTAAAATTGAACCTTCTACGTTCTTTAAAAGCTGCTGCCAAATGAGGAAAAAAGATTTAAAAATTTATCGTACGGTATTTGTTATTGCTTATGTCATGGTTGAGCTTGGCACGCGTAGCATATGTAAGAAGATGCAGCCTAGCAGCGCTAAATTATGCTCAGTCTAACAATCTGGATAACGGAATTCATTCCTAGCCGGGTCTGTGCGCACTTAGAGCTCCCTGACTAATCAAAATATAAAATTAGTTTAACTAGTTACATCTAATCAAAGATTAGTTAAGAGTTCAGTATTAATAGAGTCTATGTATATAAATAAAGGAGTTTGAACAGATTGCTCTTAAGCTTTTGTAGCGCAGTTTCTGAAGCAAAGAAGTAATATTCTCTCGTTCGCTTTCATTTTCCTTTCAACTTTCTTAAGTTTTCTCATTCACCGAACAAACATTTTCTAAGAGTTTCACGTCGTATCAGAGCTAAAACATGACTAATCCAAAACACATCAACCAATTAATACACTGAATCTGTGGTTGCTACAATCAAACCTGATCGTAATAACTTTCTTGTATAGATGGATTGGAGGGTTTCATTAGTGGCAAGAAGCAGTGTCCAGATCCCTATCAGAAAGCATTGCATCCCTCAAGAGTGACATCGATGAAGAAGAAACCACGGCCGTGATTAAAATCTAGAACTACACAATTAATGGCTGCTGGTAGTCTTTAGTTGTTGGATGTATTGTGGATTATGGAAGATTATCGATGGCCATGATCTATTTGATTATACTATTACTTGGAGTCTCAAAACAATTAATGCATATATGTTATGTGTAGTTTATTTTTATATAATTATTAATTACATATTGATTCTTTAAAATAAATACACACATATTATAATATTATTTTTTTATTGTATGACTGACGTGATAACTCAGGAGAATTTTAAAATTTCTCTTAGTATATAATTAGTATTAATGTAATATATGCATATAAATATATATATATATATTTATTTATTTAAATAAGTGAGAGAAGCTGAGAGAGAGAAAGAGAGAAAGAGAAAGAGAGAGAGACTCATTGACCGGATCCGAACCCGTGACTTGCGAACTTGACCCGGTCAGATCTCTCAATTCCGGCAACCATTTCCTACGATCTTAGTACCGACTTGAAGTTCTCGAGACTTCGGTCATACCCTTGCCATTTCCACTGCCGGAAAACGACCAGAACGCCGCCGGTGAAGCTCGAACGTTTCGGCCAAAAATCCATTCGTGCTGCCGTCGAAAGTGTATATTTATAAAGGAGAAAATCGTCATTTTACACTTTAAATCTCACTAACATTGCTATTTTTATTTATTTAAGTATTTTGTTATTTAATTATATATATTTTATATATTTTAGGGGCATTATGATCGTTTCACAATGAACGAGTGATCAGACAACAACAGACGTCATATTTGGACTCAGGACGGTCGAAAACCTTAAGAGGAGCATTAAAGGAAAAAAAATCGTTTCACATATATATAGATTTTCATACGCATTTGCATCGTTTTAGATCTTTTCACGACACTGTTCATGACACTGTTCATGTATACGGACCGATGATGTGACAACTACTTATGACGTGGCAGTATCTGGTTGGACGAATTATGTGGATTGACTGCTTATGTGGCATTGACCGATGACATGGCGTTGACCGATGATGTGTCACGATCTTATTGGACTAAATTTCTTATGTACTGTAGATCGATGACGTGGCAGCATCTCAGTGGAGCAAAAATTGTGTGTACAGCACATGCGGTCACATGGGATTATTTATTATTCAGGCGGCATTACTGTACAAATATTGACTGTTGACTGTTGACTGATGACGTGGTGCAATCCTGAGCATCCGAATTGTTTTAAATCCGATGGTCACGATTCACTCAATGTATCTATAAAAAGGGGGCTCTCCTCCCCTAATTTGATACTCCTGAATCCTTTAAGCTTAGATTTCTGAAATTCCTTCTCCTTCTTATAGTTTCTTTATATTTTAATAAAATTTCCTTTTTATCCCTAGTTAAAATATGAGTAGCTAATTTTTTTTGAGCTTAGGTTGAAGGTGAAGTCTCAACATGTTCCATGGGATTAATTTGGTAAATTTACTTTCTCTTCCCCTCTAATATTTGTGGTTGTTTTTTTTTTTTTATTTCGACAAATAATAATAGTCTTGTCTAGATACATTCTGGTTAAGACCCACCCTAGTACTGAGGTTATTATTATTTTAAGACGATAATCCCGCAAGACCATACTTATTGGAGAGTGGTTCATAAGGTGTGGAATCCCCCTTTATGATTTAATTGGTATTAATATAGAATATTTAGCTCATGGAGCATGTTGATGCGGATACCCAAGTGCTTTATTATAACAATTTTATTTTTAATTATTTCCGCCATTTTAATTCACAATTTAGAATAAAATTACCATAATTTAATTGTTCCCATTAAAAAGAAAATTAATTCTGCATATAATTAAAATCAACCTCCTCGTGGGATCGACACTCATCACCATTAATCTATTTTACAATAGATTCGTGCGCTTGCGAGTTCATTAAAATTTGCACAACAAGTTTTTGGCGCCGTTGCCGGGGAGGTAAGTTATTTTAATTTGTTAAATTAATTTTTTTTGTTTTCTTATATTTTTTCTTATAAAAAAAAATAATTCTATAATTTAATTTTTGTAATTTAAATTTTTACAATTTAATTTTTGTAATTTAAATTTTTATAATTTAATTTCTGTAATTTAAATTTTTACAATTTAATTTTATTGTGTGATTTCTTTAAATTTCTATACTTTAATTTTTGCTTTACTTTTCTTTGTAATTTGTTTTGTTTATCTTGTAATTTATTTTAATTTATTCGTAGAATTAGTTTTTTTTAAGTAATTTTTTTTGCTTTCCTTAAAAATTATAAAAAAAATTAAAAAATTAAAAAATATAAAAAAAAATTAAAAAAAAAGTGAATTGTAATTTAATTTTGGTAATTTAAATTTCTTTAAATTTCAATAATTTAATTTCTGAGTTATTTTTCTTTGTAATTTTTATTTATTCTGTTAATTTATTATTCCATAGAATTAAATTTTTTTTAAGTAATTTTTTTTCCTGTAATTTAATTTTGTTTCTTTTTCTCTTCTTTATATTTCTGTAATTTAATTTTTCATTTTTCGTTGTAATTTATCTTCTTATTTTATTTTTAGTTAATCTATTTCTTATATTTTCTTTTTAACACTTGAGTGTATGTTCATAATAAGGTTATAATAACGTCACAAGGTTAGTATCGTAATTTCTCTCTCCTCTTTATTTTAATTTGTTTTATTTTCATTTATTTTATTATTTGCATGCACGGTCGAAGATCATTATCACCTAATCTTGAACCTTTAGACTTTGATTTGGAAAAAACCCTTCGCACGCACAAACACACTGTTTTTTAAAAGAAATTTGAAATGGATTTGCAACATCAGCAATCAGAACCACAAGAGAGGCTATTTAAGGATTATTTTAGTCCTTTATCTAATTTGAGCACATCATGCATAAGGTACCCAAATGTAACTGTTAGGAGTTTTGAATTAAAACTTAGTGTGTTAAACTGTCTCCCCACATTCTATGGCTTAGAAAATGAGGACCCATATAATCATCTGAATGATTTTCATGCTATTTGTCAAACTTTTAAATACGAGAATTTTTCAGATGATGATGTTAAACTTAGATTATTCATATTTTCATTAAAAGATAGAGCTCGTTCATGGTTTAATACAATGCCTACTAATAGCATTACATCATGGGAACAAACGGTAACTAAATTTTTAAATAAGTATTTCCCAGTTCATAAAACCAATGCTATTCGCAGGGAAATTTCAGAGTTTACTCAAAGAGATGACGAGCAGTTTTTCGAAGCATGGAAGCGATTTAATGGGCTACTCTTAAAGTGTCCACATCATGGGTATGATAAATGGCACTAATGTCAATACTTTTTGGAGGGATTATTGCCACATATGCAAGAATGGCTAATGGCAACCAGTGGAGGAGAGTTAATGTCCAAAAGCGCATCAGAGATTTGGAAATTTTTCCAATGGCAATCGGATAATTCTCAACAACGGAGTCGATCACTCAGAAATACCAGGAGAATTAAGGGAGTGAATGAGGTTAACATTGGCGAGTCAAGCTCAGGAATTAAAGAAGTCAAAGAGATGGTTGAAGGCCTTACTCGACAAATAGCATCTTTGACAACCGCTAAATCAACAGAGCCACATGACCATGACTCATATTCAGATCAAGCCAATGCCATAGGTATCATGAGAAAACCACCAAACTACAACCCACTCCAACACATATAACCCTGGATGGAGAGACCACCCCAATTTTTCATGGTCTCAAGGATTCCAACAAAATGGACCATCAGCTCCACCTCCACCAATGCAACCAGTTCCTCAAATGTCTCAAGCCTTTCAACCACCATTTAGACCATACAATTATAAAACAAACCATTCTCAACCTAAACCATGGGAGGAGACATTCCAAAATGTCAAAAATCTTACTAACTCCAAGATCGAGCAGCAAAACCGCACCATTGATGAATTACGAAATGAGATAAGAGCATGCTTCAACTCACAAGCCCAATCAATTTCTAATCTTGAGAAAATGGTAGGCCAACTTGCCTCTTCAGTTCAAACCCTAGCAATGACTGTTGAGAAAGGCAAATTCACAAGTCAAGTAGTGCCAAACCCTAAAGGAGTGAATGAAGTAAGTTCACCACAGCAGCATGGAGAGGTCAAAGCAGTGATGACCTTGCGAAAAGGAAAAGAAGTTGATAACAAAATGGAGATGCCAAAATCAACTCAAATTGTACCTGTGAATGCGGAGGAATCATTATCAGAGGAGAAAGAGGAAACCAACCCACGAGAATATATTCCTAAAGCTCTATTTCCTCAGAGGTTAGTTAAAGGGAAGAAAGGAAAATCCACAGGTGAGATTCTTGAAATCTTCAAACAGGTAAGTGTTAACATCCCTTTACTTGAAGCCATAAAACAAGTGCCATCATGTGCCAAGTTTCTTAAAGACCTTTGTACTAAAAAGAGAAATATTCATGTTCAGAAAAAAGCCTTTTTAATAGAAAATATTAGTTCTATACTCCAACATAAAATGCCTCTAAAATGCAAAGATCCAGGCTCCCCACTATCTCATGTAGTATAGGGAACCACACAATTGAGAATGCTTTATTGGATTTAGGAGCTAGTGTAAATTTGTTACCTTACTCTGTATTTGTGAAACTTGGACTGGGCGAATTACACCCAACTCCAGTGGTGTTACAGCTTACAGATCGATCTATGAAAATACCACGTGGTATTGTGGAGGACGTGCTTATCCAGGTAGATAAGTTTTATTTTCCTGTTGATTTCATTGTAATTGATACTCAACCAGTGTAAGATTCAAGGAAGCATATCCCCATTATCTTGGGTCGTCCATTTTTGGCAACTGCCGATGCTCACATTCAATGCAGGACTGGAAATATACAGTTGTCATTTGGCAATATGACCATGGAACTAAATATTTTTAACATTGCCAAACAACCTCACAGTACTGATGATGAAATTGTAGATGTGGATTTAATTGATGAATTAATTGATCACACATTTCCTTTAAACCTTAGTGATGACCCTTTACTGACATGTTTAACTCACTTTGGTTTGGATTTTAATATTGACAGATCGATTGATGAGGTTAATGCCTTATTGGATTCATCGCCATGCATGGACATTGATAAGTGGAAGACAAGGATAGAGCAATTGGCACCATTAAAAGAAAATCTCATCCCATCATCAGAATCACCACTAGAAATTGAGCTCAAACCTTCACTCGACCCTTTGAATTCTACATTCTTGGAGGAAGAAGAAATATTGTCAGAAATCATCCCATCCTCTCCTGATTACAAACAAAAGAACACAGACATCATTGACCCCATTTTTGGTTCAAAAAGGAGGATACAACTGGCAAAACCAGAGGAGATTCGTAACAACAAAAATGCTAAGGACTACAGAAAGCGAATGAAAATCCTCCGTGACAAGCGGAGCATTGGAAAATCTTTCACACCAGGTCAGAAAGTATTTTTGTTCAATTCTCAAGGGCACATTTCTCCAAGTAAGTTACGCTCTCAATGGTCTGGTCCATCTACTGATCATACTGTTTTTTCACATAGATCCATTAAATTTAAGAATCCAAGGAATAGTGTAATTTTTAAAGTTAATGGTCATAAAAGTAAAGTCATATCAAGAATACCAACCATGTGGAGAAAACAGCACAAAATATTGAAGTGACATGAATTTTTTTCTTTTCTGTTTCTTTTTGGTGATTTAAATTTTTTTTAATTATGTTTTTATAAGTTTAACTATTATTATTAGTTTTTTTTGAATAAATATGCCAGAATGATATGCAATAAAAAATCATGTTCTTTAGGAATAGTGTCTGATAACAGAGAAGATAAGATTTAATTCATTAGGGATGGCTTGAATAAGGAGTCATTGGATGATATCCTTTTGTCTCTTGAAACGCATCCTAGTGAATACGTCCAACATGCAATACTCCAGTTATGGCCATTATTCCAGAAAGAATGTGCAAACTATAGTCTCGGGAATCTGACTATAAAAGACCCTGTTTGCCAGTTTGTAAGAAAACTGGATGGGAAGCCTATCCTTGACCCATAGAGGGCGTTAAAGCCGTTTCTGGACGTAAAACCAGAGGAAGTTGTGAGCCATAGTCGCAACTACTTTTAAATATCTTTTTTATTTTAATATTGTTTTATTTCACTATTGTTTGATCACTTATATTTTTATTTTTAATAATTTTATGTTATCATTATTTACTTTGTCTTTTCACTATTTTCTTTTTCACTCTTGAGCCATATACCTCTCTTTCAACCATGTAAATATTTTCTTCTGTGCTGCAACATTCAGGTGATATCTTCTAATCTATACTTCTTTCCTTTAAAACATTAAGGACAATGTTTCGTTCTGGTTGGGGGGAGAGAATAACTGATAATTTCTCCTTTATAAATATATGTTTTCAAGTTTTTAAAGTCGAAGATGGCTGAATATGGAGTGTAGTAACTCTAGAAACGCATTTTAAAAAAAAAGAAAGAAAAAAATTTATTTTTCTTTAATTTTTCTGCATGTATGTTTTCTTTTTATGTTTAGAATAGGTTGGGGGGAAATAATTCTGTAAAAAAAAAAATTGTGAGTTCTTGATATTTGATGATATGATGACTTTTGAATTTTAGTATTTGTATTATCTTTGGTCTTGAATGATGTTACACCATGTTTACTATTCTATATATTGATATTGGGGATAAATATGAGTTGCTTGAAAGAATGTACATGTCATAATAAATTCCAAGTGAGTTTTTGAGCCTATTAATTTTTCTTGGAGAGTAACCCTTTTTGCCCATTCTTCATGTAGCTTAGCAGTTTATTATTTCATACATGATCTCTAGATTTTCTTTGAATCAACCCTTTAAAAAAAAAGAGTGTGTTATTGCATCTAAATGCCCACTTAATTAGTAGATATGGAAGATTATTTAGAGTCCGAAAAGATGATGGAAGTCCCTTTTTTACCGGTTTGAGCCTTTCTAACCATCCATATTATGTAATATCCATAGTTAGCCTTTTTAAACCTTTTATTTAAAAAAAAAATCCCTTTTCTTTATTAACTTATCATCCTGACCCACTCCAATTTAGAGTATTATCCGATATCATACAAGTTCCATCCACCTATTCATGTTTGAGAAAAAAAAAGATAAATAATTATTTTGTTCAGCGAAGTTGTGCTACATAAAAAAAAATTCAAAAAAAGAGAAAAAAAAGATGTACAATATCAATAAATAAGCAAAATGCATCTTGTAAAAAGTTCTTGAACTTTTTTCTCAAACATATATATTTTGTTTCTCTATTTTTCTTTCTTTGTTAGCCATGTCCCTAGCCTACGTTACGTCCTAATAAAAGTCCTTCCTGATTTTAGGAAACTATAGTCTAACATAAAAGCTAGTTATATGGGTAATTAAGAAGTAGTGATGCATATACAAAAAAAAGAAAAAAATGAAAAAAAAATGATAAATACATTAGGTTGACTAATACTTTATTTGAGATCGTATTATTTATAAGCTATGGACATATTTTTCATCTTGGTGAGAGTGTATGATATTTCTTTATTATTTTCTCTCAATTTACCATTCATTGTAGTGACAAAATTTTATTGGGATTAATTTCTTTGTGAGAGTGTCACTACAACCGGTGAGATTTTAGGGTTGGATATGTCATTCTTGAAAGTGGCCTTATTACTATTGTTACAACAAAGTCTGCTGGACTGATGCATATGGATGATTGATGTGGGTGTAATATTCCTTTAGATTGAAAATAATACTTGTACTTTTATTTGATTGCTATCATTAATGTGATTGAATAAATACATGTGTTTCCTTTAAAAAAAAAAGTTTTGAATTTTATCTTCGCTTTATTTGCTAGGGACTAGCAATAAGCTGGTTGGGGGGTGTGTTGAGTATTAGAAAGTGTATATTTATAAAGGAGAAAATCGTCATTTTACACTTTAAATCTCACTAACATTGCTATTTTTATTTATTTAAGTATTTTGTTATTTAATTATATGTATTTTATATATTTTAGGGGCATTATGATCGTTTCACAATGAACGAGTGATCAGACAACAAAACAGACATCATATTTGGACTCAGGATGGTCGAAAAGCTTAAGAGGAGCATTAAAGGAAAAAAGTTACTGTTCATATATATGGTACTGTTCATACGTACGGTACTGTTTATGGTATTGTTCACGATACTGTTCATGTATACGGACCGATGATGTGACAACTACCTATGACGTGGCAGTATCTGGTTGGACGAATTATGTGGATTGATTGCTTATGTGGCATTGACCGATGACATGGCGTTGACCGATGATGTGTCACGATCTTATTGGACTAAATTTCTTATGTACTGTAGATCGATGACGTGGCAGCATCTCAGTGGAGCAAAAATTGTGTGTACAGCACATGCGGTCACATGGGATTATTTACTATTCAGGCGGCATTACTGTACAAATATTGACTGTTGACTGTTGACTGATGAAGTGGCGCAATCCTGAGCATCCGAATTGTTTTAAATCCGATGGTCACGATTCACTCAATGTATCTATAAAAAGGGGGCTCTCCTCCCCTAATTTGATACTCCTGAATCCTTTAAGCTTAGATTTCTGAAATTCCTTCTCCTTCTTGTAGTTTCTTTATATTTTAATAAAATTTCCTTTTTATCCCTAGTTAAAATATGAGTAACTAATTTTTTTTGAGCTTAGGTTGAAGGTGAAGTCTCAACATGTTCCATGGGATTAATTTGGTAAATTTACTTTCTCTTCCCCTCTAATATTTGTGGTTGTTTTGACTTTTCGTCGACAAATAATAATAGTCTTGTCTAGATACAGCTCTGGTTAAACCGGCACCCTAGTACAAGGTTATTATTATTTGGCACGATAAGCCCTTGGCACCATACTTATTGGAGAGTGGTTCATAAGGTGTGGAATCCCCCTTTATGATTTAATTGGTATTAAGATAGAATATTTAGCCCATGGAACATGTTAATGCGGATCCGGATACCCAAGTGCTTTATTCTAACAGTTTCATTTTTAATTATTTCCGCCATTTTAATTCACAATTTAGGATAAAATTACCGTAATTTAATTGTTCCCATTAAAAGAAAATTAATTCTGCATATAATTAAAATCAACCTCCTCGTGGGATCGACACTCGTCACCATTAATTTATTCTACAATAGATTCGTGCGCTTGCGAGTTCATTAAAATTTACACAACAATAAGGATAATTTAGTAATTTTAAATATTCGGGAGATACATTATGTGATTTCGAGTTTTATTGAGTATAATTAATTGTACTTTAAGTGATTAATAATAATAATAATAATGTGATTTATTTGATTAAGGGGACTCGCGAACGAGAACTAATCCACGGACGTCGATGATACCGGATTTGATCATCGTCACTGTGAGTGGAATAAACAAACATATTTTCTCTGTGGATTATTATGATTTTTAATTATGATAAATTATGATTGCAAATGAATTTTTAAATGCTTGATTTAATGATTTTATGAAAAATAGATTTTATCTACGTAATGGTATTTATTATCGAAATTGTGTATGATAAATGATTTTATTTCTGATTTTGAATATATGTGTATTAATAATATTTTTTTAAAGAAAAGAAAATAGATTTTAAATGTTATTAAAAATAAAAGAGGATGTGATTTCGGATATTATCGAATATTTATGTACATGTGTATTTTCGATTGTTTACAAGTTATTAGATAGTACCTTTCCCCGTACACTGTGATGAGATGATATGTGATGATATGAGATATAGGCCTTTGGGGCCCGTCTGAGTACACATAGAGGCTTTGGGCCGTGTGCTTAGGCCCTTTTGTCCTTTGAAGACTGTGCATGCATAATTATGATGATGAGATATGTCGAGATGAGATGACATATGAGATATTATTTTCCCGTTTATTTGTGTAGCTCCGGGGTATGATGGTTTCTTGATTGCCCGTCCGTTGAGGTCCGGATTATCCGTGTAGCTCCGGGGCATGATGGTTTCTTGATTACTCGTTCGTTGAGGTCTGGATATAATGAGATTATTTCCCCGGGTACTCATTTGGTGAAAGTTTTTAGTATTCGGTATTGATATTTTATGTTATGAAATTTCTTCAGTTTTACCCAGTATTTTGTGACGATTTCAGATTGAATATTTATACGATGTTATGATATATTCTCTCTTAGTTATTTCACATGACATTATATATGTTTTCAAAGTTAGTGATTTGATTACAAATGTGAAGTGATTTATTAATATTTCTCGTTTATGATTTGATAGAATTGCGTATTTAAAAGTGATACAATTATTTTAAGAATAAAATTATTTTCGAAAACTACTATCCACTCACTGACCTTCACTGAGTTTTATACTCACTCTCATTTTTTTCGTTTTATTATATTTTTTCCCCCGCAGGAGACTTGCAGGTACAACAGTTGACTCAGCAACGATAGCTATTTGTAATTTGGTCACGTATTTGTCTTAGGAATTGTAGAGTTCTGTATAAAATATTTCAGATTTTATAATATTACAATTAAGAATAACTTACTATGTTCGGTACTAAAATATTTCGGATGATAATTAGTATTTATTGGGATATTGATTGATGGAGTTAGTTGCATTTGAAAATTATTTTGGGAGTGTTATCTTATTAATTTTAGGATTAGGAATTTAAAAAATATAGAGAAATTCTGTCGGAATTTTGATAGACATATTATTTTTACTATTATTAGAATCGTTATTAGTTGAATTTTGAGGATTATTTAAGATTCGTCCTATGATTTGGGACGGGTCGTGACAATTAATTACTTTGAATATAGTAAAATAATGCCAACCAGAATTGGCTATCCATGATTTTAATTCGTTGACTTTCTCATTTTTAGATAGCGCATATAAAATATTTGTATTGCAACCGGGAAAGAAAAATGAACCAAAACGAATGTCTTATTATCTGATTTGGCTTTCTAACAAAGGGATAGCCAATTTTTATACAATAGATTAATAAAACTTGAAATATTTTAATGCATATCTTTAATGCTTGAGTTACCCCAAAAATTTTATCTTAGTAGTGTTGAGCTTGGGTGCACGTCATTTTTCTTTCCCGACTGCACTCACTGGCTCATTGACTTGAAATTGGAAAATTTGTGGCTGCATTGTTGCAATCTACTGACACAGGAGGATGGCTAATGGATCAATATTGGGCACAACATTTTACTCCGCTGCAGGCTGAGATATCTCAAGTTCTCGAAATTTTTATCCTTGATCTCTAAATTTTTATTTTTGACTCTCAAGTTATGATATATTATGTTCATATACTATAAAATTTGTACTGTTAATAACAGCCGAGAGTGAGGATGTATAAGGAAAAAGTTGGGGCTACCCAATAACTCATAATAAATTTACATAGATAGATTGAGTGGAACTAATTGTTGAAAAATCAAATCGCATTTATAAGTGAAAATTTCAAGTTTAGAGAGCCCACCATTGTTAAATTCTATTTGTCCTACAATATATGTAATTTTTCTTCTATGTAAATTTGAATCTACATAGTTTAAGTTGAATAACATGTCATTCTCAAAAATATTTCTATCTAAATAATTTTTTTTTGTCCTTACCTAATAACTTACTAATTAGTATTATTATTTATCTACGTAACATTGATAATATAAAAGTAGATTATTATTATTATTACTACTACTACTGTCTTTTCTGAATTAACATTATTTATCTTTACAAATATTTTGAATATTTTTTTATAATACATTATAAACTACAATAAAATTGATTAAGATGTTCTAATATCAATTATTAATAGTGTTATTCACTTGAACATCATTTATAATATAATAAAATAATTTCCCATTTACGTTTGTTGATTTAACATTTGAAATTTATTAGGGACACAAATGTAAAGAGCTTGTTTAAGGACGGAAGCTCTCGGTTTCGAAACCCCTCTCGGTTTTGAAACCCCGTCACTCAGTCTCATGGAGGCGTGTGTGTGCCGGGGGAATGGGGTCTAAGGGTACATAAACTCTTTTGAACTACAATTTATGCATATTCGAGTGGTGGAGATATATTGTTGAAAGCTCCTATTTCGCTATCTATCTCTATATGGGTCTCCTACAGCAGTTTCAACTGGCATATAAAGACAATTTCAATTGAAAATTTGAAATTGACTGAAAATAGAATTGAAATTGCTGAAACCCCACGCCAACATTTCATCCCATTTTGATTGTCTAGAGAATGCTGGCGCTATTTTCATACAAATAAGAAGCTCTCTAGTTTTTAGACTTTTAAATTAAAAAGAAAAAAATAATTTAACACCTATTATTAGAGATTCAGATAAAATAATAAACATACCGTTTAGAATCAAATATTAAAAATTCATACTAATTCAATTCTATTTAAATTCCTTAAAAGAAAAAAATACAAACAAACACAAACACATAAAGGCAAAACTTTTTAAACCTTTCCGAGCCAACCTTGTCAGGCTAAACCATTTGATTTTGAATGGTTTAGTTAGGGCTCGAAGAAACATGGGTTAGTCCTTAAAAGGAGCTCAACCCAAACCATATCTCCATGCTCATCATTATTAATTAAACACGCTTTTCTTTTCTTTTTTTTAATAAATTAAACACACATTAATACTACATGGAACTTAAAACTCAAAATTTAAATCTTGATAAAACTAACCAACGAAGGTAATTATGAATCTCGTGTTCATCCTTATTACTATGAGACATGATTTATATTTGTAATTGACCCGTCAATTGGTAGATTATAGTTATAAATATTTGATGTTATTAATTTAGTATAATAATAATAATCACATGTGAAGTGTGGTTGTAGTTGATTATCTCTTCCCTTTGATTTGAAATTAAAGATCTTTTCTTCAATTACAAAAGTTTGATTTATCTTACAAACTACAAGATGGTGATTTGTAAAGAATTTAGTATATCATAGGAGTGTCGGTAGCATCACTCTTATTGAAATTCTCATCATAATACTTACATTTTTTTTTAATTTTCCTAATCAACAGTAGTTTTTCAGAGGAAAAATGCATCTATAAATTTTTATATAAATTGATGTGGCATAATATAAATGGTAGAATAAAAATACTTCATGGCTCGTATAATTTAACTTCATCATTTTATATTTTTCACTAATTAATAATTTAATGTCATAACAATTTGTACTAAAATGAATCATACAAGAATTTGTAGTAATATTACTCAATTTATGGAAGCATGTCTTTAATTGAGCCTACCTTGATGTCTATCATTAATGCCTAACTTATCAATGCTACTCATCGTATCATTAATCCCTTGCCTAACTTATCAATAATCAAGTCACAATACAAATGAAAAACAACAAAAATTACTGTTTTAGATATTCTTTTAATGAGATTTGGACTCGAGTTTTTCGGTAATTATTATTTCATGAGTCAGAAGTAAATCATATGAATTTAAGTGTCATAGAATAATAATTTATTATGTCACAAAAATAATTTTCTGAGTGTACTGATTTTGTTACTTGAATTTACATGTAACTGCTTCTAATTGATCTTGATCAATTTTTCTTTTTAAAAAAATGTTTTTCTTTTTTTTTTGGCCAAAAATTAACCTAAGATTATATACCAAAAAATAAAAAAATCTTCAAATGACAGATTTTTAGACTATCTTTTCTGGTAACGATAAAGATTTACCAGCATCTTTTTATTTATTTATTATTATCATTATTTTGAAATAAAATTTGCCTAATATCGTTGCAAGTTTTAAATTAATTTTATTCTTAGAGATAGTCAAATTGGTAGATCTCTTGAGTTATCGATATGAAAAGAAATTAATTACTCCATACTCGCAGAATAAGGTAAGGTGAGATGAGACTTCTCATCATGGGCCACTTAAATTTTTTATGATCGGAAGTTAATTTTGTGTCCTCAGGCTCACTTGGCAAAAGTTTGTTTAGACTTGGATTGCACTTAGAAGCATGGTATACTTAGCACTCATGGTGGGTTTCACTTAGAAGCAAATTGTGCTTAGTAATGGGCCACTAACATAACCAAGCTAATCGTGGTGCGCTTAGTAAAAAGATTAAGCTCGGCCCAATATCTAAAATTATCTACAATTACACATGTCCTAGAGTTTTCTAAAATTAGGCATTTAAGTCTCCTAGATATTTATGTAAGTTACTAGACACTTTGAGAGATTGGTAACTAGCACCTATAAATAGGAGCCAGACCTTTCATTTTTTATCAACAACCATCTCACCACACAAGCATATACAACACACTCAAGCTCTCAAGTAATTTTATAAATTACTCTTTAGTGTGTAATAAACACTTATTTGGCCTTTTAGCTCATAATTCTCTCTAGTTTTCTTCCAAAAACATCGTCGCTTGGATAAATAAAAAAGTATTCTAAATTTACTTAATAGCCTAAGTGTTAGAAAGTTATTTAAGTACCGCACGACATTACTGTATAAAACACTCATTCCTTAACAGTATGCTTAACACACTCTATTAAGCTTCTGTAAGTTCCATTAATGGCTTAGCCCAACTTGATTAAAAAATATCACACCGTTTGCTCGGCCATTCGTCGGAATGTGTACGCGATACCATAGGGGCCCCAGCATTTCAATGGCACCTTTGTCTAAAGCTTCGAATGAGATTTCATATCCGGAATCGCAGGAAAGATAAACAAGGAAAATTAAAAAGAAGAAAAAAATCACACTTTCTTTATTATATAATTATTGTTGTCTCGGCTTTATTCATTATTCAGTAATTTATTGCATAAAATAATTCTTATCCATTAGATGAGAGGCAACAAAAGATTTTGATCAAGTAGTGACGATGTTAAGCTAGCTAGATCCATTACTAATACGATGCTACGCTTTGACGGCATTGATCACACCATCACTTACCCGAAAAGATTCTATAAACACTTCATTGGAAATTAGGGACTTTGTATGAAAACAGACGCCGGAATTTTCAGTACCGAAAATAGGCATGAACAAAGCCCTCCTTTTCCACCATTTAGTTGGAAGTGAACCCGTGGTCTAGGAATTAGAAACAACTTTCCCAGAGTCAAACCTTTGAGAAAAAGGTCTTATTAGTATTTGAGAAAAAGGAATTAGAACAGCACCTGTACTCCAGTAACAACACCAGCCTCAGTTCCACGAGGATGTGCATGAGGCTGGTTTATTCTACCCACATCCAGGTCAATTCCGAAGAGTGGAACTCCTTCAGTATTGACCGCTGGAAAGCCAGAAACATTATCTCTTTTGGAGATCAGGTTTGCAGGGGAAACCATTAATGGAGATGGGGTCATCCAAATCTACAACAGATGTCTTGCATCACTTGCGTGGCAAGGGAAAGGGAGAATCAATTACACTATTAGGCCGTACTGCAGCTCAAAGAGTGACACTGGTGAATAAGAAATCGTGGCTGGCTGTCGTTAAGTTCTAATTAAATTGCACTGTGGCTATAGGTCTTTTTATGTTGGAGGATTGAATGGAAGATGATGGATGTATTTACACACTCTTGGAGTTAAAAGCGTGATTAACATTACGATCAGAATCATTGGTAAAATAATAGTAAATTGTACAATCAGAATCATTATATACTATTTCATTTGAAGAAACATTATTTCTTTTGGGGAGTCTTTTAAAATTATTTTTATTGATGTTTCTCTTTAAATAAATAATAAAATTTTATTTATATGATCTTTTGATGACACTTTTAAATCTCTAATAACAAGTATTTTATAAAGTCAAAAATTTAATATTAAAGAGAGATAAATATTATTTTATTTAAAAAATTTTATTTAAAGAGTCTTTTATATCCTTTAATTTGATATCATATTACTTTTTATTTTATAATTCGTGAAGAGAGAAAACTATTATAATCGCTATTACTTTATGAAGAAAAAAATTGATAAAAATTATATATATTTATTTTTATTTGAGAGTCTTATGGGAGATTTTTTTTTTCATTTTTCTTTTGCCATATAGGTAAGTAAATAAATATTTAAACAATTAATTAGAAGAGTTTGTTGGCTATGCTTTAATTTATCTTTTAATTAGTTATGCGATTTATAAAAAAAAAATGGACACGGAAGAAGTACGTACACGGTCAAGCATAGGGATGGCAAAAAAGTTGGAGCTGACTTAGCCCACTCTCACAAGCTTTGGCGCAACCATCCATATGAAGGCCTGAACAAGCACTTAAAGGAAAAAAGAAAAAAAGAAAAAAAACAACTCGATACAAACTCTTTATTTTTTAAAAAGATATAAACTAAAATAATAAATTAAAATTTTAAAAATTAATAATGAAAAATTAAAAAAGAAAGTTTAAATTCCTAATTTTTATATCAATAATAAATTTTAAAGAATTAATATTATAATATTAAACTCTTTTTTAAATGTTAATTAATTAAGAAGGTGCTTGAATTAAATAATCTAATATTAAAAAACTAAATCTCTAAATTTATATTTGCTTCATTTTCTTTGGTTATTATTTAATTTGAAAAACTTATTTTCTTTTATTTTCTGTTGCTTATAACAATTTATAGTTATTAACTCATTTAAAATTTATAATAATTTAAAAAATTAAAAAAAAAAAGAGAAAACTCGAGCTCAATTCAAAGCCCACAAGAAGCCCTATACTTTCACTTTAATAGGCTTGGGCTTAGGCTTGAAAAAGCTCAGCCCAAGCTTCCATTTTGCATCCTTAGTCAAGCGAGAGTGTGAAGTTATTTCTTGTTGCTTTGGCTACCTACACTTTACATAAGTACTGGGTCAAGATAATGAACTGTTTCTTCTAGTTTAATTCATTATTGAAGTTGACCTTCGAAACTAGTGACAGGTGCATATTAAGCATACAATTAATAGAGATCCAAAAATATACTTTTTTATTCTCAAATAAAGAAGTAAATCACAATGACATTATACTATTGTCAATTTTATTAGACACAGAGAATATAATAGTAAGGAAATTCCTCATGCCATTGTATGCTGATGATCAAAGGATAATTAAAGAATAGAAGATTCTCTCATATCACATTCTAAGAGCCCATTAATAAATTTGACATATATTTCAAAAGCTCTTGGAGTGATAGAAATCAACCAAAAGATTTTATAATGTTTAGAGTCTAATTAGACTTAGAGTATCTTTAAAAGGCTCTATGAATTTTATACTTCAAACATCTATTTATTTATTTATGTGGTAAAAAAAAGTGAAAAAATATGTTATTCTCCAAATGGCTCTTCAAAATATAAATAAGTTAATATTATTTTAATCAAATAAATATTTTTTCGCAAGGAAAATAAATGATAACTAAATCACTTCTCTCTCTCTCTTTCTCTCAAAATAAAAAGTAATAAAATATAAATTAAAAATAAAAAAATAATTTTATAAATTGAAGAGAGATAATCATTTTTTATATAAAAATTTTTAATTGGAGTATTTTTAAAATCTTAAATATTAATGTGAATTTCAAATAAATAATAAAATTTTATTTAAAAAGTTTTTTATTGATGTTCTTACAATAGTCACTCCAAACTCTATTTACAAGTAGATTCTACATTGTTCTTTATGTTGAGCACAAATTTCTATGTAAACAAACAATTCAATATATTAAAAGGAGTTGAAGTAGTCTATTATTCTCCTAAAAGAGGTGATTTTAAAGTTATCGAAAAATGAATTTCTAAACATTTACCTAATTGGTACTTTGTCAATGACGATTAATTATCTAACCTATCAATTCTCATAGAAAATTTATGATTTGTTAAATAAAATTTCCTAACTAGTCTTATTGTTAAAGTCAAGTGATAAATCAATAAACTGCAAAATCTACTCAATTTTTAAATTGATTTTTGGTACAAAATATTTTACTAGAGTCATCAATTCTATTTCTCTAGAGTTGACATTTGTAAATAAAAATACTACAAGATTTTTTCAATTTATTTTTATTAAGACATGTGAACTAATGAGATTCAAACCCAAGTCTTGAGTCTTAGAAAGACCGTTTCTTACTCTAAACTAGACCTTGGCCCTAATAATATGAAAATTAAACAAACTTGACTTCAAACGGCCTAATCTTTGCACTGAAACACAGTTTACAACCTGGTCTGGAATGTTCAATGAGGTTTCAATACCTGTAATTTCAAGGTCGTTGAAATTTGAATCTGACTGCAGCTGGTAGCTTATTGAGATTTTATCATTGGACTTATCCAATTCATGATGATCAATTAATTATCCAATTCATTAATTGGATCTTCAGGAACTTATGAGCAACGTAATGCATCTCGTTTGTCTTTCGGGATGGTGCCGACTCATTCGTGGAGCCAAAGGTTATTGGTTGGCTAGTAGTGGTTACATGCATGTATTTTATACATCTTATTGAATAAGCGTGCCTGATGTTGTCAAAAGTAACATGTTGTAATTAATTTAATTCGATCAAATTGTTCCTCATACTAACTCATACATTCATGATCTAACATATATTTTCAATAAAAAGAAGTATATCATAATACAAGATTTGAGGTACATTTAGCATGCAAATAGCCACCACCGTTTCTTTATTCTATAATTATAGGTTGTCTCAGCTTTATTCTTTATTTAAAAATTAGTACACACAACAAGTCTAATCCATTAGTTGTGAGACATAAAGGATATCGATCGAACGTCGAGGATGTTAATCTAGCTTGCTTGAGCTCGAGCTGCTCTGATGGCATTGATCACATCATCACCCACTAGGAAAGATTTGGTCAATACTACATTGGGAACGGGAGGCGTTGTGTCAAATAGAGTACCGATTGAATCCGAAATGCCAGGATTTTGAGTATTGAATATAGGTATAAAGGTGGCCGGCTCCTTGCCAACATTTAGTTGGAAGTGAACCAGTGCCCTGGGAATTACAAACACCTTGCCGGGAGTCAAAACCTTTGAGAAAAAGGTATTATTAGTTGTTACTAAACCTACGAGCAACTTTCCTCTTGTAACGATACCAGCCTCGGTTCCACGAGGATGTGTATGAGGCGGATTTATTCCACCGACGCCCAAGTCAACTCGGAAGAGTGCAACTCCCTGAGTATTGACCGCTGGAAAGCCAAAAACATCACCAGCTATAACTGCACGCTTAAAGACGTCAAATGCAGTCGGATCTTTAGAAAAATCAGTGAAGAAATCATCAGAAGTTACGCTCGAAGCAAGTTTACAGGGGAAACCATTGATAGAGATGGGGGCATTCAAATCCGCAATACAGACGTCTTGTAAAGGGTCAGGGTCGCTTGCATGGGAAGGGAAAGGGAGCATCAGTAGTGCTATCAGGCCGCATAGCAGCGACATTGAGGAAGAAGATATCATGGCGGTGATTCAAACCCGAAATTACACGATTATTGGCTGTAGGTTGTCTTCAGTTGTGGGATTTAAAGGAAAGATTACGCGTCTATTTATACTACTCCTTGGAATCTCAAATGGTGATTAATTTGAATTTAGTAAAATACTAATTCCAATTTGAATTGGCAATCGATAAGGTTACTCGTTGACTTTCTGAATTTTGGATAGCGCATACAAATTATTTCAAGCGGTACGTTATATCACAAGCAATTCCATCCGGCAAAGATATTGAACCAAAACGAATTGTTTTGGCTAATGTCTATAGTTAAGTAGTTTCATTTTCATTACGGTCAAAAAAAAAAAAAATTATTGTTTTAAAGCTAGAATAATGTACTTTGTCAATATAATTATGAACAGGAACCGTTCATTGTTGGTTAAAGAGTTTTGATTTGCTTCCCAATGAATCAGTAGCAATTTAAAGCTTAAGATGCATTCTTCAGTAATCAGATGTGAAGTAGTGGATGAATATCAAGTGATTTCAAGGCCGTCAAGAATTGGCTCTAAACCTGCTGCGGGTATACACTCAATGACCAAGTCCAGCAATTGTCAACAGCAGAGTAGTTTGATAGCCAATTCCATTAAGTGTCAGCAGACTATCTTAATACTGAGTTATTTTTTTATTAACTTTGAAATGGCCGTTGATGTGGAGATGGAGCTATTCAGCCACCCAGACGACCCTTTCCTCAATTCCTTTTGATTACGTGTATACGATCATACTATTTTAAAACACATTCCAGAATCACTAACAAAGTTAATTTAATGCTTGCATACGTGATTAACATATTCATTGACTGCATAGCCGGATGCAATCAGTTACTCCTATTTTCGGCCATCATCATAACATCAATTTCATTTAACAGAACATACTAATATCTTAAAGCTATTCCAAAATGCATACATATTCATTTGCGTTGGATAAGCCTTGCTTGTCAAACATTTAACATTGGATATGTAACGTAATCGTTTTCATAGCTTATTGGCCACCCGTTTGAACTTTGAAATGTCTTAGTGATTCTGTTTGCAGAGAAGACGTCTGTTTGGTTTTTAAATTCATTGTCAAGGTTGCATCCCGTGTAGTTAATTTTTTCAGTTAGTTAATTTAGATGAGAAGAAGATGGAATCCTTTTTATTAAAGTAGAAAAGCAAGATGGAGTAATAATCAAAACTCATCCACGGAACTAATTACGACAGACACTAAGGGCTATTTTGAAATTTCTAATGCCGGTAAAATAACTTGCTCCAATTGAGTTGAGAAGGAGTTAGGCATGCAGCGGACGCTCAATGGCCTGATCGAGTGTTTTTGAAATGATTATATTTAGTTGTTCATTCGGGTTTAAATTATAGTAGAGATAAGGGTCTATAAAATAAATTTGAGTTTTTGCATTTCCTTACCAATTTTTCTAAATAAAAATAGTTAAATATTGACTAAAATTATTGGTTTTGAATTGGCACCACTCCAATATCTTTTGCTAATCTATTCTAGTTATTTACAGATTTAACCTCTATTGAAATTACATTAAAAGACTAAATATATACTTAATTAAACTTACATTTAAGCACAACTATTTTTTATTTTTGGAAAATTATTTACTCCCACATGTCACATGTGTTATATGTTTTTAACAACTTTTAATTTTTTTCCCTTTCTTGAATTTTAAAAAAAAAATCGAAACTCTTACTATTCCTTTTCATATCAAATATGGATAAGAGGCTATGGCCTAATGAGTAATCGCCAATGTAATTATCATAAGAATGACCAACGACACATTAAACAAACAAGTTTTTGAATGATCTGCTTATGCGCTGAAAATAGTTGGAAACTAAAAATCATAAATAGAAAAATTAAAAGGCTTTTTAACTAAAACATGTTACCAAGAGAGGAAAAAATAAAATAAAATTTCTAGTCTTATTAATTGCCCATCTATTTCCTTTGTACTGTCTAAGGATGGCAATGGGGAAGGAAGAGGAGAGCACTGATATCCTTGTACTCTTACCCACTTCCCCTTCTCATTTCAGTTAGTATTGCTTGAAGGAGGAAATGGAGATCCCTAAATAACAATAGGGGTCCTAAAAGATCTCTAATCATCAAGTAGTTGATATATTTTTAGTTTTTAAATTTGATTTAATCAAATTCATATACAAAACTTAAACAAAATTTGACAATTTATCTTACATTAATATTAATCCATTGCAAAAGTCACACTCCAAAATACAAATTATCTAAAATAATTATCTTCATCAATCTTCATAATTCTACAGAAAAAGAAATTACTTTTATATTAATAATGGAATAAATGAAATGAATATAAATACTTAAAATTAATGAGATAAGATGTGATGTATTACTGGAATATGATAAGATAAGAACTAGTTTGGTGTTGGTTACGGCTTAAAAATGTTAATAGGATGAGTGAGATTGTGACAGATTGACTTACCATTTGATTTTTGAATTATGGGCTTGTGGGGTTGCCAACTTTGAGTTATGTTTGAGTCTAAATTATATCAAAGTATTTATATTATTCGATAATACTTTCATTATTTATATAAATATTTTAATATTTATTATTTTCTAGATCTAATTCAAAAATCACGATGCCATTTTCTTATTCTCATATTGAATGGGCTTCCACCTGAGTTGTGCAGGAAAAGCTCAAAGCCAATCCAAGAGAACATTGAAGCTCCATGAATTTTTTGGTAAGAGAACTTATTACCAAATAAGTTCTTTTGTTCTGTTCTTGATATATTCTGAATAAACAAATCACTTGCACTATTGTTACTGATCAGATTGAAATGAATCAAAACTGGTATGGAGTTGGGTAATGATGCTCAAGCACGTATTTTGTTTTAAGTGCTTATTTATTTTTAACTCGTGTCTGTGGCTTAATTGCAAGCCCAAATATGGTTCAGGCCTTGATGCATCTTCATTAGTTTGCAAAGGATCTAATGCAGACTTTGATGGGAATTAAGCGGCCGTTCACGTACCCTTATCTTTGGAGTCTCAAGTAGAGGGGGAAAAAAAAATGCAGGCGGCTGAGTTCAGGCTATTCCTGAAATAAAAATATAAATATAAATATAATATTTTCTAATTTAAATTTTATTATTATGTGTTCCCTAATAATTTTTAAAAAATAAAAATAAAAATTAAAACAGGGAAAGGGGAAAATGATGAGGGATGGGGATTCTACCTCGTCCCTATCACTTCTCTAAAGAAAAAATTAAGTAAAAAATATATCACTCTTATTTCTTCAATAAATAAAAAATTAAGTATAAATTCAATTCTATGCTCCCTTTGAATGGAAAAAAAAAAAAAATTGCACGATTTTGAGAATTTCTGCCATTGCTACTGTTGTCTTCTTTTAAAATTGAACCTTCCACGTTCTTTCAAAAGCTGCTGCCAAATGAGGAAAAAAGATTTAAAAATTTATCGTACGGTATTTGTTATTGCTTATGTCATGGTTGAGCTTGGCACGCGTAGCATATATAAGAAGATGCAGCCTAGCAGCGCTAAATTATGCTCAGTATAACAATCTGGATAACGGAATTCATTCCTAGCCGGATCTGTGCGCACTTAGAGCTCCCCGGCTAATCAAAATATAAAATTAGTTTAACTAGTTACATCTAATCAAAGATTAGTTAAGAGTTCAGTATTAATAGAGTCTATGTATATATATAAAGGAGTTTGAACAGATTCCTCTTAAGCTTTTGTAGCGCAGTTTCTGAAGCAAAGAAGTAATATTCTCTCGTTCACTTTCATTTTCCTTTCAACTTTCTTAAGTTTTCTCATTAACCGAACAAACATTTTCTAAGAGTTTCACGTCGTATCAGAGCTAAAACATGACCAATCCAAAACACATCAACCAAATAATACACTGAATCTGTGGTTGCTACAATCAAACCTGATCGTAATAACTTTCTTGTATAGATGGATTGGAGGGTTTCATTAGTGGCAAGAAGCAGTGTCCAGATCCCTTTCAGAAAGCATTGCATCCCTCAAGAGTGACATCGATGAAGAAGAAACCACGGCCGTGATTAAAATCTAAAACTACACAATTAATGGCTGCTGGCAGTCTTTAGTTGTTGGATGTATTGTGGATTATGGAAGATGATCGATGGCCACTACTTAGAGTGTCAAAACAATTAATATATATATGATATGCGTAGTTTATTTTTATATAACTATTAATTATATATTAATCTTTTAAAATAAATATATATATATATATATTATAATATAATTTTTTTATTATATGACTAACGTGATAACTCAGAAATATTTTAAAAATTCTCTTAGCATATAATTAGTATTAATTACTTTGAATATAGTAAAATATTTTGTATTGCTACAGGTACATGACCTTGGCCATTGCAACCGGGAAAGAAAAATGAACCAAAACGAATGTCTTATTATCTGATTTGGCTTTCTAACAAAGGGATAGCCAATTTTTATACAATAGATTAATAAAACTTGAAATATTTTAATGCATATCTTTAATGCTTGAGTTACCCCAAAAATTTTATCTTAGTAGTGTTGAGCTTGGGTGCATGTCATTTTTCTTTCCCGACTGCACTCACTGGCTCTTTGACTTGAAATTGGAAAATTTGTGGCTGCATTGTTGCAATCTACTGGCACAGGAGGATGGCTAATGGATCAATATTGGGCACAACATTTCACTCCGCTGCAGGTTGAGATATCTCAAGTTGTCAAAATTTTTATCAATGATTCTAAATTTTCATTTTTGACTCTCAAGTTATGATATATTATGTACATATACTATAAAATTTGTACTGTTAATAACAGCCGAGAGTGTGGATGTATAAGGAAAAAGTTGGGGCTATCCAATAACTCATAATAAATTTATATAGATAGATTGAGTGGAACTAATTGATGAAAAATCAAATGGCATTATAAGTGAAAATTTCAAGTTTGGAGAGTCCACCCCTTCTTAAATTCTATTTGTCCTAGAATATATGTAATTTTTCTTCTATGTAAATTTGAATCTACGTAGCTTAAGTTGAATAACATGTCATTCTCAAAAATATTTATATCTAAATAATTTTTTTTTGTCCTTACCTAATAACTTACTAATTAGTATTATTATTTATCTACATAACATTGATAATATAGAAGTAGATTATTATTATTATTATTACTTCTACTACTGTCTTTTCTGAATTAACATTATTTATCTTTACAAATATTTTGAATATTTTTTTATAATACATCATAAACTACAATAAAATTAATTAAGATGTTCTAATATCAATTATTAAATAGTGTTATTCACTTGAACATCATTTATAATATAATAAAATAATTTCCCATTTACGTTTGTTTGAGGATGGAAGCTCTCGGTTTGAAACCCCGTCACTCGTCGTATGGAGGCGTGTGTGTGCCGGGGGAATGGGGTCTAAGGGTACATAAACTCTTTTGAACTACAATTTATGCATATTCGAGTGGTGGAGATATATTGTTGAAAGCTCCTATTTCGCTATCTATCTCTATATAGGTCTCCTATAGCAGTTTCAACTGGCATATAAAGACAATTTCAATTGAAAATTTGAAATTGACTGAAAATAGAATTGAAATTGCTAAAACCCCACGCCGACATTTCATCCCATTTTGATTGTCTAGAGAATGCTGGCGCTATTTTCATACAAATAAGAAGCTCTCTAGTTTTCAGACTTTTAAATTAAAAAGAAAAAAATAATTTAACACCTATTATTAGAGATTCAGATAAAATAATAAACATACCGTTTAGAATCAAATATTAAAAATTCATACTAATTCAATTCTATTTAAATTCCTTAAAAGAAAAAAATACAAACAAACACAAACACATAAAGGCAAAACTTTTTAAACCTTTCCGAGCCAACCTTGTCAGGCTAAACCATTTGATTTTGAATGGTTTAGTTAGGGCTCGAAGAAACATGGGTTAGTCCTTAAAGGAGCTCAACCCAAACCATATCTCCATGCTCATCATTATTAATTAAACACGCTTTTCTTTTCTTTTTTTTAATAAATTAAACACACATTAATACTACATGGAACTTAAAACTCAAAATTTAAATCTTGATAAAACTAACCAACGAAGGTAATTATGAATCTCGTGTTCATCCTTATTACTATGAAACATGATTTATATTTGTATTTGACCCGTCAATTGGTAGATTATAGTTATAAATATTTGATGTTATTAATTTAGTATAATAATAATAATCACATGTGAAGTGTGGTTGTAGTTGATTATCTCTTTCCTTTGATTTGAAATTAAAGATCTTTTCTTCAATTACAAAAGTTTGATTTATCTTACAAACTACAAAATGGTGATTTGTAAAGAATTTAGTATATCATAGGAGTGTCGGTAGCATCACTCTTATTGAAATTCTCATCATAATACTTACATTTTTTTTAATTTTCCTAATCAACAGTAGTTTTTCAGAGGAAAAATGCATCTATAAATTTTTATATAAATTGATGTGGCATAATATAAATGGTAGAATAAAAATACTTCATGGCTTGTATAATTTAACTTCATCATTTTATATTTTTCACTAATTAATAATTTAATGCCATAACAATTTGTGCTAAAATGAATCATACAAGAATTTGTAGTAATATTACTCAATTTATGGAAGCATGTCTTTAATTGAGCCTACCTTGATGTCTATCATTAATGCCTAACTTATCAATGCTACTCATCCTATCATTAATCCCTTGCCTAACTTATCAATAATCAAGTCACAATACTAATGAAAAACAACAAAAATTACTGTTTTAGATATTCTTTTAATGAGATTTGGACTCGAGTTTTTCGGTAATTATTATTTCATGAGTCAGAAGTAAATCATATGAATTTAAGTGTCATAGAATAATAATTTATTATGTCACAAAAATAATTTTCTGAGTGTACTGATTTTGTTACTTGAATTTACATGTAACTGCTTCTAATTGATCTTGATCAATTTTTCTTTTTAAAAAAATGTTTTTCTTTTTTTTTTTGGCCAAAAATTAACCTAAGATTATATACCAAAAAATAAAAAAACTTCAAATGACATATTTTTAGACTATCTTTTCTGGTAACGATAAAGATTTACAAGCATCTTTTTATTTATTTATTATTATCATTATTTTGAAATAAAATTTGCCTAATATTGTTGCAAGTTTTAAATTAATTTTATTCTTAGAGATAGTCAAATTGGTAGATCTCTTGAGTTATCGATATGAAAAGCAATTAATTATTCCATACTCGCAGAATAAGGTAAGGTGAGATGAGACTTCTCATCATGGGCCACTTAAATTTTTTATGATCGGAAGTTAATTTTGTGTCCATAGGCTCACTTGGCAAAAGCCTGTTTAGACCCGAATTGCACTTAGAAGTAGAATATACTTAGCACTCAAGGTGGATTACACTTAAAAGTAGATTGTGCTTAGTAATAGGCCACTAACGTAACCAAGCCAACCGTAGTGTGTTTAGTAAAAATATGAAGCCCGGCCCAAGATCTAAAATTATCTACAATTACACATTTCCTAGAGTTTTCTAAAATTAGGTATTTAAGTCGCCTAAATATTTATGCAAGTTGTTAGGCACTTTGAGAGCTTAGTAACCAACACCTATAAATAGGAGCCAGACACTTTATTTTTTATCAACAACAATCACACTACATAAGCACATACAATACACACAATCTCTCAAGCAGTTTTATAAATTACTCTTTAGTATGTAATAAACACTTATTTGGCCATTTAGTTCATAATCCTCTCTAACTTTTTCCACAAGTATTGTTGCTTGGCTAGATTAAGAAGCACTCTAGACTTATTTAGTGGCCTAGGTATTAGGAAGTTATTTAAATACTGCACGAGATTACTGTGCAAAATATTCGTCCCATTACAGTCTGTTTAACACACTCTATTAAGCTCGTGTAAGTTTCATTAATGACTTAGCTTAGCTTGATGGTATATACATATATGGTAGTTTTCTAGTTAGGAATCCCTGACTTTAATAAAAGTCAAGAATATGTTAAAAAATAAAAAAATAATGCACTAGAGTCCATGGATTATTTTTTTTTTAATTTTTAGCTCATTCTTGACTTTATAATAACTGAAAGACCTAGTGAGATTTAGGTAGACAATTAAAGTTAGGAATCCCCAACTGAAAAAATACTATATATATATAATTGAAAGATCTGATGAGATATAGGTAGACGATTTTCTCATTGTTTTGGTTTTCTGGTCTTGTGCGATGGCGTGCGTCATAACTAATCTTTAATTTAATGCAGGAAGATTTTAATTGTGGCGGCCTTGAAGATTAATCGTTTTTATAAGATAATAAACAACAGCTTGGTATATTAAAGGGCCTTGATTTCCTACCCAAACATTAGTCTAATGCAGCAAGTAACGTTACAATTTGCAATTTGGGCTGCAACCCAAAAAAATACAAGTACGATAAAACAAAGGACGAAATGAAGAATAGTTTAAGCAATTACATCCACCAAATACCGTTTTTGGAGTTTCGACTGCAAATGAAATATCAAATACAAACACTCTCCCTCTCTTGACAAATGGATCAGATTTTAGATAGTCTTCCTTGAGAAGTTGACAGATTAGCTACTTAAACAAATATATTAAAAGAGCAAATTGCCTTTAGTTTATTTCCCGTAGTTATAAAGGGTAATAAAGTGAGTTCAATGTTTTTTTTTTCCATGCGAATATGAAAAATAAAAAATATATCTTGCATTAACTAATCAATTTGTAATTTGTAATCAAATGAGGGATGATTTTTTTTTTAAGCATCAGAATGATTTGAATTTTTCTCGATTAAAAGGATAACGAAGAAAGTAAATCTTAATATATATATTATCACTAAAAAAACACATGACATAAAATTTTTAAAATCTAATAAGAGTTCAGATCATGAAAAAAATCATCCTAATTCTTTACATATCTTGTCAAAATAGCATTACTCATTAGATCAAAGAAAAAAGATTTTACTTGCAATTGCAAAGCCAATGCTAGGAAAGAGGGCTTTCTAGTCTCGAAATCTAAGCATGCACGGCGGCCATTTTTCAATTACTATATTTTCTAATTTTTTTACTTATTTTTTGTTTATTCATCAATAGCACTTACTGTAAGCCATGTTAACTAATTAACTCCTATGCATTCGTTTAATATCCAGGTCATAGTAAATGATATATTAGAAGATTGACTCACAACTAAAATAAAATTGAGAAATAATGATTTGATAGGAACATTAAAATTTATGTGATTAAACTTTTAATCTACATATGCAGGTGAAAATAAAAAAATATTTTACTAATAAAAAGAGTTATAAGTATTATAGCGTTTAGTCTCCTAACCTAAAATCCTAATACACACAAACTTTTAAAATACTAGAATAAGAGTTTAAAACTCTCAACACTCTTAACTTTCACCTCTTGACTCTCTTGCTTCTCAATTAGATTGGGAATTAAAGAAAACTGAATGATTGAAAAAGGCAGATGAAGCCTCAATTTATAGCCAAGCAATGCCTTAAAAATCATCAAAGGTGGACACTAAAACAACATAAATTTTTACTCAACCTTGAATTCCAGTGTCAAAGTCAAAAGTTGAGTGCTAATCATAATGTCCACCACTTACTCATATTTTTCACTTGCTCATATATTAGTGTCAACTTTCTAATTGAGTGAAGGTAATCTCTCTTACTAAATGTGAGTAGAATAAACATCTTTTGAATATTAGAGAGGATTAAAATATGAGTAATGTTTCATAGAATTTGATGTAAAATTCTAATATTAATTTGATTTTTATATAATCCGTTATATTCTCATGTAATAAATATAAATTATAAGTCTGAGCATTAGTTTCATGTAAGTAAAAAAAAAAAAAATAACTTTATGTCAAGAGACAAAAGTTGCATGTTAGCCATATGCAATTGTTTACTACATGCATGCACATGTTTAATATGATATATAATTATAAAATTTTTTTGTATCAGAACGACGATAAAGAGAAACTAACTATAGAGAAAATGATTTAACAAAAAGAGACACAAATAAATTGAACTCAATTCAATAATTTGCCTACATCCACGAGAGCGGTGCAACAACTTTTCTCAGTGTACTTAGAGAATCTACAAGAGCGCTTATAACTCTCACTCTAATTAACCAAACATCCAATACACCCAGCACACTGATCAGATCAGCTCACAACTAATTACGAAGCCAAATGCTTCCTGTTTAGAAGCTCCCGTTTGTCTTGCTCCTTGGTATGGTACATGCCTTGTAACAACAATGCAACAATGCGTACTTATAGTTAAAGCCTTGCAGGATGAGTTAACAGACAATAATAACTCAAGGACACGTGTATTGTATGGTTTAAGAGCTCCACTGATCTTTTAGCGCTCTTTAATTATTGATGCTCTCCACCTCTTCGTGTTTAGTGGCCTTAAGGATGCTTCATGATTAAGCCACCTTTAAATTGGTGACTAGATCACCGCGTGCACATATATTTATTCGTCCAAACTATTTAATTTGCTAGTGTACTCGTAACAGGTATTGGGCTTTTCCGTTTGCATTCACTCATCTGCTATCTAGTTCTAAAACCATGCATGGTTGATTTAATCAGCTTGCCATGAAGGAAAAAGCAAAAAAATCCTGAAAATAAAATATTATAACACTTTAGAACAATAGTTCTACATTGCCTCACCTGTAATCTTATTTAACAATTGCTAGATAAAATAAATCTAACAATTTTTTGAGACAATAAAAGATATGGATCAAGCATTAAGAATGTTAATAGCTAGACCGAGCATTGTTGAATTGATGGCCGGACTTATTTGACGTTCGAGCCGATCTGATGGCATTGATCACATCATCACTCACAAGGAAAGATTTGGTCAACACACTATTGGGAACTGAGGGATTAGTATCGAATAGAGTACCGACTGAATCCGAAATACCGGGATTTTGACTATTGAAAATGGGCACGAAAGTGGCCTTTCCATCTCCAACGTTTAACTGGAAATGAACATGTGCTCGAGGAATTAAGAACACCATCCCAGGAGTCAAAATCTTTGAGAAAAAGGTATTATTAGTAGTTACAAATCCTACAAGCACCCTCCCTTTAAGAACAATACCAGCCTCAGTTGCGCGAGGGTGTGTGTGGGGCGGGTTTATTCCGCCGATATCCAGGTCAATTCGGAAGAGTGAAACTCCTTGAGTATTGACCGCTGGAAAGCCAGAAACATCACCAAATGTAACTGCACGCTTAAAGACATCAAATGTGGTCGGATCCTTCGAAAAATCCGTGAAGAAATCATCAGAAGTTACTTCTGAAGCTGGTTTGCAGGGGAAACCATTGATAGAGACGGGGGCATTCAAATCCGCAACACAAATGTCTTGTAAGGGATCAGGGTCACTTGCGTGGGAAGGGAAAGGGAGAATCACTAACACTAGTAGCAGTCCGACGAGTGACATTGATGAAGACACCATAGCCGTATGGCTGTGATATTTAAAATCTGAGTATCTGGTAGCTAGCAGGATATATATGTTTATATATTTATAGATATACGTCGATGAATTGAATAGGAAGATCATGAAGCTATTTATAGTACACCTCAGTCGTTGTGATCTGAAACCTTTTGCTTGCCATCGATAGTAAACTAAAAATATTCTAGAGTACAGGGGACCAAGATAAAATTTTTCTTATTGAGGCCTCAGCAACTCCAAGATAAAAAATATATATATATAAAAGAGCTTAAAATTTAATAATCTTTAATTATATTTTGAACTTCAACAATTAATAATTAACAAGATCTTAAGAAATTTTTTAAAATAAAAATAGTTAATAACATATATTTTGCACTATTATTTCAAATTTAATAATTTTCTTTGTAGTAAAGAGCATAAGTTTTTTTTAATGTTAAATAATTTACTTTTTTAATGGAGTGTAAGTATAAAAAATTTAATTTTTTCTTAAAAAATTACTAATGAACGAATTAATAGTTAGATAATATTATTAATAATAGCGTTTTATCAATTAAATATAGAACTTATATAAAAAAATTTAATTATATAATAATTATTCATTAAAAATAAACCTAACAAAATAGGTTTTTCTATTGTACTTATCTTTTAAAAAAATAAATTTTCTTCAAGTACGGTCTTAAACGACTACCTAATTCACTTGTACATATAGCCGCCCATTTGATATTGGATAAGGTTTGCCTACCTACTGAGTCACAGATTCCTGTCGTCTAAAGTTTTTTTGTGATGCTTGTCGTCTAAATTTAAGATGCTTAGTTTTGTCGTTTTGATGGGGATAGAAAATATTTAAAACTGGGCAAGAAAGTCGGGAATAGGTAGTTTGTAACTAAGATAGCCCGAACGGGTGCTAGAAAATGAATCATTACATCGATTTAATAGATTTATATAAGAAAATGAATCAGTAGAAGATTTCCTTCTTGTTTTATCTCGGGTTAGGCACATAATAAACAACGATTTAATAGATTAAATTATATGATCCTCATAATACGTGGACCTCGTCGCGGAAGAAGACTTTCTTTTATTTTTTTGATAGTGGAAGAATACCGACTCTGCTGACGACTACAGGACTTGATAATGTGCACAAGTTCTTCGTTAAGCTCCCGAGTTGTAGTAAATTGCATTAAAGATTGGGTAAGAAATCTACTCTCTTTATATAATATATATGACGTGTCATTATTAGACAATTGAACACTTTTATCGAGTACATATCCGATTGAGGGTTTTTTTTTTTTAAATAAATTCCGATAAGAAATCTTTCTATACTTGGGCTAATTTAACTTTCAAGTGGCTGCTAAGGGACATTTCGAAGCTTAGGAGTGATTGTTTAGATGTGTTATTTTCCGTTTATGAAACAAATCCCGAACAATAATAATAAAAATATTCTAGCGAATAAAAGAACCGGTTGTCCCTACCATTTTCTGCTGCCATCGAACGCCGTCACAAAAGACTCTGCGACCGCAATGTTGTAGAAGTAGAATTCATATAAATCACATTTTCTTGTAATGTTCATTCCAATTTTTGAACTTCTCAGGTTTCGTTCAATGTACAGCACGTGGAGCCTCAGGCTAACACGCCATAAAAATTATAAAGAGGAAAAATAAATATAAATATAAACCAAGTACTCGATCCATCAAAATTTAAGAGTTTACCCAACTAGGAAATTCAGACCGGGAGTTTTTTTGGCCTTTTCTTTGTTTTAATGAAATTGGAAAAAAAATTATGGCTTTTTACACACCATTTTTATTTTACTTTTTTTTTCAAATTTATTAGATTCAATTAATTAATTTTGATAATTTATAAATAAATTAGAGAAAACTTGTGTTTGAGGAAGATTATATTAAAAAAAAATTTAAACACTCTCCAGAAGTATTTAATTATGTAATTTCAATTATAATTATATAGTGTGTATCTATACTATTTATATCAATAATGTGAGGGACTCGACTATTTTTAGTTTTAATATTTTGTGTCATTTATTTATTCGATGCTGCATCAATTGTGACAAAGGATGGCAAAAAATTCCCATGGGATGAGGGTCGAATTTCACAACTAATTTTTTCTTGTTTTATTAAAAAAAAAGGCATGGACTTAACTTTTTATGCCCCCAATATAATATAATATCACGCACATCCCTTCACTACACTCATTTCACTATTGACTATTTATTTTTAATTTTTTAAAAAACTTAAAAATAATATCTAAATCAAATAAATGTTAAAGTAAAAAAAATTAAAACGCTAAATCAAAAGCATTAGCATTTAGCAAATTACTAATTGAAATGACCGTCTACTATGATATTGTTTTAAACATTTAATTAGAGATTTTAGTCGTGTAATGAACTAGACATTTACTTTTGACCTTCTAAAATCTTATTCTAGTATGAAACAAATGACTAGAGTATAGTGTTTAATTTAGAGTCAGTTGAAAGTAGCAAAAAATGGACAAAGAAATGCTAAAGCAAAGGCTTTTGTTCTCAATCCAAATAATACCGCATGCATTGCTTAAATTTTATCTTAACAATCATCAATATATAAATAATATTCACCTAAAATTGAAAATAATTTTTAAAAAATTAAAATAAAATGCTTCACCTTTATCTAGAGCTAAATAACTAAGGTATGATCTTTTTTCTTTTTAAATATATACAAGATTTTAAAATATAAAAATGAGATATATGAGATATGGGAAGGGGACGGGTATTAATATTTTATAATGGAGAATCCACGATATGTACCCACTCAGACTTACAATAAGGATGTTTGCTACATATTGGTATCCCTGCATGACACTTGACTCATTTCCTTCCCTAACTGAAGATTAAATTGGGGTTGGAAAAAAAAAAAAAAAGATATGGAGGTTTTTTTAGGCCCTCCGTCTCTCAATATTTGAACTTGAGTGGTCAGTCAAATAAATCTGTTTGAAAATCATGCAGCCATGCCACTAAAGGCAACTCAGATTGGATTTAAATGTTAAATTCCTAGCATAACTCTTCCTAAATATGTTCGCTTTTATCTTGGTTTTTAATCACACAATGGACCAATTACTACAGATCGGGAAACCATCTAAATTTGATAAATATTTCAAAAGAAAAATTACCAAGAATTTAAGGAAGTCAATACATCGATCATCATCAATTTCACGTACCATTCTCCAGATTCTAGTGGTTATTAATTTTTTATTGTTAAGAACTTGAAAATTTGAAGTCTGAATCGCGTCCTCCTAGAGTTAGCCTCTGATTACTGCCTTTGGTGTCAACTAATTAATTTAGTAAAATTTTGAGTGGAAACAATAGATCAAGGTTCAATCACTTGCAAATCAATAAAAAGAAGATCTAGTTACTGATTATGGTATGCCAAAGAGAGAGACCGCCCCCGGGCCCCCCTGCCCCCCACCGGGGGGGCGGGGGTATGGGGGGAATTTAGCAAGCCTTAAATTGCATCTGTAGTTAGTTAAATTAGTTAATGAGAAGAGAAGGTAGCCGTACACAAGAACGTCAATGGGCATGCATGCATATTCCTCTGGAGTAACAGATATGATCCTCCATCGATGCATGGATTAGCGGACAATATGCAAGATCCCTAAAGTCCAGATAGATTTATCCGCTGGAAAGCCAAAAACATCTCTGTAGTAACCCCAAGATCATGAATTACGAATGTGCAGAAGTCTCCCGTGTTAATCTTGTGGTTAAGTACATAATAAACAACAATTTTACATAAGAGTTGACACCCTATAGAACAGATTACTCTTTTTTACTTGTTCAAAAAAAAAAAAATTTACTCCCTTTTAATGCAGGAAAGTTATGGTGCAAGCAAAGATTCTTTTAAGTATATCCAGAGGAAGGAGCTCCAAGAAGAATTTGTATGACCGAATCCAGTTGTCGTCAGCAGAGGAGTTTGACATTTGATGTGCTAATTCTTTTATGTTTTAATCCTTAATTCATCAGATTCATTTAATTTATCTAAAGTATAAATAAATTCAATAAAAACTGTGTTTGAGAGTGATTGTATTAAATTAAAAAAAAATTATATGCTACTCTACTACAATAGCTACAGTTTTCATAATATTCTATAATTCATAATTCTATTTTCAACTTTTCAATGCATTCCATAACTAAAATGATCCGTACCAAAAAGCCATAACCTGGTATTGAAAAAAGTGCTGATAGTAAAGAGACGAAAACATACTCTCCTTAAGAAAGAATGTTGGCATCAATAGCAAGCAGCCAGGCACCACTCCAAGCGCAAGCATGCTGGCTAGCCGCATCAATAGCAAGCAGCCAAGCACCACTCCAAGCGCAAGCATGCCGGCTAGCCGCTTATCAGAAAATTATTTGATGCCTCCACTCCATGATACCCAACGAAGTATTAATCACTAGTTAAAAAATAATGTGAGAGAATGATTTTCTTATCTGTGAGAGAAGTGAACTTATTGAGAAGTACAAGCATATTCCCAACATTTTGAGAATTCGGGACAATTTGGCATCAATTCATCCTTTAGCATTCATCAATGTAACATCCCAAACATGTTAATTCCATTTAACAAAATACAAATATCAGGAATCCATTCTCAAATGCCAAGTTTATGATCTGTGGATACTCAGGTCAGCCATGGCCTATCAACAATGGCATATCAAAGCCTTCATTCAGTATTTCCATTCCTTTGATACCACAAGCCTTGCATGTCAAGCATTTGACAATCCATGTAATCCTCTTGACAGCTCAGAGTCTGAGCAGTTTGAAATGCCTTGATGATTGTTGGAAGGAGCATTTATGTTTGGTTGAAATCCAGCATCAAAATTGCATCCTGTAGTTTGTTTAAGTAGTTATTTGAGATGAAAATGGAATCATTCTTAACTGAGTAGAACACAAGAAAAAATTAGTTTAGAAGAAGAAAATGGAATTAAAACTCACATACGGAATAAATTAGGAGAATCGCTAAGTGCACCTGTCTAAGGCTGCAGCACTAATGGGAATTACACCAGATGGGGATACAAGAGCATCAACTGGAATGTCCTTGGGAGTAACTGATATTATCCCTTCATCCATGATCTGCAAAGAATATGACAGTGCAACTGCAAAACCAAGGTGAAAATAGAGAAATGACCTAATCTGCTTATTTAAATCAAATTAAGAAACAATATAATCAGTTTATAAGATCCTAGAGCTTCCTATTCAAATTGCATGAAGAAAAGTGAAACTGAAGTCATCCGTACCAAAGAGGGGTTGCCTCCAACTTCTTTCCTTTGCAAGCTCTTGGTACTTCTTCAGGAATGTATCATAATAACTTCAGAGTTTTTTATCACATATGTTGACAAAAAGTTATACCAAGATACAAGAATCCACATAAAATTAAGAATTTAAAATGAAAGCAATAGCAGAATGAGGGGAAAGGGAAACACTAGTGTTTCCTGGGCAATAAACCAATGAGATAGAACAAGAAAGCTACAATAGTTACCACTAACCTAGTAGTACTAGTATTTTGAGGGGGAAATGGATCAAAAATCAAGAATTGTAGCGATGAAAGCTTTCATATTTCAAAATTGAGCAAGCTAGTCCTAGGAATCCTTAGCTTAGCCTTACAGTTGGAATTCTGCAAACAAGCAGGTACAAAAGGATCTTACGGAATCCAGCTTATGGACAAAAGCTTAAGGTTAAAAAAAATTTGCCTGCTTCCATGGATATTCTTGATTTGTGTGTGCATTGTGGTTTTTCCATAACTCACATTACAGTACCACAGAGATTAAATAACTTTCACCAAGCTACAAGAAGCACGAGCCTTACCCTCCACCACGGCCCAAGCGTCTTCCAGATCTGTCAAATGCAAGTCCTGGCAAAAAGCATCGGATGAATACAATGGACATTTCATTTCTATACTCTACATGAGAAATTAAAAAGAGGAAAATTGACAAGTCTACCAGGTACGAGAAATAAATCCACTGGCTCATTTGACTGCATTACTGCAACAAGAGAGATATTTACATTCACAACAATATAAAGCCAAAGATAGAAAAATGTTTTTGCCTACTAGTATATATTACAATAGCTTCAGTATGTTTTTCATGAGAGAGCTTCAACACAAAGTTGTGGAAGCTTCACCAAAATGGTCCCTTATCATCAAATTGTAAGTTTTTCTTGAAGCATTGCATAATTAATATGTTGATATCTTATATATGCCAAATCCATTTCCTTTTCAACTTCTTTTGTGTGTGTTTGTATAATACAAAGTAAGCACAAATTTATAACATAATGAACAACAATATACCATCTTCTTGTTCGTTTCCATCAGCATCTACTGGAGCTGGTTCTAAAATATTCATTGAGTTTGCAATTAGATCATCAATACTTGAGATGTGTAACATGCGCATGTGACTATTCTTGTCCTCCACACGTGGCACATAGAGCTTCTTCCTCATCTTTTTATCACCATCTAAATACAGATACAGCAATATCATAATTTATAAGAATAACCAGACAGAAAGCATACAATTTCAACTGAGGAAGGTTCATCAATCATCACCACATAGGATCTCAAAAATAAATACCCAAGATAGGATATAGAACACACCTGTGGCTGGAATTTGCAGAATTTGAGACAACAACTTTGATGTATCAACTTCTCTCAAAGCAGAGCAACTTATATAGGCACATAATCTCTGACTGGATTTAAACCATGGAGCTTCTAAAACAAATTTCTGAATCTCATTGTCTGGAACCAAAATAGCATTACAAAGAGTGCAGTGTGTCTTAAACTAACATCAAATATTAGAATATAATAATAAGATGAGATCGAAGTGAAAGAAGGCGCTGACCTTCATGGGATCTTAGCGAGGGGTCCATGGACTTGAGGGTCTTTCGGACTTGGGATCGAAGGATCCGTTTTTGCTGGAAAATAGACTCCAGATCATTTTCTTTTCCTTCAGGATTGCTGCTGTTGTTGCCCTGGCTCATCATGCCCACAAAACAGCAAGGTGGGTAGGAGAGGAGTGACTTTGTTAGTTTTATGCGCGCTTTGTCCTTTGGGTCATCAGCAAAAGCCAACCTCTTTCCTCTAGCTGTCTTTGCCCACTTTTTTTTTTTAACTGTTTTTTCTTTTAATTATTTTTTGATTAATGCATTTGCGTCCCCCAATCTTTTGATATTCTGTTCGCCACCCACGCAAAGACAAAAATTAAAAATAAAATGAAGGGTTATGTTTATTTAAAAAAAAAAAGAATTTATTGAAGCATACTAAAAAATTATATTATTTTTCCTTAAAAGAAAAATGATATCATCAATACTGTATATACTTTATAAATAATTAATTATTTAGAATTTAAATTTTTTTATTTTAATTATATATAATTTTTTTATTTCATTAATATGTGAGGAGAGATTTTTTTCATCTTACTCTTGAGTATTAAGATAATATTTGAATATTTCCTATATGTGTGTGAACATATTTCCTTTCTTAATGTTATTGTCAAACTATAATATAGAAAAGAATATATAACAATAAAAATATTCATAGTAAAACTACAAGATATTTAATATTTAAAGATAAAAGATGGTAAAAAGTCTGCATTCTACTAGGGCCAAATTTATGAATTTTAAAAATATCAGAAAATAATCAAAATAGATAACAGTATAGGGACCATACTTTAAAATCTTACTTCTGAATGCCTGATGACAAAATAATAATGCTCAGCTCCAAACCAACAAGGCAACAACGGCATTACAACTGAGTTCGAGGGCCAAACCAAATCCACCCCTTTAATCTCTCCTCAAACCCTAACCCTAATCCCAAATCTATGATGACCTGAACCTTCATCTAGCCTTCATTGTCCGTGCTCACGCCTACCGTCCGATCATAGAATCACGTCTAAAGGCGTCGAACGAAATCTCAAACCATGCCGTCGCAGGCCGATCTGGACCGTCAGATCGAGCACTTGATGCAGTGCAAGCCGTTGCCAGAACAAGAGGTAAAGATTTTGTGCGAGCAAGCGAGAGCTATTCTTGTGGAGGAATGGAACGTGCAGCCCGTCAAATGCCCCGTTACCGTATGCGGCGACATTCACGGACAGTTTCACGATCTCGTCGAGCTTTTTCGCATAGGTGGCAACGCTCCTGATACCAATTATCTCTTCATGGGCGACTATGTTGGTCAGTTCCTGTGGTGAATTTTTTTGTCGATACCTAGTGGGTTTTTCACTTTCCAATTTTGAGTTCTTTTTCAAGGTTTTCTTATCGTGGTGTGATATTATGGGGATATTTGCAATGTCTAGATATGATAATGAATTTTATTATGATTTTCCCCCAATACAAATTTGATTGATGGGTAGTTTAGAGGGTATATTTATTGCGTTGCCTCAATTACTTTATCTAAATTAAAGCTGCGGGATATGCATATATTTTATATGAAGTTAATTTAACTTGTTTTGAATGAAGCTAAGCTTTAGGCACATATTTTGTTATTCCAGAAGTGCATTGGGGTGTAAACATTATTTGGAGCTGCTGGTTTCAATGAGTATGTGTGATTAACAGAAATGGAGTGGTGTTTTTCATGGATCAATATGCAACTTGATTTAACAATACATAAACTATGTACTAGAGGATAGATACCTTCTCTAGCAACTAGCATGTTGTTCTAAGAATTGTTTTATCAATAGAATCAGGTATAGAACACTGATAATGTAGGTGTATAGCGATTTAATTTACAAAAAAATTTCAATTAACTTAGGGCTTGTAACGGGCTTGTATAAGCTACGCAACTTTCAAATGTAACATGCATTTGTTAAACATATTATAGTATTCCTAGACCTGAAAGATATAGTTTCCACATTTGTTATTGGATTAGCAGTTTCAGCCTTGATCCATATTCAAGTGACCTCTGCAGAACATTTTGTTTTTCTTGTTAAGATATAACTTTTAGGCTTTGTATCCAAGTGGTGATTCCGTTTCTTGCTGAGCTTTTGACTTTTAGAAGTTGATGTGCAACGATGCTGAAAATCAAGGTACTGGTGATATAAGCGAAAGAAGGAAGTACTGTTATTTGGATGATTTTGATAAGTTAGCTCAAAAAGTGAAGGAAGTGTATATGAAAGCCAATTTATTATAGGATGAAAGTGATTTTAAGTTGGAGGTAGAGTTAATTGTTGTTGGAGATGATATCTAAATAAAATCAACTATCACATCAATGATATAATTAATCTCATGCTTGAAAGTTGTAACCCAGGTTTCCTAGTGTATCTGATTAAGGTTGTCAGTGCATTCCTTTTTATTTATTTCAACTTTAGCTACAGACTTTGTCTGTACATCTTCTTTTATCAGATTGTCATTGATTGTTGTGTTGTGATATTATGCAGATCGTGGATACTACTCAGTAGAGACTGTCACCCTTTTAGTTGCTCTGAAAGTGCGTTATAGAGATAGAATAACAATTCTGAGGGGAAATCATGAGAGTCGTCAAATAACTCAAGTGTAAGAATATAATTGTTCGAGTTCAATCCATTGGAGAGCAGCAATCACTGTTTCATTGATCATCAACAAAGACTTGTCTCTGCACTTTTGATGTCCAGCATGTACTCCTGTTCATATTTCATTTAGTTTAAACATTAAGGGGTGCTAGCTGAATTGTTCTCTTATTTTGTTAAGCAGTTCTAGTGAAATTGGTGTGAGTTTAATGAGGATATACTGAGAATTTCCTTGTGTTCAAAATTGGTTATTACCTAAATCACTTAAAAAAATTGTGGGTAATTTGGGTGTTCTATGTTCGGTCATTTTGGTCCAGTAGTCCAGGCCTATGTCAAAATAACTCAATGGTTTCATTTTTCAGGTACGGATTTTATGATGAATGTTTGAGAAAATATGGAAATGCTAATGTCTGGAAGTATTTCACTGATCTTTTTGATTATCTGCCACTTACAGCTCTAATTGAGAGTCAGGTTTGAATTTTATTTGCAGAATTTCTCTGTCTAAATCCTTGTGTTGTGGCTGACAAATATCTGTATATCTTTTTGCAGGTTTTCTGCTTGCATGGAGGACTTTCCCCATCTCTGGATACATTAGATAATATCCGTGCTCTGGACCGTATACAGGAGGTAGTTCACCATTTTACCTTGATTGGATGCAAATTTATCCCTTCTATTTCCCTGACATTCATATTTCCCTGACATTCATTCTTGCCCGTTATATTCATTCCATTTGGTTCCTGCATGTTCCAATGTTAACTAGAAACACAAGCGCTTCCTGCCACATGAATCATTACTGTCATAATTTACATTTCATCTCAATCAAAATGCTTTTCCAACGTGTCCTCAAGTCTTGCTGCTATTTCTTTTGTTACATGAAAATAGGTTCCTCATGAGGGCCCAATGTGTGATCTCTTATGGTCTGATCCTGATGATCGATGTGGATGGGGAATATCTCCTCGGGGTGCTGGCTACACTTTTGGGCAGGACATAGCTTCACAGTTCAACCATACTAATGGGCTGACTCTTATTTCTAGAGCTCACCAGCTCGTAATGGAAGGATACAATTGGTGCCAAGTACGACAATTATTAATGAAAGTAGAATTAGTTTTGATTTGTTATTTCCAGAGATTTTATTCATTTGGTTGCTTACCATAATTCGTTTAGGACAAGAATGTGGTGACAGTGTTCAGTGCACCAAATTACTGCTACCGGTGTGGAAATATGGCTGCAATTCTTGAGATTGGCGAGAATATGGAGCAGAATTTTCTTCAATTTGATCCGGCACCTCGACAAATTGAGCCTGACACCACACGGAGGACTCCCGACTATTTTTTGTGATTGCCATGGATTCCACTGGCGATTTTTATTCTCTAATGTTGTGTTTTTGTAGATGTCTCTTACAAAAGCTGAGTTATTGTTTTTTGTCAAAGGAGAGACAAGAAGAAGCTATTGTTCTTGTCACTCTTTTGATTCAAGTTTTTATGATGTTGGGTTCATGTGAGTTTATAGGTGCGATTCTGTAGCTTCTCCTTTTTTATTCTAAAATGGGAAGAAAATAGAAATATCATGCTATCTGTGTTGCCTTGTGAATTATACATGCTTGTGTGAAACATTCGCCCATTCCAATGACAGAATTTGGTTTCCCATAAATAGAACTTTAGAATATGTTTGAAACTATTACAATTCGCAAATACAATTTCCACTGGTGGTGGTACAACATTAATTCAGAAATCAACTCCACTACTACTTGGGAAGGTGTCTATTCCAATTCAAATTAATTTTTAAAGTAAGGAATTAAATCAGGCCCCAAAGGGAACCCATGGCAGTGCCACAATGTGGAGTGGGGGCACATTAATTTACTTAAAAAAATTTGGACTTTTGTATCTAGTCTACTCATTTAAAGAAACTTTGATGATGAAAAAGTAAATTCTTGCTAATTTATTTCAAGTAAAAAAAATCGTAGGAATTAATTATTATTATTATATTATTATTATTTTCTCCTTTTTGGGGGGGGGGGGGGGTCAGCTACAGCAATTGCTGTGGCTGGTTCCTCTACGCTCCGCCACGAGCGGGCATCACTGAACTACAATCCTCACGACAATAACATAGAGTCAAGACCCTTGAAGGAGGTTAACAGACGTTAACACTTATATATTTGTAAAGTTAAAATTCCACTTTCGATTGCACAATCAAACTTGCAAAGAAGAGGCTTAAGCGACGCGAATCATTGACTACTTGTAAGAGAAGGAGACGGCTTTGATATACAAATAAAATTGTAAAGGGATGGTCACGTGTGTCTTTATCTTACAACTCAACCCAACCACTACTTGTAAGCGAAGGAGACGGCTTTGATATACAAATAAAATTATAAGGGGGTGGTCACGTGTGTCTTTATCTTACAACTCAACCCAACCACTTCTGGAAGAAGGAGCCAGTCTCTATCTCTACGGAATTGGAAGCACACATCATCAACTGCTCCTTGATGTTTCATGACACGTTGTTAACGATCTTTAACATCACATCTTTGTCTGACGGCTCTGCCGTCAAAACAAAATTCAAATAAATGATACCAGACGTCGACCTAGTTAAGGGTGTGTGATTGTAAATAAATGATAACCCCCACATCTCTCGTCTCCGAGCAAGTGTTTTCCCATGGAAACACGGATAGCTAAGCTAAGCCAGGCCTCTAGCACTTTAAATCAGAAATGGGTTATCTTCTGAGTTTCAGATTCCATCCAGCAGATGAAGAAATCATCAATCTTCTGAACGAGAAGTGACTTGACCCTGATTTCTCTGTCCAAACAATTTACAAGGTTGATACGTACAACTTCGACACTCTACAATTACTCTGTAAGTACCATCATTTAGCCATCACTCTTCAACAATTTACCATGTTTATGGTCTTTTTTCTAACATGGTCATGCTTCTAAGGTTGAATGGTTCATGCTTGAGTTTCATTCTGAGTACAAGGCTCCTTTTCCCATTTCTTATTTATTTTTCTTGATTTTGGTACTCACCCTGAGTTAAATTTTTTAAGTTGTTGTACATTTTCCTTTCTGTAAACTCTAAGAAATTGCAGGCTTTCTTTCCACCTGTGATGTTGGTCAATCAAGTAGCCATTTGGCTTCAAATTTAGAAATCACGTTGAAGAGAACAAGTTTTCAACAATTGAGTTTTGTACATGAATGATTTCTCTACCTTTCAAAATATGCTATCATTACTTGTGAATGTCCGAAATTCCTCATCCTTCATAGGTATAAAAAAACCTAACCACCCCAGCCTAGACTCTGAAATGCGCACGACAGAGCATGCTCTACATTTGATTCTAGCAGACGGTGTCAGAAACATATTTTGAATAAATGATTCTTTTTCCTGTGGATTTAACTTCAGGTACAAACTTAGCAACTACCAATTCATTACGTGACCTATAACTTCAGAAATCATGTTGCAGAAAATAGTTTTTTGGAGGGTGAGAAAGTGCATGCCATAGCGGCAGTTTCAATATCAAGTTTCAATGTTGACTATGACATTTTTACTCAAAAATTAATACTCTGGCATTTTATTTCAGGTATAACCTCAACAACTACCAAATCACAATTTGCCTTTTGATCGTGGAAATCATGTTGCAGAAAATACTGTTCAATGGTTAAGAAAGAACACATCTTATGCTCCATTATCAATGTCATCAATTCCTAAATGTTGTATATAAGGAATATATCCAAGATCAATGCTTCTTGTTTGCGGATCTTTACTTCATGTAGAACATGAACAAGTAGCAGGCCATAATATGACTTTCAATTATAGAAATCATGCATGTTGTAGAAAATATGTTTGCAACCGTGAGAAAGAACATGCCTCATGGACAGCTTTTTTACATGAACTTATGCATGCAATGTAAGAGAAACATGCTCAGAACCAATGCTGTCTGGGTTGCTATTTCAGGAAGAATTGCGACAATTACCAGGTCTAGAAATCATGTTGCAGAAAATATTTATCCAAGGGTGAGAAAAAATCATGACTTATTGACGCTTTTTGATTTCAAGTTACATATGTATTGTATGATAGACATATCCTGAGCTAATAATGCATTCTCCATGGTCTTTGCTTAAGGCAGCATGGTCTTTTCTACCAATATTACTCTGATAACAGAAATCATGTTGCAGAAAATATCCTTCTATGGTAACAAAGAACATGACTTGTGTGTGTTTATCAATTATGTAGTTAGAGATGTAGTGCATAAGAAACATATTTGGGATTAATGCTACTTTGACCATGGCTATAATTTCAGGAAGAACGTCAACTACTACCAAATCACCATTTGTCTTCGTTTTCCATAGGTAAGAAAAAGCATGCATAATATCTTTAATGCACTATATATATATATATATATATATATAACTAATGCTTGTGTAGGTTATTCTTATTTCAGGTAGAATCTTAACAATTACAGTCATTATTTGATTTCTAAAAGCAGAGATCAAGCTGCAGAAGAAAATTTTTCAGGGGTGAGAGCAATCATGCTTTATAAACATTCCAGATATTTAGTTTTATATTTTGCATGATAAACATTTATAGAACTGACATTATTCCTATGTCGTTCTCAGGGAAAGCCTCTGGTGTTTGCACAATTTGATGCTCTCTACTACTGTAGTGGACTGCTGGCTCTTTCTCCGTACTTTAGTTGCCAACTAATCCAGAACAAAGATCGGCCCCTTATTCTGATGGCTTCAGCAATGACTGATGTACAGAATTTTCAATGTAAATGTGAGCAGCAAAAGGACGTGAACTCACAATGGCCTGTCCATGACTGAACACCCTCTTTACTCGAATCTCCACTAGCAAATGGAGAATATTACCTCAATATTATTTGTAAACAACAATTAAAATTGTGTTAGGGGAATGTTGAAACTGTAATTTTGTAATAACGCTTCACGCACGTCAGATGCATTCCTAGCTCTGTTATGCAAGAAAATAGGTATTTCTATACGCGATTGGCCTTGTTCACGTGGGGCTACTCAAACTGATCCTCCTCTTGTTCGCTATTCGCACGGTAAACACTCACTCACTCAAGATCAAACACTAACGTAGATGCCAAGAAATGCATGCTTTTGTCAATAATTCTTAATTTGAAAAGATTTCGTTCTTTTAATACGGTAACTATCAGAAGCTTTAAAGATACTAGAATCACACCTTTATTCTTGAGACTATCCAATCCAAGCCAATTGATTTTCCACGACCGATCAAAGAAGGAGATACTTTATGCTGTTGCAATAATGACGTTTACTGAGGTACATTCATGGAATAATCACCTTAGGACATTGGCTCAATGACAACTTAAAATAAAATTATAGTCTACTTGTATAAAATTCAAAACTAATAAGATAATCATGACTTTGGAAATTGGAAAAAAAATGAAATTAGGCGTGGATAGATAGAAAAATACACAACTCGTCACAGATATAATTAGACAGTAGCTCATTGGCTAATAGTGGACCTGTTATCTCAACAAAGTTGAGAGGGCAAGAGAAAGAGATTCAAAGTAGCAAAAGATTCTAGACTTCCCTTAGTCAGGTAACCTCACACTAGAAGTTGTTTCACATTTTCAATTCCCTGTGAAGGCAGCTGACTGGTGGCAGAAAAGAAAAGGAGACATGTATTTTGTTAATATATAATGATCATGCTGAACCAATGAGAGGGTGATCGTGGGGTCACAAAATTCTCAAACAACTTGGGTAACAAGCAGATACCTTTGTAACTTTTTCCATGTTATTTTTGGCACTTTGTTAATTGATCGACCTTCAAATATATGATTCCGTAGGCTGTAGTCACTCACTCAATACTCAATAATCTGACGCCCCTGGAGGAAAAGCAAAAGCGGTCTGGCTCACTGTAGCACAACGCGTCGTGAGAAAGCAGTGTTAACGCTTTCACTTTCTGGGTGTATAAAAGAAGTGACATGATCCCACAATCGATCTTCCTTACAGAGCAAATTTTTCCTATCAAACCAGATAGAAAACCACTGTAGCCGAACTATCTTGAATCACAATTCTTAGTAATGGAGAGTCATGGGGGTTTCAGATCAGTACCTACCATTGAAGAAGTATTTACTACTCTCATTCTACTTTGTGCTGCCTTATATTGTCAATTAAAATCTGAAATGGAGAGTCTCATGGGGTTCAGATTCCAGCCCTCCAATGAACAAATCTTCCGTCTTCTCGAGAAGAAGAGGCTTGACCCCCATTTCTCGCATCACCCTATCAAGGATATTGATCATATCTATAGCCTTGAACCTTGGGACTTGGCAGGTACGTAATGTTATTTTTATTTTTCTTAATCACACTCAAAACTCTTGAGCCACTAAAGTTAGAAATGTTCTACCAGGTAAACTAAACTAACTGGCAGGCACAATGTATTGCTTTTGTGACGCAGGGTCGTCAGAAACTGAGTCCGAGGATAAAGTTTGTTACTTTTTCTATAAACCTTATTACAAGTACAAGGATAGTAGACGTGCCCACAGAAGAACGAGTGCTGGGTACTGGAAAGTTACTGGTAGAGGTTCCAAGATCAAAACCAGAAACAGCCTTTCTGGTAGCAAAAAGATTTTGACGTTCTACTGTTGTGGTCCTGCTTCTAAGAAAACTAAGACCGGCTGGGTTATGCATGAGTACCATGTCGACGACAAGCCCAGTTATAAGGTATGTGATCTCGAACTGCATGTTTTGTCAATCTTACAACAACTGTAGTTTAATATACGGTGCTCTTCTCGATGATTGAAGTGATTGTTTGGTGAAGCATGCTAGAATATTGATTGGATTAGTATTAATACTGCTACTTCTTTTTTGTGGTCTCTATTATGTGGACATGAGCACGACATGCATTAAGAATATGTGTCTCTGTTACCGATTATTTGAATTAGTAGGATCTTCTGGTGGATCAAATCTCAATGAAACTAAGGACAGGGCAGTGTTAATGTAAGAAATTGTGACTTTCTTAAGCAAGCATTTACATGACTTGATGCATGAATCTGTTGTTTTGTTTCTCCTAGAAGTATGGTGACTAGTAATGTGGCTATGCTAATGAAAATCCGAAGATTAATTGATAATACTGCTTACCTGATTTCGTTTTTGCCTTCAACTCATGCAGAAAGAATTCGTATTGTGTCGCATTGAAAAAAAAAGGGATAACAAGCATGGTATTTCTTCTCCTGATGGAGGTGAATCTAGGCAACAATCGGTTTCTCCAGTTGAGCTGTTACCGCAAGACTCTAGAAATCATAGTGAAGAAAATACTCCCACTAACTCTCAGCAACTACCAAATCACAATTTGATTTCTTATCCAGGAAATCATATTGAACAAAATACTCCCATATTCCCTCAGGTAATACCAAATGCCAGTTTGATTTCTCCAACTGAGCTATTATCAAGTGACAATATGAATTCTAATAGAAACAGTAGTGAAGAAAATATTCTCGCAAATCGGCAGCTACAGCCGAATCACAATTTGATTTCTCCTTTTGGAAATCAAATTGAAGAAAACAGTCCCACAAACCCCCAGCTACCAGCACATAGCAATTCTAGCTCTTTTCCTAGAAATCTTATTGAACAAAATACTCTCAAATACCCTCAGTTACTACCAAACCAGGGTTCGGTTTCTCTGACTGAACTATTACCAAGTGACCATTTGATTTCTAGGCGAAATCATATGGAAGGAGATATTATTACAAACCAGCAGCTACACCCACATCACAATTTGATTTATCATTTTGGAAATCAAATTGAACAAAATAGTCCGGCAAACCACTGGCTACCACCAAATAGCAATTTCATTTCTTTTCCTGGAAATCTTTTTGAACAATTACCAAGTGTCCATTTGATTTCTAAGCAAAATCTTAGTGAAGAAAATAGTCTCAAAAACCTGCCTCTACAGCCAAATCACAATTCGATTTTTAATTTTGGAAATCAAATTGAAGAAAATAGTCCTACAAACCCACAGTTACCGTTAAACAGCTATCTAGATTGGCAGCTACCACTAAATCAGCCTATGGTAATAGATTATAACTATTCTTTCGATGATCGTGATATTTCTGATTACCATATTGACAGTGATCAGGTCAATGACCTGATCAATTCCCAAAGGGCTTTCCAGGGTGAAAATTCTTGCAAAGACACTGGACAAACCCTTACCACTGACTTGAACTCATCAAAGTCAGATGGAGGAGTTTCAACTTATGCAGAGCATAGCAGTGATCCAAATAACACTGCTTACATCGATGCATGGTTCAATGAACCACTTGAAGATGGAGAAGCTTCAACTCATGCAGAGGATAGTAGTGACACAAATAACACTGCTAACATTGATGCATGGATAAATGAACTGTGTGAGGATATTGCTTAACTAACAAATTTAAACAGCAATCAAATCCTCTAGAGGTATTATTGTTAATTTACTACTATTGATATTGTGATAATGCTACATTCACGTTCTATTGTATTAGAACTCTGTAATCTTAAGTAGCACATGTAAACAGCTATGGAATCCTGTAACCTTAAGTAGCTATGAAATCCTCTAGGACGACAGTATTATTATTATTGATAATTTGATATTTGTTGCTAGCAATCTTTGAGACTTTGTTATGTATAAATGGAAACGATGTTTGTAGTAATTGGATACTCCACTTGGTCTGTATCTGGTATCTATGGGTAGCATACGGCCAAGTTCAGGAAAACTTCAGTTTGTTAAACAGAAATGGTTGTTCAAAAGAATACTAGCTGAATTAGTATGAATGGTCCACAAAGGCCTGATGCAAGACCATTCATACGAGGAGGGAGGGGCGGTTTATTCATGGTGAGATCATGGCAATATGCGGAACTAAGTGTAAGCCGTGGTGGCCAAGCTGAAACAATTATTCAGATAAAAAAGGAGACTTAACTAGCATTGTACCAATTTCATGTTTGGTCTACTCTTTTACCGGATGTTTAAGTTCATGATTTCTCCATTACAATTCTCATCGATGGCCCTCTTAGTTTTATTATTCTCTCTTCAAATATATAAACAGTACCTTTGCATGAACAATACCCTAACTCTAAAAAAATACAATTAATAGTTCTGATACCATTGTTAAAAAATTAATAAGTGAAATAAGGTCACAATTAAAATAAAATTAAAAAAATAAAGAACAAATACACATATAAGACACTAAAAATTACATGATTCGATTTTTTATTTACATTCACAGACAAAAATAAAAAAAATATTTTTATTAATAAAAAAAATTACAAATATTATAATATGTTATCTCATTATCCAAAATCTCACTACACTAAAATTATCAAATCACTAATAATAAGAGCCCTCACAATCTCAATTCTCCCTCTTTACAAAAAAAAAAAAAAAAAACTTGAATAATAGAATTATGGAAATGAGGGACGAGCCCCTCTATTTATAGCCAAAGTTAACTATTAAAATAATAACAATTTTTTTCTTCTTCTTCGCCGCCATTATCCTTTCCTTCTTCTTTCTTCCTTCTTTCTTTTTTCTTCTTCTTTGCCAATTCTTTTTGTAGCACTCTTTGATTTTTTTTAGGTTCAAAAAAGGTTGCTTCTAGATTAGTGGCTTTGCCATCCACTAATTTCTTTGAATTTGGCTTGTTAAAGCTAGGTTTGACAGCCATTTTCTCTGACAACCTTGAATTAGTGCTTCTATTGTTGGTGGCTACTGGCCATGAAAAGGAACGTTGATGGTTGGATGTGATAGATATTTTGGCGATGAATATGTTAATAGTGATGACAAAAATGACTCATGGCGATGAACGTGGATCGAAGTAATAAAATTATGGGTTTGAGGGTTGTTTGTATGGCGGTTCTGGTGGTGATTAAGGATGATAATTGGTTAGATTTTATTGGGCAGTGGCTAGGGATCATAACAGCAATGATGACCAATGGTGGTGAATGCAACAGCCACCTGATTTTAGGGTGGTAGCTCTCGAGTTTAGGTTGCTTTCACGTCGGCTCCTGGTAGTGGTTGAGCGTGAGGTTGGTTGGGGTTTGGTCACTCGCTAATGGTAATTCTAATGGTGGATTAAACGGCGGCTGTGGCCAAAGGGGTGGCTATGGCTAAGGTGGCTATAACGGTAGCTAAGATTTTCAAATTTTGGGATTTTCTTTTTAGTGATAGATTGACTTGGGATAGACATGAGTACTGACGAAAGTTGTGCATTAAGTACAGAACTACTCTGATACCATTTATGAGTGTGTTTACATTTGCGGAATAGGAATGGAAATGAAGCAATTAGAATCAAAACCTCGTTTACTTGTTAAATTAAGGATGGAAATGGAAATGAAAAGAATAGGCCTCACATAACATTTAGAAATGAATACCCCAATTTTGAATCCACTGGGGAAGTTGGGAATCAAAAGCCCGTTCTCCCCGTGATGAAAATGTCCTTAGCAACTTTTTTATTTATCCAAAATACCCTTTGTGTAACAGAAAAATATAAATTTAAAAAAAAAATCCATAATCGAAGCAACTGAGCCATCTCTTCTCTCTCACCCACAAACGAGAGCCCACCACTTAATTTCACTGCCCATCACCGATCTCGCAGTAGTCACCGATTCGAATCGTATCGTCATTCATCCTGCCACCGTCAGTTTCATTTCAAAACGAGGAATAGATGGAAAAGAAGAAGAAGAAACGATAAATAAGAGAAAAAAACAAAATAAAAAATTAAGAAGAAGAAGTAACAAAAAATAAAAGAAAGAAAAAAATGAGTTTGAAGATGAAGAATAGACAGAGGAGAAGAGGAACGACAAAGAAGAGAAAAATATGAAATACAAATGAAAGGAGAAAAGGAGAAGAAGAAACGAAGGAGAAGACAGAGAATTTGCAAGAAAGCAAAAAAAGAAAAAGGAGAAAAAAGAAGAGAAAAATATAACAAACAGAAAGAGAAAACAATAATAATAAAATAAAAGAAAGAAAATAATAATAAAAATAAGAGAAACAAATAATAAATATAACTATTTTTATTATTATTAACTATAATTTTTAATAACAATAACTAAGGATATTTTAATCAATTAAAATAATTCATTTCGATTCTAAAATGAAATAAATACATCAATTGTGATATAATTTATTTTTATTCTAATTTTAATAGACAAAGTAAATAATTTATTTCAATTTTATTTTTTATTCTCATTTTAATTCATTTTAATTCATCATTCTTATTTTTATTTAGTAAATACACCATTAATAGAGTGAAGTAGCCGAAGTAAAATTAATAGGATAAATAAATACAATATATTATTTTAATATTAGACTAATTTAATGTAATTAGTTTATATTTTTATTAAAACGTGATTAAATCTTATTCTAACCGAAATAATTTAATGAGAATTTTTTGTAAAGTTTTAATTGAGATTAGATGATGTATATAATCCAAATGATTCTTCGTGAGAGATTTTGATAGATGATTCTAAAAGAAATTATTAAAGAGATTTATTAATTAAATAATTAAGTTATGAAAATAATAATAAGATATTTCTATTTATACTAACATAAACTTGCTTTTATAAATTGATTTTAAAAAATTAAATTATAATTATAATGAATATAAGAAATTAAAATATATATGATAATTAACTTTAATTAAAAAGAAAGTACTGAAACACCTAAAATAACAAAATTCTAAAATCTAAAATAACCTATTACATAGGCGAGGGAGTATGGAATGTGACTTATAACTATATAGGTAATGTTTATTGTCTTGAGTTGAAGTGAGGAGTGTAGATTTTTTTCACTCTAATATTTATTTACAATTTTTAAAGGGTATGAATCACACTCTATAGGATCCACTATATTTTAGAGTAAGAAGTGAGATTCTCACTCCTGTAGGGAAAGGAAGGAGTGAAAATCTACTTTTTTTCTCTTCTCTTTGGACTCTTACATATTAAAATTTAAAATAAAAAATATTTAATAAAATAAATAATATTATTATATTATGTATTGCATTTATTAAAAATAATAACATTAAAAATATTTAAATATAATAATATTATATTTATTTAATACTAGTAATTAATAATAATAATAAATATTTTATTCTAAAAGCATATTAATTTTATACTATATTATTAACAATAATATTTTATTTGTGTTGTTCTAAATAATATTTCTTATTTGCATAATTAAAATTAAAATTAAAATTGATAAAAAATTATGATTTACATAATTAAGAAGAATAATAATAATTAATTTGTAAATATAATAAAATAAATATTATATTTAATAAATAAAAATATTATATTTATTCAAATAATATTGTTATATTTATTTAAAAATGATATTATATTTATTTAATACTAATAATTAATAAATAATAAATTTTTTATTCTAATAATAAAATTAATAATCATACTTTGTACTGTATTATAATAAAAAGTACTAATTAATAATCTTTTATTTACATAAAAATTAAAATTAAAATTAATAAAAAATTATGAGTTACATAATTAAGATTATTAATAATTATTTTTATTAATTATAATTTATAAAAATAATATAATAATATTATTTAAATAAATATAATATTTTATATTATTATTAATTTATAAATATAATAAAATAAAATAATTATATTTATTTAAATATTATTATGATATTTAATTAAAAAATAGTATTATATTTATTTAATATTAGTGATTAATAATAATAAATATTTTGTTCTAAGAAAATATTAATTTTGTACTTCATATTAATAATAATGTTTCATTTGTGTTGTTCTAATTAATAATTTTTTATTTACATAATTAAAATTAATAAAAATTATGATTTATATAATTAAGAATATTAATAATTATTATTAATTTAAATATAACAAAATATTTTTTATTTTTTAAATATTTTTTATTAATTTTATAATTAAAATTTATGATTCTTTAAATGAGGATAAAATTATAATTTGAATTATTTATTCCCAATCAAATACAATGTAAACACATAAATTGAATCATGATTTCAATTTCATACTCTTATTTTAGTGTGAGTAAATAAATTACTCATAATCCTAAAATTATCATTCCTCAGGATTACCACTCCAATCCAAAAGTTTTAAGTGAGATTAGACAATATATATAATCTAAATAATTCTTAATGAGAGATTTTGATAGATAATTTTAAAAGAAATTATTAAAGAGATTCTTTATTAAATAATTAAAGTTATGAAATAATAATAAAATATTTCAATTTATAATAACATGAACTTACTTTTATTAGTTGATTTAAAAAAGTAAATTATAATTATAATGAAGATAAGAAATTAAAAATATATATTATAATTAACTTTAATTAAAGAAAAGTATTGAAATACTTAAAATAACACAATTCAATTTGGTAATTCTTATCTTTCATTGGATGCAACAAACTGTCACTAGATATGGGTGGTTGATTTTGATATTTTTTAAATCTTAAAATGAGGTATGGGTAATAGTAATTTTACAAGAAATTTCATATTTAATCACATATTTATTTTTTTTAAATAAGTCCTTATTGATTTTGTATAACTAAATTATTCTCTCATCAACCTCTTTTTTATTTATTTTTTAATTTTTTTTTAAATTTTTACTATATTTTTATAAAGATTTAATTGATTATCATATTTATAAATATTTACAAATTCTGAATATATATTTACACATGTATTTATAATTTATTGTCTCTCTTAAAATATTTACTAGATTTTTTTTTCTTCTCTACACACAAATACACACACACACACACATGTATGCATCTAATTTATTTTATCCTAAATACATACCAACAATACCTTCACATAGATTTAATAATCTAAATTTAGCATCCTGAATGATAATAGATATTATACATCATAAATATCTTATAAATCTAATAAATTTTTAGAAAAATTATAAAATAAATAAATTACTAAAACCTTTGATAATTTCACAAAATATAAAAATCAGTAAGTTATTACCTTCTAGCTATAGGTAAAGAAAATTTTCTCATAGAAGATTTTAACCCTTTATGATCAATGATTCAAACATATGAAAAAATAATCGATTAAATTGAGTTTCATTATATCTATAAAAATAAATTAGGAAACCTGAATTTATTTATAAATGATATAGAAAGTACAAATGAAATATTAAAAATTAATAATTTTAATAAAAAATATAAAATGAATTAAAAAGTTAGGAAATCAAGTGATTAAAAAATTTTATAAAGTTAGATAATTAATAAAGCATTTAAACTATATTAAAGTAAAAGATCATTAATACGATGAATAAAAATTTAATAGATATAAGATCAAATAAATTCAATTAATTAAATAAATAAATAAATTATTGAGTAATTTAGTATTAAATTTACTATAAATATAAATAAAAAAAGGTCAAGAGAATTGAAGTATTAACAGTATTTTTTTATTGTAGTCTAGGATTTAAAATAAAACTTTAAAATTTATTGACTTCTTTTATAATTATTATATTTTTAAAAAACTTAAAAATCTATAATTGTAACTTACAGTTAATGTAAAATAAGTATTATCAATTCTAAAATCTAAAATAATCTAAAATAAGTATGGAATGTGACTCGTAGCTATATAAAGTAGGAAAGGAATCATAAAAGCTACTTAGCCCATAGTTGAGTAGTGGGCTACTGCCATCACAACTATAAGGGTAGTAGTTCAAGTCTCTACAAAAGCATTGTAAAGACTTAATTCTTTCTTTAATTATATAACATATAATTAAGTGAAAATAATAATCTTCCTTATTAAAATTGTGAGTAGAGGATATCGTTCAAATATTAGTGAGGGTTAAAATCTAGGGTTAAAATCTAGACAGAGCTTGTGAGTGGAGGACACCCCTCACTAATTAATTGTGAGTGGAAGACATTCATGAATATTAATGAGAGTTAAAATGTGGACAAAGCTTATGAGTGGAGAACACTATTTAAATATTAGTGAAAATTAAAATCTAGTATATTAGTAAAGGTTAAAATCTAGTTGTGAGTAGAGGACACTCCTTGAATATTAGTGAATGTTAAAATCTGAACAGAGTTTGTGAGTGGGTTGAAATCTAACTATGAGTGGAGGACACTTTTTGAATATTATTCAAGATTAAAATTTAGTTGTGAGTGAAGGACACCCTTCAAATATTAATGAATGTTAAAATTTAAATAGAATTTCATAAGAATTTATGTATAAATCTAAATAATAATCTAATTTATAAATATTTATTATAATTTAATATAATATGAGTTGTAATTTTGATAATAATATAAAAAAAAGAAAAAAAATCATAAAATCAAATGGTTGTGGCCCCGTGGCCGGTGGGGTCTTCGGATAGATGTTCACTTAACGCCGTTAGAGAAGAAAAAACATCGAAATAACTATACTGTAAAACAATACGTAGGAAAAAGTCAAGCCACGTGAGACACAATGACGTGTCAATAATGCTTCTGCGGTGGGGTGGGGGCCTATAAATAATATGATCGCATTTGCAATTGCAGACCAAACTCAGATAAATTTTTCTAAAAGGACCCTGGGGGAGTTTGGTAATGAGATTTCTGTCCAAAGTCAGTTAAATGTCCATCATGACCTTTTTTTTGTAAGAAAATATAAAAAGAAATTTTCTTATAAAATTTATAGTCTCATTCACTATCAATTTTAAAAGCTCTTAACTCATCTTTCTCGAAAGCTAAAACTTACAAAACGTTGTAATAACCAACCAATGCAATTTCAACAATTTACAAGCTCTGTACAGGTATGTATTTAACTACATTTATAAGTTTAATTTTGGTTTAAAAATTTTTATTTAAGATTTATGTTTTGCGATAGAGTTGTGCAAGATAAATACATGAACGATAAAGTCATATATTGTACAATATTGTTATGTATTGTACGGTAATCTTATATGTTACAGAATGCTATTTTATATTACATTATAGTGTCATGTATTACACAATACTGTCATGTAAATACGGGTATTTTAGTATTTTTAATGGCATCAAGAGTCCAGTAGTGAAAAAAATTGGTGAAGGGGCAAGACCCATAACCAAAGTCAAATAGGATCCTTGACTTCATAATCTGACCTCATAGTCACAGTGATATTTATAGCTCTCACCTCTCTCTGCTCCTCCAGTGTGCAGAATTGGATAGAAATGGACAGTCTTATGGGGTTCAGATTCCAGCCAACTCACGAAGAAATCGTTCATCTCCTGAAGAAGAAGAAGAGGATTGACCCGGGTCCCCGTCCTGTTGAAAGCAGCAGCTGTGAAAAGTCAATGGTTGACCTTGAAACCAAGCTTGCGTGCCACCTAAGCTACACCCATTTGCAATCAGCTAACGTGGAAGATGAGTTGGATTTGTTGAGCTGGCAAAACTGTTATACTAAAGAATATCAGCACGTGCATGGAAAAGTTTTATTTTTTAGAAGCCTAATATGATTGGTTCATGATCGCTGTACTCACGGATCAATTTTTATTTGTTTCCATGTAATACCCTTTAGGCTAGCTGTCGTCATTCTCTGTCTCTGTAAATAAACTTGTAAAGCTCTGCATTTCATTTATTCAAGTCATTAAAATTAATAAAAAGCCTGACTTTCATATTCTGCTTGCATTTTGAAAAGCAATTCTTAATGATTTAAGTGGTCCACATATCGAAGAAATTGATATGCACAGCTTTTGAGTAGCAGGATGTTATGGGCCGTGCGTTTGTCCCCAAGCCACGGCTAAACTCCGCACGCACGGGTGTATTTAGTAAAAGTCCAATTTATGGAGGGTACATTTAGAAGGTGAGTGTACTTAAAAATAAAGACGGGTGTGCTTAGAAACTGGCCGCCCAGCACAAGTGGACAGTTGCGGTTTAGCACTCTCTAAGCCCAACCCACAATCTAAAACTTTCTCTAATCAATTTAAATTTAAAAATTTCCAAAGACTTACATATTTTCCCACGTGATAATTGTGCTGAAATGGCGTGAGTGGTTGAAATTCTCCATCCAAGTATATAAATACTGAAATTACCCCGCCAAATTTTCCAAAGACACACACACCATTTTCCAAAGACACACAACTCACTCACAAGCTCACAAAAAGCCTCAGAATTAATTCTCTCAGAATCTATTTCTAAGTCAGTGTGCAATATAAGTTATCTTTGGCCATTATTGCTCTTCCTTCTCTTGCATTTCCAGTAAACTTTCTAGTTTGATTAAGCTTGAAAAGTGATCTAGGCTTACTTAGCGACTTAAGTGCTAGAAGTCGCCAAATGCCGTACGAGTTGGTTGCGCAAAAACTCTCATCCCGTGAGAGGGAACTACCCCGTAAGAACTACTACTATAAGATGAGATCGTTTAAGTTAGTTTTTTAACACCTAATGGGTCAAGTTTTTTTTTTTTTGGGGGGGGGGGGGGGGGGATGCTGTCAGCCTTAGCATGCCAAACGTAAACGGGAACATAGAAGAACAAAGTCGGGATACAGGAAAGTCTCTGGCAAACGTTCAATTCTTTTTGCCGCCATCGTCCTGCTTCCAAGGAAGCTAAGACTGACCCGGTTATGCACGAGATACCTGTTGAGGATGACCCTCTTTGTAAGCTATGGGTTTTGTTTGAAATTTCTTTTCTTACTTACATTATGTCTCCTTCTTAGTGATGAAGTGCGTATGCATATCAGATGGGGAAAAGGCAACTTATTCTTTCTGTGTTTTATATTTGTGAAGGACTTTCTTGTGTGTCGCCCAGAAAGAAAACGGGATTGCAAGCTTACTATTTCAGCTAGTGTTGCAAATCAATCAAGTCAAGATTTGGCTTCTTGTTCTGTCGTCATCCGTGATGTTGTACACAATATTTTTCCGCATCCTGTCCACCACCAGATCAACTTTTGGTTTCAGATAGAAATCATCTTGCAGAAAGTTTATTTTCGAAGACTCAGCTACCACCAAGTGACAAATCGATTTCTAATTCTAGAAATCATGTTGCTGAAAACACTAGTTTGGATTCTGAAGTACTGCCAACGGACCATTTGATTTCCTGTTCTGGAAATCATGTTGCAGAAAATACTTCTCCGGAATCCATACTAACACCAAATCAACATTTGGTTTCTAATAGTAAGCCGGTTGCAGAAAATACTATTTTGGTCTCCCATATACTACCAAGTGACCATTCCATTTCTTATCCTAGAAATCACGTAGCAGAAAGTACATCTATAGAATTTCAGTTAGTACCAAATGACATTTTGGTGTCACTGATACTTCCAAATCGGCATTAGGCTTCTTATTCTACTAATGTCGCAGATAATTCTTACGGGTCAGAATCTCACCTGCTTGCAGAATTCAATCCACATGATGGCTATAATGGGCTGAATAGTGCCTGTCTCTCCGCACAGCAGTCACTAATTTATCCAGAGGAGGAATCATCATATTCTAATGGTTCTAGTTATGGTTGTGATTTGTTGAATTCTCAATTTGACAGTGATCAGGTAGATGACCTGATCGATTCACGGGGAGCTTTTCAGAATGAATACTCTCGTAAAGAAACTGGACAAACCACTCCTGACTTCAGCTCAACAAAATCGGACGGAGGAGTTTATATGGGGATAGCAGTGACATGAACACAGAAACCTTGGATGCATATGTGAGTGAACTCTTCGAGAACTAATATTACTTTAGTAGCATATCTTAAGAACAATCAAATCCTCTAGGAGTCTATATTATTATTACCATTAATGTTGTGACAATGATTCACCAATGATTTATTGCATTCCAGACATTGTAATCTTTGAGTGTGTTTATTTAGAGGACGTGGATTCTCAAGTTGCTTTATCATATGTAATATTAATATGAAAAAGTATGACCAAGTTCTCGAAAAGTTCAGCTTGTTAAATGGGAATGCTTATTCAAAACTATAGTGACAGATGGGACCTGATAGACCCAAATCCCTATAGAAGACCATCCGCAGATGATTTCTACGGCTAGCAATCCGTAGATGCTGAGCGTGCTATTGGTCTGAAGGAGGGCTCCATCGTCAAGTTTGGTTTAGACCAGGGAATGGCTTCAGAAATTTATACAGGAACAGTTTAATCTACGTGCAGCGGGGAGATGGCAGCCACCGTGAGTGGTCCTTCTATTGCTGACGACAGATAGATCGTGAACAAAACCTAGCGTCATTATGTATTGGTAATTTTGTTTTCTCTCAATTTCTTTCATAATTGTAATGAGAAAATTGATATCATCATCATAATCTTCTGGATTGGCGAAAATATCAAACCTTTTAACGGGTTCGAGATGATTTGTAATCTGATAAATGAAATAATGTAAATTGTCAAGCTGTATTTGTGGTCAAGGCGAAAAGGTTTTTGATTTTCATTACACCACGATTGGTCATCGTTTCAGTACCTCATATGGAAGGCATGCCCCTTGGTTCACAGCTTTCTTGCTTTGTGAGTTTTCAATATTAGTTTGGCCGGCTAGTTCGTTTCAAGATTTTTTGTCTTATGGTATCTCTAGATCAACCTCTTGGAACAATATATCTAACATTTGCAAACTATATGAAAAATATTGGGAAACATTAGGCTAATCATATTGTCCTGCTCATCAAAGAAATTTACTGATAAAATGACAGAGAAAAAAAGGAATCCATTTATGATACAAAAATTCTGGTGAAAGAAACAATCATCAGTTCATCATTCACGAATGACACACTATGCAGTTTGGTCATAAGCTGTAAAGGCTAATGTTCATGCTTTTTCTACTTCCATGGAATCTCCAGCAATATCCTGGCATCCTTGTAAATAACGCGGAAATGCTGGTCAAGCAGCTCATCGTGGCTTTGAAATTTGAATAGAGGATGTATAAACTCTAAAGTGAGTAAACAACATGTATATAACCTTGAAAGTCCTATACAAGTTGAGAATTGAGGTCCTAATTTAATGACTTCGCTGATATAAGGCTTGCAGAGACATCAATGACCTCCCGATATTACAGCTATATTTGTCCTGCACAATAATCCATCAAAGAAAAGGCAATCGAGATTTTAGATCATAAGTTGTAGTGCTTCACTATAAGTATGAAATAAATGCTACCCGTTAATCAAAAACAGTAAGGTGCATGAGAAGAAACACTGATCATGTACATACTGCAATTATCATAAAATGCAGTCGTGCATGAAACTGCAAATGCTGCTATAAACTTTGCTTATCGATGTTTGAACTTGACAATTCATGGAAACTAACTTTCCTTATGTTGAAGTTCTTGAATCACAGAAAGAATTGCATAACCTATCATTAACATATATGTTAAACAGATTTTAAATGTAATGACCTAATGGGTTCAGATCAAACTTCACCAGAACCATAATTGAAAATAGTTGTGCTTCTAAATTGGAAATTGAAACGATCATTCCCAGCATCTTATAGCAGGATTTCATAAAATTTAGGATTAGTAAAGTGAACGTGTCATTATTCTCTTCAAAGGGTGGGTATTTATGACAAAGTAAAAAACTTCTGAAGATAGATTACATCTGTCAAAAGTTTTGATCCTTCACTATCATTGTGAAGAATCCGAGAGGCATCTTTTAAGATTAGTCATCTGCTTCAAATGTATCCATCCACTATATGCATGTGTGTTTGTGCTCACACATAGACTGACGGGACTAATACAGCACGCAATACATAAGTTTAATGAGCTAGAATACAGAATTTGTAGAAGTATTTAGGTATGTATGTCTGTTACCTTTATCTTGATGTGTGGTTAAAATTGTTAGCTAGACTGCAAGGAAGAGATCACATCATCTGTAGCAAAGTGCACTTTCTTGTCTGTGTTTTTCAGATTGCCCATTTGTTTGGATTTCAGTAATTTGTCATCAGTGTTCCCTACATTCTCATCCGGCAATGGCCCAGCTTGATCATTAATCTTCACAACTTCTCCATCACAAGACACTTTAACAAAACCATCAGGTGGGCTGCTACAGTCAGATTTTTCATTGTTCGATGAGTAAGATTTAGATATAAAATCCTGATAATCGTCATCAGCTTCACCTTCTTGGCCCCCAATTTCTTCTTCCCTCAAGATTCCATATTTTTCTCTATAAGCCTCAATTTCAGCCTCTAAATCCTTGATTTCTTCCTCTCTTTTTGTGAGCAACTCCTTTGTTGCTTGCAAGGCTTCCTGGTCATACTCTGCCTGCTCTTCCATCATCCTTTGATATTGTAGGGCGTCCATCTGAACAGCTGCCTTCTCTGCTTGCAATCTGGTGATCATAGCCATTGCATTGTTAGCTGCGACAGCAGCTGCACTTCTTTCCTCGTCCAATTCCATGTACAAGTCCATCAGTGACTTGCGATCCAAACGAACCTGTCTATTCAGGTGGTGCAGAATTGAATCACCGTAAGCTTCATTGGAAACATTCCCCTCAGCATCTTCCGTTTTCTCAAGAGGCGATTTCCTCAGAATCCTAGTACTCCACCTTGGACTGGCTTGAGCTGAATCCGAAAGGGGGATTCCGAAAAACTTATTTCCTCTAATAAAAGTAGGGGTTTTATCTTCATTAAAATCCTCGGCATCTGTCAGCAGTGGCACAGCTGCCGCTTTCGTTTCTTCCTTAACTATTGAAAAGATTCATTAACCAGATCAATAACATGCCAAATACAGACTGTCATTGACATAAGCGCTTCAAGATTGTTCAATAGGTGGGATGTCAAAACATTTGGAAATATAGTAATCTATATTTGCATTCAAAATATATAAATATATAAACAAGCGGCACATGGCTATGAAAGCTTTTTTAAACAGTACAGAAGGATTGATATAGAAAGCATTTCAAAGAAAAATAAAGCAAATGCAACAAATTTATACGAATGGTTCAAAACTCACATTGCTTACTGAGACTCAATGCATTAGAGCTACCCTCATCTTCCGGAAGCTCTGATTCACTATCTGCACTAAACTTGAGTTCCGTGTATCGTATGTGGGGCAACTCCAAATTGCGGGTCAGGTCCATATTCCTCTGCTCCTCAGTCCTCGAAGTCAAGAAAGATGCTCGAGGAGAAGGAGCAGGCGCTTGTGCTGTCAGGCCAGAATTTTTCCCCTTTGTATAGGACTTCACCTTCAATGGCTCCCCACAGCACGAGCAGCACTGAACACTGCTCTTCTCCACATGCACCATTTCATCCTTCTTATTAGGAGGCAATGTCAATTGCATTTCATCATCATCTACAATCAACTCCATATCCTTATGCAAAATCCCCACAAGAGACTTGTACGTATCACAATCCCCGGATTCTCTGCCCGTAGCAAATGACAGGAGACACGGTTCACACATCTTCCTTATATCAGAAAGTTTCTTGTGGACATGACAATATGCAAGGGATGATACATCCTTCTTGTGAGTCTCACATATAGATTCATTGTAATAAAAATTAGGATTCCTATGAACAAGAACATGATCAATTCTAGTGCAAAGCAAGCAAGGGATCTTCAACTCAAAGAACTTGGCAAATTCATTGGCAGCAAATGCAAGAAACCCATCAATGAATAGAATAATGATTAACACCCATTCAAGAACGGCATAAATCAAGAAAAGTGGGAACTTTCCCAGCTCGTGCTCAACATAAGATTTAAATGAGCGCTTTGCCATAATGTTTTGGACCCTAACAAGATGAATGAGATTTATAAAAGAATAAATAAATAAATATTTAATTTTTCCCTTATCTAAGTTGCTTAATATCAAGCAGGTTTAGACAGAAATGCTTAAAGGATGATGAAGCAAAAAGATCATGACCTCAGGAGGATAACCCAGACCGGGATCATGACCCTTTTCTCTGAGTGATTGAAGGACAAAATGACAGAACTGAAGGGTGTTATTCAATTTTAGGTTTCAAAGTTTGAATGGTGAATTTCAATTGACTATAAATAGGAAACTTTTATTGAAAAAAATATGAGGCTTATTTGCAGGACCATATACCGGAAATAACGGTCGATCAAGCATTGGGCTAAACGATGTAGTTTTGCTAGGCTATTTAGTGGGGATTTGTTTTCGGAACAGCACCATGGTAATTTTATTATTTTATTATAATACCCTCAGATATTTTATTGGAAAAAAAAATTAATGATTAATTTACTTGAAGTTGGTCAAATTGAGCACATCATCTACGCATCCATTCAATTCCTTTCTGCTCTGGTTACTTTCAGATTTTGTTAATGATCTACACATTCTTTAAAAAATCTTTTATCTGCGAGTTTGTTGCTGCTTTCACTCACTCAACTTTCTCACACACACAAGTTTCTTAATGGTCAAATGGACAACCAGCGAGCTGCTTCTTCTGAAAGCTAATATCAGGATGTTATGTGTACCGTATATCCCAAGAACGGTTGAGACATGGCTTTTGCTTTAAATAACATTCACCGCAAAGCCAGATCAAATTCTTGGCTTCCACGACAAAAGTAGTTCCAGTATTACAATCAGCTATCTCAGTACACTATTGTCCAGGTGCCAACCACAACATACACGCTTAAACATGGGGAAATAGTTAAATTACTAGAGTCAGCATTCAACTACATTGCCACATAACTCAGGCACATGATTTAAACATTTATCCACAAGTAAATACATTTTAACAGATGAGCAAGTAATGCAGATTTCAACCGCCACAACAACTATGCTTGTCACTTAAGCAAGACAAATCCAGTATGCCAGTTTAAAATTGCATAAATGTCATCAGACATCCACCTTCAAGTAGGTTCTAGTCTACTAAGTACAACTTAAAGAATAAATTGCTAACATTTCTGTGTCAGGACTGACTGAACAGGTACTTACACAGGTATATGATTAACTGGAGATGAAATTTCATATATAGTTGTTATCCTACTAAAATACTTGAAGGAGACAGTTTATCAAATCTATTAAAACTACAAACCCGCTGCTGCTATTAACAAAAATGCCTATATCTTGGAAGCTTTGAGTGAAAGCTTAGCCAAACACCCACGAATTAGACTATATAAAAATAGTTCTTGGGTATCAACAGCCCCATGTTAACTAGCTTGTTGGTAAAACATTGGCAGACATATAAGGAGACATGCATCCCTGTACCTGGGAGGAAAAAGATAAATTGTTTACAAGGATCCATATTTGATAGAAAATGCTGAACTTAAGTGCTTAGAGCAAAATACTGTTATCTGAAAGAACTGGTAACCTGCAAAAGGCATGTAGGAATTTGAATGAACCCCTGCAGAAAAAGATCGACCTTTTCTAGGGTGCCTGGTGGAACAGGCGTGATCACATAAAGCAAACCTTTCAACGTGTCAATTCCTCTAACAATCCCTGTATTATAAAGGCAACATGTAACCTCAGAAAATTTTATTATATTTTTACTTTTTGGGTTAATGTCTTGCACAAAAATCAGAGACTAGTATCATGACAATCAAATAAATTTGTGCAAGAGAATCATATTTCCACAGATAGATAAAGCACTATTTAGTATTTCCTGCACAAACAACATCAATCTGAATCTCAGTATGTCCTTATGATACATCCCTATCTATCAAGAAAATGTTTACTGGGGCATTTCTGACATATCTTACAAGTTTACAAGTTATTTTTTATATAAGTTATCACTTTTTGAATTTATATGCGGAGAAAAATATATAAGGTCACGGCAGTTTCAGTCATGCCAGAGTCCTCATCCCATATTTCTGATGCTAATGAAGTAAAATCAGAGTTGATGTAAACAAAATTATGACTAATTCAAACATAATAATAATGTAAATGCTAGAGGAATGGAAAATACTATCATGTAAACATAGCTACACAGAGAAGTGAAGTGACCTACCAAGACCAACACAATGAGGTAAGTTTTCAGAAGCATCAGAGCTAATTGCCAGGCCAACAATAGTTGCATTCAAACTGTAGAAAATTTCACTGCCAGATACCTGGGATAAACAATATGAGCCATAAATTTAAGGCCTTTCCTGCATAATGACACAAAGTGGAAAAGCAACTAGCAAGCTAGCATAACTGACATTCACCTTAAAGTTTTCCAAGATATCTTACATGTAACATTGACAAGACACAAAAAAGAAAATGGTAGGGGTGCAAACTACACGACAAAAATATTATAATTGCCAGAACACCTACAGCTATCATTTTATGCCTTAAACCAACCTGGCAATAGAGATGCCTTATCTTGATACTTGAGATTGGAACTTGATAAGGAGGATGAGCAGCTAGTGCCTGTGCAAGTTCTTTAATTACAGTGATGTTTAGGTTACTAGGAAAACACTGCCTGAAATAAGCCATTATTCGTAAATCCCGTAGAAGGCGTGCATCCTTTTGTACAAGTACTCTGTAAAACAGAATCAAGACATAATGTAATCTATAGAAGCTTCATGGACCCAAAAATATGATTCAGGAAATAGACAAAGAGTTAACATCAAATGTCGGCTGCTGGAGGACTAATGCTCATAGGATACCAAATGAAACAGCTTGTCACTTGAACAGGAAGCCATTTCCTATTAATATTTCATCCATATACAAGCTTTATGAGTATTTTTTTGACTAGAACTCCATATAGCAACAAGAGTTAGAGCAGAATATAAGAGTGGAGCATTGGCATGTCCACAAAGAAGAACAAAGGTCAACACATATCCAAAAAGAATTTTCCAATGATACAGCTATCCATGATTTAATAGTTACAGAGTAAACTTAAATCCAATGAAGAAGAACTTACGATCTATTGAAAGAGTCCTGATGAGCTGAACTGATCTCTATAAGATTAACATCCACACCTTCAGAGCTGCCCAACCAAAATGCCCCAGCTGGTAGATTCTTCTTTTCAAAGGATATGTTTATCTTAACAACATGTGTAGGAGCAATATATTTCAGCATGTCCACCAATATATCATAACCAATACCTGGAACATGATGGGACATGAAAATCATAGTAATGTGAAATAAGTAAACCACCAAAAGGGGGAAAAAAAAGGTTCTCATTGCAAATTAGAGAAAAAAAAAATGCAGTTACAGACATTAAGAAGCACACCTTTTACCCAACCAGGTGTATTCACAACGAGAGGCAACTCAGTCTGGTCACTCTCATTAAACTTGTAGTACTCCTTACGATAGTAATCATATAGGGTAGTGATATACTTCAAATACGCTGTCGGATCTCTTTTCGAAGAAACATCACCAAAGAAATAGCACCTACAGAGAGTAAATATCAAACTGTGAGAGAACATAAATCATCTATCAATATTTATATCCAATAATACAGCATGTTCATATGAATTCAGCACACACTTCAAATTCTCTGCACCCATAATTACTCTGAAAGCTGGAATCAGTCAAAAAGTTAGTACCTTTTTGGCGTCTTCAAGCATGGAATTGTCAAATCTATTTTTAGGAAAAAGAGACAAGAAAACAATAGCTAGTTACCAATAGAAGCAGAAAAAAGAACACAGTTGAAAATAAAACAAAAACCTGGCATAGAAACCAGAAAAAGGAGATGCTAAAGACTGTATCAAAACCTGGCGTCAGTTTATCAACCACAGTGAGGGACAAAAAACCAGGAGCAGTAAATTCCGGCTGACCAACATCGGTATCCAAATACGCTACTTTCTTATATCTGCATACTCGGCAACGCAAGCTTATCAGGGAAAATAAAATGAAAAGCAATACAAAAATAGATGAGCATTATACAAATATATGAGACCCAATAGACTTACAAACACGCATGTGCTGTTGCAAGACATTAAACTCAACTAACATATAAAGTAAAACTAAAAATACCCATCAGAATAATGTTTCAAGGTCGTTAAATAAACAGCTGACATGACTTAATAAGAGTTACCTCTGGAGAAGAACATTGACAAGGTGGCGAGAGAAGGTAGTTTTGCCACAGTTTTTGGCTCCACAAATGAAGGCAATAGGAGGAGGGGAAGTGTTTGAATCGTAAGCTATGGAGTCCGCCGCATCGGACCATTCTTGTGGGATGTAAATGGCTGGATATGGATTCTCAGTCTGTGGCATATAAGCGGCCATAGCTATATGGCTACGGGCTTGTTCTTTGTTTTGATTTTGTGCTCTGCCTTATTTTTGTTTTCGGTCCGTGTTGTTTGTTGGTTTCTTGTATGTTCATCACATTGTCATTATATAACAAAGCAGCTGCGGCATGATTGTAAGATTTAGTGTTTTTGTTACTTTGGGTATGGATCGTGTTGATTTTGTGAAGGCTCTCACTAACGCGTGACTGCGGGGTACTCGCAAACGGTACATGTCCGTTTTGGCTTTGGCGGAGGCTGTTCGAGTTGAGTTGGCTCGGACATTTCGACTGAGTTGATTAGACTCGGGCGCTGCGATTGAGTTGGGCTTTTTGGGTTATGACTTTCGGCTTTCGAGGCTTCAGTGTTATACGGGTTTTTATAATGGTTTGAATGTCTTACTTGACTTGTGGAACGAAATGCACTCTAATATTCTGAGAAGTCCCCTTCTTCGGACCATTCGGCTGCAGTCAGACATTTTTTTTCAAGTACCTGGGGTGTACTTATCTATGGGCATATTTAATCTGGACCAAGCTAAGCCCGTCGCTATTATCTAAATATCTGCAGCTCTTTTTAATTTCCGGTAATCGCGTTTAAAGTTCTAGTCACCCGTCCTTATTAGAAGGAAAAAGAATTCTAATCACATGCTCCAAAAGTTTATTAAATTATCTCATTTCAGTGGATAGTGAACTCAAGGAGAACTCTGTTTTGAAATTCATTTACTAAAACAGCTGAGCCTAATAATCTTTAGGATTGCGTAAATTGCATATAGTGTAACTAAGCAAAATCCAAAAGAGTATCATACATCGTAGAAATTACTACATGCTTCTTTTTTTGACAATTGACACAAAGGTTGCGGGGTCGTCTATTTTGTTTATATCCATTGCATTGCTTTGGGACTTTTGATTTAGACCAATTGGGCCAGTGGGCTGCTGATTCGGATGCTTTCATCCAACGAAGTTTTCCCAATTGACAACCTGTTCGTTGGGCCCAAGATCTTAAACTTAATCCATTCACATGCCACGTGTCCAGCGGTACAATTACGGTGCGGTCACGTCTCTCTACAAACAAAATCTCGAACCATCTAGCGTACAATATAAGTCAAACACAAACTGATCAAACGGCTACGTCTACACTCTTTCTGCACCACCATCGATATGTCACACCATTAACGCAGCAGGCGCCAAAACCTCACTCTCTCATTGGATAAAATAAGAATCCCTCCTCGTCCTCTGCCCAGCTATACCCCTCCCCAAAAATAAAAATAATAATAATAATATACCACTTAATTAAAATATCAAATTGATATTAATAATTTTGTTAATTTATTTTATATCCGTTTTGTCACTGCGCAGTCTTTCAGTTCGATTTTGAAATGGAGAGAGGCATGGAGCTTCAAAACACAGTGAAAGAAGCCCTAAACGCACTGTATCATCACCCGGACGATGCGGTGCGTATGCAAGCCGATCGATGGTTGCAAGATTTTCAACACACCATCGATGCTTGGCAGGTACCTTATACCTTTGACAATCTCTCTCATTTCTTTCTTCGTAAAAAATTCAAATTTACGTTGATTGATAGCGCTTACTACTTTAAGCTCTCTTCTACTTCAGTTCAATTATATATTATCGTTAATTTGATTATTATATTTTTTAATAATTTTGTCATTTGCGTTTCTTTTTCTGGCAAGATTTGATCAGTCAGTCGTATTTAGATATTGACGAGTCTCAAGTTCCAATTTCATGCCTATTGAAGAATTTTTGGGGTTCTGTATGAATTTTGAGTGTTCTAAAAATAGTATGCTTACCTTTTGTGTTTATCATAGCGGAAGTACTTAAATTTTTTGGTTATTAGAATTAGTTGTGAATTGAGCTTTGCATTTGTTTCTCCTTCTCCCCCTGTTGCTCTTGCTGTAAATTTTAGTTCACATTTGATGGACTAATTTTTGGTTTTTTTTTTTTTCTTATGGGATGGAAAATGCATTCATATGTTTTAATTTTATGCTACTGTAGGTTGCTGATAATTTGCTTCATGATGCCACTAGCAATCTGGAAACGTTGATCTTTTGTTCTCAGACACTTAGAAGCAAGGTAACTGCATCTATTATTTTTTTTTAAAATTTATTCTCATCTCATGATTATCTGTACTCTTCGGTGCTTTACAATTCTTCAGTTCTATACTTTTTGGAAGATGTCATCGCTGATGTAGGACTAAAGCAACAAAACCTTCTCTGGCATGTCATCTTATTTATCATTATGTTTGCTGTTAATAGTGAAGATTTTGATGCCTTTCAGATTTGATCCTTAGGTACAACGAGATGTAGAAGAGCTACCTTCTGAAGCTGTTCGTGGATTACGGGATTCCTTAAACGTATGTGTAGATAATACTTCTAACAGCTTGGGTTTATATTTTGTTGGCAATATTTGTTACTTGAATACACAATTTCCTTATATGTTTGTGGGCCACGGAAACTGAATTTCTTACTGTGATTTGCTGGTTGCATTACAAGGATTTTATAAAGCGTCAGGTTGCACATTCATTGGTGGAAGATGTTCTCAAATTGTTCATTTTTTTATAAAACAAAAATGTTTACATGTTGCTTGATATTTTAATAGTTGCATTTATCTAATGCAAGAAGAATGAGTTTCTGAGAATATGTGAGATCCTGTTTATGTTCAGAAGTCGATTATTTGTTCCTTAATGGCATGCTATTTTAAATGCAGACGTTATTGAAAAAGTTCCATAAAGGTCCCCCTAAAGTCAGGACTCAGGTATTTTTCTTAAGAGTTGCTTTTCATATACAGACATTTCTTAGTGCAGCTTTGCTATACTAGAAGAGTTAGCTCACCTCTTTGGTTTTGTAGATTAGCATTGCAGTTGCTGCCTTGGCTGTACACATTTCTGCAGAAGATTGGGGAGGCGGTGGTATTGTTAACTGGCTTCGGGATGAGATGAATTCTCATCCAGAATTTGTTCCTGGATTTTTGGAGCTACTTACAGTCTTGCCTGAGGTATCTATAAATCACCTGCTGGAGATAGATTCTTTAAAATGCATTTTGTTTGCTTCTGCCTTTTTGTGATTGCACGGTCCATATATGCTTTGCTTCACCAAATAGCAGCTAATGTAAAAATTATGACAAACGGCCCTGGTAAATTGATTTTCATGAGAGAACTGTTTATTTGATAAGAATAATGATATAGCTGCATGATGCAAGAATTCAGTATGCAATTTCTCTTTTTGACTTGGCAAGTGTAAAATCATGTGGAATGCCTTATTAATCTGTTTTAAAAATTGATATTTCTGAATACTGGCCAAGTTGAATCAATCTTAATAAATTTAATTATTAGGAGTGCTTTTTACTGTGTTTGAGGACACTCTTGATCTTATTAAATGCTGACTGATTTAGAGCAATGCTTTAGAGCACTTAATCAGAATGGCTTCATGTATTTAGTATGAGCCTGTGAATCCTTAACTTGTTCCCTGGAAGATGACATATAACTATATAACTGTTTTGTGAGCATTGAGAACATTTCTGTACTACCTAGTGTCATCTTCCCCTTCTGTTTGTTTTTGCATCAGGAAGTTTTCAACTACAAGATAGCAGCTCGTCCAGAAAGACGTCGCCAATTTGAAAAAGAGCTGACTTCTCAGATGGAAGTTGCTCTTAGTACATTGACAGCTTGTTTGCATATTAATGAACTCAAGGAGCAGGTAGAAACATTTGTTCTGACGATGTGGTTTGTAACTGAGTTCATATGGTTATTATTAAAGAAAGTTTCACTCCTTAATTTTTCTGTTTGATAAGTGTGCTGTTGAAAATATTTGGATGGGTTCTGTTTATTGAAGTGGTGGAAAGTATGAAGAGGGAGTCATTTATTTTAAAAGTCCAGTCCACTGATAGTATGCCCCCATTTTTTTGTTTTTAATTGGTTACTCTTCAAATGGGGACCCAGTTAACGATTCGGGAGATCTCTAGATTATGTAAAATTCATATATGAAATCAAATGCAAATCCTTCAACTGAATATGTCAGCCTTTTGTTTGTAGAGTTCTTTATTAGCCTTAAAATTTTACATCTGAATAGCAAAAGTGATATGGTGTGGAAAAGGCAGCACCATTGAGACAATAATCATGGTTCTATTGTGGCAGTTGGTAACTATTGGTGGCATGGCATTGATTGTCCTCAACACTGTAAAGATCGTATTTACTAGCTTTTAGCTATCCTTTTCAGTAGTTCACTTCTGGAAATTTTAATTTTCAACCAAGACTTATAAAACTTTGGCATTATCATTCCTAATGTAATAGATATATGCATCCTTGTATAAAATAACTTAGAAAAAAGTGTTTCATCAGGTGGCTTTTTGATCATTTTATCTTTTGATTGATTTCCCAGGTTCTTGAGGCATTTGCATCTTGGCTTCGCTTGAAGCATAGGTAAGTATTTTGGACCTTATGTTTTCTGGGGGAGATGAATTAACCAAGTCATTTCTCTTGGTTGCTACATTTCCCTTTATTCAGGGAATTGTTTTGTATTAGACATGTATTTCTATTTATTTTGATTGGTGTTTTGTATTACTTCCCGACTACATGTTTAGATGTTTCAGCAGTTTTATTTTATCCATCTAGGGAATTATCCTTGAATGGTTTGAACCAGAAACAGGGAATTGTTTAGTGCATTAGAAATGTTTTGGCAGTTATATGGTCTCACCCCATAAAGATGGTGGGTGGAATGGGTGTATGAAGAGTTTCATCTGTTAAAGGATTGCGGATCTATTGTTTCTTGCGGCTTATTTATAAAGCTTGGTTCTGTTAATACCCTAATTCTTGTTTGGTTACTTATCTTTAAATTGTGGCCAAAATTTATGTGAGCTTACTAATTTGCCCTGTCTATGGGGAATAATGTATGATATGGAAATTTATGGAATTTATTTGAATTTTTGGTTTCAGGATCCCTGGATCTGTGCTGGCCTCTCATCCATTGGTGCTTACAGCTCTCTCAAGTTTGCATTCTGAGATACTTTCTGAGGCGTCTGTAAATGGTATTACTTGTGGGGCAAACTAGTGTTCTTAGCTCGCTGTGATCAATTTTTTTTTTTTTTTTGAATTTTCTGAGTCTTTGCCAATGAAGTTCAGTAAATTTGAGATGGAAAAATCTTGGATTTAGTTCTTACCATTAATAAATTATTTTCCCCTTTCGTCTTTGCAGTCATTTCTGAATTGATACACTACTCAGCAGCTGGAAGCTCTGGTGGTGCCACTGTAAACATGCCCTTAATTCAAGTAATTGTGCCTCAAATTATGAGTCTAAAGGCACACCTTACAGATTCGTCAAAGGTATGCTTTATTTTGTCTTTTTAGAGCTCATTATATCCAGCAATTTTTTAATTTTATTTATTTTCTTGTGTGTGTGTGTGTGTGTGTGCACGCGTGCGCGCGCGCATGTATTTTTTAAAAGGTAGGTGAAGCCCTAATCAATTTTTTCAATCCTCTACCTTCCTAGGATCCAAACTTGGTTGACCAGCCAAATAATTCTGCTTGACTCAGTCAGGCCTGTTGAGCTCATTGTATCCAGCATATGACCATGTCTGAGGCCCTGAATTATTGAATAACTACTATCTATATCCAGCTAGGAAAACAGTATTGTTTCAGTCTATTTGAATTTACTTTGTTTTGTGTTGGGGTCAGGGTAGGCCTTGATTTGCAAAGATGACATGATACCACCTGTTCACAGTAACCTGGATCAAGTTTGAAGCACATCTACGCGTGGCTGTTTCTTAGAATTCATCAAGTTCAAGTTTTTTTGTTCTTTTTTTTTTTTAATTTTGTACATTTCAGGAGATACGGAATGTTGCTCTTGTGATATATAATGTTTTCCCAAATGATCTACTGTATGAAGATAATGGGAGCAATTAAAATTACCCATATGATTGTCTTCCTGTTTATTGTTGGTTCTCTTAGGGTTTTCCAAGTGCTCAATATTGTTGTCTTAATTTCTATTTATCTGCAAAAGTTTGAGATAATTTGCATGATTTTCATGCAGAACATTAGTGCCTCCCAGTAAAAGTAATTGCAATTTGATACAGTAGTTTGCTTGCTATTGATACTTTCAGGATGAAGAAGATGTGAAAGCCATTGCTCGATTATTTGCTGACATGGGTGATTCATATGTTGAACTGATCGCAACTGGTATAGATTATTTTAATATCTTTGAGATTCTTGAAGATTTTGCATGCTTTTCCTTCTTATGGCTTGTATTCTAATTGATTCATATTGCTCCAGATTAGAGAAGTTAGGTTGTTTTACTATGATCACCCTCTGTCGTTGATAACTTTCTTTTTACAGGTTCTGATGAATCAATGCTGATAGTACATGCATTGTTGGAAGTTGCTTCACACCCAGAATATGATATTGCTTCAATGACTTTTAACTTTTGGCACAGTCTTCAGGTTATCCTGACAAGAAGGTGAAACCTTCATGGCTTAGCCAAGATAGATGGTTTTCTTTTCTTCCATGAAGCTCTCAACATAATAATTCTAGTGTACCAGGGATTCCTATATCTCATTTGGTGATGAGGCATCTGCCGAAGCTGAGAGAAGTAGAAGGTTGCAGGTTTTTCGTTCAGCCTATGAGTCTCTTGTATCCTTGGTGAGTATGCTGATTAAGTTCATAAGTTCAATTTCTAACATATCAACATTAAATTTCTGCAAATAGTTTTGCACGGGCCCATGTTTCAAGAGAGAGACGTGGGCACTTCTGGTGCTATTCAATTTTCCACTAAATTCTTACCATGTCTTCGTGTCTATTTAAAACAACCATCTAAGATTTTTCTGGCAAAACGTTCTTTTAAGAAAATGGCAGTCTGGGTTTCTAGATATTTGACACAACTATTGTTAATGCTGACATTTTCCAATATTGCCAGCACTTGAATCATCATCACCATCATCGTCATCATTATTATTATTTGAATTAAGTACTGGCATTAGTTTGGTTAGGTTACATTCTTGATAACTAAAAAATAAAATAAAATAAAAGTTATCAATGCTGTTGTTGAAAATTGTATCAACCTCTGTCTGTGTTCCTGCCAAGAATTGATCAATATTTTCCTTATGACTAATTTGTCTGACTGAAACAGTCAGCTGCATGGAATTCTTATTGGCTAATACTTCTGACTGCCCTGGTTCTGCTTCACAGGTTAGCTTCCGAGTTCAATATCCCCAAGATTATCAGGACCTTTCTTTGGAGGACCTCAAGGAATTTAAACACACTAGATATGGTAATTATCCAATTTTGGTGTAATAAAGTGAAATATAAAGTTTATTCAGCTATTAGCATTTATCTATAGGACCTTTCAACCAATAGGTATTTAGCATCTTCTGATTGCTTTGGTAAATAAAAATTAGGTATTTAGCATCTTCTTTGGATTTTTTCCCTTCTGAAAGGAAAAAAGATCACATTACTAGTTCCTCCAAGCTATGCTTGTTTTATGTTCCTTTTTTTTAGAGCATAAAATAGGCAGAGGGTGTTTGATTATTCCTATATTTTTCGTGAAAGAATGTTTGGTAGGAGCTGAGGCTTGCTTATCAGTGGAATCTGTATATTTGTTCTTTCTCATATCCTTTTATAGATGTGAACAAAAGATAATCAAGTAATTTGATTTTTTGGTCCTCGTTCAGTGCCATCAACTGAGTGATTTGTTTCTCCATGTTGAAATGGTATTCTCTATCTTTTCTTCTTTTCCGTGTGACTTAGTCACAGTTATCTTTTCAATGTGAAGGTTGTTCATCTGCCTCTTCTTTTATATTTTCATCTTGATGAGACCTGGCGTGTTGCTCTTCTTCAACGCTAACGGAATCTGTGATGTTGCTAGCTGTTGCGGATGTCCTAATCGATGCAGCATCAGTTTTAGGTGGTGATGCGACGCTGAAAATTCTTTACATAAAGTTTGCGGAGGTATGTTTTATTTACTTTGTCGCTGGATTATTGAGTTTGTTGGCAAGCATTTTGTTGGTAAAGGAAGGCAGAGGGAAAAAAGGAGGGGGAAAATAGAACTTTGTGGCTGCTTGTTCTCTGTATGATTTTGTAGAAGATGGAAGAACAGATGTCTTATTTACTATTCCAAATTGTCATTTCTTTTCCTCAGCTTTCTTATCTATGATTCTTCTATCATCCTTACGAAAAATTCTTTTCCTTTTCTTTGTCAATCCTGTTTTATGTTATCATTATGTTTGGTTTTTTTGGTATAACATCTTATTTTGTGGCCTGAATATATCCTTTTGAATTGATAAAGGGTGTAGCATGCTGTGGAAATAAACATAATGAATGGCGTCTGGCAGAAGCTGCTTTATTTTGTATCCGTGCTATATCTAGTTATGTATCAGTTGTTGAAGCTGAAGTCATGCCCCAGGTTTGCCTCAAGTTCATTCTCATGATTTCTTTTTCCCCCTATTCTTCCTAGTGATGTGATATTAGGTTGCTTTTGATTTTGAGGGCATGGCCATGTTTTTTTTCATGTTGCTCTATTTTGATTCACATTTTTTCTCAACATATTTATAATATATGATATTATGAAATTTAACCCATTGCATTGCATTTGTGTTTTGATGACTCAAAATTCAGTGAGCCCCTTCTTTGGTTTGTTATAACTAATTGAGTGTTTTGCATTGTAAATTATTATAATATGAAGTTTCTCTTTACTTTTTCTTCCTTTCCAATTTTGTATTTCTTTCTTTTTTGAAATTAAATCTCAGTTTGTTTGAAACTAAAAGAAATTATTGTCTTCTTTGCTTTACACAGGTTATGGCTTTGCTTCCGAAACTTCCTCAACAACCCCAACTGCTCCAGACTGGTATTCCATATGTGAAATTTCTTGCCTTTTAATTTATTTATTTTAGGAAGAGGGCCACCAGTGATGGCCTAGAGTAGAGATGGTGGAACATCGTTCCTGAGGCAGTAGTAGATGATTTTTTAAACATGGTGTTCGGCTTCTAACCATGTAATATTTGTTATTGAATCTTATCATTTTGTTGTTGATATGTCATCTGTTTACCTCTTATCCTCAGTTTGTTTAACCATTGGAGCATATTCAAAATGGTTTGATGCCGCATCAAGTGATCCATCTACATTGGCTTCAGTCCTCAGCATTCTCACAAGTGGCATGAGCACATCTGAAGATACGGCTGCAGCTGCAGCTTTGGCATTTAGACACATTTGTGATGGTATGTAATATATTTGATCTAAACATTTTGTTTGTTTACTGTCTTCAAACCAACACAGTCCCATCTCCTACCTCTCTTCAAATTGTGCGTTGAAGAGGGGGGGGGGGGGGTTGGAAATACAGTTGCTTTGATTAAAATGGCATTGGTTCCTCATAGGTGAAATGAATGGGTTACTTGTGCATGTGACAACAAAGAACTCATCAAGAAGATGATGTTATTTTTTATGGACACTTTTATTTGCAACCTGTAATGCATTGAGTTTCTTATCTTCAGACTTGAGTGATCTTATTAACATAGATTGTTCATGGCTCTGCCATGAAGACACTCTTAAAGTTCTAACAGATAAATAGAAGTGCATGGGTTGAAATCTTCCAATCTTAATGTTATAGGGGCATCAGTGGGTCAAATCATATGAAACCAAGAGGTCAAAGGTTCAAATGCTGTTGGGGTCACCTACCTAGGAACGTGACAGAGAATGGTTTCTGCTCAGAAGTAGTTATGGTTTTGAATATTGTATACATATTGAGGGTTTAATGGATTACCAAAAGAATAATTGGCAACATAATAGTAGAAAGTTTGGAAGAATGAATAAATTTTGGTTTGCAGCATGTAAATTTTTAATATTCTTGTTCGCTTTGTGGTTGAAGGTGTGTTTGAGAGAGAGAATGGGGTGGATCATTTAAATCTTGATTCATCCAGTTTATGTGAATGCTCATCTTGGAAATGTTTGGTGATTATAATATATCCTCTATGGTCTTATATGTTTGATATTTTTCTGCATTATTATTCATTTTCAATGCTGTTATTGACATGTGTTTTCTTTTGGCTGTCTTTGCAACATTACCTTTCTAATTTAAATTTGTTTTTTCAATTGTTATGTTCACTTCAATAATTATTTTCTGTGTTTATTCAGTCACATATTATTGCTGATTATGATTGTGTATTTATAATGTACCAAGTAAATTGTAATGATTCATATTCAACTTTTAGATTGCCGGAAAAAGCTCTGTGGATACTTGGAAGGCCTTTATAATGTGTACCGCACAGCAGTTAATGGGGAAGGTAGTTTGAAAGTTTCTGCTGAGGACTCACTGCATCTAGTTGAAGCCTTAAGGTAATTCTGTTGCACAAGGCAAAAAATGACCGCTTCTGGACAAGATGGAACTAAGTTCTGGATAAATGACTTAATTTCTTTAAATTTATTTTTGCAGCATGGTTATTACGGAACTTCCTAAAGATGATGCTAAGAAGGCTCTTGAGATGTTATGCCTGCCTATTGTTACACCATTACAGGTTGGTTCTGTTTCAATTGGTTTTGTGAGCTTTATTTTCTCATTGATGATACAATAGATTTATCATCTGACTAGCAGGAAATTATCAATCAAGGACCAGAAATATTGCAGAAGAAACATCCTCGTGACTTAACCGTTCATATCGATAGATTTGCTTACATTTTTAGGTATAGTGCATTTCTGTCTTTTACTGCTTCAACATAATGAAATATTCTGACTCTACAACCGCACTCAATTTTAGGTATGTAAATCATCCTGAAGCAGTGGCAGATGCAATACAACGGCTTTGGCCCATATTCAAAGCCATATTTGATATGTGAGTTTTGTAACCTTCTGATAACTAGAAAATCTTGAATTCACAATTGACTGTTGTCTAATCTCTCTTGAATATGTCTGGTGCAGTCGTGCTTGGGACATGCGAACAATGGAATCTCTTTGTCGAGCTTGCAAATATGCTGTGAGTTAAATTAAACTTGTTGGAAATTTAGTAGTTAAACTGCCTAAGTATAGCTTTCTTCTTTATTGGTTAGGTGAATTTGTGAATCTGATCATGAAGGAGTAGTAGTTTTTTACATGGTTATACTGGAAATTACTAATCAAATTGACATTTTGATGGTGATGCTATAGATCTCTGTGCTAAGTTTCCTAATAATTTCTCAATTCTGTGTCTGTTGAGTTTTTTAGTCCCTCCATTGTACAACTTCCTCATGAGTGCTTTCAGTCTCCATGCATTATGCTTTCATGCGTTCCTCTGTTGTCTCTTTATTCTGATGTGTGGGATTATGAGCTTGCTACGGCTTTGCATGTCAAGAATTAAATGTGGTCAACCAGATTTCTCTTGCCTGCAATGTCTTCTGCTGCATACCTATTCTTGTGTATTACTGATTCCCCATTGTCATGATCTTGATGTTGGTGTATGCAAGTCAAAGGGTAATTCTCCAACCAGTATGTGTGGTCGCTTTTACAGTTTTACATAATTGTCAGTCAATGGGAAGTAATCTGCCTTATTAGGCGCTTCTCAGTGTGCCTAAAAATAAAATATGGCGTGAAAGGACCTTTTTTTTAATTAATAATATCTTGGAACTACATCCCCCCACTTTGGTTGATTATAAGATACAATTTCTGGCCAAGTTGTTTGAAATTTGAAGTCTGGTAAAATTTGCAGTTGTAAGGGAGGATTGTTGCTATTACATGATTCGTATAAACTGTAGTCACAAATTTGTGATTGTCGCTATTACATGGTTTGCATAAACTGTAGTCACAAGTTTGTGTGTATTAAGGTGATAATACTGGTTAATGTTTTCATTAGGTGAGAACTTCCAAAAGGTTTATGGGCTTCACAATAGGAGCCATTCTGGAGGAGATTCAAGGCTTATATCAACAACAACAACAGCCATGCTTCCTTTATCTCTCGAGTGAAGTTATAAAGGTGGTCTTCCCTTCTGAAATATTAGCGTTAATATTCTAATTGCCTTTTTTATTTTAAACTTGAGCAATTGCATATTTTGGGTGACAGATATTTGGTTCTGACCCGTCTTGTGCAAGTTACTTGCATAATTTGATAGAAGCTCTCTTCAAGCGCACTACATGTCTTCTCACAAGTATTGAGGTGCTAGTTTAATTTTATAAACATTGTATTATCTTCTTTCCTGGAGTGGCCTCTAGTTCTGTTGCAACTTGATAATATACCCTGCAGGAGTTCACTTCAAGGCCAGACGTTGCAGATGATTGTTTCTTGTTGGCATCCAGATGCATTCGTTATTGTCCTCAACTCTTTATCCCATCTTCTGTATTTCCATCCTTAGTAGATTGCTCAATGATTGGGATCACAGTACAGCACAGGTTAGCTTCTCTCTCTCTGTGTGTGGTTTTATATATATAAGCAGTATAAGATTTTTTTTAATTTATGGACAGATGTGATGGTTTGGATCATTTTGTGTACGTATAAATGTTGTTTATTAACAACCAAGGATGAAAAGTTAAAATGACCATAAAAAAAAATTAATGCATTAATCCATTATATATTTGCTTAGCTATCAAGTTAGTTTGGTGTTTACATGTGTATCAAAGGACATTAACAACAGTAGAAATGGAATAATATGTTAAGAAATGATTTGATAACTTAATTATATAGTTCAGCCTCTCAATAAAGTTGGATTGGAAATCTAAAAACATCGGTATCTGTGACTGCAGCTCATTTTAATTATTTTTACTTGGGACATAGAAACACTGTCGCATAGCAGCATATGCACATTATGTTGCGTTCGCAGATCTTATTGCTCATCTAATTGCATCTGATATGTAACACATGGCTGTTGGCACAATGTTTGGCCATAGTGCATCTGTGTCCTGTGGGTTGTTTTCTCCAGTCTTCCCGTTTATGTATTTTATCTTGCCTACTTTGGTGGCCTTCATTAATTATTTGGTTCTTATTCACCTTTCAAGCACAATGGAAAATTAATGCGGGACATTTTGTGTAAGTTTTCTGCTTATTTTTTTTTTTTTGGGGGTGTTCTCATTGTTTGCAGAGAAGCTTCCAATTCCATATTGACATTCTTGTCCGATATCTTTGATCTTGCAAAATCTTGCAAAGGAGAAGAATTCTTATCTGTAAGGGATAGTGTCGTTATTCCTCGAGGTGCTAGCATTACCAGAATTTTAATTGCCTCTTTAACAGGAGCACTCCCAAGTTCTCGACTAGAAACAGTAGGTCCTATTTTTCCTCAGTCCTAAGACATTATTGAAATGTGTGTGGTTAACATAGTGAATTGCTACCCTTTTTTTCCTCCCAGCTTGTATAAGATAGGATTTTCATGAATTGTTCTTACACAGGTAACTTATGCACTGCTAGCTCTGACTCGGGCATATGGTGTGCAATCGTTAGAGTGGGCCAAGGAGAGTGTTTCATTGATCCCATTGACAGCATTAGCAGAAGTTGAACGATCAAGATTTTTACAGGCATTGTCCGAGGCAGCATCTGGAGTTGATGTCAATGCCGTGATGGCTCCTGTTGAAGAGTTGTCTGATGTTTGTCGCCGTAATAGAACGGTTCAAGAGATTGTCCAAGGAGCATTGAAACCGCTTGAATTGAATAGAGTCCCTGTATTATAGTGGAAAAGCAAGGGGCTGTTTTGCTAAGGCCCTCTGTCAGTTATATGAACTACTTCGTTTGTGTATTAATTATAGTTATCGGTAGTTGTGCATTAATTTTCATTCTCCAATTTTTTCTTAGGAGAATCTTGGCGTATGTATTGGGTGGGACTTGGGAGAGAATTAGGTGATTGTTGTATCTTCATTGTCCGAGTGATTTTTACTACTGCATTGGCTTCAATTCTTTTTGGGGTAAAATTTCAGGTATAGATTTGTAATTTTCGTTTGTAATGGATAAGTGTTATTTGTTATTTTTCTTTTTCAATGTGGTTTACAGCTTCTACCTTTTAGTTTGTACATGGAACTTTAGTTTGGGAAGCTCGCGAACAGTGATCGAAACTCGAAACAATTGTTTCACATCTTGAAAATCAAATTCAAAACTGTCAAACCAATGGCGGGTGTTTGGTAATTCTCCTTACCGGGGATTGCCTTGCTAATCATGTTTAGGGCGCCAAGATGCTGGATTAGGGTGAGTGGTAATGCACCTAAAGAGTCAAGTTTAACTAATGTGACAGTTATTGTATTTGTTTGTCTTTTTCAAAAAAAATCGTAATAATAATAAATAAATATAATTTTTGAATTTGACATAATATTATTTTATTATATTAAAAATATGACTGAAAAAATGTAATATTTAATTTTATTATACTAATTAATATATAAAATTGATTAAAAATATAACATAATATCATATTATTTGGTTATATATAGTAATTAATATATAAAAATTGATTATTATTCGATAATTTAATATAACTACTAATAAACATTTAAATAATATAATATTATATTATTTAATTATATTACAATAATTAAATTAGTTATATTTAAATATCAATAGATTTGATAATAATAAATAAAAATTAACAATATAAATAATTACTAGATAATTTAGCATAATTTATTTTGTTAGTGAATATGTTACAATAAATTTTATCACTTTATTATTTTGTAATTATCTAGTGACATATATAAACTTTTATCCTACACTCCTAAGATGATTTTTGAACTAATTTTATAGATTTTAAGTATTTATTTATGTTGTTATATTATTTAGAGATTATTTAATTGAATTATTAGCTTTGATTTATATTATACTGATTATATATTTAGAAAACACTAAAAAATAAAAAGTTATATTTTTGAATATTTAAGACTATAAGCTTAAATCTTTATGGAAAAAATGATATATTTTAATAGTTTTATTAAAAATATTAAATTTTTAAAATTTAAGACTTTATATTTAGTGTTTTCTAAGTATTGATAAATATTTTTTAAATATATAATTTAAATTAATCATAAAAAAATTAACACAATATACCAATATTATGCAGCATTGTAATAATACATTATTAATATAATATAATATAATATATTTATATTAAAATCATATAATACAATGTACCAAATGTATTAAAAAAATAAAATTTACGTTATCACTTACAATAATATATGCATGAAAAAAGTAATAATATTGTGAGATTCATATAGTATTATTATTCTTTTTACATATATATTACTTCATAATTATACTATATTATTATTTTTCTCGTGCATATATTATTACAAACTGTAATAATGAATAAGTAAATAAATAAATAAACATAATTTTTAATATATTAATATATATATATATATTGGCTTTAATGACACCTTCATTTTAATATTTTAATAAAGGGGCAATGAACTCGCTATCCTCAATAAAGGACCCTTACATCTTTCACTATCTGCATCTCTCCCTCTCTGTTTGATCTTAATTCAACCTCCTTCGCCATCGTTCTCAAATGTAATCTCTGCTCCTCTAGCCTGCCTCGTTTGGCTGGCTCCGTCTTTGTTTAAACTTTAAAAAAAAAAAGGGAGTAAAAGGCGGATTTCTCATCTTTCTTCAACCTACGGAGCAAAAACATGGTGTCCACGTCACAGAAAAACCTTCACTCCTTCTTAGCAACGAATCTGAAAAAGCTAACTATCACTCCACCCGCCGCTTCTTCCCAACACTTCGACTTGACTGAAGTCTTCGGACCCTTAACGCCGTGCCGCCACAACAACCAATCACCTTCATCCACGTCAGCCTCCTTGGGTGAACTGCAGGTGATCCACAACCGTTCCCACTCTTTCGTCGGTCCCTCCCCTCGTTACGTCCTCTCCTCCTCCCTTCCTCTCCAAATCCAAGAACTCGAACACGAAAACGACGCCGAATTGGAAGCTGAAAGTGAGAGAAAGATCGGGCCGGGAGATTTTGAGATATTGAGGGTTGTGGGACAGGGCACGTTTGGTAAAGTGTTTCAAGTGAAGAAGAAAGGAGCCGATAATAGCCATAGTGATGGGATTTATGCAATGAAAGTTATGAGAAAAGATACGATTATAAAGAAGAATCATGTGGATTACATGAAAGCTGAAAGGGATATCCTCACCAAAGTCACCCATCCTTTTGTCGTCCAGCTCCGCTACTCTTTCCAGGTGATTGATGCTCTTATTCAAAAAAGTTGACTTACAAAGGCGTCCCTAATGTTCTTTTTTTTTTTTTTTGTGGTTGGGTTGGTTGACTTTGCAGACGAGGTCTAAGCTGTATTTGATATTGGACTTTATAAACGGAGGGCATCTCTTCTTTCATTTGTATCGGCAGGGAATCTTCAGGTATCTTCTTCTCTGCTTGTTTTAAGTTTAGGAAATTTATGCACTTTCAATGATGAGTTGAGTTGAGTCCCAATTTGAGTCCACACTGTTACGTGTTATTCATTTACTAATAGAGAGTGATTTTATAATTGATAAAATTAAAATTTTATATTTGATAAAATTAATATTCTGCCGTCCAATAACTAGATGCTGCGTCAATAGAGACTCAAATTAAGACTCTTTAACTGTGAGGATATTACTCTTTTCGTTTCAGGTTTTTTTAAAAAAAAAAAAGGAAAAAGGAAAAATTTTTTGACTTTGGTTTCTTGGATTGAGTAGTGAGGATCAGGCAAGGTTTTATACTGCTGAGATAGTATCTGCGGTTTCACATCTTCACAATTGCGGGATCGTGCACCGGGATCTTAAACCAGAAAATATACTCATGGATTCTGATGGGCATGTAATGGCCGCACATTCAGTCAATTCATACAATTATGTTGATCTTTTCTCTTTTTGGTTTTTTTTTTTTGGGGGGGGGGGGGGGGGGAATTAATTTCTAAATGATATAGTGATTTCGGTTTACAGGTTTTGCTAACTGATTTCGGACTTGCAAAGGAAATTGACGAATCAAGTAGATCAAATTCAATGTGTGGAACCACAGAATACATGGCTCCTGAAATTTTACTTTCAAAAGGCCACAACAAGGATGCAGACTGGTGGAGTGTTGGAATACTCCTGTATGAAATGTTGACGGGCCAGGTAATACCATCGCCAATATCAGTTCAATGCAAGTATTAATTATAATGCATGATAGCTTGCAATACAATGCTTTTATTTTATTTAATTATTTTACACTGTTTGTTTGTAAATACTTTAGAATTGCTTTCTCATTTTCCAGAAAATTGCCCTGCTTCCTATTAAAATTGAAATGGCAAAATTGTCGAGGAGGAAACTCAAGATGCCAATATTTCAGTGTTTTTTTTTTCCCCCCCAAAATTGATGTTGCAGTTTCCCTCCTGCAGCCACCATTTACACATGCAAATAGACAGAAGCTTCAACAGAGAATTATTAAGGAGAAAGTGAAACTTCCACCATTTCTTACCAGTGAAGCTCACTCTTTGCTTAAAGGAGTAAGTTTCTAACACAGGTTTATTAGTTTTTTGATTTTTCCAAATTAATGGCTGTATCAATAGATAATTCTTTTATTTCAGTTGCTGCACAAGGACCCATCTAAAAGGTTAGGTAGTGGGCCTGGTGGAGTGAATGCCATCAAACACCACAAATGGTTTCGGTCAATCAACTGGAAGAGGTTGGAGGCCAGAGAAATGCAGCCAAAATTCAAGCCAGATGTGAGTGGAAGAGACTGTATAGCCAATTTCGACAAGTGCTGGACAACAATGCCAGCAGATGATTCACCGGCTCCCACACCAACAGCAGGTGAGCATTTCAAGGGGTACACTTATGTGGCGCCTAACCCTTGGCTCTCATCAGGATGAATTAAAAGGTTCCAACCCGAAAAGGAGGGAAAAATAAAAAGGTGAATGATGAGGAATGCACCTGTCTATAACTCCTTGCTAGTTCTTTTTATTTTTCAAGTAGAGAATGATGTCTACACTTGTTGTATATTGTATTGTATTCTTGTGAGAATAGCATGGATTTTCAATCAGGTCTCTAGCCAGTATATAGACATTTCGATGTTTTCGTTTGGCAAATTGGATTACATCCATTCATGATTTCTATCAACTTTTAAGCCAGTTAGAACTCAACATAGTTGCAGAAGTTGAAGAAGGCTTCTTATGACAGTACCATTATTCTATCTGTTTTCACATTTGGCTTCATAAGTTCATATTCTTAGGAAAATGCAATTAGACTGAAGACCGACGGCCTACCAATTCTATTTTATCTGAGTATTTTTTGTTCTGCACTCTTGGACTTCCTTAAGAAGGAGATCAGTAATTACAGATCATATTTTCAATTTGTTCTCTTTCGCATGCTGTGTTTGAAATGTATAGTATTATAATTGAAAAGTAGTTTGAGCACTTTATAGTGTTAAAAATAAGTGAAGCATTACAATTGTCATTATTCTCAACCTTATTTTGTAGTCGTGTATGGCAATCTTCGTCTGAGAAGCCAAAAGTTGTTTGTAAAAGCTTTAACCTCGAATTTCTTGCGAGTAAGAGGCAAAGCAAACATTATGGGGATATGGCAAATTGGCAATTGCAAGTTTATTACTTGAGTGTGGCGTCAGTTGAAAACAAGATGGGGGAAGTTTTCTGAAATCGCATGCTTATGTGAAAAAAAATTGCCAAATCGAACGAGAAAGCGGGCACTGGAATTTTGATTGTCGCAGCCAGGTAAAGAGCAAACATTATGGGGATATGGCAAATTGGCAATTGCAAGTTTATTACTTGAGTGTGGCGTCAGTTGAAAACAAGATGGGGGAAGTTTTCTGAAATCGCATGCTTATGTGAAAAAAATTGCCAAATCGAACGAGAAAGCGGGCACTGGAATTTTGATTGTCGCATCCCTCCCTTTTATGTGGATTTTTTAGGCATAACCCGAAGTTAAAACTCATTCTGTGATGGTACTTGTAATTCATGGCTATCCCATGTTGGAACTTTTGGAAGGAAATAACGGTCGGAGAAATTCTGATTCTTTTCAGAGCTACATCATGAAGGTGACGCACAAGCTTTGACGATTAGTGAAGAGAAGCCTTCAGGAAAGTACAAAAAGGAAACTAGAGTAGAAGATTCTTGTTCCATCCACATGGAAGAAAACAAGTGACGAACCATACTAATTTATGCTAACTACAAATTTAAGCATCAAGCTTCTTCTTCCATGTGTATTGCATTAATCATTGTACATACGAGTGTGCTGGCATCTGGAGGAAAATTTGTATGAAAACGCCATTTGCACACTACTTGTCAGAGATAGATATTAGGGAGGATTGATTCTTCCTGAGATCTCTTACATTTAGATGTCAGCCTTTATAAAAAGTACCTTCATACATTACTTCAACAGCACGTATCACAAGCTTATATATAATACACCCATTTGATCATTACATTTAGTCTTCAATCAAAGTTTTCCTTTTGTTCTAGACTAGCCATGAATAGTAAGGATAGAAATAACAAATCCCTTCGCGATAACTCAATGAAGGTGGTGACGAACATCGTTAAATTGTCAGCTTTCTCTATTGCCAAGATGAGTCTGGGAGCTTCTGCAGCTGCCAAAACTGCTGGACAGATTACAGACCCAGTGACGCTTGCTAAAGAACCCCTGCTCCCTCAACCTTCTGGTAGCCAAAAGTCAGAAAAACTACAGAACATCTCAAATCCTGTTTCATTCTTGACGGAGCCAAATAAAGGAAATGAGTCTTCATATGTGGTTCATGAAGACAAAAGTGTTATTGATGGTATGGCTTCTGCCTACATCTGGAAGGTGCATGAGAAGAATCGTCGTGATTTGTCTGAGTCATCAAACCTTCCACAATATATAATGCCGCCTCCACCTCGTGCAGCGATACAGCTGCCTAATTAGTAATTGATCTTTGTTATGCATCAAATTTTACTTGTTAACCTATGCCGGTTAGTCTAAACCGATAAATAAAACAATATATTTTGCTTGCGTAAAGAACTTGATGATGGTTTCTAATTTCTTTCTACTGCTTATCTTGTCTTAGAAAGGGTAAATTACGATCTTTAGTATTTGGTTCCTTTATATATATTCCTGTCAAATGTGCTAGATAAGCCATACATGGCACAACATGTGAGTACCTGTAAAATAATTTCCTCCTGTTTTATTCCTGTCATGTTGTTTAGACGACAGTTGTTTGCAGTTCACTTAGTCATATCATTAATCATTGAAAGACTAATGCACATCACATCCTTATCCGGGATCAGCTTATTAATAAATCCTGTAAGATTCTGAAATGATTTTCTCTTGTGCATTTAAAACTGTCTTAGTGCACTTTTTCCAGCTCAGTTTGGACACAGACTTTGGGAATCTAGCTTTCCATGTCTCCTACTATTTTAATTGAAATCAGAACTTTTTATAGTCTATCTAAAACATAAAATCTCATATACACAGAGAAGCTGATGAGGTGGACGGGGAGAGAATTTGTTTAAAAGAAATCATAGCAGAATAATTGGAGTATTAATTAGAAAACATTGGAAGAGATGGAGTAAAGCAAGCAGGAAGAATAATTGCCCTAATCTTCTTTCTATAATCATCAACTTACTAATCGTATGATTAAAAATGTTGACAGTTCACAATACCTCGGGAATCTTGTATTTCACGACCAAGCAAACATTGTCAAAAGGAGAATCATTAAAGTCTATAACCAGGGGTTTTCTTTCCGTGTGAACTAGGTCAATCATCTTGTATGTTGAAATAGAACTCGGTTGAGCTTGAGCATCTTAAAAGTGCCTTTCTAAAATGTTCCAAGAGAAATTTGAGTTTTTTTTTTTAATTCCCCCCCCCCCCCCCCGGGGGATTTATTTGAAAGCCACTCAACAAATTTCTTGATTTTCAACTACTGTAGAGGATCTTTATCAGGTCCCAGCAATAAGGCAACAATCTCTCCACTTCTTGCAAAGGCAGATAGCAGAGATGGCTAGATTCTCTCTGCAGATCCTCAACAGGAGATATATAGGAGCCTTTTGGCAACAAAGAAAACTCGATGCCTTCTGCTTTAATAAAGAAGGTTCCTGCACTACATATTTCTTATCTGGAAAACAATTTCAGTCGTAATCATCACTTGCTCAATTGAAAGTAGTCCAGCTCTACATTTCATGGACAGTCGAAGCATGGGCTACATCCCACAACAATTGCTTTAACAAAATCCATCTTTGGTTACTTATATATAATTCTGTGCAGTTTGATATAACGCCTGTACTCCCCATTGAAAATTAGAGATGTTAACACCAAAATTTTGAAAACTGGATATTTTTCAATTGACAGTGAGCTTAAAATCTTTTTCCTGACAGAACTTAAAACTTACAGAGAGAAGTTTCGTAGTGGGTCCATGCATTTTCGTTCAACTAGACAACAACCATCAAAACCATCTTCCAACTTTGAATGGAAAATCTCTTCTTCAATCTTCAAAATTTGGACCTTCTTCAGTGGAGAAGTAATATCCTCCTCAAAATCAAAGTTGCTTGGACACTCAATTTCGAGGAAGCCAGGCTAACTTTTCCAGGAAATTTTGCTTTCACTTTCTACACATCCTGCTTCCATTGCACTTTCGTGGTAGGGCCACCCTCGGTTGCCCCCAAGAAAAAGGAGTGCAAACAATAAAATTTGTCAAAACAAAGTAAGAGACTAGTACCATGTGCAACTTCTCAAGCATTTCTTCTTCTCCGATATTCTCAACTTAACTAGGAAATTGATGCAATTTTTCCATATTTATTAGCTCAAGTATGTTTCCCATTTGAGGCAAGTAAAATCCAGAACTAAATATAATTGCTCTCTCTCTCTGTTTCTTTCAAGCAAATTCAGAAAATTTCTTAATTCGTTTTCCTTGAAACTAAATTGTGAACAAGCAGAGTAGGCCCCGTTCAAGCACCCACCATGAAAAGTGCAAGCTCAACTCAAAGCAAACATTAGACCACAACAACAGGCTGACGGCCTGCACACAATTCTCCACCTTTTCCAAACTTTTCAACTGTCCTGGCAACTTAGATGTTCAATTAACAATGCCCAGTAGACATAACATAATTTAGTTCATAATCGTTACTAATTCGAGAACCGTTACATGTACTAATCATAAGGGAAGCACCACCGTCAGTAATACCGCTGCATGGGTGTGAAGATCAAGCGTGCAATTGAATTATTAGTTTAAAAAGAAGCCAAATAGACAAAAACAATAGTTCCCAACGGCAGCGGATGTAGCATTGCATTGATAACAATATTTTCTATCGATTAGGGGTACCTAAAATGACATGACAGCATCATCTGTCTGTCCAATTAAAGACCAGTCAAGGCATAGATGCAAACCCACCACACAAATGACAACTACTTCTACTATTTATACCATTACTATTAATACAAAGATAAGGCATCTGGCATGTGCCCCCATATCCCACCACTCATTTAAAGACAATAATGTCCATATCCTCAATCCTTATCTGCTAATCAGAACCATATTCAGTACACATTCATTCACACAATACCGATTTCACAATCTGCCCAGCAACTTGATATTTTTCTTCATAAAGCTAATAAAAACCACTATATTTTCATAACCATTCCGAAGGGGTTATTTTTCAGTTACTATTAATTCTGATGGCAAGCAGTCGAATTAGCAAGAATTCAAGATAGTACCATAAAACAACAAATACAACAGGACATGATAGTTTTCTTTCCCGGTCTGTACAATAAAAACAAACTAACAAAAGGACCAAATTCAATGACCTAATTATCTTATCCTCTAATTGTGCAGCTTCTTTTCAACTGTTAATCCCTTCATCTCAACTCAAGCAACACTGATGATGCTATTGCTATCTCCATTATCGAAGGTTTGCATCACCTGAAAAGCCGAATGCCTTGACGATGATTCCCTTTGAGACAATGGTGGTGGATCGACAGCTAAATTCAAATTTAAGTTAAGATCAGATACTGTTGATGATGGTTGAGCAGCAGGAAGAATAGGAACAGGAATAGGACGGATGAGCCTTGTTGCCTTGGAGGCAGTCTGCTGAGTAATTTGCCCCAGTGTCAGGTTTTCCATAGGATTCTCAATTGGAACTGGTAACACTACAGGCAAAGCAGGCATCATAGAAAATCCACCAGTTTTGTTGCTGGTTTCAGCTGGAGTACGCGACGATAGTGTATATGATTGAGAAGAGTTGTGGTCTTGGTGATCAACTAACTCTTCTTCCATTGGAGTAGCCGCGACCTGCATATGGTTAACCCAAAAAAAAAAAAAAAATTAGCTTCTTTATGGTTGCAGACTAAAAGAAAAGGAAAAACAAAGATAAAAAAGCTTAAAATTTTTAGCTTTCATAAATTTTTAGGACCTGAGTAACTAACACCCTCTTCGATTTAGAATCCAAATACAAATCTCTATCAAAAATCTTAGGAAATCGGATTCAGTTTCAGTATCCAGTAACCATTTTCCAAGATCTGTAGGTGCTAGTTCAACATCTAAAAATAATTTATAACTAAAATTCTATATCCTAAATAATTTCCTAAAAATTCAACCATCCCAACACCTAATAAAAGAAATTGTTTTATAGGATCCAAGGAACTACTTCATCTTCACTTCTTTCGGATTTAAAACTAATATTTTAAAACAAATTTAAAAAGTTAAAAAAATTGAAAAGAGTTTCGTTGACTTGATTCAAGCAGACTAATATTGAGATTTAATAAATCAAAGGATCTAAAGCAACAGAAACAGAGAAAAACGAAAGAAAGAAATGATACCGAATCCGTAGTAATATCAAAGAGGCTAGATCGGCGGCGGCGACGGTTGAGATTGCTCCGGCGAAGAAAATATTTCTGTGCATGACTGGCCACCTGCGTCGGGGTCCTCGTCTTCACGAAGTTTCTAGAAATCCCCCTCCAATCTCCTTTCCCCACCTTCTGCAGTCCCAACAAAAACAACTTGTGCTCCTCCTCCGTCCACGGCACCCCTAAACAAATTACATTTTTTTAATTAAAAAGGATAAATTATTCTATTTTCCACTAAATAAAATATAATAAGTTCTTAAATCTTATGATTGTTGAATCACAGAGATCTGAATCGAACCTCGCTTGCGCTCACGATTAGCTCTGGAAGAGCTGTTGTGAACTGCATCATCAGCAGAGGCGTAACCAGAAGCCGCCACGTCATCCTTATTGTTGTTGTTGTTGTTGTTGCTGTTACTGTTACAGTTACTGCTGTTGTCCTGAGGCTGTTCATACTGAGACAAATTATTCAAACTGACGCTCTTTCTCATGGAATCCACAACCACTCTGACACCGAACAGCATAATCTCGCCGCCGCCCCCGCCGTTAACGGCGGACGAGTCGCCCGCTCCCAACATTATTCCGATGATTCAATTGTACGATGAGAGAAAATGAACGACAACTATTAATTGGAAAGGAATGAAATGAAAGCCAACTGCTGTTGTTTCTTACTTTTATAGCGTCGGACGGCTCAAATGGAGACCGAACTGGACGCTTGTGTGTAAAGTTGGTTGTTACGTGGCATTATTTGATTCGTTCAATCTTCTTTTGTTATTCTATTTGCCATCCTTTTAATGGACGTTCTTACGTTACGTAATAATTTAAGTCACATTGATTTAAGAATTTTATTTCTGATTCTAAGACTCATGCCCGTGGCGAGCTACAGAAACAGCACATATTGCAATGTGTATTTGTCTCTCTCTCTCTTTTTTTTTTTTTTTTTGCCCTTTTCACAACTTTAGGTTTGAGTTGTATAGCTCATGGAAATGAAATTTCAAGTATGATGATGATCGTAAAAATTTGTAAATTAATAAAATTTCGTCTCTATTTGTTTTGAAGCATATGCATATTCTTTTCTCTATTTGTTTTGAAGCATATGCATATTGTTTTCTTTTTAAAATTCAATTTTCAGATTATACTCGTTATCATTATAATGAGCATGGAGGCCGATAAGCGATCAATGATAATGCTTAAATCCATATCATATTCGGTTAAATCTTTAAAATTAGAGATGTTAAAAATAATTAATGAATTTTTAGTTTAGTGAAAGAGTTTTTATATCGATAATATATATAAAATTAATAAAGATCATAAAATGTGAGAAGAGTAAAATATATTTAATTAATAAATTAATAAAAATTATGAAATTTAAGTAAAATAAATATTTCTCATTAACTGTTAATTATATCAACTGTTAATTATAATTATAGATAAAATATAAATAAATTAAATATCTTTCGAATATAAAATGAGTAGATTGAATATAGTAGACGATAAAAAAATCTGGAAAATTCTTATAATAATAGTTGTGTATATCAGTAATTCATTATTCACATGATAATAACAAATATTATAAGGTTATTTGACCGAACAATGTCCCCTATGTTTGGTGGATATAATATTATATTCGTGTTTCGATGGGCTTCGATTCATTGGGTTTCTACTTTTTGCGTTAGAAAGGACAGTGCACATGAAAGTGCTGCAAGCATTTCCCAGGAAACAATATCTTATCCTATCTCTTATCCTTTTTAATCTACATCAATTTAGTCAACAAATTTGCCCCCATCCAACTTGGCTATAAACTATTCACATAATCACGTGAATAAGTACTTCTTAAGGAATTAATTATACTAAATCAAACCCGTTGTATTCAATTAATCAATTATTTGAGTTAGAAACTTGAACAATATTTGGGACCCTTAATTTAACAATAGTATTAGGGATACAGACTCGAATAGTAAGAACTGATGTAGCTTATATATGATTATGTAAGGAAGGATATGATTAGATTATGGTTAGCAATTTAAATGCAAACATAATTATGCAACTTCATGAACATGGGATAGAAAAATGGACCAAGGGCATGGAATATTCTCTCAAAAAAGCAAGAGGAAAAGAGAGAGAGAAGATAATTTAATGCTTAAAATAAGAACATGGGGCCTTTTTATTTGATCACCATTGATGGTGGGGTGCATCTGAAAGAATAAGCCAAGATAAGGTTTTTGTGGGGTTCCACTTCCACCATTTCCATTACATCAAACATCAGATCATCTTCTCTATCTCAGACTAATTATTTTTATTATTATTATTTTCTCAACCCCTTCTTAACCTCATTTGACCTAACATTTTATAGAAAAATCTTCACACCAGTCACTGCCGCTACTAATTACCCTTCTCCTCATCATATGTAGAGGCTTTTTGTTTTTGTGCCATAGCTCCTAAGTCAAAAGGTCTACTTTCTCTTTGTGTTAGAAGTTTCACTATCCAATTGTTACACTATTGACAACGTGCATGGTAAAAACTCAAAAATTTGAGAGGAGTTTAAAGTAAAATAAAACCCTATGAGACGTCGCACTTTGTTTTGCTTTGAAGAAAAGTGACTGTCAACTTTTTGATAAAACTGAGTGGAAGATACAAGGTCATCTTTGTTTTATGACTTTCTGGGTTGGATGGCCGTATCTTGATTTTTGAGTGTTAAATATTTGCTTTGCTTGGTGCTTTTGCATTTTGTACACGTGATGTGATTTTACTTCTCCTTTTCTTGTCCATTGAATCCGCAATGTCTTTTCCGCACTACGGCTTTTCTTATTGACAAAGAAATTGCCCAAGCTTCCAATACAAATTCAGCCATCATGCTTACAATGCATTTTAGCGTGAGACTAAGCGGTCTTCTTAAATTATATTTTATGTAATTTGCAGTCAGACAAAATTCATTCAGTAATCTACTTATTTTCACATTGTTCTATTTACTTATTTTCACATTGTTCTATTTAGAAAAATGTAACTCGGGCAAAACTGAGAGTAAGAGGATCAAACCTGGCCACCATAATTTAAGGCTCCAGCTGCATTGCTACAGTTATATCTTACCGCACTTTTTGTCTTTATTTCTCATGTTTGTTGAATAATTCCATGTTTAATCTAACGAACGAAATCATATAGGAGATACTTTAGTCAGCGACCAGCAACCATTTCTTTGCCAATATCATTAGCTTGTTTGGACTAATCATGTCTCCTGTTGTTAATTAGTGAAACAAGATGCTGTGGATTGTGTGGAAAATAGTTATTGGGTTCGCGAGATTAGTGAAATGTGATTAAATGTCATTGCGATAAGGCAAAGGGATCGGATTTGGAAACATAGTTTTTGGATCGCAAAAGCTGACTTAGATAACCCAACTCCACACACACTTACTGCTACTGTTACCCGTTTTTGTTTTTAATAAATTCGAAGAAGTGAGGGTTTCTATAGCTTAGCTGAGCCTAAGCTTCGACTGGCTGCGTGCCCAAAATCAACTTCTGCTCAGACCCAGCAGCTAGGCAGTACCGAGTGATAGAACTGATGAGAATGCAGCAAAGCAGCTGCAGCTGATGGTTCCCTCTTCAACTACTGCTGCTCTAGCTTCTACAACTACTGTATAATTGTAGAAAGTCTTTGAAAGAAGGCGGGGGTTTATACTTCAGTCTTTGGATATCGTAGAAAATTTTTATAAGATGAGAGTGGAAAACGGCAAAAAAAAAGGGGGGGGGGGGGGAGGGGGAAATAAAAGTGCTCTTGGTCAAGGAGTGGAAGCACTTCTCTCACCGATGCATTAAATGCCAATTCATAGACCTGAAATCCAAATTCCGCCTCAAACAACTTCAATAGTTCTCTGAAAATCATCTCATTGAATTTCTACTCATCACCATTTTGTTGTTGCATTGCCTTCTAATTTACTAATATCTTACACAAACTTGTTTCTAATATGCAAAATGTGTGCTATTACCGTGTAGATTTATCTGACCTTAAGTTGTTATATTCATCCGACCAGAATGTTATTACATATCACCACACTTTTGTCACAAGCAAGTTTCCCTTTCGCTAACCAACTTGACCGGTTTGCTTCTGCACAAACGTGTTCATCTTCGTTGACATCGGATCGGGATCACTTAGTTTTTAAGCCAATGGTTACCTAGAATAAAGACAGAAACTGCGGTACCTTACTGCTATTGCAACACAGCTGGACTCATAATTTAAGTGCAATCTCGTTTACTTCTGTGAAAATTAGATTTGATTGGTCCTTAATCCTCTAAGAGAAAGAAGGATGAAGAAAGTGGGTGAAATTCGCTGAGCATTACATGTGATCAAAGGTAAAAGTGTCCACCAAAAGGATGAACAATAAGAGAATGAAAATTGGAGGACAGCATGGTAGAAAAAGACATAGTTGCTTTCATAAAATAATTGTTGAAGATGCTTTCTATATATTATCTAACCTTCCCCCCATGTTATCCAAAAGTCATGGTTTCCAAATTTAGTAATATGGGCGATCCATTATTGTCGTGGAGAGTTTGTATTATTGGATGCTTTTTCTCCCACTTCGGTTGACAGCTATATTATGATTTAATTTGGGTTTTAGTGCCTAGATGAAACAATTCTTTTTCTTTCATGTAGTCTCTATCCCAAGGCTGGCTAACCTACGCTTCTAATCCTGTTTGATCACCGTCAAATGAATGATATTAGAGTTAAAAATTGAAGTGAAAGCAACCTTTAACTGGAATATGAGAACTTGAATTAGATTTTGTTTAGAATTAAGGTTTAACAATTTTATCTTAAAAGTTATAATATTAAAATATTTAATAAATACTAATTATTATAATTTAAAAATTAAATTAATTTAATTTTACTTTTTATATAATAAAAATATATTATATCTGTAATAATTTTATTAAAAATTTATATAAAATTTTATTAATTTTATATTATTAATTTTTATTTTATAATTATAATTTTTTCTTTTCAAAGTGTAGCTGAAGCTTAAAAAAGTCACATCCCAACATCCATCAAAACCAAACAAGACCTCGGCATAGATAATAGAACGTCGGACCTCTCAGCCAGCAAATTAACATTTAGAATCAACCTCAGCAACTAAAATTTCTCATGCCTCAGAGAATTTCCTAAAACCGTTAATTTCCTGTTCTTAATAGTTTGGACGAGTGAACGTATAACAGCACCAATTTCAGATCATCGTGTACCTGCATATTTTGATAGAACTCATTTTGTGTGAATAACAATTCTTTCAACCTGTGTAAAATATCCTAAGCTAAGCATCTTGCATCTCTGCATCGAGTATAGACAATCCTATTTGTGCTTTAGAAATCATTAGCTGTGTGTAATCTATCACATATAACGTACATTTTTCTGTAAATAAAAATGATCTACTGCTACAAAAAAGCTAATCCCTCTCGTCAGCCAAGATCTCCACCGCTGTATAAAGGGATCAGAAATTGCTTTAACTCAAACCAATAACATTAAGCAAACACGCATCAGCTCACCACCAACCATAAGAACATTTTAACCCCCCAGTGAGATTATAAATGGCTCTGGCTTTTTCATCAGCAAAGACATAAAACTTGATAAAGACCATCAATCATTTGACTTTTCTCAACTGGAAGCATCGGAACAGAAAATCAAGCCGTAGCATTCACCTTCTTTCAACTGTAACAGGGAGACAGATCTCGCAAGAACTGGAGACTGATGAATGGACTTTGTTTGACTATAATGTGCTTGTCATAAGCTCTGTGCTTGCCGACATTTTTGTTCCAGAATTGGCATTATCAAATAGGCCATTCGTTACTCCTGTGGTGGATGCTTTACTGTCTGGAGGAGAAAAGGGTGAATTACTCAGAGAAATTATGTTATCCTTTTTGTAGCCATCTGACGATGATTCTGTGCCTGACAAAACCCGCCTGAGCTGAGTACGCTGGCAGATAATTCGTCCTTTGTTCCATCCTGGGAAATTAAATAATGATGAAGCATTTTCCTGCAAGAACGTGTAGGCTGCCTTTGCAATGGGTAGATCTTCTGTAGTTAAGATTCTTTCCATCCGTCCCCGTCTAAGGAACAGAAAATTAAATAGTCAAATTAATAGAAATGAAATATATAAAGATATAATGGTCAATCTCCATCCAACAACATATTTTGGCTTCAAATTAGAGACTGAATTCACTATATGCATATTGTTGTAGAGATAAATTCATAAATGCGGCAAATTGCCTAGTTCAACTGCTCTTTGGCGAGTTAATTATCAGTACGAGTCTATAGGCATACTTCACCAACAAATTGGAGGCCAAATCCACCTTATCATTTTCATTAATATTGTGGTAGCAATAAAGTTCTCTAAAAATTTTGTAAATATATCTTATCACTATTTTAGGGGTAGAATTTTTACATCCATTTGTAACTTCAATTTGGTCGGGGACCAAGATGAATTGATGGATGATTTTGATTTTTGAATTTGACAATGCTTCATTGTCGATATCAACATCTAATGCTAGTTTCAAATTCAAAATTTTCGGACAGGCTAGCTTGTATTCAGCTTGAAATCATACAGATAGGCTAGCCTGTATGGGGTCCTCGGACTCAAGATATGTTTGGCCTCAATTTTCTTATGAATGGACTCGGTTGGACAAATATAGGCCATGCATAAAGAAAGACAAGGAATGGGAAATAGATATGAAGTAGGGAATTGTCTATCCATAACGAGAAGAGAGTTTGACTATCATATCCATACTCTCACAATTATATACAAAAACTAAAGATAACAGCTCTAACATTGCCTATTTTCAAGCCTTTTGACACCTCTAGGTCCAACTTTAGTTTTAGTTCATGTACAACATACACAAATACATATGTGAACAGGAGGAAAGCCGTCCACGATGTTTCATCCAACAATGAAGAGGACCAATAGTGCAGCAGAAAGGACCCATGTTTGAGAACTAAAGATGCTACAAGGATAAAAGGTAGACCGAAAGTTATGCAGTGATGAATTCAGAGAAAAAGTTACTTACACTACAACAACAGTAGCAAGTTGAGGAAGATCCTCGCCTATTGTAAACATCTCGTACATTTTGTTGAGCCAAACTGATATTGCTGTATATGCCCCACCTTCCCACATCCTGGAAAATGATAAATATCAAAACTGAAAGAAAATTGATTGAAATCAATTCTTGGAAAAGGTAACTTTTGTTGCACCTGTGCACATCCACAGACCAAACAAGTTTATTGTAACGAAAAAGTTCAGGGAAAAGTCCTCTCTTTGTTGCTTCATAAAGCACTCTTGCTGCCCGTTCTCTCTGACCCAGCCACCACAGCGCTTCCAACAGTGCATTATAGAACCTCATTCCCAAGCCATACCCTTCAGAGTTAATTTTATCAAAGACATACTCTACCATCTGCCAGTTAGACTCATCATCAAATTCTCCCTTGATCATCTGCCCAGTTACTTGATGAACATTTGAAATTCTATTTGCATACATCTCATCCAATAATCCATAGGCATCATCCCACCTGAAATTAAGGAGCTCTATATATCATATAACTTACCAAAAAGGAAGATCAATTGTTGGTACTCTTAACATGAATATGCATACGGTCAATAGTCAACTAGTTACAAATAGTTAGCTTATAACTAATTGTCAAGTAACAATATAACAACAATTATAACCTTGGTTGAAATTTCCGGAAGTCTCCATTAAGGCATTCCTTACATCAGCTCCAATGTGAATAATATCAAACTCGGAGGACCATGATAGCTTCTATCTATCTTACAATTCTTTAATATAATCATATCTCCTAGGTTCATGTCATGAACCTAGGACTTGGATAGCTTATCTCTCTTATTTGTAAACTCTTAGGACTAGGATAGCTTATCTCTCTTATTTGTAAATTCTTAGGCTGTTTTTTGGGCTAGTAGGCATCTTGTTTACCTTTGTACGTTTACTTAACTGTTTTGCACAAAAGATGTTATTCACACATTCATGACCCTGGATGAGAACAAATGCAGTTATTAAGACATAAATTACTCCAAACTTCCTAACCAAACTGAATGAACTCTGACCTGTTACTTTTTGCATAGACAGCAAGCAACATGCAGTAGCACATAACACTCGGCAATATTCCGGATGATTTAATTTCCTGGAACTGCTCCTTGCTCTCATCAACAAGACCTGCAAAGCAGTAAACACTCAAAACCGCCTCTAGGGTCCTCTCACTTGGATCACATCTCACCTTTTCCATCTCAACATAGGCCTTGATAGCCTCTTCGAATTGGCCTCCTTGCCTAAAGGCTTCAATAACAGCATTGAATGAATCACTATTCCTCGCAACCCCAGACTCACTCATTCTCGACAAAATTGCCTGACACTCCTTGTAGAGTCCACCTCTGGCAAATGTATGAAGCAGTGAGTTGTAAGTTTCAATGGTTGGCTTGCTCTCCACTTCATTCATTGTGTTAAACGCAACAAGTGCTTCCTCATACAAAGAAGCCAATCCATAAGCTTCAATAACCCCAGTGTAAGCCTTGGAACTTGGGACTGTCCCTCTCTCATTCATGTAAAGCAAAATCTTCTTGACATCCTCATGCAGCCCTCCCTTCCCACAAGCAAAAATCAACCCCTCATATGTCTCCATATTAGGCTCAACATTCTCCTCCACCATATCATGAAACAAAGTTACCACCTCCTTAAAATATCCACCTTCACCAAAAACCTGTATCAAAATATTATAAGTAGCTGCATTTGGCTCTGTATTGCTCGCTTTCATCTCAAGGAAAAGCTCCCTCACGTCATCATACCTACCATTCCTCCCATACAAATTCAACAAAATGCTATACGTTGTTGCATTTGCCGTGCTCCCAGCTGCCTGCATCTGCCTAAACACATCCATTGCCTCCTTTATTGACCCCATTTTAGCATATGCTTCCAGTAACACATTATAGGAAGTTACGTCTGGCAAATTTCCTTCTGACTCCATCTCCCTAAGAAGCTCAGAAACCTTTTCTAATTTACCCAATTTCCCAAATGTCTCAACAAGATAACTAAACGTCGTCAAATCAGGCAATACCCCACCTTCATTCATAGTCCTAAAAACCATCTCCGCCTCATCACCTAAACCTCGGCTGCCACAAGCATTTAACAAAGTATTATAAGTCACGATATCGGGTTGTATGCCTTCGTGTCTCATTTCAGCAAACAATCCCAACAGATCCTCCCAATCTAATCCTCCTCTTGCACATGCATTAATCACAGTATTATAAGTCAAAATATTTGGTGCTATCTTTTCTCGTTTCATTCTATCTAATAGTTCAAGGGACGTTTCATACTGACCGTGCCGCCCATACGCATTGATCAATGCAGTGTACGAGAAAACACTGCGTGGTACCCCTTGACTCGGCATTTCCTCGAAAATCTCTGACGCTTTATCGAGCAAATTCTCGCGCCCCAGCAAACTTATCATTATCGTGTAAATTTGTTCGCCAGGCTTGCACCAGATTTGTCTCTGCATATATTTGAACAACCGAAGAGACCGTTGCCAGTCACCGCGCTGGGCGAATTCTTTAAAGACCAAAGCGAAGTCATTTAGAGATAGCTTGTTTTTAAACATGTCGAGGCAACGCGCGATGCTGCCACGTGGCGGGAGGGAGCTGAGCTTATTGATTAGAGTTTCGACGTCGTAGCTGTACTTGCCTTTCTCGACGGTCACCGTGGGGCTGCCGAGTACCAACTCTTTCGGCTTGGCCCGGACTTGCACGGCTCCGGACGAGAGACTCCGGCAACCGGAGATGAATATTCTTTGCGTACAGGGGAACTCATTGTTGCCGGAGAGGAAGCTGTGATTGAGGGGGAAATTGAAAGAGTGAAGCTCACGAGGATTCCGTTTAAGGAGTGAAGGACTGGGAATCGGTAGGGTCATTTTAGTAAATAAACTTTCATGAGCTTGGGGCAAAAAGTAGGGGGATGAGATGTATTTCCTCCTAAGTGGATTGGTCTGTTTTTGTCTCGAATTTAGACGGGAAAGTTGCAGAATGCTGAGAACTGAGTGGAATTGTTGAAGCGTTTAAACTCGCATTCGACGAAGGACACGTGGAGTTTTTGTGGATAATAGTAAGAGATACCGGGTCGCGGGTTAACGACCCTGATCCGAACTCTTTTTGCGGTTTGCCCACGACAACCTGGTTTTTGGCGGCAACGGATGTTTAAACGGCAAAGATTTAATTCATGAATCATTTGATCCATCTAACTATCAATTTTTATTGGATCGCAGCTTTTAAAATTTTTGAGCAATTAAATGCATACTGTAAATTAATTTTTGTCTTAATTATCCAAAATCTTTATACAATAAAATTCAAATAGAGAAACACTATTTTTAACTAATTTTATTAAATGATTTTTTTGTTTTAGCTAATTATAACTCAATCTCTTAATCTCTTTCTATTTATCTGAGGAAGTTTGAATCCTACACTTTTTATACAGATCCTTAAATAATTTTATTAAAAGATGATGACTATTAGTATATTGTGTATGATTAAAAAAACTTTTGCAAATAGATATCTTTTTTTCTCTTATTATATGACAGAGAGTTTCTTCACAAAATTTAAAGGATTTTAAGTAAAATCTTTCGTAATTGTTTCAGAAAGATTTCTTAAATATGGAGAAAAAGTGATGAATTTTACCACATCAAAGCTTAATTATAAGGATCTAATAATAATTCATTTAAGTGAGTATACTTTGTTAGCCAATTACACAGCCTTTCTCGAAAATAATTGGATTTAGAAAGTCATAGTTCACGTAGATCAATTTTGCAAATAAATCTATCATTGATTAGTAGAGCCAGCACTAAAAACAGAAGATAATTAAAGAAACAAATGTTATTTCAATAAGAGCCCGCACTATAAATAGAAGATAATTAAAGGAACAAAAGTTATTTTCAACTAAGGATGGCAAAATGAATTAATAAATCGAATTTGAATCAACCGTAAATGAATTGGGTTAAAATTCTATTGTTTTGGATTTGATTCGTTTTATAAATGAATCAAAATCTCAAGATTTGAATTTGATTCATTTATTAAATGAATATTCGATTCAATTCGTTTAATTTGCTTAATAGAATTAATTGACAGATCGAATCAAATTTATTTACTATTCATTTATCCTTACAAATCCTAAATGAATCGAATCTGGATTAGTTTACAATTTATCTATAAATTATAATATTAACCTTTAATTTAAAAAATTAAGGATACAAAAATAATTTAATTAAACAACTAGTAAATAAATTTTAAATGAATGAACCATATTCAATTTATTTATGATCTCATTTACTAAATAAATTTTAAATGAATAAATAAATTAATATTTTCAGACTAAAACCCATTTAATTTACACTAAATCGAATCCAATAAACAAACCTGACTTATATTGCCATCTCTAATTTCAACTAGAGTTATCTTGTGAAATGTTGATAGATGACATCTTCTTATACTAATTCCACCACCCCAGCCCACCCCCGCCTCCCTCCCCCACTACTGTAAATATGTAAATGTCTATTATAGGCAATATACTGCTACTGTAAGTACGTAATGTGACCGCTATTACATGGAATGAAATCACTACATGCTTTGGTTTATATGCATACCGTTATAGTCATTAGGACGGGACATGTAAGGCTATCAAATATCACTTTCTATTCTCAAACCGAAACCGCGACGACGGACGAGGTTGACAACTCATGATCTAAACTAAATTTAGTTAGATTCTCAAGGGCTCGACCGGCATTTGCAATTTCCCACTCGAAGCCAGAATTCCCTGGCCGCAACACCACTATAGGCCGCAGTCACCAACGCCCAAGTGTCACACTTTACGATTTTAATGGGCCCTTTTTCATCTTAATGAACCAATTGCACTTCTTTAGCCACGTGTCACTTACATCCACATGTACATCACATAAATCTTCCACGTCACGGCGTCGGCCCAACCACGCCACGCGAGCCCGCCCTCGCGCCTGGCGCCCATAAAACCGAACCGTGGTTTTAACAGTTTTGCTACATGATGGTGCAGTCCCGTAGTTTGTCCCAAGTAGCTTGGACAATATGGTCATACGACCGAACTTTCAGTTCCTAACAGACAACAACAGCTGCTGCTCCGAAGGAAAGCGAAAAAAACATAAACAAAACAAGAACGAAACAACCTCCCTTTGTTTCTCTTTAGTTTAAACTTCAGTCTGATATCAAAAGCAGCATCACATCGCTTCTATGCATTTTTTGTAGACTCACATAATGTCCGATTCCGAGGTAAAGTTTCGATCTTTTTCCCTCTTTCGAACAATCTGACTTTCAAATTCTTACACCATCGTTTTGGGGGGGTTATGTGGAGTTGATTCTGTTTTTTTATCTTACTTATATTGTATTTTTAGTGAGCGTTTGTTAATGGGTTTTGCTTGATTTTGAAAATAATGATTTGGTGGTGTTTGGTGTTGGCTCTGTTAGAAATTGATGGCCTTGAAGAAGGCCTACGCCGATATAATTTTGAACACAGCGAAAGAGGCAGCGGCGAGGATAATGGTGTCGGAGAGGAAAGCGATTAGGTATCAGCAGGAGTTGTTTGCGGCAAAAGAAGACGCGTTGCGGATGCTGCTTAGGCTTAAACAGATGCTTGATGCTAAAGTATTTCTCTTTTTCCTAAATGGGATAGTGTTTGATCTTGACTTGGTTATGATTATACTGATTTTGGTGTTTTTGGGTGTCGGATGAATGGTCTGGTTCCTCTGGTGGTTGTATTTAGTGTTCTTTTTTTTTTTTGGGTTCAATTGTTTATTTGGTAGGGCATTCAGTTTTCTTCATTGATTTGATTATGTTTTCACAACTCGTTGTAGAGAGAGCTTGAGTGTACATGGTGGCTTTTTTTCTATACATTTATGGGATAACATGCAGCATTAAAGTTTCAATTTGTGTTAATGATTTTTTTCCCTTTAGTTCACTGACAAATGATGGTCGTTAATTTGTATTGTTTTCTTCAACAATATGTTCTGGAATCAAATCTTGAATTTGTGAATAGCTAAGCACATTGTAATTGCACTAATATTTCCATGTGTTGGTATTGTCTTTAATATAAAAGTTACATTTGAAAACCGTTAAGATCATCTCATTATAAGTTTGTCAAAATCATTCTCCTAACAATCTTCATGTTTGTTACATGTTTATTCTCCTTTCTTTGGTGTTGGAGTCAAAACTCGTATTATGTGTCTGTTGGGAGGCAAGTGCGGAGTAGGAGTTGGAGGTATTTCTGATAACAAAGAAAGTTGCCTGAATACCACTGCCCTGTCATTCTAAACATCAAGATGGATACTAAATTATGTTTTTAGTTCCAAGCTTGCTCTAAGAGGCACTGGGTTGGTATAGATAAGCAACTAGGGAGAAATCATGCTTGACGATTTGAGTGAAACTAAGCAACTTACTGGAGATACCAGAGTCAATTCTTTGTTAGACAGTTTTGGTTCATTTTTTGCTCTCTGTCTTGAAGAATTGCTTTCATCGTCAGCCGTGTGAAACAATCAAAGTACTGACTGATAGTGCTGTATTGTAGGTTAATGAAGCACAGGTGGTATCCTTGTGTCAACAACGAAAGATAGATGAGCTAGAGGCACAACTGGGTGAAGCAGAAGACATCGTGAAAGACCTTCGAGCAGATTTGAGAGAAGCACAGGATGAATTGGAGAGGGCAACTTATAATCAAAAGCGGCTTTTGAATGAACAAAATTCAACTGCTGATGTCACTACTGTGGTGACACCATCACTGGGAAACAGACTCAATACTTCTGAGGCTGCAATGCCCTGTCTACCTGATGTACAACCTGATTCGATCATGGCTTCAGATGTGGGGAATTCAACTTTGAATGGCACACATGAGAATAAGATGTGCTACAGTGAAAATGGTTCTCATAAAGATAATTGCTATTTTTGCAACTCTAGTTTTGCCTCCATAGTGATGAGAAGAAAAGAGCCTAAACTATATAGGAATGGATGTACACAGAGAATTCTTGCATATGAAAGGAACCTCTTAGAAGGAAATTTGCCTCTTCCAGAGCAAGTAGAGCAGGAGATAAAAAATGGATCTTGTCCTGATGAAGATGAAGAATTGTGCAAAAACCTTGACCGTGGGGCTAACCAAACCCGCAGAATAGAGGATAACCCAAATGAATCTATATTGAAGCAGGAAAATAGCGACTGCACTTCAGTTCATGCTAAGTCTTTTTGCAGGAAAAGGAAAAGAGCTGCTAGATATAAGAAAAGTAAGACCAGGATTTTTCCTGATCAGGTGGTACAAACAACTCAAAAGTCTGATGTGTCTTCCAAAACTTTACTAAATGCAGTCAATAACTACGTTAAGCATAAAGAGGGGTCTAGGATAATGGGAAATAACATTCAGAAGAACCCAGCTTCCCTGTCAGCGCCGAATTCGCCCTCAAATACAACTGAAATGATTCTCCAGTCAGGATGCGATGAAGTTCCAAAGAGGGATACTGTTCAGACCACAACAAACCATGATGAGGTGTTGATAGATCAGTTGAAGTTGACAAGACAGGAAAGCGGACCCGCTGAGCTTACTGAGATTCCAGCTTGCAAAACAGATCTTGAAGCTGTTAACTTGTTCCCAATAAACTCAAATGTTAAATCATCTGATTTAACTGAAGGTGTTTCTAGTCAATCATTAAATGATAAATTTCTGAAGTATACATTCCAAAGGAAGCGAAAGAAGGAGTCTCTGGGCAGTCCTGATGGGTATTCCTCCCTTGAGGAAGGTGTTGTGAAGAGGAGGATGGTGGTGAATCCAAATGGTTCTGTGGAGTTAGAAAATCCAAGTAGTGGAAGCCTTGTGCAGGTCGCTTGTCAGGTAGTTTGATGTTTAAATGTGCCTTTTCTGCATTGTTTATTTACACGTATGCATTTGGGGTATGTTTCTGTCCACGTGGTTCCATGTCTACGAACAGTGACTTCTTTATCTGGCAAATGTAGAGACCTTGTTAGGTTTTGTTGTTCCACTGATATGTGTTAGCTTGGTGGGGAAATGGGAATAGTTATGCTATCGTTTTGGCCCCATTAAAGTAAAAAATATCATGTCCTAATTATGGATCAAATGAATATATTTGATTCAATGGCTTACAATAACATGGAATAGTCATAGGCTTCCATCAAATGTATTAGCAATTTTATCATAGATTCAACCATTTCTTGGTTGCACTTTAATGGGTGATATTTTCTTGTAGATTCCGAATTTCATAATGTTCCACCTTTCCAGAATTTCTACATTTGCTGTCTAAGTAGACTAATTTGATCCATTATGTTTGTGGCATTAGACATCAAAACGGTTAGACTTAGGCTTAAGATAAGGTGCTTCCTGCTAAAATGTATCATTCAATTGATTTATCAACTTGGTGGCTTTGTTCGCTTTTTCATTGCTCTTATTTTGCACACATCATGTACTGCTCTCTGCACTACTTCATCATTGAAAGATTTTACATTCAGGGTTGGTGCCTCTTATTTTCTTTTCTTTTCTTTTGTGGGAGAACATAATTTGAATGTTTTTTCATTGTGTTGTTCCTTGCTGATTGGTGATAATTCTTGTAAAGTTCCAAGACATGTCTCAGTGTATTTGCTCTTGTGTATATTGGGTTGTGGGAGCAAGCAGCTGCTTTACTTCATCAATCATTGTTAAAAGTTGCAGAGAAATCATATGCTTGTCTTTATTTTTGGACTTGTGGCATTTCCTGCCGCGAAAGCGTACTTTTGGTATAAGATGCTTCCAATCTGGCTTTTTATCACCCTCTCTCACAACATTTCCTAACCAAAAGTATTCATTCCGTTGGTTGCAATTTTCATATACATGACATTAGATGCAGCAGTTCAGTTTGATGACAATTTTGATGTGTTATTTCTGATGCCATGTTTGCATAGTTATGAGTTCATCTCAAAAATACCCTTTTTGCAGCTTATATCACTGTCTGAGAAGAAGCACAGTAGTAGTTTTGCCTGAATGGAGAGAAAATTGACCTCAGACCCCCTGCAGTACGGCTTTTCAAATGATGTTCCAGCAGGGAAACTTGATGAACCAGCGGCTTCTTATTCAAGGAAGAGTTGTAGATCTCAGAGTTATATCATATATAGACAATCTATTCATCCAATCTAAGTTATGGACGTTGGTGTATTTTTCTAAGCTTCTCTTCGAATCATATCAAACTCTTTGGGTAAATGGGTTGGTCCTATTAATATGATTATTGCAGTTCTAACGCCGGTATTTATCGGCTAATGTTTCCTTCGGCTCTTATCTCGGAAGCCCATCACTGTTGTCTTAACCTGGATTTCCGGTGAGGATTTGCATCCTCTAGCCTTGTCACGGAACCGTCAAAAGCATGCTCTAATGCCAACAAAACATACAAAGAAATACCACAAAATAGTGTTACATTTAATTACATTATACAACACAATTTTTGTAAGTGCTATGTATAATATAGAATAACAGAGCACTTTAAAAACGCTACAAAATTAACATTCATTTTGTGATGGTATAAAAATACTACTAGAAGAGGGTGAAAGTAATAAGTAAGAAGATTTGGTCCATCGCCAAAATAAAGGAAGAAAGGTCTCCAAAAGCAATTTTCATTTTCATTTTACGAAGCTCTTATTTGATGATAGAAGCTAAAAAATAATTTCTTTTATCTTTAGGTAACTATTCATGCCACTGTATTACGAGAGTGTTAGGGAGTGATGTAACCAATTATGTGTTGGCAGTTGAACAGTTTTTTTTCCTCTCTAAATTTTACTTTCCACAACAATTGTAACTTAAAAGCTATTATACCTTATTTTCAAATGCTAGGCCTAAAAATCCGTGAATCATTTTTCTTTATTCCAAACTTTCATTAGAATTCATATCACCCAGCTTAACACCCACAGGGTGCTGACTAGTTCAATCCCCAAACTACTTGAGTTTGACAGAGGTATTTCATCGGTTTTGATTTTAAGTTTGTTATATCTATTTTCAATTTGAAGCAGCACTAACAAGTGATGATACGAGCAATGCAAAATATTCTAAATTGGACAGTTTAACAAACGGGGCCATCTTGAACCAATTCGCAGTTAATTTCCTAACAAGTCTATTAACAAAGAAGATCCAGAACACGACTTCTTCATCAAAACGCAACAAACAGAACATGTCCAGCAATTATTTTCAGCTGCTCATACTATAGTATGTCCACTGTCTCAAAGAGAATGCAATACCAGACCGAATCAAGTACGTCAGATTAAGTTGAATTCTAAACTACAACATCAAACACTAACGAGTCATGTTCCGACGAAAGCCTCTTACTGTCTTGGAGGTTTATAAAGTTATAAAATATTAAAACCTGGACCATAGAATACCTAAATCCCAAATGATAATGAACCAATAACTGTATCTGTATGGGATAAACTAAGACCCTTTTGCGATTGAAGTCGAAATTCAATAAATTTTATAACCCGTAACACAAATAATGTGTGGTAAATTTTATAAAAACTGTTTATTTTATAATTTTCTTCATTTGAATCGTATCTTTTAAAAGTAGATAGAGAGTTATTTTTTATAAACTACCACATCTTTTTAAAGCTTCTATTCTAACATTAATTAATATTTTAACAAAGATAATTATATCATATTTTTCTATACATTCTAATATATATGTCATTAGATATCATATTATCATCACAACTCTTATATATTCTCTCAATATGAAAGTTTTGATCTAGTAAGTTTATATCTTTTATATTATACTTATATTTTCTATTATAAGATTAAATAGACTTGCATATAATTATGTAATTTCTTTTTTAAATATGAATAATTTCACATGAAAATTAACCATAACTTTTAAAATCAATTTCATAATCACTACTTTTAACATTCAATCTATTTATTTATTTTTTCTATAGTCATGATATTTATTGCAACAAGTTTAATGTGAAAGTAATGCGTATCACTTTCTTATTTTATTTGAATTATATATTAGTGTAAAGTTTTACCATATTTCATATAACAAATTATTAAACTTTTTTTCTCTTAATATAATGTTACGTATCTAAAAAGAAATGGACACGTCTAAATATTATTAAATATATATAAAAAGTAATTTAAACTTATGTCTATTTTGATCATTATAAAATAAAATAATACGTTTGTAATAAAATTTATCAAATACATGTACACTCTATTTCAAACTCACAAGAGCTTTAACAATACAATTTACCAAACAATAAGTTTTTTTTAATTAACTACTGATTATATTCACACAACATAAGCAACTTATTTAATCATCAATCACAATTCCAAACTAGCCTTAAACTTGCAACCAATAATCACAATCAATTGGTTGGAGATTGAAATAGAAAAAAGACTTTTTTACCCTTAGAATTTAATACAATTTAATCTTTACCTTTTAAACAATAGTGATTTTCACCTGCTTTTTCAAACAATAGTCCAAAATACCTATCCATGAATTAACATTTAGGATTCTCTATAATCCATTGAGGACATAATAGAATTTTTAGTTAAATAAAATATAAATTATTCTTAAAAGAAAAATCTCAGAAATTGTTATTATTGTTGTTCTTGTTGTTCTTTTCTAATTAGGAATCACTGTCCATATTAAAATTAAGAATAAATTAAAAGATATATTAAAAAAAAATCCAATACAATGTAAGTTTATTTTATTTCATAATATCTTTACATATGTATTTTTATATCTATAGTGTATTTTTTTAAGTAAATAAAGAATTTTTTGTTTACTTTTGGTGAAAAAGAGTATAGATTTGTTATTTATTTATTTATCTTGACTATATTAGAGTCAAAGACAAAGTTAAATGATTAAAACAATCACTCTAATGCCTATGAAATCTATATATTTTCTTTTTTTATTAATACATATTTTAAATATTATTTAGTGTTATTAATATTTATTTGTTAGAGTCAAAGACGAGTTAAATGAATAAAAACATCACTCTATTGCTTGTGAAATCTATATTTTTTCTTTTTCTTTTTGGTTCTAAATAGATATTTAAATATTATTTAGTGTTATTAATATTTATTTATTAAGTTATCCTTAAATTTTAAATTTATGCAAAAAGACTAATTTTATTACTTGTGTTTTGAGAGTTTATTTTAAAATAATTTATCAATATTTGAAAATCCTATTTTTTCCAAAAAAAATTATACAGTATACTAACAATAAATTAATGAAGGAATATTTTGGGCTATTATTTAAAAAAATTAAATGGATTATTATTTAGATAGTAAAAATAAAATAAGCTATTGTATCAAATGTTGGAGGTGAAAAGAGAATATTTCCTATGAAATATAACCATAAGAGCATAAAATACAAACCCCTTTTCTGAGCTAAAATTAATATCTAGAGGAAAAGTAAATCAGCCCAACTCACGACCACAACCACAAATAATAATACCATTAAAAACAAATCTCATTTTTTCACTATGATTACAGGTTACTTGTCAAATTTGTAATTCTTTAATTAAGCTACTTCATCTTGTTATGATTTGCCACTCTGATGACTTGATAATTCAAATGAAAGATAACCCAAGTAATTCTGAAAGATAAGAATTAGAATTAGAATTAAGAATGAAAATTTTCCTTGTTGAGATGGTATTCATTCCATTTAGGATGGCATTATAACATATTTTTGTCCCATAAAAATAAAACGACGAGAATGAAACTTTTTCAATCTCATTTGCATAAATGAGACAGGACTAGAATGGGTAAATCCTATCCCATCTTATCCTGTTACCAACTCTGTTGGTTTAGTTTATTATTATATTATTAAATTATTAGATTTTCAATATAACTGAAGCTGATTACTATACAAATCTATAATTTTTGAAGCGTAACCCTTAATAATAATATGTAATGAAACCAAATAGACAATTAAAAAAATATTAGCATAAAATTACAAACATACATGTAGTCAAAACAAAACTATCATTTGATTATTTTACTTTGTATTTATTTAAAATTTTTGTTAATTAAATTATGATGATCCTTAAAAGAAAAAAATCATAATTTATTTATTTATATTTGAAACTATTCAGAATGAAATCTTTTTTTTTAATCCTATTTAAATATACAAGGCCGAATTAGATTGGCAAATCTTGTCCCATCCTTTCCAATTGTCAACCCTAATTATAATATGCAAAACCCTAACTCTAAAAAAAGGGTTAAATAAATCAAGAATCTATTTAGGAGATTTTTGAGGGTTGGAGGAAGGTCCAATAGGCGAATAATTAAAGTAGCAACCATGGTCGTAGTACAACCATGAACTTAGCCAAATCAGCCAGCTTCATCACCAACAGATTTTTAATTATTTATTTATTTATCCACTATTTTAAATGAATGACTGAGATTAAAATGTTTAAATCTAAAGGTCAACAATGACCATATTATTAATATTGTACAAATACATACAACGTCACAGACAAATTTTTATTAGAAAAGAAAGATTAATTGAATGTTGATTAAATAAATTGACAGGTAAAATATCATTGCTCCGCCCCCCCCCCCCCGCCCCCCACCAAAAAAAAGTTCGAGCTCTTATCACCCCTCTAGAATCCTTATAGTTTTACCCAATTTTTTTTTTAACATAAGTATTCCGTTTGAATGTTATTTCCTAAAGTGTAATTGATAGAATACAAATTATATACATTAAAATTTAACCATCTTCCCATAAAATTTTACCCAAAAAATTATTTTTTTAATAAATTGCATAAAAATACTAAATTTATCTTAAATCTTTTTCTTCTTATTATTAATTTATATTTTCATAACTCTAAACTCTTCTAATTTTTTAAAAAATTGTATTCTCAATTAAAATCTAAACTATAAATATAAATTATGAAATAGGGTTTATATAAAAAGTTTGTTAAAATAGTAATTCATCTAAATGTTTAATTAATTTTTCACTCAAAACAAGAAATGAATTAATTTTTGTAAGATTATTTTCCAATTTTCAAAAAAACAATATTCTCAATTAAAATCTAAACTATAAATATAAGTTATGAAATAGGTTGCGTGCAAGAAGGTTGTTAAAATAGTCATTTATCTAAATGTTTAATTAAATTTTCACTCAAAATAAGAAATGAATTAATTTTTATTAGTTATTTAAGTAATTTTAATGAAACGAGTTTTAAGAGAAATTTTGAGAGGCGTGAAAAGGCCTAATAAAAAAATAATAATAAAGGCATTGCTTATATGTCTACTGCGCCAAGGTACCCAAAACTGACCCATCCACTTGGGCCTGAGCCTTATTTCTAAGATCACCGTCTGCCTTAAGGTTACTTTCATTCAGTCCTATACTTCGAGTTCGACTGGTGCGGCGGTGCTACAAATCGTGGACGCTAAAACCCTTGTTATTTTTCTCAAAAACCGAAAAGGGGATCGTGAGAATCAGCTGAGCCTCAAGAGTAAAGATGGGAGTTGCCAGCAAAGCGGGGGATTGGGCGTTCAAGGCATTCACGGCTGGTCTTGGCGTCACCACCATCTATCTCACCGCCACTTTCTCTGTTAATGTCTACAGAGGCCTTGCTTGGCACAACGCTCAAAGTGTAATTATCTCTATATCCCTGTTCCCTCCTCCACCCCCCCCTCTCTCTCTCTCTATATATATAGTACGTCAGCCCTAGATGTTTATAGTTCTATTGTGGTTCTTGTATGAATTGTGTTGTCATTTCTAGCTTAATTCGATGTTTTAATGGGAATCTTTAGCACTAGTTTCTTGCATGATCAAATAAGCTAAAAGCCCGTGTTATTGTTAATTGGTGTACCGTGCCCGTGCAAGTCATGTTACTTATTTGTTAAAACAGATAAAGATACTTAAAAATAGACTTAGAAGAAGAATCTTAAAACTGAGTTGTTGCTCGTGCTGTCACAGTTGACGTCTATCATGGATCATGGAGGCAGAGATGTGATTTTACGAGTCTTGGCAGCAAGATTTTATAACTTTTGTGAGCTTTTGTTAGTGTAACATTTGAATGGTGGGGACTTCATTTCTTGAGGTAGTTATTCGAAATGCTTTACAAGAATGCGTGTGATGAATCTATTTAGGTTTAAAAGAGTATTTAGAAGATTAATATGATATCTTGATGACTATTTGCCTATCGAGGCATCTTTTTTTTATTTGATAATTTGAAATTTCGTTTCTAGTAATAGATTTATGTTTTTTTCATAATATTAGCATAAACCTACTGTCAGATGGTCCTCTTGGTTGTGTAGTGACAAAAATATGTCTTGATGCTCAAATGTCTTATTGAATATCATGATGTATTGCTATGCTTTCTGCAGTGTGCATGAGTATGAGTGACATTCTTGCTCCTACTCGTCCTTTCTTCTTTTTGTACCCAGCGTTATTAGCTTCATTGTTGGGTATTAAATTATTTTTGGTTTAGCTCGCTAGTCTATGGAACTATGCACTCTCTTCTCTTTCTCTTTCTCTTTCTCTCTTTGTTTCTTAAGATATTACAGTTATGTGTTAATTAACTATTTGCTTGTGTAGATTTGTGTGTTCACTACTAAAAATACAAGTCATGTGTCGGTTGACTCTCTTGACAGTAGCATGTTTTTGGCCACGCATTGTTAAATGCTGCCTTGCCCTACTTATAAATATACTATGGGTAAAAAGGGAAGCAAATTGAAAACATTTTTTAGTCTCGGGGGTAACTTGGTCGCAGGTGATGCATTGAGCATTATCCTTTTGAATTGTAGTTAATGTGATGATTGAAATTTGGTTATAATCTCATCATTTTAGTAACAGAAAATTGTATGCTACTACATGTTAACTTGGCCTCCCTTTGTCATCAATTGCTGCATATCTCTGAGTTTTGGCTTTTTTCTGCAGAAACTTGAGAAGCAAGTCTCCAGTGAGCAATCCTCTTGAGTTTTGTGTTGCATCTGAAGTGGAAAGAAGTTAGATCAAAATAAGAATGTAAACGTGTGGTCAACATCTCCTTCGATAGCAGAACAGGGGAAACTCCCAGCAAATATTTGTATACCCTAGTTACTGGGATTCAGTCCCATAAGCGAATGGAGGTTTTGTTTATTATTACCTTAGCAATCGTTCTAGCTTCTCAGTAAAGGTAGCATGATTCATTATTTTATCTGAGCGTCTCTGTGTGACTTGTAGCTTCGGAAATGTGATGGACAATGCTGTATACAACTGGGAAATAAGCTCCATTTGGATTAATGTAGAGGGCACATCTGTCTGGTTTTGATTTAAACATTACAACAGCTTTTCCTTTTTGGTTCACGGACAGACTTGAATGAGTTCCTATTAAGTTCGTGTTGCACCTGCACATTCCGCTCATTCCACATTCAACTAGGTCGATATTTGAGATTGATATTGGATAGTTGTAATTTAAAAATTATAGTATTAAAGTATTTAGTAAACACTAATTAATGTAACTTAAAAATTATATTGATATAATTTTTTATTTATATGATAAAAAATTATTTTTTAATAATTTTATCATAATTATTATATATAAATTATATTTATTATATATTATTAATTTTTATTACGTAACTATAAATTTTTTAAAAAATAATTGTTGCTAAAAAATTACAACATTTCAATCCCAAATAAAATCTAATCATACTTTGGGTTGATTTTAAAATTTTCGGGCAGATGAATTATCTAAACAACTATGAGTACAGTTCGGCAATAATTCACAATCACTATCGCTTCTGAATGTTTCTCTCATTCCACAAGGATATTATAAATATTTAAAAAAGAGGAAAAAAAGAAAAAAATACACAGGCAAGTTTATAATTACCTTGCCAGCCACATCTCATTCCATTTCATGTGAAGTATACTTCAAAAGAGAACAACAAAAGCAAAGGAATTTTCTAGTAACATGAGGGAAAAGACAACAACTCTATACACGTCTCTCATACCCGTGGTGATGGCAATTTTTGATACAGAACACGCCTCTTCTATGGTCTCCACTTTAATTTTTTTAGAATCATTTAATGAATCTTGTTCCTCAATTCTCATGGTCCCCTCTTGTAGTAGTGTGAATTAGGGGATTACTTTATCGGGAAGTCAGAAACTACTGCGTCCGTTTGCTCACGATGGGCCCATCCATATCCTTCTATGCATGAATCATATGTTCACTTGGGCTTGCATCAGGCATCTAATAATTTCTCCCATGCCAGCTGCCTTGAAACTTCAATTCCCATTTTCCTATTAAAGAAAGCAAGAAATTGCAATTACAACCATAAGTAGAATCAGCAAGATTTAGCCACGAATGTTAAATTCACAAAGTGCGGTTGCTATGAGGAAAGAAGATAAAAACAAGAATGCACATCAATACATTCACCATTGGAATACCATATGCCTATGAACCCTATCATGACAATCCAAAAGAAAATGGACATAGACTTCATGGAAGGAGCATCAAACCGCAGCAAGCCAGCTGGACAGCAGAGAGAAATTTAGGAAAAAGTTGAGCACTTTTTGTAGAAAAGCATTTACTGAGCAAATTACCATTTTCCCAAATGCAGCCTAATCATTGTTTGCCATCTTTCCACCTACAGGGATGATCAATTACAAAGACTAGGGCATACAAATGTACAATGCATGGCCCCATGTATAAAAACCATTTGTCAATGGCAATGCAGTTACACGATCGCAGGCTAAGCTAGGGTGACTTGAAAAAGAAGAAAGAAAAATGTGAAGATTGCATAAAAATTCAAAGGATAAGATGTAAATTAATATAGAATACAATACCCGCTAATTCCACCAGTTATTGATGTGCTACCTCAGAGATACCTCTCGAGCGAGGATGAATTTCTGCCAATGGATTCACAATAATCCCACCACTACTCCGAAACCTTGACCTTTGCTTTTCCAACTTCAGCTTTTCAGCATAGCAATCCTTATTGGTTCCATAACTCATGGCAGTCAAAGATGAGGTGCCAGTGGAAGTGGAAAATTTTGATGGTGAATATCGGCCTTCTGTTTTCCTCCAGAATTTGGAGCTCAAAAAGTCTGCACCAGGTAGCATGCAACATGTGGCTGCATGGGAGTTAGTTTTAGTCATTCTCCCACTTGATACAGCCAAATCATATGAGATTTCATCCAATGCCAACTCTAGGCCAAGAACACGTGTCTCCAAAGACTGCATCCCACTTTCCGAGCTCCCAATAAATCTCTGGACACACAAAGGATAATCAGGGAAGCAATGAATGAGAAGAAACATTCATCAAAATGCTATGAAAGACTTGATTTTGCATGAATACAGTCATACAGAAAATCTCATATATGGTCTGAGGCCTTAAATTGATTGCATGGTGGAAACGTAAATGACATAAAATTGGGGAAAACTGGTGAGGACTTTGTGAGCTGTCAAAAAAAAAAATCAGAGAACAATGACCACATAAATACTTTGAACTGATGGAGTAAACAACAAAAACAAATTAATTAGTACCCATTCAATTATCATGAACTGCTTTCTGTTCCAAAATAAATAGTGAAGGTGTAGAGAATGCTAAAAATATTTTATCATAAACTATTCATAACTAGGAACTTGTAAAAGGAAGTTGCAGCTTTTTGACTTCATCAAGTCCAACAATGAAGAATCATGAAGCTGCAGTAACAAGAAGTTCAAGTAACAATTCTTGTCAAGGATGACAATGTTCAGAAAAATGGTTTCTAGAATGAATCAATTTTCATACTACTTCAAGGTAGGCTCAAGCTAATCAAGTGCGTAATTAAGAGACTCGTTTATTGTAATTCACTAATTCTATCATTGCCACATGATGATGTAATTGCTTCCAAGATGAGGTCAATAATAAGATGAACAATTCACCAAGCAGTAAGCCAACAGTAGTACTAAAACTGGCCTAGACTGATTTATTGCTACTTTCCACTAAAATAATATTTTTTTGACAGCTAATTACTTCAAGTACAAAGCCCAGATTCAAGCATCATAAACAAACCTGAAGAAGATCCAGTAGACTGGATTGTTGTTGTTCAATCTGAACTAGCTGGTTGCGGATCGTAGATAAATCTTCACAATCTTTGTGTTTTATGTGGAGATTCTCGGTATTTTCACTAACAGTAAATTTATGACTTTCCTCATTATAAGGAGTTACCCGAGATCCAGACCTCAATTTGTGCAACTTGTCATCAGAACTCCTATTGAAAAGGGCACGTTTTGTTTCAGGTTTTGAAAGCTTAGTATTCTCATTATTCCTAATCTTCAAAACAGTGCCGTCTTCATGAGCATCCACCAAAGAAGCACCACCAGGAGCAGAAATCTGAACTCTCCAGTCAGAAGGTTTCTTCTGATCCACCTTGTGGAGCACTGCTGGACTCACTTTATTTAAGAAACCTCTCTTCCTGGCTGTGGTTGGAAATGAACCATCAGGTGGAGTTGACTTGCTAGCTAAAATCGATCTTTTCTTCAACTGAAGACCTGTGGTGGAAGAGTTCCTGGACTCAGTCGGATAACGTCCATCACTCCCACCCTCTGCCCATTGTCAAAACAAAACAAATAAAAAGATAAAACTAATCGCACAAGTGCCACAAACAAATTCCCAGTCTATCAAAAAGCAAATGAATCTAAATTAAACTTGTATCACAAGGCAGCAGATCCTAGCAACAACATATCCTCAATAAAATGGATGATCTATCTGCCTAAAAGAGCTAACATTGAATAAATCATCCCCGATACCTTTCGACGAACCCAGTGATTGTGGTGGTGGAGACGCCTCCTCTGACAAATCTGGGACCTGTTTCCACGCCTCTATCATCTGATTCATAACCTCCCTGACTGCCTTCACCTAAAATATTAACAATTTTGCTTTGTCGACAAAATAAATCATATGATCAAAATAATTCGATAATTTAGAAAACAAAAAATTGCGAACCTTATCAAATCTTTTACTCTCAAAAATCTTCAAGCAATTTCCTTTAAACTCGGGCACGGCATCCTTCTCCACGACTGCCAACCTCCACAGCGCCTCGGCAGCAGCTTTCCTTGCCGCCCAATCTTGACTACTCAAAAAACCCAACAAACAACTCACCAACCCCTTGAGACCCGAGCCGTCCACCGCACCCGACCCGATCAGGCTCCCAACCACAACCAAACCCGCAGCTTTCGCCTTGAATACTTCACTCTTCAGCAACCTCTCCAACCTCACCTCCATTCTCCCCAATCTCCCCGCATCCGGATCCTGCGCCGCATCAATTGCAGCAGCCAGACACAGCGCCGCGCCTACCTGTGCGTTCGTGTCCTGCTCAGTGAAGAGCGTGTCGGACAGCAGCTTCAGCATCGTCACGAACGCCGATGCGCTGACACGCGACGAGAGAGAGGAAACAGTGCTGATGCACGTCGCCTGCAGGGCGGAGTTCTTGTCGCGGAAGTTTCGCGTGATGCTGTTGATGATTTTGGTGATGTAAGGGGAGAGATTGTGAGAAGTCGAAAGAGTGGCAATGACGTGGATGCATTCTTTACGAACTCCGGGTTTGTCAGAGGAGTTTGTCGAGAGAATGCAGGAGAGAAATGTCGGGAGTAGGGTGGGATCCACAGTGGCGGCGACAGAGTCCAGTTCCTTTGCTGCTTGTGAGTACGTGTCCCGGTCGGACAGTTTGTTTAGGAGGCCGTTCACTCTGGTTTTGAGAGCTTGAGCCATTGCGTCGGTTGCTGCTTCTGTTACGATTCTTCTGGTGGTGGCGCCGCCGCCGGAATTCGAGGTGTCGCCGGTCACATTAGCGGTGGTGATGAGACTGTCAGTTCAATGTGTTTGGGCTCTTGAAGTTGGAGGAAATAAAAGGAATGGTGTCATGGGAACTGTATGAGGAGCGACGTCGTTTAACCTTCGGATCATCTGTATGCTAGAGATTGAAATAAAAAAGTAGAGTTGTTTCGGTTTTTACTCCAAGTATGTTAATGACGATTTAATGCTTTTAATTATCCAATTTTTAATAGAAAAATTAAAGAAGATTTATAATTACCTCTACATACCGAACTGTACTACAGTACACTTTTTTTTTTCTTCAAATACTCCGTGCTCCTTCTCTTCTCTGGTTAGTTAATTATACTTTCGCTTTTTAAAAAAAAAAAAAGAGGGGGGGGGGGGAAGGAAGAAAGAAGTTGCATAGCCACCGACTTCTATCATAAACCTGCCACGTAATAATTTTTGGCCCTTTTTAGGTTATAAATCTCATAATGTGACCAAGGAGCGTACCGGGGGTTAAGGAACTTAAGGATAAAGGGTGTGAAAATTCACAAAGGGGCACTATCACGGCGGCCCTTATCCTATTCTTAAGGCAGGGAGTTAGTTAATCATGAGCCCGATAACTTGGTCAAATAAAGTGCGTGTGGAGGAATCACGTAAAAGATGGGGTAGTTAATTCCGGTAAATTAGCGCCAAAATTAAGGAGTCACGTGACACGCGAGGCCTGGATTATTATGGAAGTTACTGTGGCTGTAATCGATATGCTCCCATTTCCACCGCTGTAATTATTACCGGAAATCATTCAAATCGGGCTCACGAGTAAACTCCTTACAATAGTCAGTAATTACCTAGTTGAATGGTTTTGCGAGGTGGCTATCGAACGTGCTCTGTTGTTACGGCAATTCAAGAAACGCAAGTGAAATTTACTAGTATAAGATTGAGTGTCAACTTACGAACCAACAACAATCAAATGATCAAATCGAAGACGCAGGAATCAGAGAAATCAAATGATAAAAACCTCCTTTACTGTTTTGTTGTGATTTTAATTTGGTTGGTGGGAAGATGATATTGAATGAGAGAAATTAAATGATGAAAATGTTGGAAACCACTTCTGTTTAATCACTGATTTAATCTTACAACCGACATCCATATCCCACGTGAATGACTTTGTGTCAGTCAGTAAGAATCAAAATTGTTTACGTTGTCTTAATTTTATTACTTTTCTGTTATTATTTTGTTATTGAGGTTAATTTGGTAAAATAATATATTTTACTTTTTATAAATATCCCTCATATTGTTACTAAATGAATATTTTTACCATACTTTTAATGAGTTGTATATAATTATCTATCTAGTTTGTCTATTCGTGGTAGTTATATTATTTGCCTATGATTGGTATATAGCTACCACTTTATTTGTTTGTGGATGTTTTAAGGAGTTCGTTTGAATTTTAAATTTAGATTTAGTACTAAGCTGATTTTTTTATTATTTTCTTTTTTTTAAATACAATTGATGGTTTTTAAATAAAAAATAAAACTAACTAAATCTTAGCATTTTTAATACGAAATTATGAAGAGTTAAATACAGATCAACTTAGCGTTCAATTCAAATGCTCAAGTTTTAACTCTCACATGAACCAACAATCAAAGAATCCAACACGTTACACTCCATAGAAGTTATCAAGAAGTTTTTGATTGTTTAGTTTTGTGTGGAGTTGAAGTAGGAAAGAAGTTGACTCTTTATCATTAAATCAAGGTATTTTAAAATAAATCATCTGTAATATTATAAATTAATACATAAATGACATATACAGTTAAATATTATATAGCCACTAATTATATGTTAGTTCTTCAAAATAAATACATATATTTTATAACATTATTTATTTATTATATATCTGATAAGATATTTTAGATGTATTCTAAAATATTTTCAACTTGAAAGCTTCATTAGCAAGCGAGCTAAACTTTCTTTGGGGAGAAAAAAAAAAAAAAAAAGGTGCTTGTTATAAACCTTATATCAGGAGGTCATCAAATAATATGTTTTTCCTTCCCAGATAATAGTCAGTCTATTACAATAGTGATTGAGCAACCTCCCATTAAAATAAAAGAGCATCCACTATTCCACCGTAAGTATAGTCTTCAAGCGGATGAGTTTCATTGCCGCAAATTTGATAGCATGCCTACCATAGCTTAAGAAATAGATTCTCATAATTGTCTAAATGCCTCTAATTAATTAACTTAACAAGTTCTAGTCATTCAACTGAAATGAAACCTTCTCTCTCAAATGTTGTTTCAACCTCTTCACCTAACACCTACCAAGAAACCGATAACTAGAAGCACATAGAAAGCCTTATTAATTAGCTAGAACGATTGTTTCTTTTCCCCCCTTAAATTTTTTTTTTTTTTTTTTTTAGCACACACAATCTCACACACACATGCCCAGGTGCCAGATGGTGGAAATAGAGAAAATAGAGAATTAATGAACCGAACTAAAGCAGAGGGCAAAAAAATACGAGGCACTATCAAAAGGGTAATATTGCTCCATCAAAAATAGAGATTGACGCCCATTTTATAAACTAATTAATGCAAAACCGGCTACATATATAATGACATCAAAAGCAGCTTGGCATTGGCTTTTCGCCCTCGCTGTGAGGTTGCTTTTAGGGTCATGCTACTTGTCGGTTGGACTGAAACAGACGTGAAAGTTTCAACTACATTTTAGGAAACGCAAAGCAAACCAAATCCACTGTAGGCGACACTCCTTGCTCTAAAAGGAGAATGGGTTCATTGAAGAAGCGTGATTTCTAATCTACTTCTGATCCACTGTTTCCAAATCATATATTAACACTTAAGTTGCTCACTTTTACTTCAATGGCTCAGGATGAGTTGATCTGTAATTATGAGTACAGGTCGGTCAACGTGTATTTGATGTTTGGTTGCACCAACTGACAGAACAAGCGTTTATGCGAGTCCATTCTCTCTACGGGGGCAGTTCAATCAAAATCGAGCGCTTAAGCGAATTGTTAAAATTAAATTTTTTTATAAAAATTAATAAAAAAATATGTATGAATTATATAAAAAATTATTTAAAATTAATTTTTTTAACTTTCTGACATATAAATTTATTATTAACCGAAATCTTAATATGATATTTAATATAATTTACCCTATTAAAATTAAATTTATTATACTAATTAAATTTTAAAAAATTAATATCTTCAAATTTAGCGCCTTCATTTTGGCACAGGGCACGAGCCGCCTCTGCTGCGTACGTATATGCTTCAGTGGGAGTCCTCCCTCTCAACATCTTCGAGATCAACTCCATGCAGCTATATTCAACACTACCCATGCATGTGCCATTTCTTGGTGCGACACATAACGTGAACTAGCTAGCCAAAGGACAAAATCAGCCTAAACCAGCTTCCCCCTTAACTGGATAAGGCACGTGTCGACATTCTTCGAGTCGGCGCCTGTTGGCATGTGAATCGTGATCATTTCTTTAACTGTGACATTTATTGTCTTCGTGAGATGAACATGGATTGAAGTTTATTCACTTCTAGTTCTTATCAGCCGATCTAGCTAGCGTGGGGGTGGATGTACTGTGAATTTTCAATTGCTAAACTCAGTCGTTTTGTATCCCTCCTTACTTCGCTGTCTCATCACTTTCCAGTACATCCGTTGGGGTAACTTGGAAATAAAGAAAGAAAAAAGAAAAGACAATTCTGATATTTTTGTTTCATATAAATCGATTGCATGATTGCAGGTTCATCATACCATGTGATGGGGCCCCGTCATGCCTGCGTTGGTTAGCTAGACCGCGTCATATAAACTATAATTAGTAGACTTTGTAATTTACAATGTGCAGTAATGGTACAGGTAATGTTGAATTATATATACATATTTTAATTTATACAGGGTTAGTATCTAGTTTATTATCGCCCCTTATAATTCCACGTGCATGCAAGAGAATCATTGTGTTGCTGCCATTTGGCCTGCCGACTGTGGCTTCTGTTTCGCGTTAAGATTGTTGCTTTTCCATTTTATATTCCTTTGAACTATCATTAAGTCGATTGTAGATTTGTAATCCACCTGCTAAGACACTGCCTGCCACATGGATTAACCGGAGACGCGGAGTCTTTTCCAACTAACATTATAGAAAATGAGCTTGAAGCTTCGAATGGGTCAAGGTTAGATGATATTTAATTTGGGAAATTAACGACCCTTCCCACTGAGTTTATCCCACTACACAAAATATTATAAAAATTTAAGTTTATTTAATCTTATGCTTAATGCGTACATTCATATCAATCACTCACTAAAAATACATAATTATCTCTATAAAATGATAAAACAAAACCAAATATAAGTTATATTGGTAGTTATTTTATAAGAATAATTTTGTCTTTTAGAATACATATTGTAAAAAAATAGTTGGAAAGTCGAATAAAAAGTAATTTTTCATCATAAGATAATTTTTTAGTAAATCGCTAATAATTTTTCTATTTCCTTTTTAATTTTTGATCAACTGATTCATTTATTTTTTCGAGGCTAACTCTAAGATATAGCTCATAGGACCTACATATTATTTATGTATGTGACATAAGATACATGAGCTATATTTTATAGAATCTCTTTTTTCGATTAAGATTGAGAGAGAATAGGGAATGATAGATTATGTTCCGACTTGGATTTTCCTCGTTTATAAGTACAATGGAACTTTTAACGCCCCAAAAAAAATCCTTATGATGCTCACTTTTGGATTCCTGGTCTTCAAAAAACAAAACCATAGAATAAAATCAATCTGTCTTGTCATTAAATATCATCATAAAAAGAGTATTTATTTTGATTTTTTAATTTATAAATCCATACAAATCTTAAAATCTTAAATTATATTTTTTCTTGTTACTTAATTTCTATCTCCATAATTCATAATTTTTAAAACTTTCTCAAAAAATATTTTAAATTAAAATTAAAAAAATGTAAATTATGAAATTGGGTGAGTATAATAATTTTTTAAAAGAAAATTTTACATAATTTTTATTTCAGTTTTCATTAAAAAATTAATTTATTTCTGATTATTTATGCAATTTTAATTGAAAAGGAGTTGGTGAGTTTAGAGGGGCTCAGAAGGCCCGCACTTTTGAGCAACCCAGATAGAGGCCGAATGTGGTTCGTAATCGACCCAAGTAAGACTGCATAAACTGGGTCAAAATCAGGCCCATTTAACAGGGCTGAAATACATGGACTCTCACATGAACTGCAAAATTATTGCTGGTATATTTTGGGCTTTTGGCACCCATTGGCATGTATGTTGAGTGGGCCTTCTAACATTTGCTTGAAAAAAAAATATCTATGGAAGTTCACTTTTCACATTTATAGTTATTTCTTTATAAAAAGAAAACAAAAACAAAAAAAATACAGTAGAGTTTAATTAAGATTAATGCTAAGGGATATAATAAATTAATGATACATATTAGTTGGGATCCAACTATTAGGATTTTTATATATAATAGAATCTAAAGATAGTAAGGGTTCATGATTAGTAAAGATATTTTAATTTAATTAAATTCATATTATTTCTCTTATTTCATTTCTTCTAGCATTAGAATTACAATTTAAAAAATGGGATTTTATGGAATCTTAAATGGGTATGAAAAGCATTTCTGTTTATATTTTCACTCGTTTAAAGAAAGAATGTTAACACAGCGTTTACTAAACTGGAATCAGAATAGACAGGAATGAAAATGAGTTGGAATTAAAATAAGGAATGAGAATCATAATAAATTGTTTACTTAAATTGTAGGAATTGAAATTGAAATGAGCTAGATTACATTAATATGTGTTTACTTTGTCTTAAAATCGAAATTAGGATAAGTTAAATTATAATAAATTATTAAAAAGTACTTAATGAATTATTTTAATAATTGATATTTTATATTTTAATTATAGTGATTATTTATTAAAAAATTATAATTATTAAAATAATAATAATAATATATTAACTACAGTGATTAATTATTCAAAAAATATAATTATTAATATATTTGTAGATAATGTGTTAATATTAATGAATAATAATCATATTAATTAATTCAATTAATAATAATAATATATGAATTAATTATAATAATTATATTTAATGATTATTATGATATTATATTAATTAATTAAATAATCATAATAACAAAATATATTAATTATTGTAATTATTTATTCAGAAACTATAATTATTAATAAATTTTTGTTAATAAGGTATTAATATATTAATTAATTAATAATAATATATGAATTAATTATAATAGTTATATTAATGATTATTATGATAATATATTAATTAATTATAATAATAAAATATTAATTATTGTGATTATTTATTTAGAAACCACAGTTATTAATATATTTTTGTTAATAATGTGTTAATATATTAATTAATAATAATTATTATTATAATTAATTACTAATAGTGTATTAATTAATTATAATAATTATATTACTAATTATTATAATAGTATATTAATTATTATTATTATTGTGGTTATTTATTCAAAAACTATAATTATTAATATTTTTTTAATAATGTATTAATATTTATTAATAGTAATAATTATATTAATTAATAAATAATAATATATTAAATAACTATAATAATTATATTTTTTATTATTATTTATCAAATTATATTAATTAATTATAATTATAAAAGTATATTAATTTAAATGAAGATATTTTTGAAATATAAAAAAATTATTAGGGGTAAAAATAAAAAATTTAAAAAATGAGATATTTATTCCTACCTCCTCCCATAAAAATAAATCTCTCATTCTCTATTTTTAAATAGTGATAGATCTTACTATTTTAATTTTAATTTCTATTCTATTTTTATAAAATAAATACTACTAATTATTTTAATTTTAAATTTTGAATTCTTTTAAATTTCGATTCTCTAATCTAATTTAAAAAATAAACGCACCGTTCCCATCGCATCATGCGGGCGGGCCTTCTTATGTCATCAGCAGGGTCTGTTTCATATTTCGTACTGTTTGTTTTGTCTCGATTTGTTTTCAATCAAGCGCCTGTTCTCGTCCGTTCTGTTAAACTAAAATTTGATAGGGCATGCTCAGTGGGCCGTTCGTCCAGCTGTAAATTTGAAATTCTTGTTGTGAACGCGATGCACGTAAGTCCAAGGCTTCCAATCACAAAGCAATCAAGCGAACTAAAAAGAACGTTTTAGAGATCTGCCAGGGATTAAAAAATAATTTAAAAAAATGGCCAGTGACCGCTGCAAAATCAATCCCTCTCCAATGTTTCTTTGAGTATGGTAACTTGGGCAAGTCTTTATCAAATCCTCCGACTCAATATCTCATTGCAGATTATGATTATGATTATTATTATAATAATTATTTTGGCCTTCTCTTTTGGTCCCTCTCTAAAGCATTCGTCTGTCCTATACCGGCCTCTGCATTCGTAATCATCCTTTATCGCCCTCAGTTTCGAGCTAACTGATAAATATCATGCCATTGACAGTAAAATTTGGAAAGGTACTTCAAATATTGCATCATAAACATCTCAAGATTCTTTTAACAAAATATGTTTCTAATTTCTTGATAACAAGATAAAAAATTAAAACAGCTTATCAACATGCCAATGCATTTCCATTTAATAGTGAAAATATGTGCAGTAATATCTCAACTAATCTCTTAAAAAATGACATTAACAATTATAAAACCTCAATTGGTTGTACAAATAATCTTGTACAAATTGATATATTAAGATATGATTTATTGATTAAAATTAAAAAAAAAAATCATATGACTCCAACCCCTTTTTTTTTTGTTCAACTAATTATAATATATTTCAGTAATATATATAACATTATTTGTACACAAATAATTGTAGTTGTACTATTACTTAAATAACCGATATGAACTATATGTTAAGATATATTTTTATTAGTATGTTAAAAGAAAGTGAATTTGTAAAAATATTAATACACATAATCGATATATCCGTCACAAAAATACATAATATCTTGCTTTGAAATCACATAATTTCTCAAAAGAAAAAAAAAAAAGATTTCGTATTAGTCAATAATAAAAAGAAGAAAAAGAAAATCAGACCATTCAACGGCAGCCCAGATGTCTGTATCCACAGATTCCATCCAATAAAAAGTGGCCGCGCAGTCAAGGCGCATCTTTAAGATCACTGTAGTCTTGATGAGAAAAACTCCATTTTTTGTTGACTTTGATACATCGCGGATCGTACGGACGGATGAGATTCTCTGTGGGAAAGCGGGTCCCACGAATTGACCTTCTATCAGTCGACCCTCCCGTCACGTCAGCTTTCCTGATCGCTCGTGTGGAGACGGCAACGGTCGTACTCCATCTGCATCTTCACCGTACACGTGTTATGGAATCACCAATTCTCTTTGCCGGTGAATTACATGTGTGCTCCCATATTGTACACGTGCGTGCACTGCAAACCAAGCAGTGTGGCACATAGCCACTTCTAACGTTATGGGGGAAAAGTGGGTGGCAATTTGTGATGCGTCTATCAACATTACACAAATTATAAGTACGACTTGAATTAACAGTTCTTTCCTTTTTTTTTATAACCCTAAAAGTTAGGGTTTGATTACGTTATAATTTATTATACCGTAAGCATAAGAGAATAATAGAGTATTATGAATCCCATAATATTATACTATCCTCTCACGCATATGTTACAACGAATCGTAACATAGCATGATCTTAAAAATTAATATGATTATTATTAAATTAATTAATTTTTATCTTTTAGTTATTGACTGTATCACATTAGAATTTTAAAGTTCTATTACATAAATTCGTTTATAACAAATTAACTTTTAACTAATTTTATTGTATTGACTTGTTTTATAATATAAAACTTTAAATTTTGACACAACACATAAATGATATACCAATTTAAATTAGCATACAGGACAATTACATGTTAGATTATTAAACTTTGAAACAACTGTTTAAATTATAATATTAACAAGACGTTTTGCCTTTGGGTCCAACTTTTATAAAATAAGTAGATTTTATTCTTAGTATCACGAATCAAATCGGGAGCATTAACCATTTTGATGTTATATTATATCCCATGATCATCAAGCCAATAATTAATTTAGTTCTGTTTGGTGGAGCTTGACCGTATAAATTTAGTTCAAACCTGAGCTTAAGAAGATTCAAAGGTGTGATCTCAAAATTGATATTCAATTTCAGTGCATGGCGCCGGACACGTACTCATAAAACCTCTACTAAAACAGCACACTCCAGAATATATATATATATTTCGGATCTTATCATTTTTACACTGATAGTTTTTGACATATTATTTTAGTCTCAAAATTTTATAATACCCCATAGCATCAACAATTTATTAATAGAGTTAACTATTAACACCCAAAATATTAAGTGATAAAAAGTAATTGTTAGAAATTTTGGTGTTACAATAATTTGTTATAAAATATTAGGTGGTAAATGATAATACCGTTAAAAAATTTTTTTTAAAAGTCAACAATTTTGCATAATGCTTATGATGACATATAATAAGGGATGTTAATTTATGTAGTCTTATCATGTCAAATTTAAACAAACACAATTACATCATTTATTGATTATATTGACATATCAGAATATAAGTACCATTAGTTTATTAATTATATTAATCATGTTAACTTGTTTAAAATATTATACAAACATTAAAAGTTGAATTGAAAATAACGAATATATTAACATTATTCTTAAATCAAGTCATGAAAAAATTAATGTGATATAAATAAAGTTTGTAACACAATATGAACATAACACAAATAATTAACTTAGTTTGGGGGGAGGGGGGAGGAGCGTGTATATATAGTAACTAATTTTTTCAATAATATCACCGTCTATATTGATATTTACATCATAAAAATCTAATCAAATTGAGGTCATTCAATACAAATACAATACAATTATTTATTATATATTACTGTGTCAGATTATTTGTCAAACTTATTAATATTTATCAACTCGAATATAAAAAAAAGGAGGCTGTATGTTACTGAAACAGTAACTTAACCTTTTCCATAGAAAAATTGTGCCGTAATCCATTTTTCCACCTCATATGCGATCTGCAATCATGCCTCTCCTTAACAGCGGGTCGCATATTGTTTCTAAATAGGAGCCATATAATAGCAGTATCCACGTTCCGTGTTTCCGCACCTAACCGAAGAGCCTGTATTGTATCCATTTATTGTTACACAAATTTGGTACGACATATCATACGCATATTTTCCTTGCACACAACGTTTTGTCTGCGAGAATGCACCGCACTGCCTGCCAAACTATGTGATGAGATCTGATTAATTAATAAAGCATACAACCTTCGAATTATTTGATTCCTAAGTTAGATTAAGGCTAAACTTGAGCGGATTTGCCAGCGCATTATGGGTGCCTTAAAAAGTCATGTTTTAATAAGGAATGCCAAATTTTTTTCAATATGTTTTTCGGTTGGATCCTACTAAGTTGCTGCACACGACACTGATACTAACTCTGACGTACGTTGCTACAAACAGCAATTTAGAATTTACCTTTTCAGTTACTTTTCACTTTTGATGAGAGGTTACTTCATTCCACATGCACAATTATTAATTAAAATGATATGTTCAAGAAATAATTTGATGCATCGCATGCAATTAAACATTATATTAGATATAAGTTGTGCCGGCGACTCAATTTGGCAACCATTAAATCAGTTTTAATCACTAAATTTAAAAATATAATCTTAGTTGTACTTCAATCCCTTAAGCATCATTCCTCATCGTCTCATAGGTACACTATTTTAAATAAGAACATTTTTTAACATGCATATAAATTTTGAAAGGTAATTTCATTTTTTATTATCAATATTTCATTTAAATCATTAAAAATCATGACATATTTAAACAAAAAAATGCGTTAAACTTTTAAATATGTATATGCGTATAAATCATTAAATTGATATATTAATGGAATGTTGGCTAAATTTTTCACATAAAATTTTCTAAAATACTTATTTTTGTATTATGGACGTGATATATTTTTCACTCAATAAGAAGTAATTTATTTTTCACCAATTTCGCTTGTATCAAAACTTTTTTTATTTATATATTCCGTGGAAAGAAGTTATTTACAAGTGTTTTTTTTTTTTGGGGGATCTGGAGAAATAAATATAATGGCACAAGCATTTTGTTTGTTCAATGTCAAAATAATTAAACGTAGTTAGATTAAAGAATAAAGGAGGGGGAAAAAAAAACTGTGGCCCTATTTTTAGCCAGCACTAGAAGACGGTCTCATTTAAAGTAAAATGCCAAGACAAATCGGAATCAACGAATCAGGATTAAAACCAAATGCATTTGTTACCATAATTAATTCATTCAACAGCCTAATCAATTAATGCCACTTACCTAATTTTAGATAAAGGAAAAATCTGCGTATTCAGCCGAACCCAAAAAAAAAAAAAAAAAGGAGGAGAAAGAGAAACAAAACCAAACGACATCGTGCTGCTTCGCTTATATCACGAACGTTTAGACCCAATGGACCTTGATGTTTGTTATTATCCCTAACTGCCCTCTCATAATTCTTAGAAACCCACCCAAAGCCTCCTGTCTAAACTGGAAAATTAATGGAAAATTAGGGGTATTTTTGTAACTCCAAAGAGCATAAATATAAAGCCGGGCCTCCGTTTTAGTAGGTACTGTGCACAGGGCGAGCGGAGCAGAGGAGTTCCCGTTATCCACATTGGCAATATTTCTCTCCATTGAAAATTCCAAATTAAAATCCCGCACAGTTTCTGACTTTCTGTCTCAAAGATTATCGTCTCTCAAAATCAAATTAGGGCTTCTCTTTTAAATTTTTAAATTCTAATTTTGCCTTAACAATGGTTTCTGATTCAATCACCCACAACGCTCCGATTGCATCGGCCCCGAACTCGAGGGAATTCTCTAAGAAGAAGAGGGTATGTATTACGTCTTATTTATCTTCCTTCGTTTGTCCTTTTCATTTTTTTAAGTAAAAAAAAATTTAAATTCTTTATAATTGATATTGTGTTCGTTATTTCTCTTTGGGATTTCAGACCAACAGGTCTGCGAAATTGAAGCAGTGCAAGCTGGATGTTCGCCGTGAACAATGGCTCTCCCAAGGTGCGCGAATGATTTTTTTTTTTTTACCTCTCTTTATACTGTTAATGACTGCATGTAATCTAATTAATTTTTTATTGGATGATTATTTTGTTTTGGTTATTTATGGATTTGCCATTGTTTGATATGATAGTAGGGGCGGTGAAGAGCAAGTGCTGCAAGGAGGATCAAAACGGTGCGCGGAAGGAGATGGGTCGGTCGTTGGAGAATTTGAGGCGAAGGGATGAGGATAACAGCAATGACTCTGGATCTATGCGCCATGAGAGTGATTCAGAGTCACCATCAAACAGCCCTACAAACAGCCTGTTATGCGGTAACGGCGGCACCAATCCGGGAACGAACTTCATTGGGAGTAGCAGCAGCAGCAGTAGTGTTAGTGGTAGCAGCGGTGGGGGCTGTTGCTCTGGTAGCATCACGGAAGAGGAAGAAGAAGATGGCTGTTTGGACGACTGGGAGGCGGTGGCAGATGCTTTGGCTGCTGATGATGATAACAATAAACAGGAACCTGAACATGATCGTTCCTGTTCCCAGTCACCCTCTGAGAGCCAATTGGGTGTTCAGTCCAATTCTTTGCATGAACTGGCAAATGGGTTAAGTTTAGATTCTGTGAAATCATTGCCCGATGGTGCAGGAATGGTGCCTAGTGTCCCCGAGAATAATAGACAGGCCTGGAGACCCGATGACGCTTTCAGGCCTCAGAGTCTGCCTAATTTGGCTAAACAGCGGAGTTTTCCAGCTGCTGACCGGCATTTTGGTCAAGGCGGGGTTCCTTGGGCTTGTAACAATGTTTTAGCAGCGCCATCTTCATGTCCTATATGCTATGAGGATTTGGACTACACGGACTCAAGCTTTTTGCCCTGTTTGTGTGGATTCCGGCTCTGCTTATTTTGCCACAAGAGGATTCTCGAGGAAGATGGGCGATGTCCAGGTTGCAGGAAGCCATATGAGCATGATGAAGTTGAGTCAGAAGCAATAGTGCAAGGAGGCAGCATGATGTTCCGGTTAGCTCGGTCCTGTAGCATGATTGCAAGGTCTTAGGAAGAGGGGGAGTCTCTGTTTCCGTAAACTATATATGTTGGCTCTGTCCTTTTTGTGTGTCTTTGTGTTCTTATGCTAGTTTTTACTTTTTAGACTCATTTTATAGACTTTACTAGATGTTAATATAGGAGTATTGTGTTTTGCACCGGGGTAGTGAGCTTTCCTCTTATGCGTTCAGTTCTTATTTGTATGGTGCATGTGCTGATGTAGAAGACTCGTGTTGGTATTATGTGAATAGATAAACTGGTATAGAAATCCAATACATGAAAAGTGATTACAATATATCATATGCTTCCGATTGTTTCAATTGGTATGGGCATTCATGAATTTAAAAATGCTGTTCATCTTTAGTTTTTCCACTTATCCACGTTGGTTCTTCGCTTTCCAATGCAATTTGGACTTTGTGATCAAGCTCAGTTTTGTTGGAGGTGAACTAATTCTTACCTAAAGATGTGTGTATTACTTTCCCAATAATTTTGATTTTTATTATATCCTTTCATTGTGATGCATTTTTAAGGTCTATTACACATAATACATAGGAATTGCTTTCTAAAAGGATGGGTTCTATTGGGTGAAGGTACTCATTATAAATTTAATTGCTTTCTGAATGGATCCATGCTTGTGGTAGTGTTTGCATTTGGATATTCCTTCTCTGTTACTATACTTAAATGTATCACCAGTCATAGCCTTAATTACGCCCTACTTTGCTTCTTCAGTTTTTATGTAGAAATGTTTTTCTAACTTAACATGTTAGCTTAACTGCTCTTTGTGGTTTCTGCAGTTGAAGATTCATATAACTTTTAAGATAAAAGGGATGGACCATATGTGTACTGAGGTCCTATCCATGGGTAACATATGAAGTTTGATCCCCATTTCCTGTGGATGCCTTCATATTTCGAGTTCTATTCGTTAAAAGCTGTATTTAATGAAGCAGTTGCCACATCACATGCACCTTTCCTTTTTCTGCTTTTGTCATTTTGTTTTCTATGCACGCTATGCACTTAGTGGTTGAATGACTGATGAATTGATTAAGCCTAAAAGAGTTGACCTTGAGTTTAGAACGGTAAACACTTTAGAGGCTGAAATATCGTTGGAATCTTTATTTAATTGACATTTATATCATGTCATAGCTTCAATATTTTAGGTTTGTTTCCAATTTTTATTTTGTTGGTTTTCAACATTTGCTTTTTAAAATGTTTAACTTGGGTTACAGTTGGTTTTTTACATTTAGAACTTGTATAGATCCTATAATTGTTTTAATTATAAGTTTCTATGGTAATTTCAATTTCATGCTCCCTATTGTAAGAAGGAATGAGAAATTTTTGAATTCAATATATGGAAATGTTCTTAGAAAAGTGACTCTAGATTTCATTATGTTGAGATTGACTTAAAATTCAATATGATGTTCTAGTCGAGTACAGAATGGAAAATTGTCTGTTTGCATATTTGTTAAGATTTTTTGCACTGATTCAAAGAATCTTAAAATGTTCTTTAAAACCTAAACGGTCGTTGTTTCAAGAAATAGAGGAATATAAGAGGTTTAGGCTTTAAAATTGACAATGGCTAGGCCTGGCCTGGAACTCAGAGATAATAATCCATCCATTCTTCTGTTAAGCATAGAGTAGATATTTTTGGTACACTGTTGGGAGGTTTTCTTTCTGCTTAACGCTTATTCTTTCTAGCTGTAAGAAAAGATGATAATTGGAATCTGTTTTTATGAGTACACAATCAGAATCTGGGGTTCACTTGGCTGGTACAAAGAGCTTCACAATGCTGGAATGTAATGCTCGCGACTAGTTAAGGTCTGTTCTTACATTTGTACTTCCAATGCTTGCTATTTTCTAGTACTTAAAAAGGTATTCGGTGTGTTGCTGGTTTCTTGCACTGGTGGTTAGATATGGAATAGTCTATCTTGTCTGTAATGTAGCTTTAATCTGGAACTTCCCTTTTATCATCCAAGAGATATTACCAATGGAAGAACGGTACTAACTAGTATCATCTTGAACTTCTTGAGCTTTATCAGATGTTTGTTGAACTAAAAAGTAACTTTTAAACTCGATGGTCGCAAGTTGTAGGTAATATTACCTTAGTTACATTAGCTCAAAAAGCTATTTGAGGATTTAGTATAAAATTTGAGGTATGTCGGTTCTCATTATTGTCTCTGCTTTTCAGTTTCAAGCCATATGTTTTGTGAGTTGTGTTATTCAGAATTTGATTAGTTCGCTATCTGTAAAGTAATTTATTTGACGAAACTTGCTACTGTGTTGTATTTCTTCAACCATAAAGATTTGGATGGAGATGTATATTCATTTTGACCTAAAAGAAATGGATTGTGGCATATAATATGATATGCGTCCTAATGTCATCGGAGGCTAGGCCAGTTATTTTGATTTTCTTCTATAATATTTCTCTCGGACAGTTTCAGTTTGTACTTGAATCAGTATAACTGTAAAGTGAGGATTTAATTTGATACATTGTATCTTAGCACGTTGAGAATGGCTTGCTTCCCTGAGAGCTTTTGATCTTCTCTTCTTGTTTTTGTATCGAAATGACAGAATTCTTGAACAAACAGCAGTGGAGTGGCATCCAGAAATGGATGCCTTAGCAGCGGACCGCCAGTATAATTTCAACAACAATGCTGCTGCTGGTTAATAACATTTGGCAACAATCCATTAATGACTTATTTGACTGCAAGACAAAATGAGTCTCCACTCTTGAGTTATTATTGAAGCACGCATTACAAATTGAAACTAATGATATCAGGTTAACTAATTACGCATCATCCACACCCAGGGCAGAGACCAACAGTTGATAGTTGCATTTATAGAAGCAAGTGGTGGTGGCTTTATAATAATTTTCTTAGTTGTTGATGAATTTTGAAATGCATGATCCTGATCTATGTTGCTGAGGGAGTGTTTTCCACCACTTGACGAAGGTGGAGTCCTCAAAGAATATATCATCACCTAACTCTCTATCCTGAACCCATTTTTGCACTTGCCTCTCCAGGGACAGTATATGTCCCTTGACATCTTCAGACAGCCCCATATTAATAGTTCTGAGGCAGAGCTCCTCTATCTCTGCCCAGAAACATGATTCCCAACTGGATCCTGCTGATATCTTCAGGGCATACTCGAGCCACCTCTGAGTGTATCTGTACCGTTTTGGTCTGCCCTTCATCAGATAGGGACCTGTGTCTTCATTTTTCAGGTGTCGATAGTAATTAGCAATATCTAGAGGTTCAACAATGCGGCGGTACCTGGTCCCGATGTCTATCCACTCTCTATGGCCTTCAAATTCATCAGGGAGTTCATACCTTTTCAACATTTCCATAATCTCGTCAATTATACCAGCCAGCTCAAGCCTCTTAACATTTGCATTGAAATCATCGGTGTCCTTTGAAAGCTTGAATGCATCATAATAGCTGACTCTGCGAGCCTCGCACCTGGTTTTGTACCCTTCAAGTATTTGCAGTCCTTTTTCTATATCTGTCTTCTTGTTATTAATCTTGTCCTGGTTTCTCAGTTTTTGCTTCTCTAATTCTCCGGCAGCACAAAGGCAGAGTCTGGCTCTCGTGCTCTGGAAACCGAAGATTCAAAATGTCAGTCCAAGGGGGCAAAATAAAGCTGATAGGGAACTTTTAAAACTGAAAGACTAATTTTGAAACTATCTTGAAACGGACTTACCAGGCCAAGGTTATTCAGGGCCACGCCAAGGCCAGCAGGACCAACATTGGAAGACAACGGAAGCCCTTTCAAATTGTCTAAATGAGCGACCCCTTTTGTCTCTAAGTTCTGCAGTTCGCTTTGATAATTAAGGTGGTCCTTTACGCTTCTGAGAGCAATCTCTGGACCTTCTACTTCAGAGCTCAATTGAGAAGAATAGAACAATATCTGGAGAACAGCATCAGGGTTTTTCACTACAACCAGTTCTCTATCTCCTGTGCAGAAGACATAAGTTCCAAAGGGTCGATAGGGACTCAGCTCAATTAAACTCGACAAAGTATCGGACAACTTGTTTGTGTTTCCCATGAGATGACAGGCAGCATGGCTTGCCACGGATGACGCATTCCTCATCACCTTCACAAAGAGAGCTGAAGCTTGCCCGGTTGGTTCTTGCATGGGAATTGTACGTTTTGGGTTCAAGAAATGGAGGATCATTTCCAGTTCTGGCTCAAGGGAAGAGAGAGGAGCAAGCAAAACCCGAGGGACGATGTCATACCTCATTACGAAATGAATGAAGTAGGGAGACCAACTTTCTCGCCTTAAAGCATGGTTAAATATGAAATCACCAACAAGAGGTGATCCAAAAGTGACGCATATAGGTGGCATTCTCCTGGTGCTGGAGTCTGACTCCATGAAATTTTCCAGGAACCAAACTGTCGTTAAAACGGCAATTGGACCAGCTGAGGAATGCCCTGTAAACACTATTTGCTTTCTTTCTTCCACAGCTTTCACCTATATATTCCACTTTGTCAATAGTTTGCTTCATTTTTATTGTTTTATTCAAATTCAAATGTTTATTTATTATCACAATCAGCTACTTTGGAAACTTGATGATTGCCAACGAGGAAGCAACACCAATACTTACCAACTAGTAGTACATGTTGCATTTTGAATTTTGAGGGGACCAAAAAATAAATAAATTAATAAAGAAATCACACACCTCCTTTAGTAGCTGAGGCTGAATTGCTTGAAATCTCATAAGAAAAGCTTCATTGACAGTTGCAGCTTGATCATTGCCTATACTTCGAAGAGAAGCGAATTGAGGTGGACGTGGATCGATCTTTTTCTCGCCAAAAGGGTTTCGACTAAACCAATCACTGATAGACCAAGAACCTGGAAAGCTGAAAATGACGTCTGATGAGCCACGACTCTTTTCCACGAGATACAGCTGCTTCTCCGGCAACCTGTGTGCCTTCATGGCTATCGAGCATGCTTTCTTGATCACCTCTTCTTTCATGCTTATCACCTCTCCAAACATTTCACTTGCCATCGTCTCTACAACTATTATCACTTGTTGAGAAAAATTTCTCGGTTTAGAAGCTTTGCTTGACTTATTATTATTGCCTTTTTTATTTTTAATTCGTGGAGGAGATAGATAGAACTCTTCTTGTTTCAGTTTTGATCAGGTTCCCGGAAATTATTGTGCGAGGAAATGACCCTTTTGGGTACCGCCCCGTCGTTGACTCGACTGTCAATTTGATCCAGGTCAAGCTCGAAGCTCACTCAAGAGTCAAGCCGCCCACGATGCAACGATTTCTGGTCCCTTCTATTCTCTTTTTCACATAAAACAATATTTAGTCGGGTAATCCCTTTCAGACATCTCCCGGGATGGAAAACTAACCACTCTATAACAGCTCCAAGATTATTTATCTAACAGCTGATAACAGGGGAACAATGAAGTAACCAATACGCGTTTGTCTGAAAGTGTAGATCCTATTCCCCTTCGTAATCATTGCATCGCGGCTTGTGCTACCCGTCGTCACAGTTACGGGCGCCTGATCTGGATTGAATTGGGCCTAAACCTTTATGGTGATCCAGAGTTCGGCCCAAATTACTGTAGGACCCACAGGGCAATAGCTAGCTGGCTGGCTAATCTATAAGATTTTGACCATATCAGTTTTGCCATGATAGGTAGTTTTCCTAATCATAGGAAATGAATAGTTAATTTATTATCTGTAGATGCTAATTGTTTGGGGTTATAGTTTGGCTTTCTTTTATGATCGAGAAATTATATTTTGGCACTTAACATTGAAGAACTGGTGACACAATAAATCTGTGTAGGGGTCTGTGCCTCCGGAGTTTAAAATCATTCCTTCTTTGTAAAATCAAGCAAGAACAAATTAATCATTGGAAAGGAAGGTGGGAAAGGTCTTCGATTTTATTTCAATCTAAACAACTTCCAACTCTAACCATGCTTCAGAAACTATCATCTGATTCACTGGAATATGCTGCTGCTCGAATACCTGACATGAATTGTTTTGGCAAGTTGATGAATTTCAGAGGACTTGTTGGTGGCGGTGACCGTGGGGGTGATGATGCTACACTTGGTGTCCCATTCTTCTTCTGTAAATTTCGACTAATGTCAGCGCAAACTCTGTCAACCATGTCCAGAAATTCTTTTACTATAACAAACAGTTGAAATGGGGTCCCCCATTTTTCTTTGGAACCGCCCGCTTGGTAGTACTCTGTTGTTCCCTTAACAAGTTCCATAGTCCTCTTTTGCTCCTCTCTCACCAGCTTCAGCTCTTCTTCACACTCCTCCAGAAACCCTTTCATTTCCTTTAAAAACCCTCCTTTGCCACTGCTAGCACAGCGTGTTACTAGTTGCCGGATTTCTGCTACGCGGGATGCGAGTGAGGAACAGGTATAGATGAATGTGTCATGTTCTATCCTGGCTGCTTTCTTTACATTGGTGAATTCATTGCTTAGGCCTTCCATTGCTGGCAATCCTTGTTTTAAGTACTCATCGTCCCTCCCTTTTGGCGTCGAGCTTTCTGAATTTGAATCACCAGTTTTGCTTCTTTGACTGTTAGTCCTTCCAAGGATATGGTTTCCTTTGAGTTCGCTACGTCGACCCTCCAATCGGATCACTTGCTCGACAACAAACTGGAGCAGGGTAGTCTTCCCATCGGTGCTTTTGACGTCAGAAAGCTTTCGGAGGGCACTTAGGTTGAAACCTTGAGCATTGCCTCGGGATGTTCCAGCATTCATTTTATTACCAGCTTTTAGAATGGCTTCGAGAAGTTTTAGGAAGATCCCTCGGGTTCTTAGCTCCTTACATCCCATTTCAAGTGCTTGCAAGGACTCTTTGAGGTGAAGGATTTCTGAATCGTAGTTTGATCTGAAAAGCATTGCGTTGACGCCGGTGAATGCAGAAGGAACAGCTTTCAGGATGTGGAAGAGAAAAGATTCAGCATCCCCAAGACTAGTTGGATCTCCATTGAACTGGAGGATTTTGTTTATTTCTTCTTGGCTCGGAGACATTTTGGCAAGTTTTTCAAGGATTTCAATACTAAGTCCGCGACCAGCAAGGAGGGCCTCTATGATTTCTTTTCGAGAGATTGCTATTGACCTCAGTACTATCGCTATGTTTTGGGACTTGCGGGGTTCAAGGATAAAAAGCTGTGCTGTTGGTGCGGCATTGGAACTGCCTGAACCCATGGACAATTTGCTTCCTTCATAGAGTTTACGATTGGCGGTGGAGTATCCAAACAGATTTTCAATTTGTTCGTCATCAAATCTGAGAACAAATAGAAGATTTAGCAAACAATAATTGGAGCAATGCAATAGTAGTTTTCCTTATAAGAAAAATACAAATTACCTCAGCGATCCATCGATGATCTCATTCCAGACCATCGAATGATCAACATTGGTTGCGATTTTATCCCAGTGCAATGGTTTCAGCTTCATGTGGCCAACGACCGTCCTACTTGAGCTCTCCTCTGAGGGAACTCCGTCCCTAATCTTATCTGCATTCCTTCTCGGAGCAGGTGGAGGCTTCAATGGTGAAGCTAAATTGGGTGGCTTTGGTGGTGGGGATTCTAGCGTAGGATTTCTTTTTACTCGTATTGGTGGCAGTGCAGCTTGTGATGGATGAGAAGGAGGAGGAGGAGGAGGAGGAGGCGGCGGCGGTTGTGTTAGCAACCTATCTGAAACTGGAGGTGGTAGAGTTGGATTTTGTCGAACAGGCTCTACCTTTCTCTCAACGCCAGTTAAATCGGATGTCTCTTCGAGTGACAAACGTGGTATAGTGGTTCTTTGTACTGTTGTTATGTCCATGCATTTTTCTTCATCTTCTTCGAAACTCGGATTGAACACAATCTTCGGAAAAGTAGCTTTAAGCTCTCCATGTTCCAGTTTCCTCATGTAAAGAACTTCCTTGCCATCTCCATCAACAACTAAACCTTTCACTCTTCTCTAAATTTCTCAAACTCTTCCCGAGTCACAGTTGCTTCCTGCCTACGGAAGCTTGAATTAATTTTAGTTTTCTGCCGAAATCTTTTAGTTCTTTGGCAGATTAAGAAGGCGACTCCAGCAATGACTAGAGTAACTGCTGCCGTGGCGGCAATGATCATGGCAGTGCTCTGGGGTGGCATCGTGAACAACCAAGGACCATGGAAATATTCTGTCAGTAGACTTGTTGCCCTAGGAATGAATATCAATGTTCTACGAAGAATTTTGTTGAGAAAAGAGCGAGTAAGACCAGAGGACAGCAAAAGGTTAAGGCAAGTAAAGGGACATGGCTAGACCAATGTGAGTAAGGCTTAGAGAAAGCTGCAAAGAGGAGCCAATGAAACTCTGTTGTTTTATTAATACTCTTAGGCAATCGAAGTAAATTCTCCAGTACGGCACATGGGTGTTGTTTGCAGACAGTTTCAATAGAGGTAGATGAAATGTTTGCTGGTTGGTTTTGCTTAACTCTCCTTGCGAAACTCCATTGGAAATTACTACAATAGCCTGTTAAGGTGCAGGTTGGATTTGCACGTTGTCCAGCTCTAAATGTGTCATGTATGTACAACTACGACGAGGGAAGTGATGGTTTAGCCGTCGTCCTTGCTTAACTTCATTCCTATAGACAGCCAACATAACAAGTATTTGCCTTGGAGATCAATATCTTTGTATTGCATTGTCTATTTATTTTTCTATTCTTAGTAATCTCGTCTTCGATTTAAGATAAACAATTTTGCTACAGCTGTTAGAAAATGCCATAAGCAGGCTTCTAAGAGTGTGTTCATTGTCTCTATTTGATTGGAAGATTATAATATTAACGAATCGGTACAATGTGCTGCAAGCCACACAGCCGAATATGATAATCAAGAAATGCTTTGAAAGTTCCGAGCATTGTCTCTCAAGATGCCACCGGCATCACTTTGCTGGCAAATTCTAAACGGCCTTTTAGATCAAATCAAGACAAAATATATACCCATGTTGATAATTAGGTCTATTTTGATGAATGTGGCTCACTTGTTTATTTTGATGGGGCATATACCTGCACGATCGGTTGGCACTTGGCAGCAGGTGCTCTCAAATTGCAGTCATATGCTTTATTATAGAATCTGAATTGAAATATCAACGCTCATCACTAAGACTTGAACGGAGTAGCCATTAGCGAAGAATCTGAGTTATTAAAAGCCTCACCAATTCCTTCAGAGAATCGTTGAATACAGGCACCGAAAGCTTTCCCCCCTATTTATGAACTCAATTGTGTAAACTTGAGCTATTGTCTGCGGTGATTGATATCCCTAGAATGCCATTTACCCCATAATAAACCGTATTAAATGTTTTAGCTGGAGCATAGAATGCCATTTTGCCCATAATTAAGCAGTGTCAAATGTTTTCGGTGGGAGCACCTAAAACATTAAATACTGCTTATCATGGACTGCGGTCCGCAGCTCCTTCTCAGGGCCGCTTCGATAATACTTGTTTAAATGCGATTGCAGCAAAGAAAGACATTATCGTGGATTTACCAGGTCATGCTTTACCCTTCTAATGTTAGCTTTCGTACAGTCTCTCTTGGTCTGTCTTCTTTCCAGTGACATTATTAGGAGAGTAAATCCAAGAAATTATTGCATAACCTCGGATTTTACCCGCCGTAGCTCAAATACCTCGAATCTTTTAGTGCGTGTGTATACATACATACGTACACACACACACACACACACAATGGAGGAATTGAGAGTCTAAATTTATACAATTATAACACAGTTTGATAGTCTATCGAGCGAAGTTTGAAAATCTCACTTCTATCTAAGATTCGCACAAAGTACTTTAAAGATTTAGAGAAAGGAATTCTGAGTCTCTATAAGAATTCAATCTCTTACCTCCATGATACAGTAAAAGTGATTTACCACCTTCCCATTGGCCAGAATAACATGATATTTAAACGAGTAAAGATTCTTGGGTTAGGCTTCAGGCTGTCCTTGCAACAGAATTAGAAACAACATAATCTCCAAGAAAGTTCAATGCAATTAACCAACGTCAATGTTTTTGTATGAGTAGTGAGGTTCCACAGCGAACATTGCTGACTGTATTTTGCGCCGATGACATTCATTCACATCAATGTATGTGTATATGTTCAGTCATTTAACTGAAGAGGAATGAATGGAGACAGTCATACACCGGCAGAATTGTTATTGCATATCAAATAATGTAGAAAGTCACATACGGGCAGAACTGTTGGTGCATTTTACATAAAAGATTCAACCACGCACCCCATCAGGCAATATACCCCGGGTAACTGGGGCTTCATTAGTGGTAATGAAATTTCTACTCCCTCAGAAATATCACAAGAAGCAAAAAGACTTCATTACTTTCTATACATGATTCTCGCTGTTTTCTTCCTTTTGAAACCCCCCCCCCCCCATCAGGCAAGATATCCCGGGTAACTGGGGCTTCATTAGTGGTAATGAAATTTCTACTCCCTCAGAAATATCACAAGAAGCAAAAAGACTTCATTACTTTCTATACATGATTCTCGCCGTTTTCTTCTTTTTTACGCCGCCCCCCCCCCCCCCCCCATTTTTCTGTGGTCAGCGAAGTATGTTAGGCCACTGTGTGCAAAATTCTACAAAAATCAATGCTCTCTTCATATTCGGCTAGCTACTGACTACAGACAAAAAATGACAATTCTTGATCACTCAAAAGCAGATGTGACTCAAGTATATCAGTTCCTGCTAAGTAATTTAGGTCGCTTCAAAGCACAATCAGGTGAAGACAGAGAAGATGGTAGTTGAGAAGATTCTAGATCACAAGCAACCGATGCTGAGAATGATAGGGAAGCCGAGGAGGCCTGAATATCGTCAGTTAGTTTCCTCTTGAGAAGTCCACTTTTGCCATTTTCCTGTGGTTCTGCTCTCATTATGTGATCTTTTAGCCGTTCAACATCTGATAGTTTTACTGGCTTGACTATGTATTCCTCAGCCCCTTCTTCCAAACAACTGTTCATCATAGAGAAAATGGAAGCCTTTAATACTTGCCCTAGAGGACACACATAAATGGATTAAAAAAAGAAAAAGAAAAAAAAGGATACAATTAGGGCAATTTGACTAATTCTTAATCCAAATTTTGTGTGGGGAAGAGGCAATTAAATGAGTTTTAGATGAGCAGGAAACATTTTTTATGATAATTTTACAATAATTGATTAGGCTGCTTTGTGTTAGACAATAAACAAACAGTCAAACCCCACCACCCAATAATGGCCAAAGGAAAATGCAAGTGAACTACCCTGACCTAAAAGACTGAGTATACTTCACTTCTCCATATGGAATGATTAAAAACGATTAAATTTCATTCATAAAAGGCAGCAGACATAATCTTTTACCATGACTAAGATCAAAAGATTAGCTCATTCTACAATTCAAAATCAGACAGTAGTTACGGGAACATATCATGTGAGGTGTTATTTTATAGATTTAGAACTATTTCCTAGTCAACAGACATGCAGCCATGTAGGGTATATTGTTCATGCATTATTTTTTTACACACGCTACCAGCCTGGCCAATTATATTTATATTTGAGGTAGAAAAATCATAATATCATATATCCTATAAAGATTTTGGTGTCCCAAATCTGGTGTTGGAAAAATTGTCAGACTTGGATTATCTCATTACAGAGCCCCTGTATTTCATTAAGGCCAAAGAGGATTTGATCTTTAGAATCAAATGATCAAATCCCTCCTGGAACTATATCAGATTTGATCTCCAATTAAACAAAAGAAATTTCCCCGAATCTACTGTTTCTAGCTCTTACGGTAATATCAAGACAGAAGTAATGATAATTGATTAAACATGGAATGAGATTAAACCAAGAGTTTACCTATCAATTTGGGCTAAGACATCCTCAGAAGACATGATCACTACCGGAACTTCTCTGAAAACAGATGATTCCTGCTCCAAAAATAATAATAATAATAATAATTTAATACCAAATCAATACACGGAAAAGGGAAAAAGATTTGAAATTTCTACATAGGATTGAAGCCACGAGATTTTAAAATAAAAAGACCAAAGGGCTCACCTTGATCTTTTTGAGTAGTTCATATCCAGTCATCCCAGGCATGGTATAATCTGTAATGATCAGATTCACCTTCAAAGCCTGCAAGTTAACAAAGAAAATAAAAAAAAAAATGAGCCTAACAGAAAACAAGTTTAGACTTCTTGAGTTGAGTTAAGGTATCAGTTGATAACTTCATCACTTTTGCATCTCTTTTCCCTCCATTTTCTCACCAATCAAACAAAGTTACAAACACAAATGTTAAAAAAATCGTCACTTACATCATAACCAACATTGCTTTGCTCTCCATCCAAACCCAGATACTGTAAAGCTCTTGTTCCACTCTCCACAGCCGTCACTGCAAAAATAAAATACATTTCAGTTCGCTTCACAAAACCCATCAAAATAAAAAAATTTATCATCTTTTATAAAAAAAAATTAACCAAAAAGAAAAACCCAATAATTACCTTTACATGAAGATATCTGAAGCAATCTCTCAATAAGCTTTCGATCAACATAACTATCATCGACAGCAAGAACATGCAGCTCCTTAGAACATTCAGCCACTGTTGCCATTGCCCAAAAAAGAAAGCCTCTTTTAGTCGCTTTGAATTTCTTTTCCTTGAGAATCCGTTGGTGGGGTTTTGTCAATAAACTATGTGCAAGCAAACGGGAAATGTTGAGTTGGTGCTTCTGCAGGTTTTGCTTTATAAATAAGGCAAGAAAAGAGAAAGAGAAAGGGAGAGATAAAGGTGACAAGATTCTGAGGATCCAATATCTTAAGATCTTAGCAAATCTTTCTTTTTTAGCAAAGTATCTTTCAGATGAGCCATTATCAACCAACTTGTTGTTTGTCCAGTCAATTTTAACTCTATTTATTCATCTACAAAATCTTTTTCGGTGTTGTTTCTATGACTCCCTGTCAGCGAGGAGACCACACGCAAATATTATAATAATAACATCAATAATAATAATAGCGTCTCTTTAGTTTTATTGATTTTGGTAAAAAGAAAAGGAATAATAAAAATGTTTACTTGCATTTTGAGGTCAAGGCGGAGAATTGAGGACTAGGGAGGAAGATTTTTGACTCTTGTGTGGTTCAAAGATTTGCAAAAATTGCATCATGTTCATGGTCCATTGGTCTTCTCTTTCGCACGCAGCATATGACCCACAGGAAATTTCCTAAATCTAATTGAATTGTGATACAAAGTTGATTGTTCAAAACAACATTGATATCAAGCATATCGATCAACAAAATTTCTAGATCATTTGCCAAAATTGACTAACTAAAATATGAATCAAGATATTTCTATATTTAACATATGAAACCGTATAATATTAAGTGAGTTATTTATTTCCTTCATTATCTCATTTATACTCATATGATGGTTTTCATATTAGACTGAATTAAGGAATATGTAATTATGTCTTCAATTAATCTAAAGCTTATTAAATAATTTTTTTTTATGATATCTAAGTTTGATGAAAACAACATAAGTTTATTTTTATTTAAAGAGTTTTTGTGAGAAAATTTATATTTTTGTTGTACTATTTATCAAATAAATAAGTAAATAAATATTTAAAAGTTATGTTAGAAGAGTTGATGTTATAAAATCTCATAAGATATACTCACCTCTCGTTTATATATAAATAGAGAAAGACTTTTAATTATTGGTATAACATAATCAGACAATTAAATAAACTTTATTATTCAATTAGTAATATGAGATATTTATAAAGACTATTGTTTTAAATTAAAGTCCTATTAGTATAATATATTACTATTGATTGAAAGTAAAAAATAATGAAGAAGAAGAAAATAAAAAAATAATTGTGTAAAAATAATCATCCCTCTATCGAAATTAAAATAGAGTGAATAATTATTTTAATATTTAAAAAAATTAAAAATTAAAAATTTATCTTAATAATAATCTAAGAATAAATATATGAGTACATAATCTAAAATGATGTAATATATCAGTATATAATCTGACTGTAATCCTGAAAATTAATCCCTTATAATTAATAAACAATAATAAGGGAAAAACGCTGCAGGCGACCGCAGGTCAATAAAACGAAGTCAAATAATAATAAATAAAGAAAAATTTGACGCGATTTTCTGTGCTCTGAAATTTTTTTGCAAAATCCGAGAAACGTCCCAAACGGCGGCTTCAAAATAGGAAAGTCGCACAGAGCTTCTGCGGCTAATACCTGATGCGTTACAAAAACAAAAATAAAATTTGAATTTGAATGTACGTACGGGTTACTGGCACCAAAATCTTTTTAGGTTTGATCCGGTGAGAGGGTGACAGGTGGTGAAGGTCCCAAATCTCCTCCAGGTGCGTGATCCGTCATTGGGATCTTTTATCAAATAAATAAATTGATCATTATGTTACGACGGGGTTTCCACTTTTGTGCGGCACTCACTGTGCGTAGATGGGGAATACGAATCCGAGAGATCGAGCGGGAGTCCTGCCTCGTGGCCTCGTGGGATTGTGGCGTGAGATTTTGTTGCGCATCGTATTTTCATTATGTATGTAGTGCTGAATCGTGAGGTGACCTCTCATTACACCACACTTTTTACCATAATTCTCAATCAAGTTCAAGTACCGACAACAAAATCTCTAGAATGCAAGACCCCTTGTCTGTTATGCGAGTCCGCAACATACATGTACATCAACATCATCATATTATTCAGCTTCCAACTGCGTATTGATATTCAATGTGCCTCTCTCCTAGTATATGTCTCCTTATTTTTAATGCAGCAAGCATTAAGTTAATTTTTTAAAAATATAAATTTCAATAAATTAAAATAAGTTACACTAGAGTAGCAGTATGAAATTAAAACTAAAATATAAATTTACATTTACATTTTCTTGAATTCGGAGTAAATTGTTTTAAGCTATAAATTTATCTTTATTTAGAGGATTATAGTTTTTAATTATAAAATTAATAAAGATATATTTAAAAATTAAAAATATATTTTTATATTTATAAATTAATAATAATTAATAATATTCTTAATTATATAAATTATAATTTTTTATTAATTATAATTTTAATTATATAAATAAAAAAATATTAATAAGAGCAACACAAATGAAACATTATTGTTAATAATATAATACGAAATTAATATTTTCTTAGAATAAAATATTTATTATTATTAATCACTAATATTAAATAAATATAATAACAATATATTTTTAAATAAAGATAGCATATAGTAATATTATTAATTATTTATGAGTATAATAATATATTTTAAAGTAATTTTAACTCTGTATTAATGTAAATTATTATTTTTAACTAAATATGATAATATTATATTTAATAAATATTTAATATTATTATCTTAAATCAACATAATATATAAAATAAAATAATATTTAAATAAATATGATATTATTTATTTAATAAAATATTAAATATTAAATATATTTAATAAAATAAAATAATATTTTTATTTTATTAAATATAAAATTTATTTTATTTTATTAAACGTAAATATGGAACCTCCCCTATGGGAGTGGAAATATTATTTTTCATTCTAAAAAATAGTAGGTCCCACAGAGTGGAATTCTCACTCCTCCTTTAAATCTTAGAAGTAAATATTGGAGTAAGAGGAATCTACACTCCTTAATCCACTCCAAAAAATAAACATAATATTATTTTGCCTTTTTTTACTTTTTCGTTATTGATAAGGTAAGGTTTCTTTCCTTTCTTATTGTAAAATTACTCTTAACAAAATAATTAAAAATGAATGTTAAAAAAAAAAAATAGTTGATCCCATGAGTCCAAAATAATGTATAAAGCAGTGTTAAATGCACCGATGTCCTCCTCTAAGCGCACTGGCGAGTCATCTTCCAGTTGGGTGACCTGGGTTCACATCACTGTGAGAGAAATTTAAAAAAAGAATCTGGCCGGTGTATTAAGCAATAGATTTTCAGTCCAAAATCCTAACTTACATGGGCCGATTTTAATCTGCAGATTTTGGCAGCCCAAAGACAAAGAAAGTAAGCTACGCCGTAGGAGCAAAATCTGCCAGCAAATAAGTTAATGAACTTTCAGCTGCGCAGAAGTTTCGGTGATTCATTACCGTCGAGAAATGGAGGAAGAAAAGGCGGCAGCGTACTATGACGAGCTGACTCGGAAGGGCGGAGGAGCTGCTAGATTCAAGCAAGGTCTCGGCTTTTCCTCCTCATCCACTTCCGAAAACGACGCCGTACCTGCAAAACATACTTCTTTCCTCAGCAGCTTTGTTAGAGCCTCGAGCCCCACCACAACATCCAATCCTGAGAAACCCTCTCAGCTCGAATCTATTCAAAACAAGCTCAAGAAGAAACCTAGCGAAGAAAAACCAGCTCAATCAAGGGTTAGCACTAAAGACAGAGACAGAGACAGAGACAGAGACAGAGAGAGGAGTTATAGAGATAAAGAGAGGGATCATAGAGACCGAGACCGAGACAGGGACAGAGGAAGGGGTCATAGAGATAGAGATGGAGACAGAGAGAGAGAATATAAAGATAGAGAAAGAGAGAGGAGGAGGAGGAGGAGCGTGTCGCCGCCACGAGAGGGGAGGGGAGGAAAGAGGAGGGAGGCGGAGAAGGAGAGGAATAGTAAAGTTGATTATTCACGGTTAATTGAAGGCTATGACCACATGGTACGTCTCTTCCTTCTGTTATTATTACTTTGCATTGTTATTACGTCTGGGTCTGTTTTTGTTTGTTAGATACTATTATTCTATATTTGTTTGAGTGTTGAGTGTTGAGTGTTGAGTGTTGGCAACTTGTATAGCTGGGATCTTTTGTTAAAAAGTTTTTACTTTTCTTCTTTGAATTGAATGTCAATGTTTGATTAATGTGGGTTATTTTATAACTATGATTGATGCTCGAAAGGGAGATAAATGAGAATTATAGAATGAGTCTGAGAGTATGTTGATCTCGATACTGTGGTGATATGTGCTTTTATTAGAGCTCAGAAATTGATTGAGGCTGACTTTACCACTTGTTACTATTTTGAATCTTATAGAATTTCAGATTATTCATGGACTTTTCAACTTTTGAAGCTGTGAGATTTTAATTTACAGTTACTCATCTTTGGCATGTTCCATTGTTGTAATCATTGGACATAAAAAGAGGAATTTTTGCATGTGAATCTGCATATTTGGTATCAAATGCTGTCTCTGAGAAATGACTGTGTATTGTGTGTATGAGTTAAAAAGGAAGAAAGGATTTGAATTGCTTATCCTTATGCACAGACATATCATTTGTGAAGTAAAAGAGAAGTGTCTGGAAATGCATCTCAGTTGGGATATTGGTAGAAATGAATTATTGTTGTTCTAAAAATGCGTTGATAAAGACATATCTCTAGTGTATCTCTACTGTCTTGGTCAAAGAAGTTTAATGCATATATGGTTGCAACAGATGTAGTTTTTTTTTTTCCAGCTTAATGTTGAAATATGTGAGGACAGAGGGAAAGATACCACCCAACCTAGTTACTTCATTGAACCTCTAATCTGAAGCAGAATTTGATCAAGGTTCAATTACATGTGGTTTTGGCACATATTACTACCCTCTCTCACATTTATACCTTTTTCCTTTGTATATTATATTTTTTGAGGCTGACTTCTTATTTATGAGGTTAACTTGAATTGTAGAACTGAGTTCTTTGGAATTTAATACATTAATAACTTTCCACCAAATGACTTTGATACAATAGTTCTCGCTCACTATGGACTTGATCAGTCATTAAAGTTACTTTTCTTTTGTGAACAGACACCGGCTGAAAGAGTTAAAGCCAAGATGAAACTTCAGCTAGCAGAAACTGGTAAGTAATCTCATCTTCGTTTGGTGCTGACTGTTTTTGTTCTTTTTATTGATCAAATTGTAGTTTTCCAGAAACTTGAGGATTCATTTTATTTTCTTTCTCAAGTATATTTATGTACTGAAAGTTCAAATCTTTTAGGCAACTCCATTTCATGTTTGACTCTTTTACAAAATTTCGTAATAATTGATAACAATATGTTATGTAGATTTGGTTTGACATGTCAACTTTGTGATCCCTGAGGTTCGCACTGGGCAAGCTTTTGTTTCACTTAGCTTATTCTGTTTCCCCTTGTCCCCAGATGTGCAAAACAGCTGTTAGATACCTATTGGCCAGGCTCATAAATATGACATTTTCTCTGTGTTGTAATTTATTATCTTTTGTCCTATCATAGTGGTGTTTTCTGAGTGCAGCTAATAAGGATGAAACAAAGGGTTCTGGATGGGAACGATTTGAGTTTGACAAGGATGCCCCTCTTGATGATGAGGAAATTGAAGGTTGGTTATATTTTTCCACCTTTATGTCTGACCTGGTTAAAATGACATGGGAGGTTAGAACTAATATTACTATCTTCACCTTATCTTCAGCTGCAGAAGATGATGCAGCCTTAGTCAAGCACATAGGACAGAGCTTCCGGTTTTCTGCCATAGAGGTAGGTATTCTGCTATCCATCACTTATCAAGTTGGCGTGTGATGTTTATGCTAGGTGGCTCCAACAGTATGTTATTGAGATGTTAAGAGTGAATTTGTGTTTTAATGAAGTAATTTTTTATATTATGTGAATTCTGAAGGCAAGGAGAGAGGAGCAAATAAAAGCTGCTCACGATGAGGCCATGTTTGGAGCATCTGCTGTTCGGCCATCTGTTTCTTCAGAGAGGGAACCAGAACTCGACAACAGTGAAAAGAAGAGCAGTGATGGTGATCTTGCTACAAGCCTCTTTAGTGAGAATGTAAATAACTTCAGATTTGAAGGACAATTTTTCTTTTTGCTGCAATGAAAGGGACGAGCATTAAATTTTACACAATTGTTAGTTTGGTTTCAGGTCCTTGCAAAGCAACAGGGTTCATGGCGTGACCGTTTTCGCAAAGCATAGAATACCAATCAACCTTCTGATGTCCATCCTCAGTAACAGTGACTGAAGTGTTGTACAGATGGCTGATATTGTGTAAATTTAACGCATCATAGCCAAAAGTGTGACAGTATGCAGAAGATCAACGTTTTTGCCTTTAGTTTCCTTCCTACTCTTGATTACTTATTTCACAATTTCAATCACATTTTTCGGCCATCCGTTTGGGTTTTACTAAATTTTTGCATTTGAGGACTTCGCAAACGAAAATGGGAATCGTCAGTCGAGAATTTCTCTTCATTATGTATAAACTCCAAACAACCCAAAGTTACCTCACGACATTGTGAAAGTCTTGTGATTTTGAATGAAACTGTCAACAGCGATAAAGCCGCATGCGAAGTGTACTTGGGTTTGACCTGTCGTCGGGCGTCGTCTCTTTTATTACTTAGTGATTATTCAGAATAATTCTTACGCGTATCATTAAGCCAATTTTGTTGCTGTGGCGAACATGATGTGGGGGAAGCAATTGGAATCGAGTTTGAGGGAAACTGATGTAAGAATTCAAACTGATTCAACAACCGTGAGCAAATATCGGCGACGACCAAAAACCCACCTACTTGTAATGGAGTCGCATGCCAAGTAACTGAAACTTTCTTTGTTTGTTGTTTTTTCCCCACTCTTTTACAATGTTGGGATGAGTTAAAAGTGAAGAGAGGTTGAATAATGATGTTGACGTGGGTCTACAGAGTTGGTGCATGCATTTTTTTTTTCTTTGGATCATGAAAACCCATGATAAAAATTGTTGTTTTGGCATGACTAATTTTAATTGGGTTATATGTTTTATTCTCTAAATTGTAAATATTCATTGCATAAACAGCCGTTAAGTTGGTTAACATCTTGTTGAAGATTGATATTTTAGGCAAGATTTAGAGCAATAATATGGAAAATGCATGTATTTATTTAAACTAATAAAGTTTGCACTTGTTTTTTTTTTTTTGAGTAATTTTTTTGAATCAATGTTAAGCAGAGATTAATTCTCTCTTTTTTTTTTTCTTGGGTGGTGATACAACAAATGATAAGTGTATTTCTCACGAATCTTACTGAAATTTTGGTATAATTTAGTGCCAAATTTGTGAATGATTTAGGGACTAGTACACATCTAGAACATTGTTTATTGATGCAAGGGTATTTTAGTCATTTAATCAATCAATTAACAGTTAACTAAGCTTCGTACTAACAACAGGAGTGCAAAGTGGAGATACTCCTTTTATATTCTAAGTGAAGGGACCCCAGATCTCCAGAGATGAAATTGAAAATTATCCAAACATTGGATAATAAAATTTTGACTAGAAAAACATAAAAATTTAAAATATCTTGATAGAAAAAATGTCTTAATATTTTTTTTATGTCCTTTACTTTTTTGTGGATGTAAAGGAATAAATTAAAATGAGGATGGATGTTTCATCCCCAGTTTATTTAATCTGTATCTACTTCTAAATTAACTTTTTTTATTTAATTTCCATGGTTATCTTTTTTAATATGAAAGAATTACTTTTTTTTTCTTTTTTCTCTCATGCCTTCCCGGGCTCAAATCTCTTCTTTTTTCTCTCAAGCAACACATTTTAGCTCATTGGATGCTTAGAACAAATTGAAAAACTCATTAACAATAAAAAAGAGAAGTCAATTTAAATTCATATTATCACTCTCTCAAGCTATTTATTGTTTTATACTTCGCAATCCCTTTAATTCAACGCCAGGTTGTCCCAATTATTAACTATGGAAAGCAATGGTGAAAAACAAAACCAAATTCATGAAAATTATGTCATTACCTGCCATGCTTCTAAGCAAGGCTTGGGATTCTTACTTGGGTCAACAGCTTTAGTGGCTGTGCCGAATGACTCTGGACGTAGTGGCACAAAGGTCCGTCCGGTTCCATACGTTTCCTAAATCGCTAAAAATTTGTGATCTTTTTTTTTTTAAATGAAAAATAATTAATTTGCCTTTTTTTTTTAAATGTATCCAAGTCATGATTTTTCATTCTACTTCTAAAGTAGCATTGTTCTAATGATAGATTATATTATACACACTCACTGTACATAAGCAAAAATTATTAAAGGATATCTTTGTTCTCAAGTGTTATAAGTTGTTGATGAATTGATGGCAATACAAATATATATATATATATATATATTATTTTTAATTAAGACATCTAGTTAAAGGAACATAGACTAATGAAATGATTTTGGAGGTTAAATATTCAAATAGATTGATTTGTTTATTTTTAAACTAAAGAGGGAGAATAAGAATCAAATTAGTAGACTCTGCACAGACTTGGGAATACTTTCCGAATTCCCAAGAGTGGTCGGGATTCATACTCTCCAGCCCTTAGATTAACCAAATTACTCTACTCAAATCTTATAAATCCATTTTATCATTCCTTTCGGTATTTGGAAAAAAAAAAATTAGCAAGCATTGCACAAATCAGTCTCATCGTCACCACTACTATTTTACTGTCGATTATTGCTATTGTTGAAATGATTGTGATTATGGTTGTTGTTTGTTGTTGCTCTTCTTTTGATGTCGATATTATTTGAAATAATAGATAGGCAACTAAAAAAGGGAGGTGAATTGAGTTTCTAAAAATTATACAATGTTTGAACAAAACTTAACACAAATATCTTAAATAAATTCAAAACAATAATAATTAAACCAATCAAAATGTAAAGAGATAAAGATAGAGGAATTCAAACACATATTTTTACATGATTTGACCAACTCTATTTATGTCTACACCTTTAAGCTCATCGGGCTTGAAGATTCCACAATCAAAGTCTTCGAGGCTTCAAGAACTTTTACAATTAATTTCATAAGTGTCAACCAACTTTTATAACAAGAGATTATTCTCAATCTCTTAATCCAAATGTATCTCAATCAATGTTTTGAGTTATCAGTTAACCGTTTAATTTTAGAGACCCGTAAAATAAATTTTGGCTATTTGTTCTCACTAAATGGGTCATGGTTAAATTATTGATTCACTGTTTTCCATAAACGGTTCATTATTATTTTATAAAATTATCATTTTGACAACTCTTTGTAGAATATGCTTTCTAGAACTTACTGGTTATCGATTAATAGTGACTGTTACAATAAATTATTTTTTAAAATTATAATTTTACCTTAAAACTTTATATATTTATACTATAACTTAAATCTTCATAAAATTTTATAAATAAGTACAATTTTAGAGTTTCAAAACTTTTTCAATTGGACCATAAATTTGAAAAACAACCATAAAATCACTTTTTTTTTTAGATATAAAACCTTTATAAAATAAAAATAATGGTTTATAAAAGATAATTTGAGTTTTTAAAAACTTAATCATTCTTAATCTTATTTGTTATCATTAAAATCAACATTATAGATACATGCTATTATTGTTAACATTTTTTTCCTTATTATTTTTATTAATTTTACAATTGTTATTGATATTTTATTAACAATAATTTTTTATAATAATTATAATTATCACGGCAAACAAAACTAACAATACATTTTAATAACATATTATTATTTATACTAATTTTAAAATAAAATAAACACATAATTAATATTACAATTAATTTTTATTTTAATTTCTATAATTTAAATAAACATCTGACCCTTATTATAATTTTTATTTTTCAGTTCCCATAATCATCCAGTGTAATTTTAGTCAATTCTAATAATTAACCGATGAATAAACACGGCGGCAGATTATTGCAAGCTGTTGCAAACCATGAACGCGGCATTACAAGTTGCTGAAAAAACAGGGATATAGACGCCAAATATTGACGGGGCTACGTGTCGTTTATTGACTGGAGAACAGAGAACGCAGCCGGACCGACCACATGCGTAAAGCGACCAATGACGTTACGTTATATGTACCTAGAAAGAAATAAAGAAATTAAAAAGATTAAAGCCCTAGCCCCCAGAAAAAAAATAAATACCCAGTCTTTCTTGCCATCTATCCCGCATATTCCTTCGCGATAAACAGGAACCAGCTCCTTCGTTTGACTTGCTCCCCTGCCAATTTCATATACAGGATACAATGGCCGGGAACCGATGGATTAGGCCCGAGGTACGCGCATGTTCCAGCGTTTAAGTTTTTGTCTAACGCCAATATCGCTTGGTTTGATTTTGATGGGATTTTATCAAATCTGTAATGCTATTTTTGAGTTCGTATAGATCTCAACAAAATTGATAAATTTGAAAAATACGTGTAGGTGTTTCCACTGTTCGCGGCTGTAGGTGTTGCCGTCGGGATCTGCGGAATTCAACTAGTCCGCAATATCTGCATCAACCCTGAAGTCAGGTCTCCCGCTAACTCTATCCCGAAAATTATTGGTTTTTTAGTTTAGTAAAATTTGTATATGGCGATCTTGATTTCTAACTGGATTTATTTAACAGAAAAACTGGTTGTTTAGACTAATGTGAATGGAGTAGATTTCCCTCCAATATTTGTGAGGTTAGAAATTTGGGTTGTCCTTTAGTAGGCTTGATTTAAGCTGTCCTAGTAGATTATTGTAGTAGATATATCAATGTTAAGAGGAAGGAAAAAAAATGCAGTTCTGGCTTTCGTGTCATAGGAAATAATCTCATTTTGAAATCTAGTGCTGGTCTTTATTTCTCGAAGGTATCACCAACATAATAACAATATAAGAGAAAAATGAAACTCAAAGCTTGTTTGAAAAGCCTGTAAGCAAAAGCCGGCCTAAATGCTGTGTTTGATGTTAGTGCGGCATCCGTGCTTTCGGAAGGATGTTTATTTGAGTATTGAGTTGGAGGAGGACTTTTGTTATTTTTTAAGCATGTGAAACTTTCGATTGCACTCTATATGAATTAGGTGGTTCTGTGGCTGCTTCATGTCTGTCTGTAGACAAATGATTAAAATGTTGAAGTTAGGCTCATCTAACTTCAGTGGACCAAATAGGCTTGTTACACTTATTTGAGGGACCAAATAGGCTCATCTAACTTCAGTGTTGATATTGAGCTCTATGGTTCAAGGAAAACACTTATTTGAGGGAGACATGGTTTAGAGATTTTAATGCTAGTTTTTCTTTGGATCCTGTTGACTTATTTGCTTCATATAGGGGGAAGAGGGGATTATAAGAATGCATTCTGGTAGACAGATGTAATAGCTTTTGCTTGGCTTACAATCTTTCTTTTGGCCTTATCGATCAGGGTGACCAAGCAAAACAGGGCTGCAGGAGTTTTGGAGAATTTTGCTGAGGGAGAAAAGTATTCTGAGCATTTCCTAAGAAAATATGTTCGCAACAAGACCCCACAAATCATGCCAAAAATCAACAGCTTCTTCACCGACCCACAGTGAAGATAGTAGCTTCCTTTGAGAATTTAATGGTGTTTTGTTGTGGTATGCGTAAACTTCAGGTCTCACATATCAAATGGAAATAAGATTTGGATGAACATAAATACTTTGATTTGAGTTTGTCTGAAATGGATGTGTCTCCAAGACAACACAGTTCATCGATATTGCTGTCTTTTATTACCTTTTCTGATGAATTCTACTCATTTTCTCCAATATGTTAACTTTCTATTCTGTAACAACAATATTTTGTATTGAGATTGGATATATTATTAGCTTGAGATGATGATCAAAGTTCTTAACTTAAGAGTGTTTGTAAAACTAGCAAATGCCTGGACTGGGAGCTATAATGCTTCAATTTGCAACAATGGACGGCCAAAATAGATCAAGTGACAAACAGAAAATTGCTCAAGCTCTACAAGTAAAATAACTGCTTGAAGGACACTTTCATGAGTGAGCTTTTATGGAGTTATGAGTCTCAGCTATAGCTGAAATGAATCTAGAGAAGGAAAGTATTAAATTGATTAAATAAAATTTAGTATAAAAGTAAAACAGTTTTTCCAGGTTGTATACGGCATGTCAACTGCTCCATCTTCAGAAGTTAAGAACACTAGAGTAGACAACACTGAAGGTGAACATCAACTGCTACAAGGAAATGTGATCATGCTACAAACTTACAACCTATAAAGTTAATGCAACATATGCAGACTTGAATTCCTGCACTGTGAATATCCATCTTTCGACATGAACAAAAAAAAAAAAAAAAATTATATCAGAACATACAATGAGCTTCTTCGGTTAGATGACCAAGAAATGCTTGCCTCTCTAAATTCAAGATATCTCAAGCTATTCAAAGGTTGACAGTTCCCTCAAAACCGCAAGTAACTCACAGCTGCCACATACGGAATTTTAACTTCTCTCAAGTAGGAGCATAAAAATCATGGAGGAAAGCGTTCAACATCCATTGGAGGAAAACTAGATTGTGCCATTCTCATTCCTCGAAGCATAATCTTTGCAGTTTCTTTTTCCTACAATCATGCACAGAAGTTAAGAACTTAAGAGTATGTATAAACCAGTTTTGACATTTTATATTTCGTCCCTACAAAATTTTTAGATGGGTGAAACTCACTGGGCCAGTGTAGTCCAGAAGACGCGTACAATACACCTCTGCCTCTTCAAATCTGCCATGCGCTCTGCAGTGGGTAGCAAGAAATATCAGAGCTTCAACCATGTTTGGTCCTTCCCTCTCTTCAGCTTCCATCCTCTCCAAATCCTTCTTGTAGTAGAATGCCGCTTCTTCATCACGTCCAAGTGCATGATGCAGCTTTGCTAACTGGTTCAGGGCAATTGCTTCACTGTCATTACAGTTTGCTGCCCGTCTGTAACATTTTATTGCCTCCTCAAGCATGTGAAGCTGTTCAGTTTCATAACACTGAGCCATGGCAATCCACAATCGAGAATCATTAGGTTGCAAGAATACAGATTTTCGAAAGTAATGAAGAGCATATAAAGGCATATGCATCATCTCATAAGCTTGTCCTAACCCGTACCAGGCTCGATAGTCACGTGGATTTATATCTACAGCCCGTCTATAAGCATCAATGGCTGCTGGAGTGTTTTTCATTTCAACATACTCATGTCCCATTAGTGTCCAAGCAGACAAATAATTTTTGTCTAACTTGAGTGCCCTCCTAAAATACACAACGGACTTCTCATGCTGCCCCTTTAAACTGTAGTAGTTACCAATGATGCAACATGATTCAGGTCTGTATTTATCAGTTGTAAATACCCTGTGGGCAAGGTAACTTAGGGCAGAAAAACACTCCTTCGCATAAAGCACATTGGAATACATATCCATGTCATCCACTCGATACGGGTCATTTCTTAAAAGCTCTTCAAATATTACTTCAACTTGTTCAAATTCCCTCAAACTGTACTGGGCTTTAGCAATCTGAGCCTGTATGTAATTGCTGAAGCTGAATGTGCCTTGTAGGTATTCATACTTCGTCAAGGATTCATTGTGCATCCTAAGTTCTTGATAAGCACTGGCAAGAAAGTAGTCCTTCATCCAATGGTTATTGAGATTAAGGCTGTTCAAGATGTCAATTGACGAGCACAAGGACTGCAGCTCCGACCAGGCATTCCAATTCCAAGGGTAGCTATTTACAGACTCCACTAAAACGGTACGAGCAAGATTCTCATTGCCTTTATCTTTAAGCACAATACCATATAAGTACAAACCGAAGGGATCCACTGTCCCATTCTTCCAGGATGTAGATAACTCCCTCTCCAGCGATATTAGTTCACGGTTCACAGCATTATTTTTCCCCAATGGACCCTCAAGTTCTATCATTTCTTCTTCCTTCCGCTTTTCTCCAGCCTTCATTAAGCAACAAATAGGCAATAATATGAATACAAAACTCCTTAAATACAGCAAAACATTTTGTATAATACTGAAAGTACCAATAAGAGGCACTAGCAAATGCACAAGTACTTCCCTATGCAAAAAATGATGCATTATGAGTATAAGGCACTAACATAAGATTACAAACCACTCCTACAGACAGTAAAAGTCCTTTGAAAAGTAATATTACCTATCCCTTTATATCATATCCTCCCTGAGTTGAAGCTAAAATTCTTTTCTTGTTGAACATTATCTTCCCAACTTTATTGAAGTTATCAAGGCCTACGTTGTCTTTATGCATTTCAAGAGCTTCATATTTATCAATGCCTCATTAATTCACACAATATGGCATGGGTTGTAACAGAAATTTCTAGTTTCTACGGAGAACTTGTTAAACTTGTTTTGATGACTGTTATCCACATGGCACATAAACAAAGGTGATCATGATGGCCTATTTACAAAATCCGAACGTTTACTGAAGATGGGTTTCTCCATAAACTATTCTTTCCTAATTGATTCAATTTCAATACATGATAAGTTTTATTCAAAACACAACAAACAGGTCATGAATCATGGTACAGTAAGCATAAAAAAGAGCACCAAAGAAACAGAAATAAAAGGATCCCAGCATGTAAGTTACGTACATCCAAAGCTACCCAAAAAAAAACCCAAAATTCAGCTTCATTGGAATTAAAAAACCATTCAAAACAGTGCTGGAGTGTATTAATTATACAACTTGAGGGAATGTAAATAGTAGGTAGAACTGAGCAAAAAATGTTGTCAGATTCTAGAATTCAGGCAGAAAATGGTCAACATGGAGATTTCAGTATAAAGCCATGAAATGTGAACATAAAAAGCTAAAAGCTAAAATGAAAAGAGAATGACGCAAACCAGATAAAGTGCATAACAGCGCAAAAACACTGATCTCCTTCCAGTTTGATCACGGAGTACATGAGCAGCCCTCCTGTACTCTCGGCAATCAAAGTATGACTTTGCCAAAAGGTAAAAATCACTATCCTCCACCTCATCCTCTTCCATTGCAGGAGTAGACACATAAGAGACACCAGCTACTGGCGTTGAAGTGATGTCATTTGTGCGGAACCTTCTACGTATGCTTGAACTTCCACGCTGGAATCTGGTGTTTGTAGATGTATACTTTGCCGGGTCTTGTTCGATTCCCACCAACTGCTCTGCTGCCCTGTACATAGAATGGCCCAGGAAAACCCATTGGTATTAAAATAAAAAATAAAATTAAAGTAGTAAATTTTCATTAAAAATCTTACATTTTTGTTGCTTTTTGGACAAAATCTACCTTGTCTTAAATGAGCATGAATCAATCGTTTAGTTAAAATGTTCCTCACTTCAAAAATTAAGCCAACGTTAAGGTCAAACTCTGATCCCCCCCCCCCCCCCCCCCAACAAAAAAAAAGAAAGAAATTGGCGCTCAACATTCTCAGTGACCAGTGAAGCACCAAAGCTGTAGCTTTATCGTCTATTAAGCATCACAGTCGCGCTCGGAAAAAGAGAATCAAATAGATGAAGCTAATTGTTAATTACTGAAGATACAAAACCAATTTTAGTACTTAAAAACAAAAATAAAGCATAAAAATTAAAAATATTATAATAAAAAAAATTGAGTAATTGTGGGTCTAGGGTTTTAGTACCATTTGGCGGCAGAGTAAAGGCATCGATTACTGAGTTGATGAATCGCAGTGCGAAGTTCATTTCTACAACTTTCTTTTGAACTCATAGATCTCTTTCTTATCTTCTATGAATTAATGCTATTTGATCATTAACTGACGCTATTTCGTTAGCGAGTTCAGTCTAATTGTTCCGCGATTCCGCGCCCTGGTTTTTGAATTTAGCTGATTACTTCTGATTTTTGGGGATTTGGGTCGGGCCAAATGCTCAATAAACAATAGTGATTAAATAAATAAATAATAGTTATTTTTCCCCTGAATTTTTTTTATTTCAATAATATTATTAGAAAATTTTATTTTTATTTTAGCAAATTTCATTTAAAAGATACTAGGGTGGGAAGCTCAATATATTTTCAGGCTCTTACCTCTTCTAAATTTAAATTTAGGTGATTAATTAAAATAACATTGTTTGAAAACTATTCAAATAATTTATGATGACACAATAATATTATAATTAAATATTAATAATATATAATTTATATCTCAAATAATATATCACTAATGGTTGATCAATCATGTGTAGATGTTCTTTTTTTTAATAAAAATAATATTTTTACTATAACCTCTAAAAAACTACACTTATTTATTTTAATTCTTCGTAATGTTTTTTATGTGTTTTTAAAAAGTTTTTCTTATATAAAAGCATGCGCTACTTAAAAAAGTTACTCATTGTGATGTATATAATTATTGATTCAACTGATAAATTTTATTACAAAGAGATTTAGAGTTTAATTCTTATTTACATTGATTTACATCTTTAATTTATATATATACACACACACGCCACATGCCTTAACTTCATCTCACTCTGCACATGAATACAAATTATTATTATTATTTAAGATTGGTGTCAAAGAAAATTGATTTTGGCTTCAAATGCAGTGTAATAGCAAATCACCTAGACCCTAATAGTACTAGTAGTAATGATAATAATAATAACTAATTTATCCTCATATTTTATCTAAAGATTTTTAATTTTTATAATTTAAATTATTATTTTAATTCTCATACTCATTTTCATTTATGTAAAGTAAACCTACATACATGTAATAGAGAGCATAAATATTTACTTCCGAAACTTTAAATGTTTGGATGATATACCGTCATACGATTGGATTCCCCAATCGTGAACTGCGCGCCGCCATTACGTAAAACACATGGTAATTGTACTTCTACGCCCAAACAATCTCCAAATCTTAAGATTAATCATTTCTGAATTGTTCCGTTACAAAACAAAATTACCAACAAGTACCCTCAATCGCCACACCCACACGAGGATAAACACGTGATTTCTTACCAAAAACAAGCGCGTCTAGATCTCAATTCAAATTCCCGCTAATCCATCAGAAGCTCCCACTTCAAAACTTTCGGGGGAAAAAGAGAGGAAAAAAAAAAAAAAAAAACTCCTTGAGATCCCTCCTATTCAAAATTTTTCAACCCGCCATCAGTCAAACAAACACTCTTAACGGTCCCTCCAATCTGCATCCCCCAGTTCTCTCTATAAAGTTACATACAGTTCGCTCAAATCCTTCACCAAAACGATGCCGCAGTCTTCCTCTTCAACCAAAGTTCAAGATCCGTCTTCAAGACACCATACTTATAGCCGCAAACAAAAATCCCTCGGTCTCCTCTGCTCTAAGTACTCTTTTAATTCCTTTTTATTATTATTTCTGTTTGTCTTCTTAAGTTTCTTGATATTTATACTTATTATTTTGTCATTTGCAGTTTCTTGAGCTTGTATAACCGAGATGGTGTTGAATCGATCGGCCTCGACGATGCCGCTTCGAAATTAGGTTTTTATCTGATTCTTAGTTTTGAATATTTACCTGCTCGTTTAATACTTTTATGTGATTATAGAGGTTTTGATTCCTTCGATGAATTGTATTTGTAGGTGTTGAAAGGCGGCGAATCTATGATATCGTCAATGTCTTGGAAAGTGTTGGTGTGAGTTTTTTGATCTTTAATCTTTTTTCATTTTTTGTGTTCTTTAATTCTTTTGTGTAATTTTTCTAACTTTTTATTTGTTAAATTAGGTTCTTACAAGAAGGGCAAAAAATAAGTACACGTGGAAGGGGTTTAAGGCGATCCCCGGCGCTCTGCAGGAGCTCAAGGTACCTTCAAGGTTTTGAATTGATTTGTTTCTTTGAAAAAAAAATTGTGTAATTGGAATTTTATAGTGAAAATTAATTTGATGTTGTTTGGTTTGATGAAATGATGATAGGAAGTAGGCCTGAGGGACGCTTTCACTACATTTGATGGCAGCACTAGTGCTAAAGTAGGTCAAAACAGGCTTGCAATGTTCCTTTTTCTTTTTTCTTTTTTGGGTGAAGGTGAAGTTCATTCATGTATTTCTGTTGCAGGGTTCGGACGATGAGGATGAAGAAGAAGAAGACGATAGTTCATCTAATCCCAATCCTGGAAGCCAAAGTGATAGTTTAAACCTGAGATCTGCTCATAAATCTTCAAAAAATGGTAATTATATATAGTACTTGTTAATGTTTTATTTGACCAGCTTATTTGTTGTTCGTTTGAAATTTGTCTTTATTTGTTGTTTGTTATTGTGTTAAATGAGTTTCCTAATGCGTTGGGTCAATATGCCATGGTGGTCTTTTAGTTTTGAACAATAATAGAAAATTGGAGTTGCGACATTTCATCATATGTTATGGTCACACTTACAGCTAATATGTATGCTTCCTTTACAGACAGCAGAAGAGAAAAGTCCCTTGGACTTCTTACACAGAATTTTGTCAGGCTTTTTGTCTGCTCTAATGTGAGTGAAATCCGTGAGATTGGTTATTCTATTAAAATTGTCAACTACTTGTTATGAAAGTGTTACCTTGTATCATGTTTCTTTGCAGGTGGATATGATCACCCTAGATGAAGTAGCCAAGTTATTGCTTGGGGATGCCCACAATACTTCTGTAATGAGAAGTAATTGAATTCTCAACTTGCTGGTTTAATTGTAGTCTCTATAAATAGGAATTAAAAAGCTCTTGTGACTGATGTTCTCTTAAATATATCTGCAGCAAAAGTAAGACGGTTGTATGACATTGCCAATGTCTTGTCTTCCATGAACCTCATTGAGAAGGTAAATGAAATATCATCCCAAAGGCTATAAATGATATAAGCTCAAAATTTAAGTTTTAATATTTATTTATAATTTAGCTGAACTTAATTACATATGGTCATGAATATATAGTCCTCTGATATTTTGATCTTTTACCCTGCAGACCCATACTACAGACACCAGGAAGCCAGCATTCAGGTGGTTAGGGGTAAACAAGTTGGAGATTGGATTAGCTGATTCTTTGAACCTTGATGAATCACGGAAGAGGACATTTGGAACTGATGTTACAAACATCAGTTTCAAAAGGAAAAGAATGGATACTTCAATTAATGGGGATATAAGCCAACGTGCTAAAACAGAAAAGCAAATGAAAGCTGATGATTTGGTAAGGGTAGTTGATAGAAGTAATTCAGAAAATTATGTGAGTCAGGGCCCAAGGAGTTACCAATTTGGTCCTTTTGCTCCTGAAAGTGTGCCTGAAGTCAATACCTCAAAGAATAATGTGAAAGGGGCACATGATTGGGAATGTCTTACTTCAAAGTATCATCCTCAATATCACAATCAAGGTAAAATTTAAATATCTAATTCATCGATATTCTATGATTGCTAACTGTTTTGATCATGGCATTAATATGTAAAATGACCCTGTCATTGTAGTTGAATCAAGTTTGTCCCATAAAGTTCATCAACAAGATCAGAAATAGAAAATCTATATTTGGTCAGCCTTTTGATTCATTTCTTCTTTACTCTGCATATTATTGGACGGAGAGCTCACCCAGTGAATACTCTTCTTTTCCATAAGACAGGCTACTTATTAGCAGTGACAAGATTGGCATTCCATGAAAATGCTTATGTATCTATATATATATATATTTCAAAAAACCGTGCTCAAAATAATTATGTTGACCAGTTAAGATTTTGCTTTTGAGACCAATGTTCCCGTCCAAAATGGGGAAGTTTACTCGTTTGATCCGTCAGTTGACTGTCCATCCATATTATACTCCATATATATATAGACATCAACAGATGGTAGTGACATTTTTTGGTTCTGTGAATAAATGTTTCAGCTCTCCGAGACCTTTTTTCTCATTACATGGAAGCCTGGCAATCATGGTATACTGAAGTTGCTGGGAAGACAATACGACAAATTTCCTGATCCTTCAATTCAATGACTTCCCTAATGAACTCCAAATAATTTCATCACAGGCAGCGCATCGAGATATCATTCTTTCTCAAAGAAGAGATGGCCACGCAGTGGAAGCACGCTCTCTTTGCTTGTACTTGGAATGACCATCCTCCGGGTTTATGTAATGCCAGCCAACACCTGTACACGCGTATCCGGTGTGTTAATTCATTGAATTGTTTCTGTCTTGCTAATTGTTATATACTTGTAACGTATCTTGTCCTTTCAACTGATTTCCAAGCAGACACTGAATGCGCAATATCGTGCCACATTTTTTTTTCCTTAATTTATAACAAGTGTGACCAGGGTGAATAATGACTAACGATACTTTGCCATATGGGTACACAAGTGGTTAAGTGCAATGCCTGTCTTCCCTTTTTTTTTTTAATAAAAAATGGGTGTTATATTTTAGAGATTAAAATTAAAAAGTAACGCTCTAAGCGAGTACAAGGCTACGTTTAAATATAATGTATAAGATAATGTTTAAAATTTTAGCTTAAATTAGGGAATGCCTAACCACAAAAGATCTAATAATAGAATAATTAAAACTATAAATTTTTAAGAATCAAAAGGACATTCAATGGTTTCACTGATTAATTTTGATAAAATATAAAGGAACTTTACGGCGTTGGCTTACTCTATCAATCTCAATTATTACATTTGAAAACCTCATGCAATTAAAATAATAACAAAACTACAACACAAGAATATCATAACAACAAACAAAACAATATATAAACATTAAATCACCCTGCAAACCATTCTCACCAGATACCTCTCTACGAGCTCTTTCCCTAGGCCATCATAATCTTGATGCACCAACTGATATATCGTTTGATTAACTAAATTATTGATGATGCAAAGGTACAAAAGGATCAAACGATGATAGTGTATGTAATGTTTAATTTATTTAAAGTATTTGTTCATTAATTCATTTAAAGTGCATTTGGCAGTTTAAATTATACTGAATTGCATTGCATTAAAACAATATTCTTATGCTAACACCTTTGGCTGTAATTTTTTAATTGTATTGCATTTTTTTAATTAAAACAATATTCTTATGCTAACACCTTCGGCTATAATTTTTTAATTGTATTGCATTTTATTTTTTAAAAATGGCTAATAGAATGAAAGGCACATGACATTTACTTATGAAAAGTATGATTTAAACTGTACTACATTAAACTATAATTCGTATTTTAAGTACAACCATTTCATTTTTATTGCTCATAAAGTATAATAAATTTATATTTATTAAACTTATCAAATATTAATTTATATTTATATTTAAATATTAATTTAATTTAAATAAAATTATAAACTAAGCCTAATATTTAATAAATAAATGATAATCATTATTTTATTTTCATTAGATAAAATCATTTTAATTATTTTACTTAAACATGTAAAAAGTATTTTAATTTTATTTACCATTCATTATTTGCTAAAACAATAAATTTAAATTAAACAACTATATTCAACGTTCATAAATAAAAACAAATTTATAATGTAATATTATTATGTTAATATAATATTATTTATATTCTATGTTATAATTTTAAATTATACTATATTATTATAACTATTATATAGGAATAAATTATATTAAAATATAATTATAATTTATTAATAATACTACAACATTTTATATTTACGGAAATATCAATTGAATACCCTTAATTTACTTTATTAGTAAATTTACTACAATATTTTCAAGGTGTATCAGTTGTTCATCCTAAATTGATAAAATATATCTGTTATCTATTAAATCGTTAGTTGCTGTTTAAATATGATAATATTAGATGGTTAATTTAGTCTTTTCAGTGATACAAGTGATAATTTAAAGTTATATAAGTGATAATAAGAGATTTTAAGGGTATACAAATAATAATTTTTAAGGGTAAATTTATCAATTCACTATAGTTTCATTAATTTTCAAATAGCTACTAACTGTTTGGTGAATGGTAGATATATTTTGTGAGTTTAGGATGGATGATTGATACATCTTAAAAATGTTGTAGTATTTTTCATAAAAATATAAATTTATGGTATATAAATGATACTTTTCCTATATTTAATAATAGGATATTATTGATCATTTTATAGTATTAAAATAATAAATTTCAAAATTTAATAATAAAACCCATAAGAAAGTTTTAATTTATTTATAATAGTAATAATAAAATGATAATATTTTAATTTTTATATAATACTGTCTATTCAACATTAAATATATATTAAATTATAATTTAATATGATGTATCATAATAAGTATATCATAATACAATGTATTTAATATAGTGTAAAGCAATATACAATGTGAAATGTGCCCTAAATGACTGTTAGATCTAGCATTTTATATATGACCAATCATTTCATATATGAACTTATTCCCCCATTTGTAATTTGATTGTCATTGTTTTTGAAATTTTATCCACATAGACGATCCCTAAGTTATATTTTACATAACTTATGATTTAGCGAATTTAAGACGTTAGATGTGTTTAATTTGGATTTAAAAGATGACATTAAAACTATGAAAAAGTACTAGTAAATAGTAAATTGGTTGAGCTAGTTATTTTAAGTGATAAGCTACTTGATGAATCTTCTTGAATCCATTCTTTGGATTTTGGATCCCAATTTTGCAGTTAATTAAGTCCAAGTATTTTCCATTTATTCAATTTTTTGTCCATTTAATTAGTTTTGATGAATATTGATTAAGTTGTAATTTCGATCCTTTCATGCTAATTTTAAGCTTCGAATTCATAAATCCACGAATTTTAGATTTTTTTTTTAACCAAAAAAAAAAACTCAAATCCAACAAAAACTTATCATTCTTTATACCTCAATTAATTACACTACCAAGAATTAGACTTTCTCTACTCTTTTTCTTTGAGGCACTATTTAGAAAACACCAGTGAAGATGGTAAAAAAGAAGGTGAGCCCATCTACGAACTCGGTTGAACTCAATGATAAAGAAAATTACTTAGATTTCGACTTTAGCTTCACTTTTAGAGGAAACAGCAACAATATGAATAGAAGCAAAAACCTGCATATCTAGAATTTTCTTTAGAGTCAAATTCTCCATTTAGATTTGGTTTGGACTCTAAGAAAATGGTCGAGGGAGGAGAAGAATTACAACTAAAAATTAATTTTTCAGCCTCCAACCTGGGTTTCCCATCTGAGTTTTGTTTGGAATCAAATAAAAATCTCGACTTTGAAGATGAATTTGAATGATGATGATGATGAACACATTGTGTGCGTTTAGAGTATGTTTTTAATTTGGTGGTTAAACATTATGTTCGTAAGAACCGACCAAAAAAAAGAGTCTGTATCATTGACTTTTTTTTATGACTAATTTCTAACCTCTTAAATCAATTTCATTTTATTGTTGTTATGTTCACCTGGCACAAACTTATTAATCAATTAATTATATCATCAGTTATATGTTATGTTTTTTTAATTATTAATTATATGTTACGTTAAACGTAATTTAAATTTTTTTTATATAATTAAATGTTATATTACTGTTTGTAGTAACGTGTGTTGGAGAAAATAACAATATTATATAATTTCACACGACACTATTATTCGGGAAATTTACAAAAATAACCAAAAAACTTTTGTATTTTTTACTTATAGTCCCTGAAATTTTTTTCTATCATAACTAGCCAAAGATGAAATTTTAAGACGAAATTACCCTCGTCACGTTCTTCAAATTTTCAAATAACGCCACTCTTATAATATTCAAAACGGAAACTAAAGAAATCTCAACACGGTCAATACACTTACAGATTTTTCATTACTCTCAAAATATTTTCAACACTCTCCAAGAAACATTACATAACTGAAGATATAATCATCAATTGGGGAGAACTTGTTAAGGTCAGTATATGTTTCTACATAACATAAATTTTTAATATATTGAAATTGAAAATTTAGTTTGAAATTAAAGTTATTCTTTTTGTAAATATTATTATTTTTCATCAATAAAATAGTGTACATTGTTTAAGTTGAGCAATTAAGAGAAATAAAAAAAAATGACAAACAAACTCGAGCGAAAAACGGAGCCCAGAACAAGTGAGACAGGCACCTGTCTCACTTAAGCACAGAAACATTATGTGCGACAGGCAGATGTCCTACAACTTGTCTTACATAAGTTGGTGAGACAGGTAGTAGGATAGGTGCCAATCTAGTATAACTCAGAACGGTTATGTGAGACAGGCACCTATCTCACTTAAGTTGGTGAGACAGGAAGTGAGACAGGTGCCTGTCGCACTTAAACGTTCTGTGCTTATGTGAGACAGGCTGTGAGACATGTGCCTGTCGCACATTTTGGTTTTGTGTTTATGTGAGACAGGCGCCTGTCCCACTGCCTGTCTCATATTAATGTTCTGTATTTATGAGAGACTGGTGTCTATCCCACAACCCAGTGCTGTCGCCGCTCTGTCTCACAAACTTATGTGAAACAAGTACCTGTTGCACATAGTCGTTTTGTATTTATGTGAGACAGGTGTCTAACCCACTGCCTGTCTCACATAGTGGTTCTATGTTTATGTGAGACATGCGCCTGTCCCACTGCCTGTCTCACATAGTGGTTCTGTGTTTATGTGAGACAGTCGCCTGTCCCACTGCATGTCTCACATAATTGTTCTGTATTTATGTGAGACAGGCACCTGTCCCACTGCCTGTCTCACATTAATGTTCTGTATTTATGTGAGACATGCGCCTGTCCCACTGTCTGTCTCACATATTGGTTCTGTGTTTACGTGAGACAGGCGCCTGTCCCACTGTCTGTCTCACTGAATTTATGATATTTTTATAGGTCATAACCTGAGCTACATATGTTTGTTTTAGGCGTATGATATACCGTTTCGAAGCTTACGACGAGACGAATCATATCTAACATTATATACTTCATCCTATGATATGTTTGAATAAGAAATTAACTTCAATAAGAACCATTGCAATTAAGAACCATTATATACTCCACATACATGTTATGCATATTAACTTTTTTATATTTTACAATGTGTAATCTTATTTCTTATTTTTATTTTTTTAGGTTTAAAGGCTTCAGTTGTGCTTCAATTGTGTTATGATGGTTGTTGGGAGATATTGGCAGATGGGCGTATGGAGTACGTGAATGCCAAGAATACAACATTTTTATTTCGAAAAGATTGTACATTTGATCAATTTTTGACAAGAGTGCATGAGGTTTTACAGATAAATCCTCACGAATATAGTCTTGAGATGAAGACAACTTTGAGGTCTAGTAACACCGTATATCGTGCATGTTCACTGCCTATGGACATATTAAATGATGAAATGGTTAAGGTTGTACTGCACATGGCGTCTGATGTGATCAATTATGGATACATCCCTATATTTGTCACCACATCTCCTCGAGTTCCAGTAGAAGATCCTGAGCAATTTGTAGAAACTGAAACTTCATTTAGAGCAAATAACTCTTTTCCTGATACTGAAGAAGAGATGGTACCACCACTGTTAGAACGATATTATTCTCCATACCACAACAATGATTTTCACATCAATGATAGTCTTGTTCATGACACCATCAATACAGAAGTTGATAATGCTGGTTTGGAGCCATATAATAGTATGCACGATGTTAACTCCAATAGTGAATTTAATGATGGGGGCATTAGTCATTCTGATATTCCTATCAATAATGAGAATGAACACCAGTATGATATTCCTACCAATAACAGTGAAAACCAACCTATTCCTCTAATCCGTCGTTCTAGGACGAGGAGATCAGTTGATCCCTTTGTGACTCTTGCTCCAGTTTTGCCTTCAAGCCTGGTTACTCCAGATTTAGTCAGAAATTACAATTCTTTTGGTATTAGTGTGGGCATGTTGTTCGCTGAAAAGAATGAGCGACAGGCTAGCGCGTGAGGGGCGAGGCGTCGCGAGGAGCGCTTTATCGGCTCTGGTGCGACGGCTTATCTGCATGAAAGGCATTACATGTCTTCTCGTGCGACAAGCCTCGGCCGCGAGCGTAACTTTTTTTTTTCGCCAAATTTAAAATAATTTTTTTCTTTTTTAATTTTATTATTTTTAAAGATGTGAAAAATTGATGCCAAATTAGATTCCATTTTCGAAAAATTTAAATCATTTATGTCCGCTTGTGCCACAGGCCTTGCCCTCGATCGCAACATTTTTTGCCGCCAAATTTAAATAAATTTTTTTCTTATTTAAATTTATTATTTTTTTAAAGATGTGAAAAATTGATGCCAAATTAGTTTTCATTTCTGAAAAATTTAAATCATTTCCGAAAAATTTAAATAATTTCCGAAAATATGATTTTCGTCTCCAACTGTAAATAAAGCTCATCCATCATTTTTTATACAACTATTATGACTTATAGTCTAATATCATCATTAAATATATCTAAAGCAATTTTCTTCCTAAAGTATTGCACGTGACTACTATCAAAATCAAATTTGAGTCCGAACATTAAATACACCACAAACATCAACAAAAAAATGCCGCAATCACCAGTTCCAGCCGCTTGTTGTGGAACGTCTTTTACTATCCTGATTTTCCAAGAATCCATAGTTTGCAACTCAGGCCGCATGTTGTAAAATCCAATATCTTCTAGCCATTGAGGAAAATAGACTTTAAGTGGCTGAAATTGAGTTAAGTATGATTTTTCGTTGCGAAATGCCACCAATGAGTCATAAATCGACACCCTCTTCTTGCGAAGATCAGCTTTGGCTAACACCCAATGATCACCGCCAATATGCACAGGAATCAAGACCTGCATATAACAAATATCATGACTTTTTAATTCGTAGTTGATCTAAAATATGTAAAAAAAAGAAATCTCGTTGCATTATGAAGTAATACTTACCACATCGACGTCCGTGAACCGTTTCGACATGATATCTTCCCGGCCGTGAAGATAGGTGTTGAAGTTGCTGCTAAACTCTAATGAATGGATATCACAGTCACCATTGTTCCATAATTGTGTCAAGAATACCTAGTACATATATTAACCAATTAGTGAACTCCAAGATATTGTAAGTAACCAAATGTAATGTTGATTATTAATTTTCTATTCACTCATTACCCAAAAAAATGTGTCTGTATGCGTGACCCGCTGAGGTAAGGCATTCGGATACTCCTGTTGCTTCTTGCTCATCAAGCGGAAATATGCATGAATATGCTGTGGAATTATAGAAAGATGTTAACGGAAGAATCGAGTAAAATATAAAAGAAAAATCAACAATGCATCATTAACAAACGAAAAAATTTAATAAAAATACTTACTTCATCGTCAAGCCAACCCATTGAAGTATTTCCCAAAAGTACATCAAAAAACAAGTGTGACTGCTGGATGGTGCGGTCTACTGTAATTTTACCGGTAAACCACCGATTAAACTCCGCAAAAATGCTTGGATCATCGAAGCCTCTAAGCGGATTTATGTCTATACTCTGGCTTTCAGCGATCTCATGCTCCGTTATTTCAAGCGTCGTGTGTGGTTTGCCGTTTTTTACTTTCTTCACAGGAGGAATCAAGAAAGGACTGTTAAAGACATATGATGGTCTATACGGTCGTCCAAACTTGCTTACCCCAGGAGGTGCTTCTGTGATAATCTGTACACCGTCAACATTTACATCCCCAAAGAAACTATACAATGACATAGGGGTATGATCATCATCATTGCGAACATCAGTGTACGTTCTATGGTCGTCCGTCGGCTGTTAATTTACCAACATGAACACTTAAGAATAAGATCACACTAAAAATTAAAATAACACACAATTGTTTGTAATAAAAGGGGCTGACCGTGTACGACTGTCCAATTGGATGATCACCATATGAGCGCTTTGTGTAACCCTCACCAAAAGAAGCCATAAATTTCATAACCGCTTCTCTATACCGCTGTTGTTCTTGTCGCTCGGCCTGAAATGCTTCTCTAAACTGTTGTTGTTCTATGCGCTCAGCCTCAAAATCTGATTTTAATTGATCGAGAGTACGATCAATCCTGTCCATCCGTTTAATGACATAATCATAACGGAATTTTGTTCTCTCCTGTAACCATGAATAAAATAATAATGAGAGAGTACTTAAATCATTTATAAAGTAGGAAATAAATCGATGTATTAAATTAGAAAGTAACCTCTGAATGTTGGGCGTCATCAAAATTATGGATACATTCATCATGTTCAGCCACATTATTCTCATCCTCAAAGGGAGTCTGTTCATTTTGTTTTAGTCTTGTGGCGTCATAAGACTCCTCTTTTGTGCCTATAACGCATGGCATGTTGATTAAAGGCTGATGCTGCATAAAATAACATTAAACATAAGTCATGAGTGAGTTAGAAGATATATGACGTTTTCATTGTTTTTGAAATGTGCTAAGAGGGGTCAAGTAAGGATACCCACATTACGGACCCAATCAGGAATATATGGCACATAATCCTGAACGCTCAACCAATATTCTCAGACTCTTTCCTTTGCATTCGGTTTGAGAGTTTGTAAAATGTTTCCTTCCTGTAAATAATATGATATTTTTAGTTAGCGAGAATCTCTAAATTATTTGTCCAATGAAAAATAATTATCATTGAAATAATCTAATATATTACTTACAAGGCACGAGTTGTCATTGAAATGTGAATATACTTCGGCATAGTTGATCAGAGAAGAGGCCTTTGGCATCCACTGCACGATGCGAGGAGTCTTCCTCTTTATTTTAACCACTCACTCCTCAGGCAATCCTCCAATACATTCATAAATCCACGCCTATAACCAACGAAGATATAAGGCATCAATAATTTTGACAAATCAAGTAATAAAAAATCCGTTAATATTTATTTCGCTACATACCTGAACTCCAGATGTAAAGCCGTAAATATTATATTTTTCAATGGTATGCTTCGGTTTTTCCGCATGCTCAGTCCTAAATTTGGTAGCTTTACCATTCAATGCATTGTCGAGACCATCATATATTATTTCCCAAGACAAACGTCCCCTGGATGGACGATCATTTCAAAATGATCGTTTTAAAATGATCTATCTCATCCACCTCACTAAGCCACAAGAAATTAATTTGACAATGCTCTTTCCTCCCATTTAGGACTCTATCCGCAAAGTAAAACAATGCGATTTTTAGCGCATCAATGTCATCAATAACCTTAAAATCCAACTCCATAAACATTTTATCAAATTGTCCAAGCGTTATCCTACGAAACAAACCATTGAAATACTTCTTAAGTAATCGATGTGGTGATTGTTGATTTTTCAGTGCAACATCGTTACCATATTTAAGACCGGTTACCAAACACCACTCTCTAATTGATAAGCGAATCAATTCCTCACCAATTTGAAACCACAATTCATTTTTCTCATCACTTTCTTCATGGGCAACTTACCTAAGCAACAAGTTATGGACAATTACGCCGCTAAAAGGATACTTACGGCATTCCAAAAAATGCCCAAATACGTCACGCTTGAACAATTTCAACTGTGCTTTTGTTAATTTTTCCCTGATAGCCCCTATAACCATATCTAATTTGCACATGCTTGTTTACGGCCAGGGAAGTGTGAGTCATAAGATACCTTCATCATACCCGGTTCTTTTGCCGGTCCGGGTGGATTATATCTTCCTAACTTGGATTTCGCCATTTATCTAATAAACAATAGAAAATTAAATTGTTATATTAAACAATTATTTCATAAAAAATTCACAATTTAAAAATTAATAAAATTAAAAATGTTATTTAATATTAAATAATAATTTCATATAAAATGTAAATTTTAAAAAATAATTAAATTAAAAATTTAATTTAATATTAAACAATTATTTCAGAAATATTTAAAATGTAAATATTTAATAACTCGGGCATCAATTTCAAATGCATATCCCATTTTTGCGCAGCAGGGTTTTGAAAATCCACGAGAAGCAACTGGTCGTATTGTATGCGCCAATTAACATTTAGCTAATAAGCCCGTGGATATTGAGGTTCCATCTGAGACAGCCCTATCGCACACAGCTTGCGCGCGCGCGCGGGGTCTGGTGCGACACTCGCGCCTGTCGCACCAGGGGCCTCTGGCCCCTCGTGCGACAGGCTGGGACTGTCACGCGCAGACTCTGCGCCCTCTCGCGCGATCTGCGGGCGACGGACCGGCCGCCGACGCGCCGCGCGCTTGCGGGGGCGTCTTTGCAGCCGTGTCCCCTCGCGCAAAAATTTTTGAAATTTTTTTTTTCACTTCATCCATAAAAAAATACACACACCTCACCCATCACACTTCCATTGTGCAAGAACTAATCATGATTTTTCTAAGAGGAATTTTATCGAGTACCTAATATGCGATATTTGTTACACATCATTCTCACTAGATTTCGTTTCATTATGCAAGGTTAACAACCTATATCTAAAGTTTAATTTTATCATACAATTTTTAAAACATATAATTATTAAAATGTCAATCAAATTTACTCAAATCATTAAGAAATTCCATCCCATTCAACAAAATTTCACCACCTCCATTAACAAACAACTAACAAACATAACAATAATAGCAACTATTAAACTCAAAAACACCCGAACATTATAACACAAATCAATGAAGAAGTAATAGCTCACCTAGAATTTGGTGATTGGGGCACTACGAAATCGATCTACGCCTCCGACAATGTATATTAGGTTTTGGTTCGTTGAGAGAGAGAGAGAGAGAATTTGGATGAGAGGGAATGGTGAGAATGATAAGGATAATTTAGTCCTCAAAAAATTATTTTAACTAATGTTGATTGAAAAAATTTACAGGAACTAAAATTAAAAAATATAAAATTTTATTGGTTATTTTCATAAATTTCCCCTATTATTCTCACTTACATCCGTTGGTGCAACAACCTAACATGATCTTTTTATATATAGTCCACCTTTCTGACACGAATATATGAATTCTGACTTGCCATTATTTTCTGCATATTATTATTATTATTAATAAAAAGAGTTAATATAAAAATACTGTTGTAATTTTGTTGAAAAAGGTGGGAAAAAACAAAAAAAGAAAATAGAGGCCCAGCTTTTGAAAGGCGGAACTAGTCAAAGTAGCCAAAAATGTGAGCTCAAATGTTCGCATTGCTTCGAAAACCTCCAAATCGCTTACGCTTCTGCTGTTTTTACCGAGATCTTTCATCTCTCACCACCAACTCACCGGCACCATTACCACCGGCAGCTGCCGACCCCGCCGCCTTAGCCAGCCTCATACTGACCTCCACCGACCCACATACCCTAACCCAGACCCTCCACTGCCCCAGTCTCCATTGGACCCCACAACTTGTCGACCAAATAATCAAGCGCCTCTGGAACCATGCCCTCAAAGCCCTCCACTTCTTCAATATCCTCTCCCACCACCCAACCTACACTCACTCCCTCTCCTCCTTTGACCACGCCATTGACCTCGCCGCCCGCCTGCGCGACTACAGGACCGTATGGACCCTCGTGCACCGTATGAAATCCCTCCGCCTTGGCCCCACGCAGAAAACATTCGCAATCATCGCCGAAAGGTATGTCTCTGCTGGGAAAGCTGATAGAGCTGTCAAGATTTTCTTGTCAATGCATGAACATGGTTGTCGGCAAAGCTTGAATTCTTTTAATACCATTCTTGATCTGTTGTGTAAAGAGAAAAAAGTCGAAAAGGCTTATAATTTGTTTAAGGTTTTTAGGGGGAAATTTAAGGCCGATGTTGTTAGTTATAATGTGATTGCAAATGGGTGGTGTTTAGTTAAGAGGACTAACAAGGCTTTGGAGGTTTTGAAGGAGATGGTTGATAGAGGATTGAACCCGAATTTGACTACTTATAACATAATACTTAAAGGGTATTTTAGAGCTGGTCAAATTGAGGAAGCCTGGAGGTTCTTTTTGGAGATGAAGAAGAGGAAATGTGAAATTGATGTTGTTACTTATACTACAATTGTTCACGGGTTTGGAGTTGTGGGTGAGATTAGAAGAGCTCGAAATGTTTTTGATGGGATGGTCAATGAAGGTGTCCTTCCATCGGTTGCAACTTATAATGCTATGATCCAGGTTTTGTGTAAGAAGGACTCTGTGGGGAATGCTATATTGGTTTTTGAGGAGATGGTGAGGAAGGGTTATGTGCCCAACTCCACAACTTATAATGTGGTTATTAGAGGGTTGTGTCATGCAGGTGAAATGGAAAGAGCCTTGGAATTTGTGGGAAGAATGAAGGATGATGAGTGTGAGCCAAATGTGCAGACTTACAATATTTTGATCCGTTATTTTTGTGATGCGGGAGAGATTGAAAGGGGTTTGGAGTTGTTTGAGAAGATGGGTAGTGGGGTTTGCTTGCCAAATTTAGATACGTACAATATTTTAATTAGCTCAATGTTCGTGAGGAAGAAATCTGATGATTTGCTGGTGGCTGGGAAGTTGTTGATTGAAATGGTTGATAGAAGATTCATGCCTAGGAAGTTCACGTTCAATCGAGTTTTGAATGGGCTTCTACTAACCGGTAATCAAGGTCTAGCCAAAGAGATTCTGAGATTGCAGAGCAGATGTGGCCGTCTTCCTTGCCAATTCAAACTGTGAGGTCCATCAGTATTCACATTTGCTCATGAACCAAGTTCGTTTGGGATTCTGTGGTGCTCAGAGAACTGGTTGCTCCTATCCTATTTGAATTTGCTGTGATGTGATAGTTCAGAAGGCACTTGAGTGTTGGGTCTACTGCTTACTTATCAAAGTAGTTGAGAGAATGAATACTATTACGCGGCTAGTGATAGAGGGGATGTTGAAAGTCTGAAGACTCTCCAGACTCTGAAGGAGGCATCACATCATCTTCCAATGGTTTTAGAAAAAATAAAATACCATTTTGCGTAGAAGCAATGGATATTTAGTGACGCTGATGCCATGGATTCAATTAAGTCATGAGGTTTGCCTGCATACTTCCTTCTGTGCCATTTCATGTTACTTTGATTATCACCACCAATTTGAAAAATGACATCTGCATCATTTAAGTATAATAAACTGTGGTTTATGATCACTCTTTTTTTTTTTTCCTTTGTGTGTGTGTGTGTGTGTGTGTGTCTCTGGAGTCTACATTGCTCTGATACTTGAGTATGATCATGGCATCTTTCAAATGTAATGCACTGAATTGCTGTCATAGTCAGTTTGTATCATCTTCTTCGGATAAGGGCTGCTTTTAAATAATTGTTGATCAGTATCGAAACTTCAGATTCAACTGTTTAAAATTGTTGCTCTTGTTAACAACATTAGACATGTTCCTGATGAGAAAAGGCATATGTGGCCCGTGATAATGGCAGCTGGTTTTTCTGTAAGCTAAAAAATGCTATTAAGTTGTCTTTTAAATGTCTGTGGTATTGGTCTCAATTGTTTATGTTCCAATTTAACTTAGATTCTAAAATTTTGCACACATTCTAATGGAACAATTTGATATGACCTTGGCTATGCAGTGGTTATTGCTTTAATCTTTGGAGGCATGGCACTAAAGGCTACCAAATGCATCATTTGATACCTGTGGTATTGGTCTCAGTTGTCTAAGTTCCAGTTGAACTTGGAGTCTAAAATTTTGCACAAATTCTAATGGAACGGTTTGATATGACCTTTGCTAAGCAGTGGTTATTGTCTTAATACTTGGAGGGAGGGTACTGAAGGCTACCAAATGCATCATTCGATACCTGACCTTGCTTATCTCTATATCCTTGGAACATACACATGGAAGCATGCGCCAAATAGAATGGGACGCAGACAACCCACCTCAATATGAAATGAGATAGGTGTACATACACATCCTTGGTTGAGTCTGTTATCATGCAATAAACTCAAATTATATATTGCTTCCAATTAGATAAGCAATTGTATTATGTTGACATAGTTCCTTGTTTCTATCATCTGACCAATTGCCTGCTCTGTTGTCTAAGACAAAACATTTATTTCTAGTATCACCTATTTGTTTTGACTAGCATCCTGAGACATTAATGTCCTAATGCGCGTTACTGATGTCAGACAAGACGCTGTAAATAGTGATTTCAGAGTGGTGTTTAAAAAAATCTATATGATGCCAGCAAGACTGCAAATCTCTGGTATTAATCTTTACTTTAAGCTAAAACATTAAAGTTTCAAAGAGGCACCGATCACAGAATTCATTGTCACCCATCCTTTTAAAATGATTCTTTCGACTTTCCTCTGCTCCTGGCTAGAAAAGTCTTTCCAGAATTCACAAAAACAAAGTAACCAATAGTCAAAATTTTTATTCCAACAGCCAAATCTCAATTTATACAAATGGGTGCGGAACTATTTTAAATTTATATGTTGGTGTCTACTTGTAATTTGGAAAACGGTAAAAACATAAATCATGACAACGGATCAATAATAAAGGGAAATACAAGGAGAACCCAAAAGCGACCTTTGATGTGGGATCTGTGAAGCTCTATCAAGTACAATATATCATAGAATAATTTCCTGATGAACACTAACATTGAGTGTCTTGTTTGGAAGGACAATGCTGTTAGTCACAACTACTTCATCTTCAACACCCACAGCCTCGCCTAGGACATATATTTATAATATAAGTCAGATTGCAAACAACTTTATTGCTTCAGATAAGAAAATTGCAAAGTTAAGGGAAGGAGGGGCAGAATGCATCAAGAAGGTACCAAGGATTGTGATCCCAAGTTTAGCGTTGAAATCTCCTTCAGCCTGTAATTCATTGATCAGACGCATAAAATGATTTGGCACAGTCATCAGAACTTAGAATAAATAAAAGGAAAACAAAAACGCTTCCTTTTTCATTGCACCACTAGGGACAGAGAGAGGAGCTATCAGAAAACATCTCCTTATGCAAAACCGTCAATACATCTATACTGTCCCGTTATTTGATAATCTCACAAATCAAAACCAGATCAAGTAATTGCATGTAAGACTTGCCTGAACACGGGACCATCTACCAATAGAAGACTTCCACCCAACAATTGCATTAGTAACAACTGCATTTTCCTGAGAAAGTGGTATACACATGTCAACTTGACATAAAGAGAGGGTTTGTATTTGTGGAGTTGGATAGGGTAGGGTTTCAAATCATAGAAATTGCTTAAATACCATAATCTCAACTCCATCAAGTATGATGCAGCTAATGAGCCTTACACCTGCTCCTATACGAGCATTAGCAGAGATTGAGACATTGGGACCTATCTGTTTTCATGCATTGCAGAAAAATCAGTTCTATTGTTAAGGTAGAGATAAAAAATGAAGGAAAACAAATGAAAATGTGTAAAATGAAAGAATGTAGTTCTCAATTCTCTATTCAGCTCAGTGCAGTATTAAAGTAATAATTTGGAATCTAGAAAGGATGATGGAATGTGGCAGAAAAGAAGAGGAAAGTGAGAACTGCAGTATGTTATAGAGAAAAGAAAAGGAAAATGAGAACTGCAGTATGTTATAGTTTTACTGCCTAGATGCCATTTCCAGGTAACATCTTTGGGGTGTATGCTGCAAGAAAGTTATCTCTGTTAGTATTCAAACTGATGCCTGTCTAGTAAAGCACCGCCAGCAATGCTTTACTGCACATGCATAACTTAACCCAAGCAGTTGCATGACTTAACCCAGGAAGTAATGACGGAAAATACCTTAGCAGTTGGATGTACTTTTGCTGATGGATGAACATAAACATCACCAATTATGGTGGCATTCTTGGCACTGTCTCCACTAGCCAAAAGATTGGGAGAGGTAAGCCGGAATTGGGCAAGATACAAGCCAGAGCACTTCAGAGACATTCTGCATGTACAAACAAAAAGATTAGATCCTACTTGAAAAGCAAAAGATCTTTATCCTCTGTTCTAATTTTTATTCTGTTTAGCTGGTTTTCTTCAATCACTTTGGTTTGTTTATCATTCTTTATTTGGCAAGGGATTTGTTGAGGGTTGTTTATGTTAAATGATATGCTTACCCAGGAGTTTTAATTTGTTCCCAGAAATCCATGGTTTCATATGTGTATAACTGCTTCTTTCCTGCAAGAGGTGACAGGATATCTTGATCCAACCTTACGAAATCAGTAGTAAGACTCCTGTTGAATGACCTCGTGTTATTAAAAAAAAAAAATCTATTTATGATAAAAAAGCAAACAATATTAAGCTCAGAATTAGCAGGAATGATTTACCTAGTAGCTGACTGAAGAGCTTCAAAGCTGGATACACGTCTTAGATTTTCTGCAAGTGACAAGAAAGAACTTGGTTTTTAACATGATAAAATTGATACCATATATAAACTGAGGGACAAAGAAAGAGCGGAAAAACAGAGTAAATTTCATATGCAAAATCAAATTTTAATAGCCTGAAGTTCTTGAACGGCACAAATTTAAATATATTAACTCCTTGTTTATAATTAACTTGGATGATGATAAAAAGATATGCCTGTGCATTAAAGCCTGCAGAACTCAGAAAACCATCATTTACATTTTTATCACTCACCAGCAACCTACTGAAAGAATCCTGTATTACTGACCTCTGTCTTTCCGCTGTGAAGAAACACCCTGGATGGCAGTAAAAATATCTGGTGTAAATACGTACACACCACAATTTATTCGGTCACTAACCTGCATTACAACATAACTATTATAACACTTGAGATAAAATAGATAGAGCCAAAAGTATACAATAGCAGGGCAGGAAACTGTTTGAAAATTTATCGATCATTCCAAGCAATATCAAAGGATATTAACATGTTAAACAGCAATTAGATCTCTGAGCTTGTACATACAAAAGTTTCAGGTTTCTCTGTGTAATGCAACAACTCATTGGTATCTGGATCAGCTACCAATTCACCAAACTGGCTCGCTGACTCAGCAGAAACCTGTATAATGAGAGAAAAAAGAATCCAAAAATGAAGATAAAAGAAAAGTTAACAACTATATAAACATCTTATGCATGTCGTGACTAACCTTAATAACGAGTATGGTTCCCATCCCACCATAATTTCTGTGAGCATCTGAAATATTAAAGAGAAAAGGCAGATAAGGCTTCCGGAGAACATAAATGAGCCTTGCCCAGCTTTAAAATTAGTAGCTTCTTGCTTGCTCATGCAAAAAGATTCAAGAAAAAGGAACTGAATGGACAATTTTGAAATTTGAACAGAGAATGCAAAGAAAATCAAGTCCCAGAATAAAGAATGCGATTACCAAGCATCTCTGGCAGTGGAAAACTGCAGCAGACATCACAATTCAGCAAGAAGATATGAGACTGAAGCAAAATAAAATAGATATTACCAAGGATATTATAACACAAACAATAATAAGACAACTGTTATATGCTAAATGCATTAGAATCTATATATGCATTTCACATACTTAATATTAAAGGGACACGAGGTAGAAATGGAAATGTTTATGAAGTAAGAAAAATTAGACAAAAGAGCATGCCTATGCAAAATTAAAAGGCAAAGATAGTAACCGGGTTGTCTTCCATGAGCAGATCTCTGAAGTTGTAAAGCGCACCAGCTGAACCATGAGGCTTGTCCTCCCTCAAATATCTAACAATAATATTTTCATCAAGAACAAGAGTGGGCACCGACATTGAACAGTCCAAATGGAAATAGAGCAGAAAACTGGAACTAAGAGGGAATTACCTGACAGGGATTCTAAGCTCATTGGAGATTGAGGAGACGTACAATGCAAATTCACGCTCCTCATAGAATCCAACAAGATAGATCTGTGCCAGGTTTGGAATCTACAACAGAACAAGCAAATATCAATTATCACGCAGTCCTCAAATTTGAAAGTAACAATCAGTTAAAGAAGGATCCAAGAATATACATACTCTTTTACAGGCAGAAATTGGGTGGTGAACCATTGGCTGCCCACCTAAAGGGAAAAGAGGCTTTGGAATATTCAGTGACAATGGCCGGAATCGAGTACCTATTGCATCAAAATCAAAATTCGCGACACCAATCAAGCTATCAATCAATCATCAATTAAAGCAAAAAAAAGCATCCCATAATTTGTTGTAAATGAAATGGAACAAATAAACAAATTGCATTCACCTTTAGTGGGACCGCCCACCATGATCACAGCGACCACCTTATCATCTTCTGAGCTCCCCATCTCCAATCAACACAAACCCAGATCTCTCAGAATCTGTAACAATTCAACTCAAATCTTCAAAAACAACGACAATGTGAATTCAGTGTAAGAAGCAAAGGATTGAGAAATTTATCCGACTCTTCTTCTAGAGGGACCACTTTAGTACACAATGACCCCAAGATATCACTACTTACTATAGCGATTTCCGTGTGCGTATTATAAAGAGAATGTTGTTGTTATGATTAGTAGTTATATTTGGTCTTGCTTTTATAGTTAATTATCGCGAAGGATTGTGAACACTGAAGCTGAACGTGGTTCGACAAAATAAGTAAGCCTCGGTAAAGAAATTGCTTCTTTTTTGGGGGTTGGTGGAAACAAAGGCTGTAGGTACGAAATACGATTAGTTACCGTTTGGTTTCCGATGAGAAGCAAAGACAACCAACGAGGTTTCCACATCAGTTTCCTCGCACTGACATTTGGTGGTGGGGCCCATCGCAATATCGTTTCAATCGTTTGGACGTACGCCTTCTTTTTACTACAAGGCGACGGTGGCATTTTTGCTTTGCATGTTGTCTGAAAAATAATTACAATACATATATGCACACACACACATATATACATATTATTATATATGGTTGCAAAGTAATCATTACTCATTTACCTTGTCCATTTCCATTATGTTAATCATCTGCATGTCATATTATTATATATATGGTTTGGTCATTAGCAATACTTTTCAATACAGAGAATTGAACGATAAGCCAAAATTTCCACCAATGCCCAGTGCCCAAGGATCGTTAGGATCCGTTATCGCGGTGAAAAGAGCCGGAAAAAGGAATTTCCTCGGGATTCAGCGACTAACACCTCACACTCTCAGACTCGGACTTTGGTTCAGATCCTGAATCTATCGCATATCCTTCATTCAGTTTTTTATATTTCTCAAGCTGCCCACATGATCAAACAACTCTCGCTCGTGAAGCTTGCTTCAGCACATCAGTCACCCAACTCATTTCGAGCTGGCAAGTCAGTAACTACGGGGCATTTCAGAAGTCTTTGCTTCCAGTTTAAGAAGCAAGAAGGGTAACTGTACGTCGAGAAAGATTGACAATGTTCCCCCTTAACCACGTGAAAAGATACACCACGGCCATAATTGTTGCTTAAAAAGCTAAAAGTTTGCCTCTTAAAGGCAAGCTGGACCAAAATGATCTGTTGACTTGGATTGTCTCTCCAACAGTTAGATATTAATCATTTACTCACTAATAAGCATGTGAAATAGGATGTTCAAAATCTCATGAGGACTGAGAATCTAATTCCAGGTTAGGAGCCTGAAACCTCGATTAGACTCCAAGAGTGTCTGGGAACATCGTTTTGCAACTAATGGAAGCTGAAGATATCACACAAGGGAAATACAACTTCGCTAAGAGAATAAACTATTCTGAACTGTTTCTGTCATTTTACGTTACATATTATTATTGCATAGTCTTAGCACATGGCTTCAGTACAGTACATCTCTCACACATTATTATCTGTATTTTGCGTTGTCCGCAATTTCTCATTTTCATTTCACAGCTTTGAAGGAGACTTGTACCATCCCCATGGCTCATCTGAGACATACTGAGTGACCTGCTTCACGTGCATGTAATTATCAAGTCCCCTGTTCAAAAGGCAGCCAAATAGAATAACACAAAATCAGTATCAGCAGACAACCAAATACTAATTTGACATATCTTAAACAACTAAAGATTCAAAATACTTGTATTTTGAGACCTTTTCTTTCATATTGTATACATGAGAAATACAAATTCTTTGTGGTTACTCGATAGGTCCAGATTAATTTTTTATTATTATTATTTGATGGGAGAACAGGCCATACCATTCCCCTAATTCACGGCCAAAACCACTATGTTTTTTGCCTCCCCATGGAGCTTGAGAGAAGCATGGCTGTGAGCAGTTGATCCATACAATGCCTGCTTGGAAAGCCTGCAGTAGGCCAACCAATAAAAACAGTTAAAAATATACATTCTATAAACTGATTCACGGCAATGATTATTTGCATTTGCATGTGCAAATGTCACTCCAGGACAAGTCTCACCTTGCTTACGCGATCACACCTTTCCAAATCCTTGGATATCACAGCAGCACCCAAGCCATAACTGTGGACAATCAATATACTGTCAGAGCAGAACTGTGAAAACAAAAGGACAAAGGAAAATAGCCAATTTATTTTTTCATTTATCATTTTCCAGATAACTGAATCAACTTACCGGGTGTCATTTGCCAATTCAACAGCTTCATCTTCGGTAGAAAATGCCTTGACACACAAAACAGGTCCAAAAACTTCTTCTCTCCAAATTTGCATTGATGTGGTTATGTCAGTTATCACAGTTGGTTCTACGAAAAATCCCTTTTTCAGGTGCTGCCAATCATTTTAAGGAATGGCTCAGTATCATGAATTATCGAGGAAGACCAGAGTGCCAACAGTGACAGGTTGTGGACAATACCTCAGGACGAGCACCGCCACACAAAATGGTTGCACCTTCGCTTTTGGCATTTGAAATGAACTTCAAAATTTTCTCATACTGCAGCAGATTAAGTATATATTAGAAAGCACATTCTTTATTCAAATTTACAGACAGTAATTTAAATCAAATTTGCTATTAAAATTACAGCAAAAAATGCAACAGCCTAATCATGGATCCATTCCAAGCAAAGAGAAAGCATTCACATATTGTTATGGAAAATGAGTGCTAGTGCAGATTATGTTTAGATATATTTATTTCACAAAAAGCATAAACAAAAAACCAAATCTAAGAGAAATGGCTGAAAGAAACATTAAGGAGAAAATTTCTCCATGGTGTTCCTGTTCAAAATTGCAACCTTACCTGCCCTCCGCTAACAACAGGACCAAGTCTGCAACCTTCCTCCAGTGGATCCGAAATCTTAATGTTTTTGATCCACTTCACCATTCTCTCTAAAAATTCTGCTGCAATGCTTTCCTGCAACATTGTAAGCAATAAGGATCCCTATGCAAGTTACAAAGTGTTTTTAAGGAAAAAAGAAATAAGACAAAGATAAAGAATCATTTTAGTGTTGCTTGGCTCTGCAGTATAAGCTTTCAGCTGGCAGGGCTACCTGAGGCATAAATTCATTTATCTAAAGTTAGAAGGCTAGAAGAGTGGTGTTTTGATTATTCCACTTCTGCTTACTTTATCTAGAAGCAGAACAGATATGGAAGTATAGATTCCCAGGCTTAAATATAACAGTGAAGCAGGGAAATAGTAGACAAGGTGTTTTGTTTCGATGTTTTCGGTTGCTGTAGGTGTCGTAAATAGGGATATGACAGAAGTTGTGAGTAGCTGTTTCTGTGATGTCTTTTGATTTGATTTACTTAAATCAGTTTCAGGTTTGGAATGTTAAGCAGGGAAATAGTAGACAAGGAGTTTTGTCTCCATGTTTTCGGTTGCTGTAGGTGTCGTAAATAGGGATATGACAGAAGTTGTGAGTAGCTGTTTCTGTGATGTCTTTTGATTCGATTTACTTAAATCAGTTTCAAGTTTGGAATGTTAATCTAGATCAGTAGGACTTGAATACCTACGTTAGGCATTTTTATCTGCTTTACTTTTCTGTTTTCTCTCTATGTTGCTGCAACATATAAACATTGGATCTAGCTTGTGGTCTGCTGTAATAGTTTTACATGTGGTCTAACAGTATACATGCTGATTTTAGATTATAAATCTGAGAAGAAAACGCTGGTTAATTTACTTCTGGTTGAGGCTTGTCCAAACCCAGAGACAAAGAGAGGGGGGCCGATAGAGTAGACTAATTTTGATTAAATTGATAAATTAAAATGGACAACTAACAGACAACTATGTACTTACGTGCACAAGAAGGCGAGATGTTGCACTACAGATCTGACCATTTGTCCAAAAGCAACCAAAGATGGTCCATTCAACCGCTGTTTAAATCATAGAGTAAATTGATATCAGTATCAACAAGAGCAATAGATATTTTTATTATACAATTGCTTTCGGAAGCCTGAAATGCTCTCGGCAACTATTTTCTTACAAGGGGAATTCAACAATATGAGAAGCATGGAAAATCCCAATGCTTTATAATTTCCAAAAACACTAACCTTTATCTAGATCAACATCCTCAAACACAATGATTGGACTTTTTCCTCCCAGCTCCAAAGTAACAGGCTGCAACGAAATCATATACGATTTTGTTTTTCAAAAAACAGAAATAATAAATTGAAAAGGGCAAAAGAAGGAATGCGCACAGAGAGAAGATGTCACGCAAAAAAATTTACTGTCTTAAACCCTACAGGTATCAAAAAGGCTTTACAAAAGAGTAGCCATATGAAGATTTAATATAGATGATATGTTGCATGCATGTGAACTACACATGGATCAACAAGGGAGCAGAAATGCCAGGAAAGACTACCAATAATTCGATTATAGTACTTTGACATACCTTGACCATCCGAGCTGCAGCTGCCATTATCCTGCTTCCTGTTGCATTGCTTCCAGTAAATGCAATCTGTTATGATCAAATACTTTAGCAGCTATGGATCGTAAATTTCCAACCCAAAATTCAGGCCATTGTAAAATCTAAGGGATTTATATAAAGATTCAAATTCATAGAAAAGGCAATGAAAAAAATGATGAAGACAATTGAACCTTGTCGACATGGGGATGTGATGCCAAAGGAGCTCCAGCTTCAGGACCCAATCCGGTGACAATATTAAGAACACCAGGAGGAAGACCCACCTCCCTACAAACTTCAGCAAGCTCCAAACAGGTCCTGAAATAATTACTATAATTACAGGCACACAACATGACAAGCCAACATCCAGCCTAATCCTAGCTAATAAAAATTGAGAACATACACGGATGCCAATTCGGATGGCTTTAATATCGCAGCACATCCTGCTGCCAATGCAGGAGCCACTTTCCATGTGGCCATCAATAGAGGATAATTCCTTCAACATTAAAAAAAAGCAATTGTTAGTTTACTGAGTATCAGGAATCTTGATCGCACAAAAGAATTGCTATACAATCTGCAGTACATAAATAAAATATCTCTCAGTCATGTTTACCATACAGACGTACAATAATTAATCAGCATGAACAATTTAGGTAAATATGTTTCAGCTTTTACACAGAAACACACAGGGATACAGGCTGACAAAAGAATTAATAAAGTAGCACAACAATTAGGAAACTGAAAGTACATGGGCAGAAGTACCAGAAGTTATCTGCATAAAAAAAGCATGTGATGTAGCCCAGAAGCATGTGCTTAAAATGTTTGGAGTCCACATAAATTGCTACACGTCAGAAGGGAACAACTAAAGGAACCCGTGACTCTTCTAAGCTTAAGCAACTTCAAAGCACAATTTATCAAGAAATTTCCCTTTTAAGCTTCTACAGCCGTAAAAGAAATGCAAAGAAGGCAAGAATTATGGTCACTGATTATAATTACATGCAGCAGCATGAAATTGGAAGGGGAAGGACCAACAATATATTTTCTAGACTTAAACAAATAGATCAGTGAACACAAGAAGATGCATTTACCATGGAGTAATCAATCCAACAACCCCAATGGGTTCCTTAAGTACATAACTCTTGAAATTCTCCAAAGGAAGAGAAACGGGAGCCTTCTGTTTGGCGTCTAAGCCTTCAGCTAGGTCTGCATAGTACTCGAAACACCCAGCAACATCATCCTGGACAACATGAAGAGTCATAAAAAGGAAATACGCAAAATACTCAACTTCAAATATTTTTCAATAATGTCACAGCCATACAATGTCCCAAATAGCTTCTTCCAGTGGCTTCCCACAATCAATCGTTTCGAGTTTTGCCAGTTCAGACTTCCTCTCCGTTATCTGCACATCAAAATACCAAGATCGACTAATCACACTCTCCTAAAATACCACATTTTGTTAAAAAAAAAAAACTCTGTACAGAGACTTGTTATAAGACAAACAAAATTACGCTCAAAGCTCAATGCAAAAAGTTAGATAATCAACGGATTTCAGCAAATGATATGTTTCTGTCTCTCAGGAACTGATGTTCGAGGTCCAGATTTTAGTAAAATGCGGAGGCCTACACCGCGGAACGATCAAAATAAAAATCTTGATAATGGATGGATGAAACTAAAAACCTTTGCAGCAATAGCACGCAAATACTTGGCACGCAAAGCCCCGGATGCAGTGGACCAATCCTTCCCTTTGTTTCTAGAAAGTGCTTGACGGGCGGCATCAACAGCCAGCTCAACGTCTTCAGCAGTAGCTGCTGGGATATCACCTAAACAAACAAACATTCACCAACACATCAACCATTAAATCAAAGCTCACCAAATTCAATTTTAAGCTTCCCTCAAGTGATCGGTTGAGTTAGAGCTCTAAACTCTTTCCATCACCAAAAACAATAATCAAAGTAATTTTGCAACTAAATCAAAACTAAGTAACAAGGCGAGTGGAGTGGCTGACCGATAATCTCTTCAGTGGCGGGATTAACAACTGGGATGCGTTTCTTGAGAATGGGCTCTCTCCATTCACCGTTGATGAACAGCTGACGACTTGGGATTGGAATCGCCATTTCTCTCTCTCTCTCTCTCTCTCTCTCTCTCTCTCTGTGTTTAACCTCAGTTTAGGTTTTTAAGGATTAGTTGCCTGCCACTTCGCTTTTACGGCTGATGATTTTCCTCATTACTGGGATTGCAGCTCTCGTAAAATAAGTTATCTTTGTTGGGTAAATAAAATGAGTCATTGATTAAAAAAGTTCTGTACTTGAGAAGATGCGTCGTTGCCGTCTTTAAAAAATTAAAAATACCTGCATTTGAGAAATTTTATTTTTTAATATAATAATTAAAATATATATAAATTTTAATAATCTTTTATTTATATATTAAAATGTATAAAAAAATAAACAGAGTTATCATTTTGTTAAAATTTAAAATTATAATAAAAATTTTAAAAATTTATGATAACTTGTTTAATAAGGTATTTATAAAAAAATAATCCTTATTTATTTTTAAAACTGTATAGATATAGAAACTTGTCAAATATTATTTTTGAAATTTTTTGAAATATATCATTTCAATTTAACTTTAAATAGAGCGAACAATTTAGAAATTTATTAACTTTTCAGAAATTTTTTATTAAATTAAATTAGTATTTAATCCAAAGAAGAAAGTAGAATATTTCCCTCCAATTTGATTTTTGCTTTTTTTTTTCAAAAAGAAAAATAGAGCATATAAAATCAAAATTGTAGTTAAACGCTGACCGCTATATGCATAAACTCATAAATGATTGCTTTGCATTGGCCATTCTCACCTAACAAGGGTGAAAAAAAAAAACATGACTGCGATTATGAAATTTATTATCTCTAAATTTAATGTTACAAATTTAATAATTTTCTTTATTTGAAAAAAATTTATTAATATCCAAACAAAAAAAATGCATATTAATATTTACGCAGGTGATCGCGACGGATTTAATTTGTTTGATTGACGTTGAATTCGGGATTCGGACCTGGACTTTAAGTAGGCAAGACGGGCTAGGCGTGAAGGCCCAAAGGTGTACAAAAGGACATCGTAGCATCCAAAATGGTTGAAATAGAGGAGCCCCAAAACTTTTTGTCGTTATATAATCCAAAAACGAGTTTTCAATTTTTATTTCTTGCTTCAATTACGTTGTCGTCCTACAAAATGTAAATCCATCGAGACAGGCTATTTTTCTGAAGAAGCTGTAGGATTTCATATGAAGAAATTAGCTGGCATGTCAGCGTATCAGCTGATATGTATTGCATCCCATTTTTCCAAAATCTTTACTTATCTAATATTTAATTCAATACGATGCGGGTTGGGACGCCATCCTGCATAATTTTGAGCTTTAGCCTTGGGCGTGAGCAAGCGTGCCGTATAACGACGATGGAGGGGTGAAAGCGTCCGCATGAACCGGAAATCGGCAAATCGACGTTTCACGCTTGAGCCATACGCACAAAATTATGACATTAACACAAAATTATCTTTTGCCCACGTCTGAGTTTTAGAAAATTTAGAGAACATAAGAAACATAGGGGGCCTTTAAAAAAAAAAAAAGAAAAGGCAGAGCTATTCGCATCTCTTTTCTTTACCGCGTTTTGAGTAGTTGTGAGAAATTTTGAGGTTTTTGCTTCCATACGTCGCTTCACGGGTCGTTGCATGAGAAGCCGGCTGCGGCCCGTGGTTGAGTCATTGATTTTGGCACGTGTATGGCTTGGCGTAGGAGCTGTGGCAAATTCCAAACGACTCTCGCGTGGATTAAACTACATATTGGGCTTTGAAAAAGGGGGGCCACGCGGCTTTCCATTTCCAAAAATTTGGTGGTCACCGGATTCAATCACTCTGACCTCTGGAACATAAGGTTTAAATTTTATCGAATTTTTTAGGCCAATAATTATAATAGGCTTAATTTAGAGTCGGTTTCCAATTAACCATTTCATTTGATTTTGATCCCACACGTTAGACCAAGATGAACAGATACAGAGAAAAACAAATATTTATAAACACGAAAGAAAAACAGAAGGATCAAAACACATATACATATGAATCATGCTAGTTTCATAATCTACATACACAAATGAAATAAACAATCAATATAACGAAGAAACCAAAAAACGAATTAATCCCGAAATAATATATGATCACGATCCTAATACGCACAAGAAGCAGAACTGGTTTAGGCGGTACTAGCGTTTCTGGGTGGTTTTGTGATACTTGGATTTGATCCACTGGAGGCCGACGGAGGTACCTTCTTTGACTTTCTTCAGGCCAGTTGAAGCCACGGCTTTGGTCTTATCAAAGCCTTCTCCTACCTTCTGCTTGTACTTTGCTGCTCCTGTTCCATTATTATTGCTCCTCTTTTTCTGAGGCACCGCCGATATTGGGTCCGGCCCATCGTCCCATTGATCTGCCCATGATGTTCCGTACGAGTTGTTCAGTCCTTCCATTTCCTTTCCCAAAAGACCTAATGCAATTCTTTCAGCAGATGCAGATCTTCGAATTTATTTATTCCCCTTCTCTTTTTTCCTCTCTCTTTTCTGTTAGACTTGGCAACTTGGGAACCTGTTACGCTTTTATTCAGTTGAGATGGCAGATTTGTGTGGGGTTTGCCATCTTTTATAGTTTCTTCTGAGCAACATACGTGGCTAAACTTGGAAGTCAACACGTCTGCCATTCCTTTTCTTATTGGACAAGTATGCCCTTCTCCTTCCCAGCACTTTCCTTCCAAATCCTGAAATCCGCGCTTTCAATGTGGTTACTTTAATTTTAGCATCACGTGGAATTTTTTTTTTTTAATGATACTATCACGTATGATGATTAATTATGGATAAAGAAATTACTAATAATATTGAATTAGTTACTAAAATTGTATCATGTTAATTAGATGAACATAATTTTCACAGAAAAAGAAATTTAATAACTTAATTAAAATAAATGAATCATTGTGCTGGTCGATAATTATTAATGGTATTCACAACTGAATAGTTTTTAAATAATTTTTCATTGTCTTTCACAAGCCACCTGAATTGGAATTCCGTTAGATGTGTGGGACTAATAAAAAGTCCATTCCTAATCGGATAATTAACTTCCACTTGATAATATATTATGCATTTATGCTTGAAGGGTACTGCAGTAAATTCAGAGAGCCGTGCCCTGCGAGCGGGACATTCTTGAATCAACTGGAAACTTTTGACCATAATTTGCTTTTTTGTCTGCATTGTCAATGGCAGGATGGAGCCGGTGATCAAATTTTTGGCGGCTACAGGTCCGAAGACTACCTGACTTTTATCTTTTTTAGAAGCTTCTTGCCCAATGGTGTTTTCATACAGTCATACTATGTTAAATAACATTGTTATAGTAATAAATAATAATAATAATACCATTATTATATAAGAAATTGAAATTATCATTTTTAAGCTAACCCTGAAATTAGTGGATCCAAATACTCGATACTGTTACTAACAAATGATCCTACTCAGATTAGGTGTTGATATAGTAATAAAAAAAAAAATAATAATAATACCATTACATTACATAAGAACTAGTCAGAGAGAGTCGGCTAGCTTATTTATCTTGTGAGAGATATGTACAGAAAAATAAATTATTCAGAAAAAAGAAATTCTAGAAGGAAGTTGACTGGATTAGATTGGTAAACATAGGGCGGCATTAAACTAAAAAAGATAATCATTTTCCAGAATTATCAACTATTCTTTACCGAACACGCCAAAACATCAATTTAATTTGGGATTATGGCAGCTTCCATCAGTGGTCAAATGCGCCGGTTCCTTGCAAGTACTTGTTATAGAGCCACCGTGATGTGATCACAGCATCACCATTACTCTCGACCGGGTATATGTTTCTGGCGCTCTGCCAATCATTTGTAAGCTTTATCCATTCCCTCCTCCAATCCTTCAAACGGAAACCATCACCACTCTCCAATGATTCTATCATATATTTGAAGTATATAGCTGCTCGGGGGCCATAGTAATCTCGTAGAAGTCCACTCCAGTACTTGTTTCCTAAAACAAACGAAACAAACCAATCTTGTTTCCTAAAACAACAATCATATATTTGTGTTACATGCAAAGATTTGCACTGGTTTTCTCATTAACCATCCAATTGTTTTATAGTCAAATTCTGATGACAAATTTGGTAAAAACAATATTAAGCCATCACGTCCACCTACCGTAATCACGAAGCAGACTTGCTTCCTCCTCTGTGTTGTCGAACCACATAGTTATTTGAGTTCTTGCATTCCATTCATACTGAATTTTCCCAAACCATCAAATACAATTAATCAGTAATATCACGTCATTTATTGGCTAAGGTAAGGGCACCTAACCTGTTTTTCTTGTTCTTCATTTTGGGCAAGTTGTTTAGCACTTTCTAGCCAAGGTCCTAGAAGAAACCCATCATGGCATGCTAGGAGACTGTCCATATCTTCCACAAGTTCTAAAAACCTCCTACTCAACTGGAAAACTCCATGAGCATCATTTAACTGATAGGCTTCTATGATATTCAAGAAGAGCTCATTCGCATATTTTGCTAAAGCTTGTCTGGTCAGGTCAATTAGGTCGTACCTACAGATGCAGTGGAATTGGAGGGAAAAATTAATATGACAAAAGCAAAAACTGAACAAGAGTATGATAGAAGGAACAAGGAGAGTATAATTAGCAGTTGACGTTCTGGAACCAAATGATGCCAACCTGTATGTGTTACTTGCTGACAGCTCATTAGCACTTGTGATAAAAAGTTCTAATGCTCTGATTACTTCGGAAGTTGAATACCATAAATGAGGTTGATCATATGAACTTGTTTCCCTCTTCAAGACTGCTTTTTTTGACACTGGTTTTCCATAGTTTTGATACTTTCCTTCAGTTATTGAAATTATGGACGGATCAACATCCGGGAATGCTACAATTACATCCCTATTTTTGTCCTGTTTTTAATATTTAGAACACATGATACAGATGCTCTTACATTGTCTTCGAGATGGGAACTCCTTATTTCAACACATATAAACGATTATCCTGTTGCAAAACATGACTTGAACAAGCAAGGAACTTACGGTGGCACCATCAGTACAATTGTAGACCGTGTGATATAAAACATTCCAGGCATCTTGTATTGATGAAACTGATCTACCATAACGTCTAACAGAATACTGATTAATCCATGCCTGAGTGAAAAGTGATTGACCCATTATTTATTGCTATTACTTATAAAGAACAAGGCTAAAAAGAAAAAGAATAACTGGGATTTAATCGAAACCTAAAAAGAAGATAGTTGAATACAATGACAAAGTGGGAATGAAATACATAACAACTCAAGCATAGAGGAACTGCCATGAATAACTGGATAAAAAAACCATCTGACTCATGAAAATTCCAATTAAATGCAAATATTATGTATAATCTAGCAATAGTTAACTCTATTGACCTTGTTCTGCTTAAGATTCAAACAACACAAAATTGGGTACACAACTTGTCTAGAAGGTAAGGATCAAATCTCCGAGACGTAACCAACAACTTCGGCACGATTTATTTGTGTGACACAAGGTGTTACTAAATCCCAGTTTCAAGTTTGTAACTAACTTTAAGCTTGATTGGTACTGATTAGAAAAGGACAGCTTAGAAGCCGATGGGATAAATCCATGACACGGCCTATCTAATAAGATGCAGCAAAACTTTGTTATTAGATGCTTTTCCTAGGTATAATTCAATCATACTTGTTCGCATTTTAACTTCAAAAGAGCATAATAAAGAGTTAAAGATGGATTAGCACGCAACATCTTAGGCATTTGAAAAAAGTCAGATATTACCTTCCCATCAACTTTTTTGTGCTGAAATGCCATTTCAGACATGAGATCATAAACAACAGGATTTTGTTCTATGCCTTCCATCGACATCCCAACGCCAACCTTCAAACATGTTAGATAATGAAGTAAGATACATAATTTACTAGGGTTTCAGGATGATAACAGATTTAGAAAGCAATTCATGATATTATGGAACAATAAACATTGAACAAACTTGCCATTGTTGTGTTTTCACTTGTACGGGCTTCAACTGGTCCAAAAGCAATTGAATCTAAAATCCCATACATCTCAATATTTCCAGCAAAGTTATGCAGCATACACCTGATAAAACAGAACATGGGCAACTCACAATGATTAAATTGAAAGAGAAAAAGAAAAGAAACATAATAACTTCATTAATTCATATCTTTGGTTTTATGCTTGTAACAATCAAAATCCACCATTTCATATGATTTTACTCTTCATTAAAATTTAATATGTTACTCTTGATTATGTAAGCACCCTAAAAATCAATGATATTTATTTAGAAAGTTACCAGATGTAAGGAACACCATAAAACTGCTTTGATGTACTCCAAATGGGTTTAACTTCGGCAAACAGATCAAGGATGACCAATTTCCCTAAAGGAACAGAATGTAAAAGTGCCTAGAACAAAAAGTTATGTTATTGCCAATCAAAACTGCAACATGAGTATGTAGGCAAGCATGTTTTTCTAATTAATAAAATATTGCATAGATGTGCAATGCCAAACAATAAGCATAGTATGGCTTGTTTGAGCACATAGACATAGTGATACACTTGGGCAGGTACATAAACAAGAAAACTTAACAGTGGGCTGTGCCTTGCATTTCTCAACATGTCCAATAGACATCGCCACTTGAGCTTGTATACATATTAAAACTGACTAGTCCATTTATAATCATATGTTACTCAAGTATATATTAGGTGAAGCCATGGCTGACCATCATTTCTTTCAATTTTTTTTTTTTTTTTTTTATGCTTCACAACCTCGAGGTAAAAAGATGAAATTCCTCATATTTAACAGTTTCATATGGTGCTCAAACTTTGATCAGCTTAACTATTATCTTGACCAGATTTGATTGAGGATACAAATTATTTGATATTAGCAAATCAAATCATACATAGATGAGATAAAATGCAGATGCATTTGAATATGGAAAAGCATAGAACAACCAGAAAAGTCAAACAATTGAAAAGGATAAACAAAGAACCTTCATTTGTGGAGGCCTCCAGAATGGATCATATGAGAATAACCATCCCTGCAGAATATTCAAAACAATACAAAAAGAATACAGTTTTAGTACTGGTACAAGATCTACTCTAGAGAAAAGACTAGATTTGAAAAGTCATGGTCTTAGTGGCTAAGTGGATCAGGATTCAGACAGAACTGAGAACATAAATAAAACCAAGATGCACAAACTCGGTTTGAATTCTTAATTAAGATAGCTGTAACCTGATTAATCACATTGAATACTAAAACTTAAGCAGATAGATTTCTTTTTTCCCCACCTGCATTAGCCAAACAGCATTGCTGTCACCACTTTGCATTCCATTATAGATTGCTGCACCTAATGAAGAGATGTACTCCGGACTATCTACAGGTGGGGTATTCTCGTCAAATGTATCACTGCAAAAAATTAAATAAATTATGACATGATAACTTAAAAATTTAATACAGAAATATGTAACAGAAACTAATAGATATTATTTATGATTATAAAGAATCACTTCAGGAAATTGGTTGAGCATTTACAAAAAAAGAAAAAAAAAAACAAATGAAGACCAATAATGACCACTTTGGCCTCAGTCAATTATTATCCAAGAAAATTCACGTGTAAGTGAAATGAACAACAATAAAGATTGTCAATCATATAAAAATGAAAAAGATTTCTGAACAGCAATAAAATTGTATGAGTAGTAACTTACCAGTTGTATACGTGGCTAGTCCTTCCATACTCTGACCAAAAAGTCAAGTGGAAGAATCATAAAGATTTGGAAAACTTGCATACTTACTTAGCACAAAGAATGTAACTCCAACAAATTTCATGTGCATGAAAACCTAAATCAATGAGAGGAACAGGGGATGCAGACTAGATCACCTTTTAGTTGCTGCTCAATAAACGCTCTTCCAATCTCAATGAACAAGGGATCAGTTGCATCAAGAAGATGAGTGCAACACCATCTAGGATCACTCTTAACAGAGAACCTGAAGCAAATGGAATGAAACAATGATGTCAAGTAAATGAATCCTTTGTACTAAGTCCTTGAGACTCTTATCCTTTCCTAACATCTCAAGGTCTTCCCTTTCCAATTTGGTTGGTCGAAGATGAGGAACCAGAAAATATAGCATTTGCATCAATACTTCTGGGTCATATGTAAGAGGAAAAATCAATGATTAAGAGAAAATATGTAAATATATATGCCTGAAAGGATATTCTGAAATAACACATGGTCTAGACAATAACTAATGATTGCCAAATTTAAGAGATGTGCTTCCAATGCAGTTTACCAAATCTTATTTTAGGAAATGGAGAACACAAGTTCTGAAGAAAACCTTGATCAACTGAGAATTCAAATTTCAAATAACACATGGCATTACTTACCAATTTCCTAATTGTATTATCTTTGCTGAAGGAAATACAATCTGCAGCGCTGCAGGGACACTGCCAGAAAAAGCTGGAAGCACTGCATAATCAGCTGGAAGCATTAGAGTCTTACATCAATAAGAGGAAAAAGGAGTTAAAATATTCCTTCTATAAATTAGGATCTCTCACACATTTATTTTCCTTTAGATAAATTGCTTTCTCCTGGCTAGCAAGACAAATCCCCTTTAATAGTACTTATCTTACCCACGAATTTGTATACTCAATGGTTCATAGGAATACCAAATGATGCTGTTGCAAATTCATAATAACAGAATAAAATTCAAAAACTGTAAGCAGCAAATTTTTCATCAATGAAAATGCAAGTTAAAACAAAACTACCAATGTAATCACCCCTTTGTGCGGGAACTACACAAATAAAAACTTTTTGCAATATGTTAAATAAAAGATAATGAGCACATCTTGGTAATCATGAATCAGTGTGTTTATAGCTCCTTATCAGGCTCAGGATGTCATGAGTCCACCAAACAATTAAAATGAGCCAAACAATATAGCAGAGCAACTCCTGCAACCATGAGGCCTCTCAGGCTAAAAATCATTAAGCAATGAGCAAGTCAAGATATTATTCTAACAACAACAAACTAACTAATTACTTCTCACTCTAGAGGTTTCCAGTTAAGTGCTATTTGTCTTTCAAACTGGAATTAGCTTACTAGAACTCGAACCTGAAAGTAGATGAAAAACATGCACCTGGATTCATTCCGAGTTCATACATTCTGACAAGAATTTTCTTCTGGAGAACTAATTGTTGATCCAACCAACTTTGAGGCAGAGGTCCACCCCATCTGCGAAAAAAATATGGTGCATCAAAGTGCGATATGCCAAGCTTCTATTTATGATAGTGCAAGCCATCAGAAGAATGTCTCTGTCAAAACATCAGAAATGATGTTAAATGTGTAGGTTCCATGAGCAATTCATGCAGACAATTACGGTTTGAGAGACAAAGCTCTTGCCTGAAGCATCAAAAGAACCAGTATATTCATGTGACTGAAAGGTTCAACTTTGTGAAATATGATAATTTGAAAATTTTAGAACAATAACAACAGCGTTAGTAAAATACCTTGTCCATATGTTCAATGAATGACAACATTTGGGAAATACTCAGGCTGATTTTTTTCGTTTCTGAAACAAGAGCAGTTTCAAAAAATAAACCACGATCTGCAAGCTTACCCATGCAAATTTGACATACGCGACCACGCCAGAAATCCAGGACCTCCAAAAAAGTTGTCCAAATCTGAACTGCTTATGTTAAATTTCTGATTGAGGGTGAAATGTAAATTAGAAATATACAGTTGCCAAACCAATAAAAGACAAACTCCACAAAATTCCTGACTTTTGGAAATCCTGATTCAAAGTGACAAAGAAGAAATCTAGAAGTATATTAAGGTGATATGATACTCTGTTTTCTAATAATCACTTCACTTGTCGAGTTGGATCCAACATTGACTAGTTAAAGTGAGTCATTTAGGTTTATAAGTAGTATATACAGCACCACCTAATAGGATAGTCCTTTGAATTGGATATCTAAAAATTTTAGGCTTAGCTTCTCAGCAATTAATGGCCGGAATATGGCGGGGGAACAACTCCATGTGTTAGAAAAAAGAAATGGGGTTTTGTTGTGGTTTTGTCTGAGGGGGAATAGTTGAGTTGTGTTCCACAGTCACCAGTTTAAGTGAGTCACTTGAGCTTATAAGTAGGTTAGGTCCATGCACTCAATAAATTAATCTTTTGGGATAGATATTTAGAAATTCTAGACACAGCACCCCACCACACTGATACCAAATTCTTTCTACAAGAAAGAGAAATGAGCAGAAAGCTACCTGGAAAACCTTTTGCCAAATAGATTCTTGTCCTGTAAATGCCAGGGGCAAGTTGATACCCTGGAGAGCCATCCAATCAATTTCTTTTTCCCATCTTTTCCAGTCCCACCAAGCAAAAGTATCTTCCAAGTCATGAAAAAAGCATGATTATAGTTACCACACAACAACTATAAAATGGTTCGTAGTCATAGCACTAAAAAAATAGATCAAGAGATAAAGGACAGTTTCGAAGAAGATGCTTACAACTAGACGTAACAGCATTCTGGTAGTAATTCAAAGGAATGGGTCTCTTAACCAAGACACCATCATCTTGAATACGGGGAAAAGAGCCTAATTCAGGCATTGATTCTACTTGAACGCCACCTGTTTTGTCCCAAGATATATGGGAACCACACCAATACCTGAGGTACCAATGCAGACCAGCCAAAACTTCCACTCCAGTGACCCCAATTATTCTGCACCAAAGCAATCAAAATTTCCATGATTCATCCATAAAGCATGGAGAAAAAGGAAATGAAGAAATATTAACATACACAATCTCTGGAGTGCCGCGTATGTAAGAAGAAGGACGGTTCCTTAAAATAAAGCAGTATTCTCCACCACATTGCTTCTGAAATCAAAACAGAAAATAATAATAACAATAATTGAAAATTTTAGCAAGAACAATGAAACTTGACCTAAAATAACAGTAATAACCAATTAAAATTTGAGTAAATAAAAGACCTTAGAAATGATCCGAAATTGGAAGGCGGAATAGTGAGAAGGAAGGAGCCGTTGGAGAACGGCGTAGGCGGCCGCTAATTGGACGGAAGGAGGAGCACGCTCGCGGTCCTGGATATCGAGAAGGCGCGAGATGTACTGGACTCCGATTGTTGACGATTGAACGACAGTGCGAATCGAGACTGTGATTGTAATGATCGAGAATAAGATGAGAGAAACGGAGCGAAACGTAGAGTCCATGTGAGAGTGATAGAAATGAAACTCAAAGCAGTAGGTGAGGGAGATAAAAGAATTCGCATTGTGGAAGATGAGACGAAGAGATTCTTCGAAGCCTATGAGACAAATTCATGGCCGGCAAGGTGCTACAGTACAGCCTACGGAAAGGAGGGAAAATTAGTGGAGTTGGCGTTTGTTTTTGTTTTGTTTGCATCCGCTTCAACAATTTCGCCGGTTTAAATTTGGAGCGAACTCCGTTAAACCTGCAGGCTTACGAATCCAAACGCTTACGTCGCGTCCATGCTGGGCCTTATTGAATTTCGGCCCGGAATTTCCTGGGCCCAAATGCCCACTTCCACAGAAGGTTTTTTTCCTTTTCTCTTTTCTTTTCTTATTTTGTTAAATGAGAAAATTAAAGTCTAAACAGCTAAAGGCAAATGAAACTTCGATTCATGGTCAGAAAAAAGGTCGATTTGAGAGAAAGAGAAGAATCATGAATGGATGGACCAAAGAAAGAAGAAGAGGAGGGCGTCAATTGTGGCCACGTAGAGATCTAAAAAGCAATCGAAAAGTGACCTCTACTCATCTTTTTATGATCGACTTATCATATTTGTTTAGTAAGTTCTAATTTTACATGATGGGATTTGCCAACCTCGATTATCCTTATAAATGTTTTAGATGATACGAGAGGCTTGGCATATGGATTTACTTAGATGTTCCTTTTTATGTAAGCTCTTCTCCGCCATTTTTTAAAAAAATAATATTTCACTTAATAATTTATTTAAACATCATTATTTACATGAAATGCTGAACAAAAATTAAAACTAAAAATTATAACAATAATAATAATAAAAGAAGTTAATTTGTTTATGATGATCGCAAATTGGGCAGGTTCAAAGTCAAAATTATTTGTTTAAGAGTTATAAGTTTGACTATGCCCTTCCGCTTTAACACCGAACACATTGGCTGCTTTTCGAAAGATAAGAAATGGATGGTTGATTCGTGGCATCAGTCACATGCACTGTAATAACGTTGCGATCTCTTCATCTCAGCAGCTCTGTGAAACTGGAAAAGCCTCTAGCTTCTAGGTAAAATCAGGCTTTATAAAATTTAATTAAACAAATAATCTTGCAACAGTGAAAGGCTACCCGTATAGATTCAAGCATGAAATCATCAAGTTTGCTGAACAAATTGTCGTTGTCAGTTCGGGGACCAACAGACAATATAAAAGATAATGTTTTGCAAGTTGTGCTAATGGTATATTATTCGAAATGAGACGGCCAAATCCTAAAATGGGTGTCGTATAATCTGACCCCATTAATTTTCTTCATGATGTATGAAACAAGAAACCCTAGAAAGGAAAGAAGTTTGCCTTTTGAATAGTATGACAGTAATTAGGCCTTTGTTCCCATGTGAATGATATCCGGCCGTCAACGGCCCCCAAAAGATATTTTATATAATAAATTATAGTAATTAGGTTTCGATAAACTGTTATTGTTGAGTTGTATGACATAAACTTTTAATGAGTTCAATTATAAGTGTGCATGCGTTACTTACTTACAAAAATCTTCAAAAGAGAACATAAAGAAGGTTTTTATCGTATACGAGCAGTGTGTGAAAATAGAACACTGTAACCAGCGTGTGTTTTTTATTCATACTGGAAGTCAGGAAGTGTGTGTTGTACGTACAATGCTCCTAGCCCTTCTTTGAAAACTCTAAATTTTTCACCGTGGATCCTCAACTTTTTATGTGTTGTACAGTGTATATATGATGACTCGAAGATCTTAGTTGTAGCAGAGTAGCTTACGTCAAATTAATACAACACTTACGCTCTTGTTTCATCGTCGTGATCAGGTTGAAAGTGAAGGCATGACCTAGGCTATGATGAAATCATTCGAAGATAAACGGCAGCATCTCACAGAGGAAAAGGAAAACAAATGGTTGTTGTACTTAGCTATATAGACTGCGATTAATCGGCATGAAAGTCAAAAATATGAACTAATGATAAGAAAATTTGTGATGCCAAATTGGACTAACACATAAGAAAAATGTCCTAATACATCACTCAAATTGAAAAAGGACTAATTACCAACCTATTTCCTAGAAATTGAAGAAAGTTGATTAATAGTATAAATACATTAGCACCCATGGCATGCGCAGCGATCCAGCAGAGTATCTTATTTTGCCTCCCAAAAGGTGTTTTCGTGGGAAGATGAATCAACATGCAACATGGACACGCTATTGATATTACATTACATTAAGGGCTTCAAAATTTTCAAGCGCTGCATCATTTTGTGCTCAATCTTGGGACCTCTGATGATCAGTGAGTTAAATTTTGAACTACCTCTCAAGTCACGATCAAGAAATGTTGAGATAAAGCCCGCAGAGGCGGAGCTGACAGAGAAAATATACGGGGATCAAACAGTTAAATTATAATATTATCTTATATTAGTTAGCTTTATATATTAATTGTGCAGGGGTCAATACAGATATCTTACACTAACTTTTCATAGTTTACTTAAAAAAACTTAAAATTTTTTAAAATTCTGCACTAGCCTTGTATGGCCTCCGCCCGTAAAGGAAAACGGACACGTAAAAAACAGTACTCGCAGTTGCAAGAAGCCATTGTCGCGATCGGTGTCCTACAATATTATTCGAATTCCGATATTTTGATGCCTTTACCGAAGAGGAGAAATGAAAAGTTCAAAGCCTATAAAGTCGCGTTTGGCAAATTTGGGAAGACACGAAATGGAGAAATGAAAAGGACTACTTGGCCGCGGTGAGAAATAGAACAAAAGCCGATTTCACAATCACGTGGGTCTGATTCTGACCTGAAATGTGACTCCACCTAATCCTGAAACCTGTGAACCCGTCCTCTATCTCTTATCATCCGACCAATAGATTCAACCAAACAGTACAATTGTAATCATGAAAAATCGTTTGGACATGGAGGAGCGAGACAAACGTCGCAGTTAAACACAGTGCATGAGGACAATTTATTTCGTATTCAGTGGAATATTTTATATATTCCTCTCCCGCAGCATTTCAACTCTTCTTTCTGAAGCACACGAAACTCCCAAATAAGCAAGACTCATTTCTATTCTGACTTTTTAATTAATTATCGTCGTGTTTGTATTGAAAGAATACATTAGAAAATATCTATCAATATGTAGCTTAAAGACTCATTAAGCTTTTAAATACAGATTCTCGTAGAAAGAATCAAAAGTTAGATATTTGTCATGAAACGTATACTACCATGTGCCCATTATGACTTGTTTGTAATCGAGGCCGAACTAAAATATTTTAAGTTAAAAAGGCAATAAAATATATGGATGACGAGTCAATTAAGAAGTTTTGATGCAATTCATCATACTCAATGGAGGGAGCATGGAATCGTCATCCGCTACTTACATAGCAGAAATAAAGAAAGATTCATCAAATCAAACGTCTTTTTATATTAATGCCTTGAAGTTTTATAATCCTGACAGGTGCCAAGAATTAGGTCATTAGGATATGAAAAAGTAAAAGTCCATTGGCCAACGTATGAGTTCAGTGCTGCTTCTCAAATCTGGGGTCCTTCCATTATCAATAAAACAAATCAGTCCTAGTCAATGAGTTACCCCTGCATATTTCTTAAATCAACTTGGCTATATGTATGTATGTTTTACACCGATGTAAAATCTCTGCATAGTCATATAATTACCGAGTTGCTGTCCTTCATTCCCAGCATGCAGTGGAACACAAAATAGCCACGTGATGAGTCAAAATTTCCCCGGCTGCCAATGAAGGCACAAGCATTGCCCTATTTTCCAACTTAAATTATAGCAATCCCGTATATGGAAGCATCTAATTAATTTAATTCCTGTTCCCTGAAGCGGAGTTCCATCCAGCCATTAATTAGAATAGTGCAAAAATGGGGCCAATCTTTCCTCCTTGATCACTCTAATATACTTTTTTCTAAAGTGCCCTTTACGCTCAAAGCCAGCTTCTAAATCTCTATATAAATGTTAATGCGCTTCCCTTTCATTCACTCTCACTCATATGAATGAAACTTTGTTCCTGTGTTCACTCACTCTATCACCATGCCTTGCCACACAAATTGTGATTTCCAAGCAACCTGTAATAGCTTTCAATCACAGGCATCATCACTTACTTCCCAGCCAAGCCTTGCATCAGTTCCTTCACTCACCTCACACTCATCACTATCCCACCGGCAGCTACACAATCTTTCAAACATAGACCACCACTGCCTCACCACTCTCAAAGGCCATAACTCTTATGTATCATCCCTCGCCCTCGCCGGAAAATTCCTATACACCGGCTCCTCCGACAACGAAGTTCGCTCATGGGATTGCAACGCTTTAAGCTCAGAAATTGATCAAGAATTTCTAACTAACAATAATATTGTAGCCGTAGGCAAGGGGGCGGTCAAGTCCCTAGTTGTGTTAGCAGACAAGCTCTTTAGTGCTCATCAAGATCAGAAGATTCGCGTGTGGAAAATCAATAACCAAGAGACTGATCATCAGAAATATACCCGTTTAGCCACGTTGCCAACGCTTGGTGACCGTGCTCTCAAGCTTCTGATGCCTAAGAACCACGTACAAATTCGCAGGCACAAGACACGTACTTGGGTCCATCACGTGGACGCTGTCTCCGCACTTGCCTTGACAAAAGATGAAACACTTCTTTACTCAGTGTCATGGGACAGGACGATCAAGATTTGGCGGACAAGTGACTTCAAGTGTTTGGAATCAATAACAAACGCGCATGATGATGCAATAAATGCAGTGGCATTATCCGATGACGGGGATGTTTACACAGGATCGGCTGACAAGAAAATCAAAGTGTGGAGGAAAAAACCTGGAGACAAGAAACATTCCTTAGTTGATACACTGGAGAGGCACAACTCTGGGATCAATGCTTTGGCGCTAAGCTGTGACGGATCTGCTTTGTACTCAGGTGCGTGTGACAGATCAATACTTGTGTGGGAGAAGGAAGGAGATGAAGGCAGCATATTGGTGGTCGGTGCCCTTAGGGGCCATAAAAAGTCAATATTGTGCATTGCTGTGGTGTCTGATTTGGTGTGCAGTGGCTCTGCTGATAAAACTATTAGACTTTGGAGAGGAGTTGATAGAAATTACTCTTGTTTGGCTGTTTTGGAAGGGCACAGAGGCCCTGTCAAATGCTTGGCTGCGGCAATTGATAACGATCGCTGTGATTCATCTGATCCTAGTTACCTTGTTTACAGTGGAAGTTTAGACTGTGACGTCAAAGTGTGGCAGATTTGCTTGCCTCTTCTTCGGTGATCTTTTCTTCTGGCGATATGTACATAATGCAAGGAGATTTCGTGTTCCTTTTTTTCTACTTCGTAGTGCTTTAGTTTGATTAATTTACATGGTGATCTTTTCAGAAAAAGTAGAAGCTTTGTTATTGAACTGCTGTACTGCAATTTGGCTCCAATTATTTACTTTCACCATTGGCCATTGCTTTTGTTCAGCAATAGTAATTGTTTCTCCTTGCCTTCCCCTGAAATTGTTTAAGGTATTAATTTATTCTGATACTTGAAAATGATACCCAGGCATAGTGGTGGTGTTTTCTTTTTTTTTTTTTTATTGTCACAGCAAAGTCTTTTATTATTATTAATTTTGTTTGAGACATTAAGCTGAAATGCAGGATTCAAAGCGACAGCCGGCGGTTAAAAGTCACCAAATTGTACGTGAAATATGGATTAGTTGATGACTACAATATCGATTCTTCCTTAACTCCATGATAGCTTGCTTTGTATATTTGCTTCTAAATTTATAATAACTTTACTATTTTAGACTCCTAAGATTGTACTGTACTGTACTGATCATTTATCAGAGATCAGACTTGAAAAAGACAAGTTTCATTTCTTAATGAGTTTCTTCCAGAAAAGCAGAAAGGAAAAAGCAAAAACTTTATGAGATGGAAACATAAATTTTTGTCATTAAAATGAACAAATAATTAAAGCCGTGTGGTAAAATTCCCAAAAATGGTGAGAAATATTCAATTAGAGTTGCACTGTATAGACAGTAGGGAGAATAAAAAAAGGGAAAAATAATCACATCCTAATATCAGCGGTATTGTGCACAGCATATCAGACGGGCGTCCAAAACCCCAGAGCCTACCAGTACGCAAATATTGAAAGTCGAGTAGACAAGCAAAATATGCTCACATTCACAGATATTCTTACGAGTGCCTAATTCTACCAAACTAAGAGAAGAAAACTTGATAAAATAAAATATTGCTTATGATTCACCTGAGGGCATTTTCCTCAAGAAGAATTTGGCAAAACAAATGGATATTAATGGATTTATATATCAGGCAACTCCCCATCACTTACCATCTTCTGAGCCTGGAAAATGTCATTACTTATTATTTAATAAGTGGGCCTGAACAAGATAATGCACTCCCAGAAAAAGACCATTAACCCTTTGAAACAAATCATGTTCTGCCAGACTACTTTATTTGTGAGAAGAAAAATAAAACCAATCATACCGAAAATAAAATAAAAAAATGTCCCAAAAAAAATATTTAAACACTAAATTCAAATGGGTTCTTTCTTTAACACAAGTAGTGATTAACAATATGCTGATGAAGAAGTCTGATGTCATGGAGATCTGTCCTAAGTAACTTTTGCTTAATCCATTAGGATTATTAACATTTTGACTTGCTAATCTAATTACAAGTGGATGCAAAGGTAGGTAAAAGTCGTTTTTCTTGTGGAACCATTCTTCTAACCTTATTCATTTTTCTCCATCTGAAACTAAAATCCAATCCTCTAGATTATGCAAAGGACATTGAATTGACCTGTAAAGACAACTAGATGACATTCAATTATTACTGCTCTCAAGGAGAACAATAACATAATCATTTTGCGTCACCTCCTAGTATTAGCTATGGACAATTGTCCACACCATGTTAAAAAATATATCAATTTTCGACCTATTTATAATTTCCATTCTGGGCAGCAACATAGCATCCTATTTTAATTTAAAGAAATAAAATGCCATCTCTATTTTCTACTTTGCTTTGTTTATCTTCAGGTGCATTAGATAAAACTTGCACCTGCCTGGCCCTAAAGGTCAGCTCTACATTCTTTAATACACAGATGTCATGTACTGTGGTGACTATAACCAAATGCAAATATACTTATGAGCCCATCTGTTTACACCACTAGAAGCTGACAAGCTAAGCTAACAAATGGTAGTTGATCATATTCCTAACAAGCAAGCGAATATGATGCAAATTTCCAGAAAATTTTAGTGAACAGCTCAAAACAATAACTATATATTTTCATAAAAACGATAGATCACAGTGAGTACAGAAGAATCAAAGATTAAGCTTCTTTGTCACCACCAATATTCTTGATTGTAGATAGTCAAAATCAAAGTACAGAACAGTAGTGGGGTGCAGGAAGCAGAACAAAATAATACAAATGATAGAGATGGTATCCAATTCAGTCATAGTGGCACTTTTGCTGGTGTCCCTGGATCACGAGGATACTTTTTTGGGGTACGGCAACTTTTTAAACAGACAACAGCAGTTCGTTGGCCAAATGGGCTCTGAGATTCCACTATAAAAGTAAAAGAGTATCGAACATTTGAAAAGTATATGAACAGATTAACAAATGCAAGCTCTGTCTTATTTTTTGAAATTTAAAGCTTAGTTTTAGTTGAAACAGAAAAACAATATACCCTAGAGTGGTTTTAGATTGAGGATCACACCAACAAGGTGAAATAGGGAATATCAATATTATAATGAGGATGATAGTCATCAGTACAGAGCAGGTTCATTGGATGTATATGTATTATCAAATAAATGACAGATGTATAGTTCACCAATGAAAGTAAGAAACAAACCAGAGCACAGTTGCAATAAGGAAGCACCCATCAGTTGAACTGCTCTTTCTGAATTTTTGATTTCTTCCTGTCAATACAAATACAAATACAAAATGTACAAATTAGTTGCCATTTGTTGATTTGTTTCTTTTCCTGAAAAAAGGAAAGAATGGTCAATGACTCAATTTTTTTGTGTTATTCGAGGCAGTTAAAAGCATAACACAACTTGTAGCATTTGCACATTCCACTTAAGTTATATTTTTGATAAATAGACTTTCAATTCATGAAACAAGTATACAAAGTGTGAAAGCAAAAGAATACCTTCTGGATTCACAAAAAATAATGTAATTCAGTTCTCACAGCTGAAGTTATATTTACCTGAGGATCATGACCCTTCGCAGCGACAAATAAGCCACCAACACGAACCAGAGGAAGACAATACTCAGCTGGAAATCAAAAGTAACAATAAACACCAACTTAGTACTAATGAAATGCTTAAAGTTACAGAAGGCGTCTTAAAAGAAGATAAACATAATTACCTAAAATTCTCATTTCTGCTACTGCTCTAGCAACCGCAACATCAAATTGCTCTCTGAAGGATAGATCCTGCCCCAAAGTCTGTCCTATAACAAGATTCAGAATTTATTTTAGCCATACATTCAACAATGTAAATGATGCAAATGAGGCAAAAAAACAAAAATAAGAATGACAATACCTCAGCTCTTCCCCTTACAATTTGAACATTTAACAACTGAGTAAGACTAACAGCATGCTCCAAAAAAATACACCGCTTGTTCATCGACTCTAGAAGAGTTACTTTCCAATCTATCCATATAAATTATATCAAACAAATTTTAGAAACAAACAAAATTAATGAATTTATAAGCAACCTAATTACATGTACATTGTTTAATGTTGAACAAAATAACCTGGACAAGCAATAGCTAAAACCAGACCGGGAAGCCCCGCGCCGGTTCCAACATCAACAAGTTTTAGATTGCTATTGCATGAAGTATCGCAATGTGAACTGTATGAGTATTTTATAGGATGTATAATTGCAAGTGAATCCTCAATATGCCTTTCCATTACTTCATTCACCTCTTTAACAGCCGTTAGATTCATTTTCTGCAAATTTTATTTAAAAAAAAAAGAAAATTAGTAATTTTAATTTTAAGAAAAAAGGAGAAACATATATATAAATACAGAAAAGGGATACCTGGTTCCATTGAAGAAGGGCATCCACGTAGAGATGGATCTGCTCTTGTTGGCGGGAATTTAGGGTTTCAAAATGAGAGGAGTTAAGAATTCTCGTGGTAGTTAGGGCTTTTGGGCGGGAACTGTGAGGACAAAACGTGTTTTGGTTCGAAGACGGAAGGTGTTTGATTAAAGTCCTCGCAGAGAATGGTAAGTGAAAGACGATTGGAACAGAAACCCTGCAACGCCACGTCAACATTTTCGCGCGCACACGGGGTCGCTTGGCTGTTTCTCATAATAAAGTACGAACAATGTTATGATTCGAACGTTTGAGGCCTTACTTGTATATTAATGCCATGAGTTTTTCATTTATTAAATAATAAATTTAATAATTAATAAAATTAATTAATTATCAATTAATAAATAAATATCACATCAATTAAAATTTATATTGAAACTTAAATATTAAATGTCATCTATCATTGCTAATAAAGTAGAATGGTCTTAACTACTATTGTTATTGAGCCAAATTTGATAAATATTAATTTTTAAAGCGAAAAAGATTTTGGACTTCACATTTTAATTAAGAGTAATCGCACGGGCGCACTCCATTTTTGTCTCCACGAAAATTAACAAACTGAATTACTAGAATGATAAAATAATGCAATGAAAGTCTCATGGGCTATTATGACTCCATTCAACCTGGGCCAAGCTTATGGGCTCAGCCATTCGCACAAGCCAAGTACTGTTAGCCCATGAGGGTAAGATGAACTCCGTTCAGCCCAGGCCTAGTTCATGGCTCAGCCGTGGGAACAGGCGGGCATGCCTCAGCGCTTACAGGAGATTGCAGTGCCAAATGCCACCAGCTTCGGAAATTGAAGGCGACTTCCTTTGCCGAGTGTATATTTGACCCCTTAAATTACTTCGGCAGCCTTATCTTTTACTTTATTTTATTACTTTCAATAATTACCTTTTATATACATATATATATATATATATATATATTCTAATGTATGTGTAGTATGTATAGTAGTTTTTCAATCAGGGATTTCTAATTTTAATAAAATTAGAGATTAATTAAAAAATTAAAAATTTATATTTTAATATACTACATGATAAAATACAATGAATTGGAGTTTATGTTTATTTGATCTATTAGCTAATCCCGAACTCAATTAAAGTCAGAGATTTCTAACTAAGAAAATTAATATATAGCTTAACTATCAGTACGACTAGCTATTTTTGTCAAAAACAATTTCATCATCATTGTCACCACCACCACCACTATCATCTTCTTAACCAGCAACATGTGATAAGGAGTTCCGATGTTCAATTTTGTTTTATTTCATGAATAGGTAGTAGATTTTATTGTTATTGATCATATTGGTATTGATAATTAACGATTTAGTATAATTTCAATTTATAATTTGATTAAGAGTTAAATTTGACCTGAATTATGAATCAATTAAAAAAAATGAGAGAGGTGAGAAATTAATATATGGAGAACTTGAGAGAGAAGCAAATATATCTACTTTTAAATATTTTTTATTTAAGAAGAACAATTATGAAATGAAATAATTTTAATTAAAAAATAGGGACTTGTGAGATAAATTGAGAGCTTCAAATATCACCACTCATTTGCTACATGTGGAGGTGTCCAATGGGTGATGCTATCCCGGCTTCTTCTTCTTCTTCTTCTTCTCTCTCTCTCTCTCTCTCTCTCTCTCTCTCTCTCTCTCTCTCTCTCTCTCTCTCTCTCTCTCTTTCAAGTCTTCTGAGTTTGATTCAATTAAAATGAGGGTTAATTACCCCTAGATAACTCATATTTTGATAAATTTTAGAAAAGTAATATATTTTTTAAAAAATAATCAAATAGGTGATAATACATTAAGTTTGCCATTAACATTAACATGAATATGAAATTAAACACTATTTATATGAATAGTTTTTAAATCATAGATCTTTAACCATATTAAAGTCATGAGTAAGTTAAAAGTTAGAAAAACACAAATTTCAATATTGTGTATTTTGTTATATAGTATATTGAAATATGTGTTTTTCAGTCTTTACTTTATCTTTAACTTTAATATGATTAGAGATTCCTAATTGAAAATTATCTCCTATTAAAATTTTAAACTTTCAAATTTTATAAAATATTTATTGTAATTAAATAGAATTGGACAAATTACAATATCCTTAAATTAATTACTTCATAAATAATTTAATTCACTGAATTGAAGTATATAAAAAATCTTTTACATTTGCATATAACAAATAACACGAATAATAATGATAATACTTTACAAACAATGTTGCACTAATTCTAAATGGTAATACTAATTGAATTCAAATTTGAGTAATAACTTGAAATTAATTTATTATTTAAAATAACATAATATCAACTAACACGACAATTTAATTAAATGAAAATAGAGCAAACATTCTTAAATTTATTGTCGTTCATTTCAACCTCATTGATTTAAATATGATATAGTAATATAATTTAAATAAAATTAAGATAAAAAATTTGAACGGTGCTTTTTACGTCTTTTTTAACATAATATTTTTTTTTTTTACCTCTAATTATGCGGTGCTTTTAGAGTCTATATGCCCAAACATCTAAGCTCAATCCGGCCCACTTTCCCGACGCATTCTACCATGTGCTTGTGCCTTACCCGTACTGTGTCTCGTGCCTCTCCAACTCGTCGGACATCTCTAGCTATACGTGTTTGTTAAAAAAGAAGGAAAAAAATTAAAAAAAAAAAACAATTCACCAGGGGAAAGTAGTGGACTAGTGTCAACCCACTTTGTTCATGTAATGATTATAAGCAGATATTTGGAACCAAACATGCGAGGCCACACAGTAGTCGGACACTTTTCCCTCTGCTGGTCCCGAGCGGCCACACTACCTGCTTGAACATTCTCTCTGCTCGAATAATGATAATCGCAAAAGCAGTGGGTCCAAACTTCAGTAGCAAGAAGCCGAAACCAGTTGCTATGTGTGCAAGCATTCTGTCAATAAATTTGGTTTTGTATCACTTTCACGTAATGTATTAAACTTACTCCTCACAACAATCCTTATTATGTCTCATATACCGGCCACATGTGTAAGTGTGACTTGATGTTGCACGTCATAGAAAAATGCTGAAGGTCAAAAAATGGGCAGATATATAGAGATGCCCAGTATATAGTCATCTATATAGCTAACAAGCAATATTCATAAAGATTAGCAGACATGAAATACTGTGACCTTTTGATCTTTGCGTTCGATTTTTGTTTTGGTGCCAAAAAGATTCGAAGCTCTTTATCAAAATATTTTTTACTTTTTTCTAGAGTCTCACTTTTGCCAAACGAGCGACTTTGGTTTGCCCCACAACACCCCACATATGTACATTTATTTGTTTTTCCATTTCATAAGAGGAGAAAGTGGGAGCCAAAGGCTGGTTCATGTATGGATGACTTTATCAGAGTCAACATATAAAGTCATTGATCAAAAGTTTACATGGGTGATTTTTTTTTAACCCATAACGAAAGCATTTTGCCTTCTATTCTAGAAACAAAAGCACTTTCAACTTAGCTAAAGGGTCTGTTATTAATTAAAAGTGAATAATCTATAAGCAGCTAGTTAATGAAAGTCGAGGCAAGTCTTGTTTAAAGCTATCCAAAAACGGTGCCTCAATCCTATCGGCTAGTTCGAACTGTTTAGTGCTGTTAATGTAAGGTCATCTCTAATAAAAAATAAAAACAATTTAACAAAAAGAAGTGCAAATAATTAGAGCGATTTTTTAATTTGAGAAGTTTCAGCTCAAATTAATAATTAACACGCAGCTTCAATTGTTTAATACCACTTCCTAAAACAGATGATTTATTGGGTAGCGTTCAAAGGTTCTAATGCATTGAAATTTTCAACCAAAATGTTTAAGACAAGGAATACAGAAGAACGTTTTTTACTGTAAATATAAGATGGCAAATGCATCGAACACGAAGAAAATATTCAGCCCAGATACAGTATTATGATCATGACCCATTTCAAAATATGCTTATTTGGGAATCTTTTCTTTCTCACTGTAAAAAATAATAATAACAATAACAAAATAACAACGATCAAAAAGAAGGGTAGCTAAGCTGCTAGGAACTTTTATATATATAGAGAGAGAGTAAAGATAAATGGTTTGAGGAACAGCAGCTAACATTTTTGTCTCCACTGCTGCTAAATGGTAATATTCACCAGAGTGCTTTTGCAGGGAGCACATAATATTCTCTCTCGGAGTACCACATGTTTATCTCTTTCTCTCTTCGATTTTCTAACTCTGTCATTCTTGAGTTCTATGATTCCTCTGTCAATTTTTATTTATTCAATATAGCTTTCTAGTTTTATAAATATTATATGTGTATGCCCTGGCAAATTCCCATCTTTAACTAAACCCAATAAAGCTTAAGCATATTTCATCTACTTCGTCATATACAGTCACAAACAGCCTTTTAGTACTGTAGCTTAATATAATATCATTAATGTAATGCGTACAAGAGTGAATTGAGTTCTGCTGCAACACTCCTTATGATATTAAAGCCCAAAACTCGATGCCAGTCGCAGTCATAATTCAGAGATGATTTAGCAATTAATTAGCATAAAAGTCGCCACATCATTTCCCTCTAAATATACTTTTACACAAAGCTACAGTTGATACCACGCCAACAAAGTGAATCTAAAGAAATACACTCATTGATTTTCACTCTTGTCAATGTAGCTAGGTTATTTAAACTTTAATTGCGTAGAATATTCTTGCACCGATGTGGCTTTAAAGAATGTTCATGGTATAACACACGCTCCTTGGTCCAGCGCTTCCGTCTCCATTCTACATGGAAAAATCTCTTAAGTTTATGTTCTTGCTTTATGACTCATGATGATGTATTATTGTATTAAGCGTACTAGCTACTGTAAAATTTAGAAAATTTTTAGCAACAGAAATTAATATGAAGTGAATCTGCTTTACCAAACAGTGGTGGGATATACGTATACACACATGTGATTGGAGAATAGAAGGCAAGGCAGGTGCGTTGTGTTGCATCTGATAATTCTTTCCATGTGAAAGTTAAAATAGGGTATAAAATTTCCTTTTCTTTACAAAACAAGAGCCGGTGTATGAAAAAGCTAGTACCATGGGTTCGGTGATAATTCTCTCACTAAAGAGAGAGAGAGAGTTTTATAATTACCAGACAGCAATCTCTATCTCTATCTCTATCCCTATATCTTCATATATATCTCAACATTCTCTCTCTACAAGCAATTGGATTTTTCTTCAACGTTTCAACGCCATCACCCAACAGCAATCATCATGCCTGCGTCCTCCTTCCCTCTGACTTACTACCATCATCTTCATCATTACCCCCTCACCACCACCACCACCACCACTCAATACCTTTCAACCTTTTTCAGTATTCACATCCCAAAACCAAAACCACAACAACAAAACCCACAAATACAAGCACAAGAAGAGCAAGAACAAGAACAAGGAAAAAAGAAAAAGAAGAAGAAGAGGAAAAAGAAAAAGAAAAAAAAAACAAGAGGTTTTGTTCGTATGTTTAGTTATGAACAACAACAAACCCTAGCTAACTTTCAAACTTAATGAGTGAAGGGGGTCTTTTTTTGTGCAAAGGATCCAACAACTCCTCTGGGGAATCAAGCGTCTCGGTCCGATTTATTTGCTAGATCATCATCAAGCAAATCATACGAGTTGATCAGTTACAAGTTTTATGGTCTACAACATATGTGTGTGTGTTTCTTCTGTAGCTAGTACTTGCTGCCTAGGTAATTAATATTTTTGTGTGATGCTAAGTTCATTTATTTAAGAAAAAATTTTTAATCTTATTATAGTATGTGGAAATGGGTATTTGTGACTCAAGAAAAACATTTTGATTTTTAATTATCTCGTTCTGATCTCATTCAATTTTTGTTGCATCATATGTATATATGAATTTGGGTTGTGTCGGATTTTTGTTTGTATACACGCTCTTGTTGAAGCGCAGTTAGCGATGTTTGAGGTTTCATATATATTTATGGTATATTGTGTTATAATGAATGCTTTTTCTCTTCTCTGTTATATATTCTTCAAGACACAGAACAATCGTACATATACGGTGCAGTGCAAGAGCTTCCATTTAATTTATACAACCGATTTGATTATATATATGAGCAACTTTATAATTCCCTCGCTGCCCGCTGCACGCTGATGACCGTGATGAGGTACATTCATTAAACTAGGGTTTGTTCTTTTTAGGGCTTTTAAGTCATTGATTTGTTGCTTCTAAGGATTTAATTTGTTTAATAATGAGAACGCACATAAGAGATTACTTAGATCTTTCGAACTTGTTTAATTGTATAAATGTTCAGCAGAGAAGGATTGGATTGTAATTCTTAAAATATATACGTGTTGATGATGGCTTGCATGTACCCATTCGTTTTGGTCAATCTTTTGAGGATTGTATTCTGGCAAAAGTAAGTCGAACTATTAGATCCAGAAATAATACTCGGTAGTGGCTATGATGGAGCTACCTGGCTATAAAGCACTGAGGATGACCGTTAGATCACGTACAGTTCGTGCAGATTTAATATTTATTTTTATGATTATAAGGTTATTATTAGTACTGTCAAATTATTTCTGCACCCATAATATTTTTATTAATAATATAGAATTTAATGAAGAATGTAATTCTCTTTTCTTTTTTTATTTCTTTTAATTTGAATCCAGTACTCTATAGTTTGAATTTTGAATTGATGAATAATCAAAGTTGAGTATCTTTTTTCTTTAACTTATTTGGAAAACGAATTTCTTGAGTATCATTTCCATGAGTATTTTCTTTCATTTCACACATCTGTTAGTGGGTAGAAAATTTAGAAGGCTCCGCATGCTTCAACAGACAACAATATATAGGCTAGTCAAATTCGGATTTTCAAGTACTAGGCGTGTTTTACACTTTATGTCCCCAAAGTCCATCATCTGAAGGAATCTGCCAGCTAATTAAGGCTAGCCTGTTAATTGCATCATAGATTTTCTCCAAAACCGAGTCCATAAAAGACTTACTCTTTTTAAACCACAGCTCATAGCCCGTGCATTATGCTCAAAAATTCAATAAAAGTCGATATTATTTAGGGATGACAATGGCATCTACAAATTTGTAAATTTGTTTAAATTAATCCGTCAAAATTCGTTTGCTACAGATAATTTTGTAAGTTATAGGTGGATTTGGTATTAACCAAATACCCATACAAGTATCCTCTAAAATTACAGTATTTTTTAAATTATTTTTAATTTAATTTTAATTAAAAATATTTAAATATAAAAATATAGTTATATATTTATTATAATTTTGATTGAATTTTTTTAACTTGTGCATGGATACAGATAATTTTGTAAGTCATAGGTGGATTTGGTATTAACCAAATACCCACACAAGTATCCTCCAAAATTATAGTATTTTTTAAATTATTTTTAATTTAATTTTAATTAAAAATAATTAAATACAAAAATATATTTATATATTTATTATAATTTTGATTGAATTTTTTTAACTTGTGTATGGATTATTTTATTATTATATTTTTTTATATTAGTATTTAAAAATTATTATTCTTTAAACAAATATTAATCTTAATTATTATTGTAGGAATGGTGTGGGATGAGTGGTAACTTGATGAATGAAATGAAGACCTTCTTTTGGAAATTATGTTGAATGATAATTTTTATTTTTAAATACTAGTTTGTGGCTTTTTTTTTTTTAATGGATTCATGTACTTTATACTTAAATTTGAGAATTTATGTTAGATTGATGTCCAAATTTTAATTTTTTATTTATATTAGTTAAATTTAGAATTGAGTATATTATGTATAATTTTAAGTTATTATTACAAACTTACATATTGAATATTTCAAATGTAGAAAACTGCAAAAGCTTCACTGGATGCCATTGCGGATTTTGTAATTATGAAAACCCACAACATGTGAGTTTTTTTTAAAATACTAAACTTACGTTAATTAGAGCGTAGGGTGCCAAAACAGTGCATTTAGTCTCCTCAACCACAAACGGACGCCGTTCATGGCCCTCAACTGCATAAGCTGGTCCATAATCCTCAATTGTTGGGCCTAAGCCAGTGGCTTGCCGCAGCCTAATCTTTCTCAAACGACTACCCCATCCTCAACGCTCATTTTAATCCCAAAATAGGGAACGTAAATTTATTTTATTGTGGGATATTATTAAATATTCACCAAGTCTTTTTCCTACATATCAATTTACAACTATGATTTTTTACATAACTATGTTTTGTCACTGGAAATTTCAATTTGTTATGTTTCACTACCAAATCGTTAAAAGATTATTTTACCCGTTGAACCATTTAAATGTATAGAAAAATCATTTTCTCCTCAAAAAAAAAGAAAAAAAAAACTGAGGGTCTTGGGAAAGTAAAAAAAAAAATAGATTTGAAGTAGTTGAACCTAAAGTCTATATGTAAAGGAATGGGAGAACATTTTCCAATCCACTTTTAGAACAAAAATTAGGGTTTTAAAGCCATTTAGTTTTGATTCAATCCGAAACGAAATTAGCCAATTCTATTATGTTTCAGAAATCTCTAAAACTAATTGGATATTGTCCATGAATTAAACAGTTTGCAAAACCAACAAAAAATTAAAAATAAAATTTATAAAAAAAAACTGAAAATTGAAAACCCTAGCCAAAAACTAGATCAATGTAGAATTTTTTTTTTTTATTTTTAACATGGTTGAAGCATTGACATTATAGAAAATTAGTTGAAGTCTTCTCTTTTCTTGGGTACCTTAATCAATTGGTTAAAAAGAAAAAATGAGTTTATGGATCTGAGATATATTTTTTAAAAGTTTAAATTTAAGTTTATTTTAAGTAGATTGCACAAATTTAATTTGTTTAACTTTTATTTATGTTGTTCAACATGAGAAATATTTAAGCAATGAAACTGATACTTTTATTTATTAATTAATATGTGTAACTATCAATATCATGCGCTCTCTTTTATTTATTTTTTAACTATTAGTGTTCGGTTAATAGCTCATTTTGAGAGATAATATAGATATTATGGATGTCAAACTTGAGGGATGAAGAATTATTATTAGGATAGTACTCAATGGTAATAAAACTTTGAAGTTTCTTTTGTAGCTTGTAGTGAATTATTATATTATTATTATATTTTATTATGTTATTTATTATTTGTGGATTTATGAACTCAAGATTGCTTTTATGGTAATAATATGTTAATATCCATGTCATTTTTTATAAAATATAAAAGGTAAAATTACTCAAAACACGCAAAATCGAATCAAACCAAATCAAAGTAAATCATAGAACCAAACTAAACTGAACTAAATTAATTTGAGTTAATTCGATTCAATTTCAGTGTTTGGTTGGTATTTGATGTACAAAATTACGAACAAGTTTGGTTCCATTCTGAAACCAAACAGAATCAATACATAAACTACGGAAAAGCTGTCACCTTGGTAACGTTCCATTTTCAATATATTTTTCTTTGGCCTTTTGGGCAGGTAAGAGCATTGACATTGTCTCCATTATATGGTTAATTAAAAATGAGAATGTCAGTCAATTCAAATATGTGGATAAAAAATAACCAAATCATCGGTGGAAACCAAGTGGAATTCTCAGGTTTTAATTAGAGAATTAAAGCCTGTGACGCCCTTGTGATTCAGCACATTCAATATTAAGTGCAGTTGGGAGTTGTACGTTAAACATCTGAAATTAAAAAAATTATTAATTTAAAATATTTTTAATATTTATTTTATTTTATTTTTATAATTTATATTTCAATAAAAATAAAATTTTTATAATTTTATCTAAATAATAAAATAATTATATTCTAAAGATATCTCTGTTTAGGACAGGTCTACCTTACAGTTTGTTGAAAAATATACCTCTCATAATTACAATACTATGAGTCTCATTACACCACTATAATTATGGGAGGTGCACCTTACGATAAGCTACAAGATATCGATATCCCTCTATTTAACATACTCATTTTCTCAACTATAAAAAACTAATCTTCCTTTTACTTACAAGCTGGGTGAATTTGTTGATGGACTAGTAGCAATTAAAAACAAAAATTTCTTTAATATTTAATTTTGTTTTTCCAAAAATCTTGAATAAATTTTCATTGTGCCTCCAATAAATTATACTGAAGCCCCCAATATATACTTACACTTAAACGCTAGCCCCCAAGAATTTTGCATACAAATTAAAACAGTTGGGTTTTGCAAACTAAAATTAAGCCCGTAAATATTAATATTAATTTATTTTTTTAAATAACCAATAAATTTGATAATTTTTTTTATTAATCTTACATTTACCAATTCCACCATTAGTCTTGCACTCATAAAAAATTCTTGAATTATTATTTTTTTATTTTTATATATATAAAAGTAAAAAATACAATGACACGTGTAACTCTTCTTATTTTTAAGTATTTAATCAATTAATATGTTGTCTTCGCCCTTACTTACGAGGCTATAAATATAAAATAAATATATTTAATATATTTTTTATTTATAAACACAAATAATATGTTACAAATATTCTTACCATTCAATCTTGATAAAAATTTAAAGCCATTCAAATTTTTAACAATTAAAAAAAAAACAATTCCTAGACTTTTTGAACATCTTTTGCTAATGCGACCGCCAGAACGTTGCTGCTAATGTAAGCTTGCTAACGTAAGATTGAGCAGGCAGTTTCTCGAGGAACGAGGACAGCTCAAGTGGGTTGGCGAATATTGAAACAGAAATTCCTTAATTTGTGGGATGCATAATGGGAGTAGCATTCTCCTTTTCTCTATATTAATCTCACAACAAGACTATTTCACCACTGTGTACTTGCAAATTGCCACATAAACAATTGTTGTTTCGACTGCCCACTGATTTTTTATGCGAATTGTAAACTTATTTTCAAAAGTCTAAGCAACGTCAACAAAAAAAAAAACAAAAAAAAGTTTATATTTTTCAAGATTAGATAAACCATGTATATAATTCGAAGGTCAGAAGGAGAGGTGCACTTGTGTGAGTTGAGGAGGACGATAGATTGATGTAATGGATCCCTATCCCCACCCTCGGAACTTAAATCATTATTTGATCTCCACAGATTCATGTAAATACAGTCTGTGAAAGAGACGGCATTGCTTGAGACTTCCTCCACTCCCCATCTCTCATTTGTTAATTATTTAGCCGCACATGTCACTTCATATAAGGCCATCGTCCAATTTCTTAATTTCTTATTAGAATAAAGTGACGTTCATTTGCTGACTTTCACGGCATAGAATAATAAAATAATTGATTTTTATTTATATTTAATTATCTGTCAAACACTTCCACTTCCACTCCCATTTCAATGTCTCATGTGTTACTTATTTAAACTATTTATATTCTAACAATCGCCATGTTATTATAAATTTCCAGTTGATCTCAGTAATCAAACACAAGTTAAACTATTGTAAGATCTCGTCTGAAATTAAAATTAAATAGTTATAATGTTAAGATACAATATTAAAATATTTAATAAATATTAAAATATTTAATAAATATTAAAATATTATAAATTATAAAATAAATTGATTTAATTTTATATTTATATAATAAAAAATTATTCTATTTTTATTAATTTTATTTTTTAAAAATTTTATTTAATTTTTATGTTATAATAATAATTTTTTTAATAAAATAACGAAATAATATTTCAATTACAATCAGGGAGTAATATAATCATTGTCCACAAATCTTTACGATAGGCAGAGTGCTTTACTTTTTGTATTGACGACTCAAAACTTGTTTGACTCGAATAATAAAACAATCAACATAACGCATGGCATTCTCAGTAAATATCACCCCGGCACCAGGTCAAACTCTGAACGGATAACCTCAAACAAAACAAGACTCAAGACTCAGTCTAATTGTCCTCTCATATAACCTAACGAATTTGATCATATATTTATTTCACTTCATTTCACTTTTGGTTTTTGCTGCTTCAGCTTATTAGACTCCGAAGCCATGGGCGGTAATGGCAAGCACCACCGTTGGAGAATTTCGTTTTTTCATCGCTCTAATTCAAACCCCAAACAGCCCCCCAAAGAATTCCTTTGCCCGGTTTCCGGATCATTGATGTTCGACCCAGTTGTCGTCTCCACGGGTCAAACATTTGACCGGGTGTCCGTTCAGGTCTGCCGTGACCTGGGTTTCCTACCCGATCTAGAAAACGGGTTCACACCCGATTTTTCAACCGTGATTCCGAATTTGGCCATGAAGCAAACGATTCTCAACTGGTGCGACACTTCCGGCGTCGAGCAGCCGGTGTTGCCCGATTACGGTTCGATTGAGAACGCTGTACGGACGAAAATGAGATTGGAAAGGCCGGAGTCGTCGTCGACTCCCGATATCAGGTTTTCAGAGAAGGAGTTGTTGGAAGGCGTGGCGGAGAATCCGCCGGTGATATTCTCTCACGCGGCGACCGAATTGAATCACAGAGTCAATCATTTCAACTCGAGCTCGTCGGAGGAATCGGTCGTCATCGTCCCGCCGAGTCCATTCACCCCGTTGCCGCTGGCGACTCGGCCTGCTTGCTACTCTTCTTCAACGTCGTCCTATTCCTCCACTGAAATCACAGACGCCGAAACCCTAACGCAACAAATGGCCAGCATGACGCCTTCGTCGCCGGAGGAAGAAGAGCTGTTGAAGAAGCTAAGAAGCGGAGACATAGCGTCGCAAGAGGAAGGAGCAATCACGCTACGAAAGTTGACTCGAACAAACGAAGAACTCAGGGTTTCCATTTGTACGCCCAATCTGCTATCAGCCCTTCGGAATTTGGTGGTTTCGAGATATTCGACTGTTCAAACAAACGCCGTCGCTTCGTTGGTGAATCTTTCATTAGAGAAAAAAAATAAGGTCTCGATCGTACGGTCAGGATTCGTTCCGTTACTCATTGACGTTTTAAAATCAGGATCCGACGAGTCGCAGGAGCACGCGGCCGGCGCGTTGTTTAGTTTGGCATTAGAAGACGAGAACAAGATGGCTATTGGCGTCCTAGGGGCGTTGCAGCCGTTAATGCACGCGCTTCGGGCGGAGAGTGCGCGGACTCGTCACGACTCGGCCTTGGCGTTGTATCATTTGACTCTGATTCAGAGCAACCGAGTGAAACTGGTCAAACTCAACGCGGTGGCGACGTTGTTAACGATGGCGAAATCGGGCGAGTCGAAGAGTCGAGTGTTGCTGATTTTGTGCAACTTGGCGGCGAGCAACGAGGGGAGGTCTGCGATTTTGGATGCGAATGGGGTTTCGATTTTGGTGGGCATGTTGAGGGAGAGTGGGTTGGACTCGGAGGCGACGCGGGAGAATTGCGTGGCGGCGTTGTTTGCTCTGGGTCATGGGAACTTAAGGTTCAAAGGGCTGGCTAAAGACGCTAGAGCCGCTGAGGTTTTGAGAGAGGTTGAAGAGACGGGAAGCCAGAGAGCCAAAGAGAAAGCTAAGAGGATTTTGCAGATGCTGAAAGGGCGAGAGGACGACGATGAGGATGTTGACTGGGAAGGGGTTTTGGATTCGGGGGGGCTGACTCGGAGTCGGTACCGAGTTGGGTACGGTTCCAACTCTACCAATTTTTGAAATATACATTGGACAGAAAAAAAAAAAAAAAAGAAAGGAACGGAACGGAGGAGATGAGTTAAATGGTGAGGGGAAGAAATAAATCAAGAATCAAGAGAACGTTTCCTGTTGAGTATGGGCTTGTGTGTAAATTATTGGCGGGGGGCATGTTTATGACTTTTTGCTTTTTAAAATTTCAAGTTAATTGTTTTGTTGGTTGTAATTGGGTTTAAGGTTAGGATTAAGAGTTTGGATTTGGGACATGTGTACATATTGGAGGTGATAGTTTCCTTTGGTTTTTTCTCTTCGTTTGTAATTGATGAAATATGTTAATGAGCCAGATTTGAATGAAGCACACTTGCATTACAATGAACAACTTCGTCTGCTCACCATCACCATATTTATTCTGTTTGTAGTGGTAGCATTGCGGTGTAGTCTGCTCTGGCTCCGTTCGGGCTCTCGAAATTTGTTAAGATTATTGGATGGGGAATCCATCTTGACACCATTCATTAGGCACAAAACAATTAACACGCGTCTCTTGTGTTCCACTCCACGGCTCTGAGTCGATTCTTTTTTTACATTAAACTTTTGGTGTCCTGTTGCCTGGCGACAAAGCCCATCGCGTCTAGTTGTTGGCTTCTTGCATTTAGACTATAGAATATGCATTTCTTTGAGATGTCCCGCTCCTGTCACGCGCACAAGCGGGCAAGTGCTAATCAGTATTCAGTTAGTTATACGATGGCCAACGAGTCCAGGTTTCTGACCACCCTCGAATGGGCTTTGCTAGATCTACCGGCACAACACTATTTTTTATCTCAAAATAAATAAACTGATAAATATTTTGTTTCGAAAATGTAAGACAAAGACGATAAAAAATATGTGATCAGTGAAAAAATGCTTATGTAAATTGTAACATACGGTTGTTGTATAGTAAACGATGATAATTGTAACAAGTTGTGTAGTAGAAACGAATTAAAATTCCTGACAAACCTATTGGTATTAGAATTGATTAGCCAAGCACTGTAATATAACAATAATAATAATAATAATATAATCCTGTGGAAATCAGGGAATAAAACGACAGTCGTTTTTTCTCTGTTTTTTTTTTTTTGGGGGGGCGGGGGCTTTTAAATTTTAATTGACTGGTCTCACGCACATCCTCCGCTGCGCGCAATTTGTGCGTACAAATATTACCCATTACTCAAAGTGATCGAAGTGAAAAAGAATGCAGAAATCTCGGAAAAGAAAGCAAGCGGAGGTCACCGAAACCTGCCAAGATCCGTACCCGACCCACAGTCGGCCCACCGCAGAAGAATGCCGAGGCATAAGAGACGAGCTCTTGGCTCTTCATGGGTTCCCTGCCGAATTCGTCAAATACCGCAATCAGCGGCTGAAGCATAATATGACCCGAGACAATAATAGCGTGCCGTTGGGTGTGAATGAATACGATGATGGAGAAGAGGAGAGTGTCTTAGATGGTTTGGTCAAAACAGTGCTATCCCAGAACACAACTGAAGCTAATTCTCTCAAAGCTTTTGCATCTCTCAAGTCCACTTTTCCCACCTGGGAACTTGTGAGTTTCCCGATTAATTTACCCTTATTTTTTTTGTTGCATTGATGTGAAACTTTGAATTTCGTAATTATAGTATTATGATGTGTTTGATTTAAGGTTCTAGCTGCTGAACAAAAATGCATAGAGAACGCTATAAGATGTGGAGGTTTAGCCCCGACCAAGGCTGCCTGTATCAAGAATATTTTAAAATGCTTGCTTGAGAGTAAAGGCAAATTGTGCTTGGAATACTTGCGACATTTATCAATCGACGAAATCAAGGCTGAGCTCTCTCGTTTTAGAGGAATTGGTCCCAAAACGGTATTCCTTTTTACAATCACTTTTCAATTTTAATTATCTTCATTTCATCCTCACAAATTTATTATCCTCGTTTTGCTTGAATCATTGTAAAAAAACAACGAAGATGATTAAACAGATCAGATAATGGTCAGAGCTGAAGGTTTCACTCATGATGCATTCCTGCCAACAAATTAGTTGCGGTTTAATATATTTCAGTCTTTAGTACTCTCATTTTCTGAAATCTTGATTTCTGCATTAATCGTGCCATATCTTCACCATATATCATGGGAGCTTGATAGTTGTGATATGCTTGGCAGGTGGCTTGTGTTTTAATGTTCCATCTTCAGCAAGACGATTTTCCAGTTGACACACATGTAAGTATTATCTTGTTCAAACTGGTTTCAAATTTCACTTCATGATTTTCCCAACATCAAATGTCTATGGTCTGTCAGGTGTTTGAGATTTCAAAAGCCATTGGTTGGGTCCCAACTGCGGCAGATAGGAATAAGACATACCTTCATCTCAACCAACGGATCCCAAATGAACTTAAATTTGATCTGAATTGTCTTCTCTATACACACGGTAAGCTCTGTCGTAATTGCATCAAGAAAGAGGGTATCCAGCAAAGAAAAGAATCTGCTGGTAGTCCATGTCCTCTGCTTAATTACTGTGAGAACTCTGATACAGCATAACTAACATAGCAAACTGATGGATCTCAATCTCACAGCCTTTGTTATTCTGTTCTATATTTTTCCTTTTCAACCCTAAGAAGTGAATTTCTTTTTGCCTTCCCCTTGTACAATTACCGGGCAGATTTTGGACACGTGAATTAGATTGAGGATCTTTTAAGACTGATTCATCATGCATATATAATATAATTTTTATTGAGCTGTGGTCAATTTTAAACAATGAAACATTCTAGCACCTTCTACTACATCTTCCTGTGCATTTTGCATGAGATTCAACATTTAGAATTTCGGAGAGTTAAGTGCTTGAACATGCCTGCCGATGGAGCTACTTTAGCAATATAGAAGATAATTTCCATATGGAATAAAAACTTCAAGCCATAACGTCCTGTGGTCTGAGAAAACTTTGTCAAGTTGTAGCTATTCACTAACATAGCTGTAAATAAATGCTTACGAGTATAAAACCTTATGTTAGCATGTTCGGAAAAGATATAGTCAGAATCTTCTCTGTAATCCATTGTTAGTAGATATGCTTAAATCAACATTTCATATGTTATTCCTTTGATTCTTTTAGCAATTTCTGCTACTTTTAATAGCTTGAGGCTGGAGGAAGTGCTATGGGATAGTTTAGGAGAAAGATACAGTTCTAAAGAAGCATTTTAATAAAGTGTGTACGCACTGCTGCACTGTGGTGGATTAGTTACAAAGTAGTGCTGTCCTGGCTACTAACCCTATCTCGTTTTGGCTTTTGGGGTGCTTTCCTGGCTACTAACCCTATCTCGTTTTGGCTTTTGGGGTTGTCTGACATTTTTATCTCTTGAATCATCTTTGATTATCGTAAATGCAGCTTAAGATGCCCCATTGTTACAAACACCAAGTTGCTTATAGACATAGATTATAGTTTTATGCATATCCTTAGAAATAAGTTGAAAGCTCGGGATTCTTGACGGCTCATTGTTCCAATCATCTTCCTTCTTTAGATTTTTTTTGACTCTACGTGCACCTTTTGGCATGTTCATGTCTAAAAATACATTATCAAATTTGTTCACCTGTGCCATTTAATCTATTCTGTGCTATATGAAGAGAAAAGAAACAAAATATTTAGGAGTTATCCAAGACTACTTGTTTGAGAGAATACGAACAAATATTGAACTTGATTAAAGTCTTCAAATGTGTGCCGGCGATGAAGAGAACGGTTAAACAGAAACGTTCTAGAAGTAAACTGGATCAGAACTTTGCAAGAAGTATGAGTGCTGATTCTGCCTTATATGGCGGTTCACCAGAATGCCCTTAAGATCAGGCTGAAAAAGAGAGAACTGCAATTTAAAGAAAGGGCACTTGCTGCGCTAGCCTCAATATTTTTTTTCTCCCTTTTTTCCTTATACTATAAAAGGTAAATTAATATTTGATAAATTAGTAATCTCAATTAAATAATAATTTTAATCGGTCTCAACTTGTGGTCAATCTTGTATTACACCAGAAAGAACATAGTACTAATTATAATTCAATCTAATCATATAATGTCTTATTATATTATTTCCAATTCAATACAATTTTATACTGTATACCAAACACATCTTAATTAAATTGGACGTCATTAAAACACTGAATTTTTTTTATAAAAAAAAACTCACAGATTTAAAACATAAAACCTGCCAATCTAGGTATGTATTTTTAAAAAAAAGAGAAAAGGGGAAAAAAAAGCCCTTCAAGGAATCAAAAAAAAAAAAATCCGGGGAGAAGAAAATCTCTTTAGAACTTTTAAACACTCAAGTAACTGGGGAAGGAAAAGAAAATTTGGTATAATTTCATATAAAATGGATAACAATCGGGATGAGCCCAACTTTGAACTTTATTCCCACTTTATTGTTAAAAGATCAAGGGGTAAGAAAAGAAAAAGGGATAGAAAGAAGACGCACTTATAAAGAGGATGGTTCAGAGCACATCTGTACACTAATTATTCCTTTTTGTTCACTAAAGAGTAGCGCGATAGCCAGATAGCTAATCAAGTAGCAAAGTAATTACTAATGTATTGGAACTTCAAAAGCAAGACGTAAACCCAAGCGAAAATGTTAAGGATGAAGGCGGCTTTCATCTCACTCGATGGGTATATATTTTAATGAATCACTGATGTATTATTCATCTTATACTGCAAAACAAAAATCATGTATTATATATGAACTAACCCCCACACAAGTTTTGTTAAGTTATATTGATGCCTTGATGGGACAATTTTATCAACAACGATCCTCGCGACAATATATATGAGAAAAGGGATCGTGAAGTGATAAGATCATCATATCACCCGACGGAATTATAAAAGAAAGATGCAAGAAAATTCAACAAAAAGCAGCAGGCAGGAGGAGGGAAAATGATGAAACAAATGAAATGCAATCCATTCATTGAGTCTAGGCAGTAGGCGTGCATGCATACGATTAGCAGGAGAATCAATAATTAAGCATCATTGAAAGCATCGCAGCGGCGTCTGACGTTTCCACCCTTGGGATCAGTCTTGATTCCAAGAAGACTAAGTTTCTCCATAGCAGCAGCGAAATCAGCGAAGAATTTAACCTCATTGCTAGCATACTGCTCCACCAGGGGCTTGGTCCGAGGATCCTTGACCAGCAAATGATCTACTCTCAACAGCCCCAAGCCTCTGGGCAAACCCTTGAAATAAGAGTTATCAAACTTGCCAGGTGACATCACATCGTTGAAGGCAGTCATCGTGACGTTCTGTTCGTGATTTTTGCAGGCGGCTTTCAAAGCCTCGGCATACCTTGGGTTCAATTCAGGGTCCGTTGGTTGATTCGGGGCGAAACTAAAGAGCCTGTCGGAAAACTCCTTGCAGTGAGCGAAACCTATGGTGTGAGCACCCATCAATGCAACATATTCCTGAATCGAGAATCCCTTGCTTGCAAACACTTTGAGAATTTCGTCCATTGTCATGTTATTGGTTGGTAAATTCCCTGGGATTCTAGCCGCTTGAGAGACAAGCCCATCTTTGCGGCCGAATGACACGTTGAAACGAGGTCCCCCTGCCATAACAACAAGGTTTCGAGTGGAGGCGGTTAAGATGTCAGAGCATGACACGACGCCAGGGCAGGCATCCTCAAGGGCATTCTTTATCTTGATGACAACATCAAATGCGTCGCCGGGTAGGGAAAGATTGATGTCACTGTCCCGCTCTGCCACGTTGAATGCATTTGACGAAATGAGGACGGACCCATCACACCCCTCCACAAAGCAGTCGTGCATGAAAACCCGGAGGGCACCCGCAGCTGTGCTGGGGCTCTGTGTTTGCTTCTGGTGCACGTACTCGCGGACGATCTTTTCAAAGTCTGGGCATGTCGTCTTATAGTAGTCCGCGCGGAGGGCCGGATTAGCAGAAGGCATGGGACTAGCGAGGGGACTTCGGTTAGGAGTAGCTGCAGGACTTGGTTTGGGACTAGCGAGGGGACTTCGGTTAGGACTAGCTACAGGACTTGGGTTAGGACTAGCTGCAGGACTCGGTTTGGGACTAGCGAGGGGACTTAGGTTAGGTCTAGCTACAGGAAGTGGTTTGGGACTGGCATTGGGAGAATTAGGATTGGCAATGCAGAAAGGAAAAGAGATCAATGCAAGCAAGATAACGGGGATACGAAGCACGGCCATTATTGTTTTTTTTTTTTAATAATTATTGTTGAAGGAAGAAAAATTATAAATGGGGTGAAGGAGAGGGCAAAGAGACCTGCTTCCTTCCCAGGCTTCTTTGCCACACAGTTAAGTGATGATTGAGACATGGGAGCTTGCCTGGAGCATATATATGAAGAAGAAGAAGAAGCTGTGCGTGGCTGTGGATGGGAGAGAATGTAGGAGACCTGTTCTTTGATTTTGTGGGAATTTTGTTTACGTGCTATTTTTTGCGCGGTCTATGTCTCTTGTTCATTAATGTGACTTGTTTCAATTTTTTTTTTTTCGTTTCTATTTTTGGGTGGTGATCACTTTGCTATTGGAGTTTTGCTATTTTTTTTTTCTTAAGGTTTACTTTTAGATACTTTTGACCTGTTCTCTCTCTCTCTCTCTCTCGCTAGAATGAGAAATTAGAGAAATATATTAATTTTATAAGCATAAATCCACCTCATAAATTTCCCTTAAAAAAAATTATGGTACCCGTATTTTAATTTTAGAAATGCATGAAACACAACACCATATCCCATAACATCCTTGTTGAAACCAAAGCACATAGGACGCATTAGGAGGCATTTAAAATTATACTAGAAAATGAGCGAAGATTCTCTGAATCTATATTCAAACAAAGTTGAACACATTGCCCGCATTAAAATACACATGATAATAAATATGCAATCTAAAATTAGGTTGTAAAATTAAATTGCAAAATTTAATAACTAGCAACGTGTTCTTTTACTAATAAAATTACGCGCCGAAAGTGGTGCGTAATGAAAATCAGTTACAAATCCAATAATGAAAGTGTATTATAAAATCTAGATGGAAGAGATTTAGATTGAGAAATTATAATCTCCCACCAAGTCTGCTCTTTCGGGATATAAATAAGGGCCAAAAGCTAAGGGTTGGAAAAAGGGATTTTTGGCTATTTTCTCGCTAGATTAAGGGAAATCCAAAAACATTTACTTGAAATCCATCGGAAATTAATGAGATACAAATTGACTTGAACGAGCTCGAGGCTTGCTTGTGGAGAAAAAGCTAGGATAGGGAGAATTTTAGGTATATTTCAACTTTCTTTTTGTAAATTCTAGAGTTCAAATTATTGAAGTGTTTTTACACTTTTAAATTTCAATCCGTATAGATATGATGTTAACACATGTCCAAAATTGATTTGGATGGTCCAAATTCACTAGGGGTAAAACCGTCGAATTGGGCAAAAATTTGAGAGAGAGAGAGAGTTGTTAAGGCATTTTATACACAAAATTTAAGGATGTAATAAGGGCATGTGTCAGACCTTTTACCTTCTCAAAAATTTTATGTACTTTGAGTTTTTGACTTACTGCTAACATTTTTTTTGTTTGATAATCGTATTCTCCTTACTCCTTTATTAGTAAATTCCTTTTCGATCTAGTTACGTTACCCTGCGGGTGATGTACCCTGTCCTCTCCCAAGTCTGTAGAAGTAAAAATTATAAATTTAATTAGATTACAAAAAAAAAATTAATAAAATAATCTAAATTAAATCATAAATGAATGAAAGAAGAATGTTATAAATAGATAAAACATGTTTATTTTAAAGTGTAATTCCAGCAAAACCTTTATGCAGATGAAGATTATTAATCTTATAAATTAAATTTGAATTTAATCTATTAATTTAGTCTAAGTGAAATAAATTGAACAAAAAATAAATAACTTATCTTAAAAGTTAGCTCAATCCCTTATTTATTCGTATCACCTAAACACAATTCATACGTGGCCAACAACTAAACACCGATTAATATTTTTATTTAAAATTTTATTAAGTTACAACTCTTATAATTTATAATTAATATAAAAATTATATAAATAATATACATTAATTATAATATTTATATAATTTTAAACTAATTATAAATTATAACAGTTTACTTTTATTTATTTTGGGAAAAAGTAGAAATTCATTAATCACTCCCGAGGATCAAAATTTTCAAACCTTACAATCCAGTGACGAGAGAGAGAGAGAGAGAGAGAGAGAGCCAGAGAGAGATTTTCCTTATCGCATGATTGGTAGATAAGCAATTGAACCACGTCAGAGTTATACCTTAAACGAGATCTGATTGGTCACTGACAAGCGATAAGACAAAGGCTTATGGACCGTTTGGGTATTGCCAATTGCTAATTGCTAAACTTGAAATTCAACTTCCCCCGGATTCCTTCATTACTCTTCTATCACCAGATCTTAAGCTCACCCACCTCCCACTCGAAGCGCCTGTCTTTCTCAATTTCTCTTTCACACAGAACCATAACTTAACATAAGTTTTACTCAAAACCATGTTCCCGCGTCAAGTTGTAAAATGGATTCTCGTCTTCCTCGTGATCTCTCCTTCGTTGCTCCCAGCTTCCGTGTCTGAAGTTGATTCCTCGTATTGGTCAGCTAGGAAGAGACACATGAAGAGGAAAGTCCACGACATGTAAGTTTTAGTACTTTTCTTGATGATCCTCTGGGTTAAAATTGCTAAATTTCATTTAATTTTTTTTATATCTTTGCATTTTAGTTTGAGTGTGAATGCTTGTGCTGTTGGATTTGTCTTGATCATCTTTGTTTAGGAATTAGGAATATGATGTGATTAGTGAATCTTGTGTTTGATATAAATGGGTAAATTAGTTTGTAGGACTAGGATTCATATCTCAACCCTCTGTTTGGTTGCTGTCGAGCTCAGGAAAACAGCTGAAAGAAACTGTACTAGGTAGACTATTGGTTTTTTTGTCACTGAAATGCAGCTACATATTCACTTCGTGAAGGTTACTATAGCTACTTTTCAGCAGTAAAAATTTTCTTTCTTTCGTTTTTTTTCTCCCTAACATAATGTACTTTCCAACAGGATTCCATGTCATTTGTCTATAATCGAGAGCTAATAAGTCACTTTATTTGTTTTATTATCTTTGCAGGTTCTACCATGCGTACGAAAACTACTTGACACATGCATTCCCTGTCAGTTCGCGTTCTTCATTGATCATACTAGTATTTTAGTTTGTAGATGATGCTGAATTTCAGTGTACTCTTCTGCAGCATGATGAGCTAAAGCCTCTTTCCAAAAGTTTCACGGACTCTCTAAGTGAGCTTGGAAATTTGAAGGTGATTATCTATTAATTGCGAGAATTTTTTATCAGGTGAAAGGAAAGTAATATACTATTGCCTAATTTACAGCTTGAACACTTGCCGCAAGACTACAATGGATCTGCCCTTACTCTCATTGAATCTTTGTCGAGGTATGGTTCAATAGTTTAGCAAGAAGTTTATGTTCCATAAATTTTGCATTTTTGTCATCCCTTAATTATCATTTCTGCTACATGTATGTATGTCTTTCATCTAACCCTGGTTCTTTCCCTTGCAGCCTTGTTATAATGGGTAACAACACAGAATTTGAAAGGGCAGTTCTTTGGCTTTCACAAAATTTGAATTTTGATGTCGATGCGAGGATAAATCTTTTCGAGGTACTTAGCTTGATCAATTCACAACAGCTTCAATTTGCAAAGTAAAGTTGGTTTTATGCTAAGGTTGAGCTTTGTTTTATTTTTGTGTAACATGCTGTAACTATGCTTATAACTTAACAAGGCTGAGGGTTTTGGATACATAGAGAGACGCTTACTGCCAATCAACTTACTTTTGAAGTTTCTGGTGATTTTCATTTCTATTTGACTTCTGTAATGCAGTGCAACATAAGAGTCCTTGGAGGACTTGTCTCTGCGCATATTCTTGCAACTGATACAGTAAACAGGTTGTTACAAGGATCTTACAAGAATCAGCTGCTGACCCTCGCTGAAGATTTAGGACAGCGTTTTCTACCTGCATTTGATACACCAACTGGATTACCATATGCATGGATTAACTTAAAGGTACTGCATAAAATTTGCTTAATACCAAGGATGGCATGACACATATGAAATGCCTAATTTTATTATCGGTTTTCTGAAATTTGAATTTATTGAATGAAAGAAAAAGGGGTACTTGCCTGTTTTCCATTAGCACCATGAAGTACATGGCAAAATACTATATTGTTCCAATGTAAGCATTGAGTTATCATTTCAAAAACACAGTGATTGATTATGGCTAAGCTTTCCCATAGAGTACCCTTTTAGACTTGGACATGGAAACATTGTTGTCATATTTCACAATTGGGTTTCTTTTAGAAAGAACAATAATGAACAAATCTTATTGGTGGCTATGTTTCAGAAACTGAAATGCCACAGCTAACCAACCTCTAATGAGAAAATTTTCAGGAACAGCTGAGAATTCACATATGAACACCCTTCTGTATCTATGTTGCAATTAAGTTGGGTTGCTTACTTTCATTTCACATAATGACTTTGATAAGAGTTTCCTTACTAATATTGGGAAGTATGAGTATATCTGCTGGTTTTGTTGTAAGAAGGATATATGACTGCATCAATCCGAAATTCTGTGGACAGTATGGAGTTATGGAGAATGAGACTACCGAAACAAGCACCTCAGGATGTGGTAAGGAGCTTATTATTCACGGTTTAAGATGGGGTCATCTCATAATGTATTCTTCCTAAAATCTGTTGATTTCTGTATTTGAATTCAGGTTCACTGATTCTTGAAATGGGAGCATTATCACGATTAACAGGTGATCCTATTTATGAATCAGCAGCTTTACGAGCTCTTCGTAGGTTGTGGAGCATGCGGAGTTCTTTGAATCTACTAGGAACAACACTTGATGTAACAACTGGGGAATGGATTGAGTACTCCTCTGGTATTGGGGCTGGTATGTGTCTCTAAGCTTTAATATGCTCCATTTAGTTTACCTAGTCTTGTTTACTAAATTGTCCAAATTTCCTTTCTGCTCGTTAATTACATATGATATTTAATTATCTTGATGTTCCTCATGCTGGATTCCACTTTCGTTCTTGAAGGGGTTGATTCATTCTATGAGTATTTATTCAAGGCTCACATTCTTTTTGGGAAGGAGGACTTTTGGAGAATGTTTCATTCTGCATATCTTGCTGTACAGAAATATTTCAGACATGGCCCGTGGTACCTGCTGAGTACATATAATATTCCCCTTTGAAGTTTTGATAGGCTCTTTTTAGCCCCACGTTTATTGGTCCAATAACTGACTTACATTTTCCCTTCATGGGTCTCAGATCCTTTTCATACAGTACTATCAATCTAATCTTATCCGCACCTGGGATTCCTATAATTTCTCAAATTAGATCAAGATTATTCTCATTGCTGTAATATTATTCTGTCTGAGCAGAATTTTCACATTCATTGCTGTAATATTATTCTGACTGAGCAAAATTTTCACATTCATTGCTGTTATGTGTGGCTGAATAATAAGAATCATCAGAGGGAATTTTGAATTATTAAGGGTTAAAAAGATAGTTAACTTTGATGGTGAAATCACTCGTGTCTGATACAAATATGACGCATATTACTTTTATCTAGGTACCACGAAGCTGATATGAGGACTGGAAGAGCAACTTATTGGCAGCTTACAAGTCTTCAGGCATTTTGGCCTGGTCTGCAGGTAACCTTCTGAAGGCTGTTTACATGTTTCTGGAATGGAGATGAATTCCTTGACTTCTGTACTTGAATTCTTGCATTAGGTTCTTGTAGGGGATGTAGCCGCTGCCAATTTATCACATCGTGAATTTGTTCATGTTTGGAAGAAGTATGGAGTAATACCAGAAAGGTATGATGTTTAATGACTGCAAAACCTGCATTTTTGTTATAATTTCTGAGCTGGTTCACGAATCCAGTTTTACATGTTTTAACTTAAGAAAGTTAATCTGAGGAAGCCTTTTAGGTATTTGCTGGACCATCTAATGTTACATCCTACTGAGAAGTATTATCCTTTGCGCCCTGAGTTGGCAGAATCTACTTTCTACCTATATCAGGCAACGAAAGGTGCGCTAATTTTTTCCATTCTACTGTTCTAATTTCTTGTTGATTTTTCAGACTTGTTATTGAAAGTAATTTCTTTTGACTCTGAAATTTTTGCTTTTTAAGTCCATGGAAGTGCAGAGGCATCTGGTATTAGAATGCTATTTGCTAATTTAAACTGTTAACCAGTAAGGTTGTTTGACCCCCTTTTCTGGCTATGACGTGGCTAAAGAAGCATTGGCTTATCACCTAAGTTCAGCTTCAGTTTATCTTCATGTCTTCTCAGCATTTACATCTCTTTATTTTTTATTTTTTACTTTGCCCTGACATTTTTTCAGATCCTTGGTACTTGGAAGTGGGTGAATCAATTGTCAATTCTCTTAATTCATACACTAAAGTGGACGGGGGATTTGCAAGCATTAGAGATGTAACTACAATGCAACTTGAAGATCATCAGCATAGTTTCTTTCTAGCTGAAACGTAAGATAATTTTTTTTGTTTTTTGACAAGAAATAGAATTTTGATTTTGAGGTGTAAGCTATGTCTGAAAGGCTTTCTTTTTTTTGCAGGTGCAAGTACTTATACCTTCTCTTTGATGATTCTTTTTTGGTTGATGGAAATTACGTATTCACAACTGAAGGTCACCCACTTCCAGTTTTGAGTTCTTGGCACGATAGGCTTCCAGAGGCCTACATCCCAAGTAACGGGACTTTTCTCACGGTAGTCCCTCTGCTTATCTCATTATGTTTCGTCATTCATTTGGATATCCTTTCAATTTCACTTGGCAAATAGGGCACAAAGTAAATGAAACTGATAACTATGCAGAGCGAAAAGCAGGCAAGACGAGCAAGTGCAATGACTTTGCAAGTCTGTCCTGCAATGAGTTTGGATTGCGGACATGGGTGCCAACAGGTCGAGAGTGCTTGCCACATCCCTGATGCTCGCTCTGATCATAGGTGTTTTGGTGATGAAGAATGTGGAGTTGACGCAACTACGTGTAGAAGAAGAACGTGTAGCACGGCTGGTTATTGCGGGTTGTGGTTGTTCATATGATTTACCATTACAATATAACCTCATTCTTTTTACAGATCGGGAATTTACGAAATTCTTTCTGTTCAAAGAGGGTTTTCTTCATGTGTAAACAAGTAAAAACACCCAAAAAATTAAAAAAAAAAAAAAGAGAAAGAAATAGAAAAATAGAAAAATGAAAGAGAATTGAAAGAGGAATACTGAAATTCTACGTAATAATATCGTTTTATGTTTTGAGCGATCCTTAAACACAAGAATCAATGTAGTATTATCAAATTCCCGGTTTCTCTCCATTTCTGGAAAGTGATATGAATGGGACTGTTGTTTTCTTGTTTCATTTATTTATTTATTGATACAAATATGGTTTTGTTAATGCGTAGAAGTTGAAAATCATTGTTCCATATTATTATTATGTTTAAGTTTTAGTTATATGAGAATGTTTTTAAAGTAAGATATTTTTTCATAATTATGTGATTAAAATTATAATATTTTTTTTATTATTTATAATTTTATGTATGTAATTATCCATGCGAGGGATTGAAAGCAAAACAAAAAGAATTTATTGAGGCCAAAAAGAGTCCCACAACAACGAGGAGTTTGGGGTTATGGAAGACAGTGATATTCATCCCAACTCCAGCTGGTCCGGACCGCTCGTCAGGGTTCCCATAAGCATAATGAGTTCGAAACTTGTGAAAGCTAGATAGAGCAGCAAGACTCACAGTGTACGATCAAGCAAAAGCCAGTCAGATAACAGCTCATCATCAGCTAAAGTTTGCTTTCTCGATATTGTCGTCCTTCGTCATGACTTACCCACGGTGTTTATCTTTAACAAATAATATTTTACTACTTATAATATTATAATATAAACAGTGTTATTATTTTGTGTGTTAAAATAATATCGCAGTGTAAGCAAAATTTCCATTTTTCATCTTAATAGTATCACACCGATAACCATTCGGCTTTCGCGAGTAGCTAGGATCATTTTTTTATAAGTGAGGGAAAAGTGATTTGAAATCCCATAAAAATGTTATTGAGATTTAATTTGTTTTTTTAAAATAAAATTTTTTTTATAAATAAAATTAACGTCTCTTAAATATTAAAAAATATTTAATTTTAGATAATATATATATAGAGAGGATTAAAAGAGTTAATATGACCTCATTAATCTTTATTTTTTTATATTCTATTTTATCTAAAATTTTAGTTAAAATAAAAAATAAATAAAAATTAATTACAATAGATTTAGTTGAAAAATTAAAACTATTACTATATGTCTCTTATTTTTTTTATTTAAATTCAAAAATGTGTAACTAATAATAATAATTAATTATAAGTCTTAAAGTATTCATTTCTTTTATTATATCAATAATTAAATTTTCGTAACTCAAAATATATACATCAATCAAATAATTAATACAAATTATTAATGTTATAATCTCATATTTAATTATATAATCTTTTGACTTATTCAAATTCTCTAAACATTATGTATTTAAAGTTATGTTTAGTTTATTTTATTTTTTTAATTTAACCAATAACTTCTTCAGAAAATTTCTTATATTTTCATTATTTGAATCAAATAATTAATATAGGAAAAAAAGCTTCTTTATCTTCTTTCAACAATAAATAAGTTAAAAGATTGCTTAATTTTTAATATTATAATCTCATATTTAATTATGTAATTTTTTTAATTTTTTAAACTCTCTATATATTAAGTATTTAAGGTTATATTTGAGTTTTTTTAATTATTTAACCAACATCCTCTTTAGAAATATTTTTATATTTTTATTATTTGATTTATTTAAATTTTTAATATTGTTTGCTTCATGAAATACTCATTTCTTAATGAGCTAAACAATAATAGAGATAGCTGAATGATAAGAGTTAGGCTTTATAGAATGTAAGGGTTTATTAAACTAAAAATAATAGAGGATTGATTAGTGTAGATATAGTTTTTGTTAATGAAAAGGTTATATAAAAAATTTCTTCTTCCGTTATTTTCTCTAATTATTTTACACATAATATGGTTTTTTTTTTAAGTGTGGGCATATGTTGAGTGATGTTATTTGTACAACGTCAATAATTTAAACAAGAAAAACATTAAAAAATGATTAGAGGTTAATTGGAGTTTTCAAGTGACGGTGCCTTTTTATTTTTTATTTTCTCTTTTTATTTATTTGTGTTGTTTGTTTTTAAATATTGGAATGTCCCTATTATTTTTGTAAATACTTATTATTTAATTGAAGGAATATATTATTATTGTAGGTGATAAAATTATGAATATATATAATTCGGTCTACTGTTAAGGATTCTCAGTTATAAAATTTAATTTAAAACTTGTCAACAACTATAAAAAATATAAAGTTTGTACACTCAGAATATACACATTAATATATAGTTTGAAAGTTAACAAAAAAAAAATTAACTTTCATAAATAATATTAGTTTTATAGGATTGTTTCATCTTAAAAAAATTAATTCATATTTTTTTTAACAATTTCATTAAGTACAAAGTAAGAAAAAAGATAATACTGATTTTTTTTCAACATAATACTGATTTTTTTATCAATTTTATTAAGTACAAAATAAGAAAAAGATAATATTAAATTTTTTTTAATATCACTTAAAGTGTGATTCTATTTCGTAATTATATTATATTTGATATAAATTAATCTCAATATTTATATAATTATAAATATTATTAAATTAAATTGAATATAAATTAATATCAATACTTATATAATTATAAATGTTATATAATAAATTACAACCTGAATAATAATCTTATTTTTTTTAAAAAATATCTCAATAACATTCAATGCTTTATTTTATTTGGCCTTATGATCACATTAGGTACGGTGTAGTAACCGTACATTTACTCTCTCTCACTGCCTCGTCTTTTTCGCTTCTGAGCACTGCGGTACCCAATTAAGCTTTTTTCTATTTTTTCTTTTTTGGCTATTGGTTAGAGGAGGCGTACGGCGCAGTGGTAAGTGGATTACAGCTGTCGCCCAGCTGTATTCAGCCAACCAAGGCGTTCTGTTTGATCTCATCCCGGCCCTCTCTAGACTCCTCTGTTCAGTAACCAAGGTCCGTACTCCGCAACGCCATTCGAGGCCTTGGGAAGTCACTACACTGCGCGAATTTTATATTTGTTTAAGTTTGAATATCTAGTTGGGATATTTATCAATGTGTTAGAGTTATAAATTATGTAGTGTTGTTCATACTTAGTTAATTAAATTTATTATTTATTATTAATCTATTATTTTTACAATTTATTAGATAAATAATATATAAGGTTTAATAATTATTAAATAAATCTATTAAATATTTAAAGTGAGAAAATATAATATTATTTAAATAAACAGTGATATAATTAAAGGTCCTTATTTTAGAATTTATTATTTTATAAGATACTTAATTCTTTTACAACTCAATAAAAATTTAACTGTCACAAATATATAAAATAATAAAATTTTATTATTTTTATAATAATTAAAATTTTTATTAAATAATTATAAAAAAATTATACATCTTATATTATTATATAAAATAATTAAAGTCTATGCGAAGATTAAAAGGGGATGAAAGTTAACAGTTCAGGATACAATAGTTGTACATTATCGACGAAAAAGTACTGTTTGCCCAGCTACGTACCGTACCCGTGCATGGAATTTGAGATAAAACAAAATGAATAAAGTGGCTTTTCTTTTTAGCCGCCTAATTGCGGCCCCACAAGCAACTCTTTGAAAAAATGAGCCGTCCAGTCCAACCACTTTGAATCGTCCACTATAAATTGCACTTCGCAGTTACCTACTTGGCTGTAGGAGTTAAGACATACGGCAGCAGCAGCGATGGCAGTACGTGTGCTTCTTCTATTCGGGATTTTTCTCCTCTGGGCTGTAGTTGCGGAGGTACATATACTACATGAATGATAAACATATAACTAGCAAACTACTGAACTCTCTCGTTCGTTTTCACACATGGGTTTAATCGCATGTATGTCGCTTTACTTAATGGCTAATGGCTATATATCATGCTTCTTGCTTCGCGCATGCAGGTTTCGTCTAATCTGAAGAAAGAACATGATGGAGATGGAGTCCAGCATGTTGGTGTTGGCCAGGCACATCCATACATCACATTTTTTTAACTTAAGTTTCAGTTGCTGAATATGTGAAAATGTTTGCATATTTTTGTATCAATTAAAATAAGTGACACGCTGGGTTTCTTTTTTTTTTTCGTGGTTGATCAGCTTGTTGTGAGAGGTGTAACCAGAAGGCTTATGCAGGACATAGGTGGGTTAAAGTTGCCGAGTTTTTTTACTTTGGTTTCAAGCCTCACTGCATTCTATTCTGAACATGTTCTGTTTTTTGTACGTTGGCTTTCTGGGTCTGGGCTATAGACTGTGGAGGGTTGTGCAAACAGAGGTGCAGCCTTCACTCGAGGCCAAACTTGTGCAACAGGGCATGTGGCACGTGTTGTGTAAGATGCAAGTGTGTGCCGCCCGGCACCTCGGGTAACAGGGAGCTTTGTGGGAGTTGCTATACTGACATGACTACCCATGGAAACAGGACTAAGTGCCCATAGGCCCATTGGCTTCTTCTGATTCCAGACTGGCCTGAACCCATCTGGGTTATATATGTCTTTGCCCTTTTCTTTTGGGGCTTTTGTAAATTAAGTGCGACTGCTTAAAAGTGTGCCATGGGTTGTCTGATAATAATTATCGCTTGTGTGAATGCAAGGTCCAGCACGTGCCATAAACTTGTTCTTCATCCATGCCATCACAGAAAGTAAAAACTCTATTCTAATTCTCAGCTTAGTCTATCCTATCAAACCACGAATAGTTAAGGATGTCAGCTAATAATCTAGCTATGTTAACGATCAAAACTATGCCTCCAGGGACGACTTATGAAAAAAAAAATTTGACTGAGCTTAACTGATCCCATCATCTTCCTCCATCCACTAAAAAAAAATAAACTCACAACTATGTATTAGATATAGTCACTATCTGCTACTTAGTGGGCACGTTTCCACATTGGCTGCATAATCATTTTGCCTATCGGTGTACATGGATTAGTTTGAGGGCACGGATTCATGTCTCGGCATATATTGAAAATATTATTTTCGTTATTTTAAGATTGGCCAGATCAGTCATCCCTCTACAAATGTAGTGTAGGTGCGTGGATTTTCTCTCGATATTTAATTGTGGGAGTAAAAATTTAAATTGTGTTATAATAGACTCGACATACTTTACTCTAATAAATTTTTTATTTAAGGGGTTCCAATATATTTTTATTACTGTAAGTACTGATAGAGATTCAAAATATATATCAACTTAACAAAAACGAATACACAAATGATAACTAAAAATTATATAAAATTTACAATGATTAGAGGGAGATTAATGCCCGCCGCACTACGCCGTCGCTGTCCGCTGTTTATTTGAAGGAACACATTGACACACAACTCGATGCACATCATTGTACAATCTGGCAATGATCAAGTGACAGTTGGCACGTCCGATGCAAGATGGTCAAATGTTGTCTCTGGGGTCCCGCCAGCTGTTTCGACCTTATCGGACATCACACGAGTGTTTGGTAAATCAATCACGTGCCCACCATAATTGGGTTTGATTATGATCCATACCCAGCTATGCACGTGATGCTTTGTAAGACAAATGGGCCCTCACGAGCCCATCAACATGGAGCCCACAATTAAAGCCTCTGGGCGCCCAGCTGAGAAATGTAAATAGCCTTCACGTAACCGTCACTCGTCACATCGCCTCACGTCTGGTATACCAACTTTTTTAGCGTACGGTCTAGCGTTATGAGCTTAAATCCACCCTTGCTTAAAATGGCAATCTTCAATTTATAAGTGAAAAAATATTCATTTATCTCTATTTACCGTTAAAAAGAGAAGAATAAAATTTATTAATGCACCTTTGATTTGCCCTTATCTTTTGAAAAGAAAAAGGAAATAAATTAAGATTTTCAAATTTTTAGAGGAGTAAATTGAGAATTATCATTTTATGTTAGGAATAAATTGAGATTTACTATAAATTTATAGAAATTTACAAAAGGAAAAAAAGAACTAAACAGTTGATATCTTAATAGATTTTTTTAAAATAAAATTTATATTTAAAATGTTGATACGAATATTAGTGGTTAATTAAATAAAATTATTTTAAAAAATATTTTAATAAATTAAAATGAGTATTTTACGATTTTTCACATAATATCTCTAGACAATCTATTGCATTGGACATACAATTAACTTAAACGTTTGATAAGTTGATCGTTTATCTAGCGTGGTAGATTGGGATATGGCATCTTTGTTTAAAATATGTACTTTTTAATTGTGTGCGAAGGGCAACTCTTAATCCTCTCAAGAGACTTGTGTTTCTCTAAAAATAAAATTGAGGTGGAGGTAAATATCTATGTTAGTGGTTTGTGGGTACACTAGATATTTTTCCGTATTCATAAAATTTGGTATCTGGAATGTGGTATTATAATAAATTTAATTGGTCCAAGTAGATTTCTAACATGAGTATTAATAAATCTCTGATGATATAATCTATATAAAAAAGTCCAAAAACAAAGTGAGAAAAATGACGAATCAGCTATTTTAAACGTGATTTTATGTTGTTTCCATAGGTTTTTCTAAAGTCGTATTTTCACAGTCATAGCTCATAATAAATTGCATAAAATCTGATGCCCGCAATAAAAAAATAAAAAAAATGGAAGACGTGAAACAGAAGCGTATCCTGAAACGATGATTTGCTTGTTGCGAATTGCCATTTCCGTCTACGATTTGACAAAGGAAATCGAAATTGCTTTCAAAATCCAAATCTCGAATCTCTCGATATGAACTAACCTTTAGTTCTATCTCCTTTTTCACTTTGTGGCTACTGGGCAAAACTATGTCGGCACTTGGCACCGGGGTAAGTAACCCCTCCTTTTGATCTGTTTCTGAGTTAATTACACTGCATTTTCTTATTCATTCATTGTAAAATTAAGAATCAAAAAAGAAAAAAAAAAAAGAACTCAGATAGCCCTAAATTTTGATTCATTAGTCCTACTTGTTTTAGTTCTTTAAACTCAAAACAAGGGGTGGGTTTTTATTTATTTATTTATTATTAATTCACACACCCATCGTCATCAAAGATTTTAAAATAATATTTATTCTATACACCTACCTAAATATCAAATATATCATTGTTAAAAACAATTTAAAAAAAAAATTTAACTAACTAAATTGCTTAGATAATATACAAAATTTATTTACTTGCTCACAAGTTTCAATTCTATATCTCTCTGGAAATTAGCAATTGGATTCTATTATTAACCAAAGTTATCCAACATGAAACGTGGCGACAAAAGTTCCCTAAATTAATGTGTGGAGAACAAAATGTCTTTGGTTGCAAGTCCTTATTAAAAGATTTACAGTCTTATACGTCAAACTCCCAGATGTAAGAATAAATAATGGCAGGTCGTTATTAATATTATTCTCTGGTCCTATTTTTTTATACTTCCTTATCAAAAAAATGAAAAAAAGAAATTCATTATTAATATTATTGGTAAATTAATATATTTTTACTACGTATTCAAGTCATCGACTGAATTAAGAACGTGAAATTAAATTTAAATTCATATTTATCATAAAATACAGTTTGTATTTTAATATAGAATCTTAGTCTTTTATCATATGTTAAATTAAACAATTAATAAGAAAGCATATCAATTAAAACATAAGAATAATAAGTCGTTTTTATAAATGAAATTAACTAGTTCAATAGACCTAGACGTAAAAAAAAAAATTAATAATAATAAAATATTATGGATTTATGTGTCAAAATTCTGACTTTATTTATTTTCTAAAAAAAAAAATTATAGTAAACATCCCAGCAAAAGCATCTTGGCTATTAATGATGGATCATGAAAATAAATAAATAAAAAAAAGGGGTTTGATCCCGTGGTGGTAATGTAGCTGGACCCTCTCTCAGTAAGTCTTTAATGCCAACGTGAAAAACACCGGGAAAATTGTCTGCAAAAGGACATTTACCTTCGACCATTGTCGATTACGTTTCAAGTACAATTTTGGACTCTAATGGTAATGGTAATGTTTGATTACACGGGCCGGGAAAAGTTTTGATTTCTGTACACGGAATCGATGGGCGAAGGAAGATTCGAGGAAGTGGAACGATGAAATAAACTAATGAAGAATCTTTACGTGAATCTTTTTCTGATTTTGAAATGTTGCTTCTCTTCGTGTTCGTGACATTTGACAAATTGCTCTTTTTTAACTTGTTTTGTTTCCATCCCCCATCTTCGTTCCTCATTATTGCGGCAAGAACAGTGTAGGGCAAAGTTTCTTGAATTTCACGTAAAGATTAAAGCTATTTCATCTTTTGATTGTTGTGATGACGATGCAATCAATGATCATCAACCGCCAAATTGGGGCCCAAAGTGTGGACTCCGAATGCCAAATTGGCTGTGCAAATTGATTGCGTTTCAATATCATTTATGATTTCGGTTTGTACAAATTGGCTGCTTTGAAACCCTGCCATTTTGCTACTCATGCCGCGTAAGTGAGAAGATTCAAATTGTTAATTAATGATGAATGGTTGATCGGATGGCGCCTGTGCTTGAAAGTGACCAAGGTCTGTCGCGCGGGGTAAGCGGAGGACAATATCATAATTTAGAGACAATATCATAATTTAGAGTCTTTTGTTAAGTTATATTATCTATGACTTTCATCAATTCAAAATTAATTTTTTTTTATATGATACAATTGTTGCTCATCGAATAATTGGGGAGCATAAAAAATTACTCTTGGATCAACTACAATATAACTTAGCAGCAGCTACCACAATTTTAAGGTTGGTTGGTGGATAATTTAATTAAAGGTCAATTTGATAATATTATAATTTTAAAAATAATTGATGTGAGTTATAACATAAAAACAATCATCTGTAAAAAAAAAAAATTAATTAAGTGTTTGATATATTTTATTTTTAAAAGTATTGTGAGTTTCAATATCAATTATGTATGTGTTTGGTATGTGTTAATTTTAAGGATATAACTATTTGAACCCACTAGTTTTCTCTATACACTATTTTTCTAATTAAAAGAATTTTATTATGTAAATAATATTTAATAGAATCACTCAATTCTCTTCTCTTTCTCGTCTTAATTTCACAGATTCTCATCAATTCATTCATATCAATTCTGTCAACTTTAAATAATTGATATCACAAACTAAAAAGAACAAAACCTCCTCTTTCAAATTGATAATCAACAAATTTGTTATTGACCATAAAATTAATAAATATCAATAAATTAATGTTTAGCAAACAAAAAATTGAGTAAAAATCAATAATAAAAAAAATCTTTTACACGGGAAGCATGAAATAGAGATCATGATTTACAAAGAAAGATGCAAAAAAATGAATTCGAAAGAGAGTAAAATTGAATAATGATCTTAAATTTTTTGATTTAATTTCTTAGTTAATTAAGGATAACTTTGGGTTCATGTAAAATACGTAGGGATATATTGAAATTGTATGAAATGTAAATTTGATTCTTGAAATTCATATATTTTTTAAAATCAACTATAAGATAGATTTATTTTTGCCAAAAGTGAATTTGAGAAAAATCTATCAAACACCGAAGTGTTATTTTTTAGTTTCTTAAAATTACTTTTAAATCTCCTAATAGCAACAATCCTAGATAGGCCTCGAACATTTTGCCATGTCTAAGTAATTGTTGTTGACCCCGCCCCACCACCCCCCCCTCCCTCCCCCCCGCGCCGCCAAAAAAAAAATTAAGTAATTATTGTGAAATGGCAAGTCATGATATTTCAATTTTAAACTTATTTTGAAATAAAATAATTATAGAGGTATAAATAATTATAAAAATAATTTTTTATATACGGATGTCACAACATAAGAGACTGTTAAGTTACGATTCGTCGTAACTCATGTCTCTCAATATATATAATAAAATTACTATATTAAGAGGCATAAGTTATGACGAATGGTAACTTAGCCTCTTCCCACAACATATACTCACTTAATTAATTCAAAAAATATATAAAAAAAAAAATTACATGGATCCCATCATATTTCATTTTTTTTTTAATTCAATCAACAACAGATGTACCCCATCAATTTATACTGTTTTGTAAAATAATATTGGTGCATGTATCACTAAATAAAGTCGCTTCATCTTTTTATATTTGGTAAAGAAAATCACCAGTAACTTTAGAAAGGAATGAGTTTTGAGTAAAAAATTAGGTATGAACAAGGACCCCAACAAAATCAAGAATAAATTATATTTTAATTCTGTAAAAATAATCGCACGCATGGTCGTTAACATGGTCCTAATACGATTAGATAAAATACAAACCAACCAATTAACCAACTTATATAATCTTAAAATAATCAGGCTCCCCAATAATTTAACAACAACAATAACAACAACAATAAATTAAACGAACGCCACGAAACGATGGAGGGTGGTCGGTCAGTCAAGTTACACGCAGAAAAGGCAGGGCCAGGAATGCGTGTAGAAACCGCGGGACCCACAGATTGATAGCCCATAACGCGCTTTGAGCGGGCCCCACAGAACACGCTTGGATGTTAGCATCTCCAGCGCCCGAAGACAGCAGGGTGGGGTGTGTGTTTTTAGCCAAACTGCCAAAAGAAGCACGAGTAGATGTGGGATGAGATGAGCTCCAGTTTCAGGCGGGGAAGAAGCATCCCGGACAAGGCCAAATTCACATATTGGATTTGGATGGCCCAAAACCAATTTCAAAAGTTAACCAATTAAATAATATACGTGTATATTCGTTTTTTTTCCTTTTTTTACAAATTTTGGATTATTCTCGTTCGTTATCGTTTTTTTTTGGTTGGGGGTGTGTGTATATATGATGTCATGTGGAGAGTTCGAGTCAGTAACGTATTTGCGGCGCATGTCGGTCGGCTTGGACGTTGTTGTTGTTGATGCTGGTTTTGGTGGCGGTGTTGACGGTCGTAGCCTGTTAACACCACACTATCAGAATAGCGTTGGTTAGTGAGGAAAAATAAAAGGGAAAAAAAATGTCACAGAAGAGGCAGCAAGAGGATGGCAAGGCAAGAGCTGAGAACTGTCCCGACGACAAGCGTAGGAAAGGGCTTACTTTTAAAAAGTTAGTTGCCTTTTTCTTGTTTGATTTTCTCGCTTATCGACTGTTTTTGGTATTACTCCTTAAGTCTATTTTTCTTTTTCTTTTATAGTTTAGATTTGAATGAGAAATGAGATGGGGAAGGCGTGTTTAGCTGGAGATTGTTGAAAGTTTTAATTGTACAGTGGAAAATTGATGGAGAGGGAACTGAATTTGCTTGTTGAGTGATAATAAAATAATTTTGATGAATGTGGTTTGCCTGTGTTGATTGTGATTGAAATTACTGAGCCAAAGTTCGAAGTCGAGAGAAAACTGAACTGGGCTTGTGTACTGGAAAATTATGTATTTGTGGAGTATAGGCAAATGTATACTTAATGCTTTGTGCTGCAAGGGCTGCAATTTTTATGGTTTTGAAGTTGGGCACGAAATGAGTTTGCTCGACTGTTCTGTGTTTATGTAATTAATAAATCAACGTACCGGCTTCTCTTCTCACTTCTATTTAGTCGATGCCTTGATAGTGCCTGTTGAAACATGCTTGTACCTTCTTCTTCTGGGTTCATTTTTTTCTTCTTTCAGTATCTAATTTATTAGTTGACTGTGTTCAGTGTGGTTCAGGAGGTGATGAAGATACAATCGGTTCAGCATTTTCTGGAGCCAGTTCTGGAGCCCTTGATTCGCAGGGTGGTACGGTTCTATATCATTTTGCTTTTGTTTGTGATAAATAATTGAGCTTTGATTATCACAGTACATCTACCTTTTTGCTCCCTGTTATGTCTAAAAAAATTAAAGCCAAATATTTGTCAGCTTCTTTAACATGTAATCTCAAGAATGTCAATTTATCTGTTTCAAGGATTAATGAGATGATAGCATTCATCATAGTGCATGCTCAAGTTCATGAAGATGATTTCTCAGTTGCTCAGAATATGGCCTCATGATTGCTGCATTCTGCTTGCCTGACAGTCATTTGATCGTATGATAGCACATATATCATGTATATGCATGCACACACAAAGCTACAAACATCTTTGTATCTTCTGTTTGGCCAATGGAGATGCTATCAAACTGAATTTGAGTTTTCCTGATCTATTTGTCATGCTTTTAAATAATATAATGGTGCGTAATATATTCATCCTGGGTGGTGGCGGAACCCAGATTTTGGTTTAAGGGGGGCCAAAATGAAAAGACTATAAATTTGACTAGCTATAACATAAACTTTGTAAAATTGAAGAGGCCAATATGGGGCTGTAGTGGATAAATCATAAAATTTAGTAGGCTCTAACAAAATTACATAGATACTAAGGGCCCAAACATAAAATTTATATTAAATAAGTAAATTTTATCCTTATTTATTATTTTTCTGCACTTTAATATATATATATGTCGTCCGCCCCTCGTCGTGGGATCTGTATACTGCTAAAAATTTGATTTGCAAAATGGTGCAGACATCTCCCACGTTTGTTGGTAGTGAGATTCCTGTAATCTTTGTCTGTGTAATAAATATACCTGCCTCGAGCTTAATTAGTCATGGTAAGACTAAAGGCCCATTTAGAATTGCTTCTGGGAGGCTTAAAAGTTAATTTGAAAATTTAAAGGCTAGTTTTGGCGTTTGGTAAAATTTTTTTAGAAATCACCTTTTGATAAAATCAACTTATCCCATAGCAGATTTTGAAAATTAGGGAAGGAGTAGTTTTTCAAGATCTGATTTTGAGAATTAATCTTATACTTAATACAATTTCATATGTATTCTAATCTTACAAAATCCAAAATTATCCTTGTTAATTAGGAAATAAGGTCATTAACTTTAAAGAGATTATTTTTATCATTACCAATTATATTATGATAACAAAATAAAAATATAAAATTAATAATATAAAATATTTATTTTGGTAATCAATTATTATATATAATAAAAAATATTTATATACATTTTTATAAATATTTAAATAAATTTTATCTAACATTATGCATAATTCAATCATTTATATTTTTATAGCATATAATAGTAAGATTTACTAAAGACATGCTAGTATTTTAAAAAATCGTAGCACTTTGAGAACAAATTTTACCGAATGTTTAACTGATTCTTTTTACAGTTAATTATTTTTATGGCACGGCTTACAATAATTATTTTAAAAGTTATAGGTTTATGGCATAACCAAACCGACTCCATTTCATGTTTCTTGTATAGGTAAAAGAGGAAGTTGAACTGGCTCTAAAAAAGCATTTGGCCAACATGAAACGGTAAGATCAACAGTATAGCTATTAATGTTTATTTTTTTGTTTATCGGACGTTGTGAGGAAGAGAAGGTATCAGATATTAAAGATGGAAGATAATGAAATTAACCTTGCGGCATTGAAAATGTTTAGTTATGTTCTCTAATGCAACTTTTCAGGAATAGTGAGAAAGAGGTACCTTTTCCCGAATCAAGAAGCTTACAACTACAGTTCGTAAATAATCTTTCTCTTCCCGTGTTCACTGGGGCTCGAATTGAGGGAGACGATTCCGCCATAAAAGTAGCTTTAGTTGATACTCTAACTGGTCAGATTGTTGCCTCTGGGCCTGAATCCTCTGCCAAAGTTGAAATAGTTGTTCTTGAGGGTGACTTTGATGGTGATGAGAGTGACAATTGGACTATTGAAGAGTTTAGGAATAACATTGTTAGGGAGAGAGAAGGAAAGAAACCTCTTCTTACTGGGGATGCATTTCTGACTCTCAAAGAAGGTATTGGTTCAGTGGGTGAGATTTCTTTCACTGATAATTCAAGCTGGACAAGGAGCCGCAGATTCAGACTTGGAGCAAGAGTTGTCGATAACACTGATGAAACCAGAGTACGGGAGGCAAAGACTGACTCCTTTATTGTCAGGGATCACCGTGGAGAGCGTGAGTGATTATGTATTTATTTACTTATTGTTAAGTAGTTAGAATATAACTGGTTGATGTTAATCCTTGCATTACCACGTGACTCTTTAATTTTACCATGTCCCTTTCTTCCTTTTAAAGCCTATCATCTCTTTTACACTTTTCAGGATAGAATTAGATTTTATCAGTCTGTGCACAGTTGAATCTTTATAATATTTATGTGATTTTCAGGACTTACTTTCATGATTGGTTGTCTTTTAAATCGAAAGTGTTAGCATCAGACCAAGCAAATTCATTGCCATATGTGACGTTTGTTAAAACAAGTCAGTGGAACAAAGAGGTGATAGAAGTTTAATTTATTTTTCTCTATTTCTGTTTGCAGTGTATAAAAAACACCACCCTCCAGTCCTGTTTGATGAAGTTTGGAGATTGGAAAAGATTGGCAAAGATGGAGCTTTCCACAAGCGTTTGAGTCGTGAAAGTATCAACACTGTAAAAGATTTCTTGACCCTGCTTGTTCTAGATCCTTCAAGGCTTCGGCATGTAAGAGTTTATTCCTTCTTTCGTCCGTGGTATTTTACTTGTCTTGGAAATAATCTTGAATACATTTTGTAGAAGATTTTATCCAATTGTGGTCCTTTGGCAACTCCGCTGAATAAGAGCAAGGGAGAATGACAGGACCAAGGTTTCATACCGGCATTAGTACTGGGACATCCTTGCCTTATGGGGAAAACCAAGGGTCATGCCTGGTGAAAACACTCAAATTTTCTGATGGACACGTTGTGCTCACATGAGCACACAAGCACTACCGCTCTGCTCAGTGTATCTTGTTCATTACAGATGAGAGTCTACTTTGGTGTAGAAAATGAAACCAAACTTACAATAACATCAATGATTTATCTCGTTCCATTAAAGTTTATGTTCAACAGCTCTGACTGCTTGCTATGTGATGTGAGGGTTTGACACACTTGGAGTATTAATATGGCTGTATTTGTTTGTTGGTCTGTGTGCAGATACTTGGTACTGGTATGTCTACTAAGATGTGGGAAGTCACAGTGGAGCATGCTCGGACATGTGTACTTGACAAGAGGGTGTACTTGTACTGTCCACCTGGTACTCAACAGAAATCTGGTGTTGTCTTCAATGTTGTAGGGCAAGTGGTGGGACTGCTTTCGGAATGCCAGTATGTTCCCATTGATAAGCTGTCTGAAACCCAAAAGGCACACATCCTTATCACATCAGATCATTTATCAATTGTTTATTGTTCAGTTGTATAATCTTTCTCCTCTGTTTATGACTTTTTATGTTTGACTGTGACATCAGGCTGAAGCTCAGAACTTGGTAATATGTGCCTTTAAACACTGGGAGGAAGTTGTCTCTTTTGAGGATGAAGCCTCTTTAACTAGTGGCTCTTCACACTCATCTAATGCTCTTTGCACATCTAGCTTGCCTATAACAGAGATTTCTAATGGGAGCAAGATTCTGGCTTCTCACAAGATGGATGGTGCTGATTATAGCCAACTGAATGCCGCTTCTCCAGATATCATTTCATCCATTTATTCAGTTGGAGGTGTCTCTGGTTTGGATGACTATAACTTGCACTGTATAGAAAACATGGGTCTTAGATATGAACAGGCTTTGGGTTATCCAGGTCAAATTGCCAACTGCCTTATCTGTGACACAGATTCCATCTCTCAAACATTCTGCGATGAGGATCATCTGCGGTTTTTTGATACAGATCCCCAGTCACAGAATCTCAGTTTAGAATCACCAGCTGATCTACAAAGTGCTGTTGAAGGCTTCCTAATGCCACGCTCCAGCGGCTCCGCATCTCTTGCCATGGAAAAAGCTCAGAGGAGGTGGACCAAGCTGTTTAGCGTGCTGAAGTGGTTCTCTATAAGGAAAATTGTGACTTTGAAAAGAACTAATATCCGAGAAATTCAGAGATATCCTACTGGGATGTGAATATTTGGTTTCATCATCATACTAGATATAGAATTTCTGGATGCTGCCCGATTATATTGTGTGCAGTTGTAGATTTCTACAAGCTGGAAACTAAATCAGGTTAGATATAGCTAGTAGCTAAGAAATTTTGCCTCTGCTGGCTCAAGATGGAAAAGTTTGTCTTTTTCTCATGTTAAATTGTATATATTTTTAGATGGTTGCGGTCAGAGAAGCAGGCTGGGTTACTTAGCGAGGAACTTGGAAGTTTCTTCAATTGAGGCTCTAATACCGTGTGTGAAACCACAAATTGTGAAACAGTGTCTATTATGTCGGATCTTCATTCTGTAAGACTGCATTCTCAATAATAAAGGCGAGCTTTTATGATTATAAATCCTTAGCTTAATAATTTAGTGTTGTTTTTGTGGCCGTAGCATGGAGGATACACCATACGGCTGCTTATAATGATGTTCAGAAGAAACCAACCTAAACCCTGGTGGTTTCCAGCAAGCTCTGCTTGGAAAGGCCAGAGTGAAAACGTATGAGAAAGTGGTGTCGAGATAGTGTTGTCTAACAAAAGCACGCGTGAATAGAGGGGTCTTCTAAAAGCATTTTCTTTCAATAGAGGGTCTTCTAAAATATTTTTCTGAAATGTATATCATCTAGCAAGTGTTTTGGAAAGTGTTTGTCACAGTGGCAAGAGTACTTTCAAGCGCATTACAAGTAGGAAGTGCACTGTTTAGGATTAGTACTGTGTCAATTCAAATAATCAAGCTTATCATTGGCCATTAACTTCAACAGTAAACACATTCTCAATTCCAAATCGATGTTTTCCATGGATTACAATTATGATTTGGACTATTTAGGATTAGGTAAGCTGGGCCTGAAAAAGGAACCACGCAGTCTAATCCACTGGGTCAATTGAAAGAATAGAGCTTATCTTTGGCCATTAATGTGAATAGAGTGAACCAATTTTCAATTCTAAATCTGAATTTTCCATAGTAATTATCTATATAAGCCTATGTAGCGTTTAGTCTATTCACCAAAGAGAGAGCTGACTCCCAAAACAAAGAACAAATGGATAACCCAAGGGAAAGGGCTCACGTACTTGTTCTCACATATCCTGCCCAAGGCCATATAAACCCGCTTCTCCAGTTTGCCAAACGCCTAGTATCCAAGCGAGTCAAGGCCACTTTGGCCACCACCTACTACACCGTCAAGTCAATCCATGTGACAACAGTAGGCGTTGAGCCAATCTCCGATGGCTTTGATGAAGGCGGCTTCAAGCAAGCACCAAGTGTAAAAGCTTATTTGGAGTCTTTCAGAACAGTTGGTTCAAGAACTTTGGCAGAGGTCATACTCAAGTACAAGGACTCTGAATCACCGATTAATTGCATAGTATATGATTCATTGCTTCCATGGGCTCTTGATGCAGCTAGACAGTTTGGCATTTATGGAGTTGCCATGTTGACTAACTCTGCTTCTGTTTGCTCCATGTATTGGCAAATAAATCACGGTCTCTTGACCTTGCCTGTGAATCAAGAAACATTGCCCTTAACGTTGCCTGGCCTGCCTTCTCTTGCTTCTTCTGACTTGCCGACTTTTCTAGCGCAACCTGCGAGTAACCCTGCTTATTTGGCAGCAATCTTGGAGCAATTTGGCAGCTTGAACAAAAATGACTGGGTGCTTTGCAACTCCTTTGAGGAGCTGGAAAAAGAGGTATTTTGAATCACGGTCTCTTGTTCAGTGCGTTTAGAGTAGCTAGGCAAACGACCTAGATTTATTCTTGTTTGTGAGGAACAAAGAGATCAATTGAAAGACTAGAAACACGTTCAATCAAGGGAAAATATCAAGTGAATAATAAAGTCTGGCGTTGGTCCTATCAAAATTTAGAATTTAGTAACTGCACCATTCCATTATTAATTATTTAATTTGCATTAATTTCGCTAACTTTCTCATTTATGGAGTGCATTTTTAATTTTGAAAAGCTACTGAGGGCCATGCTTGGACTCTGGCCACTGGTGATGATTGGACCCCTGGTGCCATCAGCTTACCTGGACCAACAAATTGCAGGAGATTCGGCTTATGGAGCTAATCTTTGGGAACCAACCGGTGACCAGTGCATGAGATGGCTAGCCACAAAGCCAGAAAAATCTGTGATATACGTGTCATTTGGAAGCATGGCAGACATCGTAGCTAGTCAGGTTGATGAAATTGCACGGGGCTTAAAAGCAAGCGAAAAGCCTTTCTTATGGGTAGCAAAAGAGAAGGAAAACGAGCTGCCTGTTGAGTTTGTGAATTCAGTTGGTGAAACAGGATTAGTAGTGAGATGGTGCAACCAGTTTGAGGTTCTAGCTCACCAAGCTGTTGGTTGCTTCGTAACACACTGTGGATGGAACTCAATTTTAGAAGGGTTGAGCCTCGGTGTGGCAGTAGTGGCAGTGCCACAGTTCAGTGACCAGCCGACCAATGCTAAGCTCGTGGAGGAAGTGTGGGAAGTCGGTGTGAGAGCTAAGAAGAATAAAGCTGGGATTGTGACTGGGGAAGAACTGAACAAGTGCGTAAACGAAGTTATGGACGGAGAAGGAAGCGGAAAAATAAACAGGAATGTTTCTAAGTGGAGAGAGCTTGCCAAGGAAGCTGTTAGTGCTGGTGGAAGCTCCGACAAGAATATTGATGAATTTGTGGTGAGGTTGCTGAAAGCAGATGGGAAAAGTTTAAATTGAAGTTCTTGGCTGATAAACTTGATTTCCTCAAACAAATTTCACTTTCAAATAAGCTATCCGAAGCATGGAAAAATTGATACTATTTTTGCAACGTGAGGTGAGTTGTTACCGCATCGCATGAACATTAATTAAACCTTGCAAAACAGCAAAAACATATTCGACAACAGACAAGATGATCTCGTCTACATTATTTTTTTAGAGTATGATATACACTCCAGATCAATTAACATTAGTCCATTAAGCATAATTGAAACACTTCCTTGGACTATCAAGTGTACAACTGATATGAATGAACATAAATACATGGTCTACAAGACTTCAAAATTTTACATTTGTATTCCTGTATCCACCCTAGCCTCTATTTAGGGTGGAGATGTTTAATCCATCGTCAACATTGCTCTCCAAAATCAGATTGGAGTTGAAGAACTAAAAGAGAGGAGATATGATACCTCCTTTGTTGTGGTAAGGTAAGAGCTGTTGGAAATTTACAAAAGAAACTACCAAAACCTCGTTAACAAGCAGTCAATTAGGGAATTCACATATCACAAGACCTGTTGTCTCCACATACTTCACCCTGTAAAGAAAAAAAATTGGTCATTACCAAACACTTCTACCATTGACTATTTAAAGCATTTTTTACAAGGAATGATGAGCAAGAAACAGCTTTAGCTAGCATGGTAGTGCAGCATGGTTAACATTCATGGTGTATGTGTTAAAATGATGACTTCTAGACTATTGATATATTTCTGTTTCTATATTAAAATTCGACAGGTTATCTTTCTTAATGGCTCAACCAAAGTTTTGTATTTATGATGAAACTTCTGATGATTGGAGTTGCTGTGAAAATCCACTAACATCACAGGCTAGTCTGCAATTCAGCTGAACTGGTTTTCTTCATTAGGTAGAAGTTTATTTGGTTCTACAAAAATCTTCTCATTAAAGCCATCCAAAGACATTTAACAACGTATAAAGGCTAACAAATCGAACAACAAAAGCAAAGAAATTTATGCAGGTGCAGAATGTCTACCTTGTTCTTTCTTCGTGCTTCCAAAATTTCTTCTAAAGGAGGTCGACCTAAAACGAACATAGGCCAGTAGCATAAGGAGTTGTAAGAATTTTAATGAAGGAAGCACAATCAATCTCAGAAACCATAGGTTTAATCAAGAATTAATCAAGACTTTCTGTTGGAGTTTCTCAGACCAGTAATTGGAGAAATCAGGCTGTTAAGATAGGGCAAGCTGAATACTATATGCAGTGGAAACTGAATGATACTGATCCAGTCTATTGAAGGTCAATTGAGATCCGAACTGGTGATGTTTGATTAAATAAGTTATAGAACGTGATTCAGAAAATAACTCATGCTACTGCAGCAAACCAATGACTCTGCACCTAGAGCATCACACTTGGCTGTGCAAGCCAAAGAAAATAAAAACAACTCAGAAACTCTAATGAGAAAATTCCTTATAATGCATGAATTTACCTGTGATTTGAAGACGATACTTGGCCCAAACACTATAAACAAAATCAGCTATTTTGGCAATCTGCAAATACCATGCTTCTCATTAAAAAAAAAAAAAAAAGAATAAGACAAGGATTACCAACAATTTTTCTTGGTAAACCCAAGTTTCTGAAATAAACATACCAATAGAAATGGATATGAAGACTTACAGGTTCATATTTAGTAATTGCATAAACCCATCCAAGGCCAACTTGTTCGTATAATCTTCTAAATGCCTGCAGAGTTTTTGTTTGCAACATTTAGATCTATATACAAAAGAAACAAGATTATAATACAGCAAACACACAACCATTAAAACAGCTAAGGCACTCAGATTTGACAAACGTTAAGGATAGAGACTTACTTCGACATCAGTGACTACAGTTCCATCCAAAAGGATTGCATGAATTCTTCCCATAACCTGAACAAAGAACGAAACTTAGAACGACCAATATGTCTGAAAAAAAAAAAAATTAATGCTTAAATAAGCTAGCAAGTAAGATGCAACGTGCAATTACATACAGTTTTGTAGTCTAGGCCTTGATTCTCCTCAGCAGAGTACTCATCTGAACTTATATCAACAAACTTTATAGTCCCATATTGCTTATTCCTCTCCTTTAGCATATTAACCTGTCAATAACATAACGAACATTAACAAATCAAGAAAACAAACTTGTAACATTAAATTTCTATAAGCCACGAACAAAATAAAATCCAGACCTCTCGCATGCAGAGAGGGCAATCCCCATCATAAAGCATTTTAATCTTCCAATTCTCTGGTGATGGATACTTATCATATTCTTTCTTGGAAGCTAAGGGGTCCGCAGTGGCCTCCTGGATTGCGCGAATTTGATTTCTATATCCTACAAGTTAAAATTCACGTATGGTACAATTTAATAAAGTAACCAAAGTTTCATCAAATTCCTAAGCGCACACAGTCCGAAGAAAGAAAAATTACCAGAATGGTGGTTGGGCTGTGATGTGAATCCTTGGAACGAATGGGAAGGAGAGTGATGAAATCTCATAAAAAAATAAGGAGTTGCTGATAAGACAAACGGGTTTCTTCCTCTTGTGGTACATGCAATTGCAGCAGGTCCTCTTAAAGCCATTTCTGTTCTCTGGTTTTCAAGTACCAGATGAATCATTTCTTTATCAGCCTATTATAATGATTACACTTCTGTTGCAAAAGGGTCTGCCAACGTGGCGGCACGCGCTTCACCCAGAAAGAAGAGGAATAAAAGACAGGGTCTAAGAGAAATTAAATTAAAGTACAGGGATACGCTCTGAGAAAAAATATTTTAGATTTCGCACTTCAAGCCTGCAACTGGGCCTAACGTTTCCTCAATGCAAAATTGTCCCTTCAGTCAAAAAACCGAAAAGACAGATTCGAGCAGCGCCAATCTGATCGTGTTGTGAAGATGGCATATTTGCTTAAAACCTCTATTGCTTCTCACTTACGATCTCATACTCAGGTAAACTAATGCATCGCCAATCGATCTTATTCGTTTTGATTTGATTTAAGTTTCTCAAAGTAGCTTATTTGTTGCCGAAATTAAAAGCAGAAGACAGAAGACGCACTCTCGCGTCGTGGTTACCACGTCGAACTGGGACCTCGGGAGAAAGCTGTGAGACATTCTTCGCTTTTTTCTTTTGTGGTTTTTTTTTTAATTGTTTGTTTGATTTTTTCTTTTTTTTCTTTCTTTTTGCTGTTTGTTTTATATTTATTGGATCAGATATAGAATTTACCATCTGGGTTTTTTCAAATTAGTTGGTGATTAAATGAAGTGAGTAGTAGATAGATAATTACTTCATGGAAAGTTACTAGCTTTGGCTTTTGTGTTATGTTCCGTATTCCTGATGAAGAGTCCTTAAAAAGGGTATACTTTTGCTTTTACTTGCTATGCGTCCAATTTGATGCGTATGTTATGTTTCGTTTTGTTCTTATTTGATAACGATTTGAATTCACTGCAGCTTTTGGCAGATGATCCTGTTCTTAAGAGGTTCAAGTCGCATAAGAAGAGTGTGTGGAGATTGAAAAGGCTGGGGGATGTTCTCACAATTGTTGTTGTAGCAGGTAAGATTGGATACTTTGGCATATGCTGAGTCAAATGGTTATGAGTTAAGTGTTTGTAATGTAGCATTAATAATGTCATAACAAGCTGGTATGCAGATTTCTGATGCACTTAGTTACATTAAAGATTGATAAGACGACAATTTGATTGTGAGAATTTTCTACAGTGATTCCCTCCTGCACAGTTTAAACTTATCCCTTCACAGAAAAATAAAATATGAGCTAATATGGATTTGTCATAAGTTAACATGAGGTTCTACTAGTTTCTAAATCAGTCTAATGCTGTTTGTTTCTCATTAGCTTGGTCTGAATTACAGGAGATTTTTGTAACTAATTCACTTACTTCCCTTTTCGTGAATGATTCCATAATTTGATCATTTCATTTGAAGATGGTGCTTATGAATTCCGTGCTAAAATTGGTGCCTGAAATGTTGTTATGAGGGCGTTTATTTTGGGAATTGACACCGTTGGTTAAATTTATATGCTCAATTGCTGTATCTGTTGGCAATATCTGCATGGATATCATGTTGAGATTGAGTGATGTTTCTCAGCAAGTCTCACTTACTGCCCTAAAAATTGCTGATACAGTGTGAAATCAATCTCTCTGACAAACTGACAATGATACAGTTCTGAGGAGAAACCTTGGTGATTGGTTGATTTTTAGTTTCTTTGTTATATTGTTTTCATTTTGCAACTTCTCTACGATTGTGCTATGTTTGTATGTGTGCTATTTCTTGGAACATTTAATGGGTTAGAACTGGTGAGCTCCAGCATTCAAGGTAAACTCTGAAGATTTCAAGCATTTCTTGATTGTTTTCCAAAAGACTCTGTACTTAGAAATGTGATGAATAATTGGTTTTGGCATTTTGTTGAGGTCATGGATTTAACCAGCAGCACCATAAATTGGGCAGCATCTCATATTGGGTTAAGAAAAGGCATAATATTCCTTCATGCATATTTGGGACTGTAATTTTGCAAATGCTTATCCATTTGACTTCTCTCTGCGCCTTAAAATAACCGACATCTGAACAAACCAGAACCTAATGTAATACATATGTCATTTTATAAGTTGTGGACAAGGTAAACTTTTTTCAGTTTCTCAACTTTGCTCAAGAAAACTTTCAACTTATAAAATGACATATGTAATACACGTGTCATTTTATAAGTTGTGGACAAGGTAAACTTTTTTCAGTTTCTCAACTTTGCTCAAGAAAACTTTTATATGTTTCATCTTGAGCTACAATGCTTCATTTTCAAGGTATTGGTTGAGAGCTCTTCATTTTATTCATTTTTTCAATTTTTGCTTAGCCATTCTATGTGCCATTGATACTGTAGATCACTATGAATGTTGAATTTGACAGCTTCCGATGTTCTTTAAAACTTTGGTATGTCTTTGTTTCAGGTTGTTGCTATGAAATTTATGTCAAAGCAGTCATGCGAGAAGAAGCTCGGAGACAGACAAGGGGTACTGAAAGTGCATGATTGTGCATGTCTGCAGAAGTTTGTTTTTATCAATGTTAGATCTTTTAATGGTTTTTGCCTGAGTTTTAAATAAGAAGAGTAAAAATGTTGTCATGAAATGCTTGAATGTAAGACTTGCTGCTCTGCTGATGACTGTCTGATTCCCATATTCATAAAAATTTGTTCAATAAGTACTGGATAGTAGTAGTTTCATGAATATTGTAGCACTTTCTCTTCTATGGCAAGTGTAAGTTATTTCAATCTGGGGATGCATCTTGAACAGCCTGATACTGATTGCTGGAACTTTTCATCAATTAAATTGATGGCAGCTCTGTGCTTAGAAAGAAATAAACATGTAGTTGTGTCTGTTGTAGGATTAGAAAGGCTGGTGAATGTTGACGTGTATAATTAACTTTAGACCAATTTTTGGTCCCAACGGCACCACAAGAGTAATGGATATTTTTCTTATTTTGTGGCGAGGTACTTGGCTGCATTAAAAAAATTATTATTCCTTTATATAGTCATAAAAAATTAGGATTTTATAAGTTATAAATAAGAATAGATTTTATATTATAATAAGCTGTTAGTTGTTTTAAATTTTAAGTAATTTATTTCTACATTGTAATAATTATTTGTGTATTGTAAAAATATTCTTTAATGTTGTTATCGCATCTTTGAGCTTGTGGGTACAAAACAATTTATTAGTATAAATATTTTCTTATTAACACAAATACTTCTAGTGTTTTTTTACGCATGTTTTAGAATTTTACAAAATTAATATATTTTGTTGAATGATTTATCTTTATATTACTCACACTAATAATACTAAGTTAAATAATAATTTTTCAAATAGACTCCAATCGATAGGAATAAAAATTAATTAACCTGAATAATATGATCACGGAGATGTTTTACTGTATCAAAACTTTCACCAACAGTGGCCGGTTCATTTTCATGCCTTCGGATATTGTGTGGGAGCAGTGGACACCCCTAATTGGTTCCTGGGGATTAGAGGTAGGCATGAAAATATTTAGTGAATAAGATCCGATCCATCTTTCGGTTCAAAAGGTGGCGGACTCGGGAAAGGTCGTATTAATTTATTTATTAATTTTCCTTATAAAAAAAAAATAACATATGAATTTCTTCTTCCTGACTGGCTGGGGTTTCTATATCTTATTTATCTTTGTCAAATCTTGACTTAATTTTCGTTAATCACAATTAGGAACTGAGAATAAAAATTAAATTAATAAATAAAAGAGGAGGAAATTGATGTGGGTTTTTGAATTTGGAGGAGAATAATTGAGAGTTTGGACAGTGCGTGCACTCCTATCTGTCAGACAGATATTACACAAAATGACAAAAATGAAAAAATAAAAAGCTATTCAATTCAAAAAATAAAGGGATCATATCAGCATGAGAGAACCAACCCCCTGGCCCACCACAATTTCTTTCTGTAGACAAGCAAATTGTTCACCTCCATATCTCCATTCTCTCTCCAAGCACGTGTCTGACACGTCCACTTCAGGATATGGATTATGCGCGGCGGCCAAATCCCAACAAAGACAGAATTTAACACGCGCGCTGTTTGTGAGAGTGGTGTGCTTATTTTAAAATAACCCTGTACACTTGAAACCGCGAGATATGTTCGAATCTTCGCACCTAGTTTTTCAACTCTTTTGGTCGGAAGACAGAGGAAATGCTCTATTTCATTCTCTAGTCAGACGACACGTCACAAAGCTCGGGGCACTATCGTAATTCAACTGCAGATATGGCAATGATTATGCGAGCGGAAATCACAAAATGGTCCCTGATGCCGGCCGCTACCGCTTGTCATTGGTCCAAAGCCTCATTCAAGGCTTAGCTGCTGTCACACTATATTTCTGAGCCGTAATTTCAGTGTTCTTTGAAAGAAAAAGAAAAAGAAAAAAGAAAAAAATTGTTGTAGTTAGAAGGCAAAGTCTTGCATCTCTCTCAACAGCCAGGACTTTGCGAGTGTTCAAGGAAGTCTTAGCTTCCTTTGGTATTTCTTGTGCGTGGAAGATCAAGGGGGACATGGCAAGTTTTGCAGGGACAACACAGAAGTGTAAGGCGTGTGAGAAGACAGTATATTTGGTTGATCAACTGACTGCTGATAACAAAGTCTATCACAAGGCTTGTTTTAGATGCCACCACTGCAAGGGTACCCTGAAGGTAACAGCAATTCATCCTCTCGATCTCATACATAAGAAGAACCGCCACTTTAGTATGTTGAATTTTGATGTGTCTAATGTTCTGTTACTTCTCTTTGTATGATCAGTTGAATTGTCTAACGCCGCAAGTGCTAAAGTTTGGATTTTTACATCCGGGTTTTGTCTACAGATTATGTATTTTAGGCCGCAAGAAGTATTCTTTTATTTGTTCTTTATGTATGTTATGGGGTTGTAGTTTTGAGTTTCGAGGATGGTGAGGTGAGGGCTTGATGTTGAAATGTTTATCTTGATACTGATGATTCCCTGTTTGCAAATAAACATTATCAACTAGATCTTTCTTGCTTGCTGTATGTACACAAAATCCTTTTGTTGTTTGAATGAACTCGTGCCAAGCAACCCTTTTGTTTTGATGTGGACGTCTAGATCCTTTGGATTTTTTGTGTTGGGAATTTCTTAACAGATTGTCAAGTATGGCTTTCTTGATTTGTCTTTATCATGCCCATAAAAATTAACTAGCAGGACTGTTGACTTAGGAGTAAAATACTCCTCTTGGGGAATTGGTTAGGAGATAAGGCGCATAACAGGAATAATTTGTTTTCCATTCATAAAGAACATTAATTGGATAGGCAAGAGGTTTTCAAATATGCTATAGGATGTATTTGCATCTTCAAATTTGGAACTTGAGAAGAATTCAAACTGATGTTTTATTTTTCAGCACTTTCTTGAATTTTCGGAAGCTTCTAAAGTTCTAATTTTCATGACATTTGGAATGAAAGAAAATTTTTTGGGTTCTTCAGATTTTGCTGCATGGATTAATAATTCAAGATATAATTGGGTTTGACATAGATGATTAATCTTTTTTCTTTCTTCTTTTAATTTTTGGTCTCCAATCAAGTTTCATGATCATGATCATGGGGCGTTCCTATTTTGTTTTTTTGATTGGTTAGGGAACTCCAATATGGAAAGTTAGGTCTCATTTAGATACGATATTCCCTTTGCATGATTGTAGACTGCTGGACAAGTTATACTGGCTATCAGAAAGCTCAGACAAGACAGTTTTGAGTTGTTAATGAGAAACTAATCTTGTGAGGTTTACAGCTGGGTCTCTACTTTTATCTGAGTCTTTGTGGTTTAGTTCTAGGTTTTCCTGCACCGATAGGGGTTTTCCTAACAATTTTCCCTTAACTAATATTTGACACCATGTCAGATGTTACTAACAAGTTACCAAGCAATGCGGTAACTAACTAAATTCATGTCATCTTGCAGTTTGTATTTTTCAAATCCTCTTGTCTCTTTATGAGCACCGCATTAAACTTGGCATCTGGAAATGATAATGATTGGTTGCAATTTACCGTTCGCTCATTGGATTAATCAGAGCGTTACTACTAATGTCTGGACATATCTGTGAGAATCGGTTTATATACATCCTTACAAATACCTAGGTTATGATAGCAAGGGATTTGCTTGAAATCTCTGGGTGGTGTCAACATGTGATTTACCTTTATTTTTCACTCTTCTGCAACTTTGCAGCTGAGCAACTATTGCTCCTTTGAGGGTGTTTTATACTGCAAGCCTCACTTTGATCAGCTGTTTAAGATGACTGGCAGCTTGGATAAAAGTTTTGAAGGTGCTTAATTATCATGGTCTATTTAAGATATTTATTATTGCTATATGCTCTTGTCAAAGTTTATCCATGGGTTCCTTTCTTCTCTAGGTACTCCAAAAACGGTTAGAGTTGAGAGATCTGCTGATCAGGTATTCAAATATTCGGCTAAAATTGAAATAGAATTTGTGTTGAAAGCATATCATGCGTCATTGCACATAGCCAATTATGACTTTTCCGAATTGATGCCTACTCCAAGAGGGAATGTGCAGGTCACAAATAGCAGAGTTTCAAGTATGTTTGCTGGAACTCAAGATAAATGTGTTGCTTGCAAGAAGACTGTTTACCCAATTGAAAAGGTAAAAAATAATTTTAAATCTTAACTTTGCAACAGGAATTCAATTTCTCATCAATAAATTTTCTGTTACTGTTTGAAAGACATTACTGATCCATTCTGTTAGTTACTGAAGAATAAATTTTGAAACTAAGAAAAATGTTTGAAATCTCTACCAGCAATGTTGGGTCTTAAATTTATGCAATTCCACTTTTTGGTTTCATAGTATCTCTAAAAGCATGATGAACATTGATTGTTGTAAAATGGAGTCACTTTATTGAATGTAAAATTTTGTGAGTGCATTCAGAATTGCAGTGTTTATCTTGCAAAGAACTGTAGAATCAATTCTAACTACATGCATCATACTGTATCTATCTTTTAGGTGGCAGTTGATGGTACATCATACCATAAAGCCTGTTTCAGGTGCACCCATGGAGGCTGTGTAATCAGTCCATCAAACTATGTGGCGCATGAGCATCGACTTTACTGTAGGCATCACCACAATCAGCTTTTCAAGCAGAAGGGTAACTTCAGCCAACTTGATAACCATGAACAAGTTGAAGGGGTGACTGAGAATGTCACAGCTTAGTGACACTGTGAAATTTTCTTCTGTTAATGTAAGAATGTGTGATTGCTTGCGTTGTGAGTTTCCAAGTAGGAAAAGGTTCCAAATGTTGAAGCATGCAAAATGAGCTATGGCGGTTTTATTTCTTTTATATAAATGTAATATGTTATTGCGACAAATGTTTATTAGAGGAGTTTGAGTTTTTTTATTTTTCCTTTTTCCTGAATTTTCTTGAGGGGATGGCCGGATGGACAAATGGCTAAAAGGTTGTTTGTTCAGTGTGAAAATAAATCATATAGATGGCTAATGTGTTTTGTGTGTGTTTAAATTTGAGTCAATGGTTTTGTTATAAATTTTAAGAGCAGTGGAGACTTTGTTCATCAGTAAGGACTCCTTTTTTGTTTCAGATTTCGTGCAGTCTTTTTAAAAGTTCTTCATAGTTTTTGTTTCCCTTGTGTTGAGTTAGCAAACTGCAAATGAATGAAGTTGCAGGCCATTCACATAAATAGACAACTAATGCTGCATAAGCCATTTATATTGTTTCAATGGAATTTTATAGGAAGTAAATAGTTGTGATGAAGCGCCAACTGATTTTCATGATAAATTTATGCGAGGATAAAGATGAATCAAAATGACGCCAGTCTTTGTCTGTATTCTAACTGCTTGTGGTCACCCTCAAGGCCCTGAATCAAGGAAACTGATTTTGTCGCCATATAGACCATAATACCATTCTGAGGCGTTCAAACAAATTTACAGCTGCTTTTCGTATTTATGGAAAATGTGGCAGGGTACTTTGTGCATCCCGTAGTTTTGATCTTTCTAGTCATTGTGAAGATATCAGACTTTGATGATTTGGGACTCAAATGTCATGAGTGCCGAACCTGGAACTTTGAGTTGAATGGTCAAAACTTTAAGGTTCTGTCATGATTCATTGTCACTAATTTACTGAACTTTGAAGCCTGTCTCAAGTTTATGAAAAGTTTGATTTTTTAAAGAAAAATCTGTTCCCGCAATAATTATACTGGGTAGTTGACAATTACTTCATGCTTTGAATGCAAGCAATGCAAGTTGCATGAGTCAATTTTCGATCAAGACAATAATTTTTATGGAGTGCTTCAAAAGTTGAGTCCATTCTGATCTGAGAGCAAAGCCATTGAATTTTCTTGAAAAGAAAATGAATAAAAGTCTTTTGTGGTCAGAAAATTGAATGTGGCTCTCTGGACATTTTAAACTTAGCTAACCTTCAAGAAACTAATGGTAACCATTCATTATCTGACCTCGTTTAAAAGCTGTCATTCTAAACATTTATAGAGGAGATTCAGCCTGTGAGAAAGATTTTGATATTCTGAGCAGGGAAGCAAAATCCGGTCCAGTAGAGGCCTACAGCATAAAAACACTCATCTATCATTCTTTAATCTTGTTATTACATATTCAGAGGCTTTCCAACAAGAGACAGGATTAACATTCTGCTATAAAGATTTGGTAGATCATGCCAAAAATTAACAACCCCAATCTAAAGAATTCCATGTACTAATTTCATGGATTGAAAGTGCGATACAACTTTTTCTACGAAATTATGAAAGAAAAGAAAAGGAAGTCTTTTTGCTTTTCTATATTTGATGCATGTTTTTCTTCTCAACATAGAAAGCGGAAGAAGCAAAGTGATGCAACAGACAGCCGTTAAGAACCCAACAAATTAACAACAAGAGGTCCCGGTTTCAACCATTAAAACTTCCTTAAGAGTAGCATAAAAGATTGGGTCCGAGTCTTGGTCACGTGTGTAAAAATATGATTTGGTTTACATCAAACATTGGTTTAGAACCTACAAATTCTACATTAGCTGAATTTTAAATATATTTCTTACCCATTTATACTAGTGTTTCTGAGGATTTCTGAGTTAGAAAGTAAGATTATCCTCTTTTTGGCCTATTTCCTTTATTAACAAACCCCAAGTGTTTGTTTATATAATTATGATTCTTGAGCTCAACTTGAACTGACATAAATCCTGATCATATGATTCAGATAATATTATATTACATGAAGCACTATTTTTTATGATGTTTGTACTGTTAACCGTACTGTAAGATGAATTGTTTTTTGGTTGACTTCACCTGATGGTATCTTAATGCTGGCAAGGACTGATGCTTCAACTGAAAGCCCACGTTTAAATAGTTCCAGGGTAAGGTTACATGCATCTTTTATTATTAGAGGAAAATGATAAACAAGTTCTGAAATTAATTAATTTCTGGGTTGGTTCCAAACTAGCAGGTGAATCTGCTCAGGATCATCGTCATATTTTATGACTATTAATTTCTTAGTAGGTGTGGTCTTTCAAGTTCAAAGCGAATGATTGCAACTTAGCTTGTTCCTTAAATCATGGTAACCCATCGGTGATAGGCATGAAAGTAGAAAATCAAAGGCATGTTAATAACCAATGATAAATGACTCAGCATCATGGGTCAAAAAATTTCGAAGTCCCTTAACATTATTGTCCATCAAGCACAATAGAAAGAGTTAATAACCAACCAAATCATTCAAAAAAAAAAAAAATCTGACCTCGTTTAAAAAAAAAAACTGCATTACTGAAGAGAACTTGATTACAACTTTGTTGGATTTCACCGTTTTGCTATACAAGTTTTGCATTACTCAAATGATTGAAAAGTTCTGATTTTTAAGAGCTAAGTTTAACAGGGCTGGATCTTCATATATGCTGCTTGGAGCCTCTGGTTCTTAGAGAGCATGTTGTGAAATAATGATCAGCTTCCAGCTTCTGAAATGCTTTGTAGTGAGGGTTGCCAATTTCTTGATCTGGCAGCTGCTAAGTTTGTTGATACTGTTGTTCTTGGTCTGTGTCTTTCTTGTTTCATCACCTGCACATGAACATGGTTGATATAATAAGACAACAAATCTCGAAGATCCGTCCACAAGAAGAACAGCTTGGTAATTGTCTCAATGAAATTCACCTGATTGTCCTTCTCAAGTTCAGATCTTTTTGGTTTCTCGCTAACCCTCTCTAGCTTTTCAGCCGATTGTGGCCTGTTTCTATTCATCTTTGCATGTTTCTTTGCTGATAACCCTTTCATGACGTCTGAAACAAAATATTACTTCAAATTAAGAAAGCACAACTTCGCCTACAGCAACAAGAAGGACAAGAATTTTATGAATTACATACCTTGAGCAGTGATGAGTCTATAAACTTGGCCAAGAACAAGAGTATCCGTGGGGCGGAGAAGCTTAATTCTTGTCAAGCGAACAGAATTCCCATTGCCATTGTTGTTAGTGATGCTAACGCTGCTGCTGCTGCTGTTAGTGGGGCATTCTTCTGCGTCTTTGTTATTGTTAGTATTCGTTGGACACAAGGTGGTGGAAATGAGAAGAGCCACATAGTGACCAGGGTTCATTCTCATGACCTCACAAGCACTCACAGGCCAGTAAAACTTATCTACTTTTCCGCATGGGTGCTGAATCGCCAATGTTGCTGCATCAATGGCCTGGCAATTCCCCATTTCCAGTTCTTGCTTTTTTCTTCAGAAGTCAGAACAATATATTAAGCATTAACAATGAGCAGAAGGCAAAGGTTGAAGAATGAAACAGTCTCTTTATAGCCACACCACTCAATAACCTCGAAGTGGGTTGTAAATGGCTTGGCCATGAACCATGATTAGCAAAGGCACAAATTGTTTTAATATAGTGAGATTAGCCCACAAGTAGGAAAGTTTAAATCATGGTGATTAAAGAAGAGCATTTTGGTTAATGAAAGTGTGGGGGGAATAAAGTAATATTAATGTTAAGTTTAATTTGAGATATGGTCCTAGCACGGCATCATGTGGTGAGCTGTGAATGGTTGTCACAAGGGACAAACAAAATTTGAGCCAGAGATGACTCTGTTATCTCTGTAGACTGTGTGCCCCTTGATAATGAAGTCCAACAAAAGCTCCACCACCTTAAGAAATGAACCCTAGTTTTGCCAATCACCACAGTGAATCGGACCGGTTTGGTTCACATTTTTAAAAAAATTTTTCTTTATTTTTTTTTAATTTTAGTTGATTTTTTTTTTATCAAATCGAAATGAATGCTCCACACATGGTCCTTTCCTTTGTATTCAACTAAAAATTTATTTGTCCCTACTAGCTTTAAATAGTATACCAACACCAAAACCCAAAAAAAAAAAAAACAAGATTCAAAATTACGTGTTCATCACCAAAATCATTAAATCCCAAATTTAATAAAAAATATTTGAGAAAAATAATCAAATTATTTATGTAAATTAAACTTGCTCCCTCCTGCTGGATGTCTGGATTTTAAATCCTAGGTACCGTGCATCTATTATAACCGTGCCTTCGATGGGCACGCCCTTGGGAGAGCGTGGGGGGCGAAGGTGGGGCCGCGGACCAGGCAAGAGAAGAAGAGACGTTTCGTGCTGGCCACCGAACCCAGGCATGAAATTTTGTGAATGTGAAAGAAGCCTCTCTGAGCATATTTATACGACACGCAATCAGTACATGTCGCGTGCGGCTTGTGCTGTGACTCGGTGCGCAGAGAGGCTCCTTTTGTTTTACCATTTCCCCTTTGTGAATTGTGAATACAAAAAAGGCTTCTTTCTAAAGAGGGATCCTCATCCTACTTCGCCAAAAGCTCTGCTTTTTCCTTCGGGCTTCTAGGTGGCGAGGCCGGAAATTTTACTTTTCTTTTGTGTTTCTCTTTTGCAACTTTGTTCCTCTTCTTTTCATAAAAAGTAATCAACAACATGATCACTTTTGTTATTTTTGACTTTCAATCATACGCAGTCCGATTGATTGTGATCAAACTTGCTGGTTTTTACTTGACCAAGCAATGATCGTGTGGGAGTGCGCCATGTTCACTCTCACTGTCGTTCATGGCTCAAGATTTTGAATTGATTCTTTATGATTTGGCAACTAATAATGTAATGAGCAATGTTGTTCATGTTAATATCATCATATATTACTATTCCTAATTATAACTATATTGTCTTCGTAAATACACTATAGAAATTTTTAAAGAGACCAATGTAATCTCTACCATCTCAGGACGGTATGTAGAAAAAAAAAATCAGTGATCTCAATTATATGATCTATCAACTATACCCAGAAGCTCTGCGACATCATCATAAAAGCACCACAAACATTGACATCCTTTAGCTAATTCACTATTTAAATGACATTCACATGTCAGAAAATAAGACGTTGAAAATTATAAGTTTTGTACCGATGAAAATCTCACATCATTATCACATCCGCATTCCTATTGCAACAAGTTTAGGATACTTCCTATCCACACTATTGACTCACTACTTTTAACCATATGATTGAAATTTACAGGGGACCATGAATGTGGTTCCTTGCATGCTTGGTAGCCAAAAATGGGAACAAGCAAATTGATCAACACAGTGATGCTGATGCACGTCAAGTGGTGGGTCACTGGTCTGTCAGATACTTCTGTCTTTTAATCTAACGGCCCACTTTTCTTCTGTGTCATCGCCACTAATCTCAGATTAAATAAAATGTTTGGATTACATTAAAGGCTCGTTTAAATTGAAAAATAAAAATAAAAATAAAATACCCACGAAGATTAAACAAATAATATGAGGGTACCACTTTTTACTTTCGTATAACTTCCAATTACATATGAGATCTCAAGCCTTCGACACATACTACATTGCCATGAGTATACAAGGCAGCTTTGACCCATTAATTACTTCCTTGAAGAACTAAGTTTACGCCACTTCGTTTCAGAATTTTGTCAATTAGATGCTTGTTAATTAGATGCTTAATCATTAATGCGCCAATTGCGAATATAACATGTTATTTAAATTTATCTCGAATTTTAAGAACAGAATTTTCTTGTCCCCATCATTCCACGTGAAATCGACCTATTCACATGCCAAATTGTATTTCTTTTTTTTTTTTCCCCTTGAAATGCTAACTGTTCATAAACTGCACGAGCTTTGATTATTTTTCTACTCCGCAAATGTGCACAAATTAAGTTATCTACCTGAGAAGGAAAGAGAAATGATTTAACCGTCGAGATCATAACACTCTTGACTCTTTAAAGTTTCCATATTTTTACCTATAACTAAATTTAAATACACACGTTAATCTTTATCAATTATATCCTAAAGTAAGAGAAATAAAAAAGTTGGTAAAATGGTTATGGATGCCAGTGATAGTACGCGACATTGTCACTACCATAGCATTTAGAAACCCAAGAAGATTTTGAAACAGAACCCATTAGAAATAAAATTATCTTGAGACCTGTGACTTCAGATTGCATATACTAAAAGGAGTCACTTTTTCCATTAACAAAATCATAATTTGAGTGGTCAAATCCTGGCAGCCATGTGAATGAGTTAGGTGGTATTATTCTAGCTTCCCACCTCAAATTGGTGCATTTTCTTTGGAACAAAATGTGACGAAAAGTGGGCACTCCATCGTTTAAATATTGAATCAAATTCCTGCTTTTTATTTTGCACAATATGTACAACATTATACGTATTATGCGGAAAGTATGAACTTTTTCTAATGTATTGTGCTTGATATAAGAGGGGAAAAAATTATATATATATATTAGTGGGTATCACTGCACTCATCTTCCTCGTCATGAATTCAAATTTGTGGGGACAATTTTTTGTGTCCCACTCTTATTGCATTATGGCATTAATGAATTAAAATTTTGAACGACATCCTCACCAAACAACATTCTGAGTCTTAGTGTGGAAATTGTTTTGTTTGTTTCAGCTTTATGTACACAGAGTACATGACACAGACCAAGAAAAATGAGACTTGCAGATCTTATATATTTTGTGTTCGGCTGTCCGTGAGTTGTTAAAAAATTGAGAGAATTTAATGCAATTCTAAGTTTTGGCATCTTATTTCTCCTAGGGCAACAAGAGAGTGCATGAAAGAGAAAAAAAAAAAATTAAGAGAATGTTCTTTTTAGATGAATAAGTTCATAATAAAGGTCTTTGAATTTGTGCTAAAGTTGGATGTAGTTGGACGACAAAAATTGGGCTGCTAAGATCTTCAACAGAAGCATATCAAATTTTATATGTGATTATCACAAAATAATTATGTTAGTCGCTCTTTTACGAGTTAAAAAAAAAAATGAAATGGGAGCTCAAATATATGGTAGGTTGCTTGATTTGTTTGCTGAATTAATCAGGATTTTACAAAGTTACTATTATTCAATAAGAGTGTTCATAATCTAATCTGATATGCTTAATTCATCTAATTTGTAAAAATTCAATCTATAAAAATCTAATTTGTGGATTGGTGGATTGAATATGGATTGATGTAAATTTGATAATCCTCAATTGATAAATTAGATATGGATCTATTTCTATAAATCTATAAAAGTTTAAGAATTTCCAAAAAAAATATACTTAATAAAAAAAACTTAAATAGGACATTAGTACTTACTAGTGAATAAATTAAAATATAATTACATTAATCTTATGTCTTATCCAATAATAATATAAAATAAAAATAATTAAATAAACAAACATAACTTTTTAAATAGTTAATTTTTATATAATGGCCTAAACAAGTGAGTTTTTTTTCTTGTGTGTTATGTTTTAAAATTTAAATGTATTTTCTAGTTTTATTGGAATAATTTATTTATTTAAATCTTATTTAATTTTAAATTTGATAGATAGTAAAACTATTTTTATACTAATTTTTCTAGTTAATTTGGGGATTGGACATAATTAAAAATTTTCAATCTACAAACATCCATAAAATTTTAAATTAGATATTGATTGGATAGCATTCACATCCGATCTGACAATGTATGAATTAGATTTTGATTAAATTTCACTAATTCGTAGATTGAATTGAATTAAAAATTAACTATTTCTATAAAATCGTAGATCAAATATAGATTACTGACTAATCTATAAATCTGATTCACAAACATCCCTATTAGTAAAAAAGATTTGATCTGTGGGATTGGCATTGTCAATTATAAAGCAAGTGAAAAACTTTTTTTTTTATTTTTATTACTATAATTTTCAATCTCTAATGATTCTCCAATTGTGAAATAGAATAGACCTAGCTAATGGCTTTGGCCCATAGGATCAGGAAAATTGTTAATGATGTTTTATTTTGGATTTGAAATTTGCGTTTGAGCAATGGGAAACCGTATAATCACGAAAGTAGCGAAGTTATTGAGATTCTGATAGGGTAAAGTGCTCCACTCTTCATATGAATGGAGCGCTCAAGAAGGGCGATGATTTTTGGGGTCTAGTAAAATATTGAAAGATTGTATTGCTTCAACTTTATTATGAACCCATTTGGCACAATACATGATATGCTCATGAAATTTGAAATTGGAGATGCTAGAATAAATTGGACTAAAATCTATGAAGGCAAATGTCTGAAGAAAAAGCAAGCATAATTGCTTCATTGCCATTTCAAATCCATCAGTCTCCGATTGGATTTACAGGGAAGAAAAGAACAACTCAACAAATGTTCTAAGGCAAATCCTATAAAGGAAGGTACTATCTTTTACTGCTATAGCGTGTAACAAGAGATTCACAAGAGAACAACGATGATGTTTGTGTTTCCACAACCATCTTTTGGAAAACCTCCGAAAGAGCAATGCATGTTACCGATTGAATCACACAGATGGGAAATATTTGTTTAAATTGAAAGGCAGGGAGTAAAATTCTTCACTTCTTGAGTCGCCTTTGAAGGATCGATAGTTGTCCCACCAATGCTTACCCCTGTCTTTCCTGATTGCACCATCCTTTTTATGCAGTGTGTTGTCGAGGAAAAATGCCACACAACCAGCAACAAATGGTTCTGACGAGAAAGGAACATTTACAATATCGTTGAACTGCAAACAAAGAAGAGCATGACAGTTTCATCAATAAAAATCAATATTGACATGGTTTGATAAAAAGGTTAAATGAGGGACAAGAGAGGTAAGGGGGTTGAAAAGGTTAAGAAGGTTAAATGAGGGACAAGAGAGGTAAAGGGTTGAAAAGGTTTTATCCATACCCATCTTCCGCTAGTGTGAACTGGACCGAAACCATTAATGGCAGTGTACTCATTGAAGTATTGGGGCACCGACAAGCCAATGAAGATGGAGAAGCCTAATATGAACTTTGTTCGGAAAGTGTTGAGGTTACAGAACTGAAGGAAGCTAAGACCTCCAGCACCTGCATATGCACATTGAAATTTCATTTGTCATTTCCTGCAACTGATCAAACTATCAAAGGAATTTGGACATCCAGAAATCTCTGAGTCAAACAATTATATCATACATACCCACGTATGCAAAGAAAAGGCAATATAAAGCAGCAACAATCGGTGCTGGAATTGAAGCAAAGACTGCTCCAAATTTCCCTGCAGAATAATGGTAAATTATGATAATAAGAACACTACACTTGAAGTTGGGGACCGACAATACATCCAATCTTTGATAATTTCACAAATCAATTTACCAAGAACAGAGAAGAATATCATGAATCCAGCAGATATTTGGACAACTCTTCGACTGCCAACTCTGGTCAAGGCCAAAAGACCAGCATTCTCTCTGTATAGAAACAACTCAAGTTAGGATGGAATTTGTGTCTTCTCATTTCAGAATCCTCATACACAAATACTTAAAAGGTAGGGTTGGGAAGAGTCTTACACAGAGACTGATGTTCCATTTACAGTTCCAAATAACCCAGAAAGCAAAATGCCAACTCCCTGAAGGAGAAACAATCATTAGTTCATTAAACTGCCATTTTAACCTGAAATTTCAGATCACCAATTTTGCATGGTGGTAAACATCCCTACAAGAAGTTTACATTGTGAATACCCATCTTCCACATGAATACCTATATGGATGGATTACATTGTGAGGTCAATCACTCCAGATGCAAAGATAAAAGACTCTATTTATATCGCTTTATATATATTCATCATGATCCCAGTATTTACAATTTTTTAGTCACCTCTGTTAACCACTTGTATCAAACCAGGAGTCTAGAATCACAAAATTAAATTTTCATTCTCAATAATTTCTGGACTGGGTGACACTTATGTAGGGACATTTGTGGAGCAATGGGCCTTTTTTGATTTAAAGGCAACAATGAGATACAGAGCAGTTGAAAAGCACAATCTTAACAGCACTCAACCTATCATTTTTAGTCTTCTATAAACGTAGTAAAACCACAAGGCAATTTAAAATGGGATTGATCACCAAACATCATTGATGTATCAGAACTTTAATTTTGCATTTAAAAGTTTGTTCAAATCACTGAAATAAGAAGGATAAGCCTTACTATATTACCTGCCAACCCACACCACGGCTGAGAACAGAAGGTGGCATTGGAGTTGCACTTGCAAACCGTGCTACCGCAGTAAAAGCACCAGTTGACTGCTTGTATCATAATGTAAATGAGAATGTGCAAGCTTCAAGAAATAATTGATAGAAAATAAAGTACACCAAGAGAACATCATGTAGGGCACATGATTGTATGCTTAAATTGCAATACAGTCAATTAAAGAGAAATAATTTTCATGTCAATAGAGGGTTCAAACATTTGGAAGTCTTAGATTGACAGAAAGCCAAGAAAAACCACGTCCTCACTGCAGAAACAATAAAAAGTAGAAAGAAGAGAGAAACAAACCTCAACAAGAGCAACAAAAGAGGCCATCATCATGGCAAAAGCTTCACCGGCATCAAATGAAGGTGCCCCCCATTGGAAGGGCCAGGGAACTCTTATCCTATGAAATCAGAAATACAGAGTAAAGAACCATCCAGGTCATACAGAAATACTAAACCATACTTGACATCAGATGCTACATTCTGTTGAAGCACACAAAAGGCTGAAATCAACCTTGTTCCAAATTGTAATCATTCATAAATTCTATATACAATATAGATTTAGTGGTTCACATGTCAGAAGACCGAAAAGGAAATTAGTGTATCAGACGCTTCCTCCAGTTTGAACTAAATTAGACAATTCGAGCAAACTATCTAAACAGATTATTGTCAAATAGACCATCTAACTCCAGTACAGCCCAATCATCTTTAAGCATTAGTGGCCCAGCTTTTTACTATATGAAATAGTTATGACTTGGATAAATTTTTACAGTGCCAACCCCAAATTAATTACTCCTTTTCTGTCTCCTGCCACATGGTAGTTTGTAATATACACAACATAGTAGCATCAGTCTTTGGTTCTCACCCATGTTAACTGAAAAGGTTTGACAAAATCATACGATACTGAGAGCCCAAAAATCATTATTATACCAACACAAGTTTCAAGGAAGAAAAAATCTCAGCCAATCAAGCAATCATCACATGAGTGAAGAAATGTTGAAGCAAGCAACTGCTTTAAAGATACAGCAAGAACTTACCACGGAGCAGCATCAATGAGACCAGCACGATCAGTTCGGCAACTCGCTTGTGTTTTAGGGGCAGCATCATTATAGGCCCCACCCACAGTAAGTAGGTGAGCATATATCCAAACAATCACCACAGAAAATATGACAGCAAAACGATCAAAGATATTTTTCCCGCGTTTTATCACATGAGGCAAATACTGCCAGACAGGAAGTAACAATTGGTAATCTTCAGCAAAACAATATTGCAAATTGTAAAGGTCATTGGGCATACCTGTGAAATAAATACTATAATGATAAGTTGAGGCAGTCCAATCTCCACACATTTGGCAACCTACAAAAATAAAAATGCAAGAATAAGTTGTCATTGACTCATTGGTGGTAAAATGAAGTTCAGAGGCAGTGTACAAGGTGATTTGCATCTTTGCCAGTGAAAATGAAGCAAAGAAAGACTTACCCCAGGAAAACCAAACTCGTACAGCCCAAAACCAACTAGGGAAACCAGAGGAACCACTGAGAGTGGACTTAAAAACCTGAAAATAGGAAATTTAATTAGCACCACCTTATAGCTTTCAAAAGAAAGCAATCACAATATATATACATATATATATATATATATATCTTAATCTCCCATTTTGGCACAGACACTGAAATGTGACAGTACAAAGCAGAAGATCTTCATCACACAGAGGATGTTAAGATTAATTTGTTATAGCCGGCATAAACGTTTTAAGTTGTCAATTAACTGCTTTGAATTGAAAGTAATAGCCCCATATTGGGCTCTAAGCTGACCTTGTAACATTACGCCAAAGTCCACTGAACCCTAGAACAATCTGAAGAGTAGAAGCAACAATGAGAGAACCCTGTATTGCCCGCATAGTTCTCTTGAATTTCTGAATAGCATCAAAAAAGGATTACGACATTACAACCAAAAACAAAGAAATATTGATGAGAATCTTGTGGTGTATGAATGCACAATACATCTTCCACTGTGTTTATCTATTCAAACTTATTTCAGTTTAGGCTTTTATAAGAACTAGTGTTAGAAGCCAAGGCCTAGTTGGTTTCTTGTATAAAATTTTTCTCCTCCAGGCTGCTAGTCAACAGGAAATCAAAGGCATGCATTTCTATTGCAAAATTATATACCATGTTATATTTTAGGTATACTGTATCTGACTCTTGACAAGCATTAACATGCTCCTAAACATTTTATATATTCCAAACAAACAACAAAGACATGGGGTTAAGATCACAAAACCTCAACAGGATCTCCAGAATCACTGCTGAATCGACCAGCAAGGATGATTGAAATTGTAGGAGGGACGAAAGTGTAAGACCCTCCCATAACAGCAGGTAACCGAGTCCCAAACAATGATTGCAGCAATGTGTTCAAACCAGCAACAAAAAGCAGTGTCTGGATTACCTTTGCTTTCTCCTCCTACAAACCATAGCAAATTTTGTACCAATCATATTACCAATTGGAGACTATTTGTTCTTCAGTAAAGGTAAAATACTTAATCAAATTCAAAGGGACTTGTTAATGAATTTAAAAAAAAAAAAATTTTGGCAGGCCTTACATTTCCACCTCCCATCTGGGGAACAAGAGAAGTTGGAATGAGAACCGTTGTGCCAAGCATAACAATGTAGTGTTGAAAACCAAGAAGAATAGCTTCAGCTGCATCAGAAATGCACCAGAAAGTTTTTAAACCAAATTCAAAGCAAAATTCTCCCTGAAAAGCTAAGATTAACTTCCTCAGAACGGCAGTTACTAAAAGTGACACATAACATCATTGGCATATCAAGTTCCCCCAAAACACCAAGACACAAAATAAATCTGCAAAATAATCATTATTGTTATTGTTAATACTATTTTTAAAACATCTTAATATTCGCTTTAGCTTAGTGATGTGATTAGAATCGCCAAGTATTTTATTTAGAGAAAATAGCAAATTACTTTATGGAAAAAGTGGTATCTATCAAAAAGAAGAGAAGTGATAAAAAGCTACTTTCAGCTATCTAAAAACAAAGAACATAGAGGAAAGCATATCCTAAAGAATTAAAAATACCAAAAACTTTCTTCGAATATACTCAAATTCGGATCCAGAGTCCAGTCCAACAAATACTCACCATAATTACAAATCCAAAACATATATAGCAAACACTCAACAATTATTATTATTATTATTTTCCCAAAAAAGAGAGAAAGAGAGGGAGAGGCAGCTCACGCCATGGAGGAGGACTGGTAATGCAATAAGAAATGTTTGGTAGTTGAATCTTCGGTGGGTGTGGCTGCGGCTCATCAGCTTTAGGCGCTGCACCTCCGGCCATGATCTTGCTTTTATCTCTCTAAAAAGTTAGCTACAAGACAAAAGAAAAGCTCACAAGCTAAGAACTAAAACTCAAATCTGAGGGTAACCCAGATCATGAAGTTACTCGGCGAAAAGAAAACAAAATAAAATACAACCCGCAAGATAATGAAACTCCAGTACCCACCACAACTGGGTCTGAAACTGAGACGGAGGAGAGAACAATAATGATAACAACAAGTGAAGCGAACGTGAAAATGAAAGTGCAGCCACTGAAGTGAAAAGAGAGTTTTGTTTTCCGAGTGAAACAAATACAGCTAAATAATAAACACAAAAATGATAATAATGAAATAAAAAAAAAAGGAGCGTAAAAGGGGGAGAGAAAGCACCTTTTTCAAGTTTTAACAATCTTATTTCAAAGCTAAAATCAAGTGAACTACAGCACCACCCCCCAGCCCAAAAAGTCAAGAGTTTTGATAATTCATCATAATGCCCCAACACCCACAACATGTGGCACTTTAATGACAGAAGCAAGACAAAGAATAAAGAGAGAAAAAAGGGCAAAAAAAAAAGAGAGAGAGAGAGCGTAAGAAACCAAAAACTTTACCGCTGTTTGTTTTGCGAAGCAAAAATTACATTTGATGTATAGGCTGGCTGTAGTGTGTGTGTGTGTGTGTGTGTGTTTCTCTGTCTAGACTTTCTTCACTCTCTAGAAACTATTACATTTTTTTATGTTTGTCATTAATTTACGTTTGTTTGCACTTCGCTAACAAACATTTACTTTATACTATTTTTTTTTCTTTTTCATTGCGTGTGTGTGTGTGTGTTTGTTGATTGAAGTTATATGTTTATTTATTGCAAATGTGAGTGTTTGTTTAATCATGCAAATAATTATGGTTAATTAAAAGCGGGGAAGAAGCCCAGCGGAGAGAGAATGATGTTGACCCTGGCAAATTTTAGTAGTAATTTTAGAAGGTGCGACGTCGTTTTTACGACTTCGCACATTCAACGTCCTCCCAGTGGAGCCCTGGAGCGATGCGTTTAAAAGCTGGAAATGACGGCGTTCGCCTTGGGAAAGTTCGAGGCCATGTGCGCGTGTCGACCCGGGATATTAATATTTAATTCCCCATTTTCTTTCACTATTTACCCAGTCGGTACATAATTTGCCCATTCATATAATTAGGTCACTGTCTCGTGACGAAAACAACACAAAAGAAATGAATCCCAAACTAGATAAAATTAAAATTGAAATGACCACTAAACGGGCTGTATTTATACTACCTGTTTATTTTTTGTATTATCGCAAGTTTATGGTTGAATTATTAAATATATAAAGTTATGATTGAATTATTAAATAAAGTGTATTTATATTCTCTTAAATATAGTAGGACAATAATGAGAGTGAATAATTATGGCCTGCTAAAACCTATTAGCAAATGAGCCCGCCCTTAACAGCATTGGGGTGTTTTAATGGTGCTCTGGTGCAAGGACGAGGACTTATTTGATGGAAGATGACGAATTTACGTTCTTACTCGAGAAAACACAAAAGCTAAGTGACCAAATGTTAATACAATGAATTGTAGGGCGGCTGGGTAGTTTAGGAATAGGGAAAATGAAGATCACGTGTGAGCTGTGCAAGAGGGAAAATAAGATATTGGCATCGGTGTGGGTGCCCAAAACAAGGGCAAGGTGCCAATAAGAGAATTTTTTTTTCTTTTTTTTTTTATAACCAAAAAAAAAAAAAAGGGGAAAGAAAAATGACCGCCGACAAATTTCGCTCATCCCAAATTTATTCCGCGTCAGAAATGCGAGAGCGGCAGCGTGGTTTTTTGAATCTTTTTCTCCCAAACTGTTGACCCCTCTCGTCTCACATTTCATTTTTAGTCTCCCTCAACTAACCTCATGATCCGTTACTTCATTGTCTCTGTCTGTGATTGTGATCGCAGTAAAAAGATTCGTTGTGCATGCCGAGTCTTCAAGTAAAGATCAATTTAATTAATCGTCAATGATTAACGTAAACAGAATAAATGAAACTGATTGAATACATCTTGTACTCTCAATTGATGCGTTTGTGAATGCAATGCAAGACGCGACATGGGATGTGAAAAAAAACGTCGGTGGGGTGCGTCTTGGGCCAAGAAATGGGCGAAATTCTAACATCTCCACCGCTGGAGCTGCTCATTATTGAATTCTTTTTTGTTCGCCCTTTTGTCCTCTATGAATGTCGAGATTGACTGATCAACAACTCCTTTGAAATTGCACGTTGGGCCTGGTGAAGGGACTGGATGAGTATTTTTCTTAAATGAGTCTCAATTATTTAATTACTAAAAGATTAAAAAATTAGTTTCAATTATGAAATGTTTGTCCAAATTTTTTTCTTGAATTTTAAATAATAAAAGTTCTTAAATGCAAATTCTGAGTTTGAGTGTAAATATACTCATTTATCGAGTAATATGCGCGGCTTAAGTTTTTAGCTAACTAACAAATTTTACAAACTCAGTATGAATATCCCTGACAGGAAACTCAATATGAATATCGTTTCTGACCTCTTAATGAATATAAATCTTTATTTATAATTATTATTAAAGTAGATATGACACTGATATTTATAATTAGACATATATATCTAAAATTTATATTATTATAATAATTTTATAGAGTATATATCTAAATATATGCATCTAAAATGAATATAAATTCCTATTTACAACTATTGTTAAAATAGATATGATACTGATATTTATAATCAGATATATTATTCTAAAATATGAGAGATGTCTCTATTCTACTCGAAAGACTTGTAAATTAACTCTAAATATTTAATTTTATTTAATTAAGAAAAGTTGAATCTATGGAGACTCTAACTCCTTCTTTTAAAATTTTTTTAACTTTTAAAGTAAGAATTTATCAATAGACTAAAATCCAAGTGATGATTTTTAATTTAACTTAATAAGCCGGAATTTTAAAAATGTATAATTGAGACTCCTAATAAATTTTAGATTGAACAAAAAGAGCATACAAAATACCCTGATGATAAACTTTTGGGCAGGTAAATGTGCAAGTCGCATACTATAAATATCTTGTACGGCTGTATCCATAAAAAAAAAAAAAGAAAGTAAAAAAAGAAAAAAAAACTCTATGAACGTATGCCACGAAACCAGACAAGGCATTAATTAATTAGAGTTGAAATGATACACTAAGTAAGGATAAGCATTTGGCAAACTGAACATCAAAGGGAGACATGTCTCGTGTCTCATCTTCAGTTGATTAATTTGTAAGACTTGAGATAGATTTGGAGATTAAAAAAAAAATTGTAAGACTTGCGGTATAGATAGACAGATAGATATAAATGCTTATGGACAAAATTATCTTGCCGGGGGTGTGACTTACAGTTTTGTCTTTTCCTAATTCAATTATATTGTAGTCGATTTTGCACATTACCACATTTTATTATACGTCCTGTTTATCATTATTGTTATTTTATTCTCTTAAGACAAAGTTTCCAATGAAATTTCATTTGGCACTTCAAATTGGTAGTTTTTCAACGCTTATTTAAAGGTCGAGTCCTGAAATTTGACGACACACTTAAAAGACTACCTATAAATACTCTTACGCCCAATCATTTGGAATAACGTTTGTGCCGTTTATATATTACGACAGTTGCTAACACAAAATTCACGGATTTTTATTTCACAAATACCACATCATTAAATGGCTTCTTCTCTAGAAAAAAGTTCATGACTCGTAGCCCTCCTACCTCCACTCATCATTGTTATTTTTTGAAATAAAACTATGGCGTACCTATAATTACTGAAATGAACATATTAATTATTTAGTCACATAAATGCTAAGTTACTATAGATTATATAAATTTTATGTAACAAGGAAAAATATTATTGACGCGCGTCAATTTTCATGTATTATGATTTTTTTTTTTTGGGTAATATTGCATTGTTCCCCTTAATGTAACTAATTTTAACAGTTAAATTATAGGTCAACAGACCAAAGAGTACAAATTTGAAATGCTTTGGATTTATGAGTCAAGAATGTGAAACCTCAGGGGTTTTTTTTTTTTTTTTGCTTTTTCGGCAAACAAGAGGGACAGCAAAGTTATAAACCAAAGAACGCATCCGTGCCATTGAAAGCCCCTGCAAGCCAGATCTAATGGTTAACTCCCAATTGAACCGGCTCCTCGCGACGATTGCTTGTAGCTTTATGTGGATTCACTTGTTAGTGCAGAAGGTGCTCCGCACATTTACTTTACCGCCTCCACTACGATAAATTACAATGCACGTCACGATAATCTTTCGTCTTCTATATTTTTACACAAACTATATGATATCTTACATTAGATAATAGAAAAACATTGTACGTTCATTTAGATTTAAGGGTGGATTCGTTAGTTGTTCAGCTATTGAAACGATGACAGATCAGATGAATTATATGATTTCCAAAATCATAACTCAAGAGAGCATACCCAACTGAATTCTCTCATAATACTCGAAGCCCACATGATTGTTTCAATAATTTCAGTATCGAAGAATACATAGCTGGACATACTTATTGGTCCAATTAACACTCTGTCGATAAGTGAAAAATGAGAAAAAAAGAAATCGAGTTGATTAGACCTCGGGGAGGCTGAAGGGGGAAAGTGAGGATGGAGCCGCTTAAATTTGTCCTCTACTCTTCACAGCTGCATTGCAATATTGTAACGTATAGAAAAGAAAATTCTCTGTCTACCGAGTATGAAATGTTGTGGGCTGAGGCTGCGACATGTCAAAATCATATTGGTAGGAGCTTTAAATAATTATTTCGCATCACCTAACCCTAATCAAAGGATTAGGACTAACAAAAAGCTGATTGCGGAGCATAATGATTTAAATTTGGGAAAAGAAAAGTGAAGAGGAGAAGAAAACAAGGGACAGAACATGGGCGTTGCTTTCAATTCTTTGGGCGATACCCATATCACCCAACCCCCTTCGTGCTAGGGGACCACCTCTCGACCAAATGCTTTGGCCTTTTTGGGGGCTTTTTTTGATTCTAGAGATACGGTTGTTTTGGTGCTCTGCTTTTTCAGTGTCCTTTCATTTTAGGGCTCCCTCCCTCCCTCCACTTGCCTTTCTCTTTCCTTTGTCATTTTGAATCTATTCCATCCAATGAGTTAAAACATTTTTTTCTCTTGTTAGGTAAGTAGGCCCTTGTTGATTATCTTCATAGACTCGTTAAGAGTTTTTATACAATCGATTTGGTGGGTGTTGTTGCACCCCATAATGTGAGCAATCATTCACGTGTCCGGTTCTTATCAGGAGGGATGTATAATGGGGCTTAAACAACATCTTCAAAAAATAGAAACAAACACGCGAAACAGTATAAATATCCAATTAGAACATTTTTATGTAACATATAAGAAATAGAAAGAATATGAACAATAAACAGAATGTTAAAAGTGGGACGAATCCAACTGGTATTTATTGTTAAAAGTGGATCGATTATCACCCCCTCAAGACTCCTCTTAAAGCTCCTTTTCTTAATGCACTTCAATAAAATTTTTAAAAATTGTGTAGGCTCTTAGAACATCCGGTGAATCAAGAGGAATTATACAAGAATATTGAAAGGGTGCCAATAGTCTAACACGATTCGCCAATGTAATTGTAATTTTAATTGTAATATGATAAGGATTTTATGAAATTAATGACTGCGGCAATGAGTGATGACTGATGCTACCGTAAAAAATCTATCTATATTTCTTCTTTACTGCAACGAAAAGTAAATAAAATCTTCAATCCTCTTAAATATAAATTATATCCTTAACCTCATAAACAACCACATTTTTTTTTTAAAGGAGTTATTAGTGGAATAAAAAAAAAATCAAACTAAATCCTCAAGCCATTCCTTAAGCAAGTTTTGTTGGAATGATGGATGGCCCACCAAAGCCCAGCCCTTCAACAATCATTTGCGTAATAATCTTTCGACTGCAGGCAACTGCGAGTTGGGCCAAGGCTCAGTTGGCTCTTATATTTTGGGCTTCTTTAGGTTGAGACCCACGAGGTACAAAAATTTTACAGTGATAGCTTTTATCCAGCGGACGAGTTCACCGGAGAGAAATTTTACAGTGATTGCTCTCTTCATTCCCTTCGTGAGGCCTAATCCAAAACCCCAAGAGGATACACCTTCTTCTCTTGGTCGATCGATTTCATATACTCTTTCTCAGGTCTTTTTTAATCCACATCCATTGTTTTTTCTCACTAACTTGAATATTAAATATTCTTTTTTGCTTTTGTTCGAATTCAAATTCATTCATCTTTTAGTGTCTGAAATGATATTCGCATAATAGTTGATTCTTTTGCGTTTATTCTCAAATGGGTATTAAGTAATTCAATCAAGTTGATTTTTTTCCCTTTTGTTGTGCCATTTGAGTTATATAATTCTAGTTCCCGTAATGTTTTTGACAAGATTTAGTGACTACAGAAAAGAGTTATTTATTTTTTTAATTTTTTCCTATTGTGTGTGAACTTATTTGGGTTAGTACTTTTTTTTTTTTAACTAATATTGTTATCCTTTGGTGTTATGTGCAGCATCTGATAAAATAGTAGTCATGTTTTTGACAAGATTTATTGCTAGGGCATTCTTGGCTGCGGCTGCAAAATCAGAATCTTCTGCAGCTACTGCAGCAGCAGCTTCTATGGCTACATCTGGGCACAACCCTCTTGAGGAATTTTTTGAGAAAGATAGGGGCCCAGATGACCAGAAACCTGTCTATGGTACCGGCTTTTATTCTTTTGTTTGATCAATTTTTCGTTTATTGTTGCTGTTCTTGTTCTGAATTGCAAAGTATATTATAATGTCAGATACAAGAAACCAAGAGCATAAAACAGGAAAAGGAACATATGAAGTTGGCAGTTTGAAGGATTTGTGACTTGTAGGAGACAAACTACATGTTGTGTAAATTAATGTAGAATGTGTGGTTCAGTCTAAAACTGCAAATATGGATTAGTGTGTACCCTAAGCTTCTTGCTGAACATTTCCTAATAATGTTCTTCTTTTTTCCTGCTTTCCTGAAAATTGAGAATGGGCTAATCAGTTTAACTGAATTGATGTTGTTTCAGCTATAACATTGTGTCTAAAACATGTGCAATTCTAGTAATAGGATCTAGAGACCATGTCCTCCACACCCGCCCCCTCTCCCTCTGCGCTTGAAGTCTGATTAAATCCATAAACCAAATGCTCGGATGCCTCTTTTCCTATCCCAGGGATTGGTGAACAGAGGCCTTCAGTGTGCAAGTCCAGTCAAGAATTGGGACCTCACTTTTAGTAGCTAGTATGCAACAATATAGAATAATCATATTTTATTGCCTGGAGGTTCATATTATGCTCTGATTTTCGATTTGAGTTGTTTACAAGGAATTGAGATGGATAAACTTATATAAGCCTTAATTTTATGATATCTCAAAACTGTGTTGGAACGATCTCCTGGGTTTTAAGGTTAGTTCCTAATATCGTGCCAACTGCTTTACACTTCAGTGTGGATCGGTGTTTTCTCTTCCTATTTATGCAATAAGAAACCTGCAACTCAATTCCATATGTATATGAAACCTTGAAAATATCCCAATTTTCGAAATAGAGAATGAAGATTTCCAATTTAAGGTGTTTATAGGAAATCTTTTCTCAAACTCTTGCTGCTGTCAGGTCGAAGTTGGAAAGCTTCTGAACTGCGCCTGAAGTCTTGGGATGATCTTAATAAGCTATGGTATGTTCTGTTGAAGGAGAAAAACATGCTGATGACTCAACGTCAGATGCTTCATGCGCAGAACTTAAAATTTCCCAATCCAGAGCGCATTCCTAAGGTACGAGTCAGCTTCATTCCTTGCTTTCTGATATATATTTTCGACTCCTAGCTCCTTCAGCGTCTGGCTAGTCACATGTGGTCTTTATGAGATAACTCAAACAGCCTCATAGAAAGTGTGCTACTGATTAGGCACCATCTAGGAAAACTTGGGATGCCCTCGTATGTAAATGTAAGATAAGGAAATGTAAATAACCTAAGAAGGATGTTTGAGTATCAGATTGCTAGTTATCTTTACTACCATCATCAGGCTAATGAAATGATAATGCTTATTAATTGTCGTTGATTTCTTGGTGTACATTCTGTCTGAGGGATGGAGACACTTGTCTTTTGGACATTTTCTATTTCCGTTGGTACTCTTAACCTGGGTTAAGCAACTGTAATCAAGGATATTTAAAGACACTTGTCTTTTAGACATTCTCTGCTGGCTTTTACTGTAATCAAGGATATCCTGCGCATATAGTGAAGGAGCAAGATTGTTTTGAGAGAGGAGGCTCAGAAAATACATGTACTATCTTTAATCTCAGTCTCAGAACAAGTGCCAGTGTTCCGTTAATGTCATATGATAATAATTTTCTATAATTGTTGAATTTGATGAATCATGAATCTACTCGACATGAAGCAGTTTAACTAGAATTACTATTTTTTTTTTCTAATTTTCTCACTGATGATGACACCTGCAAATCCATTTAGACTTTTAAACTCTTTGCTATTTTATGTCCAAGATTCTTTATTGCTCCCATCTTCCTGCTACAAAATTTACTAATTAGAGTTTTGGCCCTTAACGATGTTGAAATGCAGGTGAGGAAGTCAATGTGCCGAATCAAACAAGTACTCACTGAGAGAGCAATTGAAGAACCGGATCCAAGAAGGTCTGCTGAGATGAAGAGAATGATTAATGCTTTGTGATGTATTCTAGCTTGTGCTTCTTGTTGTGAGGGTCTACTGCATATTTCGGTGGGGATGTGAGACTGCCTCATTTTTTTTGTTAGGAGCAAGAATGAATACTTTGTAATTCGCCAAACTTTTGCCATAGACAAAAATTAATGGATGATCTTGTTCTTGTAGGAAAGTTTTATTAACTCGTTACTTTACAATGCATGTGCCTTTTGGCTTTGTCAGACACTTGCATGGTTTCACTTTAGAAAGAGTTTCGTCGTTGAGAAAAGATAATTTAACACTGGTCATTTCTTGTTCAAACCTCCACATAAATACTCTCGATTTTTTTTCCCTTGAAATTTCCTCTCTGATTTTCGCTAATTAAGTTTATTCGAGAGGATATTCCAGGCAGAGGCTTTCGAATGAACAGTTCTACTTTGACAAATTTTCTCTCTAATAAATCTGAGTGTGGTCGCGTTTTACCGAGGGCTATGGGAAGCCATTTTGTTTGTAAGACAAACGGACAAAGTTTCACTGTTCGAGCCAAATAGGCACATGGCTAATTTCAGCGCAAGTGGGCGGCTGTGATAAGATATGCTAATGATTGGAAAAAATCAGAGATGAATAATTGATGATGACGTAGGCAATTACTGACATGTGCCAGTGTGTGCAATATTTATGGTCCATGCTTCTTATTCTGCCATCAGTTTGAACAAGGGATCATTCAATAGGCGTCAAAAGTAATATTATTAATAATAATAAAGAGGGAAAATCTAAGTTACACATGTATTTGAGATAATTACAGTATTATATAAATTTTATTTAATATTATATTATTTTAAATATATATTACAGTCAATTGTAATATAAAAATCTTAATAAAAAAAAGAAATATACTATCCAGCTGTTAGTGATTACTGTTCTGTGTCCTAAACCTCAAAAAAAAAAAAAAAAAAGAGAGAGAAATAAAAAGAAATATACTATCCAGCTGTTAGTGATTCTGTAAAATGTTTTTTTGTCATCAGTCTATCATCAAGTAGCTGCCAAAAGTGAAAATAATAACACTGCAGGTGCAGGACATGGTCCTTTGTGTCATGGCCTGTGTGAGTATCAAAACCAATCTTTTCCATTTGGGTTCGGCTAAGTTAAATTAATTGTATGGGAGAGCATTTGTGATGATAGCTCGATTATTCAAATAAATATTAAATTTTTACATTTATTATTATAATTTAAAATAAATATTAAATTTATATTTATTGTTATAACTTAACAGTTATCATCAATCCAATATTATGAAGCTGATCTAACTTAACAAATGCCTTTTAGTTTTCTTTTGACCTTCACCGACAATCAATGATGATGTTGCCGATAGTCAGGGCCCTTAGAGAGGGAAGATGTGAAAATGAAATAAAGATTATGACTGCCCCCTACCCTACCGTGTAGCAGTAGTGCTGCCTTCTTGCATCTCACTCTTACCCAGTCTTTTTAACTCCGATGGGGACACGATTCAGACACTACACCCCCTCAGACTTTGTATACAAAATCATAATTTTCTTGTCTTCTAGAACAGACAAATTGGGATCTGGGAGGCCTGGCTTCCTGCATGCCTGCCCGCCCACAAGATTTGAGTTTTGTGCGTGAGGACTTGGTCTTTGCCAAACAAGAAACTTGATAACCATTTGTTTACCAGGCTGAACATCATTCATTGCTCTTGTCATTTTCTAAGTACTTTGGGATAGCGATTTGCCACTTCTATTTGCAACCATTGGTCCCATCACTGCCGCAAAACAATGCAAATGACTGCATCATCTTCGCTCTCATAATTCTTAGTATTTGAGGTTGGAGTTGCAATTCAATGGAAATTACTTTTAAATAATAATTTTGATAAATATAATAAAAATATTATAAATTTTTCATTGTAAAAATCATCGGTCAAATTGACTTCTCTTTCGGGCTCTAACAACTAATGTTAGAACTTGCAACTAAATAGGCATTTGAATAAAATTAATGTTTTAATGCATGTGATACCATTTAATGCAAGCTGCTAATTGCACTCTAAGTACAAATTTAGGGGGAAAAAATAGACCCTCAAATTATCTAACTACACAATTAGACTCCACTATTTCATAAACAAATATAAAATTTTATAAATAAATATATAGATCCCATTTGTAAATAGACATATAGATCTCATTTATAAATTTTTATAAATAGACACATTTTATAAATAGACAAATAGATCCATTTATATTAGCAAAGGCTAACACTTTGGATGGCTATAAGGGCATTGAAGTACTATATTGCCCGCTAAAATTACACAGTATGGTACTCTTACTTTAATTTAAAAAAAATGTCATTTACTAAAAAATGAATGTATTCATTTCCTAAAATAAGGGAGTTTTAGGTGTTTGTTTCAAATTGTAAAAGCTACTGATTTACGACAAATTTCAAGGTCCAGTGTTATCATGGAATAAAAATACTTAATATGCTAACACATTATATTTTATTGTATTATACTATATTCAATGCACGTGTACTATATTATATTATATTACATTAGTACTTAATATTAATATTGTACAATATTTAGCGCTATATTATACTATTTTAATTTTTATTTATTCTATATTTGGTGCTTCATTGCTTCGCACTACACTATATTATTTTTGGTGTTTAAATAAAATTATTCCTTTGAAAAAACTTTAATATTATAATAACTTGGAAATATACTAAATATATTAACTCTAAAAAAAGGTCTGGATTTAATATTAAAGATGCAGATTTTAAAAATATACATACAAGTGCGTGTGTGTGTATGTGTTATACTAGTATTTTAGATCATAAATTATTAAAAATTGACAAAATAAGTTTATAAAAAATAAAACAACAAACTATAACAATTGATGGAAAATATAAAGCTCCAATACAACAAACTATAAAACTATAAAAAGTTCCAATACAACAAAGAATAATAGCAAATTAACAAGTTGCAAGTTTGATTAATGAAGGATATAATCATAATTTTGTTGGAGTCTAATCAAATCAATTATGGAGAAATGATAATATCAAATGTGTGTGAATGTATATACATATTATTATTATTCTTCTTCTAATCGAGACATCTTAATTTTAATAAAGTATGGATGCCATTAATAGAAAAAAAATACAGCCACCAATATATTAAAATATGTATTTTTTAAAAATATTTTAGTAGTATCCTCACTTTGTTAAAATAATAATGTGTATATGTGTGTGTATAGAGTGATGAGTTATAGGGTAAGGTTTCTTTAAGATAAAATATAATGATGTGTGCTTATAAAAGGAACTCACACACTCGCACACACACAAAATCTATTACTATATTAAAATATATTTTTTTGTTGTATGTCAATAGCACCGTTAACTTTATTAAAATAATAATGTCATTGGTAGAAAAAAATTACACACACACAAAGACACACTTTAATGCAACTCAAGATTTTTAATAGCATTCAAAGTTTAAAAGAATTCAAATCTTACATAAAAGCTTGAAAGTGTTCGCTGGTAAAGTGTCACTTCCTCTTTTGATTATGTCACAGAAGGATTTGAAGTGATTTATTCACCACACATCTAATTTAATATAACTATCTAGCCTCATTATTGGATATATATTGAAGATATCTTCACTTTAATCAAATGAGGATGTCACTAATAGACAAAAAAATGTAATTTTTAATATATTAATAGATAAAAAAGTCTTCAATGTATTATAATATGTGGTTTTTTATTAATTTTTTAAAATAAAGATGTTCCCCCCTACACACACCATATATATATATGGATGGATGGATGGATGCATGCATGCATGTATTATTAATTCACAAATGTTACTTGATGATTTAAGCAATAAATGTTAAATATGATGGTTGGAGAAGCATGTGTAATGCAGAGTGAAGCAATCCTTGAATTAGTGCAGTAAAAGTGATGTAGATGATGGGTGTTTATAACGACAATGTCATATGGCGAGACTTCAGTGATAGATTGCCAAAATAAAAAAAACTATGGCCCTCAAGGAAGAATAGTGGAAAATAGAAAATGAGTTCTATGCACTAACTTTTAACATAAATGAAAATGAAAACTTTTTAAATATTTTTTTAGTCATATTTATGCATACCCTTATAAATGTGACCCACCTCATTAGTATAGTTAATGTGTGTTTTATCACATAACTTTTATATATAATGTAATGTAATACAGGTGTGATTGATAGCCAAACACAGTTATGCAGAACTTTTTATTTTTCATTTTAAAATAAGCCTAAAGAGAAGAATAATATTGTTAACATGTAAATGTTTTTTTTTATTGATTTTAATGATAACAAACCTTAACTCTTTTGATAAATTTGTTGGAGTTTCACAATTTCAAATATTTTCTTAAAAACTAAAAACTTTCTGTGTGTGTACAAGCTTTAGATACATTGAAACATTTCTGTAAAAATATGATTTTCTAGGTATAATCATATTTCCGTTTATTTTAATGGTTAACCGATAAAATGCAGAGAAGAGTTATTTTCTAAAACTTCAATTGATTATTTTATAACTTACTAAAAATCAGCCACTAGATATTAACGGCTAACCGTTTATGGTAAAACCTAACCTTTATGCTCAAAAAAGGGTTATTTCTTAAGCCTTAACCAATAAGCTTTTAAACTCGCTAAAGGTAAACGGTGAATCGTTAATGTTAACGGTTAATCGATAATATTCAAACCTGTATCATGTGCTAATCTTTTACCATTTAAAGTAAACTGGTTAAGTATTTTGTTTTATAAGTTGCTGGAATTTAACTGCGAACCGTTATCATAAAACAACTAATCAATAATTTCTAGACTAACATTCTTTATTAATTTTTAACCATTTAGCAAGAACGGATAGAAGATTTTTGATGTGCAGGTCTCTTTTTTTAACGGCGAAAAGGTAATGACTAACGGTCAACTGTTAATTTGAAATTTAGCCCAATGGTAACTTTGACCAACACAAACGGTTAATCATTAGCGGTTAACGGTGATTCATTTTCCAGCAAAAAGGTGAATAACGGCTAGTTTTTAGCTCCAACTATAAATAAACTAATCCAAATCAAATAAAAGGCTGATAACAACACGACCATTGAGCATATACACAATTATAAAATCTACATTGAGCTTCAAACACATTCTTACTTTATCTATTCATACATTGGGCATTGATTTGTAATCTTGAAGATTTTGTGAGAGAAAAATAATTTATAATCTTTTATTTTCGGTGATTGTAAGTGTTGGGATATTCTTGGGTCAAGAGATTGGAGATAATCTCTTCTTGTAAAAGTTTATTGACATCTTGAAAGTCAATTGTAAGCTTTTGAAGCCTTGGAGGCTTGCTTAGTGGAATCTTCAAGCTCGGTATACTTGGAGGCATGGACGTAAGCGGGGATAGCCGAACTACGTAAAAATCATTTTGTTTGATCTCTCTTACCCTATCTCTTTATTTTTCATTACACATTTATTTATTTATTTTAAATTTAATTGCTTAGTTTATATTGCTTTAAGTTTTTATTTGCTTAATTTTTAAAAACTCAATTCACCATACTCTTGGGTTACTTAGTTAGTATTTCAAATATATTAAATGAAAAAAGAAAGTATATAGTTCGTTTAAAAGAGACAAAGTTAAATTAAATCCTGTGATGGTGCATACAATAACAAACTATAATAGGACTAAGAAAATCAGGTGCTTAGGAGTTCCCCAAGAGTTATTAAGTAGTAACTTCTTAATTTCTTAAAAAAAAAAACCATGTTGAGTCGGAGAAATTCAAAACAATGTTAATTAAAGTATATGCAATATCATTACCTTATTTGTAGATATAGAAATAGTGAAATCATATAAACTTTATTATAATTAGGCAACTAAACCATCTAACATAGAGTTGTCAATGAAAAGAAAAGATGTCATTTGTTATATAGAATAATCAGTCATCAAATCATATTCTCACCATAATGAATACTAACCTTTATATTAAACAAGTTCAATAACACAAATAATAGTATAAAGTTTTTCAAATAAATTTTGTTTCCAAATTGACATAAAAGAACAAAAAAAAAAACCATTAAGACATCTATAAATAACAACACAAGAAGCTAAACCTAAATTTCCTTTAGAGATATCATTAGTATTAACTTTAGCTAAAAAAAGATCAAAGGATGCTATAAAATTACATAGATCTTTAGAGAAATGAGAAGAAAATTACTTAAATTAAGTAGGTTATAAATAGAAAATAGTCTAAAAGACATACAAAGCCTAGAGATAGCTTACTCAAGTAAGAGATATAACCTCAACATTGAGCTTAATATGTGAATTAAAAGACATACATTAATATTAACTTTAGCCCAGGAGAAGACTAGAGAATGCCATAGAATTATATAGATCTTGGAAGAGGTGTAAAAAAAAAAAATTAGTCAAGTTAAGTATGTTATAAATAGGAAAAGAGTCTAGAAGATGCATAAAGCTTATAGATAACTTGCATAGGTAAGAGATAACCCAAATATTGAGTTTAATATGTGCAATTAAGGATTGAATATTTTTAAAATTTTGTTTATTCCTATCATTCCAAATCTGGCACAAAATTACAGGAGGAATAATTTAATACTAAATAATACTTTTAAATAATACACAAGGCTAACTTTACAATATTTGGGGCCTTAGGTGAATTTTTTATGAGGCTTTTTTTATTTTACAATTTTAGTATTTAAAGAAATATAAAAAAATTAGAATTCATCCTATCTTTAATTTTTGAATTTTAACAATAATTAAAAAGATCCTAAAATTTTTCAAAAATAAAAACTTAAAAAATTAGTCAAGAAGATATCTTTTTAACTTCAAACTAAACCATTACAAAATAAACGAACAAATAAATAATAGAATATTTAAAATGATACAACATAAAAAAAATTGTGATGATGTGATAATTATATAATAAATATAGATTTTGTATTTCAACTAGATACTCTTTGAAATCTCCAGAGAGAAATTCACTACCTCAGCATTATATTTTTTGAATTTTTCAAGAGTTTCAGACTTATAACCCATTAAATAAACATAACCGTATCTTAAGTAACCATCAGTGAAAGTAATGAAATACTCATAACCTCTTCAAGATTGTTTATTGATTAGTCCACATATATTTGTATGTACCAATTCAAGTGATACTATTGTTCGCACTCCTTTAGCCGAGAAAGACCTTTTGGTTCTTTTACCTTCCAAACATGATTCACTGAGTGACAATGAATCATTTTCTAATGGATCAAAGAACTCATCTTTGATCATTCTCTGTATCCTATTTTGATCTATGTGATCTAAGCGTAAATACCAGAGATATTATTGATTGGAAGAAATATTTTTTTCTTAGATAAATATGTATGCTTTTCATTATTAATCATTGTATCATGCATAGAATGGATCATAAGACTTAAATGATATAAATTATCTCTCAATGTATCAGAATAAATAAGTCTTTTAGTATAAAAAATATAAACAGAGAATCCAAAATTTACAGTGTACCCTTGCTTTGACAAATAAACTACTGAAATTAAATTCATCTTAATTTCTAGAACATAAAGACAATTATTCATAACTAAAGTCTCATTATTAAAAGATAATAAAACAAATTCAGTCTTTACTACTGACACGAACCATCCTATCCTTAGTTGTAGCTTGATGTTTTCTTTACTTAGTTTTCTAGTTTCCTAAAACTAATAAAATGAATTACAAATATGATTAATTGCTTTTGAATCTAACAACTAAGTGTCACTAGGATTATGAACTAAGTACACCTCAATTACAAAAAAAAATTTATATATTTGATTTTACAATCTTAGGGCAATCATTTATAATTTTTATACCTGATTTCACAATCTTAGGGTAATTATTTTTCCAGTAACCTTTCTGTCCATAATTGAAATATTTACTCTTTGGCTTACCGTCCTTCTTAGTAGACAGTTTCTTTTTCTTAACTTTTTTTTTTTACACTTGCCTTTTGAGTTGGTCTAGAAGAAGAACTTTTTTTCAACAATATTTATGCTTCTTAGAAATTCCACAACACGATAAATATCTTCAGTAGAATGAAGTTCATTCATTAATTTAGTTAAAGTCATGTTTTTTTTGTTTATATTATAGTTAACTTTAAACTCTTTAAATATTTCTGGTAGAGATTCTAGTACCATGACAATCTTTGAGTTATCATTGATTAATGTTCTTTGAATCTCAATCTGATTTAAATAGTCCATTATTTTAAGGATATGATCACAAACTCTTGTGCCATTCCCTATATTACTGTTCATAATACCTTTCAACCTTGTTTGTCTTGCAAAGCGAGTATTTTACCCGAATATCTCTTAGAGACTATTGATTATCTCAGTGGCAATCTCCAAGTTCTAATGTTTGATCTATAGAATATTAGAAATCGATGATAAAATGTAGTATTTTGCTATTTCATTGACCTTTTCCCATTTCTCATAAAGCCTCATTGATTTCTACGAGCATCTTTTGTTGGAACTGGAGGGCATGATTGGGTTAAAATATAATTATAATCTTTAATAGTTAGGACAGTGAATAGATTTCTTATCCAATCTATATAGTTCTCTCCAATGAGTTTGTTTTGACTTAAAATAATAATAAGTGAGCCCAAGGAAGATATTTTTTAAAAAATGAAATATCCATACATGAATAATTTGATAAAATATTTATAATAAATGACAAAAAATACAAAAAATCATAAATATATTTTAATTTATTATAACGATAATCTAGTATCATTTTGATAAGCTATCCATTGGGAAAGTCATGTCTATACTTACTAGACTAAGTATCTATTGCATTATTTACTTTCATGTAAAGACATGATAAATAATTATCGTTGTTCTTTAGGCCTAAATTTGCTAACAAGGCTTCGTTAGAAATGTTAATAACAAATTTTAGTTGAGTTTGTAATTATTGTTACAATCTACGTATTTCTCATATCAATAGTCATCGTTGAGATGAATAATCAATTGAAAAATATTTCAATTTTATCTTTAAAGAAGTTCATAAAATAAAATATTTAACATATATACCCTCCGTAGGGAGTATTATCGTATCATGAAATTGAGGTATATATATAATTTTATGATTGAACCAACAATGGAGTCGGTTGAAAAAATTATCTTAAATGTTCTCTTAGTCACTCAATATTTTAAAATTAATTTTTTCCTTTTCAAAACATACATTGATTATATATTATTAATTGCATGCTTCTTATAATATTATCTAAATGATATATAATATCATTAAGTATTCACAAATTTCAAACAATATAATAAGATTCATAATTTATTAATAACATATATTATTATGCATAGAGTGGCATTATATATTTTATATGATATGTTATCATCCAAAATATAACATATAGAAAAATAATTAAATAATTTTAATTTATAGATTTTCTAAAATAAAATTAAATAAAAAATTATATTAACCCTAAGTCTAATCTTCATTGGGCTTTTTATTAATGTCCATCTTCCATGAACTTGTCTTTATTAATGAACAAGGGTAAATTGAGTTTTTAAATTTATTATTAGTCGAATTTTAATTTTGAAAAAATAATATATTTTTTAATTAAAAAAAACTTTTGAACCAAAAATAAATTTTATGTGTTAAAATTTTACCTATGCATTTTAATCTATTAAGTCTATTTTGAATTAGACTCAAAACTAAGATTCATTAAGCCTAAAACAGCTTTTGGACTTAAATATATAAAATTGAAACTTTTTTGGCAAAAAAAAAAAAAGGAACTATCTGGACTTAAAGGATAAAAATCCTTGAAACATGCATCCATCTTTTTCTACTTCTTTCTTCTCCGGCTGCCATGATCAACAAGATCTGCTGCCACACCGGAAGCCAACAAATGCTGCTCTAGGCCAGCAGCCTAAGCGCGCACGCCATCAGCCGTTGCTCGTGCCTGCAGTGCACACAGATTGCACATGCTTGCAGCCTGTATCGCTCGTTGTTGGCATGCTCATGTAGCCCGCACGTTGCTGTTGCTCTTGCAGCGCTGGCTGCTGCACTTGTAGCCCAGAGCGCTGTTGGCTAGTGCTTGTATAGCAAGTGCACGATGGCTGGTGGTCATCACCGAAGTTTCCAGCCTCTATTTCTCAGATAGTCATCATGTGATTTAGAAAAATTACAGTAATTTATAAAATTTTTAAGCCAATTTTTGGCTTTCAGAATTTCTATTGCAGTAAATTAAATTAGGAAGGAAATATGACGATAAAAAATACCCCTTTTGTTATAAATCCAAAGAAAGATTACAACAGATAAGCTAATCATGAATTAAGACAAATTATAATAAGCTTTATTCATACATTAAACAAATAATATATATCTAAATAAATTATGTTATTTTAATAAATAAATATCAAGATTGATTTTATATGATATTCTTATATATGAATATTAGATGACTCTGATACCAATTGATGGTAAAAAATTAAAAACTTTTTTTGATAAAAAACTTTTAAGATTGATCTTATATAATATATAAGAATTTTGTAATCTAAAAAAACATACCTTAATAATTAAAGAGGATGAACGATATGATTAAATTAATTTTACCACTAAACGATTTTTCAGATTATGACTCAAGATTGATTTACACTGAACGTGTAAGTGTTCGTTTTACCATTCCTAAAAACTATTACCTTCTTTTTTCTAATGTTTTTCTCAAAAGTCGTCTCTTTTTTTTTAAAGAAAAATAGACTTATATAATATTCTGTAGTAAAACCCTAACATATGTTATTTGTTATTAATAATTTAAAATATTAAATATTTTAAATTTTATATTATTTTCTTTCCACTTATGTGAAAGTGAAAATAATGTGTAATTACTTTGGGTCACACCTTATAAAACAATACAAGATCCTATTTATATATTAATATAATACATATGGTCTTAATAAATATTATAATTAGGTTTATCACCTAATATATCTATTTTCTTATTTTTAGGTCCAGTGGTTGTGTAGTTTATTAAATGAACTAATCTAGGAATCATTTGAGAACATATAATAGTGGCTATAATAATTAAGTATGTAATTAAATAACATTAACCATTTAATTCTAACTCTACTTTACTATAAGATTGGAACTTATCTTTATAATTGTATGTTCGAATAATAATTCGTCCCAAGACATATTGATTTTTTTATTACATAATCATTTGTACCACATCGTTAATTAAATCAATATCTCAACTATTCAATTAATTTAATTACATCTGATTATTTGATACTTATTAGTTTTTCTCTAATGATCATTTTCAATATATTAAATATTTCAACACACTCTAACAATAGAATTCTATAATAAAGTACCGAAAACCCATCAACAGATATGTTGTACAAATTCTATATTGCTAATTTATAACTTCAATACTTATAATTACTCTCATAAGATACTGGATAATCTTAACTACAAGTATGTATCGTGCCTATTGGTAACTCATGGAATAACAATTATAATTAAGATTAAGATTATAGTAAAATCAATATCTATGAGATTTAATAAATTTGATAGTTATTATAAAATTAATTAAATCTCATATGCAATCCAGTCCAATATAATCATACTACATCAATAAATTCATACATAATTAAGATAAATTATTCAATAAATTTATTATAATTTATATCTAAATAAAGTGTTTAACTTTATTTATTAACTACGAACTCAATTTATTAAATTATAAGAGAACTTATATTTATATCTTCTATAAATTTATATAGTGGTTACATAAATACATATAATATAATTAAATAAATTTTATTAAAAAATGAATACATATAAAATATTTAAATAAAATACCTCAATTATTTTATTTATAAAAATATTTATTACAATTAAATAAATATATATTTTTAAAGAACATATTTTCTTAACAAAAACATCCTTTAAAAGTTAAAACAATATAGTTTCATTTAACAGCTTGCATATTTGATAATAAATAATTTGATTTCTTTTTAAAATTCGAAAAAAGGGGGAGAAATTAAACAAAAAAAAAAAAAAAAGAGGAGGATGAATCCGACTCATTCATACAGAAGCAACTGCAAAGAAGATAAAAGAAGAATATATCTGCTTGCCCGAAACAGTAACACGAACGCGACACTTTTCTTACTTTAGCATCGTGTGTTGGAACAACTCAAGACAACCTTAACTTCTCCATCATATGCATTCATGTGCAAGTGCAACATCTGCTGCTCCACTAAACTAATGATTTTCCCATTTTGCCCCAGCTGGTCCCCAATTTCGTCTTTGAATAAAACTGTGATTAAAAAAATGCGATGAGTAACCAAAAGTCAAACTCTCATATCAATCAACAGCTGCAATCCAAGGACTGCGGTCGCATTTCCGTAAATTACTTCACAAGGAACTCACAGCCAGGTGAGGCTATCAAAAGCTCTCCTACCCTAGCTGCCCGATCTGCCCAAAGCGCTGCCCGCTTCTGCGTAGCAAGTACCCACGCACACCTTTCCTTTTGCTGTTTCTCTCTCTCCAAGCCCTCTTCGATTTTGCTCTCTGTCTCTTCTCTCTAGATCGACGGCTTTAATTTACTCTTTTACGATCAATTTCTTTCACGAATTCGCGATCTGATTTCGAACGCGATCGGTGCAAAGGAATTCTACGGAACTGAGCCCTAGAATTTGGGAAATATTGGAAGTGAGTTAGCGATTATATGGTGTCGAGTATGCCTAGGGTCTTGGATTTGGGGTCGGGAGGATCTATGGTAAATTAACAAGAAGGGGAGTGGTGATTTCGGGAAATTTGTAAGGAATTGGGGGGATTGATGGTAGTCGTTTCGGGGCAAAATGCAAGGGTATTATGTGTGTGCATGGAGGGCGGGCAGGTGAAGCTGAGGGGAAACGGGCGGGTCGGCACATGTGGACTGTCCCTACACGTGCGAGCGTAGCTGGTGATGGTTCTTCTTCTTCTTCCAATTCAGCTAATTCGTTTTATAAGGTATTCGATTTTGGCGTCTTAGGGTTTATTTTATTTCTCGTCGTTATGCCGAAAATGTTGACTATTTTATTTTATTTTATTTTGTTAGATACTTGAAATCCTTTGAATTGAGTTTCTGAGTTTTGTAAGGTCTTGGAACAATGAAGGTAAATTTGGGTAATGCTTATGGTTTTTGGTAATTATGAGCCAATTTGGAATTTTTGAATTTCTATTTGATTGATTGGTATCAAAGTTTAAGCTTTTTTGGTATTGCATTTTATGCATGAAATTTATTGCACTGTTTCACTGTCCTACTATCTGTTATCTTTGAGCTTAGTGCTTTTTGTAAAAGCAACTCCTTCATTTAACATTTTTGCATCAGATTGCTATCTGTTTCTTTTCTGTCGTATAATATTCTGCTTGAAATTTTCATATCTTCTCTCTGAATATGTTTGGAGTTCTTTTTTAATAGAGAAATATAACCATGTTGAAGCAATTCATGGTGGTTTTATGGTTGGAGTGTTACTTACGGGCAAGATGGCTGTGTCCCTGCCCAATCTCTTGGGCAAACTGCTCAATGAAAAGGAAGTTTTGGGGAGATTATTGGGATGTTTGGAGTCTGGCTGAAGTGGTGAAATTTGTGGAAATTTGCTTCTTGTTGGGCTGAGAGGAGGAGACATATCCCTGTGGTTTAGTTTTCCTAACCATTAAAAGCATCAGAAATCGTAGCATAGATTTGCATCTATTTGGTCACTTAAGGAAATAAAACTTACAGTGTGAATGAAAAATGTGGGCATGATAAGACATACCCTTGGGTTTAGTACTTTTCTTTTTCAGCTATCATCTCAACGCCCTTATTCTTTTTGAACATTTCGGTTGTTTCATATATCTTTTGAATGCTGGGTTTTAATCCTTTTGTTTAGTCGACTCGCTCTTTTGCCTTACCAAACCAGTTTGCTTGTTTTTCTCCACAGGATGGACGTAAGATTAGTGTTGGTGACTGCGCTCTTTTCAAACCACCTCAGGATTCCCCACCTTTCATTGGAATCATTCGTTCACTGACCTCTGGCAAAGAGGATAACTTAAAGCTTAGTGTGAATTGGCTTTATCGACCTGTTGAAGTAAAACTTGGCAAAGGCATCCTGTTGGAAGCTGCGCCAAACGAAATCTTCTATTCTTTTCATAAGGATGAGATTCCTGCTGCTTCTTTACTTCATCCGTGTAAAGTCGCATTCCTTCCAAAAGGTTTCGAGCTTCCATCAGGGATCTGCTCGTTTGTGTGTCGGCGAGTTTATGACATTAAAAACAAGAGTTTATGGTGGTTAACAGATAAAGATTACATTAATGTAAGTCATAAAAGCAAGTGTAAATCTTGCATTTCTTCAAATTATTGTTGATTGGAGGTTAATTTTGATTTCTTTTCTCCAGGAACGGCAGGAAGAAGTAGATCAGCTATTATATAAAACTCAAATAGAAATGCATGCAACTATGCAGCAAGGTGGCCGTTCTCCGAAGTCACTGAATGGTCCAACATCTACATCACAATTGAAACCTGGTTCTGATAGTGTGCAGAATAGTGTCTCCTCATTTCCTTCTCAAGTTAAGAGTAAGAAAAGGGAGCGGGGAGATCAAGGCTCCGAGCCTGTAAAAAGAGAGCATTCAACAAAAATGGATGACGGAGATTCTGGTCATGGTAGATCAGAAAATGTTTTAAGATCTGAGATTTCCAAGATTACGGAGAAGGGTGGCCTTGTGGATTTTGAAGGGGTTGAGAAGTTTGTACAGCTGATGGGTTCTGACAGAAATGAGAGAAAGATAGACTTGGTTTGCAGGTCAATGCTTGCTAGTGTAGTAGCCGCAACTGACAAGTTTGATTGCCTTAGTAAGTTTGTGCAGCTCAGGGGTTTGCCTGTTTTTGATGAATGGCTCCAGGAGGTCCATAAAGGAAAGATCGGTGAAGGCAGTAACCTGAAGGATGGTGATAAGGCCGTTGAGGAATTTCTCCTGATTTCACTTCGTGCACTTGATAAGCTTCCAGTAAATCTTCATGCCTTGCAAATGTGTAATATTGGCAAGTCTGTGAATCATTTGCGTACCCATAAAAACTTGGAAATTCAGAAGAAAGCTAGGAGCTTGGTTGACACATGGAAGAAGCGTGTTGAGGCTGAAATGGATGCAAAACCTGGTTCAAGTCAGGGTGCGTCCTGGCCTGCAAGATCTCGCATTCCAGAAGTTTGTCATGGTTTGAACAGAAATTCAGGTTCATCCTCTGAGGTTCCAATTAAGAGCTCATCGATGCAACTTTCTACTTCAAAAACGGCATCAATCAAGCTTGTTCAGGGAGAAACTGTTACTAAGTCTGCATCTGCATGTGCATCTCCAGGATCTACAAAATCAGCTCCATCACCTGCATCAGGGAGTACAAACCTAAAAGATGGGCAGCTGCGAAATACTAGTGGTACCTCTGATCTTCCATCTACTCCAGCTAGAGATGAGAAAAGCAGTAGTTCTAGTCAGTCCCACAACAATAGTCAATCTTGCTCAAGTGACCATGCCAAAACAGGGGGTTTCTCTGGGAAGGAGGATGCGAGGAGCTCAACAGCTGGTTCCATGACCGTGAATAAGATCTCTGGTGGTTCTTCACGGCCTCGGAAATCAGCCAATGGCTTTCCCAGTATGGCCTTATCTGGTGTTCAGAGGGATCATGGGTCAAGCAGAAATTCTTCATCCCACAAAAACCCCAGTTCAGAAAAATTATCACTGTCTAGTTTGACTTGTGAAAAGGTAGTTGATATGTCTGTGGTGGAGGGGAATAGCCATAAATTGATTGTTAAGATCCCAAATCGAGGTCGTAGTCCTGCACAAAGTGCCTATGCTGTATCTCTTGAAGAACCTTCGGTAATGAATAGCAGAGCTTCATCTCCTGTGCCTTTGGACAAGCATGATCGATTTGACCGCAGCTTTAAGGAAAAGAGTGATGGTTATCGACCTAATGTTACCTCCGATATAAATAATGAATCTTGGCAAAGCAATGATTTTAAAGATGTGCTGACTGGATCAGATGAAGGAGATGGATCACCAGCTACTGTTCCTGATGAAGAGCATTGTAGGGCTGGTGATGAGACTGGGAAAACTGCAGAAGTTTCGAAAACTGCCTCATCATCATCAGGGAATGAACTAAAATCGGGGAAATTGCATGATGTTTCTTTCAGCTCAATAAATGCCTTGATTGAAAGTTGTGTCAAATACTCTGAAGCGAAGACATCTGTTGTAGTTGGTGATGATGCAGGAATGAATCTGCTTGCTAGTGTGGCTGCTGGAGAGATAGCCAAATCTGATGTAGTTTCACCTGTTGGTTCTCCACGAAGACGGACCCCTGTTCATGAGCCTGTTGGTGATGAGAATGATTCAAGAATGAAATCATTTCCTCGAGATCAGTTTAGTGACTGTGCTGGTGATGCACATGGAAAGCTGGCTGTTAATGATACTTCGTGGATTAAGAATGGAGATAGCAATCAGGAGAAACCTGCAGGAGATCTTACTGGATGTATCAGTACTTCCTTTATGGATTTGCGGCGGCATGGAGATCTCTCTCAAGAGAACATTGAAAACTCAAATGAAACAGTAATGACAAAGGAGACCCCTGATTGTGCAGGAAAAAATCCTGAAGAGGATAAGCCTGGAGTCAGAGTGGACAGCAGTGGCACTCCTGATGATAAACAGAGGAGTAGTGGCTCTTTGTTACAGGAGGATAAGGTCTCTGAATTGAATCAAGGAGTTGAATGTGATGTTGTTGATGGATCATGCCCATCTTTGGAATTTCATTGTGGGAACAAGAAAACTGGTAGTGAAGGATTGAGCCGCTTCGAGCAGACTGAGCAAAAGCCACCTCTCATTGCTACACATCCGGAGAATGTGAAAGCAGATGGGGAATTGCTTCATGAATCTGGTCCTGGTGAAGATATGGCTTCAAAAAATATTGATGAAGTGAAGGATGAAAAGGTTGATGAAGTAGACTCCAAGAGTAATGTCAATCATAGTGCAGAACAAAAATCTGATTGGAATAGTAATGCTTCTATGCGTCATAATCTTTGGGCTGTACCTCATGGAGCTTACATTGAGGACAAGGGTGAGCACGTGGAGGAGAATTTGGAAGGTAAAGAGGTTGAGCAGCAGTGTTTTGCTGGCTCAGCTCCTCTCAAGGCATCCACTGCATTACAATTGCAGGAAACAGACTATCATGTGAAGACTGGAGCACCTAAGTTGACTGCCTCTGAAGGTGTCAAAGCACAGGAATCTACAGTTGCCACTATTGATGCTTCTTCCTCTGCTGCAAGGATTTCAGATACAGAAGCAAAAGTTGAATTTGATTTGAATGAAGGTTTTGATGGGGATGAAGGTAAATATGGGGAGTCAAGTACTCTCACAGGCCCGGGATGTTCAGGTTCTGTTCAACAATCGATTAGCCCAATGCCTCTTCCTAATTCTTCTGTGACAAATAGTCTTCCTGCTTCAATAACAGTGGCTGCTGCAGCAAAAGGGCCTTTTGTACCACCAGAAGATCTCCTGAGGAGTAAAGGGGCCCTTGGTTGGAAGGGATCTGCTGCAACGAGTGCTTTTCGCCCAGCTGAACCAAGAAAGATATTAGAGATGCCTTTGGGGGTGACTAACCTTTCTGTTCCTGATTCAACATCTGGAAAGCTCAGTCATTCTCTATTGGATATTGACTTGAATGTACCAGATGAGAGAGTCCTGGAGGATTTCGCTTCTAGAGGCTCTGCTCAGGATATAGTTGGTGCATCAGACCTTACCAATAACCTTGATTGGTCACGCTGTGAAGTGATGGGTTCTACATCTGTCCGGGGTTCTTGTGGACTTGATCTTGATTTGAATAGAGCTGAGGAGCTTATTGATGTCAGTAATTACTCAACTACCAACAGGAATAAAACAGATGTGTCAGAGACTGGCGTATCATCTGGTGGTCCTTCAAATGGTGCAGTGAATGTTTGCAGGGATTTTGATTTGAATGATGGACCAGTTGTTGAAGACATGAGTGCTGAACCAACAGTCTTTCATCAGCATCCCAGAAATGTACAAGCTCAAGCTCTTGTTTCTGGCCTTCGGATGAGTAATGCAGAAACAGGAAACTTTTCGTCATGGTTTCCTAGGGGGAACACTTATTCAACCATCACAGTTCCATCAGCATTGCCTGATAGAGGAGAGCAGCCTTTTCCATTTGCACCTGGCGTACCTCAGAGAATGTTGGCTCCCTCCACTAGTGGCTCTCCTTTCAGTCCTGATGTCTTCAGGGGACCGGTGTTGTCGTCATCTCCTGCAGTTCCCTTTCCATCTACACCCTTTCAATTTCCCATCTTTCCTTTTGGATCAAGCTTTCCCCTTCCATCAGCCACCTTCTCTGTTGGTTCAACAACATATGTAGATTCATCATCCAGTGGGAGACTATGCTTTCCTGCTGTTAATTCCCAATTAATGGGTCCTGCAGGTGCTGTACCTTCTCATTTCACTAGGCCTTATGTAGTGAGTATCTCTGATGGTAGCAAAAGTGCGAGTGCTGAAAGCTGTTCAAAATGGGGTAGACAGGTTCTAGACTTAAATGCAGGGCCTGGAGTCCCAGATGTAGAAGGTAGAAATGAGACATCACCTCTTGTGCCGAGGCAACTGTCTGTTGCCGGTACACAGGTCCTACTGGAGGACCAAGCAAGAATGTATCAGATGGCAGGTGGCCATTTGAAGAGGAAGGAACCTGAAGGAGGATGGGATGGTTACAAGCGGCCCTCATGGCACTAGGGATGGCTAATGTGACAATTTGCTGACCCATGGAATATTTTAAGTTCTTGGTAAGTGTCCTTGACTGGTACAATGTTTTATCTTTGGCATATTTTTTAGGACTGAAATGCTCCTCTTCATGCTGAATTGCCGATGACATTTATCTTGGCAGTGACCATGTTCTGTTTGGTATGTTCATTGTCTAGTGTCCTTAGCAAGATTGTCTTGTTCCGTTGTGACCCCCCCCCCCCCCCCAAAAAAAAAAATTTTGATATTGATGGTATTTGTACATTGTCAACCTTTTTATTTTGTTTTTGGCTCCCTCATTTCATTGCTGGATGTGTATGGACTCTTTTCCGAAGATGTTTCGTCTTGGGATTGAATTACATGCATACATTTTATCCTTTTCCTGTGCTCTTTGTTGGATGCTTTGTTCTCCTCAAAATTTTTCCCCTTTAATATTCCTTTTTCTTTCTCCAGTTCTTAGAGGATGGGCATTGACTTAGCTCCTGAGGTCAGTTAATTTGTGCGTCTGGAGGTTGTGTGGTAAGTGAGTTATTGATGTAATTCTTTGTCTCCAACCCCATCCTCCTGCTCCACCAACCAACTGTAGTATAAAAGAATCTGTTGTAGTCTTCACGCTGAATTTTTTCTGGGTGGTATTTGTGCCGAGTGGTTTCCCATTTGTACATATTTTAATTGTTGGAAGCATGCATTCTTTTGCTCAGACATTTATAGTTGGTGCTTGTAGTGGTGTTTATAAATATAAACTGTTTGGACCTAGACCAACAGTGGATATCCAATCCTTCTTATAATGGAGCTTGGATTGATCTGCTTTAAGCAGAAGATGTACTTTGATGTTAATTTATCTTTCTTTCCATTGTTCCCTTTGACCCCAGTTTTGTTAGCCACATGAACATTGACCATCATCTGTGGTTTCCTACAAGTTAATCATGTACTGTTAATATCAGCCCTGATTGTAGTCCTTAATCCTTATGGTTGTCTAAATTCCCACCCATCTTAGCCAGTAAGATTCCAAACTCAATTACATTCTACTTAATCATCATTTTGTCTTTTGCCTTTTTGTTTGCCAGTGGCATTCGTACATTGTAGTTCTATGCCTTGTTGTTTGGGGTATTGTACACTCTCTATACTTAATTTAACAGACTGCCGGTTTCTCTTCTGAAATTAATGTATAACAATTTTTATTAAGTTTTGAAACTTTGTACAGTATTGTTGCTGAAATTTCATCTTATTCTATGTGGCCTTAAAGGGACAACGCAACGATCGGAGCCACAGGCATAGCCCATGGATACTTCAACTGCCTATAATATCGGGGTGCCTCAACTGGTGCTCATGCAAATCAATATTATGGGTCACATAGAGCATTGTTGGAAGATAACAAGAGGCTGTGGTTGATAGTGTGTACATTAGAGAACCATTGACATACATACGGTTGTATCTCTAACGCTCTCTTTGGTTTAATGAAAATTTGAATGTTATATGACCAACTTTGATGCCCTCAATTTTTGTTGAGCGAAGTGGTGGTTGAAAATGAAAATTTGAAAGATCGAGAATGCCATTTTTTTTTTTTCCGTTGGAAAATTGTTATTCTGATTTGGCATAACTGGTTGCAATCATCGGAGCACTCACATTCGCTAAGGGCAAAAGATTGAAAACGACACAACAAAGGTCAGTTGAGCTTAAAATTATAAATTAAAAAAAGGTACTAAATCACACGCATGCCATGGTTATACTTTATATATTTTTGGAAAAATTGGAACGGCAATCGGTTAAGTTGATTATTTAAAAAAAAAGGAAAAAAGAAATATAAATTAAAAAAAAGGCAAAACAAAATCATATTCCAAAAACGAAAAAAGAAACCGAGGGGCGAAATTTGCCAAATTTGTGATTAAGCTGACGTGGAACTGCCATACCAATAACAACTCACCAAGTAAAACACGTACGCCTTTCCTTTTTGCTGTCTCTCTCTTCTCTTCGATTGTTCTTCATTTTTTGCCCTCTTTCGCTACTTTCTCTCTCTAGATTCTCTCTTTCGATTCCCTCAATCTCTTTGCTTGCCTAGGTCAATCTCTGGCTCTTTTTCTGGATCTCAGTTCCAATTAGATCGCTTTGTTATTTGAAACCAATTGGTTTCTTTTTCCCAAAAGAAAAAAATTAGGGTTAGGATTTATGGTTGGTGATCTAGGGTTAGTGAATAGGGGAAAAAAAGAAGGTTGTGACTGTAAGAAGCGGAATTGAGGATTGATGGTACTCAATATCGGGCAAAATGTTGCAAGGGTATCATGCGTATGCGTATGCATGGATGGAGGGCAGGTGAAGAGGAAGAGGATAGAAAACGGGAAGGTCGTCGACGGCACATGTGGACTGTCCCTCCACGTGACTCTGCGATTTTAGCTTCAGTTGCTGATGGTGGTTCTGCCTCTCCTTCCTCTTCTCCTTCTTTGTCCTCTTCTCCCAATTCAGTTACTTTCTGTTCTCAGGTAATTATTCAAATACTGATTTTTTTTTCGTTTTTTGCGGTCTGTTTGATTTTTTCGCTTTGATGGATCAACAAGTGAGGGATTGAATTGGTTTTCCTTTTTTCGTCATTCTTCTTCTTCTTCTTCTTCTTCTTCTTATTATTATTATTATTTTTGGGTGGGGGAATGGAAATCTGTTGGGGTCTGATTGATTTGTGTGGAAACGTGTGAAATTGATCTAATGTTTTCAAACATGCTAAAATTAGGGTAGTTCTGAAATTTTTTAGATTTTTTTAATGTTCTGATTATTTGGGCCTTTTATATCGTGGAGTTTTTAAACGCATGCAATGGTTATTTTTCTTCAAAGTTCTTGTTAAATTTAGAAGATTTCTATTCTTAAAGCTTGTTATTTTACTCGTTCTTACTGAAGAAAGCAGGATGTCTTGAAGATCTCTCTTTTTTCTTTTTTTTGGGGGGGGGGGATGATTAATTGAATGGTTTTCTCATTCCCAATTCTGAGTTGGTGGCGGATTATCTGTGTACACAGTTTTCATGTGTGAAATTATGAACATTTATGATAAAGTTGCAATCTCTACATTGGGAATGTTGTAGGAGGGACATTTAATTGCATACTAATACATTTGATTGCCTAAACAACATGATGTTGTTTATCTGATAGCCAATTGTTACTGGCATATTATTTTGTTAGTAGATGTATTTGTCTTGGATGATAGTGGTGATGATGGTGATGATGCTTAATGGGAAGAATTGTCAGTGGTAGTGTCGTTTAATGTTTAAACTTAGGTTTCTGCAACCAAAGTTTTGGATGCCTTTACGCCAGGCTCCATGGTTTATTACCATGTTTATGAATTGAGTATTTGTTACAGCATTTCCCTTTTTATTTTGTGGAGCCATTTTTTGTTTGAATAAATTTTGTCTATTTCTCCATAGGACGGACGGAAAATTAGTGTTGGTGATTGTGCACTTTTCAAACCGCCCCAGGATTCCCCTCCTTTCATTGGAATAATTCGTTCACTGACTGCTGGTAAAGAAAACAAGTTAACTTTAAGAGTGAATTGGCTTTATCGACCTGCTGAAGTTAAACTTGGCAAAGGCTTCCTGTTGGAGGCGGCGCCAAACGAAATCTTTTATTCCTTTCATAAGGATGAAATTCCTGCTGCTTCCTTACTTCACCCGTGTAAAGTTGCATTCCTTCCGAAAGATATTGAACTTCCATCAGGGATTGGTTCTTTTGTGTGCCGGAAAGTATATGACATCACAAACAAGTGTTTATGGTGGCTAACTGATCAAGATTATATTAATGTGAGTTTTGAATATTTTGCTCTTCTCATCTTTATATATTTAGCTATAGGTTGTTGCTTTTCCCGGTAATCTGTATTTTTTAACCACTTCAGGAACGACAGGAAGAAGTAGATCAACTTTTATATAAGACGTATATAGAAATGCATGCAACAGTACCATCAGGTGGCCGTTCCCCAAAACCAATGAATGGTCCAACATCAACATCTCAGCTAAAATCTGGTTCCGATGGTGCACAGAATAGTGCCTCTTTTCCTTCACAAGCGAAGGGGAAGAAAAGGGAGAGAGGAGATCAGAGCTCTGAGCCAGTTAAACGAGAACGATCCTCAAAAATGGAAGATGGGGATTCTGGACACAGTAGAACAGAAATTAATTTAAAAACTGAGATTGCAAAAATTACAGAGAAAGGTGGACTTGTAGATTATGATGGTGTTGAGAAATTGGTGCAGCTCATGGTTCCTGAGAGAAATGATAAGAAAATTGACCTCGTCTGCCGGTCATTGCTTGCTGGTGTGGTGGCAGCAACAGATAAATTTGATTGCCTTAACCAGTTTGTGCAGTTAAGGGGTTTGCCTGTGTTTGATGAATGGCTGCAGGAAGTCCATAAGGGGAAGATAGGTGATGCTGGCAGCCCCAAGGATGGTGATAAATCAGTTGAGGAATTTCTTTTAATTTTGCTGCGTGCGCTTGATAAGCTGCCAGTAAATCTTAATGCGTTACAAATGTGTAACATTGGAAAGTCTGTGAATCATTTGCGGACACACAAGAACGTGGAAATTCAGAAAAAAGCTAGGAGTTTGGTTGACACATGGAAGAAACGCGTTGAGGCAGAAATGGATGCAAATCAGACTGTCCCCTGGTCTGGTAGACCCCGGCTTTCTGAAGCTACTCACAGTGGGAACAGACAGACAGGTGGATCCTCTGAGGTTGCCATAAAGAGTCTGGTAACACAATCAGCTTCTAAAACTGCTTCAATAAAGGTTTGCCAAGGGGATACTTCTACAAAGTCTGCATTTTCCTCTCCATTGTCTGTAAAATCAGCTCCCTTGCCTGCATCAGGGAGTACAAACCCAAAAGATGGACAGCCCCGGAATGCTGCTTCTGCTACTGGTACCACTGACCTTCCTTCTACTCCTGCAAAGGATGAGAAAAGCAGTAGTTCAAGTCAATCCCATAACAATGGTCAATCTTGCGTGGGCGACCATGCAAAAACTGGGGGATCCTCCGGGAAGGAGGATGGCAGGATCTCTGCCACTGTTTCAATGACCCTGAATAAGATCTCGCCTGGTTCTTCACGGTCTCGGAAATCAGTCAATGGTTACCCCACTTCCACACCAACTGGGGTTCAAAGAGAATCTGTGTCAAGCAAAAATGCTACCTTGCACAGAAATTCAGCTTCAGACAGACCATCTCAGCCAAGTCCGACATGTGAAAAGGCACTTGATGTACCTGTGGTAGAGGGGGCCAATCCCAAAATAATAGTCAAGATTCCAAATCGAGGTCGAAGTCCAGCACAAAATTCCAGTGGAGGATCTGTTGAAGACACTTCAGTCACCAACAGCCAAGCGTCTTCTCCTGTGCTTCCAGAGAAGCAGAACCAGTTTGATCGTAACTTCAAGGAAAAGAATGATGCCCTTCGAGCTGATATTTCTTCCAATATGAATAGTGAATCTTGGCTAAGCAATGTTAACAAAGATGCAGCTGCTTGTCCAGACGACAGAAGTGGGTCACCTGCTGTTCTGCCTGATGAGCAGGGGGGTAAGACTGGTGATAATAGTAGGAAAATAGTTGAAGATTTAGAAGATAATTCCTTACCACCAGGATATGAACTTAAAGATGTGAAATTGCATGAGTCTTCCTTCAGTTCTATGAATGCTCTAATTGAAAGTTGTGTCAAGTATTCTGAAACAAATGCTTCTGCACCTGCTGGAGATGACATTGGAATGAACCTTCTAGCTAGTGTGGCTGCTGGAGAGATGTCCAAATCTGATGTAGTTTCACCGGTTGGTTCTCCGCCAAGGACCCCGATTTATGAGCCTCTTTGTGATGATAATGATTCAAGAGTGAAATCATTTCCTGGAGATCATTCTGCTGGTAGCACTGATGATGAGCATGAGAAGCAGGGTATTGATCATAATTTGTGGGCTAAAAATTCTGACAGGAAGCAAGTCAAACCTGTGGGAGGTCTAACGGGACACATCGGTACTTCCCCTATGGATTTGCAGCAGAGTGGAGATCCATGCCGAGAGAACACTGAAAACCCGAAAGAAATAATAGTTGCAGAGGAGATGCCTGATGGTGCAGGAAAAAATCCTGAAGAGGACAAGGCTGGTTTCAGAGTGGATTCTGATGGCAATTCTGATGGTAAACAGAGGATTAGTGGCCCTTCATTAACTGAGGATGAGGTCTCTGAGCGTACTCGAGGAGTTGGGACTGAAGCCATTGAAGGATCAGCATCAAACCAGTCTTTGGAATTTGATGGCAAGAACAAGAAAGATGTGAGTGAAGGATTGAACAGCAGTGTGAAAAGAGAGCAAAAGCCATTGCCCATTACCACTCACTCTGAGTCTGTGAAAGGGAAGGATGGAGAACTGCCTCATGCTACTGGTTCTGGTGAAGATGTGCCTCTGAAAAATTTTGATGAAGTGAAGGCTGAAAAGGCTGGTGACGTAGATTCCAAGAGTCATGTCAATCAAACTGAAGAACAAAATTCTGAATGGAAAAGCAATGCTCCAATGATTCGTGAGGATCGGGTTGTACCACATTTGGGCTCAGCAGAGAATGAGGAGAAGGGTAAGTGTAAGGTTGACCACATAGAAAATCTGGAAGGTAAGGAGGTTAAAGGGCCGTGTTGTGCTAGCCCCGCTCTTCCTGAGGTATCAACTGCATTGCGAGCACCAGAAACAGGGCAGCTTGTGAGGACTGGTGCAGTTAAGTTGACTGTCTGTGAAGGAGACAAAGCGCAAGAATCTACATCTACCACTATAGCTGCTTCATCCTCTGCTGCTGGGGTCTCAGATATGGAAGCAAAAGTTGAATTTGATTTGAATGAAGGTTTTGATGGGGATGATGGGAAATATGGGGAGTCAAGTAATTTTATATTCCCGGGATGTTCCGGTGGTGTTCAACAGTTGGTTAGCCCATTACCTCTTCCTGTTTCTTCTGTGTCCGGTAGCCTTCCTTCTTCAATAACAGTGGCTGCTGCAGCAAAAGGGCCTTTTGTACCACCAGAGGACCTCCTGAGGAGTAAAGTGGAACTTGGTTGGAAAGGATCTGCTGCAACAAGTGCATTTCGCCCAGCTGAACCAAGAAAGATATTAGAGATGCCACTGGGGGTGACTAGCATTTCTGTTCCTGATTCAACGTCTGGAAAGCTCAGTCGTCCTCTATTGGATATTGACTTAAATGTACCAGATGAAAGAGTCCTAGAGGATTTGGGTTCTCGAAGCTCTCTTCAGGATACAGTTACCGCATCCGACCATACCAATAACCATGCTGGGTCACGCCGTGAAGTGATGGGTTCTAAATCTGTCCGGCATTCTGTTGGACTTGATCTTGACTTGAACAGAGCTGAGGAGCTTATTGATATCGGTAATTACTCGACTAGCAATGGGAATAAAACAGATGTCCCAGCTCAGCCTGGCACATCCTCAGGTGGTCTTTTGAATGGTGAGGTGAATGTTCGCAGGGATTTTGATTTGAATGATGGACCGGTTTTGGATGATTGTAGTGTTGAACCATCAGTCTTTCCCCAGCACCCCAGAAATGTATCTCAGGCACCAGTGTCTGGCCACATTCGGTTGAGCAGTGCAGATACAGGAAACTTTTCTTCATGGTTTCCTAGAGGGAACACTTATTCAACTATTGCAGTTCCATCGGTTTTGCCTGATAGAGGAGAGCAGCCATTTTCAATTATTGCACCCTGCGCACCACAGAGAATGTTGGCACCCCCTACTAGTGGCTCTCCTTTTGGTCCTGATGTTTTCAGGGGACCAGTATTGTCATCTTCTCCTGCAGTGCCCTTCCCACCCGCCACATTTCAATATCCAGTCTTTCCCCTTGGAACCAGCTTTCCCTTACCATCGGCCACCTTTTCTGGGGGTACAACAACATATGTAGATTCATCATCTGGTGGGAGATTTTGCTTCCCTGCAGTGAATTCACAACTAATGGGTCCTGCAGGTGCAGTCCCATCTCATTTTCCTAGGCCTTATGTAGTTAGCCTTCCTGATGGTAGCAACAGTGCTAGCTCTGAAAGCAGTTGGAAACGGAGCAGACAGAGTCTGGACTTAAATGCAGGGCCAGGAGTCCCAGACATAGAAGGTAGAGATGAGACTTCACCCCTTGTGCCCAGGCAACTCTCTGTTGAGGATCAAGCAAGAATGTATCAGCAGATGGCAGGTGGCCATTTGAAGAGGAAGGAGCCTGAAGGAGGATGGGATGGTTATAAACGGCCCTCATGGCAATAGGAATGTCTCATGTTACAATTTCAGACCCATGAAATATTGTAAGTCCTTGATATGCATTATTGACTTGTGAAATTTTTATCTATGGCCAACTATCAAGGAGTGAAATTACCAACACCACGTTAATGGTATTTGTCTCGCCGTACCTGCTCCTGGAAAAGGGAGGTGGGGGATAAACAATTAAATAATCAATCCTTTTATGTTAAAATAAATAATTAAGCTATTTTGGGGACCAAGAGCAGTTTCTCTATTTTTATTGCTGGATAAATGAATAATGGAGTCTGCAAAAATTTGTATCCCAAGTCATTTTATTTTGGATTAAATTACATTGACACTAATTGTGGATTTCTCTTGCTTTGCTTTGGTTGTCCCTTCTTTTTTCAGCCCTCATTTTTTCTCCTTTAATTTCCTGCTTTCTTTTGTCCCAGTTCTTCGAGGATGGGTGTTGACTAACCCATGAGGCCATCTAACTTGTGATCGTGGAGGTTGGGTGGTAAGTGAGTCAGTCGGTGTAGTTCATAGTCTCCGACCCCCTCCCTTCTGCTGTATCATCCATATTATAAATGAATCTGTTCGGGGTCTTCAGGCTGTTTGTTCTTGAATTTGTTCTGGGTGGTAATTGGTGCAGAGCAGTTTCCCCCTGTAGATATTTTTAACCGTTGGGTGCTTGCACTTTTTTGCCCAGACTTATAATTGGTGCCTGTATTGGTGTTTATGCATCAGCATTATAAACCATTTGGACCCAAAACCAACCGTCAATATCCAATCCCTCATATAATGGAGGTTGTTTGATCTGCTCTATTCAAAAGCCCTTTTGTATGTACTTTGATGTTAGTTTATCTTTATTTTCATTCTTCTATTTGTCTTCCCATTTTCTGTTAGTCACATATACATAAAGCTGAGTGGTTACTGAATTTTGGTACTCAGAGCTTTTGTTGTGTATTTTCATCGTAGTTCATTTTATTTATTAACTCAGATTGCAGTCTATCTGCTATGGTTTTGAGTTCCTATCCATGCAGACATCAATGCTTAACATCATTGTGTCCTATGCATGCCTGACTGCTTTGTTTTTGGTTTTTTTTTTATAAGTTGCATTTGTGTTTTCATCTTTGGTGCATTGTGGTTCTATGCTCTGTTGTTTTGGCCATTTAAATCACTACAGATACTTGGTGTCATGAAACTAATAATCTTGAAGCCTCCCTTGAGATCTTGATATATGTGGCTTCTCTCCGTTGGGTTCTGTTCTAATTTCATGGAAAGTTGAGTTTTTCATTTTGATACTGTATTAGAGTTGCATACTATTCCCCATGTAAATGCCGATTATCACATATTCAGATTTATGTAACCATTAATTTACTGCAACATTGGAGGAATGCTAGTTCTTGGTCCCTCTTCTATTTGCACGGATGGCAGAAGCACCACAGGTTAATAATTTAGTGACAAATTAGTAAGAGGATAAGGGATTAGATATTTTCAGTAGCTCCGTTTGCATTTAGTAGTGTTGGTTTCATGACATCGGGTGATATTTTCTGTGATTAGATCACAGCTATTGGCGATGCGAACGGTAAATTCTTCAAGAAGTTAGATACGGATTAGCTTTTGCTAAATGAAAAAAGGTAAAATCATTCAGTAAGGGGAGAGAATGGCAAAAGGGTAAGCACCAATATATATATCCTCCACAACAAATCTCCATGTATAGACTAGTGACTGAAGACATCTTTTGTATTAGATCACGGATGAGAAAGTGTAGCCGCCACAAAGACAGTGACATTTGAAGAGTGAGCTACGCTACAACCCTACTCAAAACATGCCATAGAAATCAAATACAGAGTATCTTTCTTAACAGCCAAAAGAATCTCTGGAACGCCCGACAGGGAATTATAACTTCCATCATATTTCTGTGTTGGATGTTTTTCATTCAAGTCGTACGAGGTTCCTCCCACAAAAGACATTTCTGCAATTTAAATGTAAGTCAAACGATGTCCAACAAACGAATGAACAACGATGAGGAATGTATTATTGCAAATGAAAATTTTAATAGTCCAACTATCTCAACTGATAAGTAAAAGTTCAGGGGGATAATTAGTCATCTCCGACAAGTAACATTATGTCTAAGATGATTGAGGGGGAACAACAATGGAGTACAGTACATCCACAAGGTTGGTGAGACTTAACATTACCACTTTTGCACTTATCAAACACATTAGAACATGATGCAAATAGATTTCACTGTAAGCAAATTTAAGAAGATGAAGAAATGATGGTACTTACAATAGGCATCCTCGTTGTTTTTTCTTCTTCTCCTTTGGTTTCTGCGGTGGTTTGATAACTACCTTGATTGCAGCATCAAAGACTGCTTTTACATTCTACAAAAGCACAGACAAGGGTCAATTAAAAAATAATAATAATAAAACAAAAGAGAATATATAATCCTGATCAACCAAGATTAATGAATAGCATTTTTAAAAGCAGCAAAGATGCGTGTAAAACAATAGGGCAAGGTAGGGTTATCCAATAAGAGAAATGTACCACCCAACTTAATAAGCAAGCAATTTATGACTTTATTACCGTCATGGGGTCAGAACATAAACATAATAGAGACGGTTGTTTTGGAAACAGATCATTACAGTTTAAAAAAAAAAAAAAATTGGAAAGCATATAGGAAATATGTCACAAAACATAGGAGCATGGAGAAGAGCTTTAAAAATCGGACAACCAGCATTTAACGGGCTTAGAGAAGCATCTTAGGCATGACCCAGAAAAATTGTGAGTGCATCAAGTTCTGAAATGTGGAATTATAATTACAATATCACTTATAATCCTAGAGGCAAGACTTTAGGTAGCCTTTGTGTCTCTTCTCCAAGAGAATTCATTTTCTTTATGGAGGTCAACTCACAGGGATCACTGTTGTGTTGTTACAGTCAACTTTCCTATAGGACTTAACACACCTGCTGAGTTTTTGAGCTGCATTCAATGTAATATGCAGCACCAATCTGTTTACGGAGCTCCTCCCCCTGTTTATATGAAGACATTGCCACCAGGACATTAGAATATGATCATATTATGTCTAAGAAACACTGTAAATCAACCAATTCTGGAAACACACTTGTGCAGTGGTCACAGGCACCAATCCTGGATGATCAGCCAAATAATGCTTATCCTCTCGAAGATCTACAGGTCCGATGTAAATCACACATTAGTTGAGAACATTATTACCACTACAAATAACTAATATGCCAAGGCAAGTGGAGACTAATCATGATTATCAATGGAATATACCATTCTAGCAAGAGAACGAGAACTTTTGCATGATACAACATTCTGTGTTAAAGGCTCAAGACTGTCGGTTCATTTGAATGAGCAATTTGTACTGCAGTTCTTTAAAGGACATGAAAGGTTTAGTATTTTGTGATTCTTTGCCTTAGATTAAGTAAACAAAAACCAGTAAATTGAATCTAGCAAGTGAATTAAAATATTTAGCTTATATAAGGTGAGATAAAGAAAAGAGAAAATAAGGAAGCAGAAGAATACCGATTTTACCAATTCCAGGTTAGTACATAATAGAAAACCTACTTATTTTTTGCATTTGTTGTAATTTCGTAAAAAGTATAAACTTAAATATGATGGTTATTTTATAGCAATCGAGAAACTATATACATTGGATAAATGGTGAATCCACCTCTTATCATTTAACAAGCCTCCATCCAATTAACAAGTTGGGTATCCCGTTAATTAGAACATATTTGGCAAATGCAAGTGGCACAAAAGGAAGGCCCATGACAAGCAAATAATAAAAAGGAAGAAAGATCACATATGAAACCATGTCGACAAACAAACATTTGTGATTGTTGTGTGCTTGACTCACCCAATTTGGTTCCGACCAATACAAGTGGTACTCCAGGAGAGTAATGCTGAAGTTCAGGGATCCACTGACCAGGTAGTTATATATTAGAAATTAAATTATTTTACAAGCTCATGCTCAATTAGGCACCAAAAGACAAATGCTAGTAAATGCACCTTTTTCAGAACGTTTTCATAGCTTGCTCGACTGACTAATGAGAAAGCTAAGACAAAAACGTCTGCCCCTCTGTAGCTCAAAGGCCTTAATCTATTGTAATCCTCTTGCCCTGACACATTCATTAAGAACAAATGTAAAGTAACCAAATTGCTTAGTTAGCGAAAATGTCTAAGTCTTTATGTTAAAACCAAAATGGAAACTACCAGCTGTGTCCCAGAGGCCTAAGTTGACAGTAGTGCCTTCGGCTACCACATTTGCACTGAAGTTGTCGAACACTGTTGGTATATAATCCTGACAATCATATTAACCATTAAAATATGATAATTTTATAAATTAGGGATTAGATGAGCCGACTAAACATAGAACAAGTAAACCCCAGATGACGAATAACTTAAAAGGGAAATATAGCCCAAAAAAGGCAAACCAGGAGAAATTTTTGTAATTGGTTTTATAATATTCATGAAAAGTACAGAAAAGCTGCAGAACCCAGATGCATAAACACAGTAAATAATACACAAAATAGCAATATATATATATATAAAAGAACCCAAAAGTGACAGACCCCAATGGATGATCTTCCAGAAACAGAGAGTACATACAGTAGGAAACTTGTTACTTGTGTAGCAAATAAGCATGCAAGTTTTGCCAACAGCTCCATCACCAACTGTCACACACTTGATGAACCTTGAAGCACTAGAAGCCATTGAAACCAAAAACAAACAAACAAAGAAGAAAAGAAAGATAGCTCTTTTTATGAGTAAAAATACTAGGTAACACAACAACCAGAGGAAAAGCAAAGGGGAAAATAGGAAAAACCAAAGGGTGGTTTGTTGGTGGACAAATTAATGCCTTTCTTCTTTCTTTGGCTAGTGGTGGATCACATGAGTCTCACTCGTTCACTCTTCCTGTAGCATTTCTTTACTTTATTGGCTTGGCCACATCAAGATTGGGATTTTATTTGTGACAGAGTGTCTGTGATTCACCAATTTGGATTTTTCCTTTTCTTTCCTTTATTTTTTTTTAATTTAAATGAACAATTTGGATTTTCGTTTTATCTTTTGCTCAAAGTTTCTATTTTTCATGTTTTTGAAGGGACAGCTGGTGCATTTATTTTAGTCCCAGAATTGAATTTCACGGCAGTTTGTACTCTGTATTGTAGTTCTTTTTTTCAATTTTTCTTTTTTCTTTTCTGCATTAGTACTTTGTCTGTTTACATTTTGAATCCCCTGCTGTCAACTGGGGACTATACTATAAAATTGATCCTACTTTTAATTATTTAGAAAACGGTAGAAGAAAAATGCTTTATTACTCAATTAATGAGCGGCTTTTACCCTCCACTACTATTTAAATGAATATTGATTTTTAAGTATAGCGTCAGTGCCAGTCCGTTACCTTTAGAGTTACGCATACATTATGATTGTTGTTGCTAAATTAAAATAAGGGTAATTTGGTCATTTAATCGCACTAGGGCCATGCAAGATGCATCTGCCATCCCTTACTTGGAAAATTGTATAGTCTAGCGAATCCAGTCTTGATGGCAATCCCATGATCAGCGCGTGAAGGCCGTGGTAAGTAGCGAGATATTTTTATCTGGGTCTGTTTATATTTTTTAAATTCACAAATAAATTTTACCGTCAAATTTACAGGCTAATTGGTTATGGATTGGGGGACAATCATTTCTCCATCTCAGGGCCCACTTGATGTCGCTTTTCGTACGCTTGACTAAAACTAATGTTTAAAAATTAAAAGTTAATTCTAATAGTTGGTAAATTATTTTAAAAACTTATTTTATATTTAATGTAATTAATACCCTCGTATATCTAAAATTATTTTTATTAATTAAAAATAAAATTATTTATATACATGTTTATTAATAAATTTTTTTAACATTATATCTGATTTAATTATTTATAGTTTTTGAGTAATTTAACAGTAAATTTATTAAACACATATAAATATTTTTCAAACTCACAATACTTTTAAAAATAAATTTTATTAAATATTTAATTTTTTTATAGTTGATTATTTATACAACATAACTTTTTATTATTTTACGGTGTGGTTTCATTCCATTTCATTTCCTTATGAGAATGCAAGATCTTGAAGTGGGAAAGTATGTAATATACCATATTGATAGTGAGTGAGTTGTTAAATTGATTTACAATTCATAAGTATGTAATATCTCATATTGATGGTGAGTGAATTGTTGAATTGATTTACAATTTATAAGTTCTCCTAACTAAATTGACATACTTTTTGTTGTAAAATTTAATAACAAAATTGTGATGGACTACGTGTCCAAAATTGTGGAGCTTAAGCTATTAAAAGAAATTACTTAAAAAAATTACGATATTATTAAATTGACTCTTATAACCTTTTTCAAACCTTTTTCTTTAAAAAAAATAATAATAACAAAATTTATTTTCTCACTTACTGAATATTACATTAGTAAGGCTTAGTATATATGTATGCGCACACATAAATATAATTGGATAGAATTTTAAACCATCCTATATAGATTATAGTGTAATAATAATAATAGGATTAATGCAAAATTAAACTCATCAAGAGTAAGCAAAAACATTTAGCCTAAATAGGTTAGAAACCAGAACATCAACTTTGAATTGATGATAAAATTGGTCCGCAAGGTAGAATCCGCTGAAGTGATGGTGCCTATTCTATTGCTCTTGAACAATGTGAATAGGTGGAGATCATAGGACCACACTATGATCATAGGAGTACAGAGGTCCAATTCACAGGAAAGGAAACCCCATTAGTTGAGCTGAAACCTAACGTTAGTTTCCAAATTATTTATTCTTTTGAGACCTTGGACCCTGCTGAATCATTTTGGTTGTTAATCGGAATCTCATAATTTATATAGAATCTTTTAGCTAGTCAAATAAGCCTGTCATCAAAGTCGTGTGTATGTAATCACAATTCACACGTACCAAGTATTGGGCACTTTGATGAAATTGGGAAAAGGGCAAAAAAAAAAAAAAAAAAAAAAAAAGAGTACGAAAGAAAAGAAGAAAAGGAAACAAAGGCTACCTGCGCCTCGGGTGGCTAATGGCCACTTCACTCATCGAGCAAATTTTGCGAGGAAAAAGGCACTTCTAAAGCAAGAAAATGGGGCAAGCCAAGTTGAATTATTGCAAATTTCAAAAGGGTTGGTCTGGGGCATAAGTAACGATTAAGTAACATAATGACGAACAGGAGCTGGCAACAAAAAGTTTTAGGGACTATTTGCGTCTAGATTGTTCTTCATTCTATGTTGGCTCCAATGATCTATTGTGTCCCAAATGGGTCTATTAACTTATTATTTCGAAATAGTTCACTAGGCATCATGAACTTTAATAGCACCCACAAGAATGCTTATGCAACAATATTACAATCATTTTTTCGGATCTTAGGAGGGCCAATAAAACGAAATCCTGGGGGCTCACGATAAATGGATTAGACAGCACTCCAGGCGTAATTTTTGCTCCGGGAGAAAACATGTTCGCTTGCCATTTAGATTTGAATGCATGCTAGGTGAATTCAACTGCGTTCCATCGGAACGAGTGATGCCATAGTACTTAACATAAACTTAGCTAGATATTTATACCTCGGTTAATGACAACGTGGCATGAACACAACTCTTGTATCTTATATATACAAATCACTATATAATCATGAAACAAGATATAAATCTGATAGACGACTCATCATCAATTAACATATAAATTTTATATTCCAACTTTGTCAAGCATAAAATTTATTGGATTGGAATTCAAGAATGTTTAAAATCCAATAACCCATTTTCTGCAATCAACGCGAATTATACGAAGAACTTGTGTTGCATGCAGCATCTGTTTTAAGAATTTTGGTGTTTGACGTAGATGGAACTTGTCAAAGTTATGTTGGTAGGGGCCACTTTGATTTATCGTGCGACATTACTAACGCCACCCCATTAATGTCTAGCTTAAATCACTCCTTTTATTCTCGGTTCGCCCAACAAATGTTGAGGTCTTTGGGTTTGGAGTATCAATTAAGCCCGAAAAGCCCTATCTGGTCGCTAACCCAAACTCTTACATGGGCTAAATAAGAGTTGAGAATGGGCAATAGAACAGCTACGTTGGCAACTTTAATAAGAACTACTGAATTGTGGATCTATTTGATACAAATAAAACAATTTATGCACTTATTCCGAAAATCGGAAAACTCCAGGGATCTGGACGTTATTACTCCAAAACATTGCAATTTTCTTTCAGCGGTGGAATGACTAAAGCGTGCGTCATGTAATAAAAATAAATCTTTCTCAGCTGTTTCCTGTCCCTCTCTCTTTTCCTCTTCTATGTGTATGTATATGCGTGTGTGTGCGTGTGTGTGTGTGTGGGTGGTTTTTTTTTTTTTTTTTCCGTCTCATTTTAATTTTGTTATCCAGATTTCCGTCAGATTAAATTCCTTTCATTGCATGTACAGTCAGTCAATGCCTAAGGCCGAAGTCTTCACCAACTAAAACCTCGACAAAACCTCATAACGCGATTAAGAAAAAAATAATAAAATAAATAAACTTGTTTAGAATGTCCGAACAAAAACGCAAACGAGGACGCAAACCCAAAATCCCCGATGCCGAAAAAACCCTAGACCTTCCCTCCACCGCCGCCTCCGCCGGCGACGACGACGACGTTTTCTCCGTCTCCAATGTTGAAATTATCCCCACCACCAACAACCCGTCCTCCGCCGCGGCCACAACCACCAATAACCACCACCCCGACCACCCTCGCCGCCGCGGCCGTCCCAGGAAACACCCCAAGCATGAAACCCCTCAGGAGAAACCACCCCCGTTGCCGCGTGCGGGCCACTCTCGGCCTTCGGAGAATGGAGGTGCGGACTTCGTCGGGGATGTGGAGCCCGGGGTGGCGAGGGTTGTCCCGGCGATGGACGCGGTGGTGAAGGTGTTTTGTGTCCATACGGAGCCGAATTTTTCGCTGCCGTGGCAGAGAAAGAGGCAGTACAGTTCGAGTAGTAGTGGGTTTGTGATTGCAGGCAGGAGGGTTTTGACAAATGCGCATTCTGTGGAGCACTACACGCAGGTTAAACTTAAGAAACGAGGCTCTGATACTAAGTACTTGGCTACTGTGCTCGCCATCGGCACCGAATGTGACATTGGTAACGGATATATGTATATGCAGTATGTAATGGTTCTAAGATTTGGAGTTAGTATTAAAATGATGTGAATGGTATAAAAGTAGGATCCGCTTAATGCATTTTGCTAGTTGACTTGTGGGATCTTTTCTACAACCAATCTGTGATTAAAGGTGACATTTTTGCTTTGTTTTAATAATTGTGAAATTTATGGGAGTCTGATTGTTATATGTTTGATGGATATAAGTTGTAGTGTTTTTGTGGACCGCAAGAATTCTTTGTATGCATATTATGAAGAACTATTGCACATGAACAGGATGGGTGGCTAGGTTGCTTATATTGCTGACTAGGTCCAGGTTGGTTATGTAGAATTAATCATTGAATATCTTTTGTTGAATTCAAGTCTTGTTTTGGGTGATGTTGCAGCCATGCTTACAGTTGAGGATGATGAGTTTTGGGAAGGAGTATTGCCAGTGGAGTTTGGGGAATTGCCTGCCCTTCAAGATGCCGTAACTGTTGTAGGTTATCCAATTGGGGGGGATACAATTTCTGTGACAAGCGGTGTTGTGTCACGGATTGAGATCTTATCTTATGTTCATGGGTCCACTGAGCTCTTGGGTTTACAGGTTAGTGGGTTATGGTTCTAGAAGATTGCTATAGTCCCTGCCAGCCATTTAAGTTGCTGCCCTTATGCTTAATTAGTTACTTACGCAGATAGATGCTGCTATAAATTCTGGAAATTCTGGTGGGCCTGCCTTTAATGATAAAGGCAAGTGTGTGGGCATTGCATTTCAGTCCCTGAAGCATGAAGATGTGGAGAATATTGGTTATGTCATACCAACACCAGTCATCATGCATTTCATCCAGGATTATGAGAAGAACGGTGCATATACAGGTAACATAGTTATGGCATTTGCATGTTTCTTGCATTCTCATTTTGCTTGTTATAGTCATTGTATCATTCATTTCCTTTGTAATAAACTTAAATCCAAAAATGGTTTTTGTTATGTGCTACTTTACCTTTTCTTGCAAGGAGTCTAATGGTCTTTTGTTATATGTCACAGGGTTCCCTATTCTTGGAGTTGAGTGGCAGAAGATGGAAAATCCTGATTTACGCGTGGCAATGGGTATGAAAGCTGATCAGAAGGGTGTTCGTATTCGTAGAGTCAACCCCACTGCTCCAGAATCTGAGGTTTTGAAGCCATCAGATATTATTCTGAGCTTTGATGGGGTCGACATTGCCAATGATGGAACTGGTAAGTGTATATTTCATATTTTTTAGGTATGTTTTAAAAATGTTTTAATTTTCATGTTCATATGTTATTGTTGTGTGACAAGTGACTCCCAGTGCATTTCTGGAGAATGGTCGTTTTGACAGCATTTCCATTACAAACATGCTCCCCAGAAAACTAAGGTCTCTTTGTCTTCCATTTAGAGCTAATCTCTTTCTGCATTAATAGATGGAAATATTGAAAACATGAGGATGCATTGAGTGATGACGAACCCCTGAATTTGGTACGACTATAAGTAGAATTATATGTATAATTGAGATATCAGCAGGGGTAGTGTGATGATAATCATGATGGAAAAATTTATTTGCGGACTAAATTTTCTTTGGGACATCTTAGATGTGAATTGACCAGTTCAAGTCTTGTTCTTGTTCTTTTTCTGTTTCTTTCAATTGTCCCTGAGTTCTTCTCTTCCTTGTTGAATTTTCAGTTCCTTTTCGGCATGGAGAGCGCATTGGTTTTAGTTATCTTGTCTCCCAGAAATATACTGGGGATAGTGCAGCAGTTAAAGTTCTCCGTGATTCTAAAATTCTCAATTTCAATATGACACTTGCCACTCATCGAAGACTTATTCCATCTCACAACAAGGGGAGACCTCCCTCGTATTACATTATTGCGGGATTTGTATTTTCCACGGTGTCTGTTCCATATCTCCGTTCTGAGGTGTGCAAGCTACTCTGAAATTGCTGTGTTTTTTGGTATATTTATGTGTGGTCCAGAACAATGTCTTGAAAGCTGTTACTCCTTTTATATATTCTCTGTTGTTTCAATTAGTTGAGATTCTATGCTGTAGTAAATTGCTTCTCTATACTTGCATCGAATTCTTGATAAATGATATCGGTTATTTACTGTGGTTATTTCCTGTGATACTGCTGCATTGTTGCCTTAAATACATATGATTGCCAAGGGTGCATTTGCTTGTTTCTGCATATGTGAGTGCTATGAAATGTGTTCCAGCTGGTCCAATATAATGGAAATTCTTTTCTGCCCATTCACGTATTAAGAGCATTGTATATTGTGTTGAAACCTGCATATCAACGTTAACTTTGGTCCTCATAGTTGTCTTGGCAGCGTCTTGCAATAGCAATTCTGTGTCAGCATCATATGCTCTTTTATTGATTCACACAGAAAAGACCACTGTTGTAATGTCTGCTTTTAGGATGTAGGGAATTTAATGCTTAGCTTTGGAGCGTCTTCAATTGTCTATTTATTTCTAGTTTGGGGTTAGATGCCATGATTTGGCACCAGCTTGTTAGGTAGATGGAATTGGCCCATGGGATTCTGAATTTATATTAGGAGCCTTCCAATTTAAAGTTGTTATTCAAAATATATGATGCTACCTTTTAACTACCACATCATCGCGTTTTTTTCCTTTTTCTTTTTCTTTTTCTTTTTTTTGGGTCCTTTGTTTGTGCCTATATGAGGATGAACAATGAGTTTCTTCATAATCATTAATTTTAATAGCATTCATTTGCTCATTTTTCCAGTATGGAAAGGATTATGAGTATGAAGCTCCAGTCAAGCTTTTGGACAAGCTCTTGTATTCAATGCCACAATCGCCAGATGAGCAGCTTGTTGTGGTGTCTCAGGTTTACACTCTGCTTGAATTGCTTTAACCAGGTCTTTCTGCTAATCCTCTCCTTCTAACCTTTTCTTTTACCTGGTTTTGTTAGGTGCTTGTTGCTGATATTAATATTGGATATGAGGAGATCGTTAACACTCAGGTGAAGAATGACTTGCTGTTGCAAGTGTTTTTATTTGAGTAATTCATGTGCCAGTGTGTGAGTGTGGGCGCATGCGTTCTGAAAAGGCTTTAGTGGCTTTAATCTGTTAGTTGTTTAATACCTCATATTGTGACCACCTGTGTAGGTTCTTGCTTTCAATGGCAATCGTGTGAAGAATCTGAAGAGTTTGGCAGACATGGTAGAGAACTGTGATGATGAATTTTTGAAATTTGATCTAGAATATGATCAGGTTCTCTCCACCTCAACCCTATCTCCTTGCCTGATCTCACTCTGTTTATGATTGTTGATAAATGCACATCTTGCTGCTCACTTATATTTACTTGAATATTCTTCCATGCAGATAGTGGTCCTCCGCACGAAGACTTCGAAAGCAGCTACCCTTGATATTCTTGCAATGCATTGCATACCTTCAGCAATGTCTGATGATCTCAAGAATTAAATTTGAGTCATGATTCAGATGCATTGCACAACTATTTTGTTATATTCTGTCCATGGACACCTGTTTTCATTGTCCTCATGTTGAAAAAGATTATATATGGGGAGTTTTGGACAAAATAGGAAGGTATCCCTTTTGGGAATTTATAGCCCGTGGTCTTTTAGTACTACTAGTTGTGAATTTGGGTAGTAGTGTCCTTGACATTTTCTCTCAGTCATATATGAATGGAAATTGGGGATATCTCAGGCATTTGTAGCATGGATAGGTTTTCAAATGATGTTTGTTGGTACAATTTAAAAAGAATGCAACCAAAATATTGGATGAAATTTTGTCTGTCTGAGAGAGGTTAATTACCATCATCGGCAGAACATGAATGGTGGCATTGGTGGCTGACTGGCTGGCTGTTCGTTCATATACATCCAAGGTTAAGTTAGCTTTAATCACTAGTACTATTTTGGTCTCGAGATAAATAAGAGTAAAAGAGGGATACGGAATTTTTTACACAACGTTGTTTCTCTTCTAGAAAGAGGAGAAAAATTCTATATTGCATTATTGTTGTTATTAGTGTACTCGTAGGTGGTCCTCTTCTTCTATATAGGAAAAGGAAAGGAGAGGAGAGGGCAGGTGTCAGTCTATCATGTGACGATGACTTGACCCATTTTTCTCTTTTCGGGTTTGTGCCTGTGTCCGCAGGCCTACATACATGACCCCGTAAAAGCCAACCGCAATTAATCTATCAATCAATCAATCATGACTTCATTTGCTCACTATCCCAGGTAATGTTGACTTTATGAGATTAGAAAATTAAAAATTAAAATTAAAATTAAGAGCAGTATTTATTTTATAAAATAAAGGAGTCTCTACCTTACAGTTTGTTATAAGATATTTCTCTTACAGCTACAGTATTATGGACTCATTACAACACTGTAGTTGTGAGGAAAATTGTTGCAAAATAGGTATTTTCATAAAATAAAGGTAAGAATTAAAATTAGAATTATGTGTTTAATTAACCTCTCATTTTTAAAATTTTTCATTTTATTTTATTAAATTTGTATAATTATTAAGTTGTCCTTAATTGATTTTTGTCATTTTTACATTTTGGTCCTTATAGATTTATGAACACACCCAAAAATTTTGTATTATTTATGCATAGGTCATTATTATGATTATTTAAGTAATAATAATAATTATCATTTATAGATTTTCTCCCTGTTTAAGTAAATATTGTTTAAGAGATTAGAGATGATATTTTTTTGGGGTTTATGGCAAGAGAATTATATATTGAATAGTTGTTGTACAAGCATTGAAAGTAATTATGTTATGTTAGTTTACAAGAGATAGTCTTTATTACATATATGCATATATATTTTTGTAATAAAATGATTTAATAAGAGTGCTTAAAGTAATTTTTTAAAGTACAAATAGCCTTATCCATCAATAATATTGTCTAACCATTTTATTATTAATTTTTTCAAGAAAAAAATTAAAACTCTTTATCTTTTCAATTACAAGAATTAAGTATTTAGCGTTACAAAACTTGGTGCCTCTTCTCTAGAAAAAAAAAATTATTACATTCATTGGCTTATTTAATGAAATAATAATTTTAATCAAAGTAAAAAAAGATATTTTATTAACTATTTTTATTTTTATAAAATTCTTAGTATCTTGTTGATTATGGTTAAAAATTCAAAATATAGTTAATATATATATACATATATATGTTAAATGAAAAGGGTCTCGCAAAAAGATTTCACTTAAAGCTTCTACTACTTTAGAGCTAACATTGATAGCGTCTCTCATGTCCAACCTTACTTTTAATCGCTTAATCATATTTTTATCCATAAATTAATTAGTAGTTTAAATATGAAACTGTAAATTATATACACAATATTGCTTTACTAAAATAGGAGATTGTGTATCATAGATAAGGATGGCAATTAGGAAGGTAGTTGAGAGGACTGATGTACTTATACCCAACCTTAATATTTTGTATATGTTCATATTCCCATTAGAATTATCTAAAGGGATTCCCATCCCTATTAAAATTACTTAAAGGGATCTTCGTCCCATCTTCATATAATAAAAAGAGATTCAGATTCCTGAGAGTCGAAAAATCTTAAATAATTAATATATTTTTTGTTGTTAAATTTAATTTAATCTTTTAAAATAAAAAATTTAAATTTTAGTAAAGTTTGACAATATATTTTAGTAAAGTTTAAATGTTATTACTTTAGTTTTTGCTATAGTTATTTCTTTTATTAGAAAAAATTTAAAATAAAAAAATTTGGGGAAAACTTTTTTAATAAGACCTGATCAAATAGTGATACAAGACTATAATTTGTTATTTGGGCCTACAAATTTCATAGTATATTTGTATAACTATTTGATGCTTGTTATTTATACTAATATTTGATATTTTATAATTTAAATTTATTTATTTATTTATTATTGTTTTTTAAAAAATAAAATTAGAATTAAAAATCAAAATGGGAAATTGGAGAGGGAAGGGGGAGTTAAACTCATCCTTGTCCTTTCCTAAAAAAGAAATTAAATATGAAATCATCCTCACACTCTCTTTGAATGAAAAAAAAATCCTTGAGGGTGCCGTCCTTGTAGGGATTTCTGTCATCCCTACATTGTCACGGACTGGTTTGTTCCCACGCAATATTGTGCGGTCTTAGACGTTAAACTCACACTCTCTTAGCCCTAAGTCGGCCTTTCACTCAAATCCGCTACTGGATTCGAAGACCGAAAAATGGATTCACTCAGAGACACTCAAAATTGGAGGAAAGGACTTATATTTTACTCAAGAATGCTTACAATGCTTTATGGTGTTTTTGGATGATGTGAGGCACATGAGGCTCCTCCTATTTATAGGATACAAAGAAGCATCTAATTATGCCAACTACCAACTGTCACCTATCTCATTAAATATTTACACAACTTCTTAAAGCATCTAGAATCCTCTACAGGCCTGGCCAAATAAAGAGACTCGGATAGTGACATTCTCCCCCACCTAATTGGGAGACATCCTTATCGACTCGCTGTGGAAGGCCTTGATCTTGTCTTGAAACTATCACAAATTGTTTGCGGACTCCTTACTTACTTCGCTCTCGGATAAACCCTTCCACTTGACGAAGTATTCTTGGCTTGATGGATAGCCCTTTTTCCGCACAATTCGATCTGCCAAAATTTCCTCCACTTCCTTGTCGTATACCCTTGTGTTACCAAATGGCGGCTGCTTCATCCACTTCGTGATGGATCCTCCGCATCACTGTGATATGGTTTCAAGCAGCTCACATGGAATACCTGATGTAGCCTAAGTGAAGAGGGTAACTCTAACTTGTACGACACATTTCCGACCCTCTTGATCACTGGAAATGGCCCCTCATATTTCCGAACTAAGCTCTTGTGCAGCGAACGTATAGACTTGTGATAGGATGGAAGGATCTTGACTAGCACCATGTCCCCCACATTGAACTCCAAGTGTCTACGCTTGCCGTTCGCCCATTTCTTCATCCGCTTGGCCGCTTTGTCAAGGTGCGCTCGAGCTATGTCCGCTTACTCATGCCACGACTTGGCCACCTTGTAGGCTGCTGGGCACCGCTTGGTGTAGCTAGAAATGAGTGTGTGTGGTGTCAGCAACTGTTATCCCATGATCATCTCGAAAGGGCTCCTCGATGTGGCCTCGCTTCGTTGCAAGTTATAGGAAAAATGAGCCACGTCCAGTAACTTCGCCCAATCATGCTGGTTGGCACTCACAAAGTGCCGCAAATACAGTTCAAGCAATACATTCACCCTCTCGGTTTGCCCATCCATCTGTGGGTGAAAGCTTGTAGAAAAGTGTAACACTGACCCCATGAGTCTAAACAACTCTGTCCAAAACCTCCTAGTGAACCGACTGTCTCGGTCGCTAATGATAGACCTCAAAAGACCCCAATATTTCACCACATTCTTGAAGAAAAGCTTGGCCGTGTCTTCTGCTGAGAAATCCTTCGGGGCTGGAATGAAGGTTGCATACTTTGAAAATCCGTCCACCACCACCACAATTGTTCCGCACCCATCCAATTTTGGAAGGCAAGTGATGAAATCCATCGAGATACTCTCCCATGGTCGATCCGGAGTGGGCAACGGCTCAAGCAAGTTGGCTAGACATTGTTGCTCCGCTTTGTCTTGCTGGCACACTAAGCTTGTCAGCGCAAACTGCCCTACCTCATCCTGCATTAACAACTTATTGGTTTTTCTTCGTAACTCCTCTAACTCTAGTGGAGACATGCAATATCGTGCCTGGGCAGGTGGCATGGCCCCCGGCTCTATCTCAATCTTATGATTTACCTCCCGACTTGGCGGCAAGCATTTTGGCAATTTGGGTGGCATCACGTCCGCATACTCCTCGAGGACTTGAGCTACTGACTCCAGTATGGCCACTGTCCCATCTCCGACCTTATGGATGGTGGCGAGAAAAGTTTCCTCACATCATTTGACACCCTTGCTGGCTTGCATCGCGAAAAGTTGGCTTGGCGATGCGGCCTTGGTTATCGTCGGAACCATGCATGAAGTGCCCTAAAAAATGCACACCGAGTTGAATTTCAGAAGCGGAACCACATTGAACTGTCGCAAGAACTCCATGCCCAATATTAGTGTAAAATCATCGAGTGGAACAACGGAGAAATTCGCCTTGCCTCGCCAAGCACCCATGTGCAACTCCACATTGCGTGCTATTCCGCTCAACGGCTTGGCCTTCGAATTCACCGTCTTGAGCCAACCCTCCAACTTCTCAACTTTGAGTCCCAGTCGTATGGCCTCATCCACCTTGATGAAATTGTGCCAATCAAGGCTTGCACTTTCTTCCCGTTGAAAACCTTCTTCTTTAGGCAATCCCGCACCCAATGGTCACCATCGCAAAGGAAGCAATTGTGCTTGCGCTTGGCCTTTTTCTTGCCATCCTTCGGACCATCCCTCGGACCATCCCTCTTTTGTGGCTTTTCCTTGCCGTCATGGTACGGCGACTTATCGCCGTTCGCTCCCCCACCTTTGCCATGTTGGGGCCTTTCATCTTTCTTCGGCTTCGAAGATTCACCCTCCCAAAACTCCATAAGTGTGTCCGCCTCGGTGAGGACCGTGGATATGTCATTCACTTGGCGTTGTTGCAACTCTCGTTGCGCCCATGGTTGGAGTCCCTCCATGAAGTTGAACAGCAAGTCGTTCGTGTTCATGTTATCGATTTAAAGCATGAGCTTCGAGAAATCATCGACATACTTCAAGATAGACGCCGTGTGCTTTAGCTCCCTCATTTTCTTGCTAGCCTCGTACGCCACATTCCCTGGATAAAATTGCTTCTTGAGTTCACATTTCAGCAACTCCCATGTGTTTATGATGCACTTCCCGCGCATAATTTCAGCATGCTTCCGCTGCCACCAAGTGGTCGCGTGATCCTCAAGGTACCCGGTTGTGATGTTCATCCTTTCTTGGTCACCATGGACATTGGTGGCCTCGAAGTACCTCTCCATGGACCACAAGAAATTATCGATCTCTTGGACATCCCGCTTGCCCCCGTACCTCCTTGGTCTCGGAACCTCGAGCCTCATCGGAAGTGCGGCATTGGTGTTGAGCACTCTGCTGGTCACCGCTTTCTTACAAAGTGCCCAATCGGACTTAGTTTCCTTAAGGCTAGCCTACAGCTCCTCGACTTGAGCCCGTAGCGCTTCGATGGAGTTCAAAACCACCGCTTGGAACTCCTTAAGACTTTGGCGTTGCGCCAACACGTCTTGACTCAAATCACCCATCCGCCCCTCAAGGCCATCAACCTCCTCCATTTTCTCCTCAAAGATTTCGAGTTACTCCTTGATCTCGACAACGGCGATTTCACAACGGATAACCCGGTTCTCCATGGCGTTGAGCAAGTCCACCGACTTCTTCATGTTGTTCTTCCCTTTCTTCGCATTGGTGTTAGGGTTCTTCCCTCTTTGATCATCATGAGTGACATCCGACATCCTTCCTTTTGAATAACTCAGCAACACACGAGTGTTGATGGCTCTGATACCAACTGTCGCAGACCGGTTTGTTCCCACACGATACCGTGCGGCCTTAGGCACCAAACTCACACTCTCTTGGCCCTAAGTCAGCCTTTCACTCAAATTCGCTATTGAATTCGAAGACCGAAAAGTGAATTCACTCGGAGACACTCAAGATCAAAGGAAAGGACTTATATTTTACTCAAGAAGGCTTATAATGCTTTATGGTGTTTTTGGATGTTTTTGGATGATATGAGCAAAATGAGACTCCTCCTATTTATAGGTTACAAAGGAGCATCTAATTATGCCAACTACCAACTACCAACTACCAACTACCACCTATCTCATTAAATATTTACACAACTTCTTAAAACTTCTAGAATTCTCCGTGGGCCGAGCCAAATGAAGAGACTCGGATCGTGACACTAGCCACATATAATATTCATTCTTTGTCACACCTTTGTGCATTAATGAGGCTATTTGCATTCTAAACATTACTCTAAATATCTTTTCTTTTTAAGTAAAATTATTAAATAAACAATTATCCATTATGATTCAATACAACATAATTGCTCTGAACACCCTTATGCAACGCACTCATTATTCCAAATGTAATCCTCTTATTTTAAACTCTAAACTTTTACTTATCTTAAAAAAATTTTAAAAGACTTTAACTGTAACCGTGTGATGCTATGATTTTTCAAAAAACAAAACCAATTGAAGTAGTGTAAACATGCCTTTCTTGATTTACGGTTCTAAATAATTAAAAATAGCATTTTTTTCCTTTTGTTTTTCTTTTAAGAAAAAACTAATAAAAGAAAAACTAAAAATAGTATCTTAAATCCATTCGTATTTTTTTTGGGGGGGAAAAATCAATACTGATTGCGAATTGTTTCAATATTGAACATATTTGTTAAATTAAATGAAAACTAATTGTCCTAAAATCGTGTTAAAGAGTTTGTTTACGACTTGATTTGACCTGGTAAGTATATATATGCTAAATATCTTTAAAAATTTATTTGGGTGTGTTAAGTAACTTTTTTGGTGTTTTGAGTGAATAAAGATAATTAATTTAAATAATTTAGATAATAATTTTTTAAAAAATTCTAAGAGTAAAAAATAAATTAATTTTAAAAACTTAGTAAGAAGTGGAACTATTTGAACCCACTAATCTCCTCATCATACCATCTTTTTATTCAAGAATTTTACTATCAAAATAACTTTTGATAAAATTTCTTAATTAACCATTTCCTTTCTTTCTCCTCTTAATTTAAAAATTCTCATCAATTTATTTCAGATATATTTTTTTAGTTGTAAATAATTGATATCACTAATTAAGGGGAACAAAACCTATTATTTAAAAATGAATATCAACAAATTTTTATTAGACAAAAAACTAATGAATATCAAAAACTAATTTTTACTAAATACAAAAACTAATGAATATCAAGAAAAAAAATTCTTATATGTAAGAAGCATAAAATAGAGATCGTGATATATCAAAAAACATTAAAAAACATGAATTGAAAAGAGAGTAAAATTAAGCATTTAGTTTATAGGATGTGAGAATAAAAAGAGAATATACAATTGCAAGATAGAGAAAAAAATATATTACTAAAGTGTAATTTTAAAATTTTAAATTCTTAATAATAAATTTATTTTTAAAAAAATAAGTGTAGAAAAAAATTTAATAAACATAAATAGTCTCACGCTTTTATAAATGAAGGTACTAAAAAATACAAATACTAGCACTTACTGTAAGTCACGGTATATACAAAAATATACGTAATCAATATTACATGATAGGTCCCGCGTAATTTTGGTGGCCGTTAGCAGCTCCCACTAAATAATTGAGCGTTCATAATGAGCCCATACAGGACAAATAGCGCCTGCCTTTTGCATTATTTTTATATTTGTACGTAGTCTTCTAGGAGAGGAGTCTGAGTCTCACATGAATGTGATGGTAATCGTGGCCTATCGTCCGCATTTGCTTGAATGCTCTCCTCTTCTTTGGATTGTGCCCACATCACTCCATAAAACCCAGCGACAATTATGATTGCTCCGATAACACTACGTACACCAAGAAAAATGGTTTATCAAGGGCCTGCTTACACCTACTCGCCTTAAGATAATTACTTTTTTTTTTTTTGGGGGCACGGGGGGGGGGGGGGGGAAGGGAGATAGACGGTTACCTTCCAAGATGGAGGGTGTCGCCCAGGAAGATATCACTCATGAAGGCTGCAATAAAGATCCCCACAGGATTGAACATGGCCACAAACACTGGCCCTTTTGCACGTAAACACCATGCTACTAGACCACCGATCATCAAACATCCAAAGATTGCCTTTGGAACAAATTGGCAGGGAGGAAAAATTGTCTAAGCTTTATTTGTTCTTTGATCTAATTACGAAATGGAATTTAATAATTATATATATATGCTTACTACGTAGATGACGGTGATCAGCTCAACACCAGGCCTTATTCTCCAAGCATCTGGATTTCTCTCTGCTATCAATGCCACTATTGCACACTGTATGGTGCCAAATACGCCATAGAAGGAGAATATAGTCACGGCCAAGGGATAGCTTTTAAGAATTGCCGCCTTTGTTGTTCAAAATGGAAGATGAACAAGTTAATGGTAGTTCCATTCAATGAATTGTACTCTCACAAAAAAATAGGAATAGCTGTTGCTTTTAGATTAAATTATAATAACACACATATTCATTTATTTACCTGAAAAATGTTCGCTACAGCAGCAAACAAAGAAGTAATTGATAGGAGAATGCCCCCGATGACCCAGTTATCTGTTGTGGCCAACAAAGTAAAACCTGTAGGTGGTTGCGGTTGTGGATGATGTTCAACTAGCAAGGCGTCTATTGAAGGACCCTTGTATAGGGTTATAGTGAATGCTCCTGCTATTGACACCAGAGTGCCAGCGATCTTAATCTGGCTTATTAAGCTCCTTAAATCCACTTTTTCCATCCTATAATTTATCCGAAGAAAATTAACTGGCAGTTATGCACGCACTCACAGCTCTCAAGATGATGATAATAATATTACTTAAAAATTAAAAAGAAAAAAAAAACACCAACAACAACAACAAAAAGAAGAAGGAGGAGGAGGAGGAGGAGGAGAACTTGAAAATGACAGCAAGCAGGAAAGTAAAAGCTGGGACTAAGTTGTTTGTAGCAGAAGCAAGAGTAGGCGAGCTGAAGCTGACACCAGTGTATAAACAGATCTGCAACAAAGTGATCCTGCAAACATCACCCAAATTCCTGAATTCCTCTCAATAAAAAGCAAGTAAGCTGCAAAAGCCCACTGTGATATGCAAATCTGAAAACACATACCCGATAAGGCTAAGGATGAAGATTTTGCAGAGTAAAGCAAAGGTCAGCGGAGGCCTATTTTTCCTACATATGTGAAATAATTAAGAGAGCAATCACAGTCATTATCTTTTTAATAGAAGGGGTAAAAAATATGGATCAGGCCTTTGTTGGTTTATGAAGAACAAGGAGATCGATTATACAAACTACCTGTTTAGGAAGAAAGAAAGAGGGAGGAGTATGAGACAGGCAAGAGCATTCGCGTAGACAGCCAAGATAAGGGGAGTGGCTCCTTGGGATATTGCTGCTTTACTGAGTGTTGTTATGCCAACTTGCGAGAATTGGACCGCCAACATTGCAGCATATGGCGCCAATCGTCCCACTAACGGCTTCACTCCCATTCCTGTGGCTATACTCACTCGCTCGCTGTTTCTCTTTCTCCCCGGATGTTGAGGCAATTGTTCAAATTCTGTCCGCGGTTGAATGAGAAGGCAACTTGGGTGACATGTTTTCATTATTTAAAATGTTGCATTGCAAAATTAAACCAAACTCACGGGCGGCGTTAATTTTTTTTCCATATTTGTATGTACTCATCAAATTCTCGTTATTACCATACCAAATAAATTTGTCTTTTTAAAAAAAAAATTGTTCTAGTTCTGTTGTGTGGAAGAGGATTTTCCATAATTTTTACCTTGTTACCTTTGATTTCTCAATCCAAAAATAATATTAGAATTTACTACTTAAAAAAATGTCAAAGTAATAATTGTTCAACATATTTTTTGCGTAAATTTTGTCATTGGTTTCTTAAAATTTTAATTTACAAATTTATAACAAAGTTTATAATATTTAATTAAGTGTAGACACAAAATATATAAAATTATCTAAATCACGAGCACAAAATTATATTTAGAAGTTAACATCAAACACAAGCTATCTATATTAGGTTTAGGCTTCACATACCTCATCAAGAGAGAGTAAAGAAAAACTATCCTTCAGGAAAAAAAAAATCTCATAGAATAAATGACTAAGCTATCTAAGATTCTTTCTTAAACAATCAATAATATTTTGCTTCTTATAGTTTCTTTCTTAAAATTTTGTTTTTAAAAATTTATCACTTTAATAATTGTATAATAAGATATAAATTCGAATTGCTTCAAAACATGGTATTGATAAGGGAAAGGCAAAATATACAAGTTAATTTTTTTTACATTAACCCACCCAAGATCCTCAGCATCTGTCTCCCAGTCATATATGAATAATGGGGAAACCGCGAGCTTCTATGGTATTGGTAGCTTGTAGATAGCATTACGAGATAAAAGTGAAAGCAGCTGAAATATTGCCAGAAGCACAGAACTTGCCATGTTTGAGTGAGCGTTTAATTAATTTCTGGGCAGAAAATGCACGGCATCCTTGGGCCAAATTCCTCCACTCCGCAAGTAGACATGCACACAGCGAAAAAGTGATGCATGCCCCGTAAGGCTAACGAGAAAGACTTTACAGAGGAAGGCAAAGGCCAGTTGCAATATGCGCCTGTGTCCTGTACACAGACACATACAAAGAAGGAAATTGAAAATAATTGTGGATCTCTCATAGCAGATTATAAAACATAGTTTTCAACTGTTTTTTTTTTTCCTTTTATTTCTTTTTTTTCATGGAAAGGGTGAAAATTCAATGGGTCGATTATTTTTTAGGTAAATTATTACTTTGTCATGTAGCCCGCGATTGAAGATCCTGTTATCCATGACTTCTTTATTTATTATTACAGTATTGTAGTGTGAGGATATTTTGGTGTTCACATAGGTCAATTTTGAATTAAATAAAAAAAAATACTGGAATTCTCTGGACTGAAGCCAAAAGCCCATCCTCCATCACATACGAAAATCCAAACTCAAACAAAATATCAAAATTGATCGAGTTGAGATTGAGGATATGAAATTATGAAATCTTATCCATTTGCTCCATTCTCGTAAGCAACTAGTCACATAAAAATTGGAGAGGATGGGTGCCATTGTGGAGGTAGAGTTCTCATGTTCTAACTGGTATTATTATTAGCGCAATGTTATTTGAATTATAACTACACCCATAAAATAATAAATAGTAAAATCTCGTATAATTTTGATCATGTATTTATGAAAAATAATCTATTGGAGAGTGATTCTAACATAATTGGATTCTTATTATTATTATAGCTTCTTATTCAATTTCCCTCGTTCTTTTCCCTTGTGTATATATATATATATTTTTTTTCATTTTTTCCAATTAGTGTCAACTAGTCTCCCACGTCCACGATAACTAAAGGAATTTTTTTTTTTTTTTGAGAGAAGGAATCGGCTAAGTTGGATTTACAAAAAGCCCACAAAATGTGACCGGGCCCAACACATTACCCGTGACTATAAAACTCAAACCTCTCCAACCTCGCCAACTTGTCGCGCTCTCTCTTTAACAGGCCGCTACGAACTCGTTTCTTCCTCTGCTGCCTCTCCTTCTTCTTCAGCTCCGCGTGAAATTGAACCATTTTTTCTTCGTTTCACAAAACAACATAACATAAGAACAATCATATAAATGGATAAGATAGGTGTGGTGGAGCCCAGTCTAGAAGATTTTTCGGAGAAGAAGAAGCGTGTTCGGAACCCTCTTGTTCCCATCGGTATCTATTTTCCGTATTTTTCTTCTTTTGCTTTTTCGTTATTATTTTATTTCTTAGTTTCTGCCTTTGTAATTGATTTTATTTCATATTTCTGGGATTTGGGTATTTAGTAAATGAGTTATAATTTTTTTATTAATATATATTTATTATGCATAAAATCGCCCCAATATGTTTTCTTTTCTTAGTTCTGGGTAAGTCAAATAATTTGTGGTTTACTAGCTAAATTTTGTAGGTTAAAAATAGGGACTAGGCTAAAGAAATTCGATTTGAAGAGAAACGACAGGCTATTCATGTGAAAACGCACAAATCTTCTCTGCCACTTTTAGGGATATGTTGTAATGATAAATTCGTCATGGAGCTCTATGTTAGTTTTTGCTGAACCCCTGGGTCTAGCCTTTGTTCGATTGATAGGTGATGTTACAATTGAACTCTAATTGTAAGCATTTGAATTGCATTTTTGGCTCTGAAACTCGAGATTGTTGGTGTGCTTTCCCTTCCACTTATCAAGAGTCTAAGACTGCTAGATCTGCTCTTATTGAGTGGTGGTCTGTACTCCTTCTCAGTTTTGTTTGATGTATGTGTACCACAGGTGCGCTCATGACGGCAGGGGTGCTCACAGCTGGCTTAATTAGCTTCAGGCAAGGCAATTCTCATCTGGGTCAGCTCTTAATGAGAGCTAGGGTGGTTGTTCAAGGTGCTACGGTGGGACTTATGGTTGGCACTGCATACTACTATGGCGACACTCCTTGGCAAACAAAGTAGAATAAGTTACTTTTCCCATATATCATGTATTTCCTATAATGGCCATATCCATTGGGAGTTCTTGATCCTTAGCAGCCATATTTGATGTCATTGCTGCAACTCGGAGGTAAATTTTTGCATGGTTGCAGCCAATGAGATTGTACTCACATATGCAAATTTTTGAGTTTATGCGAATAAATATGCGAAATAAGTATAAAAGAATTGATTGCTAACTATCTATCAATATATTTGACAGCTAAATTTGGTGTTCTGTAAGTTTGAATCTGCAGTGAGTGATGTTAAATTTTGCCTGTTTTGACTGGGACGTGTTCTTCACCCTTGCATGCAGCAGGAAATAAGCTTTTAGAGGAAATACACCCCAAATGCAGTTTGTTTGTGGCTTTTACCTGATACGATAACACTAGCTAATAGGTTTTTGGTGGATATATCACGATGATGGGAATGGGTATGAATTTCAATCTGAAACTGAATTTGCTGTTGAACTATGAAGATGGTAGAAATAGCACGTCCCTTGCATCATTTTATATGTAGAGTAGATATAGATTGTAGAAAAATTTTCACAAAATCAATCCAACGGGGTTCCGCCGGTACATGGCCAAATCAGACGGCTTAGGTTGTAAGACGTGCTGACGTGGTATGTTAAAGATTTCAAATAAAAATTAGCTGTAGGGCGACAGCATGGAGCATGGAGAAAGGGCAATCCGTTCAAATGAAGATTAAAAGACCCCTGCCGGTGGACCGTGGGCATGGCATGGGATTCTTCCAATCGGCTTTTGGTAACCTCCAATGTATACCAAATTGCCAAGCATATGATACTACCAAATATCATTAATATACAATTAATGATAAGATGGGTTAATACTTACATTTTATTTTACCAAACATAATGATGCCACAGTAATTGATGACCAAATACTGTTGATAATTTAAAAATGTCGTTATTTACCATATATATATGTTGATTGATAATTGTTTTTGTAACATTTTATTAGGCAGATTCTGGTATAAATATTTCGTGGCACCAAATGACTCTATTTGTGTTTATCATATCCCATGACTAATGTAAAATTATGGCTAATTAATGATTTTGATTACGCTGAAAAACAAGTTAGATTCTTTTCACCCAAGTAAATTGACCTTAATCCACTTATCACCAACAAAAACCTAAACTAAATTTCTAAATTTATAAAAAATTTAGGGTAAATATTTGTTTAGTTATATTTTGACTTAAGTGCTCATTTAATTTTTATATTTTAAAAAATACCCCAAAGTATCTATGTAGTTAAATATATTATATTGTTACCCTTATTATTATTATTATTATTATTATTATTATTTACATTTATAATAATATCGTTGCAATAATATTGTTGACATTAAATAATTTATTTGTAAAAATTAATTAGTAAATTAATTAATAATTATTTATTAGCAAATTGACCAATAAATGTTAGTATGAAAAGAATAATAATTTTTATACATGTACAACAATCTTGCTAATATTTTATTCATAAATAAATTAATATAAGTTAACTAATAATAATATTTAATATCCTTAAAGCAATCCTACTGGTCGTTGTTTTATAAAAAAATTAAGGATGTTATTGTAAAAAAAGAAGAAATAATAATAATAATAGTATAATATACTTAAAAATAAATAAATATTTTAAAGTATTTTTTAAAATGTAAAAATAAATAGATAGTTAAGTAAAAATATAAAAATTAAATAAACTTTATTAAAAATTTATTTCTAAATTTGTTTATCTTTTAATTGGAAACAGAGCAATCCATTCAAAAATTTAAATGTTTTTTAATTTTCAAGGGGGAAAAAAAACGTGTTCCTTGGATTCGACTAATAAGCACGAGCTAATTATTAAAAAGAAAAACCGAAATAACTTGCATGCCACGTTGCATAAAATAAGCTCAAACGAAAGTGTCGACGGATACACTCGCTTATCTTTCTATATAACTCTTCCTCTCTGTGCCTTTGCGTTTCTTTTTCTTTTTCTGTTTCTTTTATTCAATTTTCTTGTTTCCTTTTCCTTCACTTTAGACATTTTTTTTCTCTGGTTGTTTCTCGCGATTGTGCGATCAGAAACTCTATCCTCGACTCAACTCACGAATAGGGTTATTCATTTTCCCGGAATTTGGATAAGCTTCTGTAAGAACCTAAACTCTCTTCTTTCTTTCTTTTTTTCTTTTTCAAATGATTGCAAAGTAAATTTTTTTATTCGAGGCCATAGATCTTGATTTAACTTTTTGTGTATATTTTTCAATATGAATTTAAAAAAAATAAGGAATTAAGTTCTTTTTCCTTTAGGATTTAAATATTATTTATAAATCTAAATTCCTTGCTTTTATTTTTGTGCTCGCTATTTCTCTCGTAATTGAACCAATGTGATTGCTGTGGTTGCGTCTTGGATCAGGCACCATAGTCCGTATTTGATGATATTCTGATAATATTTATTTGAATTTGTAGTGCAAATTTTGTCCTTTATAGTGAAGTAAATTTGTTGAGGGCAGTTAATTATATTTCCATTTTTAAGTTACGATAATTGTTTGGTTATACTCTTAGTCATTTGTGTTCTGCAAGTTGATTTGTTATTTTCTTTTCTGATAACTATGAGCTGAATTGGGAACAGCTGTTTAACTAGATTATGTCTTAAATTAGATGTTACTCATATAGTTGTGTCATCAAATGTCTTGACATACTGATTCATTCATTTTATCGACAGACTTGTCACCTGTTCCTTGTTTGAGCATTGGAAAAATTCTGAGGTTTCTGATTCTGTTATATTTGTTTTACTGTCTCATTTTGCTTGTTTGGTAGGTGCCTATTCTTTTTATTTTGTAAACTTAAATTGTATAAAGATCATTACTTCTTCATTTGCACTGCCTCTGCGATAGAGCTTTGATCTATATAATGGATATATACAGGCTGTGATTTAAATTGCATAAAGATCAAAATGTCTTCTCCAAGCAAGAGAAGGGATATGGATGTCATGAAGCTGTAAGTTCCTCATTGTTACCTTTGCCTTCTTATCAAATGCTGATTTCTCACTGTCAGTATTGATCAAATCATGTTTCTGCTGATTTTTTTTTCCTCTAATTTTTTTTTTCAGTTTTTTAAACGTCTATTTTTCATGATGTGATTGGTATTTATACTTCATGGAGCTTTTGTTTCCTATTAATTTCACGATATGCAGGATGATGAGTGATTACAATGTGGAGACAATAAATGATGGACTGAATGAATTTAATGTGGAATTCCATGGTCCGAAAGAAAGTACAGTCTCTTCTCATTTATGCTTTTACTTTGTATGCAATACTCCTTTTCATCTGTTCTGCATATGAACCCATACATTTGTGTTTGTTTCATTGTATCTGTTGCTCACACTCGCTCATTTCTTCATTGACTTGGATTCTTTGGTTGAATTTAGGAACGTTATCCACTTGCCTGTTGCCTGCAAAGAATTCTGTTAGGCTTGAGCCTTTTTTGGTATTGAGGTGTTTTAGCTTTTAAGCCACAGTTGCTGTGGAAAAAGAGCTGTATTTATAAAATGTAAATTAATAGTTTGCAGTGAATAACACTTTTAAATAGTAATTTTGACAAAATTGGTAAAGATATTATAGGTTTTTCATCAGATGAGTGTAGGATCAAATCATTTAGCTTCCAAGCCACAACAGCAAATGTTGGGTAAACACTTTCTCACCGCAGTTTAAAAGCTATTGCTAACCAACCTCAACGATAAACAGGGCCTTAGTTCCCTTGAAGTAGTATAGTTTCTCTGATTCTGTTGACTCCGATTCTTAGCCTTTTTGTGTAACTTCCATAGGGACTAAAGTCTCTTTGTGTCATTCAACCTCGCACTCCTGTGAAAGCTGCACAATGGATCATTTAATCACTTGAAAATTTAGTGTTTATTTTAAACTTTCAAAATCCAACCTAGTTCCCAATGGAGCAATGTAGTTGATGGCCACAACTGTGTGGTAATTCCAAGGTTTCATAAAGACCCGAGATTTTAAATTTAGTGTCAAACTCTTTTCTTTAATTTTAGCACTTAACTAATTTCCTGGCGGAGTTTTGAGAATGCTTTTCTTTTCCTGTGCAATCTTTTTAACATCCTTTTTTGCTTCATTGGATTCTCCAAAACACGTCCTATTTTCTTAACATTCCTTATGTTAGACAAACATGATGCTTGCAGGCCTTTATGAAGGTGGGGTTTGGAAAATTCGTGTTGAGCTTCCTGATGCTTATCCATACAAGTCTCCTTCCATTGGGTTTGTGAACAAGATATACCACCCTAATGTAGATGAAATGTGAGGAACTTTTACCTTGAAAAGCAGATTTGTCTATTTAATATTTTTAACAGAATCTTCTGTACATGAAATTGGAATTGCTATGAATGAGTTTTCTTCATTAATCACAGGTCTGGTTCTGTATGCTTGGATGTTATTAACCAATCATGGAGCCCGATGTTTGGTAACCATTTATCTTAAACTTACTAATGTTATATTGTTTGAATTGCCCACATTCTTATTTTATGTTTCACATTTGTTTGGTTTTTGAATTGATTCTGCATACATTGCTTTTGCATTATAATTGTCCACTCTTCTATGAAATTTGGATAACACTTCTTGCCTTTGGATTAAGTCTAGGATTTCTTACATACATATCCATTATTCTCATTGCTGCAGATCTATTAAACATTTTTGAATCTTTTCTTCCTCAACTCCTCCTTTATCCCAATCCTTCAGACCCACTCAATGGCGATGCAGCTTCACTGATGATGAAGGACCGAAAACAGTATGACCAAAAAGTGAAAGGTGAATGTTATTAGTAGAATAGATACTTTTTCTTCAAGGAAAGCTACCACTCTGAATGACTTCTAAAATTGAGTGATGTGGTAGTATAATACCACTGCAACTCCAAAGTCCAAACAATTTAGCATTGAACAACTCTCTCATAATTAGTGGAGGACCTTCGAATTGGAATATTGGACTTGCTCAGGCAGCTTGTTGATTTTGACACTGATTTTTCTTCTCTCTTATTTGTGGAACAGAGTACTGTGAGAGATATGCCAAGAAAGAGAATATTGTTAACTCCACAGCTGATGAGGAAAGCGGCGATGAGGAAATCAGTGAAGAAGAAAGCGGATCTAGTGATGACGACATTGCTGGACATGCAGATCCATAATAACCATTGGGGCTTTGCCAGCACTGGATTAAAATACTTGGTGAGGGCAACAATGACCCCAATAGTGGAATATGATCAGTTGTAGCTTTGTAATATCATGACAGATAAAAGAGATCCTGCCCTGAGTGTCATTTATTTAGGATACCAGGCGAATATTGAATGCGAATGACAGAGAAAAAAGATTGATTATTAAATTTATTTAGTGGGTTATGTTCTCTTGCCTGCTGTTCCCTCCTCTTCGTCATTTTGTTTTTATGACTTCGGCCTCTGCGGGGTCACGGATAAGTGAATGCATTAAGTCCATTGTTCTGAGCCTTTTTCTTTTTTTTTTTTGGTTTCTTTTTTGGGCCTCTTTTATGAAGCTCTTACGTACAGTTTCTCAAACGAAAAAAGATAAAAAAAAAAAAAAAAGAGTAAAACCCACCAACGAAAAGGATTTACTGGGTAGTTTGAATTTTGCTTATTTGTCTTTGTATTATTATGGGGATCAATAAGAAAGCTCCACTTGTATCATGCGTTAATAGCAAGTAAACAGTCTGTTGAACAAGTAAGAAGCCAATCGAGTGCGAGGGGGACACGCCATCCCAAATTTCGCTATTCTTTTCAATAAGCCGGCTTGTTAATATTATTATGTCAATTGAGGGATAATTTTCATTAGTCGTTTTTGGCAATCACAAATAGATATTACAAACATCTTCGTAAGTCCGGCCAATTGGCGATTCGCAATAGCATAATTTTTTTGTTTCTATCAGATTGTTTTACATTTGGGAACTTGCAATAGCAACATAACTCACTACATAAAGGAGAAAGCAACGTGATAAATTAATTTTTCCAAAAACTCCGGCCAGTTCATGTGAGAAATGGACCGACAGTCCATCTGGGCACTGCCTGTTTTGGTCTTTCTCCTCTTCCCAATTGTGAATTCTGAAGTAGAAGAAGAAGTGAAGCGGGCCTTAGTCCAATTCATGGAGAAGCTCTCAGCAGGACATGCAGCAAGGGACCACAACTGGGGTTGGAACCGAAGTTCAGGGCCCTGCGGTGGCAAATGGGTGGGCGTAACTTGTGATTCAAGGCAGAAATCTGTTAGAAAAATTGTGCTTGATGGGTTTAATCTCAGTGGCACTCTTGATGCCACTTTTGTCTGCAAGACACAGTCACTTGTTGTCTTGAGCTTGGAAGACAACAAAATTGCTGGAACTGTGTCGCAAGAAATATCAAACTGTAAACAATTAACTCATTTGTATGTCGGTAGGAACAAACTCTCTGGCAACCTTCCTGACTCTCTATCCAAGTTAAACAATTTGAAAAGGCTTGATATATCCAACAATAACTTCTCTGGTGAGCTTCCGGATTTGTCTCGAATTTCAGGGCTGTTAACCTTCTCTGCTGAAAACAATCAACTAAGCGGAGGAATACCAGAATTTGACTTCTCCAATCTTCTGCAGTTCAATGTCTCCAACAACAACCTCAGTGGTCCAATTCGTGGTGTCAACGGCCGTTTTGAAGCCGACAGCTTTTTGCGTAATCCTGGATTATGTGGCAAGCCACTACCAAATGCTTGCCCTCCAACTCCCCCGCCAATAAAGGAATCGAAAGGATCATCAACTAATCAAGTTCTTTTATTCTCGGGCTATATTCTTCTGGGTCTGTTTATTCTGCTCTTAGTTGCATTGAAGTTAGTTAGCAAAAATAAGCAGAAAGAAGAAAAAACTGATTTTATTAAGAAAGAAGTGGCGCTGGATACTAGTAGCAACAAGCGTAGCAGTAATTCAAGTGGACACAGGACTGGCGGCAACAGATCAGAGTATTCAATAACATCTGTTAATAGTGGAGCGGCCTCATCATCACTTGTAGTTCTCACAAGTCCAAAGGCGAACAAGTTGAAATTCGAAGATCTGCTTCGAGCTCCGGCAGAGTTACTTGGAAGGGGAAAACACGGAAGCCTCTACAGGGTCGTACTTGATGATGGGTTGGTGTTGGCAGTGAAAAGGTTAAGAGACTGGGGCATTTCAAGTGAAGACTTCAAGAACAGGATGCAGAAGATAGACCGTGTGAAACATCCAAGTGTATTACCTCCACTTGCATATTACTGTTCCAAGCAAGAAAAGCTTCTGGTTTATGAATATCAACCTAATGGAAGTCTCTTCAAACTTCTTCACGGTAAATTCATTAATCAACTTTACATATCTCATTTTCATTGAAATTTAGTGGTTGTTGGTTGCATTGTTACGATTACAGTAAAATAGACTGAGAAATGATATGAATAAGAAGACATTCAAAGAATGAAAGTAGAGTTGAAAATAATTGATAAACTTGGTTTAGTTTTTCGGCCACTTACAGTGCAGTTTAGCCCATATCAAATAGCTTCCTCTTGGATTCATGCATCATGCCTCAGTAATACCACACAAATCGATAAGGCACCAGGTGGAATCAACTACTACTGATATTGTGATGCATCATGTTGAGTTCAGGATCCGAAAATGGCCAATCATTTGACTGGGGAAGCAGACTAGGAGTTGCAGCTCGTGTCGCTAATGCTCTTGCATTGATTCACGAGGAGCTTGGTGAAGATGGAATCGCTCATGGTAACCTGAAATCCAACAAAATTTTGTTCAACAACAACATGGAACCATGCATCAGCGAATATGGCTTAATGGTGACTGAGAATCAAGATCAATCATTCCTTGCTCAAACTAGTAGCTCTAACATCAATGATATCAGTAACCAGACGTGTAGCACCGTCAAGGCTGATGTTTATGGCTTTGGTGTGATTCTACTTGAGCTCTTAACCGCAAAGCTAGTCCAGAAGAATGGGTTCAATTTGGTTACGTGGGTGCATTCAGTGGTTAGAGAAGAATGGACGGTTGACGTTTTTGACAAGGTGTTGATTGCAGAAGCTGCAAGCGAAGAGAGGATGCTGAAATTGCTACAGGTAGCATTGAAGTGCATTAATCAATCTCCAAATGAAAGGCCTAGCATGAATCAAGTTGCTTTTATGATCAATAGCATCAAAGAGGAAGAAGAGAGATCAGTTAGCTCTGAAGCGCGATAAGCCGAAGAGCACATAATCATTTTGAACCGTAAGTCGTCAATTCATAAGATATTGAAAGATATTCATTTTCAGACATTATAGTGTTTGTTGTTTAAAAAACAGATCTTGGCATCAAAATTCTGATTCCATAACTATAATTTATTTATATATTCAGCAGTAATTTCGTTTCAATACTCATTATCGGCGTTACCGGCAATGTATTTGTTTGCTTCTACTGTGTCGCTGAACATATATATAAAAGTCAAGAAAAAGACAAGATTTATTGATTGCTCCATTGGATGGGCATCAACTAACATCAGGCAGCAGCAGAATTGTCAACGGCTATACATAAGACATGCCTTTGGTTATAAGAAGCCTTTATTTTATTTTATTTTTGCGAGAACAATCATCAATGAATATAGATACCATACGTGGAAGGAAAAGCGCAGATGAGTGAGCTGTTTGACCCACCACCATCTGGTTTTGTCCTTCAACATCTTTGTTATCATCATATCAATATCGATAATTGATCAATGGTCTTATGGCTCTTGTAAATTACTCACAAGAGAGCTATAATTACATGATCCAATCACGAATAGTTAATACGCAGCTTACATAGCAAGATTGATGGAAAGTTGCCGTGATTAGCAGGCAATCACACAGTGGGTCATCATTGAAGGGTACTTATTTTGACTATTCTGATGATAAAGAAGTGTTACAAAACGTAGTGGAAAACCAAATGCGTTTAGAGTGGTGGACCTCATAAATCATTTCCAATCTTCCTTTGCTAAATAGGCATCTAACACCTTGATGAGAGAGGCAAGAAAAGGACTTTAAAAAGTTTTTTCAGGCTTGTTTGGTTAAAATGGTGGCCAGGTTTTGTGTCAATTGTGGAAATGCAAAGTGGATTACGTGCCCCAATGGGGGCTGGCCGTAGCAAAACATACCCCCCCCCCCCCAAAAAAAAAAAAAAATCTCTACCGTCTCTTTAGGCTTATGCGTTGCAAGTACACTTGGAATCTCCATCACCAAAACAAAAACATCTTTGGAACACCCATCAGTTGTGTCAATTAAGCTCGTCGTAGAAGAGGTTGGTACCCTTAAAACATTAAAACTCCCATTGAACCATCTACTTTTTCAAACTTTTGATCATTTGGTGGCTCAAAGTTCATAACAAAGTATCGGATTGATGCTGGAAAGAATTTGATCTTTTTCTTCTTGTCATAACAGCCTTGGTTTCACTCATTGAATATATTCTTAGCTCTCACACTCTTCTGTCTTTTATAAGTTCACTAGAAAGAATGGCTTTAGCCAAAATGTCTACAATTCTGTATGGCATGAAGCATAAAGATAGTTCTTTTACAGACGCCAGTGCTGCATCAGCTTCCTACTCATTATCAACTCCTAACAGTGTGAGCTATGAAAATGAATCAACCCCATCATCAGCAACAAGCAGAATCAGTCCAGTGCTGCTTTTGATATTAGCAATTGTAGCTGTTGTTTTCTTCATTTCCGGTCTTGTCCATCTACTTATTAGATATCTTAAAAAAAGACCATTTCCTTTACCAAATCACCAGTCAAATAGATTCCCAGAAGCCACTCTTCAAACACAACTTCAACAGCTTTTCAGGCTACATGACTCTGGCCTGGATCAATCTTTGATAGATGCTCTACCGATGTTCTACTACAAAGATATAGTAGGCTTGAAGGAGCCATTTGATTGTGCTGTTTGTCTATGTGAATTCTCAGAACAGGACAAGCTGAGGTTGCTTCCATCTTGCAGCCACGCTTTCCATGTTACTTGTATTGATACGTGGCTTTTTTCAAACTCTACATGCCCTCTTTGTAGAGGGACCCTTTTGAGCTCTGACAATTCCTTGGAGAACCCAGTGTCCAGCTTTGATATTTCGAGGGAGATATCAAATGGGTTTACAACCGATGAAGAAAATGGATTCTCCGGTCGTCATAAACCTGAAAATGTCCAAGAAAGTGCTGCTCCGAAGAGGGTGTTTTCAGTGAGACTTGGTAAGTTTAAGAGTATAAATGGAGATAACAGAGAGAGGGTACAAGGAGAGATGAGTTGCTGTATTAAATTGGATGCAAGAAGATGTTACTCAATGGGTGCATTTCAGTATGTGCTTGTTGATTCAGATTTGCAAGTGGCCTTTTCCAATCATAACGCCTGTGATCGCAATGGAAGTTCAGATTCTTTAGCTGATGAAGAATTAGAAGGGAAGAAAATCAGTGGAAGGACTAGAGGTGAGAGCTACTCTGTGTCCAAGATATGGCTTTGGTCTAAGAAGAGCAGGCTGCCCAGTTCTTCTAATGCTCACATGGTCGAGCTAGGCCAGGCTTCGTCTCTCTCTTACCATAAGTTTGCAAATGAACTGTAGAACTCAGATGCTATGAAGATTTTAGGACAGTTAATTTAGTTAACTAATGGTACTGTTTATTGTTTCCTGATATATGAAAAATAAACACCACTTTCCAAATCTTGTTTATGTCTTTATCATGTAAGATTTGCATATGCAAGAAGCATTATTTGTGTAATTTCTCTTAATTTTTTTTCTTTTTTCTTTTTTAATTTTTGACTGAAATCTGAAGCACAAGTCACGATGTAGGGTTATGAAAATCATTCTAAGTTTTAGACCTCCGGCCCCCTCCGGATGTATTTTTCTCGCTTCAAAAGCTAGAAATCGGCAAATGGCTTTCATTAGCCTTGGATTTGAGGCACGAGTCCTTTAATTAGTTATGAAAGTCCATAGTAACAAATTTTAGTCTTCAAATTCTCTTCACTTATTCATGATTTCTCGTTACAATTTCGTAACTTTTTCGTCACTTTCTTGTTATTAATTCTTCATTATATTTTGATCACTTTTAGTTTTTGACAATTTCTTGATGCTTATTCGTAACTTCTAATTATATTAGTCTTTTTATTAGTCATTTTTTATTATTCCCTTATTAGATTAGGATTCAATGTTCAAATTGAGTTCACGTGCGGAACGAAGAATCGATGATTAAATTCACTTAACATGAATTTCATATGGATCCTAATCAACTATTAACTATTAATTAAGTATTAAATATAAGCTTTGACAATATAAAATACATCTGTATATTTTTTATCACATGTACTTTCAGTTTTTCACTTCTCATTACTTATTACTTCATATAACTTTTTATTACTTTATTATCACTTTATTTAATGAATTATCATTATATATTCACAATTTTTTACCATAAATCAACAAAACACTGGATTTTAAATTTTTTCTTAAGGGTTTGTAATATTTTATTTTATTTTTTTGGGGTCAAATTAATGTTAGTAATAAGAGCATCTCCAAAAGAGTGTTCAAATAAAATTCTACTTCTTATTTGAAGAGTTATGTCAATATTAAACACTTTAAAAGACACGTTAATTTAGATTTTTCAAATAAAATTTGTTTCTCGCTCTTTAATATTACCGAGTAAGTTTCTCCCTCTTCTATTAATATTTTATTATTATTTATTGAAAAGATACAATTGCTATAATTATTATTTATGTTTTCATAATGAATTAAATTTGATAGAGAGAAGGATTTAATTAAAATAATGTTAACTTATTTTAATTTGATGAGTCTTTTAAAAAAATTTATATTTTTTCATTCACTTATTTATCACATCAATAACTAAATTAAAATTTAAAAAATAAAATTTAAATAATTTTTTTTTGAGATGCTCTAATAATTTCCCTGAGTTACAGTTTCTTTGTCGTTTCTGAATTTTTTTTATTGTCAAATATCATTTAACCCCTTAAACTCTATATTATTTAAAATTTATTAATAAATATTATGAAATATTTTTATTATAAAAGTTTTTAGAGGCCCCTATAATTTATTTAATTTTACTAAACCCCTAAAGTATCAAAGTTGTCCTATTTAATTTTTAAATTTTCAAAAAGTCCTCCATTTAATTAAAATATAATAATTATTAAATAAATTATAATTATTATAATTATTATAATTATTATTTTATTAGAATTAGAATTATTCTTTTATTATAATTATAAATATAATTAAATGAAGGATATTATAATTACAAATACCCTTTATTTAATTAAAATTAAAATTATTATTAAATAGATTATAATTATAATTATAAAAATTCTTTAATTATAATTATAATTATAATTTTTAAATGAATTATTATTATTAAGAATAAAAAGTATTATAGTTAATTAATTAATTTAAATGATGCTGCAAATAAAAATAGTTGGGAAAATTATTTTACACTTTTTTAATTCGTCAAGAAGTTAACACGATGTTACTCGAAATGATAAAAAAGGGTAATTTAGGTACTACATTGACATTACTCCGATAAGAGACACGTGTTCATGCTTAATAGAGGCATTAGACCAAATTATTAATTAATTTTCCATAGAGAAACCTTGTGTGGGTTTCTTTGTATTATTATTATTATTATTATTATTATTAAGTTAATTAAAAATTATTAATAATTATCAATGGATTAATTAATTATAATATATTTTATTCTCATTGTTAATAATAATAATAATAATAATTTATTTAAAAATTATAATTATAATAAAAGAATAATTCTAATTCTAATAAAAGAATAATTATAATTATAGTAAAATAAAATATAGTGTAAAGGCCCTCAAAAAAAGATTTTATAATAGAAATATTTCATAATATTTATTAATAAATTATAAATAATATAGAGTTTAAGGGGTAAAATGATATTTGACAGTAAAAAAATTTTAAAAAATACAAAAGACTGTATAAGTTACAGTAAACGGATGTTAGCAGAATCCTACTGATAATCGCAAAAAAGTAACATTAACTGATATGCAATTATCATACTCTGTAGCGGAGATTCATTATTTGACAATAGTTTAGTTGGAACTTGGGAGATATACTTGGCTATTTTGGATAAAAACGGCTCGTTTTATGTACTTACTATAGAAAAAAAAAAAAATCGACTGGACGCTATATTTTAACTTTTAACGGGATTTGTCGAGTACGGAAAAAGACTGTCGTGTGGGACCCACTGGATACCGCTGTCGAGAAGGACCGACCACCGGAAGGTAAATTACAAAAGACTGCCCTGTGGTTTGATGGAATTACATAAACAGAAGGTAATCGAACCAAATTCTTTACTCAGTTTCTTTCTTCTGCATCAAAACAAATTCTTTACTCTGTCGCGGTCACTACGACTGCACACGAAGCCAAGCCGGTGTAGAAGAACTAAAAGCGACGATGGTTTTGGCCACAGTGTGGGTCTCAAACATACCCCAAACCGCCACAGCGAAGGACCTTCTTCTATTCCTCGAGTCCAAGCTCGGCAAAAACTCAGTCTTCGCCCTCGAAATCATCACGGACCGCAGCAACTGGAAATCACGCGGCATCGGCCGCGTGCAATTCACTTCTTTAGACTTCAAATCCAAGGCTCAGAGCCTCTCTCTCAACGACAAACTCGTCTTCAATTCCCAGAACCTCAAAATCTCAGAAACTCACTCTGACATTGTCCCCAGGCCCATAAAGGTCCAGCACAGAGTCGAGGATGGGGTTCTGCACGTGGGTGTTATGTGTAAAGAGGAGAGGCTCCGTGTGTTGCAGACTTTTGAGGGTGTCAGAGGGTGGCTGTTGCCTGATAGAAGGAGACTTGAGTTTTGGGTGTGGCCAAAGCACAATGGGGAGTGGCAGAAGGGAATGCAAGAGTGTCACTCAGACTCTTCTGACTGTTGTTTTAAAGTTGAGGTCTCGTTTGAGGATGTTTTGGAGACTGTTGGGTTTTCTTTGGATGAAGGTCCCCTTGTGAATGAGATTCTTTTCAAGGTATTCGTTTTGTCTACTTGTTTCTTTCCACGAGTATCGCGTACGAGCGTTTGCTTTATATTATTTTTTATTTTGATTGATCATAATTGAACACAATAAAGTTTTACTGGCTGTTCTAATGCATTCAATAGTACGACTTTTACCATGTAAGAAATGTTGTCCACACAAAAATCACCAATACACACTCCGTAATGTAACATCATTGACATTTAAACAACTGAGCATGACATTGTGTTTCTTAAATTTACGCAAAGCCATAAGCTGTGTGGTGAGAGATGTATATGGAAGCCAACTACTTTCATCGGAAGCAATTAATGGAATACTGTTATTCCATAGCATAATAATTTTGTTAGCATTCCTGTTTATCTGTTTTCAGAAAGTTTATCTTTGTCTAACAGTATTCATCTGAATAATTTATGGCTTCGGATTGCTGATTATTACATATATGCATTGTATCTAGCTCAAGTACGGGCCAAAGATCTATCAAAAAGTTTCTGGGCCTCACGTGGCATCTAAATTCCCCAGTGATCGATATCATATCTGCAAGGAGGATTTTGACTTTCTTTGGGTCCGCACAACAGACTTCTCCGCGATGAAGTCAATTGGACAATCAACATCATTTTTATGGGAGATTGAAAAAGGATTATTGGCATCAGATATTTCTAATATTTTGCCGTTTTACAAGGAAGAGAAGACACATCTAATATTAGAGGAGGGAGAAGAGTTCTGTTCTACTTCTGAAATGGTTCCACTTGTAAAATGCAAACCAGGATTTGATTTATCATATGAAGTTCTTTTCCAGCTCAATTCTCTTGTTCACAGTAAAAAAGTTAGTCTTGTTGCAGCGGATGCTGAATTGATTCAAATCCTTAGTAGTTTACCCGTGGAGACTGCTTTAATGGTTCTGCAAAAGTTGCACAAGTTGAAGTCAATTTGCTATGATCCTGTGTCATTTGTAAAGACTCAGTTGCATGTACTAGGTAGAAATTGTAAAAGTATTCCCTTATCATCCTACAAAAGGTTGATGGATCATAATGTAATGAGTTGTTATAGGGCCCTAGTTACTCCTACGAAGATTTATTGTTTGGGCCCTGAGCTTGAAACTTCTAATTATGTTGTCAAGAACTTTGCAAAATATGCCTCAGATTTTATGAGAGTTACCTTTGTTGAAGAAGATTGGAGTAAGCTTCCTGCAAATGCTCTTTCCACAAGTATCCAGCGAGGAATTTTTGCCAAACCATACAGAACTAAAATATATAGCAGGATATTGACTATTCTTCAAGATGGCATTGTGATAGGAGATAAACGTTATGAGTTTCTGGCTTTCTCAGCAAGTCAACTGCGAAACAATTCTGTTTGGATGTTTGCTTCTAATGACGAGGTGAGTGCAGAAGACGTTAGAGAATGGATGGGATGCTTTAACAAGATTCATAGCATATCTAAATGTGCGGCAAGGATGGGTCAACTGTTTAGTTCTTCCAAACAAACTCTTGTTGTTCCTGTACAAGATGTAGAAATGATTCCTGATGTCGAAGTTACTTCCGATGGTACTACTTACTGCTTCTCGGATGGTATTGGAAAAATTTCTTTATCCTTTGCTAGGCAAGTTGCTCAGAAATGTGGACTGAGTCACACTCCGTCAGCATTTCAAATTCGGTACGGTGGCTACAAAGGTGTCATTGCTGTTGATCGTAACTCCTTCAGGAAGCTGTCTCTGCGTGGTAGTATGCGAAAATTTGAATCAAGAAACAGGATGCTTAATGTCACCAAATGGAGTGAGTCCATGCCTTGCTTTTTGAACCGAGAGATTATTTCCCTCTTGTCTACCTTGGGAGTTAAGGATGAAGTATTTGAGGCAATGCAACAGCGACAATTGATTCTATTGGGCAAAATGTTGATAAATAGAGAGGCAGCTTTGGACGTCTTACAGAAATTGAACGGAGTTGATTCTAAAAATATTTTGGTAAAGATGCTGCTTCAAGGTTATGAGCCAAATGTTGAACCTTACCTCTCTATGATGCTCCAGTCGCATCATGAGAATCAATTGTCTGATTTAAAGAGTAGATGCCGAATCTATGTTCCAAGGGGCAGGCTCCTGATTGGTTGTTTGGATGAGACCGGTACATTAAATTATGGCCAAGTTTTTGTTCGGGTCACGATGACAAGAGAAGAACTTGAGAGCAAGGATCAGAGTCTTTTTCATAGGGTGGATGATAAAACATCTGTAGTCAAAGGGAAAGTGCTTGTTACTAAAAATCCTTGTCTTCACCCGGGAGATATTAGGGTCCTCGAGGCTGTTTATGAAATGGAACTTGAGGAGAAGGATTATGTGGATTGCATTATCTTCCCCCAAAAAGGAGAAAGGTATAATTAACTCTCAATTTCAAATTATTATCCTATTTATCTTGGGGTAGTGTTATGTCTTCAGCCTATTGCTCTCCTTATTTGGTAGAAAATAATTTGATTACAGTATGCTTCTTCTTTTGCATTATATTTAAGCAGTTATAAAGTTTTTAATAGGATGATTAATGATCACCGGAATAAAACGAATATTTTGGCATGTTGGCTTTTGGTAATATAGATAGTTACTCTGCTCAGCTGTTGTTGGCCTTTGTGGAATTAAAGCAACATATAGTGCGATATAATCGTCTGGTGCTGTGAATTTTGTATCCACAGGCCTCATCCCAATGAATGCTCTGGTGGCGATCTTGATGGAGACATCTTTTTCATTAGCTGGGATAATGATCTCATCCCATGTGAAACTGAACCCCCAATGGACTATACTGGACGTAGATCTCGTATAATGGATCATGATGTGACCTTAGAGGTAGATTCCCCCTGAGTTTAGCCTTAGATTTCATGGTTTTTATCTTGAACTCATTTGGATGTTGTGAACTCTGAAACAATAATCTGATTTTGTGGAATTTGCAGGAAATTCATAAGTTTTTTGTTGATTACATGATCAATGATACTTTGGGCGCCATCTCTACTGCGCATTTAATTCATGCTGATCGTGACCCAGATAAAGCCAGGAGTTCAAAATGTCTACATTTGGCTACTCTTCACTCCATGGCTGTTGATTTTGCTAAAACTGGGGCACCGGCAGAGATGCCACTGGCTCTGAAACCAAAGGAGTTTCCTGATTTTATGGAGAGGGAAGACAAACCCAGGTACATCTCTTTTGGGGTACTTGGAAAATTGTACCGTGCTACCCTTGACTCCATCATGCAAATGAGGTCAAAAGCCATTTGGTCAGAGAAGATTGCTGAAGCCAGTTATGATCATGATCTTGAAGTAGATGGCTTTGAGGCATTCCTTGGAGTTGCAGAAAGTCACAAAGAAATGTACGAGGAGGAAATGAATGCGTTGATGAACTATTATGGGGTAAGTACAGAGGATGAGATACTGACTGGTAATCTGCGAAATCGGGCATCATACTTGCAGCGAGACAACAGAAGATATGGGGATATGAAAGATCGGATCTTGCTGTCTGCAAAGAACTTACAGAATGAGGCTAAAGAATGGTTTGGGAGTAGCTGCAAGGAGAATGAACATCGACAGTTGGCCTCAGCGTGGTACCATGTGACTTACCACCCAAGCTATTGCAAGGAAAAGGGGACCTTGCTGAGCTTTCCGTGGATTGTGGGTGACATTTTACTGAACATCAAGTCTGTAAATAGCAGAAAAGCTTGATAGATGAACAATGAAAGAAAAGACTGCAATAAATTTTTATGTTTGCAGCGTATATTAACTGTCTAATATGTAGATTCCTATCCTTTGTTAAAGAAACAGTTAAAGAGATGCTTCTCGGAAGGGTATGCCGGTATGGTGAGGTACCTCTGCTTCATGATTAGAACACCTTTCCGCTACATTTTTTCAAATTGCTGGTTGCATGTCTATACTTAACTTGATTTCTGAAAGCTTTCGGAAGTTGACTACTCTGACCGTCCTCTCGGATAACTTTTTCCTGTAATCGCCAAGTTCTGCTGTAATCATCATCACTCGGTGTAGATTAGCACCTAAACAGTCTGGTTAAGCTTTGATTTTCCTCAACGTTCTTGTCAATATTGCATTCATTTTTAATTAATTTCCTGAAATGTATCCATTTAATTTAATCTCTAGAAGATATTGCATTTTTATTTAATTTTTTATTTTCGACCAGTGAAGGATTGGATCCACATCTCTAAATAAACATCTGACATTTGTCATCTACATAATTTGGGAAATGAACTTTCTAGCTCATATTCATACAAAATAGACACGACATTTTAAGGGTCTCTCAACATCAAAGAGAAAAAATCTTGAAAGCTGATTCAAAAATATCCATCCCAAAAAGTAGCGTTTACATCCACCTCGTTGATGCCCAAGATTAACAACATAGCACAGAGCATCAAGATTTTTTATTGTCCACTAGAGCACCTTTGATTATTCATAATAAAAGATAACAAAAACGTCATTACAGCCCCCAAAAAAAAAAAAAAAAAAATCCATCGCCAAATAGGCTTTATACACCTAACAACACGCCAGGCGCCACCAAATTTCATTTTATCTTTACATGACCAACACGCCACCAACGATAAATAAAAACAAAAACAAAAAAATTAAAAAAAATTAAGAATTAAAAGATTCATGTTCCCCCTATTCTTTACAGTTACTAACAAAATAAAATAAAATAAAATAAAACGAATGAAAACGGCCCAGCTAAGGCCGTAACAAACAGTCGGGCTGTTTCACCCGCATCGGCGCGCTATTCACAAGTTCACCGCCGCGTTCTTCCCTCGGGAATCCACTGCTGCAACCGCCGCCGCCGTCGACGCCAACTTACTCGAAGCGTACCGAGACGAAAAATCTCTTCGAAATCCGGTGAACTCATCGTCGTTATCGAAATTACTGTCTTCTTCGAAGTTGAGGGAGTAACTCAAGGGGTCGTACTGGAATTTCCCGTGATGGTTATGACTGTTTCCGCTTCTGTTTCTGTTGAACCTTCTGATGAAGGTTTTCCACTTCGGTCCAGCGACGATCTCAGACCACTCTCGCACTCTCTGGAAGGCGGCTACCGCGGGGACCCACCACCGGTCGTGGGGCTGTATTCGCTGCCACCAGGCTATTCCGACGGCGGAGGAAGACTGGCGACGGGAGTTGAAACACGGGAAAATGAAACAGCAGCGGGTATTGCGGATCAGAGCATTGGACGTTTCGTCTATCGCTTCAAGGTCTCTTTGGGACATCGCTGTCGCTTCAGCTTCAGAGGCCATTCTACGAAACACATGATGAAACGGCACGGGTTGGGTATGGTAACATTATATACTATCAATAACGGGTGAGGGTATTTCGGTAATTGGATTTTGAGCCGTTGGTAGTATTGAGAGTGGAGAGAGCGGAGAATGAGTCAACAGATGCCAGTGGGAGATTTATCTGGGGTCCACTGTGCTGAAGGGTCCAGATGGGTCTGATGATGCGAGTTGGATAGGATTCTACAGCGCAGAGATTTCGCCAGCTGTCACTACCTAATCATCTCTTAATTATTATTATTAGACTAACAAAAAAATGAAATGACAACCGAATTATCTTGTTAATTTTTTTTATAACTCGCATTAAATAAGATTACATTTGATTATTATTAATATTTACAGTAACATAATTATTATCATTAATTTATAATAAATTTCATATAACATTATTGAAAATTTATTTTTTTAATATTTTAAAACTATTTTACTCTGCTCATACTTTTTTTTTAAAAAAAATCATCGCTTAATTATGTCCATAATTGAAAAAAGAATTTAGCTTCTATAACATTTTGTGGAGGCTCTATTGCGAGGGCAAAAGCTCTGGCTTATTAATTAATGGTTAAACAATTAGGTGTTCCCCTTTTCTTTTTTTCCGCTATGGGGTAGGTTCAAATAGGAAGGGAAATCATGGGATTAAATTATTAAAATAATTGGAGGAAAAAGGAATCCTACCAAATTAGACGGATGTCTAATTCGCTTGATTATTTATTTGGTCCAATGAAATAATGATTATGGGCCACCTGCAATTTCTCTACACTTACCATTTACTGACGATCACTATCAAGGCATATAAGGTCGTGATTTTATGCGATACAACTGAACTTTAAGATAGAAAAAAAAAAAAACCCACCAACTCTGATTTCGTTTTTCTTATTGTTAGCTTCGCTTGCACCATACAACCAACTTTTGAGTGAGGGATTGACATACGTGTAACTTGCGGGAAACCAATCCAACTTGGGCTGCTACAGTAACAAGGACCAGCTAGCCAGACATACAACTCAACTGGCTACATAGGTTCTAACATTTGTCCGACCTTGGAAGTGCTTTCGCCGTTGAAGATTAGAGCGGTCAGCTATTACATACAATACACAAAAGTCATAAGCCATTCCAGATCATATATTTGATACGAAACACAAACGTAGGCTCAAGTTTCAAAGGGATTAGGAGCCGAAGGGTACTGTATCATATTCAGATTTGCGCCATAACAAAACCATTTAGACAGAGGCCTGATATGATAAAAGCTCTTCTTACAAGTGCTTTTGGGCCCTCAAATGTTTCTTGCATAATTGGGAAGGGAAAGATACCTTTCCAACAAATATAGGTAAAACAGATAATATAATTGATCTAAGTTAATCCCAACGTGTTTTTATTTATAAATATTAGTAGACCCATTATAGTAAAATAGATCAATATAGAAATAATTTTAAAAAAAAACCTTTTACAAACTATTATGTACACAGTGATGCAGTATAAGTCTACAAGACACCAAAATGAAATGAACAACATCACTCAGGTTTCAAATGAACCATACACCATGAGGGTCCTAAAGAAAGCATGCAATGTCAACACGGTCACCAAGTTCTCATCATCTACATCAAGCAACACCACGAGGGCACCAGCTCATCATCAGATCTCAACCCACAAGATTTAGACAAAAGTTCTAAAACCAAGGAGATTTAACAGAACAAATAGTAGGTCACAAGTCATTCCCCTCCTAAAATGGAAAATTTTGCCGACTTAATAATTTTATACTTTATCATGCCCCACACCCATTTCATGACGGTATTGTTCCACCAAGGTTATCCCATAGATTAGTTGATGAAATCACATTTTCTAGAAATAATTGATAACTATGTCATAATAACATAAGAAAAACACTTTCTTTCTGACCACCGAACAGAAGAAAGATCCCCAATCATTATGCAGATGCATAGCATAAACAAAGAAAGGCCAAGTAACGATCATGAAAGTGACACTCCAAATTTACATATTTTGCTTCTAATATGCACCAAACCAAACATATTACCGGACAGGGCAACCAAGTATCATTCGCACACAACACCATTAGACATCATATTCTAGAAAGCCATGAGTAAGGCTTAAGAAGTTACTGCCCCAAAAGGCCAAAACCAGAGTCCCAGACTACACAATATTAGGATAAGGATAACTTGTTTCAATAACAGAAAGCAGGGATATGAGCTTAGAAAAGCAGAGCTTTTCCAACCTCACCACTGTGAATGCGCAAGAACACAGCACCAGCATCATCACATTTCCCAGTATCCAGAGCAATAGCACCAAATATGGCTCTGAAAGCACCACAAACCACAGCAGGAACAGTAGAATTGGTCTTGGGAGAAACTCTTACCACGTTCTGCAACCCCAAATGCATCCCATCAACAGCACATGAAAGTTCGACATTGGAAGTCTCTGAAACAAGGCTGTTCAGATCTTTTGGGGAAATGTCAATGTCTTTGTTTAGTAATCGAAGTGACACAGATGTTTCTATCACATAGGCTCCTAAAATGCTCAAAGCCCTATTGTTCTCTTCAGAGAATGAGGAGTGGGTCATTGCACGCCGAAGAAGGCCGATGCTCTTGAATGTGTAGCTGAATGTGGACAAATAAATAAATAAAAACGAATGAGACTCGGTTCAATTCGTGGGACAACTAACAAAATGGTAAAATTTAAGGCGCCAAACAGGAAATTAATGAAGGGAAATTTTAAAACTGACCCAATTTGATGCTGCAGAGTTTCGAGAGCCCTTGCAAAGGGCGATGAGGTTTTGAATCGCTGATCGTTTGCTGCGTGAACCTGCAAATAGTTGGTTTAGTTTTTTCAACTGCTTTTCGTTCTCAGTAAGTAAAGTAGTATTTAATTTTAGGGTTCTAAAAGTGGACGCACCTGAAAAGAAGAGGAGATAACGATGACTAGAACAGTAAGAAGACAGGGAGTGAAGTGGCGAAGCTTCATTTTTTCAACGTCGTTTAGTTTACTCGTCGTCGTCAATTTCGGTACTTTCCTCGTTAACGTTGTACACTCCGAAGAGGCGAAGAGGCGAAGAGTCAGTTAATATACCCCGGACCCAGGAGACCTGAAGAAGAATGACTCTTTCTTCCAAAAACAAAAACAAAAAGAGAGGAAATGCTTTTATTTGTTATTTACCAATTACCGGACGTCAATTACAGTTCATTGGCTATAGGGTAGAAGCATGAGAATCGCCAATATACCCTCAAAAGACGGCAGTGCACAGCACAAACGTTAAAGAAAATAAGACTCGTGTCATGGGTCGGAAATAAGAAGCTAGTAGCGACACTGTTACCACATGAGAGCTAACCAAAACGGTAACATTTTCCGAATGCTTTTCATATATATTAAGGCAAGGAAACTGGTAAATGTATACAAGCCTGAATCTATTAACTGAGATTAATTTATCCCGTGCACTAGAACTACATTTACCAACTCAGCTTACAAAAATGAAAGAAACATTCTACGCCTTCAATCCATCCGAGAGATCCATCCATGCAATGAACAAAGTTAGTATCAAGAACCAACTTCCCGAGAGGCCCCCACTTGTGTCTTGACAGGAAAGAATCGTTCTAGTCAGCATCCTATATCCACCCTCATTTTGTATTTCGAAATTTAAATGTAATTTATTTTGAAACAGCTGCTAAACCTTTAAGTAGTGCCAAAACATCCTCTTCATCATCTAGGTAGTACCTAGCTTTGCTTGGCTTTTGCCCAACTGTACAAGCAAAAATCTCTGGAGCAATAGGGAGTGATGAACCATAAGTTGCTTGCGAAATGCTTTCAAACATGTCTTCGTCAGACCTATCATCCCCAATGCACAATACAAAATCGGGTAGTTTCCTATCACTGATCATTGTGGAAAGAACTTTCTCTGCAACCAAGCCTTTGGTAACTCCCTGCAAATTTGGCAGCAGAGCCAACGTTAGGGCTGAAACTGAAAAAAAAACAGATTAAAAGAAACACATATATACCTGTGGTTTCACTTCAACTATATTATAGCCCCTCTTAACAACAACAGGCTCATTGGCAAGGACACTTTCAAGATGATCTAACAGCTCCTTGGCCTGGCATGATCCAAAACCAGGGGCAGCATCTTGATGGTGCCACACCAAGGCAGTCTCCTTCTTTTCTATATAGGAGCCATCAGTTGCCTCAGTATACAATTTCATCACAGGTTCTGCAATTCTTTTCCACTCAAAATCTGCAGGTACAGTACTGGTTTCCCATACAGATTTCTTATTCCACCTGCGGGAAGGTCAAAACCAGTAATATTAAAAGAATTTAATTGCAATTGTGGGTACATTATTGAAATCAGCTACATTATTGAGACCCAATTTGCACAAATAAAAATTCAATCAAACGACCGGGATCATTCAATATGACGGTATGAACACGACACCAAGGCAAACCCATGGGACTAGCCCTTTATTAATAAAAAGTAGACACTAAAAAAGGAAAAAACAAATAGGAGTCTTTTGTAATAGTAGTTATATTCTGAAGCTAGTTATCACTTATAGAATAAGAATGTACCTTAGGTAGTAACCATGCTCTGCTGCTATCCCTAGATTCTCACATGGAGCAAGCCACTCACCTAAAGAGACTTTTCCCCTGCCGCTAACAATAAATGTAGTGTTATTAGTGTCACCGCAAAGCTCCCTCAGAACATAGATGACATCATGGCTTGGTTTTTTGACGAGGGCATGGTGGGGCACCACTGTTCCATCATAATCCAAAAAAATTGCCCTTCTCGATGTCCTCTTATATGCAGTAACAATTCGATCAATGGAGAGCTTCCTAAAATTTGGAGAAAGGGACAATATTCTGAAACTCAAACCAAAGCCAATGCCCCAACAACGTTTACTGTAGTGTTCTCTGCATGCTCGCTCCAAATCCTGCATAAAACTATGGGCCCAATAAGCCACATCATGAGAGCAAATATACCGATAATGTTTCTCATGCCGCAGCTGCTTCTCTACATCAGACATGGTGATAGCATCGTGTAATGCATCAGCTACAGCATCAATGTCCCAGGGATTGACCCTAATTGCACCACTTAAGGATGGTGAGCAACCAGTAAATTCGGAAACGACAAGCATACTCGTATGTGGACATCCTGGTGCCAGTTCCATAGCTTCATCCATTTTTGGAGTCCCTTGTCTACAGACAGTGTATTTGTATGGCATTAGGTTCATCCCATCTCGCACTGCATTAACAATACAACACTCTGCCAAAGCATAGTAAGCAGTCTTCTCATAAAGAGGTACAGGTCTGTCAATCAGGATTACAGGTTGATAGCCTGGAACACCATATGTTTCATTGATCCTTTTAGTAGTTGTATATGTCTCCCTTTTTGCATCCTGAACATCTTTTCCAGTACTCCTTGCGGGATTTACAATTTGAACCAGCACCAGTTTGCCCTGCAACTCAGGATGCACCTGCAATAGCTGTTCCATGGCCAGTAATTTTAAACTGATACCTTTAAATATGTCCATATCATCAACACCAACAATAACCTTTTTCCCCTTGAATTGCTCTCTAATTTCTTTAACCTTGATAGAAGAGGAGGGATGATTCAGAGCTGACTCAAGTCTACCCATATGAATCCCCACATGCAAGATTTTAACATATATTGTGCGACCAAAATACTCTAGTCCAATATAACCACGCTTGGATTCATAATCCAGGCCCAGCATCCTACTGCAGCAAGACAGAAAGTGGCGAGCATAATCAAATGTATGGAAACCAATTAAATCTGCATTTAGAAGTGCCTTCAGAATTTCATTTCTAACAGGTAGAGTCCGGTAGATTTCTGATGAAGGAAATGGGCTGTGGAGGAAGAATCCCAGCTTCACTCGATGAAACCGCCTCCTCAAGAACGTAGGGAGAACCATAAGGTGGTAGTCGTGAATCCATACATGATCCTCTTCAGGATTTATGACCTCCATTATCTTATCTGCAAATACCTTATTAGCAGAAACATATGCCCGCCAAAGCAATCTGTCAAAGCGAAAACCATAGTCAGGGCAAATAGGCAGCATGTAATGGAAAAGCGGCCATAAATGTTGTTTACAGAATCCGTGATAGAAATTCTTCTGAAGGTCAGAAGAAAGAAATGTAGGCACACAATTAAATTCATCAAGTAGTTTCTGGGCAACTTCTTCTTGCTCGCTTGTATCTACATCAACCTTCAGAGACCCCACGTAGAAAACATCAGTATCTGATGAGAAACCATCCTTCATCTGAAGTAATAGTGAATCCTCATCAAAACTAAAACACCAATTTCCAGATTCTAAATTCTTTTGAGCATGCAGAGGGAGAAAATTTGCCACTATAATCTTCTTTTTGGGGTGTCTGTAGGAGGGAGAATCTGAATTTTCATCATTGCTTTCATTGCCATCCGCCTCAGGAATAACTCCTGGGACAGTCATCGCTCTCGGAAGAGCCCTAGGAGTTTGAGGGAAATACATCATATCAGCAGATGCCAAGTCCACCAAGTTTATGCAAGATCTTGACAGCATGATTGCCACCGTTATCTGTTCCTATTTCAGATTTAGAACAAAGTCAAGTATGAGAAATATTTGTTCCTGCCTAAAAGACCTTCCAGGAACTATCTGAGTATAAATAACCAAGTTCCTGCAGCAATAGACAATTATACTTGTGCGGGTTAATGCTAATTCTCAAAGCACAAAAGTTAGATGATGATGCAAAAGTACACATGTATAGTTAATCATAAAGGATAAGAATAACTTTCAGTTTTCGTGCAACAATGATCAATTATGCACTCAAATTGAAAGGACGTATCAAAAGGCGATAAAATTATAGTACAAAGCTCATGTACTAACAACTAGACAAATAATATATTTATTTTCCCTAAATCCATAATTATCTGGAGCTTTTTCCATGTAGATGCTCAACAAGCGACTCATTAAAAGCAGACTGGCCTCATAACTTAAGTACCTTAATGTCATAAATGCAGGTCCCTCTTTGGCAGGGAAGCCCGCAATCAAATGCAGGTTCAAAAATACGTAAAGGCAAGAACAAGGTTCAATAACACTGTGGGAAGAACATGATATGCCCAACTACAATTGCTATGTGAAACTAACTTAAAAAAAGACAAGCACTAACAAGTATTATATAATAAACTAAACTTACTCTAAAGAATTGAAGTTCCAGCAGATAATCGGAAAATAGACACCAGGGAATATATCAATTGCATATTAAATTACTGATTGAACAAGCCAGAAAGATTAGTTCAGCATGAACAGCAGGCAGATAATCAAAAGATCCTCAAATTGAAGAGATTAACCCAGATAAACGTACTATCAACAGCACCAAAATGTCATAATATAAAAGTTCTTTTCTTTTAATCTTGGCTCCTGTTTATTGAAAGGGCCAGAAAGATGGAACCACCCCATCCCCAACCCCCGAGACAAATAATGAACTAGCATCTATTTTCAACTCAATACTTTGACGGAGGAATTTATATGAGCGGTGTAGAAAGACAATTGTTGACAATGTCAATCTATAAACGAATGGATTGGACAAAGTCATAAAAGATGGAATATAACTGAATGATAAAGATAAAAGAAACATATGAAACAAGCATGAAAGCACACACATACACACCTAACACTGTTGCTGCAGAAGCATGCCTTAGTTTCTGCTATATCGAACTTTAACATTCATAGCCTTTTTATACGCAAAACCCTCAAGAGACAGTCAAATAAAACAAATGTTCTTTTAAGGTAATCATTGTTATATTTATCAATACAACCTATGCTTTCCCATGCATCCCATTCATATCATTCATTTCCAACGAAGTCATTAAACCACATTATCTGGCTTCTTAATACAGACAGCATGAAATTATTATATTAACAAATTGAATGTGGAAGAACACGTGTTTCACTCTTATAACCATTTACAATTAAAATTTTTAAAATGAAAACATTTATACACCAATGCAATTTTCTCTCTAAATATCTTTCAGCAAACTTCATTGGCTTCAGCAAAATCAGTTGCTTTATTTTCAAGTCTACTAATATGTAAACTAATAATTAAATTAACAACTAAGAAATTCTTTAAAGCACAACTCAGGTCCACATGGCTATTTGTCAGTTGCATTTTTACCTTGCACAATATGTGAAATCCTAATTCAGCACACCAGATAAGCAAACTCTAGCAGAGAACATTATATCATGATCATTAATTCATTTTTATTTTTTCAAATTCATCGAGAAATATTTGTTTGTATCAGTCAATGTGCCGATAAATTATCAGGAACAATATAATTAAGTTAGATAACGAATGTTTGTATAACACATTCTGTCCGTCCCAAGAAATTTCTATCAGAGAATACACATTAAAAGAAGTCGCCTTGAAACAGTTCACTCAAGGTCGTTGGGCTACATACAATCATGAATTATGACTTTAATGACTCATCAACTGCTTAGTAAGCTCAGAAGAACAAAATGAGTTAAGGACTTGCAATACCGTATGAATAAAATGAACTCACAAATATTATATATTACTTTAGGGGGGGAAAATATTTTGATGCTGCTTACAAATACATGAGCGTTATTTAAAAAACAAAATGAAAATGGGAGTCATACAGGGGCTAGTGCTTATTAAACTTCTATTTGTTACAAATCTCAGCTTTAAAAGATAATGCCAATTACCAAAATTTCTAAAAGGAAAGAGATGCTCAATTACCCATAATTCGACAGAAAGGAAGCAACTTGGATATGCAAAATAGTTCAAGTAGACATCAGACCCCGGATCTTAAGTTTCCGAGTTCCAACATATACACATATACACGCACATTCATAAATAAATAAACATGCACAATAGAAATGAAAGAAAAAAGAGAGAAATAGAGAGTTAGATTAAAAAAACAAAACAAAACAAAAACAAAAACGTTACCTGAAAGAATTCTAACTGATACCAAACCAAAAACGAAAAAAAGATTCAGCAACTGACCTTATACCGAGCTATCTGATAAGTCTGAGAAGATTTTTCTCTGCCAGAACATAAAAAATGTCATAAATACTATCTAAACTGCGTTTGGCTGCTGAGGAAACTCAAATTCTCAGAAACTGAAAGTGCCCGTTAGGCCATTACTCATTTCCTACACTTTGCCACCAACCCAATGTACTCGTAAAACAATAACCAAAAAGACGAAAAAAGAAATGAAAGAAAGAAACCCATGTGAAAAGACTTACAGGATAAACATGAAGCAAAAGAATTTGTACATGTACAGTAAGTTAGGTTCAAAACTGGTGAGATTATTGTGGAGTTTAATGGGGTTCTGAAACTGACTAAACCAACAACAAAAAGTGAAAAAGAAAGAATTCAATTTTTTTTTTCTTTTTTTAAGGTTCCCTTTGGTTTGGTGTTTGGTGTCGGGTGCTGGGGGCTTGCTCATTCAACAAAAGAAGCTGTAAGAAGATTAAACGTAGAATACAAAAAGTCAATAAAGAAAGAAGAAAGAGAACGAACTCATTAACCATTACACACGACACACTCTCCGTTTTGTACAGTTAGATTTGCAAAGTCTCGTTGGTCTTACGTTATAATCTTACGGACTCCTGCATTTCCCTAAACACCCCTCCCTTTTTGATTTATAGTTAACTAATCCCCCCCCCCCTCCTTTTTCATTCCTCTACAAAATCGTAATTTATGCCTTAATTATTATCCCACATAAATTCGATTCCTTTCCAAAATGGTCAATTTTTTAAAAATGGTTACGTGTATTTCAATCTTGCTCTTTGTATCAAGCCAGGATTCGATAAGGGCGTAAGGGACCTAATTGTTTAGGTAGCAAAAAGAAGTCTTGCGTTTTCTTAATAATTAATATTATCCATCAATACCACAAATTATACTGTTATATATTATTATTATTGGTAATTAAATAAAGTTGACCTCTTTATTTTAAAAATAAGAAATGAAAAGAAAAATCCAGTCCATGCGGATAAACATAGACTCGGCCTACTTTGGTAATCATAATAATAATCTTTGAGTATGGAAAAAAAATAGTTTTTATTAATATAAATATAACAATCAATAAGCTTGCCTCTCGTGATTTTTCCAAATCGTCGTACCCGTTAAAGGTTTCGTGAGATCATTATTATATTAACAGACCACGATATTATATATAATTTAAACAATGGTGGGCAATATTTAAAAAATCAAAGGAAAAAAAATAAATTAAAATACCCATTGGGGTCTATTATCATAAAATGAATAAGCCGACGCCTGCACTTGAAATATTGTAGTTTCAAAATTAAACAAAAGTACGGTTAGATTGATCGATCTAGCTCTGTCGACAAATTTTGAACGAAAATGAGGTTGCACGTATCAATTCTTATGCTGTACAAACAACAACATTATCGATAAAGATAATAAATTACTGTATTTTATTTTATTTTATTTTTAAAATCAATGTAAATAAAATACAAGACAAATATAATAACACTTTCGCCTGATCCTCTATTGGGACTTGCATATTTGATATGTCTTTTAAAAATGATGAGTGTAACATGAGCTGTAAATCAAGCCGTAACAGCTGGGGGAGAGGCGAATTGCAACAGACAAGTGCTTTAACGCCCAAGGCCAAGACAAAGAGGGCAAAAGGAGGGGGGCAGTTGAGCACAAAGTAATACCGCACGTCAAACTGGGATTCAAAAATAATAATAATAATAATATTTAATGGGGGGTAGTAACTGTAAAAAAAACGGAGCCGACAGTGCATGCGGCTGCTCGACCACGCTGATTGATCTGGCACCCAGCCACCATCATTTTTGGATGAGACGAGTGGACGACCATTAATTTCCTTTTCCCATTCCCCCATGTTTCCAGGCCGTTATTTACGAGACTGCCCCATTTCCTTAAATTTGCGCCGGGTTAAAACAAAGTTCAAAAAAGGAAAGGAATGCAAATGAAAAGCCGATTCCTGTGTTTGGTCTAGTTGGCGTCATGTCAAATTCCAAGGTAATGGCTTGCATCACCATCGTGCGTCATCTTCAACTCAATGCTTATCCTCACCGATATTTTAATTTAGATTTCTAAAAAAATCAAAAATCAAAGAAATCCGTTGGCTTCTAATAAATGCAATATTAAACTTTACTTTCCATTCAACAAATGATCAATAATATCTGATAGCCATGGAGATAAATTTTCTTTAGGCACTTTTATTGATTTATTTTACAAGAGAGCACAGACGAAGTGAAATTATCGATTAATTTTGTATCATCTGCTTGATGTTGTTATTAATTCAATGCTTAACAAAGCTCGAGCCCAATCCCAGAAAGAACACTATTTTATTATTAGAATTAGACCTTGGTTTCACACACATTTCTTTGCTTAATTGCATAAACTCTCAATCTATGATCACGTTAAATCTAATGATAAATAAGGTGAATAAATTAAGAATATTAAATGTTGTATTTTAACTTTATTTATTGAATGAGATTTTAGTCCTAATTTTAATATAAAAAATTTAAGTTAAAATTTCTCGTCTACTTATCTCAATTAAATTAAAATGTACTTCTTAATATATATATTTATTTTTCTTCTAAATCATTTTTTTTTTTAATTCAAGCGGCATAGGATAGATTTTAAAATCTGACAACTTTTAATCATGATATTAGATCAAAATATACTTTCACCGAAATGATCTCACTAAATTTTAATTAGTCTACACATTATAAGTTTTGAAATAATGACTAATTAATCTAAACATCATATTCTTAAATTAATGAATATAGAAATGTTAATTAATCAACGCATATTTTAAAACGTCCAGTTGTAATAATTGTATGCTTCAAATGAAGCTTAATTTCTGATCAACGCATTTTTCTACTAACTACCAAAGGAGAATAATCCAAAGAAGAAGGAGATTAAAAAAAATGGACTGACAAAACCCACCGAACCCGAGCATGAAGAATGGACGGCAGAGATGTAAATATAATACAACAGAAGGTTAATTAAGTAGGACGGAATACGGTGCGGATAAAATCTAGTACACTCTCTAGATAAAATGATAAATGGCCACCCAACTCCTTCCAATTCCATCATTAAAAAATAAATAAATAAATAACTTTTTTTTTGGGGGGGGAGGGGAAAAAGAAAAGTCCTTATCCAGAGCATCCCCACAAGCCACAATCTCGTACGAACTTTTCACACGTAAAAGGAACAATGATAATCTAAGACCAACTCTTGTCCTAATCTGCTTGGCCATACAACTGAACCGCGGGACCAATATGTATAAATTGGTTTGTTTAATTAAATTTGTAATGTCATGTTTCACAATAGTACCAATAAATATCAGGACCTAGCTGTGATGTAAGGGTTATACCGTACCCACTCTTGTCCTTTATATCGTAACAAATGTCAAATTTCACCGAGCACTCATGCTCTCCTCATTTATAAATTATTAACAAGTATTATGATATTTTATGTTTAGATACACGGTTAAAATTTAAATTAGCAATTTACAATCTTTTTTCATTTGTAATTCTTTTTTAAGTATTAAAGTATTTTTTTTATTTAAATTCATTAAATATTAATACGTATGAGGAGTTTTATTATTGGAGCTTCTTACTAACTTATTCTTTCGTACTTTTATTTTATCGTATTTTTAATTGGACACTCTTATAAGTATCTAATGCGGTTGCTATTAAATTTTGTGTTCTACAAAGATAATAATACTCGTTCTAATGTTATTTATACTGTATATTTAATTATTATTTTTTTTAAGATACTAAGCTTCGAGAAATAGTAAATAGATATACGCAAGCAGTGCAAAATTGTAATATCCATAATGCAATCTAATTAAATATAAAAGTGAAGGTACACTACAGCTGTTGCACCGCAACCGAATTCAATAATATAATACATATTTATTATGAGAGGTTAGCTGCGTAATGACATTCTTGAAAATATAAACTTTACTTTATGTGATAGGAATAAATATACTATTAAAATAGATTAAATGTGATAAATTCAAAATAAAATTTTGACAAAAACATATCAACATCAAATTTACTCACTTTGTGCACGACTTTAACTTAAGGCAAGATCTACCATATTAATGCCACTAATTTAATGACTATGATCAATAGTAAGATGATAAATAACCTTTTTTTTTTAAGGATTTGAGTTTCTTTTTGCATATAAGGAGAGTTTTTTTTTAATTTTATTTTTAAATATTAGAAATAAGATATTTGAATTGTGCTGTCATAAAGGTATTAAAAAAAGTTTAAAATTACTGATGTAATATTGAGATAGAAGAAATATGAGTCCCACGTTATTCATATTTAGTTATTCATGAGAAGCTCCTTGTAAATTAAAACTAGCAATGTCATATAAAAATTTTAAAAAAAATAGTTGATCATTTACCTAATCACGCGCAACCCTCACACAGAACACGAATGAAAAAGTAAGTGCTTTATTTAATTTTCTTTTGAACCAAACGTAACTAGATGGATTGGAGGTTAATAACAATAAAAGAATATAGAAAAAAATATATATATATAACAAATGGAAAAATTCATTATTTGCTCGAAGAGGGTGCGGGACCCGCGTTATCCGGTACCCGTGTTCCACGGAGGGGTGTCGTAAACGGGGAGTGATTATCACGTTCTTAACATCAATCAAAGGCGTGTGGAGGGGAGGTGTCAAATGGGGCCCGGGGGACCTCGAGTCCTTATCCACTAAAAGACCAATAATAATCAAGTGTTGGAACCCGTTGGGTCCCGCTCTCGGACAAATAAGAATGTTCCAGTCTCTTATCCTTATTATTATTATTATTATTATTATTATTTTTATTTTTATTAAAGGTCTCTTATCCTTATTATTCAACCTTCTTTCATTCCCCCTTGGGGAAAAACGGATACGGTGCGTCGGTGCGTGTGCGCGGGCGCGCTCTGTGTACGTGTCTTGGGGTCTTTAACCTTCAGATCCAAAATCACAATTTCAAAGGAGGCAGGTGGCACTGCGGCAGCGAGTGTGTGTGATCTTTTTTTTTCTTTTTTGTAATGGTAAAAGTAACTTTCAAAAGTGGCTTTGGTGCTCAAAAAATACGAAGAAGAATAAGAAGAAGAAAAGATTTTGGAGTATTAGTGTCGTCGTACCGTGATTAGACTCTCATATTTTTTAAAAGTTATCGCTCTGAAGTAATTCAAAAACATTTGTGACTGTAACTTTAATTAGACTCTAAGCTAGTATTATCTAGGGATGGGGGTGAGCAAAATGGAATCGATTCTTTAAAATACCGTTTCGGTTTGATATTTTTTCAGTAAAAAAGAAAAAAATATATAATAAAACTAAAAATTTCAGTTAAAATTATCAAAACTGGAGTTGAACCACAACAAATCAATTTTACTTTTTTAATATTAAAACAATGCCACATGGGTGATTCAAGGAGACACAAAAAAATGACAAATTTTATAAGAAAATAAAAAAAAATTTATAGATATGTGAATAACCAAATCAAAGATTTGAATTTTGAATTAGATTGTTTTATTTTTATTTCTATTCTAAAAAATTCAACATTGAATTGAGCCATAACTTTTAGTTCGGGTCAATATTAAAATGAACTAATTTATTGTGGATCTCTAATTTTATCCCATGATTGTATGATAATAACCTATAATTTTTTTTTAACTATATTTACCACATTTCATCAACTACAGCTTGAAAAAACCGCAATACTTCAATGTTCAAAGCCTTAGTATTATTGTATCCACTCAAAATACTAATTGTTATGTAATTTTTTTAAACAAAATTTATATGTAACGCGAATCTTAATATTAACAAGACTGAGGAATTTTTTTTGTGAATTCTTGTCATTATTTTCCAAAGAGGATCCATCATGATGTAGTATGTATACAAAATATATATAACTCTTGAATGCTCAGAGCTTTGCAGGGACAATTAACCATTGGAATTTCTTGCAGTGCCTGCGGCGCAAACTTTATCTCCAACATCAAAAGATGCAAAATAATACAGCACCAAGCGGATTTTGTGTGTTGGATCGATTTTTGGCTGAATTGGTCAAGGCCCAATGCCTATGTTTGTGTTCAGGTTTGAATGAGGCCCAAATTACTCTAATACTAGAGACCTGCCTTCAAAATCCTTAATATTCGTCATAAGAGCCCTTTTGAATTTTTTAAATTAAAATTTAAATTATTGAATAAACTACTTAGTAAAATTACCTAAAAACCTAGTAAATATTTTTTCTTTGATTACTTATTAGATTTCTTTTGGCAAGAGTAAATAATTATTTAGTAAAATTACCTAATTTTACTTTAGTCATTTAGGTAATTTCATTTAAAAATAGATTTTATGAGGAATTTTGAAGGGTGCCAAAAGGCTTACTCTTAATACCATTGCATGTAAAAGATTACTAATTGGGTTCAAAGAGGTTGTTCTATTTATTTTTTTAATTACATGAGAATGTTCCTCATATTATAACTCATACTACATGAAATTATTACTGATATTACATATATAATTTTATCTAAATTTTACTTTCTTTAATATTCGAAGGACATCTGCTCCACCTATATTTCAAAAGAAGAAAATTATTTTTACTCAATTATCTTCGTAATCAAGGAAATAATTAAGTCTCTATAATGTTTTGTGGGTGCTCTAGGAGTTGCGTTCTCAAATATTAGGGTAGGGCATCGACTACTCAATCTATTAAAAGTGATTGTTCTTACTTCTTAGTAAAACTGTATAATAATTTTTTTAAAAAATAATTTTATATTTCCTTTTTAAAGTAAATTCCCCATAATACAAATTTACACTACGAATAAAGCTCTGAACACCTTTTTGAAATCCATATAACACCCTTTTGAATTTTATAAAGTAAAATTGAAATTACTATGCAAATAAATTGCTTACTCAAATTACCTAATAGCCTAATAAATAATTTGTATTTGGTTACTTATTAAAAAAATTAGTAAATAATTTTTTTTAAGAGTAAATAATTTTTCAGCAAAGTTGCTTAATCTGTCCTTTGTTATTTAAGAAATTTCAATTACAAGAGAGTTTATGAGAAAATTATGGGTGTGAAATGGTTTACTCTTAACACAAGGCATGTAGCGCATGTTTGCTACATTGTATTGTGGGGTATTAAAATACTATTCACATTGAAATAATACTAACCTTAGGTTTGGAGCAAATTTGTAAAGGATTAAGAGAGGTTGCTAATCTGCCAACTGGCACATCTACTGCGGCGTTTGGCTTTTTTTTTTTAACAATAATAAATAAATATAACTTTTTAATTTAATATAATATTAATTTTTAATTTCTCTTATTAATATAAAATAATAATTTATTATTCATATTTTAATTTTTATTATATTAAAAATATAACTAAATAATGTATTATTTAATTATATAATAATTAATATTGACTAATATTTAATAAGTTAAAATAATTAACAATATGTACTTAAAATAATATATAAACATAAAAGCATGACATAATATTGTATAGCACCAAATATTATATACCATTATTATAACACAATGCTAATAGAATATAATATAATATAATATATATATATATTAAAATAATGCAATACAGTTATTAGTAAAAAAGGTTCGTTCTTACTTTTTTATAAAATTACTTAATAAGTTTTTTTTGAAAAGTAGTACTAATCAGTAATTTTGCATCTCTTTAAAATTTTAGTAACCCTTTTAACACCCTTCAAAATTCTTGACAAAACTTCTTTTTAATTGAAATTACCTAAACAACTAAAAAAATTTATTTTTTTATTTTGAATGGGAATCAAATTAAATATTTAAATAAATTATTCGTTTAACAAAATTTTTACAATCGCATTTCATAATGCATTTATATTTTAAATTTTAATTAAAAATACTTTTATTTACAAAAATATAAGAGTTAAGAGTTATGGAAATAGAAATTATGTAATTTTAGAAAAAATTTAAGATTTTTTTATTTAAAGTGAAAATTTATAAGAAGATGGTTAATTTTAATATATAGATTTTTTAAAAATTAAATTAAGGGTATTTTAAAAATAAAATAAAAAAGAATACTATAAAGATTTTATTAGGGATGGCAAATTGGTATATCCAATCCAATTAGACCGAATGATTTTTTATTCAAAATAATTTTTTATATAGATATGAATAATTTTTTAAATATTCAACTAAATATTAGATGGATATAGATATTACTTGGATATCTAATAACTAATTCATTTTCTGTAATTTTAGATTAAAAATGAATAAATACAAAAATTTCCTAAACAAAAATATTTATTCTTAAGTATATCTTCTCAAAAAATTATAAAAAACTAATTCAATTTTGGAAAATTTAAAAATATGTTACCAAAAATTAACTCTTTTTTCTCCCTAAAATAAATAACTCTTTTTTTTTCTCCCTGAAAAAATAGACGCCGGGGTTAGTATTCCATCATTCACGACGCCGCTTGCACCGCCATGATGAATCTACTTCCACCTGACTCCAAATTCCGCTATATGCGTAGCCGTACCAATTTTTTTGACAAAAAGAAATCGATGGCGCCGCAAATTAACGTTGAATCAATGATATGCACCGCCACCTCCATCAAATTGATCAAAGGCCGTCAAATATGACTGAGTTGGTGGTGCAACCTCATCGCATTACTGTTATTCGGTGACGTTGAGTTGCCGTTAACGTCTTGGGTGGTATTTTCGCCGCTATCATTTTTTTTTTTTTGCCAGCAAACTCAATGCCATTACGTAAATCGTAAAATTTCAAGTCTGATGATACCTAATTTGTCTTTTTCTTTTTTCTGTCGCCGGCGAAACAGTAACTCCGGCGGTATTTGTTCTATTATTATATTTTTATTAAAAATAATTTTATTTAACGATTACTGATTTTAGTAAATATAAATAAAGGTAAATAAGAATTTCCTGATTCAAAATGTTATTAATTAGTTAAAATATAAATTTATTAATTTGTCATGTTATTTTTAAATTTAAAAATATAAAATTTAATAGTTTTAGACATCCATAAATATCCATATACATTCAAATAAAATGTGTATTCGTATCTAACTTTTAAAATTGAGTATAAATATAAATATATCTATTATGAATAATTATAAATTTACATTTAGATATCTGCAATCCCTAGATTTTTCGGCAGCGTTAAATGACTTCAAATTAGGTTAATATTAAACGAATGGGAGTTTCAATTAATACAGTTCAATAATTACCATTTGCAGAAAAGTAATGCCTGAAGATGGAGTAAATTTGATCCGGGTTAAAAGCCTCCAATAATTAAATAACAGGTGCTTGAAAATTTTACACAGAGCTGCTCGTTTGCTGACTGAGGCCAGCTAGAATAGCTATTGGCTAAAAACAAGAGTCAAGCCCGCACCCAACAAACACTCGACGATCCCTCCGTGCTGCAGCTTCACGAACACCGTTTTCGCGCCCAGATTCTTCTCTTTCTCTTCTAAACACGTACATCACATCACCATATATCCAATCATTTGATCAAAATTCAAGCTTTTATATATATATTTATTTATTTCTTTCAGTAAAAACCCATAAAGAAAATGAATCAGTAATAAAGCCAGGCAGGCAGGCAGGGGAGCAAGCAGCAACAGCTTAATAAATAATAGCGGTGAATTGGTGGAGGTTGCTGCAGGCAAGGGAAGGGAAGGGATGCCAGGGCCAGGGCCGCACATGATGTACGCGATGGGTACGGGGCTGGCCATGACGAAGCTATCAAACGGCAGATTTAGCCCCCACCATACGTTGACTTATACAATCAACGCCTTCTTTGGCCCCGATATAGGCTCCTTCTCCGAATGGCTTGGCTCCTTCTTCGGTTCGTCATTCGGCTCCTCTTTAGCCGATGCCATTCACCACCCCTTTTATTATTTTATTATTCTTGGCTTGCCTTTGTGTGTTCTTTATTCTTTCCTTTCCAGGATTTTCCTTCTTAAAGGCCTTCTGGATTCTGTTTCTGGGGTGAGTTTCGATCATCTGGGTTGTTTCTTTTGGAGCTTTATTTGCAGATTTTAATTAAAGATATATGTTGGTTAGTGGGCTTTTAAAAGATCATGAGATTTTGGTTCTATTTTTGGTAACAGTGAAAGGCAATATTTGTTAATATATAAGGAGATCTAATCATTCAATGAAGTATATTCTGTTGTAATCAATTAAGAGATTTTCATCGCGTTGGTTTCTATCATGCAGGTGCCCCTTACAAAGTGGCAGTGCTTCTTATTGATCTGCGCTGGTTCTTTTTCTCACTTTTTCCTTGACCATTTGTTTGAGGTAATTTTTTTTTTTTAATTGATACGGTATGTCCCTGAGCCTGACCAGAATAATTTATGTTTATTCCTTGAAAATGTTGGTTTGGAAATTGTTTTGCAAGAAATGTATTTTGAATCCTGTGACTAGCGGAATTGAAATTGATCAAAGCCAATCTTCTATATAGATTCAGTGGTCAATGTAGATGTTTGGAGAGCTAGAGAGAGACTTCTACTTCTGCTATTTATTTAGGCTTTGAAAATGATATGGCGAACTTCATAGTAATAGAAAACATGTGCAAGATAAACTTTATGCTGTGTGCCAGTCATTGGTTTAGGATGATGGCAGGTGCTTTTTCAGTAAGATTCTGGATGAACCAGATGTGCTTACGCTAAAAGAATTGCCTCAGTAGATGCACTGCTTATAAGTGACTGTGCCATTGTCAATTTAGTACATTTTCAGACTAATTAAAATCACGGCATGATATGAATATGTTTTTTTTTCCTTTTCATCCTTGGGGTATCCACCAAAAAAAAAAAAAAAAAAATTAAGAGGAAGTTTTATACCAGCATCAGTGCTTCTCAGTTTTGGTATAAATTTCAGACATTGGCATCTCTTGATTTACAACTCGTTAGAGATGGCCAAAATTTACTCTAGTTCTTCATTCTTCATGACTCATCGTGTTAAAGGATATATTTTATTCTTTGACTAAATTGGGCTTTTAAGACCTGATAGGTGTGGGGATTCCTCTATTTTAAAACTCTGTTAGGAGAGGAGAAACAGCTCAAATTTTCTTTATGATTTTCTGGCTTGTGTGATAGCCTCACTCCCAAATACTGCAAATTCAGAAGTAACCACTGCATTCATGGAAGGCCAAATGGCGAACACCCCTGCAACACCCTTCCTCCTTTTGGTGCCTCTGTGTGCCACATGTTATTGTTTGTTATATTGATGGATCAAACATTGTATCACAGGAAAATGGTCAGTCATCAATGTATCTTTGGATATTGAGCACTGGTTGGTGGAAGGGTCGGGCACCTATCAACCCAGATGCTGTTGTGGTAATTGCTGTCTTGTGCACTTGCTTGATTGGTGGCTTCATTTATATCAACAGGTGTTTGTTTTTGGGATCATTGCCATCATTTGGTTGTATTCAGATTATAGTGAGCTCATTAGCATGGCTAAATTTTTTTTTTAACTCTTGGTATATGTGCAGAGTAAAGCCTGCGAAGTCAGCTAGGAATCAATCATATCACTCGGCGAGACTTATTTTGATTATAGCAAGCCTCTATTGCTTATGGTGTTTTAGCCAGATATTCTGGGTGAATCCTAGTCGGGCAGCAGTCGGAGAAGAGGCTGATCTTGGAGTTCTTGTTTTTCTGGCAATTTATTTCTTTCTCCCTCACCTTTTTTGTATTATGTCCATGAATCCTAAAGATCTTGACACGGGGGCACTTCCACTTATAACAGCATAAGCATTATATTGTTAAGATAGGAGATTTATAGGTTATGCCACGAAGCATGTCGTCTGTTGTAATTGTCTTCCTTAGCTGTTAGTGTTAGCTACTTTCATGAAACGCCATACATTTTTTCCTTTCAAAATAAAAATCTGTAAATTAAAAAGAAATTATGAGCTAGATCTTTTTCCCTTGTTTAGCGGGGCCGCCTGTGCTCACAATTGTACTTGGGAAATAAAAACACTTACGTTGAAGAAATAAAGGTTCCAAATTTATGTGTTTTCTTTCTGGATTGAGGAGATTTCTCGTCGCAATTGCTCTGTTTGATTGCCGTGCAAAGTTCTATTACCTTTGCAATCGCAATCAAGGCATTAGCAATTGCAGATAAATGTAGCATCCCTTAATTCTTGTCATCAATGTTGGCATATGCTAGTCTCAGGCCATCTGTACCTAAAATGTTCACTGCAAATGTCCAAGGATTTTGGTCTTGGTTGTCAAATACTTGAAAATTTGGTAATCGAATTATGGGACTGGGATTCAAACTTGATTGCAATTTCTTTCCCATTTAAAACCCCAACCAGCATAACAAATTTAAAACCGCAAAGTCAAATTATAAGCTGGCAACAAGGACAATTTCTATGAAATTGAAAGACGAATCGAGAAAAATAAAGGAAAACAACAAATGTTACTTTTTCTTTAAGCATAACATGACTAAATCATCTTCCCATTCATCTGGTCAATGATTCAACGGAGACCTATTGTGCAACAATATCACATATAGGGATTCAAATTTTGGGAACCAATCACATCCACGACGCAAGATGGTATGGCAGACAGAGGCTATGCAGCAGTATGGATCTGCATGCAAAATCCAAAGCGAAGCAAAAACCAAAACTAACTCCATGTAATGTGCCTGCCTGCATCTAAACATCACATAATCGCTGTTCAATTCCTATGCAAGTTTGAATGCATGTAATGCACCTATATCCTCTGTGTGTGTATGTGTGTGTATCTGATTTGTAATTATATATGACAACCCTCATTGTCTGTGTTATCATCAACCTGCGACCTTGTACTTGGAATGTGGGACTGCGCTGGCTTCTTTGCAAAAGTTGGCAAACAAAATGCTGCAGAATGCACCTGAATTGAGACAATTAATAAGAGTAAATTAATTTATCGTGAGCATTCACCATGACCCATCTATAAAATATATATATATATATAAAATTTTTGCACGTATAGATTGATTACGTACCTCTGCTGAGTTATAGAATTTCAAGGGCCCTTTTGCAACGCCAAAAATTTGGTCAGGGTCAATTGGGTTAATAGGATGTATGAAGTCCACGGATGGCCCCTCAGACTCAGTAGAGCAGAGCATGAAACCAATAACTCCACTGCAGTATTTTTGTTTAACATGAATACTAAAGAAAATAAAATTGCACGTATTGATAAAAAGGGAAGAAGATATTAGAAAGTGAATGAGGCATGCCTCGGATATGTGGGAACAGTTGTCCAAGCATAGCTTGCGGAGCCTTTGAATATTCGATGACAGTCATCAATAAGACGCTGGATACTGAACTGCTGAAACCATAGGCTTTCGGCTTGGATACACATTGCTCCCCCGGGGCGGAGAGCTTTTGCTGCCAACTCAAAGAATGGACCTTCAAACAGCTCGTGTCCAGGCCCTGCGTGCATGCATCAAATTTCATATGCGTTTTGCAATCTTTTACAATTATTTTACAACAAATTAATTAAGCAGACTCTTACTTATGGGGTCGAATGCGTCGATTATTATCGCGTCGAAGGTTCCACTTTGAACGGTCTTCAAATACTCACTTCCTGACAAATTTCCAATATATATATATATATATATATATATATATATGGGCCAATCAAGGTAAAGGTGTATTCCCATGTTGTAAAGCGTAAAAATGCATGGCATTATCATAAGAGGACGGAAATTAGTTTTACGTACCATCGCAGACATGAAGTGTTACACGAGGGTCCTCGTATCCAATAGCAATTTCAGGAAAATATTCCTTATACACCTGGAATATATGTATATATATATATTATTTACTATTATTGTTATATCAAGGAAATTTATTATCCTTCAATTTTCTCTTATTTTTATAGATTATATGCTTTGTTTGTGCATATGACGAGATCATAAAAATATTTTTATTTACTAATTGCAAACAGTAGCGTACACAACTCATTGAAGCTTTCAATTGAGATGTGTCACACTGTTTTTCTTTTCCTAACCCAACTCAAATTTACGCATGATATATAGCAATAATTTAATTGAAAGATTCTAAACAGTGGCTGATAAATATTCTAATTGATATGGTAAAATCTTTTATTTTAAAAATAAAGAGGTTTGGAATACGAATCCGCTTGCATGGGTCGAGAGAGAATTATTGTTCCTGTCAACGTTTTCTTATATATATTTTTGTTTAAATATCATTACATCAAATTAATTAATTTAGGGTAAGACTTTTTTGTTTAAATATCATTGTATCAAATTAATTAATTTATAGTAAGACTTGAAAGTCATATTCATAAATAGATATACATACACCACTTACCACTTCTTAATCAGAAAATAATTTCTTAAATGTCACTGTTGACTTGTCTCTAGTGCATGCATGGTGCCGAATGGAAATAAGTTAAATTTCATGACAGAAATAAATAAGACTCACATTGATCAGCATGGTATCAATCTCGCATATGTGAATCTGCTCTACAGAAGCATGACGAGAGATTTCACGTAGGATGCCACCATCACCTCCCCCAATAAGCAACACCTACAGAAAGAAAAGTAAAAAGCTGATCGATGAAATTAATTAACAAATTAAATTAACGATATGTACACCAATGATTTGATGAAGCTGGTAGTTACGTCCGTATTTCTGTCAAGAAACATGTAATTGTAATGTCTGCTATGATTAAGAAAAAAGAAACCTTTTTGGGATTCGGAATTGAGCAAAGGGGAAGGTGAGTAATCATTTCTTGATACGCACACTCATCCTTCTCTGTAAGTTGGAGAGCTCCATCAAGAACAAAAACCTTGCCATATGATGATGACTGTTACAACAAAACAATAAGTTATGAATAAGAAGTAATGAATAATATTCTGTACACTATTGTATTCCTGTAAATGGATGTCGTTTACCTGAAACACCATCATATTTTGGTATTCTGACTTTCCTTGGAATATAATTTTTTCTACCTCTAAGAAGTGTGCTTGGCCTGCAAGATATATTATATATATATATATATATTGATCAAACAAGAAGTTAGTATTTGATTAGTATGATGTCCAGCAAAGTACAATTATACTGGCTAGTAGCCGGCAAATACAATTATATCTCTAGGCATGCACTATCATCATTTAAAAATTCGAGAAGTTTAAGTGTGGGTACGAGATATGAATATAATTAGGGCATGCACCTCTTGCTTAAATCTGAAATTTGCCAGCTTTATTTTATGATTTTATGCGGCATGGGCAATCAGCAGCAATGCATGTCATAATTCATGAATGAAATGAGAAGTTGACTTGGTACTTTGTGTGCACGTTAATGCTTTTAATATTGGCTTCTGAAGCCGAGGTACCATGAGAATAATCTACTTAAGGAGAAAAATCATCAAAAAGACATCTAGAACGGGCCGATGTATTGTAAATTAATGGGAAACCAAAAAACCGAAATCTAAGATTGCTCTTTAGAAATATAAAATTTTGGCTAATCCAAATGCATATTTCCTCTTTCTTGAATTTTTATCATGTGTCTATTTATTCTTATATATACGATTAGTTGATTGATAGACTTGACAAGGCATTAGCCATAGTGAGAGATACGTACACAGAGAGTATAGCGTGACTTATTCTTTCAAACAACATATATCCAACCTGGTCAATTTTAATTAGGGTGCAGAAAACCTTATAATCTATGATTTGATTAATATTGACTTTTCTCATTGAGTGATATGCTAAAAGACCTTTTAAATTCGATCCACCACATTTTAGAAGATCATGAATATGACATCTATTGTTTTAACAAAGCTTACTGCTCTATTAAAAAGTTGCTAAAGCATGCACGCATAAGACCTAGCTATGTTATATATCAATTAATTAGCAGGCTAGAGTTGGTTTCTTCTATTTATTGAACAAAGGGATTCATATCGATCAAGGAAAATCTTTTGAACATGCGCAGTTTCAAGGCCAGCCCAAAGAAATTAAACAAAATCTTCACAGCTGATGACGGAAATTGATCAAATGATCCATCAGGAATAATGAAAGTAAAAAAGCAATCTCACTGACCCGGCCATATGGGACAACGCTCAGCAAACCATCCTGGAATTTGAGGATGATGAGGGCCCTTAGTTTCTTGATTTGACGGAGAATCAAATTCAGTCTCATCACCATTTCTGCTCTCAGTTTCAGGTGTTCTAGAGATATCACCTTTCAAATCTTTGAGAACTTCGGAGGAAATAATGCCATTTGTAGTTCCTGTCATTTGTCCTTCTTCTTTAATTTGTCTAGCTAGCTAAGCCTTCTTCTGCTTCCCCTTTTTCATATGGTTTGGCTGTTTAAATAACAGTGGCCGGAGAGGAAAAAGAGAAGGTCCAGAATTATACTATCAAATAAAACAAGGAAATTTTTTAAAATTATTTAGGTTGGTGTTCACGTTTTGATTTACTAAGATTCACATAACAACCAGTTTCAGGTAAATAATAGCATGCAACTTTATGGTCTCACTTAAGATTTTGGATTCTGTAATAAAGACCAAATCTGTCCACTTTGTTCTTTTATTGCCTTTCTTTGAACCCATCATAAACTTTTTTTTTCTTTTTTCTTTTTTCTTTTTAAATCTTGACTTAAATTGAAATGTGAAAAATATGACATAAATATTAAAGCAGATGACAAACTATTACCATATGTAGGGAAAATTTTTAAGTGACCTTTTGTGGTTTTTATCCAAAATACGTTAAATCTCTTGTAATTTCAAAATTTTAGTTACATCCATTAATTTAACCACTTGAATGTTTATCATATTTTAATTTTACCCCCTTAATTCCATAGGAAGATAAGTGTGTGTGGTTTTTTTTTATATATAAATTAAGTGGATTATCAATTACATTAATAATGACGAATAGTAAGAAAAAGAGAATATGACAATTTCATCTCTCGTAAATTTTTTTACTAGTTAGTTCCTTTCATCCTTGACATCAATTAAAAGTTTTTTTTTAAAAAAGAGTAAATGTGACATTTTAATATACAAATTATATTACTAAAAATTTTCATCAATATTTTATCACCGTGGATGAAAAGAATAATAAAAATTTATAAACATTAAAATGGTAGAAAAATAAGAATTAAAGAAAAATCTACTGAGAGATAAATTGTGAATTTCTCTATAAGACAATTCTTAAAGAAACCCTCCTCAACTCAAGGTGCAAATAAATAAAAGCAAAAATAAAAATAAATTTTGGGGTCCTCGAAATAAATCGACATACTTAAAATTTAAAAATTCGGTATTCCAAATAATGTTGGCAATTGTAATTATAAGACGAGTAATGATAGACTGAAGAAATTATTAAAAAAATAAAAAAATAAAAAAATGGTTACTTTGCGGTCTTGCTTTTATATGGAAATATCTATCTTTACTGGGGATTTTTGAAGTCCTAATCAAGACTTGGAATGTCGACACTGGATTGGGGCGACGGGAAAAAGGGGGCGCTTAAAGCCAATTTAAATTTCTTGGCTAAAAAATGAGTTCATATTTCTTTCTTTGATTCGTTTTTACCGTCTTGTTCCCCACTTGTTAACTTTCTATAATTTTTTTGACCCTTTAAACTAATTAAATAAGTCTTGTCATTGTTAACTCTTGTTTTCCTTTTTCTATTTCCCATCTCCTTTCTCGTTTGTAGAAAATAGAAACTTAACACATATGAGACATTCACATCAGCATTATTAAAGAAAATCTATTATATACGAAAATCCAGGTGCAGTGAATTGGGCAGTCCTGCATTTTCAGTCTAGACAGAATCTTTTTACATGCTTACTATCTCACGTAACAAGTAACAATTCTTTGTTTCACATTTAAACCATTTTCCATTTTTAAGGGTTTGATAATACACTTGTTGTAAGGGTTTGATAATACAGTTGTTGTGTGTGAAATGCGGAATTAAGCGTATTAAATAAATATAAAAAATAAAGATATAAAATTTTATATGGTTCAACAATTTTATTTAAGTTCATAGAGTAAGAAAAAATAATTATATTACTAACAATTATTATAGTATAATTTTTAAATAAAGAAACTTCACTTCTCGAAACTTAAATACACTTAGTACTCTCACACACAATTAAAAGAAAAACCTCTCAAATGTTTACACTCTTCAATTGCTCACTCTCCACAATTCTTTATTTGAATTGTTTCTCTCAAAATTTAGGATGATTTGAAATGAAGAATTGCCCCTCCATTTATAAGGAAAAACAATGCCATTATTGCACCTACTCCTTTGCATTTTGTTAAGATGTTTGATATTTCTTCAGCCAATTTATCAATTTTATTGAAAAATTATCTAATCTTTGGCTAATCTTGAAAATTTTTCAAATTTGAATCCAAGATTTCAGTTACTACTCTTGCATGTGGTTTTCCTTTTGATTTTTCAATAATTATCCACCTCGCCGAAGATTTGTCCAAATCTGACTTACTACTAGTGAATCATTAGCCCTAAAGCGACTGCATCTTTGTGACTACTTAAGTACTCAAAATTTGGGATCAAGTCAATCGTAATTCAAAAAATCTTTCAAAGTCAACACATTTGAAGGATTTGAATTAGTTTCAAGCAATGCTAAAACTTAACTTTTGAAATCACCTTTGTCAACATATTTGATGGATTGTCTTTAGTACCAATCTTTTTCAACAACACAATACTGCTTTTAATAACCTCCCTCACATAACGATATTTCACATTTATGTGCTTTATTCGAGCATGATATATTTGATTCTTTGCTAGAAATATTGCATTTGGTTATTGCAGAAGGCCTCAGTATTCTCTTAGATTACTCTCAAATCTTCTAACAAGTCTTTCAACCAAATAACTTCTTTTACAGCCTCAGTTGCTATCATGTATTCTGCTTCTATAGTGGATAAAGCAATTGTCGATTGTAGAATTAACCTCCAACTAATTGGAGCTCCACCCAATGTGAATACGTAGCCCATTGTTGATCTTTACTTGTTAAGGTCTCTGGCTAAATTAGAATCACAATACCTAACAATACCTAACACATTATTAACCAGAATCCTTCTTAAAAGTGTACTTTACAACTAGAGAGAATACTTCATTATAATTAATACCTTCATTTTGAGCATAATCTTTGTTATCACATTGTTCTATTGCGGAGTACGTCTCACCTTGAAATATCTTTTATACCCTTACTATGGTATACTTGTAAAAATGAATAAGAAGTATATTCATTCTCATTATCATAATGCAATATTTTGATCTTTATATCAGTTTGAGTCTCCCTCAATTTCTTCCATTTCATGAAAATCTCTAGAACCTCATCATTTGCTCGCATAGTGTAAACTTACAAACGTTTAGAGAAATCATCAACAAACGATACAAAATAATGGCTTCCACCAACTGATGCAGTCTTAATTGGTTTCTATATATTACTGTAAACATATTCAAGGATCTCATGAATATTGCAATTAGCGGTATTAAACTTGACCCTCGATTTCTTGCCAAAAACACAATGCTCATAGATTTCTAGTTTATAGGTGTTGGTACCTTTTAAAAGTTCATGCTTCATTAGAGTTTGTAGAGAATTTTCACTAGCATGTCCCAATTATACATGTCATAGCTTAGTGGTGTCACTATCCACCTCAAAAATATTAGCTTCATCAGTTGTATCTCTTTTTAAATAGTACAAATTGTAATGCTGAACCTCTTATAGAATCACTATAGCCCTATGTGTAAACTTCATTGTGCCATCTTTAATAGTAATTTTATAGTCTTTAGCTTCCAAAGCTCCAACAGAAATTAATTTTTTTTAAAACTGAAATATATATAACTTCTTTTAGTTCTCTGACCATTTCATCGAATATTTTAAGCTGAATTATTCATGTTCCTATTGTATAACAAGGTTGATCATTTCTTATCACTACTGCTCCAGATTTCAAATCACGAAAATCTGTAAACCATTCCATTATGGGACACAAATGATAGGTTGCTCCAGTATCAAGTATTCACTCACTCGAATTTGTCACATGTACTGCAGCTGTAATACTTAGTGAATAATCAGAGTGGTCATCTTTTTGTGCTACATTTACTGCTATAGGTTTCTTCTTATCTCTTTTCTGAGTCTTTAGGTAATTTTTCTTCCAATGATCTTTTTCATGTCAAAGGCACACTCATATCGGGCTATATTTTTGCTTCTGGATTTAGAGCGAGAATTCTTTCCATCTCACTTTTTCTTTTTCTCCATCAACCTTTCTCTAGCTAGCAAAACTTCAAATAATGCTCTTTCAAAATATTTATCAATATTCTAAATTTCTAAATTGGTCGATGATGTGTAGACATCCTTAAAGATGGTTAGACTTTTTCCTTATAACAAAGTAGTTACAAAATGGCTATATTCTTTCTGAAGTGAATACAAGAAAATTATAGTCTTGACTTCATTTTTAGTGTCTTCATCATGATTCTTTAAATCAGCATGTAACTTTTCAAATCTTGAGACATGATCATGCATTAACACTCCAAGCTTCATTTTAAAGCCATATACTTGGCTCATTGCATGAAGGTGATTTTCAGGACTTTTAGCAAATATTTCTTCTTCAATGTATGTCACAAAGTCATCGCATACTCTTCATCTTTCAATAAATATTTCACCTCTTTGGTCAAACAAGATCTGATCTGACTATAAGCTTTCTCATTCATACGATCCCAAGTTTTTTCGTCATACAAGTATCTTTTATTTTTTAAAACAACATTAAGATTGATTTGAATAAGTGCATCCATAATTTTACGCCTCCATATGCCAAAGTTAATTTTCTCATCTCCTATAATAGGTGCTAAAAGGCGATATGACAAGTCTCGTCTTTCATCTGAAGTATTATTTAGAATAGTTTAGGTAAATCTTTTCCCAATCCTAGAAATTTCACATTCTATCATTTTCTCAATAGACTATTCCCACAATAGACTGCTCTCAAGTATTAATATCTCTACTGAATTCATGAATAGCACCATACATGAACAGTATTGTACGTCAACAGTAACGATTTCTCTAAGTATGATCCATCTGCTCTGATACCACTTGTTGTGCGCGGAATGTGGAATCAAGCACAGTAAATAATTATAAAAAAATAAAGACACAAAATTTTACATGGTTTAACAATTCTGCCCACATCTACAGTAGTAAGAAAAAATAATTGTATTACTAACAATTATTAGAGTACCAATTGTTAGTAATACAATTATTAGAGTACAATATTTAAGTAAAAAAATCTCACTTCTTAAAACTCAAATGCACTCTCACATACACTTAAAAGAAAAATCTCTCAAAATCTCACAATATCCAATTGTTCACTCTCCACCATTCTTTACTTGAATTGTTTCTCTCAAATTTTAGGATGATTTCAAATGAAGAATTGCCCCTCTATTTATAAGAAAAACAATGCCACTACTGCACCTATTCCTTTGCATTTTGTCAAGGTGTTTGGTATTTCTTTAGTTAATTTTTCAATTTTATTAACAAATTATCTAATCTTTGGCCAATCTTAAAAATTTTTCAAATTTGAATCCAAGATTTATGCTACCAATCTTGCATGTGGTTTTTCTTTTGATTTTTCGACAACACTAAACATTACAGCTCAAACAACAATTATATTAATGAGATAACAAAATAAATAAGACGAAAGAATAGAATGCATACGGAGGCTTGTATGATTACATGGTTCCTTTAAAACGTAATCGCCTTCTATTTATAGGTGCTTTAGGATTTGAACGACATTTATTTCTTAGGATATAATAGTAACGAATATCTAATACGCCACCAAGTTACCTTACGATGGAACTTTTATTGTGCCTAAACTCAATTAAAATAGATATGTGACAAGCGAGGAATTGAAGATTATCTAATTATATTCCTTAAATCTATCACCAATCTGTGTGTCTTTTGCGTTTATCTAACATGTCTTTCCTAAAAATGTTGTTATTGCAGAACCATGTTTGAAGCGTGAAATGTTAAAAATGTCTTCTCTAACATATCTTCATCGGTTATTTTCTTTCCACGTGGCCTTAACTATGAAGTGATTCTATAGAGTGCAAAATTGTAATCATGGACTAATTTGAAGTCTTGCTGTCAGAGCTAATTCCAATCGCTGCGAGCATTTAGAAGAATTATAATAGCTATATCCTCATACAAGTTGCTCTAGGAGACGTGTGAGTCCTTCACAGCAAGATACTGTATGTTCAATTGATGGAGATGATGCCAAAGGAAGATCATTGTTTTGGCACATCTTGATTAGATAAGTTATTATCAGGCTGCATTGTGTTGTCAAGGCCCATGGCCCAAGGTGAATTTCTGCATCAAGGATCCAAGACAAGTAGTTTTCATTAGAAATGTCAAGGGCTTGAAATTCAAGCTTCGTCAAATTAGCCATCTTCAAGTTCTTGGATGAGTCTTCAAATAAAAGTTTCAGGTGTCTTCAATGTTCTTCAAAGTTATTATTTTCTAAAGTTAAATTTCAGTCTTCTATTTTTATTGTCTCTGTCTCGATAGTTGAAATATTCAATCTTGATTTGCATTTTTTGAGCTTCGATCTGTTCTTTGGGATTTGCTTGTGATCTTAGTAGTAAAAGTCACCGGCCATTTGTTAAACAAATTATGAAATTAAGCGGTGCCTAGCAGAACAAATGCTGTGAAGTGATTCGCCCATGAGGATTAAGAGCGCATATACATATAGGACCTTGCTAGTTACTACTTACAGGCGCCTGTAACGTACACTCCCAATGCATGCACCACAAGTGTCCTGCCAATGGAGAAAAAGCAAGAAAAAGTTCCCTTTCTTATTCGAGCTTTTGTTGACTATCCCTTGTCGTTACTAAACATCCGTTGAAAACTAACATTTATGTTTCTTTTACAGTTTTGATCCTAAAAAAATTGATGACATCATTATTTTGTCATCATACTTTATATACTCATCCCATTTAAACAATGTGTGTAAATAACGAAATATCCTTCTATAACTAAATCTAATTAAAATTTAATAGAATTTGATGTTTCTATAATGTTGGGAGTACATTGAGCTTTCTCATTAATTCTTTCTATACGGAGTTAAACCAAAATTTACCCTAACACATCAATTACCACATATTCGAAAAGTTTATTCGATAAGTTGTGCAGTTTTCTTTTTTTATTCTTTTTAAATGATGAAAATTTTTATTAATATAAAAAATTGAAGAAAAAATTATAGAAAATCATAATCTAGGTAGCAAACTTATACTTGGAAAGACCATAAACAACTCGATTGGAACTTCGTAAATGGGTTAAGGCCTTGAGGGGCGAATCCCACCATGTGAAAGCACTATAAGCTAATCTCATGTTTGATAATCTATCAGCTACCATTTTCCCCTCTTTGAAAATATAGGAGCAATGTAAATCTATTAGACTAATCAAGTATCCACAATTTGACCAACGAATTTAAGAGGCTACCAACAAGGTGAGAAATCTGAAATTTGGAGACAATTAATGGCAGCTAAACAGTCACTCTTAAGCCAAACTTTATACTGCCCATGCTCAATGGCTTTCAAAATTGCCAAAATAACAGCAAAAATCTGAGCATAAAATTAAGTCTTAACTCTCAAAGACTATTCAAAAGACCCTTTATATATCTATATTTTGTGTTAAACTATTTGGTATCTAAGACTACATTGACGCATGACTAATTCAAATTCAAGTTGAGCAAAAATACTAGAATAATAAAGGTCTTCTAATAAATATTTATCGTAGTCGTATTCCCAATTTTGAACCAAACACCTTAGACACCCTTTAAAATACCATTATTTTGATGTGTTGGTCAATTTGACTCTATTAATATTTATCTGACAATCTTAATTACTTTATTGATCAATTTTAGCCGACATGATATTATGAAGATTAATTAGTACATGCTTGATTGCACATTAACTAATCTAACGGTTAATTATCTAAAAAAAAAATTAAATAAAATCCAATACTTAAAATTTTTATAATTCAAATCGTTGGCTCCCCACAAACCTCTCAACTGTCATATAGCGATTGAGTTTGACCCTTCTAATATGTTTGTGTAAATGAAACCATCAAAACGACTCACCGACCCACAAATCACGTGCTTCAGTTTTATTTTCCATGAATGGAAGAAGCAAAAGAAAACGAAGAAGAAGATGAATAGCCTCCAGTTTTACGCGTCATCTGGGTTGACAAAAACGCTGTCCCTGGGACGCAAAGACAAGCCATGGCTGAGTTACAAAATCCTGGATCCTCAGAGCGACTTTGTAAACACATGGAATCACATATTTTTTGTAGCGTGTATCATTGCCTTGTTTCTGGACCCTCTCTACTTTTACGTCCCAATCATTTCCATCGACTTCACATGCATGACGATCGACTACACCCTAGTTTGGGCGGTGACTGTGTTGAGAAGCATGGTGGACGCTTTGTTCTTCACGCACATTGTTGTTAAGTTTAGGACAGCTTTCGTGGCTCCAAGTTCCAGAGTTGTTGGAAGAGGAGACCTTGTGAGGGACCCCGGTGTCATTGCGAGACGCTACCTGAAGTCTGATTTTATTGTTGATCTTGTAGCTACGCTTCCTCTTCCCCAGGTGATGAATGATTATGACTAGGCACACATATACAATAGATCCAGTACTTAATACTAGCTATATCAGCCGGTTGTGGTCTGTGGTTATGTATGCATGTGCAGACCTGAGAATTAATTTTCGATTATCTAATTAATTACTATATGTATCTAATAGGTGTTGCTTGCATGCAGATTACTAGCTATTTGGTGATAATGATTCCAGGGACAGATTATCAAGCACCTGATCATGCCAACGGCACTATTGTTTTAATTGTTTTTCTTCAATATATTCCGAGAGTTCTCATTTTGATTACTCTTAACGAACGAATTATGAAAACTGCTGGGGTTATAGCCAAGACTTCATGGTCGGGGTCAGCTTTCACTCTCCTTTTCTATATGCTTGCCAGCCACGTACGTACGTTGTCACCATTTTAATTTTAATTTTAATATAAGAGTACAAAAAAATACATGTTTCTGTATATTACAAATTACGTTATTTATGTATTCTTTCATATTTTACTAGCATTCTCACCTTGAGAATGTCCTCGTTGGAGATTTATTATAGTTTTAACAGCTGTGTCGCCAAAACCAAGGCCACCTGTCAAGTAAATGTACTTTCTTTTAACAACTGCTAGCTTTCATTTCACATAATTAAAACCAAGCAGACCAAGGTGTCTAAATTGCGGTTGCAGATTATAGGAGCTACATGGTATTTCTTCTCTTTTAAGCGGCAGCATGCGTGCTGGATACAAGTGTGTGAGGGAGAGAGGAACTCAACCCACTCCCCATCTTGTGATCCTATTTTTATCGACTGTTCTGTTAGTCAGCTACCTGGACGCAATGCCTGGCTGGAGCACTCAAGCCTCCACGATGAATGTACTGCAGCAGAGGAGCATTTTCCATTTGGAATCTTTTATGATGCTATTGATAAAGAAGTCGCTGAAACAAATTTCATCAGAAAATATTGCTATTGCCTATGGTGGGGTTTGAAAAATCTAAGGTATACATGTATATATATCACTTCTATTAATTAAGGACTTGCATTTCTGTGTTTAGCAGCAGAGAAAGAATATGGTGATAAAAAATTTTTAAATTTTGATTTGGGTTCCTACACATTTTCCAATAATTTTTTCCCTCTCTCCAACGTGCAGCTCTTATGGACAAAATCTAAAGACAAGTACATATATCCTTGAAATAGTATTCAGCATGGTCATTTGCATCCTTGGTCTAATCCTGTTCTCATATCTCCTAGGAAAAATGCAGGTAAGCTCTTTACAATACCTACTAGATATAGCAACTGATGCCACACGCGTGTGTTACATAAATCTTAATTAACGATGTTGCTCTTTAGTCATTGAGTGCTAAAAATTTATCGATAAATCTTGATGATATTAATTCAAGAACTATGTGCAATCCACAACTGCTAAACTAGAAGACTGGAGGATTAGACGGAGAGATACAGAGGAGTGGATGAGGCACCGTCAGTTGCCAGAAGGGCTTCGGGAACGTGTGCGCCGGTTTCTTCAATACAAGTGGCTTGCCACCAGGGGCGTGGATGAAGAATCCATTTTGCAATCTTTACCACTGGATCTCCGACGCACTATTCAGAGGCATCTTTGTCTCGCCTTCGTTCGACGTGTGAGCTCCCTTAAACCTTAATTAATTACTACATTTTAAGTAATAAATAAATCATACCTAGCTCTTTGCTTGATTAATTTCTCTTGAGTAATTGATTGAACGTGAAATAGACTCGAGAAATTATGTGTTGAACTGTTTCTTTAGGTTCCATTTTTTGCGCAAATGGATCAGCAGCTCTTGGATGCCATATGCGAACGTCTCTATTCATCTTTGAATACCAGAGATACATACCTCATTCGCGAAGGCGATCCAGTGAGCGAAATGATTTTCATCATTAGAGGACAAGTAGAAAGCTCAACAACAAATGGAGGAAGGGCGGGATTCTACAACTCGATCACTCTCAGGACTGGCGATTTCTGTGGCGAAGAACTGTTGACATGGGCCCTAATGCCAGTCTCCACACTCAATCTTCCGTTATCAACGAGAACAGTCAAGTCGCTTACTGAAGTTGAAGCATTTGCACTCAGAGCTGAGGACCTCAAGTTTGTTGCAAGCCAGTTTAAGCACCTACACAGCAAGAGACTGCAGCACGCATTTAGATACTACTCGCACCATTGGAGAGGCTGGGGAGCTAGCTTCATTCAAGCTGCTTGGAGACGATATAAGAGGCGAAAGAAAGCAGTAGAGCTGGCGATAAAAGAAGGGTTGTATGAAATTGTGGAAGAGGAATACCCCGTTGAAGACTCTGTGGGAGGAGCTATTGAGTCTGGTGCTGAGGGGTTAGCAGTTGACTATGCAACCGATGCAGATAGTCCTAGCACTGCACTACTCGCTCCCAGATTGAGCACAAAACGGCTTAGTCTGAGGGTACCAGCATTTGATCCTGATGATTCCAGCATGAAAATGCCTAAGCTGTTTAAGCCTACAGATCCTGATTTCTCTGCGGACCATCATGATCAGTGATCTTATAACATATGTGTGTATATACAGTAGTTTTCCTGGTCCGAGATTTTAAAATGGGGAAAATATTTAAAAAAATTTTAAAATCTGATATTTTAAAAATTTAAAACTTAAAGTGTTTAAATTAAATTATTTATACATTTTTTTGAATGATTCTACACTTTAAAATCTAAATTTAAACATTTCCATATATATATATACACACACTCATGCCTACAAGAATATGAAAAAATTAACTAATTAATTGTATCATATTTTCCGCCTCGCTTGTTGATCTCGATGCGGATGGAGATTGTTGTTATAGTTAGTATTTAAGTCTCCCCATAAGCTTAATTACTTGCTGGAGCTAAAAGCACTTGGCTTTTAGGCCTCAGAGTTAACAAAAGAATATTAAGATTCAGTAATATAGAATTAACGTAAGTCAACATTTTTAATTTCTTTTGAAAAAAAAAAAAAGAATCACGCACTTGCTTTTTTGCTATGATTTGCTCTAGTGGATATTGAAACAAAGCATTACAAAAAACAGAAGAAACAAACGATCGAAGGCAAACACATCCTCTCTTAGCATGAGATGGAACTGGAAATTCAAACAAGTTGTTTGGCAAAACGCAAAAGAGAAGTTTTCGTGTAAAGGCTAATTATTGTTAATTATGGCAAACGGATTTAGAGTGATCAGCCGAAAATGAGTTTCTTTTTTTCACAAAAGGAAAATAATAATAATAATAATACTATGTCGTATAACTACTTGATCTTTTATGTTGTGTTTACTTATTGAAATATTAATAGACTTTTGGTCCAATGAGAGAGTTTTTTACACTGACAATGGTGAGTGCAAGAGTTCAAACCTTCATAAATACATTATAGGATTAATTTTAGTTTTTCCTTAATTATATTTCATGAGTATAGCGGACACCCCTCGAAATTAAAGGGAGATTGAAGTGGAAATAATAAATGTGAATTTCTCTTTTTTCAATGTTTACTTATATATTTAAGAAAAAAAATAGGTATCCCACTTTGTGGATCCCACCTATTTTTTGAGGAAAAATGAGAATGGGTCTAACTTTTACCTCGTTTTTATCATTATTTTATTAAATTTAATATAATTAAATTTAATATAATAAAAAAAATAATATCATTAGATTATTTTATAATTACATTCATAAAAATAATATTATTAAACTTATTTAAATATAATATTATTTTAATTAATTAAAATAATAATTTACATTGATTCTAAGTTAAAATTACTTAAAATAATATTATTATATTAATAAAGAATTAGTAATATTACTATTTACTAATTTTATTTGAAAATATAATATTATTTTATTTATTTAATAGTAATAATTAACAATAATAAATAGTTTATTATGAGAAAATATTAATTTTATACTATATTATTAACAATAATGTTACATTTGTATTGCCCTTATCAATAATTTTTAATTCACATAATCAAAATTAAAATTAATAAAAAAAATATGATTTACGTAATTAAGATTACTAATAGTTATTATCAATTTACAAATATAATAACATAATATTTTATTTTCATATATATTTTTCATTAATTTTGTAATTAAAAACTACAATCATTTTGTTAGCCTAATAGGTTATAAATATTATGATTTTGATGATAACAAACATATGCATTAAAGTGTTTCATTTTGTATTTCACAAGTTCGTTAGTTTCGAAGGATAATAAATCAAGTGGAATCAAGTGAAATCAAGTTCAAGACATTTCAAAGCCAGAATTATACTCAACGGATAATTTATCGCGACAATTTTCTTGTAAAAGCGGGGTATGATTTAATTTATACTTGGATTAGCATTTGTGAAGCTCAATTTTATGTTAATAAAATAATTATTTTTCAAGTTAAATACTTTTATGTTTATGAGATAAAATATTTTATGGATTAAAGTATTTTGGATAAAAATAAAAATATTTTAAATTTCGGAGTTGGACTTATTTGCTAAATTCTAAAACATTTGGGCTTTATTGTAACTTATAATAGATTGTGGGCTTAAGTGAAAAGTTTTGAAAACTTTAAAAATTATGGTGATTTAGCTAAAACTCAAAAAGGACTTATTTGAAAAAATTTTCTTTAATTTGGGCCACATTATAATTTCAGAATATTTTTAGGAATTAAATAATAATTAAAATTTCTGAGATTGGGTCTTTTTGAAAAGTTTTATAACATTTTAGGCCATAGCATAATTTGAATAAGTTTTGAGTTAAAATTATAATTTCGTGAACAGTATTATTAGAAGAAAATTCAAATTAACAGAACTTCATTTTATTACGAGGGAGCCGGTTAAATTAAGCGACTAGCCGCTTGAGAACTGAAATTTGACAATAACGGCTAGTTTTCGAACTTTAACTATAAAAACTCAACTCCAACTTTATTTCAAAGTTTCTGACAAGCAAAAACAAGTTTGTAAAACATATATTGACCTTCCATATTACAAATCACAAAAGATTAAATCATTCTTGAGCCATTATTTGTGAATCTACTCTTATAGAGAGTGTTTTGCTGTAATTTCTATTTTGTATTGTATTAAGAGTGTTCAAGTGAGGGAAACATTTGGGGTAAAGAGATTAGGGTGATAATCTCTTGATTGTAAAAGTTCATTGACACCTTGGAAGTCAATTGTAAACATTTGAAGTCTTGAGAGGCTTGGATAGTGAAATCCCTGCTCTGGCTCGGTTGGGCAGGCACAGACGTGGCGGGGATTCACGAACCACGTAAAAATTCTTTGTTTCTTTCTCTTCCCTTACTCATTTATTTTGCAAGCATTGCCTAATTTATTATATTTGATTTAATTCCTGTAAAACTTAATTTTTGTTTGCATTAAGGCATTAGATTGAATTATTTGTAAAATAAATTTTAATAACCCAATTCACTCCCCCTCTTGGGTTGCTTATTTGTATTTCACATTTAAATAAAGATAAAACTATAATTTAAAATTATTTACTTTCGATTTAAGACAAAGTAAATATATAAATTGAATTCTTATTCTAATTTCACACTCTTATTTTAGTGTAAATAAATAATTTATTCTCATTCCTACTCCACATCACAACTTTAAGATTTCCAATTCAATTCAAAAAATAAATGCTATCTTATGTCTTTTACTTTTATATCCTGTATTTAATTTTTACTATTATAAAATTGGTTAAACTTAGTTTTATTGATCTCAAAAATAATATTTTGTCAGGGTTGTGTGTCTATATAGAACGATTTATAATTAAAAAGTAATTAATTAGTGATTAGAGCTGAACTATGGAGCCCCTTGTCATTGGATAATTATTTTGCTTAACAACTTATGGGATATTTAGACAATTTCAAGCACAACAATTGCTAAGTAAGTAAGTTAAGATTTTCAAACTAATTAAGTGAAAATGCTTGTGAGAAAGTTAAAGATAAGATAAAACAATATAGTCAAAGAAAATTTAACTACTCAAAAAAGTATTTACAAGAGAGCTTTATAAGAATGCATAAGTTACATGTGTGTGACATGTAAAATGACAATTGTCATACTCTATTTATAATTATTATGTCATTTAATATTGTTTTTGCATAATAATTTATGCAGCACTTAAACAATTTCTAATATAAAAATTCCTAAGCAAGTCTATCAAACTTCTTAAACTAATTAAGCAAATATTTTTACAGAAAAATTAAAGAGAAGATAAAGCAATATATCTAAAGAGAATTTTACTACTCGAAAGAGTATATACGAGAGAACTTTACAATAATTCTTGAGTTACTTATGTGTTGTGTGTAAAATGACAAGTGTCATATCTAATTTATAATTATTTTACCATCAAATAATTATTTTGTATAGCAACCTGTGTAGTATTTAAATAATCTTTAATATAAAAATTACTAAATAAGTCTATTAAATTTATTGAACTAGTTAACTAAATATACTTACAGAAAAGTTAAAGGTAAAATAAAGTAATATAAGCAAAGAGAATTTTACTACTTGAAAAAGTGTGTACAAGAGATGTTTACAAGAGGAATTGAGTTGTTTGTATATTATATGTAAAATAACAAGTGTCATATCTATTTATAATTATTTTATCATCAAATAATTATTTTGTGTAACAACGTATATTATAAAATCATGACTCCCATAGACTTGGATAATACAGAACCGTTTAATAATATTTTAGAAAATTCTAAAATCAAGCGCCCCTTGACTTGACTTGGAATTGAGCTTTTGGACTTGAAAAATTGGGCGGTTCATGACACCCCGCCCAATTAGACTGTGAAATGTGAAAATTCCATAACAGTAGAGCTGATGAAAGGCAACGGCACTGCATAAACATTATTTTATTGGCATGTACAATAGATTTGTGATTATCCTAGTTTTTGTCCCATGCATTTTAAAAAAATCGTCTTAGTAGACTTGAATGATGTTGTTTCTTGCATCCGAAAGCAGATTTGCATATTTTATAAAAAAAGTGTAATAATGATTTTTTTTTGTCCTATGGATTAAAAATTTGTTATGATTTGTTTCGCGTATTTGAAAAACGCATATTTAAAACTTGGGATTTTTAAAGCTATAAAGCCCAAATTAACAAGATAGCTATTTTAAAAACTGAATTATATAATTGTATTGTTTATTTAACCCCAAAAATGAACAAAAATTATTGGGTCTAAAAGATGCGATAGAATAATCCCATCCCTGACTAGTTTGAGTTAGTATATCTTTCCGAGGTACGTGGCTAAGACTTGCATGTGATATTTGAGAGAATAAACCTGAGCACTAGAATTCTCCCATTCATCAAATCAGTAAAATCCTAAAGTAAAATCTATTATTTTTTTAATTTTAAATTCAATGGATCCGACAATAAAATTCATTGCTAAACGACAAAGCGTTTGCCCCTTTCTTGGGCAAAGATCTGTTTCCATCAAAAGACGACAATAATGCTTGATTAAATACGGGGACCTACTTGCGGCTGGCTACCAGCCTACCATCACTAACCTCCAAACCTTTTTACGCAATTAAGATGGACCACCTGCTACACTAGGCCTCTAATTTGTTTCACTCTACGGCCCCGTGTTTGGTTCTTGGGCGGGATACTCGAGACGTGTTATTTTTTGGCCTAAAGAAAAAGGAATCAAATTAAGACAAAGAAAGTCCTGACGATGGCTGCTCTAGCATTTTTACACCACACAACATTTTTTTGTTCTTATCTGAGGTAAGCGTTGGTTTCGATGTAAAATGACCAAACACTCAGTGGCTTAACACGTGGCCTAAAGAAAATGAATCAAATCAAGACAAAGAACAAGTGCTCCGCTACATCATAATACTTCACGAGCATGGCTATCATCGGATCGCCTTTGGTACCTGCCACAAGTAACGAAGAATCTCCGGTTTTAATCAAGAATTGATAACCAAGATTACTAGAATCTCTGCTGTTTTGAAAAAGCTTTGTGAAATATGAATTCTACGCGCATCGATCTTCATTCACAAGACACGAGCAAGTGGCGATGCCTTCAACTGTACCCTTAGACGACAGATCGTTATGCAACTTTGGATTCAAAAAACAATTTGGAAAATGAAAATTGGCTATATAGGACAGCACTTAATTTCGGGTGGAGTTTAATAAAAAAAATTAAAAATTATATATTTTTAAAAAAATACAAAAAAAATCAATAATATTTCCCAAAATAATAATAATAATAATAATAATAATAATAATAATAATAATAATAATAATAATAAGAACGACACGCATACTAAAAAAGAACTCCCGCAAAAGAAAGGCTTCTCCGTAAAAAGCCAAACCCAAAAGCCTCGTAAACAGCTCGATATACGCTCTTCCCCACGCGTGGATAGGGGTACGAGCCAACGTGGGGTATCGGTAACACTACTCAAAGTCGGCATTGCTCAACATGAGAAGTTAAAAGGTCCTCGTCTGTGGGCATGGCTGAAAGGCTTGCTAAACGCTCAACTTTTGCATCATTTGTTCCAGTAAAAATCAAATATTATTTCCTTTAAGATAAAATAATACAAACCAACCAGTTCAATATGTATATTATCTTATCTTCTTATCCCAAAAATGAAAATAATAATAATAATAAAAGGTTATTGCCAGAGTGTATTTACGTCGACTCATTCGCATTTGTGGTTTGGCTGGTCACTTTCTAAAACTTATATAAAAAAATTTTTATTTAAAGGAATAAATAAATAATAAAACGTATGAATTTGGATATGAACGTGTAATGTGTCAAAGAAGTGGCACTCGCCAGCTCAAGATCGAATAAGAGTGTAGAGTGCGAGATTTTTTTTTTTTTTTTTATGCAAGCAGTTGCAAGCTTTATTTGCAAAGAAAAAGGTTGCAGACACAGAGAGAGAGAGAGAGAGAGAAGAGTTGAATTGGTAGCTTCTTCACTTTGGCTATGGCAGCTGCTCGCAGAATCCCCACCTTGCTGTCTCGTTCTTTCTCTTCTGCTTCTCCTTCTCTGTTTCGCTCTCTTGGTAATCTTTTTTCTTAATATTTACTTCTTAGTTTATGTTATTATTTTTGAATTTTATTTTTTCTTCATGTTTTGATTGTTTGGTATGTGTTAATATGGCTTTTGAAAGTCCATCTGGATGAATTTTTTTATTTATATACCCTTTGTTACTGTTCATTTGCTGAGAAATTTGTGGGAAAAATATTAGAATTTTTTTTAACAAAAAAAATCTGGTTTTCATTGATGTTAAATCTGTTTTGAGTCTAACGAAATAATCATATAATTACAAAAATAATATTAATTTTCCTCCGTAGAATTTTATTTTAAAATTCACTATTTATACAATATGATATTTAGGTAAGGACTCTAGCAGGGCAAGGGGTATCAGCAGGTTTAGCACAGCTGCTGTTGTTGAAGAGCCAATCATTCCACCTGTTCAAATTACTTACACTAAGAATTTAATAAATGGCCACTTTGTCGACGCAGCATCAGGTAAGATGATTGTTTCCTGAAATTTTGGAGTTCATTGTTTCTGTTGTTTACAATTAGTCTGATGTTGGAAACTTGTCTGGCCTTAGGCAAAACATTTCCGGCCTACGACCCTCGTACTGGTGAAGTGATTGCTAATGTTGCTGAAGGAGATGCGGAAGATATTGACCGTGCAGTTGCTGCTGCTCGCAAGGCATTTGATGAGGGGCCTTGGCCGAAGATGACCGCTTATGTATGAAAGCCTCTATTCTTTCCTAGTTATTACATTACGACTTATCATGTAATGATTTTAGATTTTAATCTTTCAATTTCTTTTATTCAGGAGAGGTCAAGGATAATGTTGCGGGCTGCAGATTTGATTGAGAAAAACATGGAAGAGCTGGCAGCTTTGGAGACGTGGAACAACGGAAAGCCCTATGTACAATCTCTCAAATCCGAAGTGCCATTGGTGGTTCGCCTGTTGCGCTACTATGCTGGTTGGATTTTTACTGAAATGAATTTCATTTCACCTCATTAAGTGTTCATTGTTGAATATCTAATATTTTCTCTGTTAATATCCAGGCTGGGCTGATAAAATCCATGGACTAACTGTCCCTGGTGATGGAAATTACCATATTCAAACTTTACATGAACCAATTGGCGTTGCTGGCCTGATAGTTCCATGGAACTTTCCTATTGTCTTGTTTACTTGGAAAGTAGCGCCTGCACTAGCTTGTGGCAATACTATTGTTCTAAAGTCTGCTGAGCAAACGCCTTTGACTGCTCTGTATTTGGCAAAGCTGTTCCACGAGGTAGAATCAGAAACAATTGTGTTATATTCTCTTGATCGACAAGTGCTTTTCCTCTTGCATAATTCAATGCAAATCAAGGGATGGTCTAATGTAGATAAGCTAGCAGAAATTCACTGTTAGATGATTGTTGTGTCATGCCAATATGAAAGTAAATTCGTGTCTCAATGCAATGTCCTCAAATCTTAATTTGTATTTCATGTTTGATTTGTCTTCTTTTCTGTTGGCACCATTGTTCAGAATATGAGGAGCAGGTACCTGTATTATCTCCTTACTGATCTTCAAAATGTGACAGGCTGGTCTTCCCCCAGGTGTTTTGAATGTAGTCTCTGGTTATGGTCCAACAGCTGGTGCAGCTCTTGCCAGCCATATGGATGTGGACAAGGTAGTTCTTGAGCTCTACCTATTATTCATTATCTTCGTAATATAATTTCTGGGTTGTGTCACATCCTAACTCATCCCTCTACAATTCTTTGGTTCAGAGTTGTCTCCATGTTCTGTTAAATGAAATTAAGTATGAGTTATTCATCCCTGTGGTTTAGAGTTGTCTTCACGTTCTATTAAATGAAATTAAGTATGAGTTATGCCTTGGTATTTTGGGAGAGGGGGGCTGCACATGATCCATCAAGTGGAAAATTATCTCAAAGCTTGATGCTTGTTTGTCCAAGAAGCTTGTTTTTCAATTTTTTTATGCTTGTTTTCTGATATATTCATTGTTTGATGAGTCGTTGCTTAAACATCAGTTATGTGGATTGCTGCCTGACTGCTTTTGGAACATAACTTAACTACTTTTGGCGGAAAAGATTGTTACTTGCCACCTATGTTGTATATTATACAAGCCTAAGTATGCTTCATTATCACATTCGGCATGCTTACAAAACACAAATGACTAATAACATCCCCCCGCTACTTTTGCAGCTGTCTTTTACAGGGCATAGTGATACTGGTAAGGTTGTTCAGGAATTGGCTGCAAAAAGCAACCTTAAGCCAGTAACCTTAGAACTTGGGGGGAAATCACCATTTATAATATTCGATGATGCTGATGTTGACGAGGCTGTGGAACTTGCACACTATGCTTTGTTCTTTAATCAGGTTGGCTCCACCAAGTTTTTTCTGTATGTCCCACTTAGCATGTGAGTATTCCATCATTTGATATTTTTGTATCTGCAGGGACAATGTTGCTGTGCTGGATCTCGAACTTATGTACATGAGCGTGTATATGACGAGTTTGTAGAAAAATCAAAGGCACGTGCTATGAGACGTATTGTTGGCGATCCCTTCAAGAGTGGTGTTGAACAAGGTCCACAGGTACTCTTCTCTGCCCATCTCCCCTCCCTCTCTGGTATGTGGTAATTGGATTATTCACCTCCTTTTAATGATTTTCTAGTTTATTATTGCTGCTTTACTTGTTACTTTGAACTCCATCTTATGTATTGGTGCCACAACAAAGCAGGGCAGAATTGGTGCATTCTCCATTTCTAAAAATCTAAGTTTTATAAAAAGAACAACACTAGCACCTATTCTGAAGTGCCCTTATAGTAGATGGCAATTATGCTCTCCATTTATTTTTGTATAACTGCAAGTAAATCCTGGGAAGCAAATGGACCCCTCTTAATTCATTTTAATTTTACCTGTAAGTAATTTATGTAGTTGAGAAGCAAACTAATACTGCTCTTGAACCTATGAAAATCTCAGATTGATCCAGAGCAATTTCAGAAGGTCCTTAGGTACATAAGGTCTGGAATTGAAAGCAATGCAACCCTTGAGTGCGGAGGTGATCGATTGGGCAACAGAGGCTACTTTGTTCAGCCAACTGTTTTCTCAAATGTTAAGGTATCATTCGTTTCTCTCCGACAATTTCTGAAACCAATTTTTTCTTTCATAATACTCTGTGTTGTTATTGACTGCATTTTTGTAAAATAGGATGACATGTTGATAGCACAGGATGAAATCTTTGGCCCGGTGCAATCCATCTTGAAGTTCAAGTGAGTAAAGAACTTCGTCATCTGTGTTTAGCAGGATCAGTAGCATTGCATTCCCTTCTCTCTTATTCCTTTTTTCTGCTTTGTCAGGGAAACTGGTGATGTTATAAGAAGAGCAAATAAAACACACTATGGTCTAGCTGCTGGGGTTTTCACCAAGAGTGTAGACACTGCTAACACTATGATGCGTGCACTGAGAGCTGGGACTGTATGGATTAACTGCTACGACGTGTTTGATGCTGCTATTCCTTTTGGTGGGTACAAGCAGAGTGGCATTGGCCGGGAAAAGGGAATTTACAGCCTTAACAGTTACTTGCAAGTAAAGGCTGTAGTTCAACCTGTGAAGAACCCAGCATGGCTTTAGTTTCCTGAAGCTCCCCCTCCCTTTTAATCTGCTTTTATAAATAAAGATAGCGTGCAAAGACCAGCTTGTAATTATGGAGCGAATGGATAATTTACTTTAAAAGAACTTGTTTTCTTTTGTGTTCTAACTTCTAAGCATATGATGCCTGTCTGTTGATCAAGGCAGCTTTCACTGAAATTTGAATGGCATGGAGTGGTATTTTATATTCCATCCTCGATCCAAGACTGGAAGATCGAACTGCCGTGAAGGATTAGCAGGATTGCCAAACCTACGGTTTGTTCTTTTTAAGGTCTGGGTTCAGCTGCCATGGGCTCTCTACGTTTTCATCCAAACTGGGCACAGAGTTCATACACTTGGGCTGCCTGGATTATTAACTTGAACATAAATGCTAATAATACTATTTAAGTCGTGGAAAAATGTCAGCAATAAAACCCAGACGAGAACGCCGAGTGGTCAAAATCCCATGAAACGTGTTGGCAAGCTAAGAAATGATGGTTTAGCGTTCATTACCTGTTAAGATCGATCCTTTGTGAACAAAGCAAAGATTGCAGATTGCCGTCTGCATCAATCAATTGTTAATTTACACTCGTATTTGTACATACACGACGTTGGCATGCACAAACTGGTTTGTTTATTCCGTTAATATGGCCGTAATTCATTGGTTCCAAAAACATCCAACAGCTGATTTGCAGAAAGATCAAAATCGCAATCAACACTGTTGGCATGCCAAGAGCCGTTCATTCATGCTAGGGCATGTTATTGTTCTTTAGAATAACATGTTGTTTCAGTTCGTAAAGAAGACCCAGCAAGACGGGCGGCGAGGCTGCTTATCGAGTGGGGCCTTGGTGGTTGGCACTGAATGTTTTATTCATAAACGTGGTCATTGGAGAACACATAAATTGGTGACAAATCAAAAGTTTAATTCACACTGAAAATAACCTTTATGTGTATTTAAAATGAATCACGCCATGTATTGACCACTTAAATATTGTGATGCAAATATAAGAAGCGCGTATTATTAGTCAGGAAGTCATTGGTGCACGTAAACATTGCCGTTAGTCTTAGTCATGATTGGTTTTTTTTTTTTTTTCTTTTAAACGCAATATATGAAAGCAACGCATCCGAGAGTTTATGGCCATAAGCTAAAAGAGATTAGTGAAACTTCCCATTCTTCGTGAAATGCAACCAGATTTGCATGGATTTCATGGGACCCTCATTTAAACGACCCATCAACGGACGAGATTTGGATTTTGTGTGATCCCATAGATTCTCTCTACCAAATTCAACAAATTTCAAGTCGGAAAAACTGCAGTCAAACCTACATACGTATACCCCGCATAGACAGATCGTCCCACCATCATTAACAATAAAACAGTTTTAATGGCGGATGGGGACTGGCCGTGAAAGTGGTGAGGATAATTGGCTACAGTGCTGTAGGTGCCAAAAAAAAATGTATAACCGGTTACGCTACGCCATGTGTATAAAAACGTATCAGTACAAACCATTTACAAAATCACACGACAATATACATTGAGCGTAGATAAATTATTACTTCAAGTCGAAACGGTGCCAATAAGCAGTATGTGGTTACTAAGAATATCATGTGTTATTAGTTTAGGTATGGACAAAAAATGATTAACCAATCCAACAGCGTAAGATGAAGTAACAGAAAAATCGATAAGAGTTATAGATCTGAAATCAAATCTCTTGTCAGGTCTAGTTTTTTTTTTGTTCTCATAGTCATAAAAATTAACAAAAGAAATGACCTTTCGACAAAATTTTCATTCGAGGAAGAGAAATTCATATCTAGCTGGATTCAAGCACATATACTCCTTTGGGAGCACTTCATCTTATCCGTAGCAGATTGTGCAGTATTTGAAGCTCGAAGACAAGACAACGGAGGGAAAACACAGGATCGTTACCCCATTGTTGTTTATTAAAATTCCTCCTTCAGTCCAGTCGCCGTGACTACTTTAATGATAATTCCTGTGAAAAATCAATCCTGATTTAATACGTAATTATCTGACTAATTAAAAAAGTTTCCTTCTTCATCCTGGAAATACACGTAATTTCCTTTTTTTTTAAAAAAATTGAACAAACGCGAGTCATTTCCTAAGCTTTGACACTTCCAACATTGTGACGTGCCCCTTCCCGGGGTAACATGGCACTTTCTTATGCGTCCACGTGTAAGTCGGTTAATGGGACCCACTTGAGTGATGCCTATTCCATTCGCAGCAACGACAAATCTGCCCGTACGACCAGAAACAGCATCTTACAGTTAGTTATCCATATATTACCAGCCTCCAAACGAGGCAACATCAGGCCAACCCGATTGCTACACGTGTTGTGAAAAAATCGCGCCATCTCTCAGCTGCACTCGGAATCTTCCGAGTCAAACAAGCTACCGCGGACAGCTCGATCTCTGCCACGTGTCCTTTATGATCTATCCAGGCTGGTTCTCCAATGCCCCTTTTGCATTTTGGACATTTTGGACCGACTGATATAAATATATATTTACTAAAAACTCAAAACAAGCTTTAGATTCAAAACCAAAGCTGCTTTGTTTCTCTTTTTGTTTCCCTCTGTTTTACTTCAATGATTAAAAAAACAAATCAATCTGATCGTCGGATTTTGTCATTTCCGGCGGTTCACCCATGTGAGGCCATTTCTCCGGCGACGCTTTTGAATTCTTTAATCGCTCTTGCCAACAGCATATGCAGCTATAATTCAAAATTCTTTGCAACTCAAAGAAGAAATGCCCGTGAAGCAATTCGTCAAATAGGAATTCTTTTAATATTCTTCGAGGAGATTCGTGACCATGGATTGAATCTTTCGGACTTGGTGGTCCTTTGCTTTTCGGAGCTTCACTTGACCTTCCAGAAAGTCCAATTCTTGATGGAAGATTGCACCCGAGAAGGAGCCAAGCTCTGGGTTCTAATGAAGTCTCAATTTATTGCAACTCAGTTTTGTGTTCTTATCCGCGCAATCGCTACGGCTCTCGACGTTTTTCCATTGGATACAGTGGACGTTTGTGGTGAAGTGAAGGAATTGGTTGAGTTGGTGGCGAAGCAAGCAAGGAAAGCCAAGTTCGAGCTTGACAAAGACGACGAGCGAGCCATGAAACGAGTTCTTTCAATATTGAATTATTTTGAGAAGGGAATTGAGCCTGATTCGGGGTTCATGACGTGGGTTCTTCATTATCTCGAGATTAAAAGCTGGAGTGATTGTAACACGGAAATCAAGCTTTTGGAAGAACTCATTGCATTGGAATGCTCAGATTCCGAAGAGAGGGAGGTCCCATTTCTAAGCAGCCTAGTGGGATTCATGGGCTATTGTAGAGTAGTAGTTTTCGAGACATTGGATTATCGAAGCAATGATCAAATTGACGAGAGGGGCAGTATGGAGACGCTTAGTTGCTTGAATCCCGAGGACTTTCGATGCCCGATTTCACTCGAGCTAATGACTGATCCGGTGACAATATCTACCGGCCAGACTTATGATCGATCTTCCATACAAAAGTGGCTCAAAGCAGGGAATATGTTGTGTCCCAAAACAGGGGAAAAACTGACAAATACAGAATTGCTTCCAAACACAACTCTCAAGAAGCTTATCCATCAGTTTTGTGCGGACAATGGCATCTCGCTGGCCAAATCCGGCAGAAAAAGTCGTGACATAACAAGGACGATTATTCCAGGTGGTCCTGCAGCAGCAGAGGCGATGAAGCTTATGTCGAGATTTCTTGCAAGGAGGCTGTTTTTCGGAACAAATGAAGAGAAAAACAAAGCAGCCTATGAAATTCGTTTGCTTGCAAAGTCAAACATCTTCAACAGGTCTTGTATAGTTGAATCAGGCGCAATCCCGCCTCTCTTGAATCTTTTATCTTCACCAGATCGTTCTGTACAAGAGAATGCAATAGCTGCTTTGCTGAAGCTGTCGAAGCATACTAGTGGCAAGAAAGCGATAGTTGAAAGCGGGGGACTAAAAGTGATTCTTGAAGTGCTAAAATCAGGGCTGAGTTTGGAAGCAAGGCAGAACGCAGCTGCAACATTGTTTTACCTTTCTTCTGTGAAGAGGTATCGAAACTTGATAGGAGAAACACCCGAGGCAATCCCAACTCTTGTGAAGCTGATTAAGGAGGGTACCGCTTGTGGCAAAAAGAATGCTGTTGTAGCGATTTTCGGGCTGCTCTTGTCTCAGGAAAACCATCAGAAAGTGCTTGCTGCTGGTACTGTTCCATTGCTGGTTGATATGTTAGCTTCATCAAATAGAACTGAACTAATAACTGATTCACTAGCAGTTCTTGCAAATTTAGCTGAGGATATTCAAGGAACGTTGACAATTCTGAAGACTTCAGCATTGCCTGTAATTGTTGGGCTATTGCAAACGTTAACTTCACGAGGTGGGAAAGAGTATTGTGTCTCAATATTGCTCTCTTTATGCAGCAATGCTCGGGAAGAGGTGACTGCAAGTTTGGCGAAGGACCCTTCACTCATGAATTCACTATATTCTCTCACAACAGATGGCACATCCCCCGCGAGAAAAAAGGCGCGTACCCTCATCAAAATTCTTCATAAATTCTCTGAAACGTGCTCCTCTGGAATGGAGGGTTCGGCAGTTCCACACGAACGACCGCTTCATGTCTGGTAAATTTTTTTACAGTGATTCTACCACTACCACCACCACTACCAATGTAAATGCAGACATAGAATATAGCGTACAGAATCATGTAGTACTTTGATTGTTTTCAGCTTCTACGATTTCAATTAGCTCAGTTTTTGTAAGAGCTAATTACTTTTCAGTCTGCTTAGATTAGATACAAAAACGTAAATAGATACATATACTTGGCAATTTTTTTTTTTTTTTGGTTGTTGTTGTTGTTGTGAAGAATACTGCTGAGTGCAATGTAGTTTGAATTTTGAAATACATGATGTTTTTGTTTGATTATACAGTAGAACCTTCATAAATTAGTTAGGACTATATAAAATTTATTAATTAACAGAGATATTAAATAAATTAATAACTTATTAATTTAGAAAGTTATTTACAATTTAATTATCAGACATTTAATAACTAAACAGTTAATGTATTTTACTATGAGTGAAATATGAATCAAACTACACATGCTATTAACCAAAGTAATAAGTGAGTTGTACATGTTTACTTAATTAAATAATATTCATGTTATATTAACTTAATTAAATGTAATATTTTATGTAAATAAATAACAATTAGAGTTTTATTTTATAAAAATTAAAATATCATAGTCAATTATATTTGAATTTTAATAAATTATTAATTTATAATTTAAATGAGATCATAAATTTATATAAGATTGTGTTTATTAAAATTATTAATTTAGTTCATTATTATGTCAAGATCGTAAAAATTTATTATATAATAAAAATTATTAATTTATCATGTATTAATTCGTAGAAGGTATATTAAAACCCAACTCTGACAATTAAACATGGATGTATAGTCAGTCCTTTTTTTTTAAAAAAAACATGTGCAAATTTTGTGCGGGCAAATGAAATGTCCATAGTTGTAGAATGAAAAATTTCTTGAATAAATTTATGTTCTGTAAAAGAATTTCGTTTACAGTGACACAAATCTTTTCACTAATTTATAAATAAACAATAACAAGGCATAGTTTGAAATTTTAAGTAATTGTGTATGATGTAAAATTTCTAATTAACTTGTAATCGTATCAGTTAATATTCTCAATATACAATATAGTCTTTATAAATTAATACTCGATAAATTAATAACATCTATAATATAATAATTTTTTACGGTCCCGACTCGGATCCTCAAACTAAATTAATAATTTCAATAAATTAATAAGATAATAATTTTTTTGAAAACTCCTATATAACTCTATGGTCCCATTTCTATCTTAAATTAATAATTATAGAAATTATAAATACTTTGAATTACAAGTGTAACTGACTATGTCAGTTTATTTAAATATAAGTATATTATAACTTATTTTTTTCTTGAAGTTTAAATTTAGTTGAATCTCATTTCTAATTTTTCTTATTGCATCTAAAGGTTCTGGAGTTAAAAATACTTAGATAAATTTATATAAATATATGAATTTAGTTAATTAAGTAGATAGATATATAAAATGAATTAGTTTAAATTCAATTAATATAATTTAATAACTAACATTTAGTTTAGTTCATTGAATATATTTAGATAAATTTATGTAAATACATAAATTTATACATTCCATTAGTTCTAATTCAATTTATACAATTTAATAACTAATATTTAGTTTAATTCATTAAATAGTAAAATTCATGAATTTATTTAATCAAATATATATTATTTATTTAATAAATTTATTTAAATTTTATTGATTATATTTATAAAATATAATAAAATTTTAATTTATTAATTATTAATTTTTTATATTATGAATATATTCGATAAATTAAAAAATTATTAATTAATATTTTTTAAATTAATAAATTTTTATGGTTTTAATATTATTAATTTATAAAGGTTATATTAGAATAGAATGGCCGCGTGAACGAATGGAAAAAAAAATTCAAAATGATGCGATGCAATAATAAGACAAACGACACCGTTTGTGAAAGTAAGTAGTGGGGACATATACTGGCCCCTTTCAGGCTTAAAACCTTCGTTTTGTCATCATTCCCGTCTAAACCAGAACGTTCTAGGATCCTCCAACGAAACCCTAATTGTAAAAATAGTTTGTTGTAAGGCGGTTTTTCTTTTTCTTTTTCCTCTTCTTTATTTTTGGGTTCGATAAATTATTCAAAGTCAGGCTCAGGCATGATAGATATATATAAATATATGACAATCTAGATTTCGATACTAACTGCAGGTTCTACTGTGAGCATTAGAATGGCGGCCGAACCGAAGACAGTGACCGAAGATGCGAAGATCGACTTGTTTGAAGATGATGATGAGTTCGAAGAATTTGAAATCAACGAAGGTCCGATTTATTGCACTATCTTTTATGCCGATTTCAGATTTATTGCTCTTTACTTGTGGGGTTTAACATTGATTTAATTTTATTCTATTTTGGTGAATGTAAGGAGGAATTTATTATTCAATTATTGTCGTATTAGCTTGCTTCCAACGCAAAATATACGAATCTATCACCCCTATATTGATTTACGCTTTCTGCAATTCGGATTGTAGTCTGTGCCAGGATATATCTTTTAGTTCTTTAATCTAAAAATTTTATTCCCTTTTTTTCACCTGATTCTCTAAAATATATAGAATTTTGTTTAGTAGGCAACGTAGTGTTGGGTTCTGATGGAAATTGCGAGATGCTTTATGGTATTTGGTTTTGAAATTCTATGCACCAGAGATGTAGCTTTACGAGTACTGATATTAGCTACTTGCAGTGACAGGATTTGGAAGTCCATGGTACTTTGATTGCCCGTTGCATGGTCTATTCTGCTACTAATTTTATGAATTGTTTTTGAGTTCTTCCTTTTGTTAATCTAACAATTAAATATTCTAGTCTGAATTGCTGTTGTTTCTAATGACAATGAATTTGACAGAGTGGGAGGAAAAGGAGGAAGGGAATGAAGTAACACAGCAGTGGGAAGACGATTGGGATGATGATGATGTCAATGATGACTTCTCTCTGCAGCTGAGGAGGGAACTGGAGAACAATGCCGAGAAAAACTGAGCTGGGCTTAGTAACTTGTCACTGTTGCGTGTCATCCTTCTATTCTGTTGTCACCTAAAGATGGCGAGTTCCAAATATTTTGTATGCAAAAGAATGTGTGAACTATTAACCAATGCTTAGAAGCTTAGTACAACTTGTTAAGTGCATAACCCATATGGTTTTGTCCCTTCCAATTGATGAATCATTTCAACTTTTGGTGCACTGATCTTTTATGTATTTGTTTGTATGCCAGTGAATTCTGAGTTTTAGTTCTGCCCTAACCAGGGGATGGATGGGAATTGAGTGGTGAAAATTCATTTTTACCTCCTTTTTGGTTTGCCTACCGTGAGCTGCATTACATTCTTGAAAACGATTAGGAAGAAAAAAGCTAATTACTTTTGTTTTGCTGGTGTGTGTCTCTGTTCATACATCGTCTGATTAGGTAGATAGGTTTTATTATTATTATTATTATTTATATACATAGATATATATAAAAGAGAAGAGTTTGTTGGAAGGAAGGCCTCGGAGGCAGCTCTCTTGAACCTCGAGCCGCTGTCTGGCCAAAGCTAATTTTGATTTTGTCCCGTCTACTAAACGAGTATATGAATTCAAATTTCTTTCTGCGATTGGCCGCATTTTTGTATTCGAAATGTCAAGTTATGGCTTGACGGCAAGTACGCTCTCCCATTTTTTCGGCACAGTCTCCTTTTTTATTTTCTTTCGTACGAAAATCTTTGGTACAATAAGAGTAACGTAGTTAATTAATGAATGTATATTGAATTTAATGTAACTTTTAAAAATACACGTGGCATGGCAAAATATTAATTTGCCGGTTGAGGGTTTAGTCTTTTTGTTTTATTGGCTTTTTCCCCTTCTTTCGGAGGGTTTGATTTTCCCAATTCATCAGTGGTGGATCTTAATAAAGTTTTATCCCCATGACAATGAATTGGCGATAAATTTTTTTTTTTTTTTGAAATTAGAATTTTATTAACGGTAAGCAGTTACATGAATTTATCTTTACATACATAGAGATGGAGCTCAATCGGTACTTCCTCTATCCAAACTCTCTCGATGGAATTACGTAATGCTAATTTAGTTAGGTGATGTACAGCATCACTAGAAGACCGTGAGGCACAAATCACTTGGAAAGAGTTCTTAAAGGAAGATAAGACTTTGTGAATGTTGAAGATTAACCATTCCACTTCACATTTATTATGGATTATGCTAATTTAGTTAGGTGATGTACAGCATCACTAGAAGACCGTGAGGCACAAACCACTTGGAAAGAGTTCTTAAAGGAAGATAAGACTTTGTGAATGTTGAAGATTAACCATTCCACTTCACATTTATTATGGATTTTGTTGTTAATGAGACTAATGACATTGAGAGAACTTGATTCAATGACAACTAGAGCCAATCCATTGTTTATTGCCCATTGAATTCCTTTTTGGATAGCAACAGCTTTTAAAAACTCTATGTTGTCGGAAAAATTCACCTTGTAAGTAGAAGCTGCCATAACCTCACCTTGTGACTTATAGATTAAGACTCCAATACTAGCACAAGCTTTCTTAGAAATAATAGCCACATCAACGTTCACCTTATACCATTGTGGGGGAAGCAGTTTACCAACCCAACCTGGGGATTTTAGAATTAATGCTCTTGCTGACACTGTGTTGCAAAACATCATTTTTATGTGAATTCGTTATGTTCACAGCTCGACCGACAATTGCATGAGGCTTACTGATGGTATGACTATAAATGAGATGATTCCTAGCTAGCCATATTAACAAACACAAGAACACTCATTCTTCGAATTCATCTTTTGTGAATGTAGATGACATGTGCACAGATACATTGGAAAACTCTATGGGCATTGCAATCTTCAGTCGTGAATAAAATCTCATGAGCCTCCACACCTGTTTTGCTAGTTTACACTCAACCAAAGCATGATATTGATCCTTAGGACCAAAGCCACAAGAAGGGCATGAAGTAGCAACTACAATTTTCTTTTTGTGTAAATTTAAATAAATGGAGAGTATATTGAAAAAGGCTCCCTAATAAAAGAGTTTAACTTTAAATGGTAGAGGCAAATTCCAAAAATACTTCCCCCAGCTTGTATTAGGACTAGAGCTTGAAGGCAAGTCCTTGAGTTTCAACCAAAGGGCCACATGGTAGCCACTCATCACTTTATATTGGCCTCGTTGATCATATGACTAGACCAGTTGATCAGTCAATGGCTTGTTCAGTAGTGGAATTTTTAGAATCTGAGTTGCATCATCTTCAAAAAAATGATTTCTTATCAATCATTTATTCCAGCATTCATTTTCATCAATCAACATGGCTATTTTAGTTGGGAGGGTAGGAGCAGAGAGGAGTATGGCTTGAATATGCTAGGGTGGAGAAGCCATCTGTGGTGATAAATAGAAACATTGTACCGTCTCCAATCTTTATCTCAAACCAATTTCAATTACTTCTCTCCTCTATAAGATACTTCTCTATATATATGAAGGATTACTATCCAATTTAAACAACTCTTTAAGATGATTGCATTCGACAGCTGTAGCCTTAGAGAACACCAAGTTGTCATTAGTAAAAAATAAATGAGAAATGGAAGGGCAATTGCCACCAAACTTATTGCCATGAATGAATTTATGATTGTCAACATGGGTCAATAAAGAAGATAGAGATTTTGCACATAGAATAAATAGATAAGGATAGAAAGGATATCCTTGTCTCAATCTTCTTTGAGGCTTGACAAAGCCTCAAAATTCACCATTGATTAAGAATGAGAATGCAGCTGACCTGATGTATTTCATTATAAGACCCACCCATCGATTGGAAAACCTGAGTTTACGTAGAATGCCTTTGACAAAATATCATTCAATACAGTTATAGGCTTTGCTAATGTCAAGATTCACAACCAAGCCCTTTTTGCCTTATTTCCTGCATATGATTTTGTGGAGATACTAATAATGATATTATCTGTTATTAGTCTTTAAGGTATAAAAGTTGATTGATAAGGGAAATTAAGTGCTTTAATATAGGTTTTAGGTGATTAATAATGTACTTAGAGATAATTTTATAAATAATATTACACAAATTGATTAGTCTATACTCGGTCACTCTTTTGGGCTCTTTTACTTTTGGAATCAAGGCCAAGTGTGTGTAATTTGTAGACAATTCGTTGTCCCCATTTAACATTTCCAAACAAGCTACAATTACAAAATGACCAATCATATTCAAGTGTCATTAAAAGAAGCTTGCTGATAAGCCATCAGTGCCTAGTGCTTTTGATGGATGCATTTAGGATAAGGCGACTTCAATTTCATATAGAGAAAAAATCTTGTCAAGCTCTATATTCATTTTTGTAGTAACTTTAGGCTCAATACATCAAAGAGCCAGCTATATGGACTATATGAAAGGTTTAAATAATGTGAATAAGTTCCAAAAATAGTGAGAGAATTTATTTTTGATAGTGATGTCCTCTATCCATTGATTATTGTTGTCTAAGAGGCCAACAATAAGATTTTGTTTCCTCTTAACTACAGCCGTAACATGAAAATATTTGGTGTTATAGTCCCTTTCTTGAAGCTAAAGAGCTTTAGATCATTGCCTCTAATATTTTTTTCTCTTTCCTGAGAAAATCATCTAACTGTTGTTCCACAGCTCTAATTTGGTTATTATGCTAAGAGTGATTAGATTTTAAGGAAGTGAGCTTTGTAGTCAATATTTGCAAGTTACATTTCTTATCCTTAAACTTTTTTATGCTCCATTTCTGTAATTTTGCTTGCACGGCAGTAGAACTCTGTAAATAAATAGAGATGGATGTAGAATTAGGTAGCATTTGTTTTTTTGTTTGAAATCTAAATACGTCCAATTTTTTTTAAAATCTGAATAGGTCTGAATACAAAAATCTGAAAGATATGTTTTTTTCTTCTTTTTTAATATTTGATTATAAGTGTCATCTTATCTATTTTTAGAATGAAAAATATCTAAAATTTAGTTGTTTGACATTTATATTCTTATAAATAAAAACAAAAAAAAAGAGAATTAGATTTTATAATTTAGGAAATAAGTTAATTTATAGAAATATTTTTAAAATATAATATTTACTTGTTATTCAGATTTTTTTTCATTAAGATAAAAGTCACAAAAGTTTATTATTTTTATTCAGGTGTAAATATTTAAAAATTATATATAAATTTTAAAAAACAGACAAATATATTTTTAAAATAAAACTAATAAAATTTTTAACTTTAAATATTTAACAAACAATCCCTTAATTTCAGTGTGACTAACATTCCATGCTTGACTATTTGGCTACATTCTCTATAATTATTCCTCTAGTATTCAAAAACAAATCTTCTTCCCCAGCGTTGTCTTTTCTGAAAAAGGGAGGTTTCCCGCTTCCAAAAGTCAATTAGAATTGGAGAGTGGTCCGAGCCTCTGGCATTAATATTAGCCATTGATACCCCTCTATCAACATCCTTCCATGTCAAGGATACATGTATTGCCCAAATCAGATAGGTCACATTCTTTAAGCGTTTCTTGGAAGTTTATCATAGTATCAATGAATTGGATTTGACCTTCTTGCTTTTCGTCCTTGTACAGAATTTGATTAAAGTCTCCTCCACATAACCAGGGAATGGAGGAAAGTGAAGCGAGTCCACGTAACAGGGTCCAAGTATGTTGCTTTTCCACATGCTCAGAGTGGCCATATATATGATGCTTAGAGTACGAAACAATTTTGAGATTAGTTTGTTCATTCCAAAAGAGAACCAAACCACCATTTAATCCATTTTGAGACTCTGAAAAAGGATGAGAGAGTTGAGGCTTATATTTTAAAGATTCAGATTGCCTCACTGTTAATTTAGCTTCACTTAAAAATACAACATTTTGTTTATAGTTTCGGAGAACTTCCTTAGTGCTGGGAACGTTCGGTAGTTCCCCAGTCCCCGAACGTTCCAGCAGATGATCTTCATAACGATCGGTGCCGGTTTCATGTGTACTGAAATGAGAAGTTAAAGATGGATCAGAAGGATGCAGGGCAGCAGCATTTCCAGTCTCCCTTTCTGTATCCTCAGAAAATTGACCTGGATTTAATTTCTTCGGCATAGGCTCAATTTCTACTTGAGCTTTGCTCGCCTGTGTTCATTTAGCAGGGGATTCTAAACCAATTGCAGATTTTGCCTCGAACCCAGATGCTCCAGCTAGACGTTTCCACTTCTTGATCGGGCTGTCCTCCATACAAGGCTGGGAATTGGGCTTTTCGTGTGTGTAAGGTGGGCTCCAGCGGGAAGCCTGTAGATCCTTGCCATTATGCCCCACACTTAGATGGTTCTTGTCTGCACCGTTGGGTAGTTGGATGGTAGGGCTGGAGGGATTTCCGGAGTATCGTCAGAAATGGCGATAAAGTTAAGGCTGATTCGTGAAGCCAAACAAGAAAATTCCAACAGTTAACGCACAAAAAAAGTCACACAAGGTCGGAAGCATTAACGAGTAATAGGAAAGGAAAGGACGAACCTGCCGGAAACATTAACGAGTAAAAGGAAAAGACGAAATATTAATTCTAGTTTATCTAGTTTCTCTTTTGAGGAAAGACAAATCCAGAGTCTCGCTCTGGTTCCCTCTTGGCGGAACAACTTTGGGGCTCAAGTAGAGGTCCACCCGATATCTAATATACAAAATATATGTACAGCTCACCCAAATGAAATTTTAATTTCAAAATATTTGCGACCAGTTGATCGACTTTGTGAATGACAAAAGTAAAGGCAGACAGCCAAACAAAGTTTGTTTTGCTTGCTACTGAATTAGTGTAGAAAAAGGCGAACAAGATCATCAAATTAACCAAAAATGAAAGTTATCAAAATTTCACAAGAAGGCACAGATATCAGTGCTTCCGATCTTGACATTTGCAGAGCTGCAAGGATCCACTCCATTCACGAAGAGATGATTGTGCTTTTGGCTCTCAGCCTTTATGTCAATTCATTTGCAACATCACCAGATACACCACTTCTTCCATCTTTCAGAATCACTCCAACTTTTGAAGGACTCACTCTAGTTCGACAGATAGGGCAAATGGGTGTCTTCAGCAGCCACGAGTCTATGCATTGAGCATGGAAACTATGCCTGCAGTTTGGCAATAACCTGCATTTATCTCCCATCCTGAAATTCTCCAAGCATACAACACAGTCCAAGGGGCTGCTCACTCTATCCGCCGCTGCCTTGTACTCGAAGCAAGGAATTTGCTTCAAGTCCTCACTGGAAATCATTTTGACACCACCTTGAGCAAAACCACTTAGCTCATAGCCTCTTCTTAATGCCCTCCCAACAATACAAACATGAATTACAACCAAAGCTGCAATACCCACAAACAGTAAAGTCACCGAGATTAAAATCTCCATTACCATCGTTAATTTCCTCGCTCTCCCTCTCCCTCTCTCTCTTGTATCAATCATAGCAAATGTTTGATCTTATCTTATTCTTAACCGCAACACGAAAGGCAAAAGCTTCAACATTTGTGAAGCTCACAAGTCATGCAATCGTAATAAGATCATTGAATCTATCGAAGGAAACCCAAAACTGAACTGTAATTACAGCGTGTCATGAAAGGGCTGAAACGGAAACAATGTATTGAGAAAAGAACTACACTTACATGTGTTGTATGAGATCTGAGAAAATGTTTGGTGGACGATCAGAAACTCAAGGTGCCCCGATGCCTTTACAAGTGGGCTGCTCTTGTCCTTATTTTTGTTATTTATTCAAGTGACATTCAGCAGCAAGAACTGACCAAACAATACATATTTTACTGTCATTTTAGGGAACTTGAAAGTAGCAGGACAAATTGTTTCAGTACATCGTGTTGGTAGTGGTAAGTCTGCCGCTCAGTGATAATATAAAGATTTATATGGTTTCGGCCTCTAAGCTTTACTTGTGTAACTGTAATCCTTGATGGGATAGACACTTATGTTAAGATAATTTGAAGAAAGATTGCCAATCATTTTGTGTCTTTGCTACGAAACTATTATAAGATGTTGCTTTAAGTAACAAATATCATCATTTCAAGGGATTAATTATATCGAATTACTAGGCGGCTAATACTGATAGCATAATATGGCAGGCGGGACTATGTTGCAAAATCACTGGTCAAAGATTGCTTAAAGATTACTTGTTATTGGATTATATAGCTTCAGAATCACCTCCGGGTAAATTGCCATTCGTAATGGCAATTGACAAAAGAGATGCAATTGTGCCCGATTTTGTTGCTAAATGAACCGGCCCAGCCTGATTTACGATTAGAACCGGGCCTGTCTTGCAATGCAACCGTTTTTCATGTCCTTGGGCCGGACAATAAATATTTAATAAACTATTATTAAACTGATAAGAAAGAGCCCCATTGCATACACTTACAAGTTAAACAAGGAAACCCACTGTAATTTCGCTTACAGCCTTTGTTTAATTTTTTATTTCAATGGACGTTATGCTTATTGTTTATTTAGTCTCGATAATTCTCAATGGTACGATGTCTTTGAAAATATACAGATTTGGAATAAAAAACTGGAGCTCAATATAATAATGTGAGGAAATCCCGGCTGTGATCTGATTCTCCCTCTTTCGGCTGGAATTATACCTGATGTGACAGAGGGTAATATTGTAAATATCACAAGTAGGAGGGGGTTTAGACTTGGGCTTGGGGCTTGGACTCGGAATCGGACTCGGTTTAATTGGTTAACTTGCACACAAGAGAAACACAGAGTTTAAAATCTTAAAAAATAAAAGAGCGAAATTAGAAACCCTAAATTCAGGATTTTAATCGAAATCTTCAATCATTTTCCCAATTGCAACTCTATTCTCTCGCACAACGTTCATTGACCGCCGCAAACTGATATCGCCGTCACCAGGAAACAGCACAAAAGAATTTTGAGGTTAGGTATCTGTTCAGAATATGTAGATTTCAATTTAATTCGTCGCATTTAGGGATTAATAAATTCTGAAACTGAAATCAACTGCAAATTATTTCACTACATATAGCTTTGGAGCTCTGCGCGTTTTGTTTTCAAAATGGCAGAGTCGGGTTCAGGTGAAGCTCAACAGACCGAACAAGGTAAAATTTTCTTCTTTGATGGAATATCAATAGTGGTATTTGTATTTTTTTAACTCGTTTATTTAATTTAATTCAATTATCTGGTTGATTTTTATTGAGATTTTTTTCCCTATTTTCAGTCTGCAACTTCTTTAGAAAGCCAACTAAGAATAAAAACATCAGAAAAAGAACTATTAGCGAAGATGAAGACGAAGATTCAATTGAAAGCTCGGTATTACAGAACCTAAAGAAACCTTCAAAGCCTGATAGTAAGCTTTACTTTTCAACCGGTGCTTCTAAGAGGGATATATCTGCGGATTCACATGCTGATTCTGAAAAGCCAATATTTCACTTTGAGTCTTCAAATGAAATTCAAGTTCAACACGACAGCAAAGCTACTGCAACCCTAGAAACTGAGACTGATTTCTTGAGGGACTCTCGTGCTCTTCGTGAGAAAGTACTTAAACGATCAGAGGAGGCTTTGAAGGGTAAAACCTCTGGTGATGAGAAGTTATATAAAGGGATTCATGGGTATGTTGATCACAAAGCTGGGTTCCGAAGAGAGCACACAGTTTCAAGCGAGAAAGCTGGCGGTTCTCATGGGCCTCTTAGGGCTTCAGCTCATATAAGGGTGACTGCAAGGTTTGATTATCAGCCAGACATTTGTAAGGATTACAAAGAGACTGGTTATTGTGGGTACGGAGATTCATGTAAGTTTATGCATGATCGAGGTGATTACAAGCCTGGGTGGCAGATGGAGAAGGAGTGGGAGGAAGCAGAAAAGGCAAGGAAGAGAAATTTGGCTTTGGGAGGGAGTGATTCAGATGAAGAGGGTGTTGGCAAGAGTGATGATGATGATGACGATTCATTGCCCTTTGCTTGTTTTATTTGTAGAAAGCCTTTTGTAGATCCTGTCGTGACCAAATGCAAACACTACTTCTGCGAGCATTGTGCTTTAAAGGTATAGTCCTGTACTCACTCCATTGGCTTTGTTTTACTTGATATGCATGCTTGCATTTGCGATAATAACTTTGGTGAAAGTCAAGGTTTTCTGTATGAAGATTATACTGCTATCTTTGTTATAAATTTGCTAGGTGTGCACACAGAGTTCAAATTTTCTTATGCATGGTTCCTGCATTAAAGGAAATTTCTGTCTCAATCTCACTACTTGGTTAAACTTCTGTCTGATGGCCATCATGTTAGCTGATGATTTGGCTTCATGATAGGTGTTTAACAAATGATTCATATGAATTATGATTAATATAAAAGTAATGGGATTCTCGAGAATTATGTGCTACGTCTTACGTGAGTTTGGGAACGTGATGGATTTGGGTTGGATGCATGGGAGTGGTGGCTTATGAATGTTACACTTATACAGCCCAAATATATGCTTTAATTTGATTTCTGAATTTTGAGAAAGTGAGTATTCCCCCTTTTTCCTTCTAAAGGCAAGTCTAAACATGAATTATTTATTTAAAATGCCTTTTACCTGTTCTACCTATGAACGTTTGGTGAATGCATGAACCATTTCTGATGTAGGAAGCATATGCGGTAGAACAAAATAAAAAATTCTAGATTTTGAGTTAATTTAGCATGTAGTATTTTATTAGGATTTGTGTCATTGTAGTATGTTTATTTTAGTTATATTTGTAATTCTAGTTGGTTAAGATTTAAGGTTATTTGTCTTATTTGAATAGGACTAGGATTTATTAGGCTTGCTAGCTTAGTTTATTTTTATACCTCTCATTATTAAAATCTTCAATTATTCATCCTTTGGGTTATCTCTACTGTGAATTTGATGTTTTCTCTCTTTGAGAGTTATCTTCACTCATTTATCGAGAGGTACACTAGAATGACTTCTAGTATCTCTTTCATGCTGGGTCAATCTATGAGTACAGTACAATTGATGTGACATTCATGTATAGGATAGTATGATACTAATTTTATAAGTTATGCACATTCATCTATAGGATAATATAATACTAATTTTATAAGATATGCAGTTCCTTATCCAATAGATGAGTAACAAATAGCATTTAGACTGAAGTTGAGGCTCAAATAGCATTATTGTTTTTGGTATGCTCGTACAGGCTCTTGCCATTTTAAACATAATCAAAGTTAACGTATCTTATTGCAGCATCACTCAAAGAACAAGAAGTGCTTTGTTTGCAACGAACCAACACTTGGCATCTTTAATGCAGCTCAGGAGATACGCAAAAAGATGGCTGAAGAGGGTAAAAAATAAGCCCAGTAGTGTCCTTTATACGGCTCTCTTTCTGTGATTATTTTTCAGATTTAACCATCAGATAAAGGACTGTGATCTGTGATCACTGAGGTAAGAGGTTTTTTTCAAGTGTATCCACTGATGAATGTTAATTACTTTTGACGGAGTTCTCGGAAGCAAATCAAAGTGAGTAGCAGGTGCAGATCAGTTATTTTAGTATACTGAGCTCCATTACCTTTGTGCTCCCTTTCTTTTAGAGTTTGTGAAAATATTTACTTAAAAAGAGTAAGCTGAAAAATGTTGTTAGGATTTCTTTACTTGGACAATACATTTACATCCTTGTTTAACATTCAAACGAACGGTAGATATTCATTTTTGATCAAATGATCCTAACCTAGTAGATTATTTTAGAGTATTAAGGCAATTTAAAATGCTTAATGATTTGCTTACAGTGTTTGGTCATGTAATTTTTTAGTTATTTTATTTTATCTATTACTGGAGTTTAAATCTAACCTAATAGATTTTTTTTTTTTGGGGGGGGGGGGGGGGGTGGGTGGGTTTAGATCTTTCTGATGTATTGTTAACTCAAAGTTAGACATTCTCATTCGAAGTTGAAGTGGGCTTTGTATCCCTACTAGTATTCGTAAAAATGGTAGCGTAATGACTATCAATGACGACGGACGATCTTGCAAATTAGTTACCGACAAATCGAAAAACCAGGGATCAATGAAAAATTATAATTATCCAAACCCGGAAAAAAAAAAAAAAAGAGAGAGAGAGGGAGGGAGAGAACAGCTTGCTAGTATACGTGATTTCAGTGGATCGCATTAATACATGCATGCACGGAGAAACGGAGGAAATCGCTAAATGCGTACGTCCAAGTTTAATATGCTGGCAAGTTAACCATTTCTTCTTATTTGATCTCTCGCGCTCTAATGGTCAATTACCTATAGCCAAGTTTTTACATAATTTCTCGGGATCTTAAATCCTTCAGTCCTCAATAACGTAGCACTAAACTTACTTCATTCCCTTTAGAACAACACATCTTTGATTTTCTTCTCTTTCTTCTTTCCACTTCCTTCATTAATTAAGTAATTCAAGATGGTTGACACCGACTTGATTAGAACCGTTGTTGGTATTATCGGTTAGTTCTTTCTTCAAACCCTAGCTAGGTACTACTACCTAATGTGTGTCTAATATGTGTGTGTGTGTGTGTGTGTGTGTGTGTGTATTAATTTACAACAATTACAATCTCAATAATCAAGAATTCGAACAACCTACTTATTTCCCTCATTTGTGTCCACGAAGCTTAGATTGGAAGAACGCATTCTCTCTTATGTCTGCTACTCTTACTGATATCTTCCAGTCGTGCGTGTGTGTGTGTGTATATATATAGTGTGTGTGTGTGTACGAAGCTCAGATCAGAAGAGAAATTTGAGAAGCATACTCTCTCTCTCTCTCATCGTCTTCTGCTCATTTCTAACTTTCAATTTTATGTTTCATCGCAGGAAATGTCGTTTCTCTTGGCTTGTTTCTCTCCCCTATGTAAATTTTCTTGATCTCTTATATAATTTCCTTACTTCCAAGAAAAAAACAAAAAACAAAAAAGGAAGGTTTGATTTCGTTTTTCTGAAATACTTAATAAGTGCTTGCGTGCATGCATGCAGCCCAACGATGATGGCAATAATTAGTCAAAAAACTGTAGGAAATTTCAAGCCAGATCCGTACATAGCGACCGTTCTAAATTGCCTCGTGTGGACGTTTTACGGTCTCCCATTCGTTCATCCTGATAGCACCTTGGTCGTCACCATCAACAGCACCGGCGCCGCAATTGAGCTCTTCTACGTTCTCATTTTCGTAATCTTTTCCCGCTGGGGAAAACGCGTACGTATTGTCAATTTCTTTTCCTTTTCCAAACTAAATTGAAACCAAACCATCAAAGTTTTCCATTATATTGGAGCCCGTAAACTAACACTAATGTCGTTTCGATAATTAATTTTCAGCGAAAGATCTTTGTTGCTCTAGTAGTTGAAGTGGTGTTTATGGCCATCATGATTTTTGTTACCTTATATTTTTTCCATACCACCGATGATAGGACTACGGTGGTTGGGGTAATCGCCGTTGTCTTCAACATAGTCATGTATGCTGCACCTTTAACAGTCATGGTACGTACGCTAAGCTCTGTCTTTATGATCAATTCATCACATAAATTTATTTAATAGCATTTGCTCATTGGCCATATGAGTTAATTAATATTTAACAAATATTAAATCTACTGAATTTGCTTTAGAAAATGGTGATCCAGACAAAGAGCGTCAAGTACATGCCGTTGCCTTTGGCAATTGGTAATGCGGCAAATGGTGCCATTTGGGTCGTTTATGCATGTCTTCAATTTGACCCTTACGTCCTGGTAGGTAACTTTAATTTGATGAAGATACTTAGGCAAAATAATTTATAACCAATTAGTTACGTACATATCAAACCTATACATACGTTCTTTGTGTTGCAATGAATTCTCTGAATGTTATGTTAAATTAATTCTGTAGATTCCGAATGGCTTGGGCACGCTATCGGGTATAGTACAGCTCACACTATATGCAATCTTTTACAAGACTACAAATTGGGACGGTGATGTTGATGAGAATCGGTATGGTAATAATAATGGTAATGGACGAGGAAGAGGAGAGGTTCAACTCGCAGATGTAGCTTGATGATGGAGCAGATAGCGGATTTTTATTTCTCATTACTCCCTCAGGTTCAATTAGTCTCACAAATTCGTTTTCACATTTGGACTCAGCGGATGTTTAATTTTTATTAAATAGAGAACCAGAAAAGAGAAGATAGCTAGAGTTGCATGTATAGCATGAAGCTTAAACGAGACAAGAAAAAGAAAAAGAAAAAAGAGAGGGAGCATGTACTAACATGGGGTTGTTAAGGAAATTAGTGCCCCTCGAAACCAAACAACAATGCTGAAATTCAATCTCGAAATGCAATGTTAAATGATCAACTTTTAGTTGGTCTCCTTCCTTAATTTTCCCCCTTTCTTTCTGCTGGTTCGGGATAGATGAATATGCATGTTATTATTTTTTGATTATTAACGAGAGTCGGCTATCTTCATTCTAAAGAATGCAAATGCCCCCGCCAGAAAGTGACAACTGACACTACAAAATAAAACATATTTGTCAATTGCAATCAAGAAAAAGGCCATAGCAGCACAATATCAGCAAAATCATCAAATTAATTATTAATTGGTATATCATAATAAAGTCACGTTTCATCTTACAGAAGCGAGGGGCAAAGCCAATCCACCACTGGACTAGCAAGTCAAATGAATACACCACTATGCAACCCCAGAAAAATTTTAAAAATAGAGTAACATAAGAAAAGCTTTACATTCATTCAACTTTCAACCTAATGATATGTAGTGTGGCACAGCCATGACCTCCAATCTCCTTTTCTTTCGGCTTTGTATGTGTAATTTCTTTTTAGCCAAAAATATACTTGCATTTCGCCGATCTTATAACATGACTACTTTTTAAGTGTTCATCTTTCTGCTTAGTGGGGTGATGATTCAAGGCCCTCGATACTTTCGGAAACAAAGACAACCTTGAGGCTGATCACCGGGGATCATGCCCCCACCTTTTGATGTGTCAATGGCCTCCAACATAGAAACAACTTCATCCATCTCAGGCCGCTTATCAGGGTTAGCATCCCAGCATCTCTTCATTACGTTTGCTAGAGAACTTGGGCAACATCTTGGTATCTCCGGTCTCAGATTCTGTTTCAAAATTAATGTAGACAGAAATAAGAAATGGATTGCATTTTGAGGTATCAATTTTTTTCTCACTTTTTTAAGAATCTGTTGAAAATGGTCGATTTAGAGAAAGGTAACACTTGGCGTCAAAGCAGATGCTGTACCTGGCGAACCACGGCTGATGTGACTTCTGAGAAACTAAGGTCAGGATATGGCATATCACAGCAATATATCTCCCATAAGCAGATGCCAAAACTGTACACATCACATTTCCTATTATATGGGCTGCCATTGAGAACCTGAAACCATGCCACTTGATAAGTATGGATCATTCACTCTATTCAGATTAATACTATCACATTAGCTAAAACAGTACAAGTTAACATCTCTGTCTCTGTGTGTGTGTGTGTGTGTGTGTGTGTATTAAAAATTAAAAATTAAAAAATTAAAAAAAATTAAAAAAAAATTAAAAAAAATTAAAAAAAAAACCCACAATAATGTGGACATACCAAAGTCAACACTTGCCATCATTACATCAAATGAAACAGAAGTAAATGGGAGATGGTGCAAACATGATTTTATAGGAATTGACAAATATGACTGATCTCCCAGACTTATATCCCACTACATTTTCCATGAAACATAAGAAGAAAAGCAAACAGTCATAAATTATCTTTTCTAGTCAAAAAACTGACCTCAAAATCACACTACATATATACAAGTAGAAAAGAAACAAAAGTAACATCAATACCTCAGGAGCCATGTAACCAAGCGTCCCCGTCTCCCCAGTCATGTCATTAGGGTTTGAGGCTTCAACACGAGCAACGCCAAAATCAGCAATTTTTACAGTGCGATTCTTGTCCAACAGCATGTTCTCTGTTTTCACATCTCTGTGGACAATCTTCTGTGAATGAAGGTAACTCAACCTACAAAATATAATGGTTTCCCTTCTTAAGTGTTGAGCTGAACAAGATTTCAAGTCACAGGCCATCCTATATGGCCATAGGGTAACATATAGTAGACAAATAACAATTACAAACGGGTAGATGTAAGTACCCTCTGGCAAGATCAAGTGCTAGCTGGACAACCACTTTGAAAGCTAGTTTCCTTCTCCTGTTCTTTATGAGGTAAGTTTTCAAGGCACCTCCGGGAAGATATTCCACAACAACACAGCAGATATTACTTGGCATGGCAACTTGACCATTTTCAGTTTGTATATGTAGCCCTGACGAACCCATGGTCGCCCCAATGAACTGGAACCATAGAACCAGAATCAGCCACTAGTAAAGTACTGATAAGCTGGCTTTTGCATCCAAGGTAGCAACATTGGCAGGCATAAAATAATCTCTGGAAAATATGTCAATAAAAATCACGGAGCCTTATGATACATCCAGAAAGCTTTCTAGAAATTTCTAGACCTCTCAATAAGCAGTGTGATGTGAAGGAAAATGAATGTACTACCCATCCAACAGAAGAGTTGACCCGGGAGGAGGGGGGAGGGGAAAAAAAGTTATAATACCACCTTTTAATAACAACTTCCCCCCTAGTTGCTCACCAAAGTCAAGAAAATCACAGGAAAGGATACTTCTTAAAATGTTGCTGTATCAATCCTAGTCCATACAAGCCAAAATACTTCTTCATATCAATAAATTTCTAAATTATGAAGAGAAAGTGCAAGGGATAATAAGAGGAGGAATTTGAGAAATTAAGTTACTAAATGAAGCAAATGGTAAATGAATGGAAGCCTGTAATATAGGTTTCAAGCTAAATCACTACATGCCTAATCAAGAGCTCCCACTACTAGTAATCTAAAAATGAAACAACAAGCAATGATAAAACACTCAAAGATTGCCCAAAAGATCTTCCCTGATGCTCACAGATTAAAACATTAGTGGCTCCAGGATATTTACAAACCCTCACTGCATCTCTTTTCCCAAACAACGAGCCTAATGAAAGAGAAATGAAAATGAGCAGAAAATGCACGTAATGCCACGAAAACCACCAACTACTTGAGTCAGGTAGACAACACAACAAACTGCAGAACTCTCTCTATATTTACAGAGCAGCAGGTAATTACTAAGTTTAAAGTGGCAAATTCTTAAGGTTGTTTACATACATTTTAACTTTCTACGCCCTCTGCTAGAGAAAAGCTAGACATACAATTCATACTAGCACTTCCATAGCCATAGAAAAGCCAACACTATAAAAATAACCGTTGTAAATACAAAAACCAAAACAAGAATGAAGCTTGTTAAAAGTAGAAACTGAAACTTACCTTTGTAACATTAGGATGATCAAGTTTATGCCACACAGCAACCTCTTGTGTAAATGCTGACCTCAATGCTGCAATCTCAGCTTCTGTCCTGTGACCTTCTTCTCCCCAGTCTAGCAACTTGACTGAGAATCAAGTGGTCAAAAAAGTAATGTTAGTGAAATTAAAATCAATATTGCAAAAAGTAAATATCAGCTAATTAAAATTTGAGAATATCTAAACCTAGTTGGATTAAGACACTGATCATCATTAGAATTGTTATTATTATATTGACATTCGATAAATTGGGATCTAAATTTCAAGCTACCAGTCCAGCTTGCCTTTATTTTTTCTACTATTTTATTGATCTGATATTAAGTAACAGCTGGGGTCACATGAAAGTTGAGTAATACAGCAACATCATCCAAATTAAGGCTGTGACCAGCAAAATTCAACCCAAACTCGTGCATGAGTCACGGATTTCATAAGACTACATTTGCCATGGCCAGTCACATAAACCCCATAACCGTCAAACCGTAATAAAATTCCAGAATTTTGCTCGATGATGCACACTGTGCATAACAAAACAAACCAAAATGTAGCAACACGTTGAACAATAAAAGCGCACGAAACCAAATTAATCTAAACCAGTAAATGAAGGGGAAATCCAACCTTGTTTGCAGTAAAAATGCAATTTTTTTTTTTAAAGAGAAGAATATAATTTGCAAAAATAGCGGCAACCACATTCGCCGATGCAAACAAGCTGGGTATTCTTTCAAATCGCTCGTCAAATGAGAAATTTAGGTAGACACGGTTTTAAAAAAAAAAAAAAACCAAATGGGTATCCACATCCAAGGAGGAAAAAAAACGAGGAAACATAACTACAACTAATAGTAAGTAATTTTTTGTTTTTAGGGAAAAAAGGAAAAAAAAAGGGGGTCTTGAAATTTAAATCACAAAACGTTTACAATAAAAAGAAAAAAGAGAAAAGAAATTTAAGAAGTGAAACGAAAGGCGGATGACTAACCGGCGACATCATGGCCATCGTAGAGGCCTCGATGGACGGTGCCGAAGGTCCCGCGTGCAATGACACTTTTGATGACGAGCTTAGAAGGTTCGATCTCCCACTCCTGCCTCTGCCTCTTGGGAAACTTAGAAGCTATACCAATAGCAGTAGCGGTAGCATTAGCAGAAGCGGCGGCGGTGGCGGCGGCGGCTGCGGCAGTGACCAAAATATTATCATCAGAATTTCTCTGTTTCTTGGATTTTTCCATAGTCAATGCTCTGTTCAGATGCCTCTCCAGTTGCTCATCTAAGCTTTTCAGATCAATCTGATCTGCCCTCACGAACCCATCACTGCTTTCTTTCATTCTTTCTTTGAAGAGTGCTTCTGTTCAAATCACTTCTCCTCCTCTTTCTTCTCCTTCTTCTTCTTCTTCTTCTTCCTCTTGTTGGTGATGTTCAGTTGTTATAACTCGTTGCTGTTGTTCGAGTTATGTTTTAATTTTTATTTTTCTACGAGAATTTGCTTGTCAATATTACTTATTAGGAATATGCAAAACAATTTTTTTTTTTTTTCTAATGAAGCATGTGGGCACATGGCATTGCCTGAGTACAGCGTGTGTTTGTGACCCACTTTGCTTCCCATCATTATTATTGTTTTGTTTTTTTTTTCGATTTTTTTGATTGGGCATCAATTTTTTACCTTGGATTTTCTAAAATTTCACTTTACTCCCTTTGGATTAATTTTTTTTTGTTCCAACATGGCGCAACCGATAATTTAACGTGATCTTAAGGATAAGATTTTTAAGATAATCTTACACAATAAGTAGTTAAAATCTTATAAATTTTTTATTATCATTAATATGTTGTGTAAAAAAAAAAAAAAGAGGTCGTGTGATGTTATGTTTTGAGTGAAGGCAAATATTATCTTGGTAATTGATTAATGCTATGCATTAAAAAATCCATTGATTCACATCATTAAAGATTTACATCATTTGTTAAAGTTATTTAGATATGATATATATGACATAATTAGTGTCACACTTGCATAATCTTTTTACTAGTAGCGATAAGGTATTTTACTTTGAGTCACGTCCCATAAATTGATGGTATGTACACATGCCTTTCGTTTTACGGGAGTTAAAAGTAGAAGTTTACGTATTAATATGCAAAGGTAAAAATTTTCATGGAATGAGAGTAAACTTGATTAAACTTAGTTTATATGTAAATTGACACAAGTGATAATATGATTACAACTCTTGTATAAATTTATTTTATATAAATTAATATAATATTAATTTATTAATTAAATAAAAATATAAAATAATTAAAATAAATTATAAAAATTAAAAAATATTTAGTATAATTAATTAAATCATGTCGTATTAATTTATATAAAAAAATTATATAAAAATTTATAATTATATTATTATTCTCATTGACACTCAGACAACAGAAGTTAAAAAATAAAAAATTTATAGTGAGTTTCATCTCCTTTTATATGTTACCATTAAAATATGCATTCTGCTTAATTTACAGTGACCAAATTGGACTTTCCCATAAGGGCTCAAGGAAGGAATGGGCAAGGATACTTGGAAAAATGAAGGGACAATTTGGATGCGTTTGCAATTTGCAAAAAAAGAAAAGACAGCAACCACTGTAATATTGGATGCGATTGATGACTTGACGGTCAATCTAGCCTCTTTTAATAAATTTTTAAAGCACCAACGGTCTTTCAGATCTATCTCCCATCCATGATTCTTTATAGGGCAAGACAAGTTGAGTTGTGTTCGACTCTTCGCAATCATTTAGTATAGGATGATTAAACTAAGATTAAATTTTAATTAATTTTATATTTTTGTTAAAAAATCAATTGTATCTTTTTAAAAAATTAAGAAAATATTTAAATATCTTTTAAAAATATTTTCATTTTAATTCTAATTCTATCTTTATTTGTCTTTAAAAAATAAAATACTTATAAAACTTTATTTAATACTTACGCTAAACCCACAACCAAAAATTAAAAAAAAAAATGTACCATCATAATTTATCCATTAAAAATTAAATAACTTATAAAAACTATAAGATTATTTGTTAAATATTTAAAAATTTATAACTTATATGTGATTTTCAGAAATTTACATATGAATAGAAAAAATTAAAATTTGTGACTTTTATTCAAATAAAAAATGTTCGAAACATAAGTAAATATTATATTTTAAAAATATATTTATAAAATAATTTATTTCCTAAACTATAAATAAAATTTTTTGAAAAATTTTAATTTATAAAGACATAAATATAAAAAAACTAAATTAAAGTTTTTTATCATAGAAATAAATAATATGTCACTTATTTTTAAATATAAAAAATAAAGATTTGATTTAAATTTTTATATTTAGATCCATTAAAACTTAAAAAAAAAATAAATCTATTTAGATTTTAGACTAAAAAAATAAGAGATACCTGTGCTTCGGATTAAAATTTAGACAGGCAAACTAAAATCGCGGATAATGTACGGAACAGAGGACGTTTGAATTGCTGAAATTTCGTTAGGCAGATTGAATAAGAAAGGGGACCAAAGAGAATTATTCACTACAAAATGAGCAAAACAACAAATTTTGAGTTGTTGTTGTGTCTCTGTATGCAATGTTTCTTCACCGACCACGCTTGGCTCGAACGAATGCCGAATCAACGCGATCTCTTGAAGTTGGCTGAGCAGTCCAATTTTGTCTGGCAATTTATAGCTTTGGCATTAAGCCAGAATATCGTTTTTTCTTCATTTTCCCACCCAAAAAAAAACCCCATTAATCTAATTTCCTTTTAACAGGTGATTATATCTTGTACGTATGGTGTTCGTGCTATCATTGTTCAACTTTTAAAACAAGTAGAAATGGTTGTAGATGTTGGAAAAATATATTTTTTTAAAAGTATATGGGTTTATTTAAGTGTAATAAATATTTTTTAATTAATAAAATAATTGAGATATTTTATTCAAATATCTTATTTACATTAATTTTTTTAGTAAAGTCTATTTAATTATATTATATATATTTATGTGATTATATAGTGGATTCATAAAAAACATAAATATAAGTTATTCTATGGTTTAATAAATTGAGTTCGTAATTAATAAATAAAGTTTGGTACTTTATTTATATATAAATTATAATAAATTTATTAAATGATTTGTCTTAATCATATATAAATTTATTGACACAGGACAACTATATAAACCAGATCATATATGAGATTTAATTAATTTTATAATAACTGTCAGACTTATTAAATCTTATAGGCATTGATTTTACTATAATCTTAATTTTGAGTTAGTTATAATTTCATGATTGTAATTGTTATTACATTTAAGTTACCAATGGGCACGACACACATTTACAGTTAAATTATCTAGTATCTTGGTGGGAGTAATCATCAGTATTGAAATTATAGATTAGAAATATGGAATTTGTACAATATATTTTTTTATGGGTTTTTAGTATTTAATCATAGAATTCTCTAATCAGAGTGTGTCGACATATTTGATATGTTGAAAATGATCATTAGAGAAAACTAATAAATATCAAAGAACAAGATATTATTAAATTGAATAGACACGTGAGATATCGATTTAATTAACGATATGGTATAAATGATTGTGCAGTAAAGAAATCAATGTGACTTGCTATAAATTATTATTCGAGTATATAATTATGGAGGTCATTCTAATCTTATAGTGGAGTAGAATTAAAATTAAATGATTAGGCTTATTTAATTACTGGCTTAATTGTTATAGCAACTATTATATGCTTCTAAATGATTCTTGGATCAATTCGTTTAATTGACTACACCACTACTGAACCTAAAATTAAGAAAACTAACTATTAGATAATAAACCTAATTATAATATTTGTTAAAATCCTATGTATTATATTAATGTGTAAACGAGGCTTTATGTTATTTTATAGAGAAGATTCTAAAGTTGTTACACATTATTTCTACTTTTACATAAGTAAAGAGGTAATAATATTAAATTTAAATTATTAATATTTTAAATTATTAAATAAAAATGATAACATAAATAAGGGTTTTGTATAGACATATTATATAAACGTATTTTTATCTTAAAAAATAGAGAGACGGCTTTTGAGAAAAGTATTAAGAAAAAAAGTTAGTAACTTTTAGGAGTAGTGAAATAAATATTCATACGTTCTATATAGATCAATCTTGAGTTATAACTTGGAAGATCGTTTGGTGGCGAAATTAATTTAATCATGTCATTCATCTTTAGTAATTATCAAGACATATTTTTCGAGATTACGAATTTTTTATATATTATACAAGATCAATTCTCAACGTTTTTTATGAAAATTTTAATTTTTCACCAACAGTAGATGAATTAATGCTTCAACATATTAGAATTAAGAGAGAATGACAATGTCATCCCTCATTATTGCTGTTGCTGCTGCTGTTGTTGTTACTATTATTATTATTTATTTAACATTTTTTTTTGGGTATCACTTAGGTTTCTTGTAAATTTTTTATTTCTCATTTTATCATTGATTAAAATGTCATGGTAAAAAAAAAAAAGGTTGACTGATGAAGGTAAATTATAGTTGGTTTATTGATGATGTACCAAATTACTATTAGATAAAATCTTATATAAACTTATCAATTTATACGTTAAAATGCTGGCCATACTTTACCTTCTAATAGGAATTTTTTTCGTCAATATTTTAATGCCAATAATAAAACCGAGCATTAGAAGCTTTTGCGAAGACCGAAAGGGTCAATTCTCTCCAAACTACTGGCCATGATTGACCAAACACGCACAGGCATCAGCGGTCTAAATTATGATTAAGTTTGACAACGCCAAGCCACAGATGTTTTTTGTTCATTGGACAAGCAACAAAGACTGCATAAATGGTCATTTTCATAGGTTTTAAATTCAAATAGGACTCTTCAAAAGTGCATATTCGGTCCAGGATCATTCATGAACGCCAAGATTGCCTTGCCCCATTATCTCCAATTAAAACACGAAAGTCATTGGTGCAAGAAATTACATTACCTCACGTCTCTAATTAATTAATTAATTAATTAATTAATTAATTAATTAATTATAGTCAACGTTTGTTTCATGAACTTTAAATGAATGTCTGTTTATTATTCTGTTCCTGGTCAAAATGAATCAAATAGATTGTTATTGTTTGTCGTATTATAAAAGTAACTAATAGTAAGAAAAATTAAATATTTAATAAATTTTATTTTTAAGAGTATTACAAGATCTAAAAATAGTCACGTATGTTTAGTAAATATTAATGATAAATTATTATGATATAATATTAAATAAATTTTATTTAAATATATATGTTTACAGGCATATATAATTTTTTTATTATGTACGTATAATAATTAATAATTAAAATAAATTATTTATATTAATAATTTTATTTTTATTATATTATTTTAATTATAATTGATAATAATAATAATATCTTAAAAGTTAATATTTTTATTCTCTAATTAATTAGAATAATTTTAGATTTTTATAATATGTATGAAGATATATATAAAATTTTATTGATTATAAAATTGATTCTTAAAATTAAATTTTGAGAAGTTATTCTTTGTCAATATTTTTTACAATCTGTTATAAGATAAGATAATTTTACTGGAAGTGATTTTTTAGAAAATTGGCTAAATACCAAAAATTAAATTTTAACTTTCTAAAATCACTTTTGAGATTAAAAAAATTAATTCCAAACGGGTTCTTAATCAATTCTCGTCAATGTAATCATCTGAATTAAGGGGTATCAACGAATAAAGTTAAATTAAGGGTTTAAGTTATTTGTCTAAGATAGATTTTAGTGGCAAAGAATAAATAGGAAGTCAACATTTTAATTTGTTTATGATTATTACTTGATCTTTATATGAGAATGATGCCACCAAGCCCACGTTTTTGTCTTCATTAGCGGCCCTTCAAAGGCGTAACCGATAGAGTTCATCTTAACTCTTTAATTGTTCATTTGATTTGAGTTTTTGACGGTCCTTCTTTACCGACCAGACAGAATCGGGCAAATATGACACATTGTACTGAGTATTCATGAGCCACGGTCCAAAACAATAGGTGAACCAGTTAATGACGGTGGCTTAGTGTCCTCAAACACCTAGCCCAAGTATTAGTCAAGCCAGGCTTTAGCGTTTAAGCATTCCAAACTCGGTCAAGTGCGGAACCTTAAAACCGGGGCTGGGTAAAATATGTGATTGGATCCAATCTGAACCGACTTGACCCGATCTGAAAAATATTAAATTTAGACCGGATTAGACTATTAAGAATAACCGATCAAATATATTTTTGGCAATACGGTTTACTCAATCCATATCGAAAAAATCTATAGGATTAGCATTTTCTCATAAAAAAATAATAATAATTCTATTCAATTAACACTCAACAACACAAACTTACAAATTAATAAACATCAGCGGCAACAGCAGCGCGCGCGCGCACACACAAAAAACACAGCACAGCAATTTGCACGCACAACACAGTCGCGGCAGCACTCAGAAAACTGATGCAGATGCTAAGACGCAGCACTCATCGATTGCTGATGCAGCCCATAGTCACTATTGACTGGATCTGCTGCTCCGTGATCGAATCTGCTGCTTTAAGTTCCCCCACGCTCCAAGCCTCCAATCCCCAACCCAAATTTTTAATTTTATTGTTAATAATAAAATTAGAAAAATTCCATGTGTAGAAAATTTAGAGCACGATTGGATAAACCCTTAGAAGCCTAAATAAAAAATATGAATTGAATTTTTCTTTCTTTTTGTATGAGTGCTTCAATAGATTAAAATTCTACACATACAATATGTGTAAAAGCTTCAACCCAAATCTAATTTATTTAAACTTAATTTGATATTTCATTTCAATATGATCGGATCAAATTATATGTTTAGGTTGAGTTCGGATGAGTTTTTTTCCCTATTCGATCAGCATGAAATCCGATTGAGTTAATTCTAATACAATCCAAATATGATTTGACCACCCCTACTCAAACCAGAAGCTTTTAATACCCCTTTAAAATTCATTTGAATCTCCCTTTTCTCAATTATTCTTATCATAATGCCAAAAATACCCTTTCCTTTTTAAGTCTCATTTACTCCTTTTTTTTTTCTTTTTTCAGTTTATTCCAACTTAACTATTTTAAATCAACCAGGTGGCAGATGACGAGTTTGTAGAACTATATAAAGTTAAGTGAAGCTTCTTGATGGTTCCTCCAATCACAATCATGAGTTGTTGAACTCAACAAGCATATGCAAAATGTAATAACATCGATCAATTTTTAAAGTTTTTTTTTTTTCACTTCTCTCACACATAAACAAATTGAAGTATGGATAGATCATAGTAAAAAGGAGAAAAAGAAAGGAAGAGGAATTGTTGATTTTTAGATTTTGGAGAGAGAAGCAGTCGAAGAGATTGTGAAGAAAATAAAGAGAGTTTTGAGCGTGTGAGAGTCAGTAGAAGAGCATACTGTAACTACGACGGAAGCGGGGTGCCATAAGATAAATAATGGCCTGTCAATGACATGGTTATACAACAAACAGATACCCCTTAAGCCCATTCAAACTTGGCCCATACTAAAGAATAATAAGAGTTTTAACTCTCAAGCTGATTTGGTGGCCCAGGATGGTTTCGCTTTGTTTTCTCTCACCAATATATATTACCAATTTAAAAATAAATGCGTAAAATTTCACTAATGTGGTTTAGCGGTGTTAGTTTTCATGTGTGAAAATTATGATGGTTGATTTTTTTTTTTCTAAATATCTATTTGGAAGTAAATCTAACAGTTTATGAGTACAAAACACCTAAATCGTGTCATTATCATAAATCTAATCTATGAGGTTTTAACAAAATTTTAATTGAAAGTACTATAATTGAAAAGCAAACTCCCTAATTTAATTATGCAATACCATAATTGCAATGACTATCTTCATTTACCTTTTGAATGTATATCTTAGCATATTTCTTAGAATTTTCCATCTTTGTTTCTCTAATTTGATGACACTTCTAAGTGAAGAATGTACATACATAGTTGAACACTTCTCATAGGGTCAATTGGTTGGCTACCTCTTTGAAAATCCAAAAGGTGATATCTCTCTCCTTCTCTCTTTTATGACCCCAAGTACCATTTAAAATGAGGATATTTCACATCTAATAAATAATAATTTCCTATTACACTAAAATAAGCTTAGTTGTAATGTGTTTAAAAAAAAATAAAAATTTAAATAATAATAAAGAATAAGATTTTATTGAAAAATATTTCCTTCGGGAGACTATGGAAAATTCAACCTAGAATTGCAAATGGTTGTCATAAATATTCTTCAATCATGAGAAACATCTTCTCATGGCAGTTGTGCAAACATCCAATTTGAAATATAGCCTCTCGTGTTAATTAAGGAAGAAAATAAAAACGGCCCTCACAAGTCGTATCTTCAATTTTAAAAGCTAAATTGACGGCCCACGTGGCATCTGCCCACAGGCACGTCTTCGGGGACTTCGGCGAGGTATTGACCCCATTTCCTTTAAAAAGGCGATACAGATAATATTTATAGTAATTAATTAAAATTATCTTGCAAACGTCCGAGTCCGACGGTTGCTGGCCGCAAATCTGACATCAATTCGGCGGTCAAGATTGTTTTTCCAATCAATCAACAACAAGAAAACGTACGTACGGATGCACACACTGTTCAATTGCGGAAGCCCGGTTCCCATACACAATGACAATGTTTCGTTAACTTGAAATACATGGACTCAAGGACGGCCGATGACTTAACGCGGGTCAAACATTTATCCAGCTTTCAAAATTGGAGAGCTTAAATACCTAAAGAGAATCAGAGGCATTATTCTGTAAATGATAAACACGAAATACGTCTTCAAACTTGTTTCTCATGACATGACTTCAAATTTAATCAAGCTGAAGCACAGTTAGCCAGTCAAATACGATAAAAATAAATATTTCATAAAACACGTAATAAACCCAAAGAAAGAAAACGAACAAAGAACCTTGAATCCAAACAAAGCAATTCGGTCACTGAAACAAACAAGGCAAGTGACTTGGGAAAAGAAAAGAAAACCAGCCTGAATTAATTGCCTTGAAGGTTTTCGTTTAAGAAAAGTATTTGTCGAAGCAAAAACCAATGCTAAAATCAAAGATCCACAAGAATGAAAATTAAATGTCCCAAGGGACGAAAATCGTCAACCAGAACGGAAATCAAAGGTTTCACAAAAACGAAAATGAAACTGAAGAAATCTCAGGGTTCAATTACCTTTATACTCGTCTAATCAGTATCGGAATAATGTCATTGGAGGCAGAGCGGTCATCGCATCTGGTTCGTCGGCATCGCTCTGGATGAGAGACACTTTAGGGTTTCATTTTGTTGCAGGAGTGATGCAGAATTCGATTCATGCAAATTTTGATTTTGGCTAAAAAACGTGAGGGGTAATTTTGGAATTCAAATAGGTCAAGGAGGCTGTTTTAAATATTTCAACCTCTAAATAGATTCTGAAATAATAAGATCTTTCAAAGCAAATTTTAACTATGGGTCATTCTATGATACCGTAATTAAAATTACGGTATTAATACCGTAATTAAACATAAATTATATAATTAAAATATAAAACTTATAAATTTAACATAAAACTTGTAAATCAACATTTACTATAAAATAAAACATAAATTTTAGAAATTAAATATAAAACTTGTAAATAAAAGGTAAAATGAGTAAATTAATATAGAATTAGTAAATTGATGTATTATTAGTAAATAAAACAAGAACTTGTAAATATAACACAAAACTCATAAATCAACCTTAAGTGCAAAATAAAATATAATTTTTAGAAATTAAACATAAGATTTGTAAATAGAAGATAAAATAAGTAAATTAACATAAAACTAGTAAATTGATGTATTACTAGTAAATAAAATAAAAAGTTGTTAATTTAACATAAAACTTATAAATCAACATTAAGTGCAAAATAAAACATAATTTTTTGAAATTAAACATAAAATTTGTAAATAGAAAATAAAACAAGTAAATTGATATAAAACTAGTAAATTGATGTATTATTAGTAAATAAAACAAAAACTTGCAGATTTAACATAAAACTTATACATCAACATTAACTGTAAAATAAAACATAAATTTTAGAAATTAAATATAAAACTTGTAAATAAAAAGTAAAATGAGTAAATTAATATAGAATTAGTAAATTGATGTATTATTAGTAAATAAAACAAGAACTTGTAAATATAACACAAAACTCATAAATCAACCTTAAGTGCAAAATAAAATATAATTTTTAGAAATTAAACATAAGATTTGTAAATGGAAGATAAAATAAGTAAATTAATATAAAACTAGTAAATTGATGTATTACTAGTAAAAAAAATAAAAATTTATAAATTTAATATAAAACTTATAAATCAAAATTAAGTGCAAAATAAAATATAATTTTTAGAAAGTAAACATAAAATTTGTAAATGGAAAATAAAACAAGTAAATTGATATAAAACTAGTAAATTGATACATTATTAGTAAACAAAATAAAAACTTGTAGATTTAACATAAAGCTTATAAATCAATATTAACTGTAAAATAAAACATAAATTTTAGAAATTAAATATAAAACTTGTAAATAAAAAGTAAAATGAGTAAATTAATATAGAATTAGTAAATTGATGTATTATTAGTAAATAAAACAAGAACTTGTAAATATAACACAAAAGTCATAAATCAACCTTAAGTGTAAAATAAAATATAATTTTTAGAAATTATACATAAGATTTGTAAATGAAAGATAAAATAAGTAAATTAACATAAAACTAGTAAATTGATGTATTACTAGTAAATAAAATAAAATTTGTAAATTTAACATAAAACTTATAAATCAACATTAAGTGCAAAATAAAACGTAATTTTTTGAAATTAAACATAAAATTTGTAAATAGAAAATAAAACAAGTAAATTGATATAAAACTAGTAAATTGATGTATTATTAGTAAACAAAACAAAAACTTGCAGATTTAACATAAAACTTATACATCAACATTAACTGTAAAATAAAACATAAATTTTAGAAATTAAATATAAAACTTGTAAATAGAAGGTAAAAAGAGTAAATTAATATAAAATTAGTAAATTAATATATTATTAGTAAATAAAACAAAAACTTACAAATATAACATAAAACTCATAAATCAACTTTAAGTGCAAAATAAAACATAAATTTTGAAAATAGAACATAAGCCTTGTAAATAGAAGATAAAACAAGTAATTAATATATTACTAGTAAACAAAATAAAAACTTGTAAATATAACATAAAACTAGTAAATCAACACTAATTGTAAAATAAAATATAAAGTTTAGAAATGAAACATAGGACTTATAAAAGAAAGCTAAAATAAGTATATTACTATAAAACTAGTAAATTGATGTATTACTGGTAAATGAAATACAAACTTATAAATATAATATGAAATAAGTAAATCAACATTAAGTTTAAAATAAAACATAAAATTTATAAATTATGCCTAAGACTTATAAATAAAAGCTAAAATAAGTAAATTAATATAATAGTTATTGTAAAAAAAAATTCACAATTATAAAATAAAAACTTGTTATAATAGTTATTATTTTATATATTTATTGATTCTTTATTTAAATTAAACAATGTTAGTTTTGCATTTATGTAATACATATGATGTTTTATTAAGGAGGAAATTTATGCTCAAAATCATATTTTTAAAGAAAAATATTATTTTAATATCTTTCATAGTTGTTATAAGATGAGGTTGTATTACATCTTTCTATACTTCTTTTCAATCTTAAAGAGTCTTCAAATACAAGTGAAAAGTTTGAAACTACATAAAATATGTGTATAACTCAAAATTAAACCTAATTTTATTAATATATTATATATGTGTCTAATAATATAAGTTTTTTTAATTTTATTTTTACTTGATCCACATCAAGATAAATAATTACGTGTAATTAATATGTATAATAAATAGATATCATTATAGAAAATCGAGAAAAAAAATATACAAATGTCCTAGAATAAATATATAATTTATGATAACTAATTCAATAAAATTTCTTTTACTTTTTTAATATAATTTTTTTGTTTAATTAAAGAAAATATTTTTGTAAACAAATAATATATTTCATTAAAATTCTATAAGAAACAATGTTAATTTTTTAAATAATTAATAATCTTAAATTAATTTACTAGTTTTACTTTATATTTACTAATTTTATGTGTAATTAACAATATTTATATGTATCACGGTATTAATATCGTATTTTTCATACGGCATTATAGAATATTCCTTCTAACTATTTTTTAATTAAGGATATGATTATATTACAGATTTCGTAATAAACAAGCATTGAAAATATATATATAATTGTAAGATTTTATTACACGGAAAAGGATAATGAAAATTTACAGGTTTTACCGCTTTTTATCCAATTGCAAAAATTTAACACGGCCAAACAAATTAGAAAAATGAAACTCTCTCTTCGTTTTCTATGTTAAAAGAAAAGAAGTGAAATAATTTTAACTCTTATCAACATATCTTTTTAATTATCTATGTCAAGATACTTTTATATTTTTTTAAATTTGATAAAGAACACGATTTATTTGAATTATTGATTATTTAATATGATTAGTAAATAACTAATTATGATATAAATAGATATAATGGATGAAAAATTAAATTCCTTAAAGTCGATATTTCAAATTGAGAAAAACCTACCCTTGTATAATTCTTCTTAACTAGTTTATTCAATTCTATCAATTAACCTTAAAATATTTCTTTACTTCATTTATAATTCTTTTTTCTTATAAATGAGTAATAAAAATATTTTTATGTAAAATAAATATTTTTATGGTGTGTATTAAGTAATTTTATTGGTAATCATGAGACAATTTATTTTATCATTCTTTTAACATTGTAATATTTAAAATGAACCTATGAATATTTACAATTAATATCTATGGAAGCAAATTTAAATTAAATTTTATTGTAGTGCTGCTTAGATATCTACTTATATTAATAATTAAGAGTATGTATCTAGCATGCTCTACCTATATTTATAGAGAAAATAAGTTATCCCTTCCATTTTATACATGGGTTTGACTCCCATGGCATGCCCATGGGACACGAGCCAACACCCCACTTCGGTTTATAAAGCATGGTGGTAACTTATCTTATACAAGAGTGCACCTAAGACTTTTTATAATATCGAGCTAAATTTATAGTAAATATTTGTGTAAATATCAATTCGTGTTTAAAATAAAAACAATATATATATCAAGCAACATTATGTCAAAACTCATAGTAAAACACCTATGTTTAATAAAAGAATGACACTAATACAACAAATAAGCTTATAGTGTAAATTATTAAATTAAAAATTATTTATTTATTTTATTTTTTTACTTTAGTGATAGAGAATGCGATGTATTTGAATAATTTGATTTAATTAAAAAAAAAGAAGAAGAAGAAGTATAATTATGAAGGAAATAAATAATGAAATATTATTAATTTTTAATAAATCATTTTATAACTTTCTAATACTAGTGATAACGTGATAATGGACATATGCATGTGTGTGTGTATTTTAAGTAGGCAAAACCATAGCTTTTTTTCTTTTAGTAGAATAAAGTAGTACTAGCATTTTAGACGCCTAATTAATTCAATTGATTCCATAGATATATGAATAATTATTTTATAAAGCAATTGTCTAACTCTAGTTGAAAAAGAAATTGTTGAATAAGGGATATCTTTGAAGGTAAAATAAAAAATTTATTATTACATAAAAATACTAAGAGGTATAAATGAAATTTTACCAGTAGAGGTCAGCTTTGGATTTTAGGAATTTGGAATGAATTCTTATTATTGGACAAGTCGGTATTACACATTAATAATCTAATTGTAGAAATATTAGAATAATAATCACACTATTTAGTTTAGTTTGTCCCTTATTTTATCTTCCAAATATAGCTAGTTACATTAGTTTATCTGACATTAGATAATACCATTGTTTTAAGGAAAAAAATACATGAGTTATAATTAAATTTTTTCACTAGTGAAACAAAATTTTATTAACTAAAAGTGTTCCAATATGTATGTGTAAAACACTTATATTTTGTGATATATTTCATGTAATAATATTGTTTTATTAACAATACAAGTGTTCAAGAGTTTTAATTCCATTCAAGATTCAGTAAGTAAAAATATCAAATAAATTAGAAATAGAAAATAGATAGAGAATAAAATTAATTACATAATATAAGAATTTACTTGAAAATTTTTTATTTTAAAGAAAAACAATAGCTGTTAAAGATGATGAAAGAAAGATTTACTTTTATAGTATTACCTTCATTTTTAAATGCACTTTTATTTTATTTACTATAAAATAAATAAATCATATAAATAGAAAATAAAATAAATAATTTAAGTACTAAATAGCAAAGCTATGATTTGATCCGAATAAATTTAATAATAAGATTTTCTGTACTTTTTTATTTTATATATTTATTATGGGAAGATGTTTATAAAATAAAAATATTTTATTGTTATTTTTATTTACATCAAGGCATGTATTTCTTGTTTTTAATACTTAATTTTTTATTATAATTTATTTTCATAGGATTTATTTAATTCAATTCTTAAGAAAAACAATATCTCTTGACAGACCTACTTTCTCTCACGTTAGAAAGTATATACTTTGTAAGAAACTAATTGTTATATTATACCAAAAGTGAACCTAATCTACTTATACATAGTAATTATTTCTTTTTTAAAAAATATTCATTTCCTTATGTAAGTTGTATTCCTCCTTAAATAAGTTGAGTTTCAAAAGAAAAATTACTTATTATTTAAATAGTGTTAGCCTAATAGGTTATAAATATTATGATTTTGATGATAACAAACATATGCATTAAAGTGTTTTATTTTGTATTTCATAAGTTCACTAGTTTTGAAGGATAATGAATCAAGTGGAACAAGTGAAATCAAGTTCAAGACACTCAACGGACAACGGCGAAGTTAAGAATACAATTTCGAACTTAACGGATAATTTATTGCGACAATTTCTTGTAAAAGCCGGTATGATTTAAATTATGCTTGGATTAGCATTTGTGAAGCTCAATTTTATGTTAATAAAATAATTATTTTTCAAACTAAATTAATTTTATTTTTATGAGATAAAACATTTTGTGATTTTAAGTTATTTGGATAAAAATGAAATAGCTTTAATTTTCGGAGTTGGACTTATTTGCTAAGCTCTAAAACATTTGGGCTATATTGTAACTTATGATAGATTGGGGGCTTAAATGAAAAGTTTTGAAAACTTTGAAGACTATGGTGATTTAGCTAAAACTCGAAAAGGACTTATTTGAAAAGATATTCTTCAGTTTGGGCTATACTGTAATTTTAGAAAGTTTTTAGAATTAAATAATAATTAAAATTTATGAGTTTGGATCTTTTTGAAAAAGTTTTATGATGTTTTGGGCCATAACATAATTTGAGTAAATTTTGAGACAAAACTGTAATTTCGTGAACAGTATTACTGTAGCAAAATTCAAAATTAACGGTAACTTCACTGTTACGAGCGGGGAGCCGGTTAAATTAAGCGGTGGCCAAAGCCATTGAAAGACCTGGAATTTGACAATAACAATTTAGTTTTGAGCTTTAAACATAAAAACTCATTTCCAACTTCATTTTAACAACTTTAAAGAATAAAAATAAGTTTGTAAAACATATATTGAGCTTCCATATATTGTAAATCACAAGAAATTAAATCATTTTTGTCTTTATTATTTGTGAATCTACTCTTATAGAGAGTGTTTTCTTTGTATTTTTATTTTGCATTATATTGAGAGTGTTAGTGGGAAACACTGCAGGGTAAAGAGATTAGGGTGATAATCTCTTGATTGTAAAGGTCCATTGACACCTTGGAAGTCAATTGTAAACGTTTGAAGCCTTGGGAGATTTGGATAGTGAAATCCTCAAGCTTGGTTGGCTTGGAGGCGTGGACGTAGGCGGGGATTGCCGAACCACGTAAAAATTGCTGTGTTTGTATTCTCTTCCCTTACTCATTTATTTTACAAGTATTATCTAATTTATTATATTGCTGTGAAACTTAATTTTTGTTTACATTAAGACATTAGATTGAATCATTTGTAAAATAATTTTTAATAATCCAATTCACCCCCCCTCTTGGGTTGGTTATTTATATTTCAAATAGAAATTCCCTAAAGAGAAAAATATCATAAGAAATCTTTATTAAAAAATGAGACATATTTCCTAACAACAAGAGGTTTAAAATAATTTTTTAGTACATTGAAAATTTGATACATGGAACTTTGATTTCAACATTAATATGCTTGACAAATTCTTGGATGAATTTTGCAAATGCAATTTTTATCTGCATCTACATCCATGGATGGAATTAGCTCCGGAGTAATTTTTCCATGAAATTCTGTGAGAAAGATGATAACTCTAGAAAATAAAATATTATTGAAAAAAATCATTGCACATTTAATCGATCCATGCCCTTTCCTTGTCTTCCTCGGGTGGGGATTGCCAAATGGACAGCTAAAGAACTAGTCAACCAACAATAGCCAGGGCGGCTAGAGTAACAAAATAACAACTTTTTGTTTGTTGGCTGTCGATTACTAAAAATTGAAATTTTTTGAACCGGTTGCCCATTTCTTGCTTTTTTGTGTTATTTTGTATGCCATCCGTTAGATTAAATCCTTTAAAAATCCAACACTTGTGATTGGGTGAGCTGTTTGTTACCGACTCTATCCCGTAGGCGGAGCCTTTTAATTGATAGTTATTTATTAGATTATTAAAGTATCAAATTTCAAAACAATTTATTTTAAAAGAACATTTATCAAGTGCTTTTTGAGTGGAACACTGTCAAACAATCACTTATTTGACAATTTAAAATAATTTTAAAACATGGTCTACCACTGCATCCAGAAGATTATTTTATTTTATCCCTCTTTTTTTTTTTAAAAAAATTATCCCTCTTTCTACTAGGGATAACTTGCCCTTGCGGAGTGGCTCAACAACTCTTAAAAAAAAAAAAAAGATTAATGTCACCGAAATCACTTGTAATAAAATCTCACAAATGTGAGAAGTGGCTGGTAAAATTTCATTTATATTCAGTAATAAATAAGTCCGCTACAATTTAAGTTGTCGCCCAGATTGCATTTTCTTCGAAAGTTTCAAATACCCCACGTGGGAAAATTCTTGCAATAATGGCAGCATACAACCCCGTGCATGGAGTTCTGTTTGACTTTGAGTCGCATTGACGGAAACTGGTCAGCACGCGCTTTCTCTTCCTTGTCCAAGATGACTGGTGAATAAAAACTATATTTGATTTGATCCGATGTTGGTTTGTGACGTTGACTTTAAATCGACAGGACCACAGGAATTTGAGTTTGACCTCGCCACGCCTTACGCCTTATCAAAGCGAACGCGCTGCTTTTCTTTGATAATTACAAGTCTTACCCTTTATCTTCATTCCCAAAAGAAAACAAAAAACAAAAAAGGGCAAAATTACAAGTCATGCCCTCAATTCCTTGCAGGTAAGTTGGCCTGTCTTTGGAAAATATGTAGAGTGTTATGTAATCACAACATCAACATTTTGTTAAAACAAAGGTATTAATAAAATTAATATATATTAAAGAATATATTTTTATATGTTAGTGTATTAAAATAAATATATTTTATTTATTAGTGGCATTCTCATCACTTTGTGAAAATGAAAAATGTTCTCATTTTATATATATATATATAAGAATTATTATCTAATAATAAATTTTTTAAAAATTATTAAAGTAATAGATAAACTAAAAAATAAGTAAAACACACATTCTAATGCAACACATTTTTTTTATAGTGTATTGAAATGTGTATTTTCTTTATCTTCCAAAATTTATTTTTCTTATTTTAATAATTTAAAGGATTCCACATTAAAAAAATTATTCTATACATGTATTAAGTTGGCCCATATTATATACGTGCATGAACTTGATCACTAACGTTTATATGATAACAGTCGTACCTGATCAACAATTCCATATAACATATCTTCAAGTGATCCAAATGGATAGGCAAATTATTGTAATTGCCGCCAGCATGACATGCTACTGTTAAATTACGAAGACAATGTATAGAGCCCATTTTTTCTCTTATACATGTTCCTCGTGCCGTCGAGTTATTTGTCATAACGCGTCAATAATTTTACGTGCGTCTCCTCTAATGGACCAGCAATATTCAACACTGAGAGTTAAATCAAATTTTGTCTTTTAACATTTGCCTATGAACAATTTGTGGTCCACTTTTTATTGAACCGATTCGCCTTCCTTGCTCCAGCGGCCATTGTTTCCGCCGTCGCCCTTTATAGCTGGCTCCGGCTTTGTTCGCAGCCATCGGCCGCCCAAGGTAAGGTTGACTTAAGGCTTCAATGATTTCCTTTAGTTGTTTTGTACATCATAATTATTAATGCATGAACAAATTATTGTACGTAATTTGGGACTTATTAATGGCGGTTGTTTGCTGTAATTTGGGTGTTTATTGATTTTCATTTGCATTATTTATTTTTTTTAAGAATATGGGATAGAATTTCATACATTTAAAATTGAATTCGAAACTTTAAGAAATCAAAATATAAACCTAAAATTTCAACGAACCAATCTAAAATATAAATTTAAACTAAATTTAACTCAGTTTGATTCAGTTTAGATTTAAGTCTCGAATCTGAATTGAGTTGAATTCTCTAACTCAAATAAGTAAAAATTTGGACATAAATTTTGAAGTAAATTTTTTACACCACACTTAAAACAACTTTCCAAAAAAAAAGAAAAACAACAACAACATATTGTTGTGATCTTGAGATCAACTGTAACCAGAAAACAGGACAATTAGAGATTGTATGTGGATGAGACTCCGACAGTTCAAATTTTGTTTTAACAAATATGTTTTCAAATTAATTCGTGGATGCCGTATAATATTGAAACAGAAAGTTGTGTATGTTGTAAGAGCAGTGCTAGATGATTAGAAGAACAAGAGAAAGTCGAGAGAACAACCCTGCAGGCTGTCCTTTCTTCTCTCTCTCCTGCAGCACGTGCTTCTTTGTCTCAGCCTTCTCTCGTTCTTCTTGATACTTAGCATTTTCCATGTCGTAAACAAACAAGAATGGGCCACAGAATATGACTTTGTTTGAGCACTGGTTGTTAGTGCAGTAGCGTATAGATTTATAAGTTGCTGCTGTTGATTGGCAAGACGAAGGGACCACGAAATTAATCGCTAGCAAGTATCTGCGCGTCCGGTTAAAAGATTCCGTTATGCAATTTCGAAAAATTAAAATTTGACTTGATAATTCTCTTCTGCTTTCCCAATTTTGCGGTCAGGTGAAGATAATAGAGCACAAGGCAGTGAGAGTGACTCCGATTCTGATAATCTGGTCCGAGTGCACGTAGATTTTTAGAATTATACTAAACTTGAGATAAATTTATGACGGTTTAGGAAATTTGTTATCATTTTTTTGTTTATTTGAAGACATTGTATTTAGTATCTTAAACTATTTTTGAGATCTACGAGATAGCGAGACCATATATATTTTTGAGAAAAAGTGATGGTTTCTCGACATTTAAAAGCTGTTTAGATTATGTTTAAAAGTGTCTTTTCCTGAAGTGTGAAATCTATCCATACTGCGAAATAAGCTTTGAAAATCGGAGATCAATGATTGTTACTCCTAACTAGTTATTATTTGGTGTGGGTAGGAAGATTAAATGTCAGCATAATGGGTCCAATATAATGAAATTGCAGACAGAAATGTCCTTTTTGTCTTGAGTATAGTTTGATTTCAGTAATAGGTTGAAGATATAGCGTGTGTGTATGCACTCACACATACATAAAAGAAGCGTTCTAATTCAAAATTTTAATGTGTGGAAAAGTTTAGCAAAATACATAAATAGTGAGATTTAATATTTTAAATTTTAAACTTTTTAAATCTCATGATTTTAAAGTACTCTCGGACTTTTCTATTATTATATATAAAATTATTTAATTTATTATAAAATTATTCTCAAGTATGAATTTCTGTATTTTTGTTAAATGCAAACATATTTTTAAACTATATGGTTTTAGAGAGTTAGTTTTGCAAGAATTATAAAATTTTGTTGTTTTAAAAAATTAAAAACTCACTCTCTTAAACCCTATGATTTCACAGATATGCTTTTAATTTATTATAAAATTATTCTTAAGTATAAATTTCTATATTTTTGTTAAATATAGACATACTTTTAAATTATACGGTTTTAAAAAATTATTTTTTACATGAACTATAAGATCTTGCTGTTTTAAAAGGTTAAAGACTCACTCTCTTAAACGTTATGATTTTAAGGTATGTCCATATGAAAAAAAGAATATGGACATTCGCACTAGAGAATATGTATATATATCTCAACAAATATAAGTATTAATTTAACAAGCAAGAAGCTACACACATTTCCACATTCGCATTCCCGAAAATTTATTCATACATTTTTTTACAAGTTGACTAAACTTTACAACAAACTACTACTCAATGCATATCCCAGACCGATCTAGGATTTATTTATAGAAGACTACTCCTTAATTAATTAAACCAACTGGCATAGTAATTAACCACTAATCCTTCATCATCTAACGGCAAGACCAAAGTGTTGATAATTTTATTGGACATCAATACTTAATCAGCTTAATGATCTCAATAAACCAAGTCATGCAATCTCTGGCAAACCCTTGAAGTCTCAACACCAACTCTTGAGATTTTAACCTACAAATTTGTATAACAAATGAAAATCACTGTGATTAGTTAATTTAAACAGATTAATTGTGATTAGCTTCTCATAATTAAACTAGAGGAAATGGCATGTATTGTTTAATTACCTGGGCATGAACTGTGTAAAAAATTTTATCACCAACAGTAGAAAAGCTAGCACTGACAACTTCGGCACCTTCTCCTTCAAGAATACTGATAACTTCATACAACATGAAGGTTCTCTGCAACCCACTAATCAAAACCACTTCAATACTAGAACCCAAGTCTCTTAATTCAACCACAGGCAAGTTTGAACAAAAAACATTCGTTTCATCCATAATGTTACTATTGCTTGGTTCTATTGACTTCATTGCTTTTTCCTTCATTCCCTTCAGTTTATCTACTCTTTCTCTCAGCTGCTTTATGTAGCAAGAAGCTAGATCCAGCTGGTCTTGTTGCGATATCATATCCTGCAACAAAATTAAAAATGTTAATCTGGCGTTAGCAAAAATCTGCAATGATATTTACTGGGCAGCAACCAAAAACCTACGAACAATAAATGAACAGATTAATGAAAGGGCCCAATGTGGGAAAGGTCATTTTCTTAAATCTCATCCAGAATCCAAAGTAATAATATAAAATTATCTTCAATTAGATTTCATGCCGTATCGCAACTTTTAATCTACGAAAATGTAGTACTTCACTAGAACGGAAAACAGCTGGCCACGTGAATGGAGAGGGCGACATACTCGCACCGCAGTTTACCCCCGGCCCCTCTAATATTTTACAAAGGAGAAAGGGCTGTAAAAATGTTACATAAAAAAACGAAACCTAAGCAATTTTTAGTTTTTTAAACCTAGAAAGGGTTATATATGTGAAATGAATGATGAATATATCCGTGTAATTTGTGAAATTAAATGAGGAAAAGCAAATTGTTAAAAAGGGGAAAGGATTGATGATCAGTTATGTTACCCAGCAAGGTCTAGGGGAATTAAATGAATAGAAGTACCTTGGAGGCTTTGAAGTGGTGAGAAGGAATGAGAGAAGAAAGCTTGAAGCATAAAGATTTCATGTGATCCCTGCGATTCTTTTCGACGGTTTTTCGGTCAGGTTTTGATGATCGATCGCTTCTTTTCTTCATTCTCTTCCACTCTCTCTCCACTTCTCCTCGCCAACAAGAGAGACCACAAAGGGAGTTGAATGAATCCAAAGAGTTTTTGTAGCGTTTGCATTCAATCTCTGAAGCTGATTATATGGGCAATTAGGGAAGGGAAATGTCATACGAAACCTCCCTCTGGTCTGTAATGTCTGTACGAAGGACCAACTGTGGGACCAAAAACCCTGAGCACTACGGTAATAAAAGTACCTTTTATCAATTGACTCCTTGTTATCTGCTGAAATCAACTTATAATCCCGAGGTTCGACAAATACATTACTTTAGTCCTCTCCGATAAATGCTATTACTTTTGAACTTGTAAAAAGTTAACAGACTAAAGGCATTTTAGACCAAATAAATTGTTGTCTCCTACATTTCTATATAGTAATATTTTATTAATTTGAAGTGTTGGATTGGGTAACCATATGAAAAAAAAAGGGTGGAATAATAGAATAATTAGTATGTTTTTAACTATCAAAGGAAATTAGAGAAGACTCAAGTGAAATATTTTTGGATCTTTTGGTTTGTCAAAATATTAAAAACAAAAGACAAGGGGCAAAACGATATAAGCTCAATGAAATAATAACAAATCAAAATTTCCATTGAATGAACTGTTTGAGCCATATAATACGCTTTTTGACCTCTTGGTGCAGATAATGAGATGTTTAGATTAGAATGGCATCGCTTTTTCATGGCATCGCTTTTTCATGTCATCACTTATTATATGGGTTTTCGTTATAGTAAGTATATTATGTACCCTGACCTCATCTTCGGGAAGAAGCTAATTTGGCTGATCTTGACCTTGACTTTTCCTCCGCGTTCACCGACCACTTTTTTTGTACCCGAGTTTGTGTATTTTTTTTTTTCGCTTTCACCCCCTTTTTTTAATTAAAAAAATATCAGTATTACTTACTTTACCATCAACATAGTCTAGCAATTAAAAAATAAATAAATACAGTATTAGTTTAGGATTGTAGAAGCTGATGAAATAAATAAATTATATTATACGGATGAAATAAGTTGTTAATTAAAAAAATAATTTATTATTTGATAAATTGTGTTATTGTAGTTACTATAAATTTAAAAAATAAAGTATATATATTTGATAAATTTAATTATAAAAGTATTATTTTATTATATAATGATTAAAATAGATGTTAACATATACATATTTTGGCAATTGATTTTGATGATAACAAACAATGAATTTTAAGTTGATAAATGTGTTTTAAGACTTATAAATGTTTCAAGTATTCTTTTAAGAATCAAAACTAGGTAGTATTTAACATTTCTTTAAAGAACTAGAATAATTTGTAAGTTAAATGAAATTCTAAGTATAAACGGCTAATCGATTATATTAAACGGTTAACCGTTAGTGAAGTTGCCTTAAAACTGTAAAAGGTTAACAGCTTAAGCCTTAACCGATAGACATTTTGTGAGATACTGGAAGTAATCGGCAAACCGTTAACACATAACGGTTAACCGATAAGTCTCAGAATTGACATTCTTTGTTAACCCTTAACCGTTTAGAGAAAATGGATCAAGTGTTTTTGTTATGCAGGTTTCTGGAAGTTAACGGCGAAAGGGTAATGCTTAACAGTCAACCATTTATTTGAAATCATGCTCAACGGTAACATTGACCAAAGAAAAACGGCTAACCGTTAACAGCTAACGGCAAACCGTTTTCTGTCAGATGGAAGAGTAACGGCTAGTTTTCAACTCCAACTATAAATATGCTCATCCAATTCAAATCAAGGACTGACGACAACACAACTACTGAGCTTATATACAAGGTTACCAACTACAGAAAGCTTAGAAATAGATTTGTACTTCATTCATTCACACATTGTACTTTAACTTGTAACCCTAAAAGATTGTGTGAGAGATAAATCAATCTGTATTTCTCTGTCTTGAGTGACTGCAAGTGTGGGAATACATTTGGGTTAAGAGATTGGGAATAATCTCTTGTTCTAAAGGTCCATTGACACCTGGGAAGTCAATTGTAAGTTGTTGAAGCCTTGAAGGCTTGCATAGTAGAATCCTCAAGCCCGGAGTGCTTGAAGGCGTGGACGTAGGCGAGGATAGCCGAACCACGTAAAAATCACTATATTTACTTTCTTTCCCTATCTCTTAATTTATTTATCACTGTCTATTTATTTATTCAATTATTTCAAATTTGTTAAAGAGTAATTGAGCGATTTATTTTCATAGTTATTAAAAACCTAATTCACCCCCCTCTTAGATAGTCTAGTTAGAATTTCAATTGGTATCAGAGCTTGGTTCTCTTAGCAAGACTTAATCATCCAAAGTAAAAGATCCATGGCTACCCAGTATGAATCCACATTTAGGGAATGACAATCCACAACTCGTCCACCATTTTTTTGATGGTAATGATTATCCTTATTGGAAAACTAGGATGAGAGTCTATTTGCAAGCCTTAGATTATGAAATCTGGGAAGTTGTGTGTGATAGACCAATTACGCCAATGATCAAAAACGAATTAGGAGATGACATTCCTAAACCCTCAAGGGAGTGGAATGATTTAGAAAAGAGAAAAGCTTCTCTGAATTCCAAAGATATGAATGCTTTATTCTGTGCATTAGATAAGAAGGAATTCCATAGAGTCTCTAGTTGTGAAAGTGCTTATGAAATCTGGCATAAACTAGAAGTCGTCTATGAAAGAACTAATAAGGTAAAAGAGTCTAAAATTAGCAGATTTACTAGACAATATGAATTATTTCAAATGGAACAAAATGAAAGTGTTTATTCTATGTATACAAGATTTACGAATATAATAAACACTTTAGGAGCTCTAGGAAAAACTTTCTCTAACAATGAGAAAGTTAAGAAAATTATCAGATCTTTGCCTAAGGAATGGAGACCAAAAAGAACTGCCATTGAGGAGGCCAAAGACCTAAATACATTGCCTATTGATGATTTAATTGGTTCTCTTATTTCTTATGAAGAAGATTTAGCAGGTGAAAGAGGAAATGAAGAAAAGAAGAAAAATATTGCTCTCAAAGTTTCAAAACTTGAGAGTGATGAACAAAGTGAGCCAGATGATGAAGAATTAGTTATGCTGGCAAGAAAATTCAGAAAATTCTTCAAGAAAACCAATGATAGAAGAAAATTCAAAGATTTCAACAATCAAAAGGAGAAAAAGGAAGCAATCAAATGCTATGAGTGCAAGAAGCCAGGACATATAAGATCAGAATGCCTATTTCTCAGTAAGCTTAAGAAGAAAGCCATGGTGACTACTTGGGATGACAGTGAAGAAGAATCAAGTGATGAAGAGGAATCCCAGGAATTGTCAAATTTGGCACTTATATCTATTGGAGATGAATCTGACAATGAAATTGATGAAGTAAGTGATCTCACTTATGATGAGTTGTATGATGCATTTAAAGAATTACATGATGAATTGATGAAAATTGATAAAAAGAATGTTTGCCTTAAAAAGAAGATGGTAGAAACTTCAAAGGAAAATGATGTATTACAAAAATATAAAGAATCATTGAATGTAAAGATAACATGTCTAGAATCAGAAAATAAAATATTACAAGATATGATTGCATCATCAAATGAGAAACCCAGTAATTCATATGAACATGACAAATGTTATGTTGATAAATTGTTGAGAAAAAATGAAGTGCTGAAGAAAAATAGTATTGAATTCAATGAAATTGTTTTGAAATTCATAAATGATCAAAATAATTTAGAGAAATTGCTGAGCACTCAAAAATGTGTATTTGACAAAAGTGGAATAGGTTATAAATTTAGTATTAAGTAAAAATATTATAAGAACTATTTTGTTAAATCTACCTATACAAACAATCTTAAGATTGTATGTCATTATTGTAATCAAGATGGTCATATGAAAAATAGATGCCATGTTAGAAGAAATGCATATCATGGAGTTAAATGTGTTTGCGTTCCAAAAGGGACCATTACTAACACTCAAGGACCCAAAAAGGATTGGGTACCTAAGACTTGAGATTTTTTTTTGCAGAGCTTAAAAAAGAAGAAGAATAAATGATACTTGGACAGTGGTTGTTCAAGGCACATGACCGGAAATTATTTCTGGTTCTCAAGTTTCATCAAAATTGAAAATGGCGGAGATGTTTCTTTTGGAGACAATTCAAAAGGGAAGATTCTAGGAATTGGTAATGTTGGTAAGAGTTCATCAACCTTAATTGAAAATGTCTACTTAGTTGAAAATTTAAAACACAATCTGATTAGTATTAGTCAATTGTGTGACAAAGGGTATAGAGTAATTTTTGACAATTTTAGATGTATTGTTGAAGATGCTTGTGATGGAAAAACCTTATTCATTGGAAGTAGAAGTGGTAATGTGTATACAATTGACATAGAAGTTGCATCTACTCATATTAAATATTTTTCTACATTATATGATGATTGTTGGTTGTGGCATAGAAGATTAGGACATGCAAGCATGGATTTAATATCAAAAATATCAAAAAAGGACTTAGTCAAAGGTCTCCCAAAAATTAGTTTTCGAAAGGATAAAATTTGTGAAGCCTGTCAATTTGGCAAACAAATTAAAACTTCATTCAAAAAGAAAAATGATGTTTCTACTTCAAAGCCATTACATCTACTTCATATGGACTTATTTGGACCTTCTAGACATGCTAGTTTAAGTGAAAAATATTATGCATTTGTAATTGTAGATGATTATTCTAGATATACTTGGGTACTGTTTCTAGCTAATAAAGATGATGCATTTGAGGTCTTTAAGGTTTTCTGTAAAAAGGTTCAAAATGAAAAAGGATACTTTATTACTTGCATTAGAAGTGATCATGGTAGAGAATTTGAAAATCATGCATTTGAAAATTTCTGCAATAATTTAAGTATTGAGCATCAATTCTCATCACCGAGGACTTCTCAACAAAATGGAGTTGTTGAAAGAAAGAATAGGTCTATTCAAGAAATGGCTAGGACCATATTGAATGAAAATGCATTACCTAAATATTTTTGAGTAGAAAGTCGTCAAATCGCTTTATTACGTTTTAAATCGGGTGTTGATTAGATCTCTCCTTGATAAGACTCCGTATGAGCTTTGGAAAGGTAGAAAACCCAACATTGGTTATTTTAAAGTCTTTGGTTGTAATGTTTTATTTTAAATACAAAAGATAATATAGGAAAATTTGATTCAAAATCTGATGTTGGCATTTTTCTTGGATACTCTTCCTCAAGCAAAGCCTATAGAGTTTACAATAAAAGAACCTTAGTCGTGGAAGAATCTATGCATGTTTCTTTTGATGAATCTAATCCCTTCTCTGCAGAGAAAAGAATTATTGATGATAATGCAGATGAAGAATTACAAGAAGGAATGTCACAAAGAAATAAAGAAATTACAACATAAGAAAATCAAGTGGATCAACATAAAGAAACAAGTGCAGAACGAAATCAAGGTACTTCTTAAGTACTTCCAAGAGAATGGAGGTATGTTTCTTCTCATCCAAAAGATATCATTTTAGGAGATCCATCTAGAGGTATTACAACTAGATCATCACTTAGGAATACATGTGAGCATGCTGCATTTATTTCTCAAATTGAACCAAAATCTTTTGGGGATGTGGAAAATGATGAATCTTGGATTATGGCAATGCAAGAGGAGTTAAATCAATTTGAGAGAAATAAAGTGTGGGAATTAGTTCCTAAACCAGAACATCAATCCATCATAGGAACTAAATGGGTATTTAGAAATAAGATGGATAAATCCAGTGTAGTTGTAAGAAATAAAGCTAGATTAGTAGCTCAAGGATACAACCAAGAAGAAAGAATTGATTTTGATGAGACATTTGCTCTTGTAGCTAGATTAGAATCTATTAGAATGCTGCTAGCATATGCTTGTTATAAGAATTTTATTTTATTTCAAATGGATGTTAAAAGTGCCTTTTTAAATGGATATATTATAAAGGAAGTTTATGTGAAACAACCCCCTGGTTTTGAAAATGAAAAATTTCCAAATCATGTTTATAAGTTATCAAAAGCATTGTATGAATTAAAACAAGCACCTAGAGCATGGTATGATAGGCTTAAAAATTTCTTACTTGACAATGAATTTTTAATGGGAAAAGTCGATACTACACTCTTTGTTAAGTATAAGAACCAAGACATACTTGTTGTTCAAATTTATGTTGATGACATTATTTTTTGTTCTACTAATGAATTCTTGTGCAAAGAATTTTCTACATGTATGAGTAAAGAGTTTGAAATGAGTATGATGGGAGAGCTGAAATATTTTTTTGGACTGCAAATAAAATAAAATAATGAGGGAATATTCATAAATCAAGTTAAGTACATAAGAGATATGCTCAAACGCTTTGGAATTGAGAACTCAAAGACCAAATGCACACCAATGAGCCCAACAATCAAGCTGGACAAAGATGAAAAAGGCAAAGAGGTTGATATCAAAATGTATCAAGGTATGATTGGTTCTTTACTATATTTAACTGCAAGTAGACCTGATATCATATTTAGTGTATGTTTATGTGTAAGATTTCAATCAAATCCCAAGGAATCTCATTTGCTTGCTGTGAAAAAAATTTTTCGTTATTTAAATGGAACAATAAATCTTGGTCTTTGGTATCCTAGGGAAACTCATATAGACTTAACGTGCTTTTCGGATGCTGATTTCGTCGGTCATAAGGTTGATAGGAAAAGTACCAGTAGTACTTGCCATTTTCTAGGTCATGCACTTGTTTCATGGTTTAGTAAAAAGCAAAACTCAGTGGCACTTTCAACCACTGAAGCTGAATACATTGCCGCAGGTAGTTGTTGTGCTCAAACCCTTTGGATGAAACAAACACTTAGAGACTATGGCATCAAGCTTGAACAAATTCCTATCAAATGTGATAATACTAGTGCTATTAATCTTTCAAAAAATCCCATTCAACACTCTAGAACCAAGCATATAGAAATTAGACATTACTTCTTAAGAGATCATGCTCAAAAGGGGGATATAGTGTTAGAATTTGTTTCTACAGAAGAGCAATTCGCTGATATTTTCACAAAACCCCTTTGTGAAGAACAATTTTTGAAGATCAGACATGAACTTGGGATGGTGATGATATCTTCACATTAACATCATTAATCATGTTATTGAAATTATTGATATTTAATGTTTTGATGATGTACTGTAATTATGTGTATATGCCTTAGTTGATTGGTGCAGTTGTTAAATGGATTATGAAATGTCGTGTAATAAACGGATAACCGTTTTCATGAAAACGGTTCACCGTTTATTTCCAGAAACTAAAACTTTGTTTAGTTTGCACTTTATCCTCTCATCGTTCCAATTAAACGGTCAGCCGTTGTCGTATAATAAATGAATAACCGTTTTTTGCATAAGCGGTTCACCGTTTATTCCCAGAAACTAAAACATTGTTTAGTTTGCACTCTATCCTCTTACCGTTTAAGTTAAACGGTCAGCCGTTCTAAGACAGAAAGGCTCTCAAACGTTAACCTCTCACTGTTTGCAGAAAACGGTTAACCGATTTCGCAAAGTATATAACTGGTCACGGTTTTATTTTCTTCTCCTTACTTGCCCTTTCACCATTTCAGCCATTGTTACGAAACCTAAGCTCCTTTATCTCAATTTTCTCTCAGATTCTCTTCCTTTTGCATCAAATTACATCGGTAGAAATCTTTCCCATCACTTTTTGAGTAATTTCATCAATTAAAAACATCAAATCGTGATCAAAATAAAAAATTCCCAATTTGAAACCCTAAGAGCAGCCAATTGAAACTTGAGAAATTTGTTCAAATTCTTCACACATCCTTGACACCTTGTTACATAACATCTTCTCCTCTACTTTTCCTTAACAACATACTCGGTCTATTTCTTTCAATACTCATCTCAAAAATCTTCTTGCTCTTATTCAAATGGCTGAGTCCTCTCGGAGACTTAGGAGAAAACATACTCCTGCTGTCAACCCAACAAGATCACGAGCAACTTTTGAATTTGAAAGGCTGCACTTCCCAACACCTGCATTGCGAAAATGATTCGAGGATCGCTTTATGGGTAGACAGGTACTGAACTCATACTTTGTGAACATATGAGACTTTGAGGATTTATTAGTATGTGGTAGAAGTGTTACTGAAATGCTTAGGTCCTGAAAATTATTTGTTAATATAGATGATAAGACCTATCCTAATTAGTTTGGGTATTCTATTCCAATATGGAAATTTCAGCTACTCGTCTAGAAAGAATAGTTACCGTAGTTGGTGGTATAAAAATTGATTTCGATGTCCATTTTTTGAATACTGTCATACTTGGGATTTCGAACGAAGGTGAATCGTTCTATACCTTTAGAAGGACCTTGTCGTTTGGTGACTTTATTCATCATGAAGGTGTGAAAAACATATGTCGTCGTAGGGACCTTAGCGATGATATTTGTAGCTTACCTTTTCGGGCACAGCTGCTGCCTCTTCAGGTTCGCATTGTTCATAGTATTCTGTAGTATTTAATCACACTAGAAAGGGTCATTCAGATGAAGTAACCCGGATGGATGTTGGACTGTTGAATAGTCTACTTAGTGGGAGACCTGTAAATCTAGGATATATTATTGTGCGCCATATGTTATCCACCTCTACTGTCACTCATAGGTTACTTCCGTATGGTAGTCTTATCACTCACATCCTGAGATATTTTCATGTACCACTACGAGAGGCAGTGTATAAAGAACCTAAGCAAATTGGTCGGGATGCTATGAGTAGCATAGGATTTACTAGGAAGGATGGCAAATGGCACAAAACTGCAAACGCCAAGAACTTGGACACCTTAGTTACTCCTGAGGATGATCAGATGCTCAATGATATCTATCCTTCTGATCAGCTTCCTGATTTCAGACTTGGAGCTCGTCCTCAGCCTTCTCCTCGCCGTGTTCCTTAGCCATCAGTTCCCTCTGAGATGGATTCTGCTCTTCCCTCAGCCTCCGCAGTCCCTCCCGCTAGTAAGCAGCCTCCAGCTCCCGCACATCCTTCAGCTCCAGTTCAGCCACCTATCACTGACATCCTGCATCAGTTGGTTGTTGATATTCGCCGGATTTCTGACACTCAGCAGACGATTCTTGATCGCTTAGATGCTATTTGTCAGGATCAGCTGCAGATCCGAACTCAGTTTCAGACTCTTCAAGAGGTGAGCTTCGATCATTAATATGAAATCATTGCTGGACATAGACAACTTCTGGGGTATTTTGGCTATGAACTTGGAAGCACCTCTACAGCTGCTTCTCCTCCGCGAACTACTTCCTCTCGTCCTGCTCAACCATCCACTGCGAGACCTTCTTCAAGGCGACCCTCTTCCGCTTGACCTTCCATCTCACGACGCGGCTCGTAGTTTCTATTATTTAGCCATTATCCATATTGTCTGAGTTAGTTCCATATGCTGTGATTGATGACTGTAATGACAGTTAACTTTAATCTTTTGTGTTTTGTTGATTGTTATTGCTAGTTATGATTTGTTTTTCCCTGTGTTCTGTTTGCTTATGTTGCTATTTTTGGATTATATTAGAATTTGGGAGTGTGTTGGTATCTGAATAGTTTGGAAGTATCTTGGCAAATGGGCAGTTTGGAAGTGAGTTGACATATGAATTCTTTGGGAGTGTCTTTTCTTCTTATTGTAACTATGGATTTCCTGTATTTTATGGGGAACCTTTGCCCATTTTTTGTTAACCCTTCTTTGATGATGAAGGGGGAGAGATGAATTAGAGCATATACTTAGGGGGAGAAGAGTTCTAAAAGTGTTTGTCATCATCAAAGAGAGGGAGACTTACAAATGTTTCAAATATTCTTTTAAGAGTCAAAACTAGGTAGTATTTAACATTTCTTTGAAGAACTAGAACAATTTATAAGTTAAATGAAATTCTGAGTATAAACGGCTAACCGATTATATTAAATGGTTAACTGTTAGTGAAGTTGCCTTAAGACTGTAAAAGGTTAACAGCTTAAGCCTTAACCGATAGACATTTTGTGAGATACTGGAAGTAATCGGCAAACCGTTAACACATAACGATTAACCGATAAGTCTCAGAATTGACATTCTTTGTTAACCCTTAACTGTTTAGAGAAAACGGATCAAGTGTTTTTGTTATGCAGGTTTCTGGAAGTTAACGGCGAAAGGGTAATGCTTAACGGTCAACCATTTATTTGAAATTATGCTCAACGGTAACATTGACCAAAGAAAAACGGCTAACCGTTAACAGCTAACGGCAAACCATTTTCTGTCAGATGGAAGAGTAACGGCTAGTTTTCAGCTCCAACTATAAATATGCTCATCCAATTCAAATCAAATACTGACGACAACACAACTACTGAGCTTATATATAAGTTTACCAACTACAGAAATCTTAAAAATAGATTTGTACTTCATTCATTCACACATTGTACTTTAACTTGTAACCCTAAAAGATTGTGTGAGAGATAAATCAGTCTGTATTTCTCTGTCTTGAGTGACTGCAAGTGTGGGGATACATTTGGGTTAAGAGATTGGGAATAATCTCTTGTTGTAAAGGTTCATTGAGACCTGGGAAGTCAATTGTAAGTTGTTGAAGCCTTGAAGGCTTGCATAGTAGAATCCTCAAGCCCGAAGTGCTTGAAGGCGTGGACGTAGGCGTGGATAGCCGAACCACGTAAAAATCACTGTGTTTGCTTTTTTTCCCTACCTCTTAATTTATTTATCACTGTCTATTTATTTATTCAATTATTTCAAATTTGTTAAAGAGTAATTGAGCGATTTATTTTCATATTTATTAAAAACCCAATTCACCCCCCCTCTTGGGTAGTCTAGTTAGAATTTCAATAGATATAGGTTTCATTTACCTTTTATTTTTAAAGTATATTTAATAAATTATTTAGACATTCTTTTTCCCTTAAACATGTAAAATTATATTAAAAACTCAATTAAAAAATCTAAAAAACTTCATAATCTATTATATAAAGTATGATAAAAATTTATAATTATATATAATTTAAATAAAATAAAAAATAATATGTATTACTTTCACATTAATTTTTTTATAATAAAATTTCTCAAATTGTAGCGGTATTATAATATCTAATAATTTATATATTATGGTTTATGAATAAGTAAGATATAATTGTCTTGTTATTAAAATTTTAAGATTATAATAGGAACTTTAAAAAGGTGTAGTAACTTATTAAATAAGTTACTTATAAAAAGTAACCTTCTATCTGCTTTTAAAAATTGCTAATGAAATGGAGAAAATGATTAAATAAGGTACTTTTATAAAATTTACTAAATACTATTTTTGTAAAGAATTATAAAATAAATAGTTTATTAAATTTCAACCTCAATACTAAATAAGGCCATAATCTATATGTTAGCAGAATTAATTCGTATGTTATTCTCATGCAAGTACGAAAATTTTGACTTATATATATATATATGGTCCAAGTACATTTAAGGTTAATTACGGTTGTCATGTAAAATATTATTCAGCCCTTTATATTTCATATTATTTGTAATTATTTAAAAGTATTATAAAACTTTTTACACTATAAAATTTCGTTTACCCTCTTGTACTCTGTTTTATTTTATTAAAATTCTTAGAGTACCAATTTACCTCTAAAATTTTAAATTCTCAAAATACCTTTTATTTAATCAAAAATATAATAATTATTAAATAGATTATAGTATAATTATAATTATTTTATTAGAATTATAAATATAATTATAATTTTTAAATAGATTATTATTATTATTATTAGTAATAGTAGTAGTAGTAGTAGCAGCAGTAAGAATAGATGAATATTATAATTAATTAATCTATTAATAATAATTTATAATAATTTTTTAGTTAAATTGTCAATAATAATAATTAACAATAGTAATTATTATTAATTAATTTTTGAATAATAATAACAATAACAACAATTAAAATACAAAAGAATAATTATGATGAAAACTAATTAAGAATTTTATAATAATTTATTACAATTTAATTTATTTTGGTTTTGATTTTACGACAAAGAAAACACATAAATGGTAAATAGTTCATTCTAATTACGATTTATGTAATTCAAATAAATAAATTATTATGATTCCAATTTCTAATTTCGATTGTAGTAATTATAATTCTAACTTATTATGTTTCCAGTTAATTTTAATTCCTATCCATTGAATGCACTATAAAATTATAAACTGCTCTATATTCAATTAGACCACTCTATATTATTTATAATTTATTTATAAGTATTATTTAAAAATTAATTACTAACAATAGTTATTGTTAATTATTATTGTTAACAATTTAACTAAAAAATTATTATTAATTGTTAATAGATTAATTAATTATAATACTTTTAATTCTTGTTAATAATAATAATAATCATCATCATCTATTTAAAAATTATAATTATAATTATAATAATTATTTTGTTATGATCCATTATTTAATTATAAATATAATTTATTTAATAATTATTATGCTTTTAAATTAAATTAAGAATATTTTAAAAATTTAAAATTATATGGGGCAAATTGATACTCTAAAGATTTTAATGATATAAAATTGTATAAGGGAGTAAATAAAATTTTTTAATTAAATTGTTATTAATAATAATTAACAATAACTGTTGTTATTAATTAATTTTTGAATAACACTTATGAAATATGAGGGGCTGAATGATACTTTTGATAAATTTTATAATGTAGAAAGTTTTATAATACTTTTGATAAATTGTAAATAATGTAACATATGAGGGGCTTAATGATATGTTAGCCCTTTTCCGCGGGGGCTTTGGGTTGGGGGCGCCGGGGGGGGGGGGGGGGGTTGGCGTTTAGTGGGAAATCAGTTTAACGATGCGGGCAGGTAAGATCTTATGATAAATTTGATCGATGTACGAATTTCCAGCAATTGGAATGACGTGGCACATTACAATTGTCTCCTCATTGTCACAATTCTTGGTCAGGGCTTGAGTTGGAATTCGAAGATGTAACGTGAGTAAATATTTTCCAAGGATATTCCAAGAATACGGACACGATTGAAGCCAATATTTCTCAATCAGCAAAGTGATAACTAAAATCAACGCGTCCCCACCCTTTAAAACGGGGAGAGTGCCAGGGAACTCGGAGGCTGGGTAAGAATGTGGAGATTCATAGAATTCACAGTGTTTTAATAGCTGTTAATCAACAGAAGGCTGAGAAATAGAAAATTTAAGGCTGCTAAGAGAACTTGAAGAGTCAAACTGACGACAGCATTCTTCACATGGAGGAAGTGTTTATTTTTTAAGAGTAGGAGTGAAAAGTATGAATTTTTTCTATTCTAGTGTGTATTTATATTTTTTAAAGAAAGAGCAGAAATTCACTCTTTTTTCTTTATTTTTTATCCTTATATTTAATAAATATTATATTTAATAAAACAAATAAATACATAATATTATTTTTGTTCAAATATAATATTATTATATTTATTTAAAAATGGTTAATATTAGTAATTAATAATATAATAATAAATATTTATTCGAAGAAAATATTAATTTTATATTATATTATTAATAATAATATTTCATTTGTGTTGTTCAAATCAATAATTTTTATTTACATAATTAAAAAAATAATAATTATTATTCATTTACAACTATAATAAAATACTATATTATGTTTAATAAAATAAAGTAAAAATATTATATTTATTTAAATAATATTATTATATTATTTTATAAATTACATTTATTAAAAATAATAATATTAAACATATTTAAATATAAGATTATTATATATATATATATTTAAAAATGATATTATATTTATTTAATATTAGTAATTAATATTAATAAATATTTTATTTTAATAATAAAATTAATAATATTAGTTTTATACTATATTATTAATAATAATGTTTCATTAGTGTTGCTCTAATTAATAAATTTTATTTACATAATTAAAATTAAAATTAATAAAAAATTATGATTTACATAATTAACATAATTAATAATTATTATTAATTTACAAATATAATAAAATAAAATATTTTATTTATTTAAATAATAGTATTATATTTTTTTATAAATTACATTTAATTTAAATATAATATTGAACATATTTAAATATAATATTATTGTATTTATTTAATGATTAATAATAATAAATATTTTATTCTAAGAAAATATTAATTTTATACTATATTATTAATAATAATATTTCATTTGTGTTGTTCTAATTAATAATTTTTTATTTACATTATTAAAATTAAAATTAATAAAAAATAATGATTTACATAATTAAAAATATTATTAATTATTATTAATTTATAAATATAATAACATAAATATTTTATTTTTTAAATATATTTTTTTATTAATTTTATAATTAAAAATTACATTCCTTTAAATAAGGGTAAAACTATAATTTGAAACCGCTAATTCCCAATCCCATGCAATGTAAATATATAAATTGGATTATGATTTTAATTTCACGCTCCCATTCTAGTGTAACTAAATAACATACTCTTACTTTCACTTCACGCTCTTAATTTCAGTATTTCCACTCTAATTTAAAATATAAACACTACATGAAATACTTCACAATGCTGAATGCTCATACGAACAATATTCCACATTAAATCAAGGGTTTATTTGTAATTGTTGTAAGCAAGTATACAATAGATAAAAGTGTTTGGCAACACCTGCATAATTAACAGTACAAAGCACTGCACAACACTTCAATCTAAAACAGCCTAAAATTTTACAGCCAATTGGGCTTTATAACTAGCGGGTATGCGGAACTAGCATGCTGCGTCTGACAACTAATACTAAGATTACAGAAATCTAACACTTCATGGTCATTGTCCCTTTTTGTCATTCTGTGGCTTAAGGGCTGAAAAATTGGGCAACTGCCCAGTTTTGGTTGTATCAGGAGCATAACGATTTGGATATATATAATCGTACGAAAAAAAAAAAAAGTAATTTCCTGATCATGATGTAAATTTGATACAGAGGAGGCAAAGAATTAATTAGCTCTGTTTTTAAATTTTTAGGGCACGTAATAGATTTAGTGAACATCTCATGTCAGTTACTGTTTGGTGGGTTTAAGCATTTATATACAGCAGATGCAGGTTGTTTGTAAGTGGGTATGCTACTGGTGTCAACAAACCTGACCTTCCCTGGTGCGAACGAAAGTTCTCTGTGCCTGAAACAAAATAAAAGGCACAAACTGTCAATTTGGTCACTTCTTGAATTGAGATTAGCAGGTAATGGCTGCAGGGTTACCTTCAAAGGTCAAGACCAACTAATCTAGCTTGAAGGATTGATAAATTGTCAGAATCCGACGAGACAATTATGACTGTATCTTCAGAGTATTGAGTCTCGAGAATTGACATTAGTTGTGTAACATGAACAAATACAACTGCAACACTCTCATTTGGCGTTCCATCATCTATAGGAGGAGGTTTGATTGTTGGAGAAAAAGCATCTGATACATACACCTTAACCACCCCGGAAAGGGCAATTGGACAACCATGAGGATCTTAAGACATATGAAGACTATAAAATATGGCTATGAAGCTAGAGTTACATTTTGCATAAAGCATACATTTTCCCCTGAAATTACTTCAATAATTGAACTAAAAATTAGAAAGAATAAATACATGTTAGTTGCAGTTAGATAGATAGATATCTTACTTCTAAAACAGATTCCAATTTCTTGCCTTTATAAGATCCCAGTCCACGAGCATCCAGGAAGCTATACTCAGGAACTATATAACTGCAATGAATAAGAAACTATATGGACCAATTGAAAAAATATATATATAGTACCAGCACTATCGTTCCACATTTTCCTAGGATTCTGGTATATTTTCAGTCTATATATATGGCATAACAAATTAAGTATGCTGGAAGAAGAAGACCAGGTTCTTGTTTCCTAAAGACGAATGATTGAACAAAGCAATTTATCTGTATTAAGCATGATGTTTGTTATATTTCCCCAAATTTATCTCAGCATGACCTAGAAAAAGAAGAAAAATACAGAGTTTGCTTATCTTCGGCTAATCCCATTAACAAAGGCAGTAACCTCAGCAGCCTGGTAAGCTCTCGAGCAATTGAAGGTCAAATCCAGCATCTCCTATCACAGGCCCCCATTGCTTTCAACTTAAATGCAACCTTTACAGTCTGCTTCTTCCCTGTCTCCGATAACTCGTTATAAACAGATGTTTTTGCAAATAGGTTCTTGTTGACTATCCATAAGCTCTCATATTCAGACTCTTCGGCCCTTACCAAATACCAGCTAAAATGTACAAATCACAGAATTACAAGGGAACTCAATTGAAGTTAAATATACAAGAATTCCATGAATTTAATGACAGCAATGTTTGAACTCAGAACATTGACTAATTCTATAAAAAAGCAGAGAGCTGAATTATTGAATTACCTATTGCTGAGTCGAACTGGGGGCATTTGAAACAGGCCTTGGGCGGCGGCAACTTGTACAGAAAATTGGTTGAGCTGAGAAGTGAGGGAGATAGAGAGTGTGAGTGCAGCGAAGAGGTGACGCCAGCTGATTGGTTTGTAGGAATGGCTGGGGTTTTCATGGGAGGCGATGGTAATTTGGGAGTTACGGAAGCACTTCCAGTACAACATTTAGTTATTGTAAACATTTTGTTGAAATTTCAGTGAATTCTTGATTCAAACTCAGTCAATTTTGAACGAAATTTATAGTAATAAAAACAAAATAAATCATAAAGACAAACTCAGAATAAGAATCAATAAACCGAGCCACCACTTTAGAAAGAAAAATATGCTTCTCTTTATTAATCACAATGAATCAAATACAACCAAAGACTAAGAAGAAATTATAAGTTGTTGAACAAAATAAATTCTATCTTGTTTCACTAAAAATCAAAGAAAAACGAATGAAAATATCAGAGGCTAAAGATCAACCCTTTATACACTGATATATTTAGAAACAATAACAAACTTAACGAATTATTTACCACGTCATCCAAAAAATATCAACAGCACCCCTTCAACTAAAGTCATACTACATTTTAGCCACCAAACTTCTCAAATAATCTCATTTTAGTTCTAAAAAAAAATCAGAACACCTCCTCACAACTCTCCACCTTACAATTTGATTCAGTTGATCCTATTAATAAAGCAGCACCCAAAAAATTTTCTATCAACTGTAATTCACTCCTGAATTCAATTTGGTTTGGGTAACACACCTATAAAATCCACACAGAACTCAAATTTTACAAAGGGCAGCACTTTGGTGAATGCATCAGCTGGGTTCATATCAGTGTGAATCTTGGAGACGGCCACTGCTCCTTTAGTCACTTCATCCCTGATGAACTGAAGCTTAACATCTATATGCTTTGTCCTCTCATGATACATCTGATTCTTGATCAAATGTATAGTACTTTGATTATCACAAAAAATTTGAACTGTTTTCTGATTTAACTAAATCTCATTAAGCAAACCTTTAAGCCACATGGCCTCCTTCACAGCTTCAGTAGTTGCAATGAATTCAACTTCTGTTAAGGATAAAGCCACCACATGTTGTAGTGAAGCTTTCCAGCTGATTAAGTACATATTTAACATGAACATATACCCTGAAATTGACTTTCTCTTATCTAAATCTCCACCAAAATCAGAGTCCACATATCCCTCAACCAAAGTTGACTTGTTTCTTGATTTCCCATAAAGCAAACCATATGTGATAGATCTTCAGAAATATTTCATTATCCACTATACATCACTCCAATGAGTCTTATTTGGACAGCTGAGAAACCTGCTAACTACACTCACTGCATGAGCTATGTCAGGCTTAGTGCACACCATTGTATATGTTAGGCTTCCAACAGCTTGAGCATATGGGAATTCATCCATCTGAACTTTGATATTTAGAGATTGGTCTGTTGACAACTTGAAATGAGCACCTAGGGGAGTTAGAACTGGTTTACAATCCATCATGTCAAACCTTTCTAAGACCTTCCTTATATACCTTTCTTGGCTTAAGAACAAAGTACCAGCTACTCTATTTCTGAAAATCTCTATGCCAAGAATCCTTTTGGCATTACCAAGATTCTTCATCGCAAACTCTTTATTCAGCAAGTTCTTCAGCTTATTTATAAAGTATATCATCTACATACAGCAGTAAGTATGCAACTTCTCTTCATCTGAGCCACCAAAGTACACCCAGTTGTCATATTTGCTTATATGAAACCCAATTGAAGTCATGAACTCATCAAATCTCTTATACCATTGTCTAGGAGATTGTTTAAGTCCATACAAAGACTTATATAGCAAAAAAACATAGTCTTCTTTCCCTCTGATCTCAAAACCCTCAGGCTATTTCATCAGTATCTGTTCTTTAAGTGCTCTTTAAGTGCACCATGAAGAAAGACTGGTTTACATCCAATTGCTCTAATTCCATATCAAGTAAAATCATCATAGCTAGGAGAGCCCTTATAGAGCTGTATTCCACAATAAGAGAAAAAATTTCATTGAAATCCATCACTTTTTTCTGTGTGAAGGCTCTAGCTACCAGCCTTGCTTTAAACCTGGAGGGTTCAACACCTAGAATTCTTTCTTTCTTCTTGAAAATCCACTTGCAACTGATTACTTTCCTGTTCTCTAGATTTGGTACCAGAGACCAAGTCTTGTTTCTCAATAGTGAATCCATCTCCTTCTTTATTGCTTTAAGCCACTCATAGCTGTCTTTACCTTTAACAGCTTCAGCATAGCATCTAGGTTCTTCAATTATCAGATCATCAACACACAATAGTGCATAGGCAATCAAATCAATATAACCATACCTCACTGGTGTCTTGGTTTGCCTTCTAATCCTGTCTCTTGCTAGCTGATAGTTTTCCAAATCAGTTTGTTGTAATTCTGATTCATCAGCATCCTCAGTATCATTTCTTGTCCTATTTTCATCACCAGTCTCTATATTCTCATCAACTCCATCATCAGATAACTCCACCTTAAACTTGGTGTAGTCAGCAGAGGTGTTCTTGTCTTGATCACCAAACATATCAATATCAAACTTTGTTCCTTCCTTTAAGAAGGCAGCTCCATGAAAAACAACATCTCTGCTAATAATGCACTTTCTTTGCTCTCCACACCAGACTCTGTACCTTTTGACCCCATCTGGATATCCAACAAAGACTCTCTTCAAGGCTCTTGCTTCAAGCTTGTCTTGATTTATATGGACATATGCAGGGCACCTAAAAATCCTCAGATTTTTATATTTTACAGGTTTGCCTGACCACATCTCTTCTGGTGTCTTGAAACCAATAGCTGCTGAAGGGCTTCTATTGAGTAAATAACATGCTGTATTTATAGCTTCTGCCCAGAAACTTCTTAGAAATTTAGAATTTATCAGCATGCATCTAGTTTTATCCACCAAAGTCCTATTCATCCTCTCAACCAAACCATTTTATTGAGGAATGAATCTGACTGTCTTATATCTCTTAATATCATGGCTTTGACAGAAATCTTCAAACTCTTTGTTGTAAAATTCCAGACCATTGTCTATTCTAAAGCATTTGAGCTTGAAACCAGACTGGTTTTCCATCAGAGCCTTTCACACCTTAAATTTCTACAATGCCTCATCTTTAGTCTTTAATATGTAAATCCATACTTTTCTTGAAAAATCATCTATCAGAGACATGAAGTATTTCCCACCACTTAATGATGAGACTTGAGCTGGTCCCCAAAGGTCAGCATGCACATAATCTAAAATCTTTTTAGACAGATGCTGTTCTTTTGGAAATTTTAATCTGTGAGCCTTGCCAAATATGCAATTTTCATAAAAATTCAGCTCATTGATTCTATCTTTACCTAGCAGGCCTTATTTGCTGAGCTCTTGCATTCCTTTCACATTCATGTGTCTAAGTCTAAGGTGCCATATCTTGGTTTTATCTTCCTCAGAATTCTGCTGATGTAGTCACTGATGCTCCTTGCGATGCATACAAACCATTCTCTTTAACTCCTTTCATTATCACTTCATTCCCTTTCATTACCTTTAAGCCACCATTTTCAGACTTAAAGTAATGTCTTGAGCTGTCCAGCATGCCTAAAGAGATTAAATTTCTCTTTAACCTAGGAGCATGGCTCACTTCATTTAGAGCTCTTATAATTCCCGTTAAACATCTTCAGTTTTACAAAACCAATACCAACAATTTTACACACATTATTATTTTCCATCAATACTCTACCACCATCTATAGCCTCATATTTATAGAACATATTTCTATCAGGGCACAAGTGAAAAGAGCAGCCTGAGTCAATTATCCACTGACCTTTTGTATTGCCATTTGAAGCCACAAGCAAATCAGCACTAAGGTATCTATATTCTGAAGCATCATTTGAGGCTACTGTTGTATCTCTTAACTTTTCTTGATTCTCCTTCTTTTTCTTTTCAAGGCAATCTCTTATGTAGTGACCTTCTTTCTTACAGTAAAAGCATTTTCTTTTCTTTTTTTTCTTCTCTGTAGTTTCTTGATTCTTTCCTTAGCTTTTGTTCTTCTGATTCTTTTTCTTCTCTGTTTTTGTAATCAACCATTCACCATTGTTCACCTCATGTTCATTGTTATTCTGTATCTCCTTTGAACTCAATAAAGCTTTGACATCTTCCAGAGTCAGAACTGTTCTGCCATAGAGCATAGTGTCAACAAAGCCTTCATAAGACTTTGGCAATGAACTCAGTAAGAAAAAGACTTTATCTTCCTCAGTAATCTTTACATTTTCAACTCCCTCAAGATCAATGATGATCTTATTAAAGGTATCAATATGTTCTTGGATGGCTACCCTTTCCTTTATAGTAAAGGTGTATAATCTTTTTTTCAAGAACAGTCTATGTGCCAGGGACTTCTTCATACACAGGGCCTCCACCATATTCTAGATACCTAGGGCTGTTTTCACTTCAGAAATTTCTCTCAAAATTGAGTTACTGAGACTCAAGATTAAGGTATTATGAGCTCTTTTATGTATCTGTCTTTTCTGTTCATTAGGCTTAGAGCCACCTGCACCATCTTGATCTTCTTCCTCTAAAGCAGATTCAAGACCCTGATAAACAAGAAGTGCCCTCATTTTCATCTTCCATAAAGAGAAGTCACCACCTATGGTGAATTTCTCTATTTCGGATTTTGGAAGAGAGATGATTGAAAACACCAGGCTCTGATACCACTTGTTGAAGTTTCATTGAATTCTTGATCCAAACTCAGTCAATCTTGAACGAAATTTACAGCAACAAAAGCAAAACAAATCATAAACCCAAACCCAGAACAAAAATCAGTAAACCGAGCCACCATTTCAAAAAGAAAAATATGCTTCTCTTTATTAATCACAATGAATCAAATACAACCAAAGTCTAAGAAGAGATTACAAGCTGTTGAACAAAATAAATTCCAGCTTGTTTTATTAAGAATCGAAGAAAAATGAATGAGAATATCAGAGGCTAAAGATCAGCCCTTTATACACTGATATATCTGGAAACCATAACAAACTTAATGAATTATTTGCCACATCATCCAAGAAAATATCAACAGCACCCCTTCAACTGAAGTCATACTGCACTTTAGCCACCGAACTTCTCAAATAACCTCATTTCAGTTCTCGAAAAAACCAGAACACCTCCTCACACATTTTGGCAGGTTATGTCTGAACTAACAATCACAGGAGCCTTTCAACTGCCACAGAATCTATCTAAACTTTATCCACTTTCACGTTCATGCTAGGGGTTTGGTTGATATTATATATCTCAACCCGATACATAATTTTACGGATTAGGTCAGATTAAATTAATTGAGTTAGGTTTTTGAAAAAAATTATTTTTATAGTGTAATTAAATATTGAATAAAAATAGGTAAATTAATAAAAAATATAAATATTAAAATTCTTACAATAAATTTAACATTTTAAAGTTTCTATATTTATATTTTTTTAAATTTTTATATAAATATCAAAATTTATAATATATGGGTTGATGGGTTGGGTTGGGTCAAAAATTTTTAATCCAACCAAACCAACAAATACTGCAAATTGGGAATTTAACATAACCCAATTCAAACCGTAAAAAATCTCATGAGTTAAGTCGTTTTCACAGGTTAGACGAGTTGGCGTCCACCCTTAGAAATGCATCTATAGCTGGCCATATCAGAAGTCATATGTAACACAACATTAACTATTTCATCATTACTTATGTCCATAGCCAGTGAACATATATAATACATTCTGTTACTAAACCTTAAACCTATTTTCATTGAGATGTTATATTCATTAGGATTTATTTACAAAACTTTACCCTTGCCAAAAATTGTTCAAACGAACCAAAAAAAATTTATTTTTAGCATTTACAAACTTTATACGACCATCCATTAACATCTCTCTCCAATTATCATAACATAATTGAAGTACAACAGAGTCCATTAAGCCTGAAATTAATAATATATATATAATTATAAACTATTAAAGACAGTAATCTTCACATTAAAAAATAACATAAAATTAAAAATTGGTGCGATAGGCAACCTATCACCTAAATTTAGTACAAATCTACTTTGCACAAGAGCAACAATTACAGACAATGAAATATTTTATCATGTAATACTCTTATAAAATCAATTTTTTCAGTTAACTTACCTAGATTTTAAGCTTTAATTCGATCGAGTGCAAGATTTAAATGAATTTTGTGAAAGTTACAACTAACGATGATATGATTTAAAAGGAAAATTACCTTCATTTTTTATAAAAGGAGGTTAGGTTAGGATTCAACTAAGGGTAATCTAGAAAAAAAAATATTTGTTATGATAGAAAAAAATTATAAGGGTTAATTCTATAAAATAACAAAAGTTTTGAGTTAATTTTAAAAATTTTCCTAAGTCACGTGGTCTAAAGATAGAATTTTAACCTACTGTTAGTCACGTAACTTAAAGAGATCCTTACCATGAATGCAACCACTTAGTGGAATAATATAAGCCATTGACTACAATCACAATATGAAAGAACATAGAAATCATGGTCTAATTGTCGTGTTCATATTCTAGCATGCATTATGTAAGTAAATAAATGTATAGGACACTTTGTAAGGTAATTCTTGAGCATTTAATAATAATAATAATAATAATAATAATAATCATCATCAACAACAAGAAGAATGAACTTGGATCTCAAGATTCACTTTATGTGATTTCATAATCAAATTTTACTTTTTTTCTTGTTAAAGTCAAGATGTAACTATTCCCAACAAAGTTAAACATTTATTCGCACTTCAAGAGCAATGTGAGATATGTACTTGTTTTAAAAAATCCATGTATCTATATAAGTTATTGTTCAATTATGTCTAATTAATTAAGAAATTTCTTTAGATGCCGAAGCGCATAAAAGAATGGCACATCATAAATGGGACAATAAGAGCAATAATTTAACATTGTTTTTTATTTTCTCACAACAACAGAAGTATAAATATCTTTAACTATTGGGTTTTGAATTATTGAGAGATAATGGATAAAAGTTGGAGTGGCAAGGGTTAGATTTGATAGGTATGATGCTTAAAAAATTAGTGCTGGTGACAGTAACAAACAAATTGTAGTGATTTTGGTGAAAAGTTAGTTTCAATTGATAATGGCTTGTAGTGTTCTGGTATGATGGTTTCAAAGGCTTATCAAACCTGACGGTGGTTTAAATGTGATGTGTGCTTAGAGGGGAGTTTGATGGTGGTGTTATTAGACAATAAGATGGTTGGATTCATTCGTGAAGTAAGTAGTGGCTTCTAGGTTTAGATTGCTTTATGCAATAATTTCAAGTGGTGTTGGGGCACAGTGACGATTAATGGAGGATGACAAGTTTACGATGGTGTTGACTAATGGTGAAACTAAATGAAGTGGTGCAGTGGAGGCATAATGGCAATTATGGTGACTATTCTATTGCTAAGTTTTTTGTTTGAGATTTTTTTTTCCAAATGGAATTAGTGGTAGATGGGATGGATCATAGAAGTTGTGTGTAGTGGCTAGGAAAATTGTTGCAATTGTCACAGATCTTCTTTAATTGATGTAATGGAGTAACGGAAGTGGATTGATAGGGTAGATAAATACTATATATCATTTTAGAATTGAACAAAGTCGATATGCTTAGGTTATGCTCTAATCAAAACGTAATTTGATCTCATTCTAATTCTAATTCAAACAACTTAATAATGTTTTGAAATGCTTTACAACAAGATTATATGATACTTTAATCCAATTGATTCTACAAAAGAAATTTTAATAAAAAAATTTCAAAGAAATTATAAAAGATTTTTCTAAAATAATGACATGACATTTCTATTTGTAATAAGGTAAAACCCACTTTTAAGTTAACTTAAAAGGGAAAGTATGTCATGATTAAACTTGAAATAAAAGACTAGATACATATCCAATAAGATGCTGATTGAAATAGAAAATAGCCCTAAAAAAAATAAAATAACAAAAGCTTAAAATATCCTACATCAATTTAAGAGCCATTTGTTTCAACATACAAGAAGCCTCTTAGCTTGGATTTCATTTGAAATGGTGAAAAATAGGGAAAAAAAAAGATTCTAAGAGGTATTTACAGGATATTGATAGTTTTTAATTCAAATATAAAATTCATAGAGGAAAAATTTTGCGTAAGTCTTGTTAGAAACAAAAGTTTATTTGAATTTGGGTGGCATTTAATTTTAAATTAGCCTTTATGTAATTTTAATGAAATTTAAAAGTTATGAAATATTTAAATTGAATTTTAAGAAATATTTGGAGAGATGCCAATTATCCAACTTTTTATAGTTATCTTTCTTGTTGGCCAATCAAAAAAATTTTCTCTTTCTCAAAAGTGTAGAATTTTTCAACTATTTACATTTTAGGTTAACTAATTATGTAAGGATAAATACACAGGGTTACAATAGTAATGAGAAGAGTGTCCATCCAAGACTTTGTCTACACTCAAGTAATATTGAGTGCCAAAGCCTTATTTAGTATTAAAATATGGTAGTTGCATTTAAGAGATACAGTTCCAAAATAATTTATAAATATTAGTTGTTGGACTTTGAAGTTAAGTTGGTTTAGTCAATAATTTTTATGATACATATCTTATAATGTCTTTATTATATTTATATTAAAATTATTATTTAAAAATCATAATTATTAGTTATTATTAATTTTTATTTTTAATTATTTTTTTTGTCAACATTAAATACGATCTGAGAAAGCATCGTCCGAGAATGAAATGCCGAAAATAGAAAAGAAATATTAAAAAAAAAGGTATTATACCTTTGCGTAAATGGACGGCTGTAAATTTAAGTCTGATACACATATGCTGCTGATGCTTTGATTTAACGGGGACCCATTATCCGGTGGGTGCCAGCAACTTTGCCTGTATTTGCAGTTCGTGTCTGCACTCTCTGTAAGCAATATTGCAAAATCATCAAGAACAAGGAGGCTGAAGGCCGAAGGCAGCAGGCAACAGCGAGCAGCCCACTATGCGGATGCATTTCTTGGAATTCACTCAAAGGCAAAGCTGCTCAAATTTCATGGTTTTTGTTCTCACTTTTGACCGCACAATGAGTTACAAAACATGCGCACTTTATTTCTTTTCCTTTATTCTGCAAAAGTAGCAACTAAAATGAAATTCCTTATACATTAGCGGATTCTGTTGCTGTGGGCAATTCAATATTTGAGCTATAGGCCACGAGTATTTTGAGCAGCACAAAACAGAACATGCCCATTGTGAATTGGATTTTGTTCAATTTCTTCTGGTCCACGCCATATCAAAATTTTAAAAATAGGAAATATATATTTTGATGTGATTAAAAAATTAATAATAATATATTTCTCTTATATTTTTTATTATTTTATATATTATTATAAGAAAATATTTATAAAATAATAAAAAGTAGAATATTATTATTAATAATAATTTTCAATTAACATCAAAACATATATTTTTTATTTTTAAAAATTAAAATTTCTCTTCATATGATTTATTTTATTTATAATAAATATAAATAAAAATATATTTAAAAATAAAAATTATATTGTAAAATTATATTATAAGAGAATTATTAGCTATTATCAAACCAGTGGGAGGGCAAGCGGCATACATGATTTCAGTAAGAGAAAATTAACAATCTCTCTTTTAATTAATTTAAATTAATGTAAAAGCGAAAGTATAGACAAAATTAAGAAGACGCATTCTAGAAAAGAAAGTTTTTTAAATGATATTGAAATATAAAGAAATATATATATATAACCTGATTTTGAATTTTGATCCCTTTTATATCTAACACCAATAATATATTTCTAACAAAAGCATACCGTAATTATTTAATTTACATAATTAAATAATTCTGATAGAGTAAAAATTATCAAAATTGGTACTTAAAAACTTATATCTTAATAAAAAGATTAAAATTAGATAATTTTTTAAAAAAATTAAATATCTTTTGACCCTTAAATAATGGAATTTAAGTAGAATTTGAAGAGCACATTATATTATTAAGTCTTCAAAAACTACATAAGCAAACAACCCATCCAAAACCCGAAACTAAAATTTCAAGTTCCTCTCTTGGTGACAATAATTAACATGCTTAACAAAAGCATGCAGTTCTTTTTTCAAAAAAAAAAAAAAAAGGTGAAGCATGCAATTAAACAGAACCAAAACAATAATTAGATGCTTAGTAATAATCTCCTCTCAATCGGCAGTGGTCCAAGTCATGTCATTCTCGAAGATCCAGTGGCAGACTTCAATTTGTCCGGGCCCTGATCCAAGTGCCACGAATGCTCCATGCCCTGGGCTCCACGATGACGTGTCAATATGACAGATGGCAGCCCCGTGATTGATCTTGGCATTGCTCCCCTCATCAAGAATATCAGCCTCGTAAACCCTAACTTTAGGCACAGAGTGACAATAGTACAAAAGGTAAGGGTACAAACTCTGATGACACGACACTGATTTAGTAACTTTTCCACCGTTGATTCCGCTGACTGGACCGATCGTCACCCTTTGCTTTGACCCATTCACATTTTGGGTCGTCCTCGCCACCACATCACGACCCAACACTGAGGTTGTAAAGTCGACCATGTCCTCGATCGAACCCACGCACCGCTTGGTCTCTCCCGGGCTCGGTGCTCTCTCGCACTCGGTCAGCGCGCTAATCAGCACTCGCTCCATGCTCGAGTTGTCACGTACACGAAAAATTTCCTTCAGCTGGGATAACCGTGAAGTTGCAAACGGTAATTTAGATGAAATGGACCGGGGCAAGAATGACCTTCTGGGCATCTTATCCCTAATGTCGGGCATAACCATAACATTCCCTTGCTTTAACATGGACTCCCTGAAGAATTTACCCGGTTCCACCCACCTATTTACAGAATTAGCATCACTACTTAAGTTTGTGTAACCAGCAAATGTGACAGTGACGCCCTTAGTATATTCTTTGAACGAACGACCCATATCATAACTGTTAAACCCGATCGTGGTCCGACCCACAGATCCTTTCCCATATTCTTTGAACGTGTCATTTCCTAAATTAAAAGTTTTGCCGTAATTAGCAAAATTAACTTTACCCGATTTTGCATTCTTGGCGTAAGATTGAAACGAATCATCACCAACATTGGCTCCATTTCTGTAACTTGTAAACCCAGCAACGGCCGAGTTAGCACCAATGCCGTAGCTCTTGAAGTTGTTATGTGGGTTGTTACCAGAAACCCCATAAGCTTTGAACGAGTCGTTCGCAGCATTCCCGGACTCAGCATAGCCCGTAAAACTCGAGTCAACAGTATTGGCATTGTCCGCGTAGCTATTGAACTCAGTGGGGCCAGCATTGCCATTCTTGCCATAGCTTATATACCCTTCAGCGCCCGAATTTGTGTCACGGCCATAGCTTGTGAAACTGAGTTTGTGATTGTTACCGTCGGAGACGTAGCTGGCGAAGCGGAGATTAGGCACGTTGACTCGCTCAGCGTAGTTGTTGAAGCCACCCGAGCCTGCATTAGCATTGGATGCGTAGCTGGTGAAGTTTTCATTAGCCACATTGCCATCTTTGGCGTAGCTGGTGAAGTCTTCGGTATGGCCGGTAGATTCTCTGCTGTATTTCTTGAAGGAGTCATTGGGGGTGTTGATGGATTCTGAGTAGTTCTTAAAGGAGTCGATTCCGCCGAGCTTCGAGTCGCCGTAGTTTGCGAAGTTTTTGTTCGAATAAACAGCAAAGCTGGCGTCTCTGACTGATGAGGAGGACTCATCGTCGAACTCGAATGTGCATATCAAGTTGGCCAAGGAACAGAAGGCGGGGAGGTGCGAAGAGAGGGCGTTTTGGGCCGCGAGTTTGGTGAGTTTTGCCAGGTGAATGGCGTTTAATGGGGAAGCTTTTGAGAGAATAAATTCTGGTTTTGGAAGATTGTTGGAGATGTGGCTGTTCCAGTATCGAATTAATGAAGCTTTCGCTGTATATGGGCTCCCTCCGGTACTTGTACTTGAAACGCGATTAGTAACTCTTTCACAAGAAACCTGCAATATCATACAATGCATACAATTAATCAACAACAGGCGACCAGAAGGAAATTAATGTGCGTGTACGTAAAATGGCATGTATATATTGATTTAAATGGTCGGGAAAAACAAGATGAGATGCTTACATTGAAAGGCGATGTCGATAAGAACAAGAAGATGAAGAAGGAAATAGTACTCATGGTAACTTCTTGAGTGCCTATCAGAGAAACCGGGAGAGAGAGGATTTGGCACATGGCCTCTATGAGGACTAAATAAGCAGCGGGGTCGACCTTGGCTTTTCAACTTTTTTCTTGTGCTTTTAGCCGAAGCTACGCCTTAGTGTTTATTTTACCAAATACTATTAAAGATTGTAACTTGTCAGAGGTTGAGAGACTTTTTTTTTTTTTTTTGTGCTCAAATACAAATTTAAAAGCTCAATTAATACAAAGATAGTAAAAATTAAAACAAAGTTAATTATAATAATCGAGAATTCATTTTATTTACAGAAATTAATTCAATCAATCAATATATTGATTTTTGAATTGATATTCAAGCATTAAGCCCTTGATAAAAATATGGTGATTTTCAGCTGATGGGTAGTCTTTCATATACATAAATAAAAATACTGAAAATTAGGATGATGTGAAATATAAGTCAATATCAGATCTTACATCTTAGCTTTAGCCTTTAGAGGGTTTGAAAAAGAAAAGAAAAGAAAAGAAAAGAAAACCACACAATTTGAATAAGAAGATTCTAACTATCGGTGGGTGCCGTTCGACAGTGTCAAGGAAAATGGTGGCTGAATCTAGGGTTATGAAAACTAGTTAGTTACCTGACTTAGAGGGGAGGAAAGTGATTCTTAAACAGGGAACCACTGCCATAACATTGCTTCTCAAATCAAATGTGGGAAGTAACATTGCTTCTCAAATCAAATGTGGGAAGTAACATTGCTTCTCAAATCAAATGTGGGAAGTGATGGGAGTTTGGACTTATTTGAATCGGGAACACGAATATCGGAACACTGGGCAAGTTGTTAAGAGTAAGCAAGCGAGCAAGATAATTTATAAATTGAATCATGTCTGTTGGATTTAAGGGAGAAGCCAAAATCCTGTAGAAAATTCATAGTTTTGGTGGTTTCTAGATTTTTTTTTTGTTTTTATTTTTTTTGTGTATAATACAACCAACACAGAGATGCTTCTCTTTTGACTTGAAAGACATATCCACAAGATGTACTATTTGAGAACTAGTGCAGTGTGCAACTCAGTAACCTCTCTCTATCCCTGTTATCTAGGGGGTCCGCTCCACGTGTAGGTCAACGAGGTTAGGATTACTAAACAAAATTAAATATATTTAAAAGGATCGATTACGTTGATATAACTTATGATAATTGTAGGATTATAAATATAAATACTAAATCTATATCTATTGTTATGATTTAATAGTTATTATCAATGTTTTATGGTAGACTAATTTTATTATAGCCACTGCTTGTTTAAAATTGTGATAGTTATTACTTAAAATTTGCTCTATAGATAGTTATTAATGAAGTTTAGAAACAAAATTAGTTTTTAAATCATTTAAAAGATGAAAAATATATAATTTTTTTAATTATTATTTAAAAATTACATTTTTAATAAATTATCAACTTTAACTTTTAAGCCACCGTACCTCAATCCTAACGATTAAGTCGTGCAATTAATTTGATGGTTGCTGTCCAACAGCGATACCATAAATGAAAGTGGGGCAAAACAGCCGTAAAAATTAAATTGAAGTTTGAATAACACTGTTCCGTCGATCCATCTGAGACGATGAACCATACCATCGTAGTCCATCTATAACAATTGATAAGCAAGCATCTACATGCCAGTAGGATGTTGATGTATAATTGTTTGCTGTGTATAGTTGGAGAAAGGGACCCATAATATTATGTTTACTGGGGACACGTGGCTTGATAAAGCTCGGTAGGCCCAATATAGGCGGGCCATGGAAACGTCATAGGTAATTAGGAAGGGAATTGGACTATTGGCACCCTCGCAATTTCTTGAAGCCCCTTTTATGCAAACACAATTTTAACCTTAAATAATACTACATTAATGTGAATAGCGCCGCTACTCTTTCTTTAGGGAGGTGACTACTGACTCCTCACTCCTGAGTGAATAAGCTAATTTCTGCCCTATTTATGGGTCTTCGGTTCTTACCACAAATAAACTGCCAGAATATTACATAATTAATTTTAGAGCAGGCTGCAGCTTTCTAGGCACTGCACGTGAAGCTGTTTCATGTTCTTCGTCTTATAGAAGGATCAGCCACAACCAGATTGCAAAACCCACGATTTTTGCATATAAAGCTGCTTATGCTTAATTAAGGCTTCAAGTTCAACAGTCTTTTTCAATTGGCCAGAATGAAATTTGAAAGCAACAGCAAATTGACACGTCAAAGATTGTGAACGAACCCATTTATACCAATCCAACCCAACTTGGCTCTATTTTATGCTTTTGAGTCCTTGTCCAAACAATTAGTATATGCTACACAAGAAAATACTTTCAATATTATCGAAACCAAAGTTCATAGATTAAGCCAACATCACCCTCAACACTATATATAGTAGTATTTTATAATTTGCTATATTGTAATGTAGCTCATTAAATATCTGCTCTTCGGTCTTCTGGTTGTTGTGCCCATCCACCCACATTAGTTCTTCCTTTATTCTTAAAACAACTTTCTCTTCCCCAAAAAAAAAAACAGTTTTCAATTTCTTAGTTTTCATTTTTTTTTAATTTTTATCGCATTCATTGTTTTTGATTTATTGGGAATTAAAATTTAACAAAAGTTAATCCAATTAAACAAGGTTTAGTGAATTTAACAACTCCGTATCAAACACTCAGCAAAATTGTTACACGTGGCAACCACTAGCCGCCCAGCAAATCTCATCCATCCGTCCATTCAGAAATCAAAAATACCACGCGCATTGACTATGGCATAAGCACACATTCTTTGAGAAAAGCATAAAACACGTCACCGACTTACGCCCACTAACTCCGTCATCTAACGGCGTAAACTCCCGTCTGGTCGTCCGTTTCCTACAGTCCCTATCCTCTCTCGCCCTCTCTCTCCACTACCAGTTCAGTTCACTTAATTGATTCTTTTCAAAAAGTTCAATTTCATGAACCGAATCCTACAAGATTTCTTTATTTTCAACTTTGCTCTTCGAATTTTGTTAAAAAAATAAATATCTTTTGTGTTGTCAAATGAGTATTGACCGCCAAAGATTGATTATCCCGGTCTACTTCTAGGGTTTCGGTTTGGCGAAGCATGGCCATAAGCGGCGTTGATTTCAAGTGGTCGGTTTTTAATCTTTCCTTGATTAATAATCAATTTGAATCTTAATTTCTTTCTTTTCTTTCCTTTTTTTCCTTAAACATAAAAAGATGAAACGCGAAAATTTGTGATTGCAGGTACGATGGATTTTTCTTGTCGATGCTTGCGACAAGTGTGTATCCTTTTTTATTTTTTATTTTTAAATTCATTATGGCTCTCTATGGTTGCCAAGAAAATGCAGGGAAATGAAAGTAATAAAGTTTTAAGTGGGTGTTTTCTTTACTACTATGTTGCTAATAGAATCATCGTTGCGATTAATTGGAAGCGTTATCATCTTTGTACATATCCATTGCACATATGGATCGTGGTGGGTTTCTGAAACTTTGAAGAATTTTTACCAAGTCGATTCTGCTTTTTTAATGTTTTAGATTCTTAATGAGAATGTTTTATAATAATTGATGGATTTCTGTTGTTTCTTCAGGTTGATTATACGACTGTCTTTGTTTTTCGCTTGTTGATGTTTGTAGATAACGGACTGGCTTCTGGAATGGGATTGTGAGTGTTTTATCATTACTTGTTTTATGATGAGAATGTTTTGCTTATTGGAACACACCTGCCAATGATATAAGTTCACGCTGATACTTTTGAATAGGGTATTTGTAATAGCACATTACTTCAAATGAGATGCGAAATTGAAACCTGTACAGCCTTAACGGTATCATTGAAGGATTTTAGCTGTTTATTAGAGATTTTTTAAAAAAAAAATTACAAATGAGCAATGTTTGTCTTGTGGCTATCAAAGGCCTGAATTCAATCAGTCTTCGTTCAGTTTCATATATAAATATTAACCTTTACTATATTTTATACAATTTCCAAACATTGTTTTTGATTCGCTTCTCAATTGGAAGTTCAGTCGTTTTGCATAGCAGAACTTTGCAGAACAATTGATCTTATCTTTTTTTATATGCTTTTAGAGATTTTGGGTGGCAGCAAAGGTATGCTCGTTTTTGTGGAAGAGTAGTGGTTCTTTCAATTCTATCACTGCTACTTTATCCATTTCTTTGGGCTTGGACTATAATCGGCACCTTGTGGTTCACAAGTGCAAGAGATTGTGTAAGTGTTTCATTTTCCAATTTTTTTAGGGTACCTTCATTTGCCAACTCTTCTAGTGCTTGAAACAATGATGTTTGATGCTTGCAGTTGCCTGAAGAGGGTCAGAAATGGGGTTTCCTTATTTGGTTGCTTTTCAGCTACTGTGGACTGCTTTGCATTGCGTGCATGTCTATGGGAAAGGTCAGTTACACTTTCTGCATTTTGTGTGTGATTGTCATTACACTCTGCATTAACCTACTTCTAGGTCTTGAGTGAAGCTTTACTTTTGGCACTTTGTGTGTGATTGTTATTTCTGATCTCGCTTCCTCTGCTTACCTCATGTGACACCTTAGGTATACAAAATAGACTGGTCATTGTTACATTTGCAAGTATATGTTTTCATTTCCACTTTTGCAGTGGTTAACACGAAGGCAAGCTCACTTATTACGTGCTCAGCAGGGGATTCCTGTTTCAGAATATGGGGTAAGTTTGAATATTTCTTGCATGCTGGGTGTTACGTGCATGCTCATCAGGCTTGGCTATCATTGGTTAGTGTGGTGTTGAACTGGTACTTAAATTGCATGTAAATGCATTGGTCACCCATCTTTTTGCTTCGTGTTAAAAAAAAAAAAATCATAATAATGCTACGTTAGTTATTTTTCTATCCCTTTTCTTTTTTCATTGGGAGAGTTTTAGAAGTAACAAAATTTGTTCACCATTTCCCCCACATGTGGCTGATCAACCCAAACAAAGTTCTGAATTTGACCTTAGTTTTGTTTGACAGTCCTTGAAATTTTCTTGATTTAGTTTAACTGTGAATACCCCTTAGGGTGGTGCAAGGTGTCTGGGGTTCTGATCTTGCAAGCATGGGTGGGAAGGGCATTTGTTTTTCATTCATGCAATACCTAAAAAGGAGAAAAAAATTTGAATTAAACCACTTACTGTGTATTCAGGTTTTGCTTGACATGATCCGAGTACCAGAGTGGGCATTTGAAGCTGCAGGGCAAGAGATGAGAGGCATTGGCCAAGACACAGCTGCATATCATCCTGGACTTTATCTTACTGCAGCTCAGGTGAATCCCACATCACCAAGAATAAGAACTGAATTTTCCTTATATTTTGGGGTTGTACTGGTTATGTTTGTTTCTTTTTGCATCCAATTCTCCCATTTTAGAGGTATTGTTGCTATTTATCTCATTAAATTTTTTTTTAAAAATCTGTTTTGGGTTCTGATTGCTTGAGATTTTCTTTTGTCATTCACAGAGAGAAGCTGTGGAGGCACTCATTCAGGAACTTCCAAAGTTTAGGTTAAAGGCTGTACCAACCGACTGTAGTGAATGCCCCATCTGCTTGGAAGAGTTCCATGTGGGAAATGAGGTAAAAGTTTCTTTTTCTCCATTGTTTGTTCTTCATGTAGTGTAAGTGATTTTACATATCTTAAATGTGCATCAAACCTTAGAATTTTTGCTCTTTAGGGTGCAATATTTCTCGTCAACTAAATGGACTATAGATTCCGTATATTCTGGGAAAACAGTGGAAAGCAGATGTAAAATTTTACTCTTGTGGATTCACAAGTCACAAGCCTCTATGCAAACTCCTATACACACTGATGTTTTTAAAAGAGACATGAGCACAAGTCTTTTCTTGGAAGTGTTGCAGGTCCGTGGCTTGCCTTGTGCTCACAATTTTCACATTGAATGCATTGATGAATGGCTTCGACTGAACGTGAAGTGTCCTAGGTGCCGGTGCTCAGTCTTCCCAAACCTTGACCTCAGTGCTTTATCCAATCTCCGCACTGCTGATTCCGAAAGGTCATCTGCCAGCAGTGTGGTGACAACCACTAGGTATGTAAGAACCCAGCCTTCCAGCCAGAGCTATTTGGTGAGAATGCAGGGTCTGCTCAGCCCGGTCCATACAGGAAATACAAGGTTACCCAGTGACACAGATATTGCTCTCGAAACCGTTGAGTATGGAGGAGTGTTGTCTGCAACTCAAAATCAGATTGCCCTGGGGCCATTTTGTTCAACTGCACAAGTTAATCATTCAACCCCACCTCAACACTGAACAGTCAAGTCAGATTCTTTCTTACAATTTTTGCTATATATTCTTCTAACCTAGAGCTGTGAGAAGCTAAGTGGTCTCTGCCCATGGCTATTGTGGTGATGATTGTAATTGCTCCTCAATAGTAAGAAAAGATTTATCTGTGAAGCCACTGTTACGTGGAGTTCTGAACTAAGCCAATTGTTAATGATAGCAGCATCAGTTCTGATGATAAAACCTTGGACGTCAAATTTTTTTTGTTTGTTAAAGTCTAGGGCTTCGCCTCACAAGGACTTATCCTTCTTGATATTGTAACGATTCATTGCTTATTTTCTTTTTGGCAATTATACATCGACGATCTGTTCTTTTGTATTTTTTTTTTCAAAAATACATAAATACTTTTTTCTTTGTAGAATTGCACTGATGTTTAATGTCACTAGTCTTTTTCGCGTCAACACAGTTAAGGGAGGAATATTGGTCAAATAATTTTTTTACTTAAAACATAAAGTGATTGTTTTGCTTTAAAAAAATATTAAATAATTTTTTTACCCTCAAATATTAAATGACTGTTATATCCTATTTCAGTGCCAAAAGGATCATATTTTATTAAATGACTGTTATATCCTATTTCAGTGCCAAATATTAAAACTTTTATTCTCCTCCTGCTTCTGTTCTTTTCCGTCGTTCTTCTGAGCTCCTTCTCTTCTTCTTCTTCTTCTTCTTAGTTTTTTCTTCTTTGCTGCTGGTTCTTGAATGTGAAAGCAGCAACAATAGCGGTTTCAGCCCGGCAACAGGTGGCAGTAGCTGCTGCTGCGTTTAATCGCCGCATGCGCCGCCACTTTTATCTTTTGAGGGCTAAAAGTTAAACTATGTGAAGGAAGTTAGAAAATTAGGATATAGGAGCAGAAATTGGGATTTTAACAGAAAGGAGCTGAACAATTTGGTTGTTTGATTGAATGTGGATTGGATTTCCTTCTCAATTCAAGGTTGTCTGAGATGATTATAGACAAAGGTCCTGAGGATTTCTGTACTCTGATGTGGGAAATTAAAAAAAAAATTAAAGAGGAAAATAAATTTAAAATATTTTTAGGGTAATCCGTTGCTAACTGAAACAGGGGAAACGACGTGGTTTTATAGTTTAGGTAAAATAATAATTTTAATCCTATGACATCAGCAAGATTTTATCAGAGTCTAAATAACAGTGAAAGAGTGATACATTTTATAAACTTCGCTTGAATTGCTACAGAGAAAAAAGATGTTTACTTATTTTTGAAAAGTTCGAACAATCAAGTCAGTGGATAATTACTATTTTTTTTTTCTTGGCTTAATGTTTTCTTTAATCATTTTTTTAATAACAATATCCGGCAATAATGATTTCAATTTTTAAGGAAGTATTAATTATTCATCATTTGAAACTATTTTTCCACTTCGCCCCAGAGAAAAGGATTATTTGATAACATGTCACAACATGAATCGTTTGTAGAATATATTACGTGTATATAAATAAAATATACTAAAGGTTAGTTTGGAAATATTATAATTTTTTAATAATTATTATTGATTATACTGTAGAAATAATCAATTATAACGAGAATTGATTAAGTATTTAATAAATTTTATTTTAAAAAAATATTGTGAGTTTTAAAAATAGTTATTAATATTTAATAAATTTTACTGTTAAATTATTGTGAGAAAATAAATTATTAAAATATACATAATATTGGATAAGATTTACTTAAATATATAAAAACACATCTTTACAATATTTTTAATTATGTATTATAATAATTTTAACTAAAAATAAAATATAGACTATATTACTATAGAGAACTTTTAGTATAATGTAAAATATCAAATAAATAGAATAAACGAAAGGAATGCGTTAATTATAATAAAAATTTATTAAAATATTAATTTTATTTTTAATTTTAAAAAAGATAATTTTAGGTTTAAGTAATAATTATGAGGGTATTTATGAAATGACATTAAATGATAAAATTAATTTTCAAAATCAGAATCTAAAAATTATTCTTTACCTACTTTTCAAAATTAGTTGTAGAAAGAGTTAGTTTTGATAAAATAATTTTGATTTTTTTCTTTTTACCAAATATTAAAATTAGATTTTAAAATTTTAAAATCACTTTAAACTTCCCAAAAGTAATTCTAAAAAGGACTTGACTATATTCATGATGTAAATGATTCCTATGATGCCCGACCATTAATATTTGTAGAAATGAACTATGAATAAAATTATTGTTTTATGTAAAAAAATATTTGTTTAAAAATATTAAAGTATTTATTGATTAAAGATACAATGTTGTAAGAGAAGAATTTTGTTATGTTACAGCTTTTGTTACTGGGAAATGAGAAGATCAAGGAGAGAGAAAAGTATGCATGTGCAAGTAATATTCAATATTAAAATTAGAGAGAGAGAGAGCAAATTAAAGAAATAACAATAATCTAGGGATTACTTTTATTAATTATCTTTTCATAGTGATATAATTATAGTGAAGTAATGAATAAATAGTAAGGTAAGAGACAATGAGTCATAATTTAAGGAGATTATGACAAGATAAAAGATTAGTAATGGAGAATAAATTATACATTTGACAAATATCCACATAATTATAATTAATTCATAACACTCTTTTTTTCATCATATAAAAAATATACCTCGTTGAAATCTTTATTAGAAAAAAAAAATTGGAAAAGACTAGCTAATAAAAATAGAGTACATTATTTATTTATATCTCAAGGAAGGACGAATTACCTCGTTAAAACATAATTAAGAAAATTTTAATAGGGCAAAAGTTCGGTGAGGGAAAAAGAGTACATAACCCTCATATAAATAACTCCCGTTGTTAAATACGCACCCCTAAAAATGACATGGGTTGCTTTAATGATTAATTGTATTTTGTTGCAATACTCTCTTGAAACAATTGACCGAATCGATACCATCTTTTGAAAGATTGAATACATAAAATAATTTGAAGACACATTCATCGTGATTGAAGAATAACGCAATGCATATATTATAAATTCATAATTTGGTTGATCTTCTTGAATAAAACCAAACTCTAGAGCTCATCAAACAAAGAATGTGATATCCTTTTTGAATTATTTTGATTTTTTTAAGTTTATGCTATATATAATTTGCACGTTGTAGGCACAAATTGGAATAAAATGTGGTATTTTAGGACTAGGTCAAATACACTATATTTTAAAATAGAATAAATTTTTAATGAAATAAGTATTTCTATATTACCATTCCACTTGATAAATTTCAATTTATAAATTGAAAGAAATTCTTTCATTTCAAGATCCAATATCTTAAATTTTATTCTTAAAATAAACAAATTCATAAGCCCTTTAGAAGTATTTTCATAATGAAATCATTAACACATTTTGCAAAGATTGCAAATTTAATTTTTAATTTTATAAGATCACATAACAAATTGGGTAAAAATATATCCTCACTTATAATAAATTTATGCTCAGGTGATTATATTCAAGTTTAGATTGTTATAATATACACAAGTTTGATTATGGATTTATCAATAATACATAAGCTACAAGCCATATAATTTAGCATTTCAGGTGCAAACAATACAAGTAAAGGATAAATTATACAACGGAGGTTAAAAACTTTTGTTTAATTTGGGCAGTTATCCATAAATACTTTTTTTTTTCTTTGTAAAAATCTACTTAAAATTTACAAAGTGTTGCTGTTGTTCATTATTGTTTTATGACTAGTTGGGGATTGTAAATGTTAGTGAAATAAGCTTCTTATGACGTGAGAATGAAATAAATTATTGATTAAAAAAGTAGCCTAATGATTGGTAAATTATTCTGTTGCGATTGTTGTGAATTTAAAAAGTAAAATATATGTATTTAATAAATTTTATTATAAAAATATTATTTTATAATATGATGACAAAAATAGATATAAATTTTAATTACTTTTTATTTTTAAAATATGTTTAATAAATTATTTAGACATATTTTTTTCTTAATTATGTAAAATTATATTAAAAAATTTAATTAAAATTTAAAAACTTCATAATTTATTAAATAAAATATGATAAAAATTCATACTTATACATAATCCAAATAAAATAAAAATTAAGATATTACATAAGGAATAACTAAATTATAACGGTAATTAAATTATGATAGTCTATGATATCAAATGATCTATATATTATAGTTTATGAATAAGTAGATATAATTATCTTTTTATTAAAATATAGGATTATAATTGAAAGTTGAAAAAAGTATAGTACCTTATTAAATAAAAATTTTGTTAAATTACCGCTGTTGTAACTTAACAACTCCTATCAAATAAACTACTTATGAAAAATATTATTTCACTTATTTTTAAAAACTGTTGATAAAATGAAATAAATTATTTTTATAAAATTTAATAAATACTATTTTTACTTAAAATGAAGAAATAATCAACTTATTGAATTTCAAAAGCAACTCCTAATTGGTCTTTAATTATATTAGAGAATATTACTGAAATGATAATTTTAAACTAAATATAAACCGACTATTTTACCCTAACTAAATGACAAAAGAAAAATAGATAACTTATTTGTCTGCAATATAGAGATATTAAAAGATAAGAAAGAAAATATGATTCTAACCTAATCAATTTTCCGATTAATAAAAAAATCAAACAAAATAGAAGTGCCAAAAATGAAAAACAGAGATATTAAATATAAAGGAAGAACACTTGGTGCTGCCGACTGGCGCCATTATTATCACTCCTCTAGCTGCCGCCACTGCTCCTACTCATCGGCAGTCGCTGCTACCGCTCCTCTGTTGTCAACCTTCCACATAGCCACCACATTCTGCCAGTTCCTCTGTTGACGTGTGATGAAATTCGTAATATTGTACGAACCAAACCATGTTACTGTGAAGTTCCAAAATTAAAGACCGATCTAATTGGAAGAAAATAACCCAAACCCTATTCAACAGTCGCTATAACTACCAAGAGACAAAAACAAAATCATGAAAGATTGCCGCCTTGCCATAGCTAGAGAATGCCGATGGCCAGAGATGGTGACATGGCACTACTTGTGTGGTGCGGTGGAGAGAGCACTGATCAATGAGAAATTGCGTGGCTGTTGGTGTGGTGGAGTTTTGGTAATGTGCCTGCTCGGGAGGCTAAGGCTTGACATGGTGGCTAACCAACATCGGAAGTGAGTTGATCGGGTTGAGAGTTGAGAGAGAAGAGGCTGCTGCTTGAGAATTGAGGAGGTTTGCGAACGTCGAAAGAGTGAACTTATATTTATATTTTCGTTTTAATTTTCAACTGTGCAATTGATCGGATTTTCGGATTGGATCATCCGACGCCGTTCTTGGATGTTATGGTAAAATGATAATTTTACCTATATGATATCAGCAAAATTCTCACAGACAAGACGGCAAATTGGCAATAGACAACCGTAACACTACATAAACTTTAAATAATTTTTTTTCCTGTATTTTTGACAAAATTTAAAAAATTAGGTCATCCCTGGATAATTGCCCAATAAATTTATTATGTGAACATTATCTGCGAAGTGACTTTGATCACATAAATGGGTCAAGTTATTTCTCCTAACAATCGAAGGGAAGCCTCTCCAAAATAACCCAGCGCGGAGGATTCTATCCATTGGCCAAAAACAAACGAACAGGAAATTGAAACACTCACTTCCTCACCACCATTCTCTAATCTGTGTATTCCCATTCCCCAGAAAAACAAAGAGAGTCTAAGAGAGTAGATAGAGGAAGATGATAATAACAAATAATGGGTGGGCCATAACGCCGGCGCCTCAAACTCAATTGAGGAGGACGCCGCCGCCCCCCTTTCACTGTCTGAATTTATCCGTCAAGAAATCATCCACTCCCACCAGTAGTTTGAGCTTCTTATTGGGTTGTTACAGTTTCCCGTCTTCTTCCAAGTACAAGAAAATCAAGCACCCGCATCCACAACCCCTGTGTTGTCTCTGTAGCGACAATTCTCACAATACCAATACTTACAACACCTCTTCTTCTTCTTCTTCGGATTGGGATTGGAATCGATGGACTCGCCACTTCTCTGAAATTGAACAAGCTGAAAGCTACGCCTCTCTTCTCAAGGTACCCCAACCCCTACGCTATGTCTTTTCTTGATTGCTATTATATTTTCCTCAATTTTTATCTGTTTCTTAGTTTTTTTTAATTATTATTAGCTAGCTTTTTCTTTTAAATTATTAATTGTTTGAATATAATAGACTTAGAAATTTAAATTTGAAACTTATTTTTGCGCTGTAGTTTCAACTGGAAGATGCTATTGAGAGGGAAGACTTTGAAGAAGCTGCTAACTTGAAAAACGCTATTGCTGAAGCTGCTTCTAAGGATACTGTGGCAGAAATAATGGCCCAGCTGAAGGTTTGATATTACTTTATGAGGTCCTTGATATGTTACATATATGTACATGCATGTGTAATCTCTCATTTTGTCATCTGATGTCTTGCTTTTTATCTGCAGAATGCCATCGATGAGGAGCGATATCATGATGCTTCAAGTTTGTGTAGATACACAGGAAGTGGACTGGTAATCTTTTCAGCCTTTATTGCCTATTATCAAAACCATGCTTATGCAGTCTTTTAGAAATTTGTTAGGATTCTCTTCCCATGCATGAAGCATGCTCACATACTTTTGTTGTGATGAATACTGAGTGATTTCATTATATGTTTGTTGTGGCTATGGACCTTCCCAAACCAGATCTGAAGATGAAGCTATTGTTGATGTTAATTACTGTTGTTTTCATGTCTTGGAAGGTTGGCTGGTGGGTGGGCTACTCTAAGGATTCTGATGACCCCTTTGGCAGACTAATACAAATAAAACCTGGCATTGGCAGATTTGTTGCGCGGAATTACACTCCAAGGTATAAATATTTCTGGCTCTGGATAATATATTCTATATTCAGTGATTGTTGGTAACTATCATTTGCTACAGACAGTTGGTGACTGCATCTCCAGGAACTCCACTATTTGAAATTTTCGTGGTCAAAGACAATGAGGAATCATATGTGATGCAGGTGAAGTACTAATGTTCTTCTGGATTGTATCAAATTTATGATAATGTTTATGTTCAAATTCACATGTCGCAGACGAGCCACTGGTTAGATTTCCTGCTGGTTTAATTGATGGAGCCATTTTGTGAGTGCGCCTAGTTTAACATGAATTAATATATATTAATGAGACTTGATATAGTTCTTACTTCATTCATGTTCATTTGCTTCTGTCATTCACCATTTGACAAGTTCAAAAAGCCTCATCATGCATCCTCGACTGTATATGCTATATTGCTAGGATACCAGCTGTTCCTACTTAAAAAACTGATCTTTGTTATGTTTTTAAATGTTCTCTCATTGCCAATTCCAGTAGAATATACCATAGCTACATTATGTAAGACTGTAAAAACTTGGCAGTTGTAGAATGGTTGTAAGGAGTTGCCATAATTCACTGGGCCACATCATGAAAGCCTTAATTTGTGTATTGTGCATACGTTTGGCTGTCATTTGGCATTTGTGATGTGGTTTGATGTACACTTGGGTCCTGAATATTGGGCTTCGGCCATTTGACTCTGGGATTTGACCTGGATAATTTTGTCTGGGATATTTAGGCACAGCTCTAGACTTAATAGATGTTTATAAGACAGGGGTGTTTGAAATATTTGGTAATCAAGTTATACCAAGTGCAGTTCCAATTCTTACTTTAACCAAGTGAGCAAATTTTCTGTGCAGAAAGGGTATCTTTGGGGATTAAACTGTACTAGATGAGGTTGAATTAATTTTCGAGCCATATATCATTGGAAAGATATTTCTGTTAGCTTTCCAATGAATTTTACAAATCTAAATTTGGAGCTTTCTACAAAACGTTATGAGCAGTTAAGTGCTGGCTGTTCAGTTTTAAGTCAAGAAGAATATTTCTGGATTTGGAATTTTTTTAATGCTCTTTGCTGTGTTTTAAGTATACCAATGTTTTTATTAATGTCTAGCTTTAATGTTGGTCTTTGAAGTCAAGTCATTTGAAGGGTTTGCTTGTAATTTGTAGTATATCTATGCTTGGAGGATTGTTCCAAGAAAGCTATTTAAGCTTATGTAGTTGTAAATCAATTTTAATTTTGAAGATTGAATGAACTTTGAGTTATTATCAAACTCTGTATCTCTTTGGTGGAGTCCATTGAGTGGTGAGAATTTTAAGCCCTGTATCCTTAGCTTAACAACTTTAGGTGGTGAATTTTTTTCTGTATCCTTTTGTTGTTCCTTTTGTTGAGCTTGTGATTTCCGAGTGTGCGACGTTGTATTATTCGTATCTTGTGTGTCCGGTGTCAGTTTAGTAGCTTTTCAATGTGAAAATTTCATATTTGACATTTGGACACCAATGCTGTATCTGTTCGCAGGTAGTACACTTGAAGCAAGCCAAGGGAAGTTCAAAAAACTCTACAAGTTCTCCTTCGAAGTCCACTAAAAGTCCATCCACTTCTGAAGTTCACAATGCATCAGTAGAAGATGTTCAAGGAACTAACGTTAAGGAAGAGAGAAGTGATGAGAAAGGCATCAATTTTGAGGGAGCAACTGAGGAAGGAATAAAAAGTGTAATAAATTTTCTTAAAGAAAAAATTCCAGGATTGAAAGTAAAAGTTATGAACATTGATATTACTGCAGAAGTGACAGATGATGCCGATTCCTTGAAGCACTTAATGCAAGATGGTGAGGAGGAAGAGTCTAGTGATTCTGAAGGTGAGGCTGATGATATTGAAGAGATTCAGCCTGATAAGGTTGCTCTTGAAGGAGCCAATGAGGCCTCAGAAGATGAAAAGGAATTGGATACAAAGGTTTTTATTGGTGGGGTTGTACATAATCATGAGGATGCTCCCACCAAGGACGAGTACGTGCGTGTGCCAGCTGATGTTAAAGATTTGGGGAAAGATTCTTTTGTGCTACATGTTCCTGGAAAAAGTCTTGATTATGATCACACTGGAGAAAGTAAAATGTCTAAGCTCAAAGTAGCTGCCTTAGCAGCTCAAGGTGTTTCAGAGCTTATGCCTTTTGATGTTGCAAAGGCATTTTGGAGTTCTGACAAGGCCTCTTCAAAGGTGAGATAGGGATTTACTCATTAAATTTAGGAAGCTGTAATGGCATCTTTCACTGCTAATTGCTATTATTGATAAGGTTTCTACATGGATACAGTAAAAAGCGGCTTCATCTGAAGCACATGTATACTTTTGAATTTATTCTCATAATTTCATTCTCTCGGTACATATAAATGTAAAAGAATACCTTATGTTTATGCTATTTATTGATCTTTTGTCATAGTTTTGATAAACCTTTTCAGCAGAATGTTTCTACTCTGAAATAAATCGGAAAGTGATCTCCCCTCCCCCTTCCCCCCCCCCCCCCCACAACAAAAAAAAGCATCAAGAACATAAATTTCGGATTCTAGTTGGAAATCTCAAAAAATTTCTTGATGTGCTGATATTTAGTTAAGAATTATGTCTGCAGATTGAAAAGTGTTAGATCATGGTTATGCTCAAGTTGATTATCTGTTAACATTATCTTAGGTTTCTAGAGATGTACGTGAGGTCCTGAAACTTGCAGTCAGGCATGCACAGAAGCAGAGCAGACTATCTGAGTATACAACCTTTAGTCGAATCAACACTTCTGAAGGAAATTTAGATCCATTTGATGGTGAGTATTCTTGCTCGGATTTATGTGTTTATAGATGTGTATTCTCTCCCAATTCATAAAATTGAGATCTTGTGGTTGACTGCAGGACTGTTTGTTGGAGCTTTCGGCCCTTACGGCACTGAAGTTGTACAATTGAGGCGAAAATACGGTCAATGGAGTGGTGAGGGTGATAAATCTTCAGATGTGGAGTTTTTTGAATACGTGGAGGCTGTGAAACTAACTGGAGACATTAATGTTCCCGCTGGTCAGGTTTGTATCTTTTAACCGGGACCTCTTTGTATGGAAAGTGTGTTAGATGCTTACATGTTGGAAAGTTTTTTCTAATCATTAAACCTCTGGGATGCTTAGGTGACATTTCGGGCTAAAATTGGGAAAGGGAGTCGCCTCCCTAACCGTGGGAAATTTCCAGATGAGTTGGGCGTGGTATATCTCTCTCTCTCTCTCTCACGTGTGTGTGTGTGTGTGTGTGTGTGTGTGTAATTTCTCTTCACTATTTTGTTGCTTTGTGTAAGAAAGTAGTTGTATGTTATTTCCATTCATATTTTTATCAAAAAAGTGTGATTGGTATGTATTGTTTTCTGACATGTCCTTTACCCATCCTATTCATGGGCACGACCAACATGCACAATTTCAACACATTAAGTTTATGGAATCGTTGGGTTATGTATCTTTTCTTTTTCTTTGGTTGAGGAATGGGAATTTGGTTTTTGGACTTGGATGTGTACGACCTTGTAAGTTTCAAGAGTACTGTTTATTTATTTTCCTTTCCACATGTATGTGTAGTGAATATGAGGCTTTATGGTTGACAGATGCAACCCTGTTTTTGGTCATACATATTATGACTTATTTAGTACTAAGGCAGCGAAAACATCTTAGAATTTGTAATTCTCTGTAGCTTCAGTTATGTTTGGTTTAGGTTACAGACAGTCAACTAATTGGAAGCTATTTTGTCCAGGTTGCTAGTTACAGTGGTCAAGGAAGAATAGCAGACTTTGGGTTCCAAAATCCTAAATGGGTTGATGGTGAACTTCTTCAACTCAATGGCAAGGTAGTTTAACAAGATTTTCGATAATATTTTGTTGCCTTTATTCATGTCTTGTCTTTCACTGATTTTAGATAAATCTGTGTTCATGCTTTTTCTGTAGGGGATGGGGCCATATGTCAAAGGCGCAGATCTTGGTTTCCTTTACGTCGTCCCTGAGCAAAGTTTCCTTGTGTTGTTTAACCGATTAAAGCTGCCAGGCTAAGTTCATCCAGTCAATATTTCATTAACTCAAAATCACCCTTGATACGGCTGATATTAGATGTGAGTAGTTTACTATACAGTAGCTGAAAATGAGAGTTTGTTTCTATGACTTTTGAGATTTATTGTTTCTCTTTGGTTCCTGGTATACCACTTTTTTCAAGGTTTTGTATATCATTTTTGTTACCCGACCAAAATATGTAGACAGCCTATAATTCAATGCCCGAATGCCCTTTCTCCTAGTAATTATTCATTGCTTTTGGAGGTTCTCTTAGGATCTGGCATAGCATCTTTTTCCTGTGGTTCCTTGTGGCTATTTACCAATACTTTTTGTGTATCAGTAATCTAAAAGATGTTTCTGAGGCTGCTCGTGCGTTTGCGTCTTCCGATTGCTTGGAAGCATTAGTGAATCATCTGGGAACATATGCGTGTGAACTAGATCATGTAAGCTTAAAGGGATCAACTTTGGAATGAAAAAGCAGAGATAAAATTTTCTGTGGATCCATAAAGTAGAAAAAGCAAAAATAATGGTGATTTCTTTTTGTTATTCAAGGCATTAAAGGCATGGTCTTTAAATCTAATCTTGTTTCTTTTAGGTATATACTTACTTTTGGAATTCAATACCCTCTAAGACATATCAGGTGGGACCCGCAATCTCCATTATTTGACGTAAATTTTCTTCATGTAGTTGTCTTTATATATCAACATTATTGATAGTATTTATTTTGTTTTGAGGAGAAAAAAAAAAAGAGAGAAGAAAGAAGAAGAAGAATTTCTAGAGGAATTTGTGAAAGGAAATGATAGCCCACCCTTAAAGAAACATGAAAGAACTTTTACCTGTTTCACATTTTAAAGTTCCCCACTGAAAGCTTGCGACGATGATATAGAATCAAATCCACTTTATGCTTTGTCCCTTTTACTGATTTTATTTTACTTTTACTGGATTTGCTTCGGTGCATGAGCTGCACCATGCTTCCATAATGGAATAGATTGTCTGTCGAATAATCACCCCGTTAGAAAAATGGTCAACAACGAAGAAATAGAACAGACGTGTCATACAGCCAACTACTTCTACACATTTTACTGAAAGTCGCGTGCACTTTTATAATAAATAAAGAAATAAATTGTTTACCGTAGGTTTTGGCAAATCAAATAGCATTTTCTAAAAGATTTTTCAGTTCACTGTTAAGGATTGCTCTTTCTTTTTTCCTCTTTGTTTTTTTTTTTAAATGTATAAAACAATAATTACGCAGAATCTCGGATTTCATTCTTCGGTTGGCGCTTTTAGACTCGGTATTCAAGTCCACTGAAGCTGAACGTTAAAACGTTGGAATAGCTGGCCGCCATGTCATCTTATCTGTGAAGTGGCGCGTAACGATTGGCCTGTAATATAAATTTAGATTTATTTATTATAGTAACTAAATTAATTTTGGGATATGAATGCGTGTACACATTTAAAATAGGGGTTTCTCTGTGAGGCTGTAATCCCTCCCGGCATTAATAATGTAAGGAGTATGTATCTTTAAGATTTAATTTAATAATTAAAAATTTTAATTATTTTTTACTATAATATAATCTCTTAATAAACCGATTAAAAGGGAAATTTAAATTTTAAAAAAAGATATAATGAATATTTCAAGTTCTTTTATTTAAAATTGAATTCTCAGCTAGTTTTTTTTTTTTTTCATTTTGGCCTCTTTCAATACGTACTCTTATTCACGAAATCATTGTTGCAATACTTGTTATAAATTCAATTTCAATACTTAAAATCATAGACAATACTAAAGTGCAAGCCATTGCATTAATCGTAAATAAAATTGTTGATATATTACAACGACACTAGAAAGTTGATCTATTTACCATAACCAAATTAAATATCGATTTGACAATATATTAACTCATACTTAATTTTAAAAACTATTGTATTCTTCACAAGTAACATCAAAATGCTATGTTCTTGGCTACTTATGCCAATCCAGACTTTACCAAAAACTATTGCAATCATAACAACGTTAAATTTCGATCCAATGTTCATATTCTGCAACAATATCCCAACGACGAAGTAAATAATTAAAATCAACAAGCAACAAGGACAATAATAAAATAAAATAAAATAAAATAAAATAAAATAGTTTTCATTAAAGATTAAAATAATTTATAAATACTTAAATTCTCTGAGGTGTCATATATTTGCACCAAAAAAAGAAAAAAAAGGTGAAGGATAGAGAGGAAAAACAATAGCATTCATTTACTAATTATGCCATCACCGTTAATGCTGTAAAAATCATAGAAAAATCTTTAAAATAGATGCCACGTCACAGTGGACTAAGTGGGACCGCAGTCGAAACATTGAAGTTGAAGTTTAAAGACTCCCACTTTCGCTTTAATGTGTGTCTTCCTTTTTTCTCACTTCCCAAACAAACTTTTTCCCTCCCGATAAATTCCCGAGAAAACCAAACTAAGGCGGATAAATTATGGAAACCAAACCACAAATTCAAAACACACAGCAAAAGACAAACACGAAGAGAGCCAACGGCAACAACATGAAACGATCTTCATCGTCAAACTCCGACTCTCCTCACTCACCGCACCGTTTCCACTCGCCACTCCGATCCGACCAGGGCGACCCCGACCCGCCCGATGCCTTCGCTTCTCCTGACGCGTCGCCACAGAAATCACCGATAAATCATGACGACAAGCCGAACTCAAGAGCTATCGTCGCCGTCGCCGACAAGTTCACGCAGAGCTCTCCGATGCTGGAGAAGCCGGCGACAAAGACTGCTGTAATGTTCAACAAGGCAGTGAGAGAAGACGGTGCGCCTTCTACGATGAAGACCGAACCCGGTGGAGTAGGAGGAGGGAGATTGGGGGTGGTGGGGTCGATACTAAAGAGATCGAGGTTTGAGGAGAGGCTGAAGTTTGCGAATTTGGGGTTTAGGTTAAGCGAAGTCGTTTTGAGTCTGATTTCTTTCTCTGTTATGGCCGCTGATAAGACGCAGGGCTGGAGCGGCGATTCCTTTGATCGTTACAGAGAATACAGGTTATGATTTAATTCTTTCATTCATTCATAATTCTGTATTTTTGATACTTTTGTTCTTTTCTAATTTAATAGAGTATTAACTGTTAATCTGTCGTCGATTCAATTTTGATGTATGGGGCCGTACTTAACTATTTTTTTCCTTCCAATTAACTTTTTTATATATATATATATGTTAAAAAAAAAAAACTGAAACTAGTATAAGTACACTACATTGCGCGTTAATCAGTTCTTTCAAAATGGATAGCAAGGACCAGACAAAGATGCATAATTAACTCCCAACAGTATGTAGCAGCTTATGTATGTTTTTTCTGTAAAATTTTAACTTTATGAAGTCAGTAGGGACCCTGCAGTCACAATTACTCTTCAGAAATACAATCCTGTTCTTTTTGTCATTTAATATTCATGTAATTACTTCTTGAAGGATGTTTGATTGGAGATAGAACTTGATGGCAGGTACTGTTTATCTGTGAATGTTATTGCATTTGTATATTCGGGATTTCAAGCATATGATCTAGCTTACTATCTGGCCAAGGGAAAACATGTGATCCGATACCATCTCAGGCGGCCCTTTGATTTTTTTATGGATCAGGTTAGTTTTTCAACCTCGGTGGTTTTTTTTTTGTCCCGACCTATCTCCCTTAATACCTTTCTTCTGATGCTTTTATAACTGATGAAATGTTTTGAGCCCATTACTACTATAAGCTGGATCATGGATTATTATTGAGTCAGTCAGATATATTTGTTTCCTGGGTTCTGGGCTTGGTTGGCATACAATAGTTGCACTCAGGCTCAGAGTGTTTACACTTCATGGTTCCACTATTCAGCAGCCGGAATGATCGTTCACCTAGTTGGACAAAGATATGCCAATGGATACTCAACACACTTTTTCAAAGGGGTTTTCATGTCTATGTGCTGAGTTATGTAAGTGATGCTTCTCCTCTTTTTGGTTCAAATTGCAGATACTGGCATATCTTCTTATATCGGCATCATCAGCAGCCGCCACTCGGGTTGATGACTGGCAATCAAACTGGGGCAAGGATGAGTTTACAGAGATGGCTAGTGCTTCAGTTGCAATGTCCTTCCTTGCTTTTATTGCCTTTGCTCTAAGCTCCATTATTTCAGGTTACAACCTATTTAACCATGACTCATGAGGCCAAGGGAATACAACGGCTGCTGTACATCATATTTTATTTATCTTTTTCTTTTTTATTATTTTTTCAAGAAATGCAAAAAGGAATTAAGAGGTTCAAATCCAGTTTTTTTTATCTTGCATGGAGTGCTCCTTCTTATGATATACATATTTTTCTCTCGAAAATTTGAAAATAATGTAAAGTTTTTTAGTTTATGATGAATATGAAAACAATTTACTATTTTAACTGTCATTTTACATAGCCTTGAGGGTGATCATATGGTGTGAAGATAAAAGTTTTTCCTTTGTTTTCCCCTTTAAGTTCTGAAATTTATTATATTATAAATGTTTCTTTAAATGAAACTGTGGATGGTTACTCAAAAGAATCAAAACAGTTAGTTTCTTGTTGAAACACAAAATATATATATATATACACACACATCATTCAATGGTTGTTCATTATCGAGCCATGTGTGAAGCGCGGCGCTAGACTTAGCGGTTAAGTAACTTCCGAGTTGCTGCTTTGAGCAGGACTGGACCTCGTACTTTCATAATACCATTTATCAAGACAACAGGGCCTGATAAATGTACTTTGATGATTCAGACTGGCGGTGAAGTAATTGATCTCTCACGCACAGACGCGGTGAATTACTAAAACATTTTTAATTTTATATCTCCCGAGCGATTCCGGCACTCGTTAACCTATCATAAATGATTTGCTATTCAATTGGACAAAAGTTTAAGGACGCATTCATTCCCCAAAAAATAAGACAAACCCGTGACTTTATTTACACGAGTTAAAATTGGCGCCAAATTCATGATGCCGCAACAACTGTCAGAACCCAATGAACGGCCCTATGTTTCGCGCAGACGAGGAGATGAAGATATTCATCTAAATGGCGGCAACCGTGGATACGGCAATGGGAGCTAGGTAGGAAGCAACCCTGTCCAAGCCTAATGACATCATCAATTCCATCAATAATCTTATTAGTTACCAAACACTTTTCTCATTCAGGGATGGTAGTATCATATTTGCTGCTATACTTATATTCGCATAAAATTTAAATTATTAAATCAACCAGTAATTTATTGTGGGATTTAATATTTTAAGAAAAACTCACTCGTTGTAACTTTTGACAATCACTAGGTTTGCAATGATATTGGCAGATTTTTTTATTAATTTCTACATGTAAAATCACAAATGTTTAATATATAAATTATAATAATAACCTAAATTTAACTAATATAAATAAAAAATAAAATTTTAACATCAATCCAACACAAATATCAAATTTAAGCATAAAATATACAAACTATATATATATATATAGACCATAAACTAGTATTTAAAAATAAAAATTATCATTTCATATTATTTCAACACAAACTCCAAGAGAAAACCTTCATTTTATCATCACCATTAACACCCTTCAACTCAATTCCTACAATAATGATTAAGATTAATATTTTTCTAAAGAATAATACTTTTTAAATATTAATCCGAAGAATAAATTAGAATAATTAAATAATTCATACATTAAGTTAAAGACAATTCAATCAAAATGATCATAAGTATATAAATATATTTTTAGATTTAAATATTTTTAATTAAAATTAAATTAAAAAATAAAAAGAAGTTGCGGGTTTATTTGATTATCATCAAATCTACTTGTAATCTAATATAAATTTTAATTTATATTACCAAATCTACCTGTAACCCATAAATTTACTCATAACGGATGGGTTGGATGGGTTTAGATGAATTTGCAAGTTCCGTTGCTATACCTACTCTCGTCTCCACTTCCCACCACGTCTGCTCTCGAATTCAATATAAACTGCTTTGAGGAAGATATGCGCTGACATTAACAATGCGTGTGGGTTTACTTATAACTTTACTTTTGAAGTACAAAATCAATAAATGCTCCCACTAAGCCCAGCGGCCGGGTGCAGAATTTCTGGAACCCAAAGCCGGAGCCCAACAATCTAGTCAGCAATTCACACACTGCCTTTCAAGGTTGCAATCCAACACCTTATTAAATGAGATCAGGCCTCTCAAATAATGAGATCATCCATCACTGATCCAAAGTTGGTCACTCAAATCTCGCTTTCAAATTACGTGTTAAATCACTGAAAGCAGGACCATAGGGAGGGGCCGGCCGTCCCGTCAGAACAATTAGCTTCTCTCTCATTGGCCGAAAAATGTTAATAGCCCTGCGGCCAATGCCAATTGTTAAGCTGTCGTGCGGAATTAGCTTGCTTCGTAAGCATAAATCCATTCTTTTAATCCTTTGCTCTCATTTGTTTCTGCTCCGCCCCTGTGAGAAAAAAAATGAGAAATATATAATAATAGCCCTAAAAATTTTTAAAATATTAAAAATAACCTCTTTAAACTTTTCTTAGCAAAATCAACCAAATAATCCAATAATGCCTAAAATACCCTTATATGTACAATCTCTGTTAATACCCTTATAAACTTTAACAATATGGAGACAACCCTAAGAAAAGTAAAAGAGTTATTAATACAGCTAAAAGAAGAAACTAAAAATATAAAACAGGAAATAGAAAAATTAAAAATCGAAATAACATTAATTCATACTAGTAAAAAGAAAGAAAAGAAATTAGAAAAGTGTAAAATCCTAAAATCAGGAAACATAAAGAAACCCAATATCGATTTATCTCAAAAACCACAACTAGGTAGTTTTGATGAATGGTTTATGAAAAATAAATACCCTACAATTATAAAAGACACTGAAGATCTAATAAAAGAATTAGAGGAAGAAGAAATAAACAGTAAAGGCAAAGAAAAATTAGAAATAAGAAACGAAAGCAGTAAATCTGATTAATGGATAAAGAAATTGAAGAACTCACTGAACTTTTCAGTGACATAAATCTAAGTGATTTAGAAGACATAGAAAAAGAATACAAAATAAATATGAATACAAGTGGAGGTCCAGATATGAAACCTCATGTAGAAGAGCTTAGAAATTTTAATAAACAAAATAAAAAGAAAAGACCCTTTTATGAATATAAACCACCTCAAAAAAATCACCCTTGGAAAAAAGAATATGTTCCTAAAGAAGAAGAATTAAAAATAATAAGTAATTCTTGAGTATTTTTAGACTTAGACTGTAAAAAAAACCCTCATAAAATCTTAATAGAATGGGCATTACAAATGAGATTATTCTTTATGTATAATGGATCTAGAGATGACTGAAACGTAGAAACAGAAGATCAAAAAGCAACTGTATTCACAGAAATTTTAATAGCAAGTTTTATAGGAAATATATTCTCCTGGTGGACAGGATTAACAAATAATATAAAAGAATTGATAATAGATAATACAAAAGCAGGATTCTTAAGAAATAAAGAATTAGGAATTAAAAAAATGATAGAATATATTTCAAATGAATTTTTAGAAGAAGATTGGTCAACCAATAGAGACCAAGAAGTAAAAAAGGAAAAGTTAAATAACAGAATGAAATTAATTAATCTAAGTATATGTAACATGTGTTACGTCAAGGAATATACTTGTGAATTCAGTAAATATTATTATTCACAATTTTTTAGTAATGAAGACCAAAATATTTATCTTAATCTATACTACACTAAATTACCACAACCATGGAGTACTTACTTCATTAATGAATATGAAAAGTACAAGGTAACAAATACAATTCCAGAAACATTAGGATCTAGGATAAGATTTTTAAATGATAGATTAACTGAAATATGTATACAAAGAAATCTTATAAAAAGAGGCAAAGTAGTTGGAGATATATGTTGTGATAAAACTGAAATGCCTACACAATGGGGATGTCAAATACCTTATAAACGACATAAAAGTCATAGGAAATTAGGAAAAAGAAAATATAAAAAATATAAGCATTTCAAGAAAAAATACATTAAACCCTACAAAAAATTTTATAAAAGAAAAGAAAAATAATATAAAAAACAAAGAAATAATGATAAAAGTAAATGTAAATGTTGGAATTGTGGAGAAATAGGACACTTGAGTATAGAATGTTCAAAAAAGAAAGTTAGAATCCTTAGACAAGAATTTAAAGACATAAAAGAGGAATTAGAATTAATAAGTAACCCGTCTGATTATGAAGGAGAAGAAATTTATGTATCTAAAGAAAGTATAGAAGATGAATCAGAATAAAGAACTCAATATAGAAGACTTAGATAAAGAAGAAATTTATGAAGTAGAAAAGGAAGAAAATGTTGAAGGATACAGTTTAGTAGCAACATTTGATAAAAATAAATACAATAAACTTTTAAAAGCAAAATTAGAAAAACCCTACTTAGAGGAAACTCATCAAAAAACTATTCAGTAAATAAGCAATTGATATCTAATCCAACTGCTAAAATTATGAAAATACTAGGACAATATTTCAATGAATTAAACTACATAGAAGGATCTTATATAACTATTGATACTGGTGCAAGCCATAATCATATGAACCCAAATAAAAATAATCGGTTAATAATAAAAGAAAAGGATCTAGTATATGAATATATAGATTTTAATGGAAACAAACACATATGTAAACAAGAAGTAAAAGTACTCATTCTTATTCAAGGAATAAGAATCATTGTCACATGTTTTATAGATTCCAATTTAAATAATGATACTCATATCCTCTTAGGAAATAGTTTTCTAGAAAGTTTAGACTATTATTGTTGTGCAAATTTTAATGAACTCGCAAGCGCACGAATCTATTATAGAATAGATTAATGGTGACGAGTGTCGATCCCACGAGGAGGTTGATTTTAATTATATGTTGAATTAATTTTCTTTTAATGTGAATAATTAAATTATGGTAAATTTATCCTAAATTGTGAATTAAAATGGCGGGAATAATTAGAAATGAAACTGTTATAATAAAGTACTTGGGTATCCGGATCCGCATCAACATGCTCCATGGGTTAAATATTCCATATTAATACCAATTAACTCATAAGGGGGGATTCCACACCTCATGAACCACTCTCCAATAAGTATGGTGCCAAGAGTTTATCGTGCCAAATAATAATAATAACCTTGTACTAGGGTCTTGGGGTATAAGCAGGTACAGAACTAGACAAGACTATTATTATTTGTTTACTAAAAAAAGTCAAAACAACCACAAATATTAGAGGGGAAGAGAAAGTAAATTTACCAAATTAAGCCCATGGAACATGTTGAGACTTCATCTTCAACCCAAGCTCAAAAGAAATTAGCCACTCATATTTTAACTAAGGATAAAAAAGGAAATTTTATTAAAATACAAAGAAACTACAAGAAGGAGAAGGAATTTCAGAAATCTAAGCTTAGAAATGAATTCAGGGGTTGCCAAATTAGGGGGGGAGAGCCCCCTTTTTATAGATACATTGAGTGAATCGTGACCATCGGATTAAAAACAATTCGGATGCTCAGGATTGCGCCACGTCATCGATCAGCAATCAACAATCACCGTCAAATCAACATTTAGACGAAGAACGCCCTGAATAGTAAATAATCCCATGTAAGCGCATGTACTGTACACCCGATTTCTACTCCAATGAGATGCTGCCACGTCATCGATCTACAGTACATAAGAAATTTAGTCCAATAAGATCATGACACATCATCGGTCAACGCCACGTCATCGGTCAATGCCACATAAGCAGTCAATCCACATAATTCGGCCCAATCGACATCGCCACGTCGTAGGTAGTTGCCACATCATCGGTCCGTATACATGAAAAGATCGTGAACGAATGATCGTATAAATAGATCGTATATGTGAACGATCAGTATATGTGAACAATAACTTTTTCCTGTAATGCTCTTCTTAAGGTTTTCGACCGTCCTGAGTCCAAATATGATGTCCGTTTTGCTATCTGATCACTCGTTTATTGTTAAACGATTATGATACCCTTAAAATACATAAAATACACAATTATAATAAAACACATATAATTAAATAACAAAATACTTAAATAAATAAAAGTAGCAATGTTAGTGAGATTTAAAGTGTAAAATGACGATTTTCTCCTTTATAAATATACACTTTCTAACACTCAACACACCCCCCAACCAGCTTATTGCTAGTCCCTAGCAAATAAAGTGAAGATAAAATTCAAAATTTTTTTTTTAACACACGTGTTTATTCAATTAGATTAATGATAACAATCAAATAAAAGTTTAAGCATTATCTCTAGTCTAAAGGAATATCACACCCACATCAACCATCCATATGTATCAGTCCAACAGATTTTGTTGTAGCAATAGTAATCAAGCCACTTTCAAGAATGACATATCCAACCCCAAAATCTCACCGGTTGTAGTGACACTCTCACAAAGAAATTAATCCCAATAAAATTTTGTCACTACAATGAATGGTAAATTGAGAGAAAATAATAAAAAAATATCACACACTCTCACCAAGATGAAAAATATGCCCATACCTTAGAAATAATACGATCTCAAATAAAGTATTAGTCAACCCAGTGTATTCATCATTTTTTTTTATTTTTTTTTATTTTATATGCATCACTACATCTTAATTACCTATATAACTAACATTTATGTTAGACTATAGTTCCCTAAAATCAGGAAGGGCTTTTATTAGGACGTAACGTAGGCTAGGGACATGGCTAACAAAGAAAGAAAAATAGGGAAACAAAATATATATGTTTGAGAAAAAAAAATTCAAGAACTTTTTACAACATACATTTTGCTTATTTATTGCTATTTGTACATCTTCTTTTTTTTCTCTTTTTTTTTTGAAATTTTTTATATATATATATATAGCATAACTTCGCTGAACAAAATAATTATTTATCATTTTTTTTCTCAAACATAAATAGGTGGATGGAACTTGTATGATATCGGGTAATACTCCAAATTGGAGTGGGTCAGGATGATAAGTTAATAAAGAAAAGGTTTTTTTTTTTTAAATAAAAGGCTCAAAAGGGCTAACTATGGATATTAAATAATAGGGATGGCTAGAAAGGCTCAAACGGGTCAAAAATGGCCTTCCATCATCTTTTAGGACTCTAAATAATCTTCTATATCTATTAATTAAGTGGTCATTTAGATGCGAACACACACACTTTTTTTTTTTTAAAATGGGTTGACTCAAAGAAAATCTAGAGATCATGTATGAAATAATGAAAGGCTAAGCTACATGAAGAATGGGCAAAAAGGGTTACTCTCCAAGAAAAATTAATAGGCTCAAAAACTCACTTGGAATTTATTATGACATGTGCATTCTTTCAAGCAACTCATATTTGTCCCCAACATCAACATGTAGAATAGTAAACATGGTGTAACATCACTCAAGACCAAAGATAATACAAATACTAAAATTCAAAAGTCATCATATCATCCAATATCAAGAACTCACAAAATTTTTTTTTTAAATAGAATTATTTCCCCCCAACCTATTCTAAACATAAAAAGAAAAACATACATGCAGAAAAATTAAAGAAAAATGAATTTTTTTTAAAAAAATGCGTTTCTAGAGTTACTACACTCTATATTCAGCCATTTTCGACTTTAAAAACTTAAAAACATATATTTATAAAGGAGAAATTATCAGCTATTTCCTCCCCCCAATCAGAACGAAACATTGTCCTCAATGTTTTAAAGGAAAGAAGTAGAGATTAGAAGATATCACCTGGGCATTGTAATACAGAAGAAAATATTAACAAGTAGTTGCGACTGTGGCTCACATCTTCCTCTGGTTTTACGTCCAGAAACGGCTTGAACGCCCTCTATGGGTCGAGGATAGGCTTCCCATCCAGTTTTCTTACAAACTGGCAAATAGGGTCTTTTATAGTCAGATTCCCGAGACTATAGTTTGCACATTTTTTCTGAAATAATGGCCATAATTGAAGTATTGCATTTTGGACGTATTCACTGAGATGCATTTCAAGAGACAAAAGGATATCATCCAATGACTCCTTATTCAAGCTATCCTTAATGAATTGAATCTTATCTTCTCTGTTATCAGACACCATTCCTAAAGAACATGATTTTTTTTATTGCATATTATTCTGGCACACTTATTCAAAAAAAAATATCAATAATAGTTAAACTTTACAAAAAAATAATTTAAAAATGAAATCACCGAAAATAGAAAGAAAGAAAATTCAGGTCACTTCAATGTTTTGTGCTGTTTTCTCCACATGATTGGTATTCGTGATATGACTTTACTTTTCTGACCATTAACTTTAAAAATTACATTGTTCCTTGGATTCTTAAATTTAATGGCTCCATGTGAAAAAACAGTAAGATCAGTAGATGAACCAGACCATCGAGAACGTAACTTACTTGGAGAAACGTGCCATTGAGAATTGAAAGAAAATACTTTCTGACCTGGTGTGAAAGATTTTCTAATGCTCCGCTTGTCACGGAGGATTTTCATTCGCTTTTTGTAGTCCTTAGCATTTTTGTTGTTACGAATCTCCTCTGGTTTTGTCGGTTGTATCCTCCTTTTTGAACCAAAAATGGGGTCAATGATATCTGTGTTCTTTTGTTCGTAATCAGGAGAGGATGGGATGATTTCTGACAATATTTCTTCTTCCTCCAAGAATGTAGAATTCAAAGGGTCGAGTAAAAGTTTGAGCTCAATTTCTAGTGGTGATTCTGATGATGGAATGAGATTTTCTTTTAATGGTGCCAATTGTTCTATCCTTGTCTTCCACTTATCAATGTCCATGCATGGCGATGAATCCAATAAGGTATTAACTTCATCAATTGATCTGTCAATATTAAAATCCAAATCAAAGTGAGTTAAACATGTCAGTAAAGGGTCATCACTAAGGTTTAAAGGAGATGTATGAAAAACCAATTCATCAATTAAATCCACATCTACAATTTCATCATCAGTACTGTAAGGTTGTTTGGCAATGTTAAAAATATTTAGTTCCATGGTCATATTGCCAAATGACAACTGCATATTTCCAGTCCTGCATTGAATGTGAGTATCGACAGTTGCCAAAAATGGGCGACCCAAGATAATGGGGATATGCTTCCTTGAATCTTGCACTGGTTGAGTATCAATTACAATGAAATCAACAGGAAAATAAAACTTATCTACCTGGATAAGCACGTCCTCCACAATACCACGTGGTATTTTCATAGATCGATCTGCAGTCGTAACACCACCTGAGTTGGGTGTAATTCGCCCGATCAAGTTTCACAAATACAGAGTAAGGCAACAGATTTACACTAGCTCCTAAATCCAACAAATCATTCTCAATTGTGTGGTTCCCTATACTACATGAGATAGTGGGGGAGCCTGGATCTTTGCATTTTAGAGGCATTTTATGTTGGAGTATAGAACTAATATTTTCTGTTAGAAAGGCCTTTTTCTGAACATGAATGTTTCTCTTTTTAGTACAAAGGTCTTTAAGAAACTTGGCATATGATGGCACTTGTTTTATAACTTCAAGTAAAGGGATGTTAACACTTACCTATTTGAAGATTTCAAGAATCTCACCTGTGGATTTTCCTTTCTTCCCTTTAGCTAACCTCTGAGGAAATGGAGCTTTAGGAACATATTCTCGTGAGTTGGTTTCCTCTTTCTCCTCTGATGATGATTCCTCCGAGTTCACAAGTACAATTTGAGTTGATTTTGGCATCTCCACTTTGTTGTCAACTTCTTTTCCTTTTCGCAAGGTCATCACTGCTTTGACCTCTCTATGCTGCTGTGGTGAACTAGAACTTGCTTCATTTACTGCTTTAGGATTGGGCACTGGTTGACTTGGGAATTTGCCTTTTTCAACGGTCATGGCCAATGTTTGAATTGAAGAGGCAAGTTGGCCTACCATTTTCTCAAGGCTTGAAACAGATTGATCTTGTGAGTTGAAGCTTGCTCTCATCTCATTTCGTAATTCATCAATGGTGCGGTTCTGCTGCTCGATCTTGGAGTTAGTAAGATTTCTGAAATTTTGGGACGTCTCCTCCCATGGTTTAGGTTGAGAATGGTTTGGGTTCTGATTGTATGGTCTAAACGGTGGTTGAGAGGCTTGAGACATTTGAGGAACTGGTTGCATTGGTGGAGGTGGAACTGATGGTCCATTTTGTTGGAATCCTTGAGACCATGAGAAATTGGGGTGGTCTCTCCATCCAGGGTTGTATGTGTTAGAGTAAGGGTTGTAGTTTGGTGGTTTTCTCATGACACCTATGGCATTGGCTTGATTTGAATATGAGTCATGGTCATGTGGCTCTGTTGATTTAGCGGTTGTCAAAGATGCTATTTGTCGAACAAGGCCTTCGACCATCTCTTTGACTTCTTTAATTCCTGAGCTTCACTCACCAATGTTAACCTCATTCACTCCCTTAATTCTCCTGGTATTTCTGAGTGATCGACTCCGTTGTTGAGAATTATCCGATTGCCGTTGAAAAAATTCCCAAATCTCTGATGCGCTTTTGGACATTAACTCTCCTCCACTGGTTCCCATGAGCCATTCTTGCATATGTGGCAATAATCCCTCCAAAAAATATTGGCATTGGTGCCATTTCTCGTACCCATGATGTGGACACTTCAAGAGTAGCCCATTAAATCGCTCCCATGCTTAAAAAAATTGCTCGTCGTCTCTTTGAGTAAACTCTGAAATTTCCCTGCGAATAGCATTGGTTTTATGAACTGGGAAATATTTATTTAAGAATTTAGTTACCATTTGTTCCCATGATGTAATGCTATTAGCAGGCATTGTATTAAACCATGAACGAGCTCTATCTTTTAATGAAAATGGGAATAATCTAAGTTTAACATCATCATCTGAAAAATTCTCATATTTAAAAGTTTGACAAATAAAGCATTTGAAAATCATTCAGGATGATTATATGGGTCCTCATTTTCTAAGCCATAGAATGTGGGGAGACAGTTTAGAAGACACTAGGTTTTAATTCAAAACTCCTAACAGATTACGTTTGGGTACCTTATGTATGATGTCTTCAAATTAAAAATGACTAAAATAATCCTTAAATGGCCTCTCTTGTGGTTCTGGTTGCTGATGTTGCAAATCCATTTCAAGTTTCTTTTGGAAAACAGTTTGTTTGTGTGTGCGAAGTAATTTTTTCCAAATCGAGATCTAAAGGTTCAAGATTGGGTGATAATGACCTTCAATAAATGCATGCAAAGAACAAAATAAATGAAAATAAATGAAAATAAAACAAACAAAAATAAAAGAGAGAGAAATTACAATACTAACTCTGAAGTTATTCTAACCTTACTGATGAATATACACTGTTTCAGTCTTAAAAAGAAAATACCAGAAATAGATTAACTAAAAAAAATAAAATAAAAAGATAAATTACAATGAAAAATAAAAAATTAAATTACAGGAATATAAAGAAGAGAGAAAAAAATAAAATTAAATTACTGAAAAAAAATTACTTAAAAAAAATTTAATTCTATGGAATAATAAATTAACAGAATAAATACAAATTACAAAGAAAAGTAACAAAGAAATTAAATTATTGAAATTTAAAGAAATTTAAATTACCAGAATTAAATTACAGATTCACTTTTTTTTTAATTTTGTAATTTTTTTAATTTTTTTTATAATTTTTAAGGAAAGCAAAAAAAATTACTTAAAAAAAACTAATTCTATGAATTAATTCTACGAATAAATTAAAATAAATTACAAGATAAACAAAACAAATTACAAAGAAAAGTAAAGCAAAAATTAAAGTACAGAAAATTAAAGAAATCACAAAATAAAATTAAATTGTAAAAATTTAAATTACTGAAATTAAATTACAGAAAATTAAATTACAGAAATTAAATTACAGAAATTAAATTACAAAAATTTAAATTACAAAAATTAAATTATAGAATTATTTTGTTATAAGGAAAAATACAAGAAAATAAAAAAAAAATTAATTCAACAAATTAAAATAACTTATCATAAGAATGGCGCCCAAAAAATTATTGTGCAAGAAATTTTAATGAACTCATGTCACACGAATCTATTGTAGAATAGATTAATGGTGGATTTGAGTGTCGATTCCATGAGGAGGTTGATTTTAATTATATGTTGAATTAATTTTCTTTTAATGTGAATAATTAAATTATGGTAAATTTATCCTAAATGTGAATTAAAATGGCGGGAATAATTAGAAATGAAATGTTATAATAAAGATCTTGGATCAGGATCCGCATCAACATGCTCCATGGGTTAAATATTCCATATTAATACCAATTAACTCATAAGGGGGATTCCACACCTCATTAACCACTCTCCAATAAGTATATGGAGAAGAGTTTATCGTCTTAAATAATAATAACTCAGATCTTTGGTCGCAGGTATAAGAAAACAGAATTAGACAAAAAGATTATTATTTTATTAAACTTAAAAAAAAAAACAACCACAAATATTAGAGGGGAAAGAAAGTAAATTTACCAAATTAGCCCATGGAACATGTTGAGACTTCATCTTCAACCCAAGCTCAAAAGAAATTAGCCACTCATATTTTAACTAAGGATAAAAAGGAAATTTTATTAAAATACAAAGAAACTACAAGAAGGAGAAGGAATTTGAAATCTAAGCTTAGAAATGAAATCAGGGGTTGCCAAATTAGGGGGTGAGAGCCCCCTTTTTATAGATACATTGAGTGAATCGTGACCATCGGATTAAAAACAATTCGGATGCTCAGGAATGCGCCACGTCATCGATCAGCAATCAGCAACAACCGTCAACAATCAACATTTGTGACAAGAACGCGCTGAATAGTAAATAATCCCATGTAAGCGCATGTACTGTACACCCGATTTCTACTCCAATGAGATGCTGCCACGTCATCGATCTACAGTACATAAGAAATTTAGTCCAATAAGATCATGACACATCATCGGTCAACGCCACGTCATCGGTCAATGCCACATAAGCAGTCAATCCACATAATTCGTCCAATCAGATACTGCCACGTCGTAGGTAGTTGCCACATCATCGGTCCGTATACATGAGCAGTATCGTGAACAGTATCGTACGTATAAATAGTACCGTATATGTGAACAATAACTTTTTCCTGTAATGCTCTTCTTAAGGTTTTCGACCGTCCTGAGTCCAAATATGACGTCCGTTTTGCTGTCTGATCACTCGTTTATTGTGAAACGATTATGATACCCCTAAAATACATAAAATACACAATTATAATAAAACACATATAATTAAATAACAAAATACTTAAATAAATAAAAGTAGCAATGTTAGTGAGATTTAAAGTGTAAAATGACGATTTTCTCCTTTATAAATATACACTTTCTAACACTCAACAATTATAAAATAGAAAAACTTGGTATTACGATACATGTAAATGAACATGAAATATTTTGTCAAAGATGTTAAACAACACATAACTTAACTATCTTAAATATCCTCTATCAGTATATATCCAAGTTCATGCAATAGAAAAAAATATCCATACATGTGCTTTAATAGACACAAGGAGTGAGATTACCCTTATGAAAATATTCTTATCTGATAAATGGATACCAGATGGTAATATAAAAATAATTGGTATTACAGGTGATAAACAACAAGTTATTCACTAAGTCCACAATTATGAACTATTATTAGGAAGCAAAAATATTTCCGTAAAACGTATATATCAATATTCTCACATGGATTGTGATATTCTTCTAGGAAATGACTTTCTTCAACAATTTCAATATTATCAACAAACTATGTTTTTAATCACTTTAAAAACTCCTTGTAACCATATCCTTCGTATCCCTAGAGAATTTCGACCTTTTCAAGTTCAGCCAGCCTAGCGTGGTGATAGATCCTCATATGAAAAACATTATTTAATACAAAAGGACAGACATATAGTATACATTTAGAAGCAATTAAAAAATAATTAACACAAGTATATAATGAAAGCCTTTTAGCCCTATGGAAACCTAACCATCCTAAAGCTAAAATAGAACTAATAGAAAATAAAATAATTAGGGTAAAACCAATGATGTATACAATGGAAGACAAAGAAGAATTTAAAATTCAAATAAAAGAATTATTAAACCTAAATCTAATTCAACAAAGTAATAGTCCTCATAATAGTCCAGCTTTTATGGTTAGAAAAAGAGCAAAACAAGTACGGGGTAAAACTAGAATGGCTATAAATTATAAAGAATTGAACAAATACACCAAATTCGATGGATATTTCCTACCTAATAAAGAAGTATTAATAAATTTAGTGAAAGGAAAAAATTATTACTCTAAATTTGATTGTAAATCAGGATTTTGGCAAATAAAAATGGAAAAAGATAGTATACAATATACAGCCTTTAGTACACCTCAAGGATAATATGAATGGTTAGTAATGCCATTTGGATTAAAAAATGCTCCTCAAATATTTCAAAGGAAAATGGATAATATATTTAAGGATGATAATCATATTATAGTATATGTAGATGATATATTAATAGCATCTGAAACGATAAATGAGCATAGAATACATCTAAAACATTTTGCTAATAAGTGTATAAAAGAAGGAATAGTTTTGTCAGAAAAGAAAGCATTAATAGAACATAAAAAAATAGAATTCTTAGGAATGGTCCTAGATAAAAATGGAATAAAATTACAAAGCCACATAGCTAGAAAAATAGTAGACTTTCCAGATAAATTAGAAAATAAACAACAAACTCAAAAATTCTTAGGATGTTTAAATTATGCAGAAGGATTTATAGAAAATTTATCAAAAAAGAGAAGTATACTCCAAAGATTATTACGGAAAAATAATACAAGAGGTTGGAGTGAAGAACATACACAAACAGTAAAGGAACTTAAAAGCCATTGTAAAAATTTACCAGAATTAAGATTACCAAATGATACAGATAACTTAATTTTACAAACTGATGCTTCTGACTTATATTGGGGAGCAATACTTAAAACTGATTTAAATGAAATATGCAGATACACTAGTGAAACGTTTGACAAAACTCAAGTAAATTATCCAGTCCATGAAAAAGAACTATTGGCCATTTATAAAGGAATAAAGAAGTTTTCACTATTCTTATTACAAAGGAAATTTACAATAGAAATTGATAATACTCAAATTAGTTCATTTATATATAAAAATTTACCTAACGAGTCTCAATATAGACGATTACATAGATGGTAAGTATATTTGTCCCATTATAGTTTTAAAATTGTCCACATCAAAGGAGCTAACAATTTTTTGGCAGATTTTCTCAGTAGAAACGTAGAATTTGCAGAATAAACATGGAGAAAAGAATTGCTGATCTGGAGACAGATCTCGTAGACCTTGAAGAAGTTGTCAAAATTCTTGGCAACTTTGTAAATAATCTTCGAACCTTTATAAAACACCTAAAAGAGGAATTCGAAGAAAATAAAAAAGTAAATCCCTTAAGTGGGCATATAGTAAATTCCTTAAATGGAAGCAGTGGTGGACCTAAACCACACGGTAAATCCATTTGTGATGAGGATTATGTAGAAATCTCATCCAATAAAAAAGTGATTATAGTAAATCCCAGTAAACAGCCATCAAAAGAACATGTCATGGCAGCTGTAAAAAGAGTAAACCTTGGAGGAATTGAAACAGTACATCTTTCCCCAAAAAAAAAAGATTATAGGAGTTTTTCTGAATATGTTTACAGTAAAATTGAATATTCAGAAAGCTATTTTCGAAGCAATTGTAAATCTGTGTACCCTAGGGTAGTATGTATTAAGGGAGCAGACCCTGAATTTGTTAAGAAACTAGCAGATTTTGGGTACCTCGACCTTGTATACCCTGATGTAAACCTAGAGGAGTTATTTTCCTTTGATCCAGTCCTTGTGAGCAAAATAAGCCAGTATGCTCAGAAGAAAAATGTATGTCTGAAGTTCTATACAATCAGTCCAGAATATGATGATGAAGTAGAATATGAAGCCATACACATCATCAGTCTCAATACTGTAACAAATAGTTTCAACTTGGAAGTAGGCCAAAGTAGACTCAAAGAACCAATCTTCAGCAGAGATTGGGCCAGCTATAGAAGAGCAGCTGGAGTTACACTTATCAAATCTATTGCTTCAAACCTGTATGAACGAGGATATAAAGTTCTTTTACAACAAGACAACTTCATCCTCTGTACACCAGGCACAGGAGTTGGCAGATCAAGAGTACTCGCCAGCTTCATCAGTGACATAGACAACCATCAGATTCCATGTAAACCCAGTACAAGGTGTATAACATGTGAAAAAATGGAACACCTGGCATGTCTTTCGTAAGCACTCACGTCATCAGCAACAATTTCGTAAGCACTTACGTCATCAGCATCAATTTCGTAAGCACTTGCGTCATTAACATCAATTATGTAAACTTTGCTTTTTGTAAAAGTCAAAAGTAAGTCGGCCATCTATCGGCCATCAGAGGCTAAAAGGATAAGCCTTATCATGTAATCTGATCCGAAAGGACACTTGTAAACCTCTGATGAGGATGTAAATCTTCTATATAAATGAAGCAAGAGACGAAGGCAACTCAGAGTCAGAAAAAAAAAATTGAGAGCCTAACATTTCAAAAATCTCACTATGTTTGCATATAACTAAACACATTCTCTCCAAATCGTAAAACAAAATCAAAAAACAACTCAGCCAAAAGAATAGAAAGGGAAACCCAGAAAATCAACTAGAACTTTAATAGATCAAAACTTCAAGATCCAACGGACACACAGTGATCCCGCTTGCAACAAGCCCGTGTAAGCCGTTGAGCCGTGGAGGCGTGGAGGCATTTTGGGCACAGCTACAGGGAAAAGGTGACCAGTCAACAGGATAAGGAGCCAGATCTAAAAACGTTCCAGAAGATTTGAAGGTAATAATTCCCAATATATATCTCTTGGTGGGAGGTTGTTGATGATAATGTTTTACTGAGGAGGAGAATTTTATGTTATGGAAAAAGCAAATAATATTATCAGATCTGTGGAAAACATAAATTTCGAAAACACAAATCAATTAAAAGAAATTGTAAACAGGCTAAATGATAAAATCCAAACTTTATGTTGGCAACTAGATCCAGTAAACATAAATCCAAGATTTGTAAATCATGAACAATTGATAATGGAAAAAAGAGTATTAAACCTTATAAAGGATATAATAGAATTTAAAATATACATTTCAAATACTCATTAGTCAAATATATCGATAAAAATCAGTAAAGTAAAATAAATAAGTTGATCCTAACCGGATAGTAATATCTTTTGCACTTCTAGTAAGTAATTCACGTATTATGGAAGAATATCATAAAAAATTATGTAAATAGATGAATATGTCAAAGAAAATATGGTTAAATGAAGAAACAAAAATTATTTATGGACATAAAAATTTAATGGTAGGATTTAAATGTAAAACTTACATGTATGAAAGCATACTATTTAATGTAAAAGACTTGATAAGTAAAATTGAGTTAGAAGCAGTTATAAATACAAATTTACCACAAGAAATAAAAAGGAAAATTATACGAATCATAGAATGGGAAAATCTTAAAAACTTAATAATACAAAACTTTGTAGAAAAAGAAATAGAAGGAATGTGTGATATATATGAAAACTTTAATATATTCAATGCAGACAATTATATAAATACCATATAACGTTTTAATCTTTATACTATATTTATATGTTAATAAAATCTTATTAATATACTTTAATATGTTAATAAAATCTTATTAAAGGCTATGCCGCCCCAAGTGATGGTATCAGAGCCAAGTTAATAATCTAAAGGTCCCAGAAAAAATCATAGATCCCGTGGCAAAAATAATAGATAGAAAGTAAGGATGAAATAAAAAGGTTAATAAAAGAAATAAAAGAAAATAAAAATAATATAAGAAATATAGACTTAGAAATAATGCAAGATTTAAATGGTAGATGGAATATTAATACATCAAGATATGAAATAGTATTAGAAAAGAGAATGAAATTTATAGATAAATTTATAAATTTCCTAATGTATTGGTATAAATTTGAAACATTATGAATCATCAACAGTTTTTATTAGAACAAGCCTTAGATCGAATACAAGAATTAACTTCATGTATAGACCAAATGTTTTTAGGTTGGGAAAATAGAATAACTATGCATATAAATTTTTTAAATAAAAAAATTGACTTAGTAGAACATAAAAGAACTAACTTAATAAACATAGGTGAACATGTGTATGGAGAATTCATTGATTTATATGAATTTGATCAACATTTATATTTATACCAGGAAATAAAAAAGATATTTGAAAAAAATAAAAAATAAGTGTAGACGTGACAATAGGAAGAATGATCATTAAATATGCAAATAAGATAAAAATAAAGACTGTTGTGAAATTAAACCCATATCTTACAGTAATATATAAAAATACGTAAGAATATTTTAGTTCAAGTACATATTAATTGGCTAATATTAATAAAAAAAAGTTAAGATAATCATTTTTATAATTTATAAAAATTATAAGGCCACTCTTGTAAAATGCCCGAAAAAAATTGGCTTTCGGCTCTAATTAATTGAATCGTGGTGGGCTCTCGCGTCATCAAAGATATATACTCAACAGCCCAAAGAAAGCAAGTGATGACCAGGACTCATCATGTCTCAATCCAACAACCGTGATGTTTGCGTTGCTGTTGATGCTGCTTTGTGGGGTTTATCCAACACAACTCCATGCGACAAGTTGCGACTGACTGCAAATTCTTCATCCGTGCCTTCCCTGTCACAAATTAAATCTTCATTTTAATTACCACTTTCTTGCTTAAACAATCATTCTCATTCTCATAATATCAGCAACACAAACTCTGATATAATGCCGGCATCAAGATTTTGGTTTTAAAAATTTCATACATAACCTACTAAAATTTTGATATAAATCCCAAATCTTGGGTAGATTTTTTTTTTTTTTTAATTTCCCACCCAATTGTCACTTTTTTTTTTTTTAACTTTTGCATCAAAATTAGATTACCAGCCCCAAAATTGAAGAAAGTAGTCACTGATCGATCAAGTCCACCTGAAACGAAGTTTGTAAATGATCTCTAGCTAGCCCTCGTAAAATAAACACAGAGCCAAAAAAGGTTCATGTGGTATCCTTCATATGCCATGTTCAAGTCTCAACTACGTGACAAATATTCTCTATCACGTACCCTCTAAGTTTTATTTATTTATAATTTTCTTTTTTAAAAAAAAGAAAATGATGCCAACCGCTAGCCTATATATTTTTCTATCGTATTCATACGTCAAGATTTTAGCCGACCGATTGAAAAAGGAAACCTGTCATATATAGCACAGTTATATCTTTTCTTCTATGGTTGTGTAGAAAGATTGACAATATTAATAACACCAAAAAATTAGGCATTATAATATTAGACCTAAAGCAACGTGATGCCAACTTACACCTAAAGTATGTGTGTTATAGATTATATAATTGACATATATTTTAAACTAAAGCTAATTAATTCAATTGGCATCCACCAACCAAGATTAAGTACGGATTAGGGATGTATTCTGTACTGTCAGTTTTAATTAATCTATTATTTTCTAGCTCGTCTGAAACGGGCACGTACGATATTGTCCAGTTCACAACGTATCCATGCATGTGCACGTCCCTTGAATTATGGAGAATTAGAATCCCCATATCTGATAATAAAAGTTTATGAAAATTAACAAACAGTCGCATGCCATTCCGATTTTCGATTTTTCAAATTCAAAAATGTTTATCTCCCGATTAAACTAAGACAAAAAAGTAATTGATTATAATCCATTGGAAGGTAGCTATCTAGGGTTTCGACAAGGACCTAACACCCGTAGTGCTCGAGTATATTTGGAAGTTTTTGATTATTAAAACATCAAAATTCATTGATATTATATGCATGTACTCGCTAATTAATTGGTTAACTAGAGATATATCCTAAACTTTTAAAAATCTAAAAGAATTTAAAATAAACGGCAGTTGTTTATGGAGATATTCACAATCACAAGAAACTGCCATGCTGTCGGCTATGCTTTCATCGATCGATTGGTACAGCGCTGTTGTTACTAGCCTTCAAATTATGATATTTTCTGTACAATTACGTTAATTGTATTAGAGATGTCTATACTCTTGATACTGATTAGCAGCATCTTAACTGGGTGTTTTCAGAAATCTCTCTCTCTCTCTATATATATATATGTGAAATCATCACAATGACACAATATATGCTTCAGAGAAGAAAGCTACTTCAGTCCATGGCTTTTTTTATTTCAGTATTGAAAATGATGCCCGCTGACTGATATGACTCATATCCAAAATGTACAAAATGGTGGTCAATCACAACATTTAAAAGAGCTCTTACTTTGATGTACAAATTTCATGTGAGTTTATGCAGTAATGATACCATGTAGACGGCAATGTGACTCACATTTTATGATATGCGGCACTGCATTATTTTGTTGATGAATAACATTTTAATACTATTAGTAAAAGGTCATAAAATCCTTTCGGATGTTTAAATTTCTCACCACTTACTCCAATGATGGACTGCGTTACCATGCACGGGATCATTTTTCTTGAATTTAATACCTGTTTATACTTTTACATCGTGCATCAATCAGAATGACTGCTAAGGTTACCGTCTCTGTCGTTTCAAAGATGGCACATTGGCATCCACTCCCAACGCAAGCAATTACGCAACAAGTGAAGGGGCTGAACTGATGAAGGAGCGTGTGCCACGCGTTATCCAACAGCGGGTGGACCCGGTCGCAAGTTATGATTAAAGCTTTATTAATGATTCTGCATGCAAAAGATCGGTACCAAGAAGAGATGGGGTTTGGCTTTTTGCCTTGTTTGTGATTAAAATGGAGTACAATTAATAATGTTTGAATCCTCTTGGGCTTGGAGAGAGATTTATTGATATTGGTAAGACCCAAAAGAGAGGGAAAATGAAAAAGGAAGCGACCGTATACGGAAGAGGACCATACCATACGGCTTTGTCCGACACACCCACGGATACCACCCTGTTCTTGTGGGCGCCACTTTTGCGCTCTTCCCAACACAACCACCACCGCACCTCCCTCTGCTTCTGTTGTAACGCCCACTCCACCCTCCTTTGCAAGATGACCTATTTGACCTCCACTTTCGGTAGAACATATGGGGGCAGAATGGGTAATGTGGAAGAGGGAGAGGTCATTATCAGTAAAGGACCCGGTTTGTCTCCTCTGAAGTGGATCTTCGCACGTTATGATTGTTAAAAATCACAAGAGTTTTTGACAAACGAGAGAAGGAGAGATAACTGGGGTGATGAGTTAAGTTTATTACAGCACGCAGCACAAACACAGCTCTACACAGCAGGGCGAACAAGCAAAACCGCCAGCTCTCTCTCTCTCTCTCTCTCTCTCTCTCTCTCTCTCTCTCTCTCTCTATCTGCAGATGCTTTTACTGCACAAACAGTAGTAACAACAACACAGCAACAATATCATCGTCCACCACCGAACCGACTCTCTCTCTCTCTCTCTCTCAGCTTCTTTCTTTAACAAGCTCTAGCTTCTTATTCTCTTTTTGCTCCCATTTTTTTAATTAGATTTTAAGTTTGGTTGTTCGAATTTTCAGTTATATCGTATGTGAAAGATTCTTTTTCTTATCAAGTACGTTGTGGTTTTATTTATTTTTTTTTGGGTCCCTTCATTTTGTCTGATTTAAAGCTAAAATTTTAAGATTTGAGATTTGGGATTTTTTTTTTCGTATTTTGAAGAAAAAGCTGTTCTGGTCCTTAAGTTGTTTCAAAACTACAAGGATTCAACGTGTAGTTGGTTTAGCAAATGTTTGAGGTGGTGCTTGGGTGAGGTGTATCTCTCGGTGATTCTATATTACTTGGTAAATTTTCAGTTTTTCGAAATGTAGTTGAATGAGTGAACGTTTTAAAGCAAAAATCAAGTTTGAGTTTTTTCCTCCTGTTCTGGGTCGCACTTAACACAATTTTTGAGTCTCGTACGGCCAACGGTCAACAGTTGATGATTTTGGTTGTCACAAACCCATGAAGAATTTTCACTGGTTCAAGCAAATCTCCATCAATGCCAAACCTGATAGGAGGCTCTCTCTTCGTGAATACAGGAGAGCTGTTTCTTGGTCCAAGTATTTGGTCTCTTCAGGTGCCGAGATTAAAGGAGAAGGAGAAGAAGAGTGGAGTGCTGACATGTCCCAGTTGTTTATTGGCTGCAAATTTGCTTCTGGAAGACACAGTAGGATCTACAGAGGAATTTATAAACAGAGAGATGTAGCAATCAAACTTGTAAGCCAACCGGAGGAGGACGAAGGCTTAGCTTCTATGCTTGAGAACCAGTTCACTTCAGAGGTGGCTCTCTTGTTTCGGTTAAGCCATCCTAATATCATCACTGTAAGCTTCCTTTTCTTTCTTGATTTCCTTTACTTTTCATAAATTTCATCTTGGGTTGAGTTTTGTTAAAGCAAAGAAATGGAGAAAATCGCTTGTGAAGTAATTTAAAAGGCATGCTTACTACCAAAAAGCATAAAATTGTTGTAATGGGGGAATTGTAGTACTTTTGCTTAATTAAGTAATATAACATTTCAAGTTCACAGCTTCAAAAGTTTTCTGATGAGGATTTTTATTCTCTTTTCCGTGAATAGTGACACTGATCTTCAAAACGACGTTTCATCCCTTCCTTCATATTTATTGTGGACTAAGGATTTGAGCCTTTATGCATTGGACAACTTCGGTCGGCATTTATTGATCATTGTGTATCATGGCTATCTGATACATATTACCCATGTGCATATATATATATATTTTTTTCTGCTCCTGTTTGCCTTGCATTTGATAAGGATGGGGATATAGACACTGCCAATTGCATTGAATATACTTCTAAACTTCAGAATTATGGGCCTTCCTAGCATTCTTATAAAAAGTACATACAGTTTACATATGCTGTCTGTTACTGAATATCTTAAGATTTTTTTTTTCTATTTTTTAAAAAATAAGGATCATGTTTATGACTAGATATTGCTGAGTCAAGGCCACATTGTTGTGTAGCTGAACTCCTAATGGGATTAAAGCTGCATTACTTCCTTTTTCTACTCTTTAGCTTTAATATCTTCCCTAATAATTCATTAGTGGTCGCAATTTAGAGCTGCAGTCAATGTTTCTTCAGCTTATAATTCATAGAGAAACTCGTAATGTTAAAGAAAGAGAAGATTTCATAGTATCTTCTAACAATAAGTGCTGTTACTGCTACTTCATGTAGAAGGTTTAAAAGAGAGCAGACAATATTGAATATTGACACTGTGGGTTGTTGAAAGGTTTGGATGGAGTGTGTTTATGCATTCAGTGAAATGGACCACAGTGCCTTGGATGGCGCTCAAAATATTTTCTCATTTCTCTTAAGAACAGCTACAGCGACATAACAATTGGTCCTTTTCCTCTGTTTTCAGACACCTGGCCCAAGGGTAGTTCATTTTCTTTGAAATAGTATCAGGCATAGAGATAGAGAGTCTTCTCAATCTTTTTGGTTTGGGTTGGTTTGGAATAGGGATTTATTTGTATATGACACTATTTGATGGAAGCATCTGAAATGTCATAAATTATAGAAATTTGTTGTTCAACGTAATTAGCTAGTCTTAATATTGATGGAACCAATTACTTCACTATTTGTTGTTTTTCTTTTTCACTTTCTTCATGCAGTTTGTTGCAGCCTGTAAAAAACCTCCTGTGTTTTGTATAATCACTGAATATCTTGCCGGCGGCTCACTGAGAAAATACCTCCATCAGCAGGAGCCCTATTCAGTTCCACTCAATCTTGTTCTGAAGTTAGCCCTTGACATTGCACGAGGGATGCAGTACCTTCATTCTCAGGGGATACTTCATAGGGATCTAAAATCAGAAAATTTGTTGCTTGGTGAGGATATGTGTGTGAAGGTAGCAGATTTCGGAATATCATGCTTAGAATCTCAATGTGGTAGTGCCAAGGGATTTACAGGTACCTACCGTTGGATGGCACCTGAAATGATCAAGGAAAAGCACCATACAAAAAAAGTTGACGTTTATAGTTTTGGCATAGTTCTTTGGGAGCTTTTAACTGCATTGACACCATTTGACAACATGACTCCTGAACAAGCTGCATTTGCAGTCTGCCAGAAGGTAAAGTCATCTGATTCAGTTGGAGAATGATGTTTATTCTTGACATTCCCAATTTTTTCGTGAAACCAGAACACTGCATTTGTCATCACGTAATAAGTCACAACAAATAATGCTTACCTGTCTATGAAATCTAGAATGGGTAGCACTTAAAAACAATTTTTGAGTGGAAATAAGCTAGATTCAATTTTACATATTCTCATTCTGTTTCCAGGCATATTCCCCTCCAATGAACTGTAAAGTAAAGCTGCATCTAATACTCATTGAAAACAGAAATACCGAAGATATGATTTTGAGCAATTTTTTTAAAAGAGATTTGAACAACTTATTCAATGTTGTTTTACTTCAAAATTCATTTTTTAATTTTAGAAGAGATCATGATAAAATATGTATCTAGAATTTTATGCTTTCTTGTATCTTTAATAAATGAACTTGTGTGGGTATCTTATAGAAATAGACGACACAGACTGTGGTTTTGTTATTTTTGAGAATCATTTGATCAACAGAGAGTAACTGAGGGAATATTCTGACTCTTAAACTGGAAATGGTATTTGGGTGAAGAATTTCCAGGAGACAATATTACTTGATAGAGGAGTAATGTAGGTGAAGAGTGAAATGTGGGGAAGTAAAGGCCACAAACCAAATAGATGACATCAAGGTGTTGTAAATGGAAATTGCTTATGGTAAAAGTGTCAAAATCTATAAATTTGTGTTGCAAATATGTGGGCAGTCAGCAGCAAAATACTACTGTAAAATGAGACAAGGATATTGGATGACAAGTGGAAAGCAAAGCAAAATGAAGAAATGCTGAATCTTTTTATGGGGCATTGGACATAGCATCTATTGATCACAATTGAGAAAAAGTTGAGGTTTTTGTATCATTAACTGCTTTTGTGTGTTCTTTTCTTTATCTTGGAGAGATTTATTGTTCTCATTCTCAATATGGAAACATGTACCACCATAGTTTAGTAATATCTATTCTAATTTCTGAATTTGCTTGAGGATCTATGCATTGAACACTCGCGAGATAGAATCCATATTTCAACTCTGATGCTATTCCTACATCGATGCATATGTTATTAGGCTTACCATCTTATATCATTTGAATTTTCCACAGAATGCGAGACCACCATTACCTCCAACGTGCCCTAAGGCGTTCAGCCATCTCATCAGTTGTTGCTGGTCAAGCAATCCACATAAGCGTCCACATTTTGATGAAATAGTTTCAATTTTGGAAGGCTATTCTGAGTCCCTTGAGCAGGATCCAGAATTTTTCTCATCCTACATACCTTCCCCAGATCATACTGTTTTGCGATGCTTACCAATATCTATTGCAAGGCATTGTTGTGCTCATTCAAAAGCCAAGGAGCTCATCTTAAAGGAAGTGTGATGCTAAATGTATCATATTCTCACATTTAACAGGTTTAGGAAGAAACTTGTAGAATGTCCAAATATAATCCTCTTTTTATGGATTTTCCTTTTTCTTCCATTTTTTTTCAGCTTTCATTCTGTGTTAAATATGTGAGAATGAAAGCAGTTCCTGTTATTGTTTCTTTCTATTCAAATGTACCCAATTCTCCTTCTCTAATTGAAATGGAAAATTAGAGGTTGAAATTTGCGGAAACATCGATGTGTAAATTAAACTTGGAATTGATTTTCTCAGCCGTTGAATATTGTATAAGGATGGGTCTGGCTAGCATGTAGAAAGTCTTGAATGAGCCTTCATTCATTTTAAAAGGTTTTAAAATGTTTTTAGTGTTAGTTTAGTATTGACTTATTTAATGGTTATAAATATTTATTTAATTAAATAAGTTTTTATCATAATTTTTATTATTATTTAATTATTTTTCTAGTAGAAGTTTTTAAACTTAAATAAGTTAATTTGATTTTACTAAAAAAATTCAAATTTTAAATTTTTAAAAATAGAGGTTGAAATATTAAAATATTTAAAATATCTGTTATTTATTTAATAATCTTATTTTATTCTTTAAATAATATAATTTTAAAAAATTTATTTATTAAAATAATTTTATAAATTTTTAATATAAATTTTTATGAATAATTAAATAACTAAAATTTTTTTAATAAAAATTTTATTTATAAAAATTTTATTTAAATAAATTATATTTAAAAAAAATAGTCTTTATTTCTTAGCCGGTTACTAGCCTGAGACGTTGAACTCTCATTGTAGGCAGTCGGGCAGTGCATACCGATTAAATTGATTAGCATCACAAATTCACAATGGGAGGCGGGTCATAATTCGGAGAACACAAGCTATATCCAAATTGTGCACGTACGCAGAGAGTAGACAGTTTGGCCGAGTGGTCTAAGGCGCCAGATTTAGGCTCTGGTCCGAAAGGGCGTGGGTTCAAATCCCACAGCTGTCAAGACTTATTTTTCCCCGGGTGAATGATGAATCATTATCGCTGGATTAGATTACGGAAAAGATATTTGATGGATTAGGTCACCAACAGTTTATTCAAATACTTGAATTTTTCAATTAGGAGTGGTTACTGCCTCCTAGAGAAGGGACCGTGTGCTCATGTGGAGGATGATCAAAGCATTTAATTCTCGAATATCTTTTGTTATACGTCCCATTATCATTGGATGCCAAATGCATCCAACCCTGAGTTCCCTCATTCATTCACTCCAATAATTATTCAAAAAGGCGTGCACTTTAATATTAGCTATCCACCTTTGGCATCTAAAATCCTAACACCACCATTTTATTATGGTATCATAAGTTCTAACGCACCCTTAAGATCAAAAAGGAAAAGAAAAATAATCAAAAGCCTATCATGTTGATCAATTTCATGACTTTTTAAATCATTTAGAGCCAGTTATATATTTGAATTAATTAAGTCTCATTTCTTTGACATGGTACACGTGGCCCATATCATTTTGCCTCAACTAATGAGGCATTGCAGTTGCAGGCTACTTATTACTCCATGTGCTTGCTCGCACTCCTGCCTTTTAGTTAATTAATGCAACATCCAGAATTGCAGCATCACGGCAGTCTTAGAAAAAGTGACATAAAATGTTTGCGAAGTTCTGTTGCATCATGCAGCACAAGGAACTTCCAAATAATAAAAAAATGTTAATCAGTCAATATATCCATCCCACAGACAGATATTATTTATTCTGTTCCCCCCTCTTATTTTTTAAAAAAAGACTTTGTTTTTTTTCAAAATTAAAAAAAAAAAGAAAAAGAAAATATATATAAAACCGAAATGCTCTAATTATTGCTCATTTGCCCTTCACTTGACAAACATATGGAGAGAGAGTGAAATATCGAAAAACTTATCACATGGCTTGATGGTGCTTGTGCACTTGTTACTTCTTACACTTACACATCCTTGATGATTGATATCTTCCCCACCTTAGAAACCAAGCATGAAAGAAGGAACTAAGAAGGCAAGTAAACTTCATGACTCTGACTCTCTATCCATTAATTCTAACATTCCACCCACATTATGCAAAGGTCAAAAGAACCCTCAGGTTCACAGATGACCACAATGAACACATGGTCTAATAACGTCCCGATCCCCATTTCTTTTACATTTTCCCCAAATGGGGACATAATTTGTTGGTCCAACATTAAAGTGGTCTCTGGCTCCTACTAAAGTCTAAAATGTAAAATAACACTGAAGGGTAATTCAGTCAGTTTAGAGCCCAGAGTATTGAGTCTACAGACCTATTCAACATAGATAGACAAACTACAAGTTTTCTTCGAAAAATTTCAAGAAATAAGGGATGTCGATGTTATTTAACTCCGCAAACAAATTGACCGAGGACCAACAAACAATACACCACGTGGACATAGTTGTCTTTCAAGCGTAAGACATGTCAAAATGCCTCGTGGCGACTTATTATGAAACTGAAGAATACAGACAGAAAACAGATTGGCAGTTCGAGGCCGCGCGCTTTGGTTAGAGGAGAAGTCGCCTTTTTTTTTTTTCTTTAATTTTTTTATTTGGCCTTTTCTGACATTCAATCGTTATGCATTTACAATCCTACCCTTTCTCTCTTTTTACAAAAATTTTCTGTCTTCTTCTTCTTCCCTTCAAGCTTGTATACTCTATATAAAGATATGCATAGCAACAACTAAAAGGTAAGATTTTTATTCACTATTTATTTTGAGTATGAGTCTATTTATTCACACAACACATATCTCTCCGTATCTATAAATATATAGGAATAAGCAGATAATTTATCGCCTTGATGTTTCTATGTCATGGCGGGTTTGTGAGGTAATAACATTTTTTTTCTCTTTTTATAGCTTTCTTGTTATGCTTTTAATCAATTTCTTCTTTTTTTAGTTGAACCCAATAATCTTTTTATTCTGTTGGAAGATTTCTTTGTGCTATTGGATCATCTTGGGAGGTCGGCTGCATGTATTTTTCAATTCATTTCTTATGATATTGAGTTATTGTTTATGAGGTTCTGTTTTGACTTGTTTGATTATTATGCCATTTGTTTCTCGATCAGTTAATAACTTGTGGGTTTGTTTCATTTTTGAAGATCTAATTGTGAAATGATGATTCATGTTCGCTTCTTTCATAAGTTGTCAATCATTAAAAAGTTTCGTTAGCATTTCAGTTATCAAGTTAAATTGAAATTTTGATGGTGTGAGTACATTATTATCATTATTACTATTATTTTGGGTTGACTTTCTAACGTGTTGAAATTATGTTGATCTCTGTATTTGGTATGTAATTGGATGTTAATTGCAAATTAAATACACTTGCTTCTCTTGTTTGGATTGGATGTTGCAGTGGTTTGATGGATTTTGCATTGTAATTTGGATCTTGATTGCAGGCAAGTTATTGGTTTTAGAGTTTTCGTTGATTTGGCTGTGCAAGGATGCCCGGAATTATTATGGATGACATCCATGAAGAAGGTGTAGTGAGTGAATTGAATGGAAACTCAACCCCTGTTAAGGAGAATTCAGTTTCAAACAAATCCCCCAAAGGTACGTCTGGTCCACAAAGCCCTCGTGATCAGCCTGTTGGTGAAGTGGTTGACACATCAATCGAGCAGCTTTATGAGAATGTGTGTGATATGCAGAGTTCTGAACAGTCACCTTCTAGGCATAGTTTTGGATCTGATGGTGAAGAGTCTAGAATTGATTCAGAGTTGCGCCATCTTGTGGGAGCAGAAATGAGGGAGGTTGAGATAATGGAAGAAGAAGAGGTGGAAAAACCAGAGGATGATTCTCACAGTATTTCTTCTTCAAAGAAAGGTAGTTCATCTGGTAGTAAGAAGTCAGGGAAATTGGAAAAGAGCCCGTCTGCTGGTACTAAATCCATTGCTTCAGGTCACTCAAAGAAAGTTTCTCACTCGGGTATGGACTTTGGAGTATCATCGAAAACAAGTTCTAAGGGGAAGAGTCCTCCAGAGAAACCCCCAATCGACAAGGGTGTTAAAAAATCAAATGCAGGAGTGATACCCATGAAAAGACGTAAAGGAAAATTACATAAAGGTGAGGATGCGTCTGAAGAAGGGTTAGACAAGCCAGGTGTTGGACCACTTTTGCTTAAACAAGCTAGGGAGTTGATTTCTTCGGGTGATAATCCACAGAAAGCTCTTGAATTAGCTCTTCGAGCTGCAAAATCATTTGAAATTTGTGCAAATGGGAAGCCCAGTTTAGAACTGGTCATGTGCTTGCATGTTATAGCAGCAATTTACTGCAGCTTAGGCCAGTATAATGAGGCAATTCCAGTTCTTGAACACTCAATTGAGATTCCTGTGATTGAGGAAGGCCAAGAGCATGCCCTTGCCAAATTTGCTGGCCACATGCAGTTGGGTGACACTTATGCAATGCTGGGCCAGCTGGAGAACTCATTAATGTGCTATGCGACAGGTTTAGAGGTCCAGAAACAAGTCCTGAGGGAAACAGACCCAAGAGTTGGTGAGACATGTAGGTATTTGGCCGAAGCTCATGTTCAAGCACTACAATTTAGCGACGCCCAGAGGTTTTGTCAGATGGCTCTTGACATTCATAGGGATAACGGTTCTCCTCCTTCTCTTGAAGAGGCAGCAGATAGGAGGCTCATGGGTCTTATATGTGAAACAAAGGGAGATCATGAAGCTGCCCTTGAGCATCTTGTTTTAGCTAGCATGACCATGATAGCTCATGGCCAGGATGCAGAGGTGGCTTCAGTTGATTGCAGCATTGGAGATACATATTTGTCATTGTCTCGGTATGATGAAGCTGCTTTTGCCTATCAGAAAGCACTCACAGCCTTTAAGACCAACAAAGGAGAGAACCATCCAGCTGTTGCCTCAGTCTTTGTCCGTTTGGCTGATATGTACAACAGGACAGGGAAATTGAGGGAGTCAAAATCATACTGTGAGAATGCCCTTCAAATTTATGAAAAGCCTGTACCTGGTGTTCCTCCAGAAGAGATTGCAAGTGGTCTTACTGATGTTTCTTCCATCTATGAATCAATGAGTGAGCTTGAGCAGGCAATCAAGTTGCTACAGAAAGCATTAAAGATATACAATGATGCCCCTGGTCAGCAAAGCACAATTGCTGGAATTGAAGCCCAGATGGGAGTCATGTATTACATGCTGGGGAACTATTCTGACTCGTACGAGTCCTTCAAAAACGCAATTTCAAAGCTCCGAGCAATTGGCGAGAGAAAATCTGCCTTCATTGGTGTTGCTCTTAACCAAATGGGGCTTGCTTGTGTGCAGCGTTATTCTATAAATGAGGCTGTAGAATTATTTGAAGAAGCCAGGTCCATTTTGGAACAAGAGTGTGGACCATATCATCCTGACACTCTCGGGGTATACAGCAATCTTGCTGGCACATATGATGCAATTGGCAGGTACTTTTCTCCATCATTCTTGTATTCCTTCCAACAGCATAAAATTTTCAATATGTTATTGTCAATTTGTTTCATTGTTTATCCTTTTATGTGTAGTGATCTCTTTATTTATAATTAATTTTTTTATGTTACTATGTTCACTTGGCTGTGTTTGGTTGAGTACAATTTCAAGCCATACACTCTTCTGACTCTTTTCATGCTATGAATAACACAGGTTGGATGATGCAATTGAAATCTTGGAGTTTGTTGTTGGGATGAGGGAGGAAAAACTTGGGACAGCTAACCCTGATGTGGATGATGAGAAGAGGAGGTTGGCTGAGTTGTTGAAAGAAGCAGGGAGAGTTCGGAGCAGAAAAGCGCGATCATTGGAGACACTTCTTGATGCTAACTCTCATGTAAACAATGATGGCATTGAGGTAAGCCAATGATGTTATCGTGTTTAGAATGAATATCCTGTATTATATGAGAAACAGAGAAAGTGAAATGAAAAACGCGTAAAGAGTAGGTGGTTGGTGTTTTGGTTAGACTTGAGGAGTGGGGGGTGAGCTAAATAACTACTAGCTGGGGTTTTGATTGTACTATTGATTTATACTTGCATCGGTTGAAGGTTGTTCAACCTTGTATTAAGCCGTTATATTATTTGTTGTCTACAGAATCATTGGTACATAACAATTCAAGGAACTATATATTAACTTATGGCAGCCGGTCCTTTGTAATGATTCTTCATCATTAATACAATATACAGTTTCTTATAAAAAAAAAAACACCGATTTAACATTTTTTTTTTTGAAAATATTTTATAAAATATGTTACCTGCCCAAGTCCGTGAACCTTAATATGCTTTAGACATTTTGATGCATCACTACTTGCAGTTGGGATAAGTTGAAAAAATCATTAGCGTGAATTGACCTGTCCTCTCTTCGGTTGGATGGTGACTGAAAGGGTAAATCTCAAAGGCAAAAAAAAGAAAAAAAGACAGTCTGGCATTAGTTCTGCACCCTTTATTAATGGATGTGCTGGATGAGATATAATGGTGGTTAATTTGTGATTAAGAGCTGTAGTTTGATTAAATTTTGGTGGTCCCTGTTGGATAGCTTTAAATTGGTTGATGCTATTAGATGATTGTTGCTAACCGTACTAGTTAGTATGTCTTTCGAAACGTTGAAAAAAGTAATCAACTTTACTACCAAATCGCCATCAAACTATGCCAAAAGCAAAGCTTTTCCAAGGATAATGATTCTAAGGGGATGTTGTCCAATTCATTTTAAAAAGTAGTATTCTCTCCGGTACGAACATTAAAGTAATCGGTTCAGAAGCATCCTCAGATGCTTGACAATCAGAAACCATGAAAGCAAGTCAGCTTGGATAATACAAGCCGGTGTTTAACTTCTCTCCTCTGTTTTCACTTCGGCCGCAGCTCTGCTATGGTACATAGCTTTACAAGGAAGCGGCCTTCACGTTCCGCTCAGTTTTCCCAGACCAATTGAACACATGCAAGAGCCCGAAGCTTTTGGGTTTTGCTATGATTACTGTCCTCTTATCCAGCGTTGTCTTAATGAACTTATCACCTAGAATATCAAAATTCCCTCCAACTAGAAATCGTCCCAATATGTGCATACTGATTTATCCAGGAATTAACTTCTTCATGGCTGGCGGCCTTTCACTTTTTCTTTCCTTTTGTTAAGATGTTGCGGCGTGGCTATTACAACTGATGATTTGCACTGCTTATTGGTGCTGCAGAGTTATGGCCTGACAAAAAGATATTAATGGGATCTATCCCAAATTACATATTTGCTGGTAAACCAACACAAAAGATTGTAGCTAAGACATCTTTTGAATTTCTGGCTGGACATGGTTTTAGGTCCCCACCTTGAAAAATGAACAATTTACGATGCACGTCTCATATCCATCCTCTGTACGTGCTTACTATAGGAGAGCCACAAAAATCAATACTGAATTCTGTAGGTGATGAAAAGCAATAAGTTTCTGGGCATCTACCCTTTGGATGACTGTCATCTGGCACCTACCTTCTGAATCAAAATGGTATGGAAGTAGGATTATATTTTCTCGTTGCAATGTTACCTTTGGCAATAGTAAGCCATTGTCTTTATTTAAAAGGAGACTATATTCTCCTGAGGAATGACCACCGGTTGTAATTGAGGAATATACCCTTCTCTTTTCATCTAGTTAAATTTTCTATTGCAGAATATATCTCATCTGACTGATGGTGTGAGTGATCACCAGCAATAAACATGTGAATATTGTTATTAACTTCAATCCAACTGCACCCAGGCTGCTTCTTAAGTCCCATGTCCTTAATTTCTGATCTAACTCTAACATAGTCATTCATGTTCCCAAAATCTTCAAATAAATTTGCAAGGAGGACACCATAACCAGTGCTTGTGGGAGCAAGTTTAAATATGTGATCAGCCACAAGCTCTGCCAGCTTTTTGTTACCATGAGTTCTGCATGATCCAAGCAACGAACCCCATATATGATCATCTGGGATACATAGCATGGCCTTGACCAAATCATATGCTTCATTTAGATGGCCAGCTCGGCCCAGAAGATCAACCATGCAAGTGTAATGTTCAACCTGAGGTTCAAGTTTATATTCATCCATACTCTTGAAATATTTCCATCCCATATCTACCCTCCCAGTATGGCTACATGCAGAAAGAAGGGCTGTGAAAGTTGCATGACCAAGCTTCTTACCTGCTTCTTTCATCTTTTCAAATAAAACAAACATTTCATCTGTACGACCATGCATTCCTAATCCCAGTATGATTGAATTCCATGATACTTCATCTCTTTCTGTCGTTTTCTTGAAAATAGTCAAAGAGCTATTTATGTCTCCACATTTTGCATAGGTAGCTATCAGAGAATTACTCACAAGAATATTGGCCTCAAGCCCTTGCCGTAATAAATGACAATGAACCTCCTTGCACAGGTTCACAACTGACAAGAGAGCACAAACAGAAAGTATAGTTGCAGCAGTTACAGTATTGGGTCTAACTTGTTCAGATTGCATATCACGAAAAGCCTTTAAAGCTTCATCTGCACATTCATTTTGAGAATATCCAGATAGCAGGGCATTCCATAAAATTAAATCTCGGAAAGGTAAGCCCGAAAAAGCTTTTTGGGCAGACTCTATGTCTCTGCATTTTCCATACATATCAACTAGGGCACCACCAACATATATATCTAAATCGAATGCCAATTTTACCACTAAAGCATGGATTTCCATCCCTTTAGACTTAAGAGCCAAGGACAAACATGCACGGAGCACAGCCATAAGTATAAGAGAATCTGGATAGCCATGCTTGAACATAAAATCAGGCAACAATTCTAGTGCCATAGTAAGACAACCATACTGATTACAATTGGACATTACTGAACCCCACATGACTGAGCTGCAATTTTGAGTCTGACTGAATATTTTCAAAGCAGCTCCAGGATTACCACATTTAAAATACACTTCTATAAGTGCAGTTTCTATTCTTACATCATTTTGCAAACCATGGCTGAAAACTAATCCATGGATTTGCTCTCCAACCTCTAAATCCAACGACCGAGAGCAGAAAACCAAAACAGCCAGCATTGTTGAAGAATCTGGTCTTATCCCCAGATTCAACATCTCAATAAACAATTCCAATGCCAAAGAAAAGTGCTCATTGGAAACATAGCCTGTAACCATAACATTCCATATCACCGCATTTCCTCTGAGCAACTCCTTATCAAGAATATTCTTAAACACATGTTGACTGCTCCTAATATCTGCACATTTCACGTACATGTCAATTAATCTGCTAACCAAAAACCCATCGGCATCCAATCCACCTTTTACAAGGAACCCATGAATCTCTCTCCCATAAATCAAACCATTAATTGATCCGCATGCTGAAAGGGCAGAAAGACAGCTAACCCTATTTGGGTACACACTATGTTCGTCAATCATTCTCCTAAAGATCATTAACGAACCCAAGTAGTCCCCTAATTGGCAAAATCCTGACATCATTGTATTCCAAGAAACCAAATCTCTACCAAACATTCTCTCAAACAATTTAATTGCATCTCCAACACCTCCACACTTCCAATATATACCTAAAATTGAATTTTGAACATAAATATCATTAAAAAATCCCAACTTTAATACGTGCCCATGAATCTGCCTAGCCTTCTCTGCATCACAAAGCCCACCAAATGCCTTAATCAAACAAGGAAAGAATCTAAATTCATCAAAAGGAAATCCATATTCAAGCATGTTAACATAAACCTCAACAGCATCTTCAAACAAACCAGAATCCGTAAATTCCTTGATCGTGCATCCAACTGATGAAACATCAAAAAACACGCTTATCGCTCAGAAAACCATTTTCATCTATCAATTTCGTAGAGGGGTTTTGCACAAACTGTAAGGAGGGAAAAGAATTGTTCTGAAAAGTGGAAGAAACAGCTGAAGGCTTTCTTGTGCCACGACCATCAAAGTAACTTGAACCCGATTGAGTTACCTTAACCGAGGGCATAAACAAATTGAGTGGATCCATGCAGCAGTGACCGTGCGTCTGAAGAGAATGAGAGGGGAGTAATCCAATTGTTTTCATTTTTTTTTTTTTCCAACTCTTCGCTTTGAACTTATTATTAAAATGCCATTGAGGAACCAGTTCACAGGCGAAAAATGGCACGCTTCATGGAAGACGTAGGTTAGGAAGGATGCCTCCCCTCTCCCGGGCTTTTCCTGTCGTGGTAAATGGTTACTAACGTCTAAGCCCCTAACCGTTTTGTTATTTTCATATTAGGAAGTAAATTACTTTTGTATGTCATGTAGGCCTCCTTTTTTAAGGAGTGTCAACTTTGATCTTGTTGTAATAAATAAAGTATTGATCTTTGCATCTATCTTCACAACTCAAATTATTTAACATAATTATCTTTATTTTTATACACAAATCATTTGCTTTAACTGATCACTAGTTATATTTAAGTAAATAAATTTATTTATATAAGGAGATTTTAGATTTATCACAATAATTACAAAGATTAAGTATTGAACAAGTTTATTTAACTCACAAAATGTGAATGTTATGATTATGCTATGTGACAAGTTTGACAAAAATTGATTATATTTTTTTTGTACTATAAATAGATTCCATCATTTTCTATATAATTTATCTCTAATTGAGAGTAATTCTCACTTTGTATTTACACATGCACTAGTTGCTTTAGTTAGCTATTAACAAGGTAACACTATGTCACCATCAGATTAGGTATAATCTGTCTCACATCTCTTGTTCCCAGATGATAGCTTAATTTGTTCTAGAGCATCTTTCAAAGACTGTCAATATCTCAAGGACATATTTGATTGTTATATTGTTGCTTCAAGACAAACATTTAATTTTGACAAGTCTAGTATGTTTTTCAGGGGGAATGTTCATGAAAATCAAACTTCAGCCATCAAGAGAATTTTCTAGGTCAATGTGGTTTTGAAGTATGAAAAGTATTTAGGGCTGCCTTCAATGATAAGAAGAAAAAAGAAAAACTCTTTTGATGAAGTGAAGCTGAAGGTTCAAAGTAAGATTTCTAGTTGGCAGCAAAAGTTTTTCTCAAATGAAGGGAAAGAGATACTAATTAAGGCAGTAGCACAAGTTATTCCTATATATGCGATGAGTGTTTTCAAAATTCCAATTAAAAAATATGAGTCAACCAAAAAGTCCAGAGGGCATAAGGTTTAGAGATATAAAAAGCTTCAACCAAGCTCTAATAGCAAATGAAGGATCAAGGTTAATTCAAACCCTAGACTCTCTTGTAGTTAGAGTGCTAAAGGTGAGATATTTTAAAGAAACTGACTTTTGGAGTGTCTCAATGTGTTTCAACTCATATTATATTTGGAGAAGTATAATATGGGGAAGACAAATAATTCTTAAAGGAAATAGATGGAGAATTGATAATGGTGGGAATGTCTAGGTTTATAGGAACATTTAAACCCGAAGACCAACTACTTTTAAACTTATTTTCAACCTAAATTTATCTACTGATGCTAATGTTCCAGTACTGATAGATGAGGAAAACAAGTGGAAAGTAGATTGGATTCAGTAGAAGTTCTTAAGGGAAGATGCAGAGGCAATACTAAGCATCCCACTGCCAAAAAGAAGGAGAAAAGATCAAGTAATCTGGCACTATGACAAAAAAAGAAATATTCTGTCAAGAATGGGTACCAAGTGGCTATTAATATAAATTTTTCTTAACTCTTCAGGATGCTCGAGCAATGATAGTAGTAACTGAATTATTATATGGAAACTTTCTCTCTTGAAAAGATAAAGATTTTCATTTGAAAGGCAGTTAAAAATTTATTACTGACATCTGAAAATCAGTATAGGCATGGAATTATTCAATAAGCTCATGGTAAACGCTGTGGAAATAAAGTGGGAAACATTTTTCATGAATTAATTGCCTGCAAAGCAGCAAAAAAAGTTTGGCAACTCTCATCTCATCTATGGTAAGTACTGTGTATGAAATAGGTTACTCAAACCGTTTAGGGGAGTTGACAAGGTTACAAAGGAGATTAAGTAAATTTGATCTCGAACTTCTAGTTACATTGTTCTAGATAAATTGGCATGCTAGAAACAAATTTGTCTTTGAAGAGATAGAACTAGATTGAAGCATTTCAATAGCCAAGGTTAAAGCAATATATAAGGCTTATAAAAGAACCCAAATCTTGAAAATGTTGGAATGGAAAGAGTTTGCAGAAGAAGAAATAGGATGAATGGGCTCCCCTATCTTTAGGAAAGTTAAAAATTAATGTTGATGCAACCACCGATATTGAGAGGCAATGCACTGGGCTAAGAGCCATGAGCAGAGATCCATAGGGAGATGCATAATAGTAGCCATTAAAAATGTCCCTTTCAAGGGAGATATTTTGTATGCAGAAGAAGAAGTAGCTAATGGGGGCATTCTTATTGCAATGGAGGCAGACATGTAGTCAGTAGTTTTGGAAATTGATTCTCAAACAATAGTAAATTTGATCAACAAAGAGGATAGCATGACAGAAATAGATTGGATCATTTTAGATATTCAAGATTTAAAGAAACAATTTAATTTTTTTGAGGTCAAATATATACCTAGCTCTTATAATACTTGCACTCATTTCTTAGCCAGAATATCTCTAGGCAAGACTGAATCTTCTATTTGGAAGGAAAAATTCCCTAGAGAACTTAAGCTTGTTTTCTCTTTTATAAATTAATGAAAGCTTTATTTTCCTATCAAACAAAAAAAGAAAGAAAAAAATTACGAATTGAAATCTATCACACTAATTATGTACATGTGTGGAAGATTCAGTGTCGAAGACAAAGTTATTAACTTTTGCGCATGTAAGTGTTATGATTATGTCACATGCTAAAATTGACAACATTTAATTAGTTCTTTTAAAATATGAATAGAATCCAATAATCTACCACTTTGTACATAATCTATATCAAAACAAGAGTATTTCTCATTTTCAAAAACATCAGTCTCCCTTCCTTTCCTTTATTTATCTTTCAATTTACTTTTTGCCTCCAAACGTTATCAGTATCATAATAGATCTTGATGTACGGTCAAAATTTAGATATGATATTGAAAAGAAAAAGAAAGAAAATTAGAATTTTGAAACAGCAATGTTAAAATTCGGACGTATTTGAATCAAATGAAAACGATGTGCTATTAAATGAATATTGTAAAATACTTGGGAGCCCATTGTTATTATCGTTCTTTATGATTAATGCGTACATTAAAACCTGCGCAGTAATATTCTTTATCTCTTCTGATTCCACCGATTAGTGACATGCCCTAACAAACACAAAACTTAATTGAATACAATTGCTAAGCTCGTGCCGCTACTTTTATTTTTCCCTCCGAGTTCAATTTGTCACCATGGAAGCTAAACCATCAACAGCGAACTTCTTTGATAAGATAGTGGTTTGTATTTTCTTCGTGTATTTCTTTTGTTCTTCTTTATGCGCCAATTTGATTTTTTTAAAAAAATTAATTATTTTTAGCTATTTTAATTATTTTAGGTTCCAGGAGATGTTGTGCTTGACCTATCTAGCATGACAAACCAGACCATCAAGCTCGGTGGTGGCCTGCGTCAGGTGTCTTTATAGTTAAAATTTGATATTCTGGTCATAGTTATTTCGTAAAACTTGGTTGAAATCATGACCCTCTGCTCAAGTATTATGAATGATTAACTTCTTTATGAATGTTAAGTATGTTGATATATTGAATATTCAGAATCTTCAATATTTAAAGTGATAACACTGGTTTTTAATGGAATTAGTTTTGAATTGTTAATGTAGCCAAACTCAATATCCTCTCAATTTGTTTACTCGTTTTATGTTAAAGTTTACAAAGAAATGATTTTTATATCAAGGAAATGAATGAAAGGAAAACGCTTGATAGAGATTGAAATTCATTTCGAATGATATTCAGGAATGTGATTCTGTTTCTGTCATTAAAGCTGGAAAACTGAGGTTCTCAAAGCCGAACAAATACTGGGTTGAAAGCTCTCAGAAAAGGGTGTGTATTTTTTTATATAGCTGAGTTGATCTCTGTTACTAGCAGTTTGCTGCTTGTATTATATGCCTATGCCACCCTTTGATTTATGATATACAAATTATTTCCTTTTTGCAGTATGTACCTTGTGTGGAGGATACTGTTCTTGGGATCGTTGTTGACTGTAAAGCCGATGTAAGCACTTTTGATGTACTTTATGAATTATTATATTTGGAGTCACTCCTCTGTAGCTGGTTTGGATTTTTTCCCCCCTGCTTTGTTGTTTTTTTAATTTTGGAGAAGGTTTAGGGAAAATTGTAGTAGCAATTTGTTAGCATGACAGAATTTTCTCTTGTATCTTGAGGGGGTGACCGGTTCATGCAAGGACATGGTAAAATCATAACTGCATACCCTTTTGTACACACATGGTGTTATTAGTGTAGTTGTACATGTCTTTAATAAGTGATTGCAATCTAGAGGGGCAAAATTGCATAAATGAGAAAGAAAGACAAGATTTGAGTTTTAAGCATCTTATGGATGATATAGCCTTGGACCTGACATTTTTAGGAAAGGATACATGAGTCCTATCCCAACTTGTTTACCATTGAGAAAACCCTATTAACATTATACTAAAGATGCCGTATTTTCTTGTTTTTGTTTCTCACTGTTTACTCCCAGAAAGCGTAAGAACATTATACAAAATGGTAGCTTTGGTTTTTAACTGGATTATTCTCTGCATTTTGTTACTTGTAGTTGCCGTTTCTCAATATTTTTGTGGTTGTTAATTTGATTTCTTTGACCTATCTGTTAGCTGCCACAGTGAACTCAATTAATCTATTGGGAATTTGCCTATCATATATGTTAAAATTTTTCAAAGATAGGAAGAAAGATCTAGAAATTTAAAAAGCTGCTGAGTCGGTCTCTGTTTAGATAGCAACTGATACAGATGCTCAACTGACATTTTCCGATGAAGATGAGAAATCATGGTATCCTTTTATATTGTTTTTCTGTTTCCTGATGTTCAACTTGAAATCACAAAAATGTAGGGTAGGTTACTGCTTTATCGGCTGTTTAGACTATGGTCTAGTTTGAATTCTAGCTAGTAATGAAGATATTTGTTAGTGAAACAAGGGCTGATGAAATTATGCCGTATGAGTTGTATTAGTTGGTTCCTTGCTTTTCAACTAGCAATCATTAGATTACACACTGCCTGTGGCAACTTATTGGTAGTTTCACATTTAGTATGAATGTTTCCGTTCCTTTTTCCTTTCTTTAAAAAATTATAAAATCCATGTAAACTTTTGTCAACTTAAAGGAATACCTTTTGCCTGGTTTACTAAATATTTTGACATCCAGAACTTCTTTGTGGACATTAAAGGGCCTACAATAGCATTTTTACCTGTGCTTGCATTTGAAGGAGGAACCAGGAGAAACATACCAAAATTTGAGGTATGTAAAATTCAAATATTAGGTATATTCATTAATTGTGAAGAAGATGAAGTATGTGTGTCAATATTTTCAGCTGAGAATTGTCTGTTATTGCTTTGTTAACTTCTGCACTAAATTGGGTACTGTTTCTAGTACCGTGCATCATCTCAATTAATCGGTTTGGAATTTGGATCATCTGCTGCATGAAATTAAACAATGTTCATATAATTACGAAGGAAAATTAAGAATTTAAGAAACTATCTTTGATAGGGGGAAGTTAGTCATGCTAACATAAGATCTTACCGGGATATGCACAGTAGTTCTGATTTTAAATGCACGGTTGACTCTATCATTGGTTAAGATGGCATGATTGAAACATTTTGAAGCCCCCTCCCAATGTAATGTTTTCTATTTATAACCCCCCCACCCCCTCGCTTAATGTTTATCGTGTTAATGTTTATCAAGGGATTTTCACATTTTAACCTCCTTGTTACAGATAGGTTCTCTGCTTTATGTTCGGGTGGTGAAGGCAAACCCCGGCATGAATCCTGAGCTGTCATGCACTGATGGTTAGTGCTGGAAGTCCTTGTATTTTTCGTTTGGAGGGGTTGGTTTTCAATTTTGTGGAAATTTTTGTTTCATGTGCCAATGGACTATGTCTTGACGTTTCTGTAGATTTGTCTTGTGATTTATAGCCAGCGGAAAAGCAGCAGAATTTGGCCTCCTTAAAGATGGCTACATGTTTGAAACTTCAACTGGTCTATCAAGAATGTAAAGATATTTGATTTTCCTTATATTCTAACTAATTAGAGTGATAATATTTCAACACAAACTATACTTTGCGCTCCTGTAACAATAATTATTAGCTTTTAGGTTTTTCATTATGCTGCTCTAATTACGATGAGTCTGACTTTTCTTAGGCTGCTAAGCTCTCCAACGTGTCCAGTTCTTGAGGAACTTGGGAAGCAACTCTCCTTTGAGATAGCTGTTGGTTTGAATGGCCGGGTTTGGGTATCTTCTTAAGCCCCATTATTAGGCTGACTACATACTTTGTTGAGATATTATGTACTGCAACTCTTGGAACTTGGTAGCCATTCTATTTGAAGAAACGAATCCTAATAATACTTTTTTGTTCTTCTGAATTTCTTGTTTCATCTAGGTGAATGCTGAGTCTCCATCCACGGTGGTTCTTGTTAGTAATGCAATTATGAACTCAGAATCTTTAAGTGCAGTGCAGCAGAAAATGATGGTGGATAAACTGCTTCAGAGAATTAAGTGATCAAGTTTTCGTCTATGTTTAACCCCCTCCACATTAATTTTTGGGTCAGTTTTGAACATTTTCCATTGGCTTTCATTTGATGAATGTCAACTAAAGTTTCAATGGTTTTATGCGGCTTGTGACTTAAAATGAAGACCATTTGTGGGGATTCATTGCATTGGAGGAAGAGAGGTACCAAAATTCGTGACCACCAACTTATGCTTTTGTGAGAACAAAGTACAAATCTCTCTTAATCAATTCTGCGCTTCTGTCATATAACCTCATGCGAGAGGAGTTATTAGGGACTTTGCTGGAAATACTTACGATTTGAAGTCGGTTTTTTGTATCAGATCTTTGATGTTGTGCAGCAACTCTTTTGAGCTTTGAGTTGTATCAACTGCTTTGTAAATCTAATATATTTGCTGGTTATTATGGCGCGGAAAAAACAGCCTATCTGCTTTTCAAATTAGTAATTGATTGAACTTATTCGATCGATCACAATGCAGAGTATTTAAAGTAGTTCCTGCTCTCTCTTCCTTTTATTCTTAAACTCTGATGGCACAAGCTAGCAGCATTTGGATTCGTAGGGGGCGACCTTTGATCGGTTCAGAGAGTCTAAGATGCGCTTGAGCCGGAGAAATGTGCATGACGGCCATCAGAAATTCCATTCCTGGCGAAAACAAATTTACACACGAAAAAAAAAAGGTTTACATATCTTGTAGATAAAAGTTGAAAACGTAATAATTGTGGTCAGACTGAGATTATCTCGCGGTGACTGATGAGCCAAAAGCAGGAAATTAAGGCTTATGTTGAATCATAACCTAATCAAATAATACAAGGTCCGTGAACTGTCACCATCACCGCTATTAACCCACGTTTTAAACAACTACTATGAACGGGCTGCAGGTCTCCTCTTCTCTTCAATCACACACTTGAACTAACCCGTCAAGAAACGACACGCTATACGACTGTTGCAGGTTAAGATGGATAAATTATCAAAGTCCATCATTTGCCTCCACTGTCTCCTCGGCAACAGGTAAATTTATTAATTATAATCTTAATCTTAATCTTAATCTTATGCATCATGCATGCGTGATTAGCTTTATGATATCACACGTAATATTCTAGACCATAATTTTATTTCACATGTTAATTAGCTATTGCCACAAGTACATACTAATTACATTAAATGAATTTGAATTTGATGATCATAATTAAGTGGTCCTTAATAGCTGGCCGGCTTCCGGGAAGGACAGACAATTAAGTGAAGAACCATTGGAACAGTCATTTGAGTAAAAGGCTTGGGGTCATCAAGAGTAAAAGCTGGGGGCACATCTTCACAAGCACTACTGACTAAAGCATCAACTGTACAAAATTGGAGTGCCCTGTCGGAGTCCAATTCTGCACCAGCTCCGAATTCCATTGATGCTGGAGCTGTAGGGCATGAAGTTGCTGAAAGTGGCACTGATAAAAGCGCAGCGGCGGCTGGGTTCAATTGTGCACTAGTACGATAGCTGAAGATTGAGGACGATAATAATTACGAGAAATCTTTTTGGTTCTCTGATGATGATCTATATTTGTAATTTCCTGATAACTTTTTTGGAATTTCTTGTTTGGGATGGCTTGTAAATTAAGTTTCCTCTTGCGGTCTTATGACAACAATATTCTTTGGTTCTCTCAACTAATAGAAACATATATGTGTGCCTGGGTTTTTGCTCTGAGAATCCAAGTTGACACAAAGTTTGTGAGCATTTAAATGAACATGGACACAAAACATAAGAGCACCCAAATCAATTATAATTAGTAAAGGAGGAGGAACTAATCATACTATTAGTATCTTCACGAGTCAACATGCCCATCCAATTGGCCAAGGCTGCCAGTTTTTCAGAAACCTCTTCAGGAGCATGGGATTTTGAAATTTGCGTTTTAACTGATAATTTTTTTACACCATCATCGCCGAATATATATATGATCAAATTTAGGATGAGCTAGTAGATTTGAGTTTGATATAATTGTAATCATGTCACCTTTAGTTTGAAAATTCTTACTCTACATTCTTTGTACACTATAGTACTGCTATATGCCATTCAGCCTATGAATTCATTTCATAATATCTACGTGCACGATCATTCTCTAGAATCCATGTCAATCACTTGGATGACCAAAAAATTTAAAAAAAAAATGACGGCAAGAACCGAAGAGACTAGGAATCTTTGAGGGAAAAATTTGGACACTAAATTGCGCTTTCGAATGATTTGACGAGCCTTTTCTTTTCTTTCGGTCTCACGTCTTATATATACATAGACAGATAGAAGACATGTGAATGTCCACATTACATAAAGGCTACCCATGTGTTTGAGGAATTACCTACAATATTTGTATGTTAGGATTTGATTATAACAAGTGATTTATTTATACATAAATTGATGATGGACAAGTAAAAAGGTGAACACAGAAAAGCAGCACTACAAGGGCCTGCTCGGCTTTTAATTTATTCATTTTCCAATCATTATTCACCACGCCAATTAATTATTACATCATATATATTGAATTTATAGATTGACGACGACCGACATATACATTGATTATTGGTCATATGACTATCGGTGGAGTAATGTCTGTCTTGAGCTCCCAAAGCTCAAATTTTCCATTAACAAAATCATAGTATCCACCTCTCAATGCTAGAGTCCCGTTTTGCACAGCCCTTTGAACGTATGGATAAGTTAAAAGATTTACCAGCGAAAGATTCACCGATTCCTGCCGCATATCATAATATATCCAGTGATCATTATTAACAAATTAAAGTGTTGTAGTTGTCTTAAAATTTTTAGTCTGTGTTTACGTACCCTTTCACATATTGCGGTTTGTTGTTCAAGTGATAAGTCCGGGTGCTCCTTTTTGACCTTGGCCTTCGCAGGTAACCCGATTTTGACCCAATCATCAATAAAATCACTGCACGTCGCAATTAGATTGAAGAAAAATCAGAAATATTAACTAAACTTTACAGATTTAGAATCACTGTTGCCTAGCTAGTATTGGTTGAATAACTGTGTGTGTTAAGACACTATTAATATGCACAGTAAATCAAAAGAGCCTTACTAGTAATTAGGACCGTCGTCCGGAAGAGACATTAGCCTCTCTATGCCCCCACAGCGACTATGCCCAATGACCAATATGTTCTCAACCTATAGAGTTAAATTAACATATCAAAGGAGCCATTAATTAGATATTAGAAGGGGAAACGATTAGTTTTGGGAAAATCGAGAACAAAAGCTGATCGAGTTCTACGTCTAATTAATCTACCTGGAGGTTCCCAACAGCGTATTCAATGATTGCGCCAACGCACGAGTACCTTAACTGTGCCGCAAAATCAACAATGTCATCAAACTATTTAATGTATAAATAGGAATAATACCATAAATTGATTTTCGAAAACGAAACGTGACGAGATGTTTGTTTAAAGATGCGTCTAATCTATTTGATTGATCAAGCACAAGCAACCTGGTTAAATGCAGGAACCATGTTAGCGATGTTGCGGGCCATGAAGGCTTCCCCAGGTTGAAAATCTAAGACATGAGAGGGGCTGACTCGGGAATCTGAGCATGCAAATACTAGAAACTGCAAGCACAGCAACTCAACGAAAAATTAATACATAACTGACGTTATATTATTAATCTAGTAAAGCAATCAAATATGAAACTAAAATTTAAAGGGCATATGTTTGTGTGTGTGTACCTTAGGATGCTGTCCTTTGGCTAGTTCACTGAACCATTCTGGATATTTGCTGCAAAATGGATAATAAATAAGGTTAATTATATTGTCAACTAATAGCAGCTAAAAATTAATCAATAAAACCTCAGCAAGCTAGGTTGGTCTTTAAATTGAATTTGTCGTATCGTACTCAAATTTGCAGGTCTTGAAATGAATGAACCCCTTTTTAATTCTTTTTACGGGGTCAAAACCATCATGGCCGTGCCCATCTACTTCTTTGTCAGCCTCTCCCTTCTCTCTGCAATAAGACCAAGCAAGTTAATATTGATTCACTATTCTCGCGATCATTTCAGAACATAGCCCACCGGGAGCAGTGGTCGATGAGTTGGTGAGTCAAGAGCTCTACTTAACTTTGTATTTGATGAATACAGAAGTGCAATGCATGTTTACCAATCATATGTATTAGAAGGTTTGAGCCATGCATAATACTTAATAAGCAAAAGCCTATACTTGACATCAAAGATACCTCATCATCCGTACAAGCTCTATTGCTTTACAAGTCTTTAGCAATATTGTTGTTATTGTACATGTATACGATATGGATATGATATGAATAGAGTAATTGAGCTGAGCACTGAAATTAAACCTGAGAAGCTTCTTCATTCCCAGACTGAGCACCTCGGATGATGACTGTGTGGCCATGTATATGCGTGCCTTTCTTTCTGCAAACTTAAGAAAACTTAGGTCAATTATAGGAATTTATTAATAAACCCTCTTCACTTAATTTGTTATCAGTCGTCACTATCCATAAGGTTGAAGCAAATTTTCCTGACCTGAACCAACCGTTTTCCTGAGGATATATTATATTTGATGTTTTAAGGAGAATTAAGCTGCAAGCATTCCAATTTATAGCTAGCTATAGGCTGAGTTTTTAGTTTTTTTTATCAGAGGAAATGTTATCGCTCATGCATGTATCATAAGAAACTCATGCCGATGACAAATTAGAGACGAGAGAACTACAAAATCGAACACGTCTCTCAATTGTCAATTGATTGTCAACAAATCTGAAAGCAATACCGATCACCAACGGTTTAATTAAGCAATTATTCATATATAATATGTTTACTTGGTTGACATGAAATGGGTAATAAAGATTAAGAAATTTGAATTATTGCACTTTCATTTTTATGTTAAATAAATATCTCCTTGAACAACCTAATCTTTCCCAATTGTATAATTGTTAAGTCAACTGAAGAAATTAAAATTCTATATCCTTTCTCCAATAAAGGGGAAAAAAATATTTGTTACAACGAAGTTAAATATTTGTTCCAAGAAATTCAAATATTTTATAATTGCTTGGTTGACTAGCAATGTGTTTGCACATAATGTAGGAATTTTAAAGAATAGAATTTTCTGTTTCAATTAACAGACTTTAAAAGAAAAATAATAAGGGATTGGTTTGAATTGGAAATGATAAACATTATATTTTATAAAAAGAATAAAATGACAATAATGATTGAATTGAACTACTTATTTTGGATTTTTTTAGAAGACTCAAAAGTGATTTTGAAGAATACTTAAAAGTTAATTTTGGGGTGTTTAGTAAACTCTTTTAGAAATCACTTTTGATAAAATCACCTCATTCTATAGTAGATTTTGAAAAGTAAGAAATGAATAACTTTTTAAAATTTAATTTTAAGAATCAAATTTACATCTAATATAAGGGAGCCCGTAACTTGCAGCTTGGCATTTCCCTAATATAATTATATATATACATATTTTTATCTATGTTATAAAAATTTGAAATTATCTTTATTAATTAGGAAATAAAATCACTGACTTTAAATAGATTATTATTATTATTACTACTACTACTATTATTGGGATAACTAAAAGAAATGAAATTAATAATATACAATATTTATTTTATTTATCAATTATTATATATACATAGTAAAAAGAATTTTATATATGTATTTATAAATATGTAAATAAATCACATACAGCACCATGTTTAATTCACTCATTTCTAGTCTTATAGCAGTTTAACAATAAGATTTGTTAAACATATATTATTACTTTTAAAACTCATAATAGTTTTAAAAATAAATTTTACTATATGTTTAACTAATTATTTTTATAGCACGACTAATAACAGTTATTTTAAAATTTACAGCATTACCAAAATAGTCCTTAATACTGTGTTGAATTTTGCATGGTACATATATGATATAAGTGGACTAATTGAATTAACGAATAGGAAAATTAAATATACTAAAATTGATTTATTAGTTATCATATATTTAAAATTACTTTTATTTATGAAATTAACTTAATAAATAAAATTTTATATAGTTTAGTGTATGATAACTAATAAATTTGAAATAATATGAAGTAGTTTTATAATTTATCACATAAATGAAATGTTGTAAATATTTATTAATTGTGTATGGCAAGTTGACTATAAACTACTTTTACTCTCAAGTAATATGTATGTCATGTCATTTATCCCAAAAAAAAAAAGAAAAAAAAAGAACATATAAATGATATATTGTCCAATTTATGAAAGCATATGACATGTCGTTTATTTATTTAGCACCTAATTATAAACTTTTATTCCGGAATAGAAGTTGTATGCAATGTCATTTATAATTTTATTGCATAAATGACATTACAAAAATGTTTAACGCATAGATGAAGATGACTTGTCATATTATTAATTGATTATAATATTAAGTAAATTAATTAGTAGTAGAAATATTTTAAAGACTTAATGTACAATAACATAGTAGTGAACATCAAAATAAATTTTCATCTAACTAAATATTAATTTAATGTTTATTCATAAAAAATAAAAAATTAATAAATGAATAAATTTATGTTACCAACAATATAAATGTTATTACTTAATATTAAATTATTAGATGAATAAAAAAAATTAAATCTCTAGATATTGATTTAAAATAATAATATCTGTATTATAATGCATTTTGATTAACTTGACCTTTTTTTTTAATTGTTACCTTTAATGTTAAAATAAGTTATTCTAATTTATTTGAAGGGTTCCACGGTTATTTATTTCCTTTTATAAACATGAGACGTGGGATGTGACATTAATATAGCATAATACAATATTTTCACATCAGTTCTCCTTAGAAGGATTTTGCTTAAATTTAACTTTGAAATCTCATTCCTTGGTCGTTTCGTTAACTTTGCCTTGAAGGAAAGCGTCTATACAATAAAATTATTGACTTATTCACAAGTTCTATTATTACGAATGTATTGATGAATGAATTTATTTGCGAACGACTGTTGTTGCCTGTTGATTACAGATCAATATATTGATTGATACCCGAAAATAATGTATAAATTGATGGTCTGGATCATAATTATTATTTGCCAGTGTGCTATCTACAAGCCTTATGTAAAAAGTGAAATTCGATTGAACTGAACGATTTTTTTACAATATATAATTTAACGAACAAAAGTGAATTGATTCAATTAACGGTTCGGTTTGTTTCTTCGATTGTGAATCATAAATTTCTTTATATTTCATTATTTTTATTTTTATATAAACCAATCAAATTTCCTTTTTAAAAATTTTTTAAACCCGGACTACGGTAATATTTGTTTTTTAATCTAAAACCTGAATATGTTTAATTTTTTTTTAAAGTTTAAATAGATCTGAATAGAAAAATTTGAATCACATATTTATTTTTTTTAATATTTGCATATAAGTAGTGTCTTGTTTGTTTTTATAATAAAAAATATCTTAAACTTGATTATTTGATATTTACGTCTTTATAAATTAAAATAAAAATTTATTTTATTATTTAGAAAATAAAAATTTATTTTATTATTTAGAAAATAAATTATTTTATAGAGATATTTTAAAAATATAATATTTACTTATCATTCAGACTTTTTTTCATTCAAATAAAAGTTATAAATTTTGATTTTTTCTATTCAGATATAAATTTTGAAAATCAGACACAAATTATAAAAAATAACAAATAATTTTTTTAAAATCTAAAATTTTTACATAAATTATGAAAAATAAATAACTAAATTTTTATATTAAAATAGATTTTCGAGGGCAGCAATATATATATATATATATATATATATATATATTTTTTTTTTTTTACATTTTTACCACCCCGGGCCATAGGCTGGAAGGCCTGAGCCAATCTTGGTTCATGCTGACTAAAGCCCAAGCCTGCATTACCATTGTATAGTATTTTTTTCCATTTCTTTCTTATAGTCACTGTAGTTAAATTGTATTTAATTAGAAAATATTATGATCCTGAAAGAGAAAAAAACTTAAAAAAAGAAAAAAAGAAAAACGAACGAAATTCCAATTATCTACTAAAAAAGTGAAAATTGGAGAAAAATAGCGTTTGGCGTCAGCTCTGTAGTAAGGCTATCAAAAAAGGCCACTTGAGCAGTTGAGCTTTAATTTTATGGTAAATTTTTATCTTTAAAATTAAGAAAGTTTTAAAAATAAAAATTTGAGTCTTCTTAAATTTAATCTTTCTAAATTAAATAAAATTAACTTTTTATTATAAAATATAATTAAAATAAAAATATTTCTCATATTTAAAATTCATATATTTAAATTTATATTTAACATAAAATTTAATTAAGTATATTTAATTATAAATATTAATAAAATTTTAATAAGTTATATATTATAAATTACAGTCTATTAAAAAATTACATAAATAATATATATAATTATAAAATTTACATAATTTTAAATAATTATAATCATTATTAAAATAAATATTATATTAATATAAAAATTATTAAATTATAATTATCACTATTTATAATTTATTTAAAAATTATATAAATAATATACATAATTATAAAATTTAAAAATTTAAAATAAATTATAAATTATAACAACCGTAACTTAACCACTTTTATACTAATATAATATTTATTTTAATAACGATTATAATCATCAGTGCAATACAATAGTCTATCGTGTAATCAATATTTAAAAAAAAAAAAAAAAAGGCTATCGGCAAAGGAGCAGTCTAGCTTCGAGATGAGCAAAACCCTGCTGTGTCTTCACTGACAGCATAATCATAATAATCATCATCGTCATCGTAAGCAACTCCACCGTACCGACTCACTCCTCTTTTTCCCTGAACTTGCTTTTATTTTATTTTATTTTATTTTTAAATTGAGTGTCGTTTTGTTCTGCAGGATTTTGAGTTTTAATGGCGACTCAATCCCCGTCTTCTCCCAATTCCACGACTGGGAATCCCCCAACCTCAGGTTCTTGTAGTTCCATTTCATCTTCCCCTTAATTTTGTTTGGCTAAAATTGATTTAGTTTATTAATTATTATTTGATATTTGCCGAAATTTGTCAACTTTAATTGGTGTTTGTCAACTCATGTTGGAATGAACTTATGTTTAATTCTCATCAATAAGAAGCTCCAAAGAAAGTATAATTGAGTAGAAATGGCATATTATGGAGCTTTGTTATTTGCAATTTATTGGGAGAGAAAAAAATTTGGCCGAGCATAAATAATGTTCCCTCATTTTGTTAATTTTAATTTCAGGTGCAGAGACGGCACAACAAGCAACTGGGGTCCAGCAAGATGCCCTGCCGGAGGCTGCTAAACAGCCTATTTCTTCTCCATCTGTTTTTGTGAACTCGGAGCCGATGAGAGAGGAGCAAGTGCAGAATGCTGTAAAATTCCTTTCACACCCTAAAGTTAGGGGTTCTCCAGTAATTTATAGGCGATCTTTCCTTGAGAAGAAGGGGCTTACAAAGGAGGAGATCGATGAGGCTTTTCGCCGTGTTCCTGTAAGTAAATTATTTATTTTCAGTTAACTTTTGCTGTTCTATTTAGTTGTTTTCTGAAGCATTCATCAGTTCTCTATTGGTTAATATTAATTGTTTTCCCCTGCAATTTTCAGGACCCACCTCCGAGTGTACAGGCAACCAGTGCTAATGAAGGTAATGAGGTTATGCATTGAAGTTAATTATATCATCTTTTCTGTGGTCTTGGCAATTTATGTAAGGAGTTTAGCTGAAGCTTTTATCACTGATGCTGTTTAATTAATACAAGCAGATGGGCAGGCAAAATCATCACCATCAAACATTCAATCTCAGGCCCTGCCACAAGCTTTGCAACCTCAGCCTGCAGGGGCTGCTCCTACTGTGGTTTCACCAGTGAGTACCCCGATGATGTCACGATTTCACTGGTATCATGCTGTTCTTGCTGTAGGATTACTGGCTACTTCTGGTGCTGGGACTGCAGTTTTTATTAAGGTAACCATAGATAACCTTTGTTTTACGTTTTTTGTGAACCGTAATCAGATGTATTGGTGTCTGATATTCATGTTCTGTTGGCATTATCCGTATGGTCATTTCATTTCCATGCATCTTTTGCCCAACTTTGTATATAGAGGCCTACATTAGGTTTCCTATCACCTCATATTTTTTGTTTGACACACTGTCATATAATGTATCTCCTTGCTTCAGAAATCTCTTATCCCTAGGTTGAAGTCTTGGATACGGAACGTTGTACTGGAAGAAGAAGATTATAGTGAAAAGAAAAGTAACGCAAAACCAAGTTTGGCGGAAGAAGCGGCTGCAGCTGCAAAAGCAGCAGCAGCAGCAGCATCTGATGTCGCAAAGGCAAGCCAAGAAATGTTGAATTCGAAAAATGAAGGTGCTATTCTACTGGATCTTTAGTTCATATGGTGTTATTCTACTTCTTTAGTTCATGTACTCACACAACATTCTTCTTAAGCTGCATTGCTATTTAGACTGACCCTTCCTTTTGATGCTTAAAATTGTTCATTAATTAGTAATAATCTTCACATACCACAACATTTTTCATTTTTCAGAGAGGAGATATTTTTCGGAATTTATTAATCTGTTAGATGTTCAACTTCAGGAAATGAAGTCCATGAGTAATTCCATCAGGAAGTTAGAAGGTACATTATATCCTCCTTCTAATCAGGGAAACATATAGTCATATTGTTGAGCATTCTGGTTCTCAGATGCTGCTTGTTTTGTTGCAATTTGACTGCTAGCTTGATTTGTCATGGATGCTATGATCATAATTAGCTCATACATGCATGCCGAAGCATTGCCCAAATTTCTCAACTGAACTGCATTTTACTGGGTTTTTAGGTTCTTTAGCCAATGGGCATCAATCCTTGCTTTATTTTTTTCACTCCACACATGAATTTAAAATTTATTGTTGTGTCAGCTAAACTGTGTATTACATATGCACAAGATTGTTTTCTTATCACTCTGTAATGTCTTATTCTCTGTAGTGAGGCCAGTGCCTTGGTAATTATCATTAAGTACTTTAGTTAACTTTCTTAAACATGTGAAATCTTGTCAATTGTGGATTAGGATGTGATAAGCTTGTTGACTGTATATCCTTTTCTTCTGTCTAATTATCAGGTCAATCTAATAATTCTGGGAGAACCTCTCTTGTTAATCAAGAAGATCATAGGGTCTCAGTCACAGGTGTGAAGGTAAGCTGAAAAAAGGTGTAGACTGAGAATGGTTTTCATAATCTTTAACTCTGTATAGAAAAAATGGTGCATAGATGCTCTGATTCAAATTTGAGTTCTAAGTGGACTTCGTCACTGAAACAAAATTCCTTGGCAGCAGCCGTATGCTAATGGCAATGCAGACTTTGACATGCGATCAGGTTGCTTATTATTTGTTGCTTATTATTTTACTTGATTGAATTTCTGCATTAAGTAACTAGAATTTTCTATGCAGTGAGATCTTCCTCACCGCCTGCACGTGGAGAGCCCTCTGTTGCCCCTCACCCAAAGTCATATATGGAGGCAAGTACTTTCATCGTGCCTTTATCTCTCAAGAAATTCTTATTCTTTTAACTGGAAATTTACTTGTGTATACGCGTGTCTGATTCTTGCTGCGTGTTCACACACTTTCATTTTTTGTTTTTTGTTTTTTGTTTTTTTTTTTTTGGGGGGGGGGGGGTGGTAATGTTGCAGATCATGGCAATGGTCCAGAGAGGAGAGAAACCTCCCAACATTAGGGTAATGAATTTCATTTCTGATGGTTGACATTGACCTGTTTGCTGGTCACTGCTGATTCTCAATCTTTATGGATTCATATACAGGACATCAATGATCTACCTCCCAACCCTAATCAGCAACTCTCAAATCCACGCTTGGCACCAAAAGCCAAGGTTTGGCTTTTTTTGGTAGATTTGTGAATTATGAATTCCTCTTTGAATCCATTGGTTATTTGAGCTACTGCATCTCAGAACTAAGTAATTAATTTTGTATTTTAGAGTTAGGTTGGCTCTTACAGATATGAACTAGAGCTTTAGGTTGACTCTTAAGATGGGAACAATAGCTTAACTCTGCATCATCAATTTTATAATTTTGACATCACTATATAGGGCCTAGTATTGTATAACTCTCGTCTGTTTGACGGGTTTGACATTTGGATATTCTATAGAAAACACACATTAACCTGATGGCTTCCCCCTTTTTCTTTTTCTGAAATTGTAAAAGCTGGCATTTGATTTGAAAAAAGATTTCTTTTATATATATATATATGACTCTTAAAATAGAGAAAAGCGGCTTTTATAAAGATGTGGTGACAGTTTGTTGAACTGGATTAAGATGTATGACTGTATGAAAATAGTTATGAATTTCCACAAATTTAACTGATATTGATTATTACTTTTCCTCCTACTGAGTAGCCTTGGGAGGTTGGCCAGGCCCGAAATGCATCTGGCCAAGTACTTCAGTCTCAAGTAAGTGCAGAAGGCTTGAATTTCAAGGTTCAAGATAATGGGCTGAACCATCTGTCAGATGATGATAGTTCAGTTCCTTGGTGGCAGCGGAAAAATGCGAAGATCACAGAGGTTGACGAAGATGAAATCAAGGCTGGTTCCTATGGTGTGCGAACCAATGAGCCACCAGTACAGCGGACGTGGGTTCCTCCCCAGCCACCTCCTGTTGTAATGCCAGAAGCAGCTGAGGCCATCCGAAGGCCAAAACCATCAGTTCCAACAGAACAATCGGCCGGTCATCAGTCAGCGTCTCAAACTTCCGAAGTCACTGATGAGTTGCAGAGGATCACAAAAATATCTGAAGCTGGTGGTATAGAACAGATCAAAGGTGATGGCTCAGTGCAGAACGCAAGTGAGATTCAAGAAGAACAAGAAACACAAGCATGAGAGGAACCTCAGGTACTCAAATGTATGTATACTCAGAAGAATGATAATAGTCGTTCCAGAATATTTGATATCGATGTGAAACAATATGCTCATTACCACTCCAATCGTGTACTTCACTCGTGCAATAATGCACTCTACTGGTTACTTCCGGTGAGAGTATTAAGGTTTTGAACCACTAATTCATGATGGCAAACCTTTTGTGTGTATCATGGACTAGTACTGCATAAGTCCATTAGAGTGCAAGCTATTCTTAATCGGGGTCCACATTCTGACTGCACGACACTGGTTAGTCTTCCTAATTAGTAACAGGATTTTTATGTGGTGTTTTTTTTTTTCGTTTCGTCATATTACTCTTGCAGAGTCTAATATGCACGCTTGTATTTTGTGATAGTTGCTTTGCGTGGCTAGCTTTCTCTTTCAAGCTTTCACACATTTCTCGTTGACTTTAAATTCATGTCATATTATCTACCTAATCTTGTGTCTCTGTTCAAACATTGTTAATCAAAAAAGTAATTGAGAGCATGGGGACGGCGTAAAAATACCGGTACGTTTCTCACGTTGGTTAGGTGGGGAGGGGTTGGTCAAGCTGGACGCTAACGACCGGCGTACCAGACCAAGAGTGCCAACCTGCGTGTTTCCAGTTTCTCTCTGTAGGAATCTTGAAAATGTTGTAAAATATAACTTTAAAATATGAGAAACCAAATTTGAAATTTTGATTATTTAATGAAAGGTCAAAGGCGGCCCTCTTGGTGCTATGTACTATTCTTATATTATATTATATTATATGATATTTTTTTGGGGACAACGCTACTATTATCGCATTAGATTGCAAGGTACAGCCAAATGCTGGTGCTACAACGAAATCCTTCATTAAGGATGATACCAAGTCAGTGAGTTTAGAGGTGCCGTCAATCCAAGGGCGGCTGAATCGGAGCAGTCGATTTTGACTCTTTTATTCTATTAATTCTAGTGACAAAACTATGTGTAATTATAATAGTCCAAAATAAACAGATTATTTTATGCCACTGTTACGGAAGAGTTATGTTATCAATTATCATCTTCATGGCAAAAATTACAAAATAATATATCTTAATTTCTCAGACGGGTGGTTGAGACTTGAGAGATCAGAAACGGCCAACGTGAGCGAATATGGATCTTGTTAAAGTCTATGAGAATAAGATGCCCTAATATTTATTCAACCCAAAATGACTCTCCAAAAATGAATTCTCCCAATCCGTTAAGCATTGAAATTTCACTTTGGTTCAGTGTCGGACTCTGTTTTGTGCAAAGCGCAATGCAATTCTGTTTTCCGGGAAAAAAAATAAAATCCACGCCATTAAAAAATGACAAATTTTTCAATATAATGGAAGTATCGGAATAATCCCCAAAAAATAATAATAGTACTAATAGTTTACTCCAAAGACATGAAGTTTCAATTTTGGACGCAATGCAGTGGAATCAAACATGGGTGCCACTATATACAGACATTAACTAACTTATCCTTATCTAGGGATAATGCTCATTGTGGAACGACGTCGTAAGAGTGACCGGGCAAAGGGCGAGATCTCGTGTTTAGTTGTTTTTATCCTTGCAGCACTGTGATTTCCTATTGCGATTGCCCCTCTCGTCTTATCCTCCTGTTGCCACGGACATTCTCGTCACGAGCTTTTCATTTTCCAAATTCCTTCATTACCAATTGATGGCCCACTAATCAATTTTAAAAATTTGCAGTAAAATGAATAAATAATAAAATGGGAAGCCATTCGGGACAACGTTACATTATCATGTGTTGCTGTTGATGATGATGAATTTTGGTCAACTTCGCACACCACCACAAGATATATTTTAAAGTCATTTTCTTCTCTTCTTCTTTCTATTTAGTGCTGCTCCGAACGGAAACTTGAGTTGAGAGGGAGAGAGATTAAAAAAAAAAAAAAAAAGTTGCTAAAGCCTGATGGCATTGAATTTGCAGCCCCCATCTGAAATCAAGGCTCTTTCTTTCTTGGAGACAACCAGGTCAAATCATCGCCTCCCCAAGCTCTCAGGTTTCAGCTTCATTACTTATAAACATTCTTGAGTTTAAATTTTATTCAGTAAGGGTACGTGTGTGTGTGTTCAGAATTGAGATGTTACAGCTTTAACTGGTGAAAATAATATTAATTTGGCCGGGCCCCAGACTAAGCTTTAGCTTGCCTGTTGTTGCACTTTCGAAAATTTAAATTAAGCAGAAGAAGCACGGCAGTTACCAACAATTCCCTCAATTTCGCTATGATATTTGAGTTTCTGTATGTGTCTCTAATTTTTATCAGCTTCGTTTGGTGGCGATTGTGTTAATTAGTGTGTCCGAGCTTTCATCTATTTGAATGAATGAAATTAAATTAAGGCTTTTTTTTTTTGGCTGTAATTTTATTTATTATTAGGTGGGTTTCCTTTGAAGAGGAAGAATAATGCAACGACAACGTTTGGCAGAATAGTTCAATGTTCTGCTCAGGCACCTCCTTCTGCTTGGCCAGGCCGAGCTGTTACAGAGACTTTTCGTAAGACTTGGGATGGTCCAAAGCCAATCTCAGTGCTTGGGTCAACTGGTTCCATTGGAACTCAGGTACTTCAAATTTAAAACCATCCAGACATCAAAAGTATAACAAACGGTATAAAAATGCATTTATTAGACTTAACATGTTCTAGTTTTCTGATAACTAAGATTCCCTTAAAAGATCAATCCCTGTGCTATTTAAAGTTTCTAAAAAAGCCAAAAACAAGAATAAGTCATGGGTCTCAACCATTTGTATACAGCTAAAATTTAAACTCATAAAAGGAATAAGGGCCAAAGGAGGTGAATCGTTACTGTCCTACCCTCTGATTTTTTCCTTTCAATTTCTGTCTATTAACTAGAAGTTTTATTTTTGTAAACAAACAAACGCTCTTTTTTTTTTTTTGGGGGGGGGGTGGTGGTCCCATCATTCTGCAGACGTTGGACATAGTTGCGGAGCATGAAGATAAATTCAGAGTTGTGGCACTGGCAGCTGGTTCAAATACAACTCTTCTTGCTGATCAGGTAAGCACTCTATTTCGTGATGTTCAATAGAACTTGCAAGTTCACTCTTTAGACACAGTGATGGTCAAAACTGATCTTCATCGCTTTATTTTGTAAATTTACATTATAATGACTGATGATAAACTATCACTTGTCACCTATGTCACATAAAGCAACATGGATTTTGGAGAAACACCACCGGAAAATAACTTTCCTCTTATTTATTTACCTTTTACATATAGAAAGTTGTTCCACAGTCTTAGCAACTTTGAATCAGCAACATTTATTTCTGATCATGGTTGTATTTATCTGTTCACATCTAGGAGAACAAAGCGTTGATTTAATGAACTTGATCAAGCAGATTGAAAACCAACGGTGTAGCTTTAGCTCTCTTGAATTTTGATTGATCTTTTGGCATATTACAGGTGAAGAGATTCAAACCTCAACTAGTTGCTGTTAGAAATGAATCATTACTTGATGAAATCAAGGAAGCTTTAGCTAATGTTGATGCGAAGCCCGAGATTGTGGCCGGGGAACAAGGAGTCATTGAGGTAGGAATCTGCCAATTCCTCCTTTATTTCGGTTACATGGATGGAACAAATTCTTATTATTGAGACTATTGTTTTGAATTTCTTTTAGGTTGCCCGACACCCAGATGCTGTCACTGTAGTGACAGGTATAGTAGGTTGTGCAGGATTAAAGGCAAGTCCACAATTTTGTGATTGAATTCCTTTTTTTACAAGTCCTGGATTGAGTGGTAGAGTAGAAGCTAACCAAGATTTCAGTCATCAGAAAACATGAATTTGCCATCTGAAAGTTTTCTTGTTATTTTTTTAACAGCCTACAGTTGCTGCAATAGAAGCAGGGAAAGACATAGCCTTGGCCAATAAGGAGACATTGATTGCTGGTGGTCCTTTTGTCCTTCCTCTAGCTCACAAGCATAACATAAAAATTCTTCCAGCTGATTCAGAACATTCTGCCATATTTCAGGTATGAAAATATGTGTTGATTGCAGAGTACGTTCCAGTATTATTATAAGTAAATGATATATTCTTTCAGGCATTTGTGGTACCTTATTGTCTGATATGCATTTACATATTTCCTATGGTGAATATCTTTCTTGCACTTGTATCATCTGACTATAGAACATGTAAAATCTCCTTTCTGCAGTGTATTCAAGGGTTGCCTGAGGGTGCACTTCGTCGTATTATTCTAACTGCATCTGGTGGGGCTTTCAGGTGTGGGATCATAATTCCTGTTAGATTCCTTGATCTTATTGGTGAATATCTACACTGGGAACATCATTTTGTTTTTCATGAGTAACTCATATTGCTTTAGGCTCAAGCTTCTGTCTTAATTTTACTTCTGTTGATTATTATTATTATTTTCTTGGCTCATTATCTGTATCCCTTTATGCCTTATTATTATTATTTTTTTAATTTTACATTGAATAATGGTGGATATTTGATCTCACCCACCAACATTTTCATGTCCAATTTTGAAACCACCACTGCATTGTGACTCGATCCATTGGGTGCATTATTAAGAAGCTTGACTAACATTTGCCACACTTTATTTCTGACAGGGACTGGCCAGTTGAGAAACTGAAAGAGGTTAAAGTGGCTGATGCATTGAAGCATCCTAACTGGAGTATGGGAAAAAAGATTACTGTCGATTCTGCTACTCTTTTCAACAAGGTTTGTTTTTAACTGACATCTCCATTATACAATTTGCAAATAACTTAAGATCCTCACACTGTAATTATTTGACAGGGTTTAGAAGTAATTGAAGCCCATTACCTATTTGGAGCCGAATATGATGATATTGAGATAATAATTCATCCACAGTCTATCATACACTCAATGGTCGAAACAAAGGTGTTAATCTATCTAGTTGCCATGTTAGTTTATAACAGCAGTGCCATTGAGATAATGTCGGCTGTGCTGTCCAGATGACGTGAATTCTCTGAGTAAATTTTGTTAGTTGTTTCTTATCTTCTTATCTCTTGTCTTTGCATCCATACCTTTTCAGGATTCTTCTGTTATTGGACAGTTGGGTTGGCCTGATATGCGCTTACCAATCATTTATACAATGTCTTGGCCAGAAAGAATTTACTGCTCAGAATTGACGTGGCCTCGCCTCGATCTTCCCAAGTAACTGGCTTTTTCCCTTGTCAAAATATGGTTTTAAACATCTTCTGTCTCCCTTTTAGAAAATAAAAACTTCTCGTGATTATGTATCAAAATTAAGTTCTGCATTACATACACAGCAGTTTTACTTTGACATGACCAACCCAAGCATTTCGCAATCTTCTATTTATTGACACTTGTTCCTAGAAATGGTGAGAAACGAAACGGAAAGAAATAGAATAAAAGAGTGAAGGAAGCAAGATATGTAGTCAAGACATCATTCTTTTTTTCAGTCATGACCTGTATATGTTCCTTTTCTAGTGAGGACCCTCACTTTGTTAAAATGAGAGTCTCACCAAAATACCCAAAATATATATATATATATATATATAGATTGCAATACATTGAAAACTATGTTTTTTGTCTGTTAGTGTATTGAAATACGCATTTTTTTTATTGAGATAAATTAATTTATAGATAATTCAAATCTTCTTCCAGTAAAAATCACCAGTGCTTGAATCTTGGGGAGGTGGATTTTTTAAAAAACAAAAAAGAAAAAAATAGGCTTTGCCTGCCCCCTACCTTAAAGGTTAAAATAGAAGGAAAAAAAAATCAATATCGTTACGTTTCTGAAATAATGTATTCTTAGAAGTGGTATGCCCTAAAAACATGGATGGTTTGAAAAGTGATGCTGTGACCAATACTTTTATTGTTTCATTTGCATTATTCATGACTGATAAGCATGCAATTAATGTGATTGCAAGTATTTTTTATTTTGTTATGTCTCTATTATTTTATCTCTGAAACAAATGTTCTTAGAGAAGACTCTTGCTATAGGGATTTTTCATGTGTGAGGTTAAAAATCTTTCTGTGTCCTTATGTGTATGCGGAGAGTCATTCTTAGATGTGTGACTAAAATTGGAAGGGATGATGCAGGCTTGGTTCATTAACATTTGTGGCTCCTGACACTGCAAAATATCCATCTGTAAATCTTGCCTATGCTGCTGGGCGGGCTGGAGGCACCATGACAGGTGTTCTTAGTGCAGCTAACGAGAAAGCAGTAGAGATGTTCATTGATGAAAAGTATGTATCTCTGGTCTTGATAGAAAATGTTGCTTTGTTAAGTTTTAAGACATGTTGAATTTGTTTCCCGGGTTTTCCTTAAATTTTGTGTGATTTTATATTTCAACAAGGAGCGTGCTAAAGATCACATTAGTAATGCTTGTGTCCAAGGGGACGACAGGGGACAACCCACTGGGTTTGTCTCTTGCAATGGAAGGAAGAGGCCAAGGGTTCTAATCCCCCACACCTAACCTTGAAGGTGGTTTGATTTGTTTTGGGATGATGTGGAGTGAGGGCCATGGTAACTGAAAAAAAAGAGGGGAATAAAATGGAAAAATGTATTGGCAGGATCTAATAGAAATCAAGAAGTTGACAATCTAAGTCAATATGAAATGATCGAAAGCTTAAATGATATCATTCTAGTAATTTACACCTACAGTTGTTCTCTAAGCATGCTCTAGTATTGCTAGTATAATAAATTGGAGAGCTTAATATCTTCTCTTGCAAAATATATTAATAATATAATGTCTTCACGTATTCAGGATTGGCTATCTGGATATTTTCAAGGTTGTGGAGTTAACGTGTGATAAGCACAGAGCAGACTTGGTAACCTCACCTTCCCTAGAAGATATAATACATTATGATGCATGGGCACGAGAGTATGCAGCTAGTTTGCAATTTTCATCTGGTAGAAGCCCTGTTCCAGCATGACGGCTTGCATTGATGCCCTACTTTGAGAACCAGGGAGATGTGTTAACTTTTTGCCAAAAACTGGTATTCTTGCCAATGTTAAGAGAGGCATCGTGCAATTGTACCATAAATAAATATGAGATGTGGATTCAGTATGCGTCCACGATTTTATAGGTGCAAATATCATGAATGCAATTTTTTAACCAATTTGACCGTTGGGGTTCTCTTAGTATGGAGGAAAAAAGGGTATTTTTTTCAATCAAAGGAAAAATTGTTTTTGGTAGTACAAAGAAGGATCGTTAGTTTAGATCTGAAGGCCTATATTAACAATGTTTTAGGCTAGGCTTGCTTAATGCATCTATATTGGCTGAGGTTTGAAAATGGCAAATATTTTGTTGTTAGTTTCAACTTCACTTGAACGGCTAAATCGCTAGAAAGCTTTAGATTTTTGATTTCATACAAACAAGCACAGCAATTGAGAAGGGCAGCTCTAATGTGTAAGAAAGATATATTCCTGCCCTCTTGCTAAGTAATATTGGAGTAGCCAATAACATTTGCATTGATATTTAAAGGAACAAAAAATCGCCTTAAACTACATAGTTTCATGAGAAATTATCAGTTATTTGCTTTGATCAGTCATTTACCTTAAGTTTACTATAATATCAAAAGCATTACAATAATTTGAATTTGTTAAACTTTTCATCTTAAGTTACTGTTGAGATATTTAATAGAATCCAAGTCAAATGATGATTTTATTCTTGAATTCAAGAGTTTTCTTTTTTCAAAAAAAAATACCATATATAATAAAATTAAATTAAAACCTAGTAAACCCAACAAGCTCTTTGTTTCATAACAAAATCCACCAACGATTTTGATCCCTAACCAAAATTTGTATCAAATCTTCATTAACCAACCAAACTAAAAACAAAATAAAATACATCTATCTTCCTTATCTTTTCCCTCTATAGAATTTTAGGGTTTACAAAATCAAGTTCGGATGTGTATCAAATCCTTCGCCACCAAAATTCTTCATCACCATATCATTCAACCATCTGTAATAATTGACAAAAACATGCATTAGGCTATGAAGACCAGCGATGAAGTGTCTTATGGTGGTTATAGCTATCCGTGAGACCAACAATAGCAACAACGGCAGCAATGATAAGCGGCAATGGTGACTATGATACTATAAACATTTAAAATGCTAAATTAAAAAATAATTTAAAATATAAAAATAAAAAATGATTTCTTATAACTTTAATTTCTTCCTTAATTAAAAAAATCTAATTTATCTACATCAATTTATCTTCACAAATTTACATAATCAAACTCAATCTACAAATTATCCTAAACATTAGTTCATAAACATCCAATCAATCTAATCCTTAAATTCAATTTGGTAAACACCTAATAGAACCTATGAATTACCCTTGTGAGATTAACATTTATAACCAAAATTAATATTTTGGTAGACACTTGATAAAAATTATGAACTTAGGATGAAAAATTGAACAAATTTAAATTTTCATAGTATTTTTTGTAATAGAGCAAACTTATGGTATCTGATTGATAATTTTACAATATTTAGCATATTAAAATATCTAAATTACTCTTGTGACTTCATTAGTTACAAATGTCAGTTAACGCTTTAGTGGAAAGTTGATAAATATTAAAAATTGAGAATAGAAAAATTGAGTAAATTCAAACTTTTGTAATTTTTTTTTATATAAAAGTGTTACTTAAGGTAGATGATTGATAGTTTCCTTAGTTTTATTATTTCCACAATTGCAATGTTATAGTTTTCATGGTAATTTGATTAGGCCACATTTGGTATTAAGATAAGATGGCTTAAAAGCCACGTTGGAATGTTTTTTTTGTTAAAGCTATATTTATGATGTGTGTGTGTGTGTGATAAATATGAGTTTGAAAAAAGTAGTAAATATGTTTTAACCGCAAACCATATCTATAAGCATTTACCAAATATTTAACATTTGTAATTTCTAACGTATAAGTATCCAACCATATTATCAAATAGGACTTCTTTGCAAGAGTGGTCATATAACTATTTAATACAAATGAAAAAGATATATCTTTATTTGTAAACATTTAAAAAATTGAGGATGAGGATCTATATATTATTACTCCATTTTTCAAGCTATAGTTTGTGCTAAATATGAATAGAAGAGGGCTCTGGATGCCATGTCATTGACTCATAAGTAAGCATGGCTTTGAAGTGACACGAGAGTAAAAGCAAAGACAATTGTACTATAAAGCCAAAATGAGTGCAAAAGAAGAGAATAGTAAGGTCATGACAGTTTTTAATTTAGGCTTCATCTAGAATTAGATTATGTTGTTCTAGTTTTAAAGTAGAATTCCATGATACTAAGGGTGAGTTTTAGGGATTACAAAATACTTCATGAGTTTGAGATTTCATGGGGCTTCACCCCAAATTGAGAGAATTTTGAATAATTCTTCAGAAATTGGGTGGGAAATAGAGAAAAAATAATCTCAAATTCTTAATAACGTGATACTTAGTTTTATATTTCTCGCATCACTCTCACGCTAATCCCCATTATATATAAATATTTTTCTAATTCTTATTTAATAATTTTTTTATCAATTACAATGTTAATTAATATTTTTTTATTTTTACTTGATGTAAATGACTATAACTAAAAGAAAATTCTACAATATAATTTTTATTCAGCCTTAAAATATTATTATGTTTCCTTTTTTTCTCTTAAGATACTACTCTCTTCTAGTATTTTTTAATTTTGACATCGTTTTAAGATATCATTTCAAACATTAGGAGTTTTTTTAATAATTTAAATACTTTATAATATAGTAATAATTTTATTTAACTATTTAATTATTAATTTATTAAAATCATATATCTATATTTAGTATAAGATAAACAAATGGAGAATAGGACGGGGATGAGAAAATCATTCCCTACATATAAATTCTCTATTTCTACTCCACTAAATTTATTAGAGAATAAGATGGGGAATCGAGGTAAAATTTTTAATGGGATAGGCCTCCATACCCCACTGTTATCCCTAGTGAGTTTGGGATTGTATTGACTAATGGAATACGCTTCTTCTATTGTGTGGATAAGATAAGTTGTTGATTAAGAAAATAATTTGATGTTTAATAAATTATCTTGTTGCAGTTGTTATGAGTTTAAAAAATAAAGTATAAGAATTTGGTAAAATTTTTAATATAAAAAAGTATAATTTTATTATATAGTGACTAAAATAAATAGTTTCACAAAAAAGCAATTATGTCTTACTTTTTGATAATCTTAATAGAACTTCAAAAAGATATAATAGCTTATTTAATAAGTTGCTTGTAAAAATTGACTTTCTTTTTTTTTAAAAGCTAGTGTACTTGCCAATAAGGAACTTATAAAATAAATAGTTATTAAAAATTTTATCAAATACTATTTTTATCAATATAAATTAGCTGCTTATAATGTTTCCATCGTAGTCCCAAATAAGTCTAAATTAATGAGTTCAGAGATGCCATCAATATAAGATAGGAAAATAAAAGCAGTTTATTCTAACCCTTTAATTAAATTGACAAAATTGTTATACTAAAATAAACTAATAGCAAAACCTTATTGGAAATTGAGAAGTTGCATGAACTTAAGGCCAATTTAAGATTATGGTGGTTGATGAAATGAGTTACTTCTACTATGCAGATGAGATAAGTTATTGATTAAAAAGTAACTTGATGTACAGTGAATTGTATAATTGCAATTGCTGTGAGTTTCAAAAATAAAGTACATAAATTTAGTAAATTTTATTACAAAAATATTGTATTGTTTCGCAATAACCAAAATTTATATAAGTTTAAACTGCCATTTAGTTTTTTATATTAGGTTAATAAATTGTTATGCCTTTTTTTGTCTTTTTAGAATATAGAAGATTACATAAAATAAAAAATTAAACTAAATAAAATTTTATGAACTTCATAATCTATTAAAATATGATAAAAATTCATACTAATACATAACCTAAATAAAATAAAAAGTAATTTGCATTACATTCACTTTAAACTTGTTACAATAACACTCATCAAAATTTTTATTTCTTGTGATCCAAAGCCATTACTATTATGATACTCTTTTTTAATGACATTGTCTATTGCTATTCCTTTATTAAAGATTAAATTAGAATTATGTTCAATATTGCCAAAATAAAGATCATGCTGTGAATGCATTCTTTTATATTTGTGCAATGTCATGGTCACAATGATTATTTTCACTTGTTTGGTAAATGAATAGGTAGGCATATCTCTTTAAATCTTCCATTTGATTCTCAATACTCTAAATGTGTGTTCAATAACACTTCTATGAGATAAGTGAGTATAATTAAATATTTCTTGAAAACTTATGCATATATTACCTAATAAAAATCTAAAAAGTGGTATTTTTTACTTTTTTATGGATCTAAAAACCATTAATTTGGGGTTATACCATGTCCTCTAACTAATATTTTCCTATTGAGTAAAAAATATGTGTATTTGCACCATAATATTTAAAAGATATAAATTATAATTCAACATAAATACTTTACGGAGAAATATTTAGTTATTTAAGAAAGCAATATTATAAAAAAAGGAAAAGAAAAATATAATACCTTTGGGAGACTTTGGAAAATTCATTCTAAGATTTCTAATAGTTGTTAAAAGAATCCTTGCATCATGTGCACAGCCTTCTTAGCTAGCAAGTGCAAAACTAAATTACATATCAAAATTCTATACAACTATTATATTTTAAGTTGGTATTCCTATTCTGCTAATATGTGGCATTTAATCTTCAAGGTGTATTGTGGCAAGAACATGTACACCATATATAGTCCTAGTACAATCTTGATAATAACATAAAAACATATTCATTACCAATATATAACTTTGTAAAATAAAATTTTTTTTTAAAAAAACTTTACAATGGAATATATATCTTGAATCTTTCAATATTTCTTTAGGAACTTCCTTGAACTTTGGGTCTCCCAACTTTATTATATCAATTGCCATAAATATATAACATCTAATGGTCAGCTAAAATATCCACTAAGTGTTTCACCAGAGCATTGAAATCATTCTTATGCTAACTGGCTTCCAACTGATGTTTGACGTAGGACATTATTAGAAGATTTTAGAATTTTAATTATTTCAAAATTTTGAGATTTATATTTTAATTAGCATTAATTTTTTTTTAGGTCTTTTATTTTTAATTTAATTTAGTTTTTCTATTTAAGTTAATATAAGAAAGTAGTTTTCCCTAATATAAATAGGAAAGTCTTGTCAATATTTTAAAGATTCTTTTGATTAATAGAACTCTTATTTTATAATTTCCTTTGGGATTTATTTATCAACATGTCACTTAATTATAATGTCATCTAATATCATGATAAAGTATTATTAAAATCTTATTAAGTTGTTTGAGTTAGAACTAGATCTAATTATGCTTCAGTTAGATTGTAAGTTAATCGCATTGGCTTTGATATGATCTCAAAATAATATCTAGTATTTATCTATTTTATCAATCCATTTCCACTGTCTCGCTGTGTCAATTGATAGAAGAAAAGTTTTGTGCTAACTACATAGTTTTTTTAGCTACCTATATCCATCCCACCAAATCCACCTATGAAAAAAATTATAAAAAAATCAGAAAATACCCAAATCAAACCATAGCCACTATCCCAATCATTGCTATCACCATTAACATCCTCACCACCAGGCAATACCACCATTGGAATCGACATCATCCGGCGAGCAAACACCAACAACATTGATTGAATCATGTCATCAAAGCCACCATAACAACAGCCTAAAACCTGTGACCTTCTGTCATCAAATTGACCATCATTTAGCCACTTTTTCTTACTGTTCAAGCTATATAAAACTCATGAACATCTTGCCGACCAATCTAAGCCACCGTCGAGATCAAATATCATGGGAATTATCACAAGCAAGCCAAACTTATGCCTAACTTTATTGTTTCAATGCACTACCAATGAGTTGTTTTTACTACAACAATTCGCTCAAACTGGCCGTCTCTTCAAGATCTTACCATTATTACTCCAAATCACAACTATTAGCCATCGACAACACTAAAATTTAGAAGTTAGATTATTTATGGTTTTGCCATTGGTATTATTTTTAATTTTTTTAAATGATAAAGATAGAGAATTAGAAGTTATATTGTCTCCTTGATTTAAATGATACCCCAAATTTTGATGGTTATCCTATAAAATTTTTTTTTTGACTAAATTTTCATGATAGAAGATTTTCTTCAAACTATCTTATAAAAAAATTGTGGTGTTTTATGCCTTATTTAAGTCGAGGTGATATTTTAGGTTGGTAGGCACAACTGTAAGATGAAAGTAAAAAATAGTTTAATATGAGGCAATTAATGAAAGACTATTTTGTTTATTGTGATTGTATAAATTATCTCTTTTTACACCAATTAAAGCATAATATAATGGTAATGATGAGATTGTTGATTTGTTTGAGATTTTTAAGGAAGAGATACAACATCCCCTTAATTTAATTTTGTGTAGTAAAAGCAATTGATGAGATCCAAGCAATAATTGACATAATTATGTCTATTTATGTTGAAGACGAGATGGTTATCCTTGAAAAATTTTAGCTATAAAGACAAAGTTACTTAGAGAAAACAATGAGATAGATTTGGAAAAAGACTTAAGAGATCTAAAAATTGTTTGCTCCTATAAAGCTGATGCCACTTTAAGTATAGGTAAATCAAAAGTCGCCTAGAGCTTTATATATTAGAAAGACACTAATGTAGTTGCCTAAACCCTATGTGGTAGGAAATTTTTTTTTTGTATTTTTTTTATATACTCAAATTAATGGATTTTTTAAATTACTTATAATAAAAAAGTCTATTTTTTAAGTCTCTCTTTAATTAATAATTATCATACAATTAAGAATTCTTATAAAATTTCACATTTGATAACATTGTTAAAAAAAAACTCTAAATACTAGTATTATCTAACAATTATTTCATTATTAGTTTTTCTAAGAAAAAGATTAAATTCTTTATCTATTTTAAAGATCCTTAATTATTTAAACTATAAAATTTCGTGCACTGTTCTTTATAAAGAAAATTATTACATTTATTGGTTTCATTTTGAAGAAAAAAGGAAAAAAATTCTTGAAATAATAATCTAAACAAAGTGAACAAAAATATATCATCTTGACTACTTTTTTTTCATTTTCCAAATTTTTTTACTATCTTGCTGATTGTTAATATTCAATATATAATTAAAATATAATTAAATTTTATGCTCTTTTATACTTATATGAATATTAATGCTGCTGCTGAATGTAGGAACCCTTATAAACAAATTTCGCCTAAAGCCCCTAGAACTCTAAAATCGGCCCCACTATAATGACTTCATCATTTTGCAAAGTGGCTTATAAGATTAAGAAAAAAAAAAGTGAATCACGGACTTTTTAAGATGCATTGCTTTAAGACTACAAGTTCAAGCTTTAAGATGCATTGCTTCTCCATTACAAGTTCCGTTCCCCAGATAAACTCAAGGACAAGTTTTTGTTTTAAAAGGGAGACAATAATGTAAGTACATTAATAGAAGGTTTTTAGGATTTTAATTTTTTAGAACTCTTTGATAGTTTATATTTTAATTTGAGTTAATTATGGTATTTGTTTTTATCTTTTATTTCTATTATAATATAGTTTTTCTATTTGAGTTAACTTGGAAAAATAGGTTAGCCTATTATAAATAAGGAGAACTTGTCATCATTTTAAATGACCTTTTTATCAATAAAAATTATTTTTCTTGTAATTCTCTTTGAGATTATCTATTAAAATACTTTTCTTGAGCCATTTTTATCAAAACATCATCTAATCTAAACGTAAATGTTATCAAAATTTTATTGAGTTATTTGGATAAGAATAAGATCTAATTATGCTTTAATTAGAGTGTAGTTTACTTACATTAACTTTATCTAATCTTACATTGGTATTTAGTATCTATTTATCCTATCAATTCTTTTTTGTTACCTTGTTATGTCACATCTTCTAAAGTATGCAAAACCATTCTTAAATTCTCATAGCCTCCATTTTTCTTAAGCTTTTTAGCCAATAATTAGTTTTTTGACTAGCGTATAATTTAAATATCTTGTGGCATTAATTTCCATTTCCTTCTGCTTCCTTCAACCACTTATTTCCAGATTGCATAGAATTAATTCGAGGTTTTATAAATATACTTAAGATAGTAGTCTTCTAATAAAAAGTTCAGAGATACATATGATTTGATGGAACAACTCATTTATTAAAAAAAAAAAAAACTAGTGAACAATTATTCAAAAGGTATAACTAAATATGTAGCAAAATTTAAAAAAAAAGTAAAAATAAAAATTTGTTACAAAAAATTATAAAAAAAATTCATAATTATTTTCATAACTAATTCTAATTAAAACTAGTATGAAATAGTATTATAAAATCAATTGTTTATGAAAAATAAGATCTAAGAGACTAAATAAAAAATCTAACATGATCTAATAAAATGAGAATAATAATATATTTTCAAGATCATAAGTTAATTATTTCTCAAATGGAGTCACTTAAGCATGCTATCTGGGTCTCCTATGAAAAAAAAAAAAAAAAACGTCTTACTCTTCTCTTTAAATAAAAAGAGTTGAGTGGTATGTAACTACAAGTCGCTTCTAACTTCCATTTTAGATAAAGATTCAACTATTTCCATCAACTTAGGAATATGTAACCAACAGTATCATCTTTCTTATCTCCAGCAACATTTGCAAGGTGGTGACTCTGTTGTGATAATTTTGTAACAACTCCCTCCTTTTCCCCTCCTAATCCAACCGTTCTAGCTTTCCTTGCCTTTTTATATGCAATATCATGTTTTTTCAATTTTCCTTTCATCCACCAATTAATAAGTTTTCAATCACGAAGCTTCAGTAGAGTTGGCTTTCTTTTTGCTCTTCATCCATAATGATAAAACGTAAAAGCTAAAACTCACAGATGAAACTCATGGCAAATAAAGCAATCACGAATTTCGAGCACTCAAGAAATTAAGCAATCATATCATTATCGCCTGATTATTATAAAAATACATTCATACAAACCTGGCTATCATGGCAAACAAATGGTCAGTGGCCAGGCTATGCTTGGGTTGAAGCTGGCTACAGGCCATCCAAAATTTTTTAAAATCTACAAAAATACCATTGGGCCCGGTTTACAAAATTGTCATTGTATTGTACTTTTATTTGCAACTGTAGCTCTCCATTGTTTACAACTTTGCCATTCAGTGAATAAATAAAAAAAAAAAAAATTTCCTTTATTCGAGATGCCGAGTTCCAGAACGTCAGTGTGCACTCTTTCTTGGCTTATTCGGGTTCTGTTTCTTGGCTTCTTCAATTTTTTGTCTTCCTCCTGGTAAGAGTAGATAGTAAATTTATTTTTTTAATTTAATCAGTTATGGTATGTTTATAAATTGCAAGGGAGTAAAAGCTAAATTACCTCACTTAGAAGAACTATATAAGAGTCGCAACTTTACTCAATCTTAAAAAAACAAACCGATTGTGTAAGATTAAATTATTGTTTGGTCAGTTTCAAAAAAAAAAAAATTATTGTTTGGTCAAATGGAGATAACCATTGAATTCTAGCATTCAAATTTTTAAATTGATTATTGACAGATTAGAGATAGATCATAGATTCAATTCAATATATTATATATAATGTTAATTTGTCAATTAAACTTATTGTTTAGCTTTTGGATAGTGTCAATCTGTCATTGTGATGGATTGACGGTTCTATACTTTTATTAATTTGTGAATTAAACTTATTAGTGATTTTTTTAAATTTCTTTTATGTTTTTACTTTTTTGTTTTTTACACCTTAATTAATGTCAAACAATTAATCATTAAAACCTAGAAAAACTCTTCTTGTATTTTTTAAGAAAAAAGATGGTGGTCAATTGTCAAGTTTCATGTAATGCCAATTATCCTAAATAAATGACCCACATCTAAGTCTTGAAGAGTTGAAGTTCAAGGTGAAAATATTACTTCATTAGAACATGATCCAAAGTTATATAAACTAATATGGACATATCTTATTAATTAGCAAGAAGATGTTAGGAGAGTGTACATCAACATGGGTCCATATCAACCAAATTAAAAGAGTTTCCGCCTTATTTTAATGGGCAACAATTTCTTCGATTTCAATACAGATGGTATGGACAATTCCTTGGCTTAAGTATTCAAAAGAAATTGATGCTGTATATTGTTTTGCATGTTTTCTTTTTTATGAGAAAAAAGTAAAATATCCTAAGTTCTCAATTGAAGGGTTTAAAAGTTGGAAGAGGACTAATATTAGAGAGAAATGTTCTTTTTTGCATCATGAAGAGGCGGTTTAATTCACATCATACTAAGACTATGCTAAAATGGAGTAGTGTAACGAATCCATCTCAACATATAGAAAGAGTCATGAATAAACAATCATCATTGCAAATTTTACAAAATAGGTTGCAGCTTCAAACCTCAATAAAAGTTATTAAATGACTTGCAAAGCAAACATGTACTTTTAGAGGCCATGATGAGTCCATTAAATCCTCTAATCCTATAAATTTTATTGAAATGATAAAGTATTCACAATCATGAATAAAGATATTGCTGAAGTTGTCTTGGAAAATGCCCCGAGCAATGCAAAATATATTTTATCTGATATCCAAAAAGAGCTTTTGAATATCATTGCTAATAAAGTGCAACAAAAGATTTTTGAAGAAATTGAAAATGCCAAATTTTGTATTCTTGTTCATGAACCACGAGATAAATCTAAAAAAAATAAATGACTATTATTTTGAGATATGTTGATTACGATGAATTTATTCGTAAATAAATTTTTAAAGTTGTGAATGTGAAAGAAACTAGTGCATCAACTCTTCAAAAAGAAATATGTAATGTCTTTACTCGTTATAATCTGTTAGTTGAAGAATTACAAGAACAATGATATGACGGTGCAATTAATCTGAGAGGTGCATGGAATAGAGCGCAAGCACTATTTCGAGAAGATTGTCCATATACATATTATAGACATTGCTTTGGTCATTGGCTACAACTTGCATTAGTGAAAGCTTCTAAAAATGTGCTTGATGCATGGTTTTTTTTTCAACTTTGAATTCCATTGTCAATGTTTTTGGTTCCTTTTCTAATCATTAGGGAGGCTGAAATCATTGATTTAATAGCCTCTGGGGAGCTCGAAATTGGTACAGAAACCAATCAAATTTGTTCATTACAACGACTTGACGCAACTCATTGGAGCTCTCAGTTTGCTTCGATCAGCATGTTGATCAATATGTTTGGTGCTCTTCATAAGTATCTGGAAAAGATGATTTGCAGTGGATTGAAAAAGGACATTCAAGGAGAAACAATGTATTAATAAAATTTTCATTAAGATTTATATTTTCAATTGGAATAATATTTCCACTTGGAGAAAAAATTTAGTCCATCTAGACATCTTCTTTCTAGCTTCGCCCTTGCAAATAGCCACAGGTAAATCAAAAAATCACAAACATGGTCATCATGAAATATATACAAGATCATATTTATAAAAGTATTAACATAGAAAAATATAAATATATTAAATATTAAAAGCCATTTATAGTTAGCTTTCATGTGAAATTGTTCATAGTTAAAAAAAAAATTACATAATCATATGCTAGCCTTGACTTTTATAATTAAAATAAAAAAGTAAAATACAAAAATTATGAAATTACTATATTAAAACTTTAATATTAGAGAGAATGTATAGTAGTTATGGCAATAATATGATAAGAAAAGATCCATTTACATTGCAGTTAACTGTGATATACACCTTACTATGCAAGCCCTACTAACATTGTAGTTATGTGAGGCGTACATTGCAATAGATGCAACGTGTGTTTTGCCTAATAAGTAATGGTATATATATTAGGATTCATAAAAAAAAGAGACATGATTATCTTTTTATCAAATTATAATAGAAATTTACAAATGTGTGATAACTTATTTAATAAGCTCTTATAAAAAGTAACTAGTGCTTATTTTTAAAAGTTGTCTCAAAATAAAAAGAAAAATGAAATAAGTAGATTTTACAAAATACAAAATATTATTTTTACTAAAAAAATATGAAATAACTAACTTATTTGAAATTGAGATTGAATATCTCAATTTCAAATAAGTTAGAGCTCAATAAAATTAGAGTAGTTTCCTGGTTAACATATGAGTAGTAAAGTTTGAAAGTGAAAGCTTATTTTTGAACAGTGCATCTTTAGGAAACGATGCATCCTCTCAGAACACAACCATCAAAATACAATAACTAATAGCACACCCCGATGAAACACCCATCTGACGAGCACGCCACAGTCACCACACGCTTTCTGATTACACTGCCTCAAGCCAGCAGCCTCACCACCGGGTGTAAATCATTGCCATCACCTTAAAGTGTCCAGATCTGCTCATCTAACTGACTTTTTTCGGTTGCCGTCGTCGGGATACAATTTAAAGCCCTAACCAATAGTAGTCAGTAGCCACTGCCCTCAAGCAGTCGTCATAGAAGTCGAACAAGAATTTTACGACCAGGGAGGGAGCTTCCTTCTTCAGTTGGTATCTTTATTTCCTGTCCTTTTAAGTTCGTTTTTTTTTTAATTTTGTGTAATTTTCTTTGATTTACTTTTTTTCTTTTTTCTTCATTTATTTTCATTGCAACTTTTCTTTTGGGATTTGTTTGTATTTTCTTGGTTGGATGTTGTACATTTGCCGCCCTTGAGGTTCTTTCGATGCTGAAGATGGTGTTATTTCAGTTTATTTTTTCAATCGAGATTATGTCAATGTTCATATCAAAATGATATGTCCACATTGGAGTCGTCGAAGGGCTCTCTCTAGTGGTTGGTGTATTGAGGTTTTGATAGCGTCAGACTAGTAGACGATGGCCCGAGACATGATTTCATCTAGAGGTCCTCGAGTATCATTCTAATTGTATAAAGTTGTATTATTTTATATTATATAATTAGAACAGGTTTCGCCTACATTAACTGAGGTGGGATAATTTTTTCTCGAAAATTTTTTCTCTTTTTTGGTTATTTGTGATGGTTGATCAAGGATGCATTTATTTTAAATTAGAGTTTTGGTTCTTATTCTATATATTGTATTTAAGTTTGATGTGGGCGTAAATTTAAACTGGAAGTATTGTTGGCCATGATGGATCTTTGAATGAAATCCTTTCAAAATAAATAAATAATAAATAAAAGATCTGAGTTGTAACTTTCATTTCGCAGCATTTGAAATGATACGATATCGGTTGCTCCCAATGACTTGTCGATTCTACAGAGCTGTGGTGGCATAATAGAAATGCGATGTTATCAATTATCGCGCCAAAAAATAGAAAGAATATAAAAATTCCTCAGACGGCCAAGTGGGGCGTTAGTTATGGAGTCGGCGATCAGAAACGGCCAACGTAACCGCCTATGGGACCTTGTGAATTCTATGAGGATAAGATACAGGAACGGAAAATGACTCCACAATGAGAAATCAATTATACTCAATATTATTGGCCACGTAACGGAATTACCGGCCAATAGCCTTAAAACCGTCGCACTTCAATTTAAGAAGAAAAGATGCCAGTCTGTTTCTGCCATTCAAATCTTTTTCTTTTTCTTTTTCTTTTTTTTTTTCAATGAAAGAAAACAATTACACGACAATAGCGACCAAAATCAGGTATAATATTATGAAAAATGTTAAATTATAGTTTATTGTATCTTACATTATACACATAATATAATAATTTAAATATTAATTTAAAAAAATTAATATACAATCGATTATACGTTATATTACATACATAAATAATATATAAAATTTATATTATATATTATTTATGTGTGTGACATAACGTACAACAACTATACATTAAAAATCTTTTTAATTTTATTGTATTATGTGTGTGATATAAATTATAATAAATCAAAAACCTTTTAATATTATAATATTTTACATTTTTTGGAACAAATATAATTGAATCAATCAATCAATCAAACTTGGGTACAAAATAAGAACAGAGATCTACATCAATTTTTGCAACGAGGTTCACGAGAGAAAAAGATTTGACATGGCAACATCTAAATTTTTCCTGACACGATGTGTGATCTGTCACCTGATTAGCATTTCTCATCTTGATGCTGCCGCGTGGCATCTAATCACATTCCCTCGTTTGTCTGTCACCGTTGCAGAGCCACAAATAAAGTTTAAATTTCCGTACCAGGGATAATCCTTAAATAAAACGTACGCCTTAACATTAACATGTGATTCTGAATTTCCGGACTATTTCGTACAGCACAAGCTCTTTTTGTAACCGGCTCTGTTTTTTATATATTGGCCACACTCTCAACTGAAACCCTTGCCTCATACAAATAATTAAAAAATAAAAATAAATATAAACATAAATATTGTAACGGTCGATGGCTTTGAATTTGGTGTCTCCAACCGAAATCAAGGCTCTGTCCTTCTTGGATACCACCAGGTCCAGCCATCGCCTCCCCAAACTCTCAGGTAAATTAGCCACCGCCCGAGGCCCTTTCAAGGTTTAAGGGTCGCTTTAGGAACCAACCCCCTTTGATCCCATGCCGCTTTTCACCTTTCAAACAGCGCTCATATAACGAAGTCTTCTATATTTATTACTGAATCATAAAATATAAATAACGTCGTGTTTGTGTGTGTGTGTGTGTATTTTCAGTTCAATCTCTTGTGTCCACTTAGGATAATATTAATTAAAAAGTGAAAGAAATTATTTATGATAATTATATGATTCTACTATATTTTCATATGACTAATTTCTTTACGTCACGTAAAAATAAATTTATATAACAATTTATAAGAATTTAATTATTATATAAAAAGTATATGAAGTACTTTTGAACAATGTCTTAAATGTTAATGAAGTAGAGCTTGTATTTCACTTATCATAAAAATAATTTTGAATGCATAAATTACTTAGATGATGAGCATGCAAAGATATAATTGTTTAAATAGAGTGATTTTCAAAAATGAAAAAAAGTTCAGATAAAATATATATTATTTATTTGTTTGAGAGTAATTTTTAAAGTAAAACAAGATAAAATTATAGTGTCACCCAAGTACTTATCTATGCGTCTTATCCTGCTTTTAAATTTTAACACAAGTGCGATGGTTGGTTAGAAGTGAGCTTTCAACAATTTGAGAAATGTGAGAATCTTTAATTAAATATTTGATAAATTTTATTTTATAAAATTTCATGAATTTTAAGAGTAGTTGTATGTGTTTAGTAAATTTTATTTTTAAATTATTGTAACAATGTCAATGATTGAATTAAGGAAAATTCTATAATATTGTATGAAAAATACGACATTAATACCGTGATACACATAAATATTATAAATTGCATATAAAATTAGTAAATATAAATTAAAACTAGTAAATTAATGCAAGATTATTAATTATTTAAAAAATTAACATTGTTTCTTATAGAATTTTAATGAAACATATTTTCTTTGCTTACAAAAAATATTTCTTTAATTAAATAAAAAAATTATTCTAAAAAAAGTAAAAGAAACTTTATTGAATTGGTTATCATAAATTCTATATTTATTCTAGGACATTTATATACTTTCTTTTCCTGATTTTCTATAATAATATCTATTTATTATACATATTAATTACACGTAATTATTTATCTTGATGTGGATCAAGTAAAAATAAAATTAAAAAAGCTTATATTATTAGACACATATATAATATATTAATAAAATTAGATTTAATTTTGAATCATATACATACTTTATGTAGTTTCAAACTTTTCACTTGTATTTGAAGACTCTTTAGGGTTGAAAAGAAGTATAGACAGATGTAATATAAACTCATCTTATAACAATTATGAAAGATATTAATATAATATTTTCTTTAAAAATATGATTTTGAGCATAAATTTTCTTCTTAATAAAACATCACATGTATTACATAAATGTAAAACTAACATTATTCAATTTAAATAAAGAATCAATAAATATATAAAGTAATAACTATTATAATAAGTTTTTATTTTATAATTGTGAACTTTTTTTTACAGTAACTATTATATTAATTTACTTATTTTAGCTTTTATTTATAAGTCTTAGGCATAATTTATAAATTTTATGTTTTATTTTGTACTTAATGTTGATTTACTTATTTCATATTATATTTATAAGTTTGTATTTCATTTACCAATAATACATCAATTTACTAGTTTTATAATAATTTACTTATTTTAGATTTCTTTCATAAGTCCTATGCTTCATTTCTAAACTTTATATTTTATTTTACAGTTAGTGTTGATTTACTAGTTTTATGTTATATTTACAAGTTTTTGTTTTGTTTACTACTAGTTTTATGTTATCTTTACAAGTTTTTATTTTGTTTACTAGTAATATATTAATTCACTTGTTTTATCTTCTATTTACAAGGCTTATATTCTATTTTTAAAATTTATGTTTTATTTTGCACTTAATGTTGATTTATGAGTTTTATGTTATATTTGTAAGTTTTTGTTTTATTTACTAATAATACATTAATTTACTAATTTTATATTAATTTACTCTTTCTACCTTCTATTTACAAGTACTATATTTAATTTCTAAAATTTATGTTTTATTTTACAGTTAATGTTAATCTATAAGTTTTATGTTAAATATACAAGTTTTTATTTTGTTTACTAATAATATATCAATTTACTAGTTTTATATCAATTTACTTGTTTTATTTTTTATTTACAAATTTTATGTTTAATTTCTAAAAATTCTATTTTATTTTACACTTAATGTTGATTTATAAGTTTTATGTTAAATTTATAAGTTTTTATTTTGTTTACTAGCAATACATTAATTTACTAGTTTTATATTAATTTACTTATTTTATCTTCCATTTACAAATCTTATGTTTAATTTCTAAAAATTATGTTTTATTTTACACTTAATGTTGATTTATGAGTTTTATGTTATATTTGCAAGTTCTTATTTTATTTACTAATAATATATCAATTTATTAATTTTATATTAATTTAGTCTTTTTACCTTCTATTTACAATTCTTATGTTTAATTTCTAAAATTTATATTTTATTTTATAGTTAATGTTCATTTACAAGTTTTATTTTAAATTTATAAGTTTTATGTTTTAATTATATAATTTATATTTAATTACAGTATTAATGTCGTAATTTTAATCATAGCATCATAGAATGACCCTTGAATTAAATATAATGTTGAATAAACTCTACTTTGACACTTATAAACACTTATATAAAATATTTTTTATTATGCACCTATAATAATTTAATAAATAAAATGAATAATTTATATCATTATTTTTATTTTATTATATCAATATAAATAACAATAATAATAATAATAATAATAATAATAATAATAATAATAATAATAATCTCTTTAAAGTTAATGACTTTATTTTTTAATTAATAAAAATAATTTTAAATTTTTATAATTCTTCATATATGGAATTGTATTAAATATAAAAATAATTTGTATAAATAATTTTTTTTAAAAAATTTTTCTACTTTTTTAAAAGGTACCGTAAAATAAAATGATTTTACTAAATTAAATTAATTTTAAAAAATTTTCATAAAATGAAAATTTAACATTCCAAAATTCTTTTTAATCTCTCAAAGGGCGGCGGACCCTTCAAGGATTTGATTTATTTTTTAAAAAAAATTTTTTAACGAATTAGGTGGGATTTGGTCGAAGACGAAGAGGAACAAGGACAATGGAACGGCGGCGTTTGGGAGAATAGTGAAATGTTCAGGTGATGCAAGTCCTCCAGCGTCAGCGTGGCCAGGCAGAGCTGTTGCCGAGTCGCGTCCAAAGGCTTGGGAAGGTCGAAAGCCGATTACAGTGCTTGGATCAACTGGTTCTATTGGAACTCAGGTACTTTAAAACGTATAGTTAATTAATGAGAGGTAGCTGATAATAATGGTAATAATCATCCATATTCTGTTCTGATTTTATCGTCATGCAGACCCTCGGCATAATTGCAGAGCATGAAGATAAATTCAGAGTTGTGGCACTAGCTGCTGGTTCGAATGTTGCTCTCCTAGTTGATCAGGTAGGTAACCAATCACTTCCTTTCTCATTGTGGTTTTATTTTATTTTAATACGAACTTGCAAATACACTAGTTACTGAACTGAACTTCTATAACTTTATTTGTAAATATTCATTATACGATTGATTATAAGCTACCTATCAGTATTGCAGCTTGAGCGCTCTTGAACGTTGACTGATCTTTTAACATATTACAGGTGAAGAGATTCAAACCTCAACTAGTTGCTATCAGAAATGAGTCACTAGTTGGTGACCTCAAGGAGGCTTTGGCTAATGTTGAAGACAAGCCCGAGATTTTGACTGGAGAACAGGGAGTTATTGAGGTAGGAATCATCTATCCATTTTTCCTCCTCCTCTTGTTTGAGCAACTTCTCATTATTGAAAACATCATTGTTTTCAGGCTGCCCGGCACCCAGATGCAGCCACTGTGGTTACTGGGATTGTAGGTTGTGCAGGATTAAGGGTAAGTCCCACAATTTTGTTGATGAATTCCCTTTCTGGGAATCGCGGATTGGGCAGTAGAATAGAAGCTAATTAACCAAGATTTCAGTGATCAGAGACATGAATTTGCCAGCTGAAAGTTCTCTCTCCTTTATTATTTATTTATTTTTCCTCATTTCTTTAACAGCCTACAGTTGCTGCGATAGAATCTGGGAAGGACATAGCTTTGGCCAATAAGGAGACCCTGATTGCTGGTGGTCCGTTTATCATTCCTCTAGCTCACAAGCATAACATAAAAATTCTTCCAGCTGATTCAGAACATTCCGCTGTATTTCAGGTATGAAAATATGTACGTTGGCTACTGATGACATGTAAATAATAGATTCTTTCAGTGAATTTGTGCTACTTTATTGTCAATTATGCATTTAACATTTACATATTTCCTATGGTGAATATCTTTCTTGCCTTGCATCATCTGACTATAGAAAGTTTCAAATCTTCTTTCTGAAGTGTATTCAAGGCTTACCTGAGGGTGCACTTCGGCGCATTATTTTAACTGCATCTGGTGGGGCCTTCAGGTTTGGCATTTTGGTTCTTATTAGACTCTAATCTTATTGGTTAAGGTTTACGTTGAGAATATTATTTTCCTTTACACAAATAACTCATATTGCCTGACTTTTAAACTCAGGCATATTTCCTTTATATTGGCATTAATAAATTTCACGCTCAAACTTCTGTCTTAGTTTTACTTGTGTTCTGCGGTTTTATTCTTCACATTATCCTTTTTTTTTTCCCCACTAGGATATCCTTATCCATTTACTCCTTAGATTTTTTTTTTTTTTTTAACCAACTATTACATTTTATATTGGATGGATATTTGATCTCACTCATCAACAATATCATGAACAAGTCTGGAATGCCACTTCTTCTGGAAGTTTAATTCAATCCACTAGGTCATGTATAAAAATTTAAAAACCTTCTATCCATGGGGTGCGTAACCAAGAAGCTTCTCAATATTTGTTCATTTTGTTTTTGGCAGAGACTGGCCAGCTGAGAAACTGAAAGAAATTACAGTAGCTGATGCATTGAAGCATCCTATCTGGACTTTGGGAAAAAAGATTACAATAGATTCTGCTACCCTTTTCAACAAGGTTTGTTTTTATCCGACGTCTCCATTATAAAATTTGCAACTGAGTTAAGTCCCTCTTACTCTTATTATTTGACAGGGATTAGAAGTGATTGAAGCCCATTACCTATTTGGAGTGGGATATGATAACATTGAGATAGTGATTCATCCACAGTCTATCCTTCATTCAATGATTGAAACACAGGTCTTACTCTTTCCAGACTTGCTTGTTAGTTTATCGTAGCAGTGCTATCGAGATGATGTGAACTCTCCACATGCCTTTTTATGCTTGTTTCTTATTCTCTTATACCTGTCTGTGTATATGTCTTTTCAGGATTCTTCTGTTATTGGACAGCTGGGGTGGGCTGATATGCGCATACCACTTCTTTATACAATATCTTGGCCAGAAAGAATTTACTGCTCTGAAGTGACATGGCCTCCACTTGATCTTGCCAAGTATCTGGCTTTTTCCCTTCTCAAATTATGGTTTTAAGCATCTTTTGTTTTCTTCGTAGAAAACAATAAAATCAAAGAGATAAACCAAAATCCTTGTGGTATATTTCAAAATAAGAAAATTTCTGCCTATACTTCGGCTGGTAGTTTTACTTTCAATAGTGACCCAAATTCAACCCAAGCATTTCACAATCTTCATTGAAATTAGCTAGGAATGACTGTTTACATGCAAAGTTGGAATTTTCTTTCTTTGTCATCATTAGGTTCTGGTGTCAAGAAAAATTGCTGACATTTCACTTTCTTGCATACCAAGTATGCCAATCATCTGCTTAAACATATCAGTGTGATAAGTTTGACCAGTGATCCATGACCAGTTTGATTAACTGTTTCACTTATTGTTCATGACTAATGAACATACAATTAAGATGGTTGCATGCATTTTTAAATTTTTCCGTCTCCATTATTTTATATCTGAAACAAATATTCATAGAGAATCTGCTTGCGATGAGGACTTTTCATGTGTGAGTTTTAAAATAATCTCTCAGTGTGTCTTTATATGCCAAGAGTCATTCTTAGATACACGACTAAAATTAAAAGGGATGATGCAGGCTTGGTTCATTAACATTTATGGCGCCTGACACTGCAAAATTTCCCTCCGTGAATCTTTGCTATGCTGCTGGACGGGCAGGAGGCACCATGACAGGAGTTCTTAGTGCAGCAAATGAGAAAGCAGTAGAGTTGTTTGTTGATGGAAAGTATGTACTTTTTATCCTGATAGAAAACGTTACTTTCTGATCTTTAAAGACATTTTGATGAGCTTGTTTCATGGTTTTTCAATATTGTGTGATTCTATCTTTTAGCAAGGAACATGCCATAGCACCGAAAAATGCTTGATGATTGTGAGCTAGGCTGCATAATTCCCTAAACTTGGTAGTACAGAATAACTTCTGAAATTCATTTTTCATATTGATTTTGGTTGTCATACTAACTTTTGAAATATGTCTCATGTTGTTCAGTTGCATGTATTTTCTTACAATTGTTCACCGGTTCATGCCTCTGAAAAGGAAAGAGACTAAACATTTTTCTTGCATGCACAACGATACGATCAAAAGTTTAAATGATATTATTTTAGTGACAATTCTTCTCAAAGGTTGCTCTAGTATAGCTACCATAACAAAATTGAGAGCGTAATATCTTTTCTTTGAAAATATATTAACATATAATATCCGATTGTGTGCAGGATAAGCTATCTGGATATTTTCAAGGTTGTGGAGTTAACCTGTGACAAGCACCGGGCAGACTTGGTGTCCTCGCCTTCCCTAGAAGATATACTACATTATGATGGGTGGGCACGAGAGTACGCAGCCGGTTTGCAACTTTCGTCCGGTAGAAAGCCTGTTCCGGCATGAGTGATGGCTCACATTGATGCCCTATTTGAGATCTGGGAAGATGTACGTATTTACTTTCTGCTAAAAACTGGTATTGTTCACAAGGGTTATGAAGGCACGGAGCAATTATAAAGTAAAATAAACATACGGTGGGGATTCAGTATATGTAGCGGGGGGCCCATTTTTTAGCTGCAAAATGTATGAAAGCTTTTGTTAACAAATCGGAGCATTGATGTTATCTTAGTTAAATATGAAATGAAACAAGCCGAATTTAAAAAAAAAAAATTAATCAATAAAGTATAATTTGCAAATTAAAAAATAGATTTCAATTGTTTTAATGCTAAACATTGATAAGTAATAATTTTTTATTAATATTTGAATAATAATTTATTATTATTGAGATGTTTAAATTTCTTCAGGTTATAACAATTGAACAAACCCGACTCCAACCGCACTAATCCAGGGCTGAGTGGGTTGGTGCACGCATGTACACCTTTCGTACTTCTAGTTTCAAATGATGAAGAATGTACTCGACAGAATTGATTCGTTATCGCGTAAATGGATCTTTATTATTATTATTATTATTATTCCATTTAGGCTCCATCGCGACTGCAATTTGGTGTTGTTTATTTGAAACTATTTTCTATTATGGAACAAGCGACATTAATTACTAAGTATCTAAACCGGAAGTACTAATTGCGACGACAAAGTATGGAGACGGTATAGATTTTTCAACAAGCAATTGTTGTCGATTAAAATAAATCTTTTAATTTTCACAGCAAAGCCGTCAGGGAGCTCAGAAAAGAGTTCGTAATTGCAGACGCCAAACGGAGCAGTGCTCCGTGACTATAATTCAATTGCTTTATTTCAGCCGAATGTACTCAATCGAGTGTGGTACCACGCCTACATACACTTTTGGTATTAATTAAACATGTGCTGCTATTTAGTAATGGACCATTATGAATTAATTAACTTGTACGTAAGGCGCCCTGCTGCAGTGATTGAGTTCATCAGAATCTGCAACAGAGCCTAGAGCGCTTTTTATCACTTTGGTATTTCATCTGCTTGATGCTTGAGATGCGTTATTATTGACGGTGCCGACAGCCGACATCGAATCATTGATTGGAACTTTTTGGAGCTATTGAATAATCACAGACAAATTGATAAATTAGAACAGTTCAATCATTCTTTATCTCTAGATACTCACTAGAAAGCAGAAGGTTCGGTGGGAACGGGTGTAAAATTTTGCATTTCCAGGCTCTTTCCCTTGGCCGTTAGAACAATGTGATTGTGGTTCGAGATTCATCATCATCTTGGAAGCACATAGGATTTGAGATTTCCAATTTTCTTCAGGGAATGCAATGCAATGTTAAGCACCCACTAGACACGGATGATTGATCAAGACTTATCCCATTATCTCTCTTCATAGGGTCAATAATAATCATTCTTAGTAGACAATTAATATGTGACAGTAGTATCTTAATTTCTTAGAATGATGAAAAATTACCTTTACCTTTTTTTTTTTTTTTGGGGACCAAAAAAAAAATGGGAAGAACTTTACTTAATTATTGGATTAATATTTGATGCATTTTCAATATTATTGGGTCCCAACTAATACACCAAAAAAAGAAAAAAGGATTGTTTTCAAAGAGCTAATGCATTCTTTATCATCCAATGTTAACCAAGCATCTAGTAATCCTCTTATTTTGTGGAAATTTCATCACTGATGTAAAATGAGAAAAGCAGGCAGCAGCAGGCTCTTTCTCTTAACTTTTTCTACTATAGTCTTATGCTTGTTTAATACGTTCATAGTCTTGAAAGAGATTTGACATTTTAATGGAAGAAACATTGGCAATGGATGTGGACATGAAGATAAAACGTGGTCCGCCATTTTGAAGGGGAAACAAAAAAAGGGAGCATCAAAGTGGAGGGCTCTTGTGACGACTTTGTAAACACGGCCGGCTATAAGCTATTCATTGAGGAATCCTCTTTCTCTCACCCCCACTCCCACTCGCTCGCTCACTTTAGCTTACGAATAAAAGACAACATCGGAAGTCGGGAGTTATCCAAATGCATGATACGTCAAGGAACTTTGCTCTTCATTTGTAAAATGTTGGAAAGTGGCTTTACCGACGACACATGATGTATCATATATGCACAATATTTAGGTACATCTCATGTAATTAATTCATTGATTCATCCCAAATCAAGAAAAAGTAGATGTGGTGCCGATTTCGAGTGTCAATTTTGTTAATTATAATTGTATAAACTTAAATATAATGGAACCTTACTTTCGTATTTGAGAAAAAAAAAAAACCATAGTTCAAATAAGTGAGTTTTTATTTTATTTTATTTTTCCAAATCAATCAAAAGATAAGATGCGGGTCGCTTTAGTGATGTATGGAATTGTTTGTGCGAACCATTTTCCTTTGCCTTTAACCCCTCGTTAAGAATGAAAATGTAGAAAAAGAGCATGTGGAAGGTCCGAATGATGTGGAATAGCGTGTCTACGGAGATTTGGCTGAGTACCCAAGAAATTTTGTAGCTAGCTGCTGCCCCGGTGACACTCAGTGCTTAGAGGCTTACAGGCTTTCCGATTTGGCATTGCATATATAAATATATGTGCTCCATCCAATTTGAAAATACCCGACAGCTGCTTCCCAGTTTCGCCCTTTATGGAAATGTGTACGCGAAGCTCCAAAGCCTGCAACCACAATCCTGGCTTCAATTATTTTACCGATTATCTTTTTCTTTTTTCCCCCCAAGAGCATATTAGTTTCATTAAATTTCAAATTACAACTGCAATATTTCTGCAACAGTAATTGGAATCAACCAAAATGTAAGTCATTTCTATTACAGCACAACACAAGCAGTATCCCTCATTTTTAGATAGAAAATGAATAAATTTAATCCATACAATTCAAAATTAACTCTCCCCTTCCTCCAGAACTTTTTATCAGAAAAGGAAGTTCGTTTCTTTTCACAAAAACACTGCATGTTCAGATATTTTTCCACAGTTGCCGCGGTTTCCTTCTCAATGGATAGGAAGATGAAAAAAGCTCTCTCTTTTAACGTTAGCACAATTTCCTAGATTGTGTGGCAGAGCAAGACGACAAAATACGTACAGCTAGACTAAGACCAAGAGACTCATCAGATTCATAGGTCTTCCAATTCAATATAGGACACATTTTAATAAGATATTGCTTGGCAGCTACCTCTACCTCTGTGCGGTAACTGGGATCCATTCGGTCATTGTTCTGCTGGATCCCACCAGACACTAACTGCCATGGCTCAATCAATTGGAAATTGGAAACTGGAAATTGGATTTACAAAAGATCAAAGGGTTCCTTTAGATGGGACCCTTAACCAAAGGCATTTAGCTGTAAAAGTTCTTGGTGGGTGTCTACTTCACCGTCACCATTTGAGACCCAAATGCATTGCCCAAATAAAAAAATAAAAATAAAAATTAAAAACTGATTTTTTTTTCCGTGTAAATATAATAATCCCACTTGCTTTAATTCAAAATCAATAAACACAGCACTCTCAGCAGGGGCATCGTTTTTCTTACCTACTTCAGTTTTATAAGGGAAGCAGAACCACAGTAGATTCTCAACTTATGATTACAGAATGATGAAAAGTTTATCTTACATTCCACTAAGGCGCCGCAATTGATGTGATCTTAATTACCAGAAGGATGATACCGACTCTTATGAACGAATTTGTTCTTCTTTCTGGTTTATTATATGGCTGGTAATAATAAACGTCTAGGTTCTTTGTTTCTTAGACTCCGGGCTAGTGGGGTGAAAAAATAAATAAATAAATAAAATAAATCTGAGGCAAAATTGTCACATTCCACGACTCGGTCGGTGTGGCTAATCTTGATCGGATAGAAATGGAAGAAGAATTATCCAAAATAGAGTGAATATTAAGGCTTCTTTATGGTTACACGCAATGGCCAACTAGATCATGATTAATATACTTAAATTATACCAAACTTAAACGTTAAAAAATTGGAAAGAAAATGTCAAAGAATTTAAATGTTAACAATTAGTTGACATTTCCAGAGTAAATTAAAAAATTAAAAAAAAAAAGTTGACAAAAGGCCTGATAAATGAATTCAAAAAGATTATTTTCTTTGTTTGCACCGAAATTAGTTGAAAGATACAAAGCAGTGGATTGCTCTTTTTTTTTTTTTTTTCTTTTTTGGGGGTTCCAATCGATCTAGAAAACTAAATGGACCTATGATCAATCATTGGGCAAAAGACTTAAAAGAATTTTTCTCCAAACAAACATCCATTTCTAGATCCCCGGGCGAAGAAATTTCAAACCAAACCAGAACAGAGACTAAAAGTACTCATTTATCTATATATAAATGTATATTTACACACAATTACTGTTTTATATTTTTTTTCCATCCCCCAAAAAAACAGCTGCATCTGTTCGAATGAACCAAACCGAACTAGTTAACCAACAAGCATAATTTATGTAGCTCCTAGGAGACCCCCCCCCCCCCCCAACCCCAAAAAACAACAAAAAGGGACACTAAATTAAAACTATATATAAAGAGAAATGAAGAAATTTAATTCATTCAAACCCATCGGCATCGTAATCTGGAACGGCGTTCGATGGTGTTGAACCTTCTTCGTCGGTCAAAATGGATGCAACTTTCTGGTGAAGCCATTACATATTAACATTGCTGAAGAAACCGACCAACTCTTGCCTATAAGGCAAAAAGGACCGCTTCTTATCTTCTTCTTTAACGGATCGATTCCTCGCATAATGCTCTTTCTTAACAGTAGCGTTATTGACAGCTTTGCCGGTCCCAGTGGCGGAGCCAGAAGAAGATTTATCGTGATCTTGGATGTCTCGATGACGACGGTGATGATGAGCAGCAGCAGCAGCAGCGGTCTTCTTGTTGTGGTGATTACTAGTACCGAGAGGCGTGAAGAAGACGAAGGTGTCTTTGCCGTCGCTGTTGCTTCTGTAAAGCAAGTCCCGGAACTTCCATCTCTTGGAAGATCCAGTTGAATGGCTCTTCTTGCAGGACCTCCCCGGGGATTGAGATTCCTTCGGAGGCTTGGGCGACCAGACGCAGTAGGTCCCCGGCGGCAAGTTATCAAGGTCGTCGGCTTCAGATGATGAGCAAGAACAAGAAACCGAGGTTTCACGCTCTTCGCTCATCAGCTTTCCCAACGGCAGCCTATTGCCGCTTCTCCCCGTTGTTGTTGTGGTCGTCGTTGATGAAGCGTCAGGAGCAGGAGAAGGAGAAGGAGCAGCAGCAGCAGGAACAGCAGCGTTGTTTTGATAATAATCATGTAACAGCAAGTCTCTGTTGAAGAGGGGATACAATGGTTTTATTTGACCGTTGAAGAAGATCTCGTCCGCTGTGATAGACGAGCACTCTTGCTTCTTATTACAAACAACTGCAAACTCAAATTCTTCTTCTTCTTCTTCTTCTTCTTCTTCGTCAAAATTGCTTCCCCTCCTGTGCTCCTCCTCCTCCCGCGAGAACAACACCACGTCGTCGTCAAAATTGCTTCCCCTCCTGTGCTCCTTCTCCTCCTCCCGCTCCCAGTTGATGTTGAATATATTCTCCGAATCCTCCGGTTCCTGCAGTCTGAATTCTTCCACAACTCGTGCTGCAATCTCAGCAAGATTGGCCGACGAGTAGCTGCTGAAGCTCGGAGAACTTGGCGACAGCGACAGAACTGGGCTTGCACTTCCACCCTGCATTTCTTTTTGTAATTTATCAACTAATCTCTCTACCTATTAGTTTTGGCTTGGCTTCTCCTCTATATATCTATATCTGTCTGTCCCCCAAACTCTTGTCTTTGGTTTTATAAAATTGATTACAGAACAACTTAAAAAAAAAAAAGAAGAAGAAGAAATGATTTTTTTAAGCTTTTAGAGAGAGAGAGAGAGAGAGAGAGAGAGAGAGAGAAGAGAGCTGGTTGAAAATTAACAAAAAAGCGTGGGAATCCTAATCCTTGAAATATATATAGCGTGAGTGGTTGCGAAAATTTTACCACTTTATTATTATTATTATTTTTGCAAATATTTTGGGGTGAGCCGCAGGCGTAGAATTTTGGTGAGGCGACCAATAAATCGGCTACTTCGCGACTTTTGTAGTGTACTCGGAAGGAAATTTCAGTCAGAGAAACAAATTTCGGTCGGAAAAAGAAAATGTAAAAACAAACTATTAAATTAATTACCCGCAAGTTATTAATTAACACAGAGAGAGAAGAAAAATAATCCAGAAATAAAAAAGTTGGGCATTCTGTCGGCTTGTTCGTAATCGTATCACGTAACTTGGAAAGTTCTTTTCTTCGTTCACACGCAACGCGAGTTCAGTCCCACACGTGGAATCGTAAGAGGGTTCACACGTGTTTTTCATCCTCGGTATTACATCTCGACGAGGTCAACAGTAGCTGTCTTCTTGTTTCGCTTTTGCCAATTTTGGCCAAATTTTTCTTGAATCTGGATACGGTTACGCTTTATTGTTTTTAAACGTCTAGAAACTTGGAACATACTGCCCAATACTTAATTCAATTTTACGTTGTTTAGTTAGTTATTGTCTGGCAGGGATGTTCTGTCCCTAGGGCCGGCATTTTTCTAGAATTTTGAGGGCGATCGGATACTCCGGTTGATAAAATAGAAAAACAAACGGTCGAATTTTAATAGTGCAAGAAACCAAACAGTAGGAAACGAAGTCCCGGGGAGGGGGACTCTTGCAGTTATAGAACGTACCACTCACCCAACGCGTACGTGCGAAGTTTAAAGCACTACACGTGTCTGGCAGCGGCAATTCCCACCACTTTCTTGGTAACTCGATGGGTGCCACCCAATCCGGTTCATAATGATGAGAACGACGTTTAAGCACCAAAAAGTGAAGAAATTTTAATGCTAACAACCTCATCTCAACTCATTTAACTTTTAGCACTTGCTGCTCTGCTCTCGTCATAATTCACGTTAACACATTTTAATTGGTGTGTTTTGTTCTACTTGTTAATTAGCCAAATGTTACACTCGTCGTAGCTTTAGGCTTGCCGATATGCATAACATCCGGACTCACGAACGAGCCTTTGCATTCGAAATTTCGATGACTCAATTACATTTCACTTAAATTCAGGTGCGGACGTGATCCAAAATGCATGTATGGGCTTCGTCTGAGCGGACCGCGTTACTGTAATCAAGCTCGGATTCAATAGCTACGCAGATTTCTTCCTGAACATTAGGAATTTTGGAAAAATAACCTTCCTTTCAAAAATAAATAAAATTTCAGAAATCCGTTGGAACGTTAGTTAAATGGATATTATCGCAACCGAAATATCTTAAGTTCAAAACAGACTGTCCTGTAAAATATTTATTCGTCAAAAGAAAATTTGACGCATGTATACGAGAGAAATTGAACCCACTACTTAGGGGAGTAGCATTAGACATTTTAAGATTTTATCGCAACTTGCAAGCGATGTAGTACTAATCGAGTGGATGTGAGATAGTAAAATCAATTTACTTAAAATTATTTTTAAAAAAAAAACATCGACTACACAATGAATAAAATTATCAAATTACTCTCCCCACACTGTTCTAAATTGTTTCAGCCTACAATTAGATTATCATTTCCCGGCACTTTATACATGAGCAATTTAATACAAATTTATCCTTACACATTAGCAGGAATTTCTCGCTTACTCATTTGGTCTATTTAGGTCTTCTTTTTCTTCCACAATAATCAATTGGCAACCTGTTATATATTCTTTTGTATGTATAATAAATTCAATTTTTTTTTTTCAATTTCAAGGAGAACTTTCATTCACAAAGATATTCGCCCTTTTGTCGGTAGATTTTATAATTCATACATAAATCGCAAATATTCATTGTGTGTATCCAATTTCCTTGGGCCAATTTGCATGTACACATATAACCATACAGCTCTATTATAAAATCAAGATTTATCATATATATACAGCATTCTAGAGTTTTGTTTAAGATGTTTTTCACACGGGTTAAGATGTAGGGGACGGATTTTTAGAAGCATCTTGTAAAAGTGTACATTAAAAAATTAATAGGTCTAGTATTGTTAAAGGCTGTCGCTGAAAACAGTCTCTATTTAATTTCTAATACATCCATAAAACGCTTTTTTGTTTCTTGATTTTAATTAAAACAAAGAAATAGAAAAAAAGGAGAAAATTTTTCTACTGTGTTCATCCTATCCTATCCACGAAATAATAGAAGGTAAAGCTTCAAGAACAGCACAGTAAAATCCATGCACACACAGCTTAATGTTTTGGGTGACCAACTCAAGAAGAAATCTCACAGTGAGAATAAAGGTTGCATGTAAATGTTGCAATTGAGTGATAATAATACATGTACAAACTTTTATATAAATTTATTTTATATAAATTAATTTATCATTAACTCATTAATTGAATAAAAATATAAAAATAATAAAAATACATAATATATATTAAAAAATATATAATATAACTAATTAAATCATATCACGTTAATTTATATAAAATTTATTTTATACGTAAATTTATCATTACATTATTACTCATTGTAATTATATTTCATTCGCTTGTGGATTTTTGAAACCCTTGTTATGTAAGTAAACCAACCAATCTATTTGAGACAAATGGGAACAAGACGGTAGCCGCCTTATAATAGTTTGATCATCAACCACAACCGTGGGATGATGTTACGTACCCGCCAATTAATAGTCTGATAGTGTTTGATGGGTGTGGTCTGATTATTACGTAATTAATTAAATATTTATTTTGTTTGGTGTCACCTAACAAACAATTATATTTCTCGAGGTATTTCATTTGTGTTAAATTCGCTGACAGTGGAATTCATTGAGAATGAGTATTCTGCAAAACGTTGCCCTAATTATTTTTGTTATTATCATTATCAATTATTTTATGAATTATGGTTTCCACATGCTTGTATCTCAGGAGGCACGCTTGTTGCAGTGGAACTACCTTCTTTATATTTATTTATTTATTTTAAAAAAAATCATTTGAATTACGTGGGTTATCGTGATTATATGTCATTCTAGTATGAGTTATATTCAATGCATGTTTTGATGAAGAGCCCAAATGACTGACGAGCATATGAAAATAAACTTCCGAGACCAAGTTAGGGGCACAAATTTTGCCCTCGCAATCGATAACGGCCAGCGGTGCAAGCACGCGCGTTGGCGTCGCGTGTCATGGCTCAAAGAATTTAGACCGAATAAGTGAGACATGGCCTGTTGATATCTCTGGAGACCTATCCTAGAATCATTGTTCGCGCATCATACACGGCTACACGCCCAACCTAAAGTAGAGTATATTATTGCTTTTGAATATGGGTCCGCCTATCCTAGAATCATTGTTTGCAGCTTCTATAACTTACGCACTTTTAGTTTTTTCTGTGCACAACTTTATTAGAATTTTTATATTCACGTTTATTTATATTTTGATTAAAAAAATTTTATTTATGTATATTATAAAAATTTTATTAAAATTATTTTTTTATTTTATTTAAATACTTAAAGTATTAAAGTGATCCTTATAATTTTTAGATTTTGTAAATACTCTTCATTTAATTAAAATATAATAATTATTAAATAGATTATAATTATAATTATAATTATTATTATAATTTTAGTAATGGATTATTATTATTATTATTATCGTCATCATCGTCATCATCAAAAAGTATTTTAATTAATTAATATATCAACAATAATTAGTAATAAATTTTTAATTCAATTATTAATAATAATAACTAAAATAGTCATTATTAATAATTAATGTTATGAGATAAAAATTTAATTCATTTTTTTACACTCTTTTTTCATTTATTATATTTTTGTAAGTATCAAAAGATTTTTTGTTTACAACCACAGTACGTTAGTTATAATAACACACTAATATTAATAAAAAATAAAAAATTACTTAAATTAGTATTAAAAAATACTTTCTTCTCTTAAAAAATTACAACATCTTATTTTTCATCACTCATCATCAATGAAAATTTTAAAATTACTACCATTCATCTTCTTTATAATATCACATCATAATAATTATTATTTTCATAATAAAAAAATAAAAAAATAAAAAATAAATTAGATTTGAATCAATCCCTCTCCACTATTAATTTCTCCTCAACAATCTTTTATCGATAATAAAAGTCACTATTAGACTCATTACAGAGAAAGAGAGTGAGAGAGGGAAAGAAAAAAAGTATATGGGATATTTAAAAGTTTATAATAGGTTCACTAAATTTTTATTTCATAAAATTAATTAATAATAATTATTATTTTTAGTTATTATTATTAATTTAACTAAAAATTTATTATTAATTATTATTAATATATTAATTAATTAAAATACTTTTTTGATGATGATAATAATAATAATAATCATCCATTATTATAAAAAAAATGCTAAGTTACTTAGAAAGCTCCTTATTATAATCTATTTAATTATTATTATATTTTTAATTAAATGATGAGTATTTTTAAAATTTAAAAAATTATAGAGGTCAATTTAATAATCTGAAGATTTAAATAAAATATAAAAATGAATTAAATTTTTATCTCATAAAATTAATTATTAATAATTATTATTTTTAGTTATTATTATCAATAATTTAATTAAAAATTTACTATTAATTATTATTAATATATTAATAAATTATAATACTTCTTGGTAATAATAATATAATAACAATAATAATAATAATCTATTATTGTGTAAAATATTATAATTATAATATTGTATAAATTTTATAATAATATAATTACATAAAATATACAATACATCTGCTGCAACGTAACATCTGCTTCTTAACGTATGGGAGAAGATCTTATTGTTCCTAACCCCATGACTTTGACAGAAAGTTAACAAAATTAAAAATAATAAAAAAAATCAATAGAAACCAGCAAAAGTTTGCTTGAAAAGTCTATGAAAAGACCCAGGAGTAGGAGTTGCTAATTAATTACTTATTTTTGGTGGGTCATCGTTTGCATCTATGAGCACAAATTGACTGTTTCACGACAAATGCCGGATTTCGAAGCATCGGGAGAGAGCAGGTAAATCTTATCTCCCAAGTTCAAATATTCAAAAATCCGTGCCATCTCAATTCTATATGAATTAAAGTAGCTCTCTCATTATACATGTATAAAATATTACTAGTTCTAGAAGACATATCGTTTTTCATGTTTGATTGATTGTTGAACAAAATGTATCCTGGAAGATATCGTTTTCATCGATATTTTGATTTGGTTGAAAATTACTTTCCTAGTTGCACCAAGTATCTAGAATAGAGCAAGCCTATTGCATATAAGGGTCTCCTTAAGGCATGTTCCATATAACTAATAATTAAATAAAATTCACTCATTAGCTGACCTAGCCCTATTATTTTGTAACTCATTTTTCACCTTGTTTTTACTTAGTCGTAAGTTAGAATAAATATAACTTAAGCAAATCTTATATATTATAATATAATTAGGAATTTCTTTTTTTAAAACTATAATACAATTGCGAGCGAGTTGTTAATTCTCAATAAGATGACAATCAATGCACTGAGAATTTAAAGCCGATGGCTTCATTTTTTGAGAAAATTCTTAGGTGTTGTCCGGAATATTACTCCTTTTCCTATTTAAGCGGCTCTTATTTTTATTTTTATATGAAATCTAAATATATCCAAACTAGTTTGAATTTTGAATAGAACTAAATGTTTATAATTGAATGACATGTTTATTTTTTTTATTTGAATTGTTAAAAACAAATGTTAGGATTTTTTTCTTAACTTAAAAAAAAAACTGAAAACCAATATTATTATTATTTTTTTACATTTGTGCCATTAGCAAATATAAATGTTAAACAAATAATAAATACTCTTTATATTCTAAATTAGGATATGTTAAAACAATTTTATTGTAGTTCATGATGTTTTTATATGAAAATATTCATAGAAAAATTATGAAAGATAAATAATGCTAATTTGAAGAATATACAAAGATCAAAATAATAATATCTATATCTATTATAATCACAAATTATAGAGATGGATAATAATACTAATTGTTAAATTTTATTTAGGTGAAGATGAAGATTAATTAGTTAGATAGAAATATTTTAGATAATAATTTTTTTTAATGATATCATTTAAATTTTTTAAATTAAGCAAAAAGTTAAAAAAAAATTGGCTTAAGGACTCAATAGCTAACATTTTGATTAAGTTAAAAACACAAACGAACATAATACTTTAATTAATTGAAATTGAATCAATTAAATAAAAAATAGATAACTCTCACTCTTTGTCGGCTGTATGTTTCAATTAATTATGATAATATACACCCACACATAATAAATAGTAAATAGATAAGGAGCAAATGAGCGATGCTCCTAAAACATCAAATCCCTTCTCCATTTTGAGAGCATTCCGATAGCATAAAGCGGGCCTGGGCTTCCAGGATCCAGATTCCAGCCTTCCCTTAGGATCTGAGGGATGGTTTTGTATGGTGTAAATTTGTCATCATTTTGCTTTCCAGTTCTTTGATGGTTTTGTGGCTTCGTGTGGCGTAAATTTTTCCTCATTTTGCTTTCCAATTCTCTGATGGTTTTTTGTTTTTTTTTTTTATCATCATTTTTTTTTAATGAGACTATTGCTTAAATTATAATATTTTACATAATATTTATAATTATATAAATATTAAAATTAATTTACATTAAATTTACTATAATACTGCCTAAATTTAATTTTTTTAATATTAAAAACATGTGAACTCCACTCATTAAAAGAAAAAAAAAACTACATCCACATAAAAAAGAAAATTTAAATTAAACTTTCTATTATTTTTGTGAAAACTCGAACTATTTCTCACAGGCCGAGTGATTTTTTTTCATCATCATCAAAGTGACAAAGCGATGCGCATACGTCAGATTTTGACGTCTCGCTTGGGTGCAAAAAGAAGATTAGGACAAGAAACAATTGAGACAAGAATTGCACTTTTTACTGTTTTAGTTTTTTTTTTGGTTTTTCGCTGGGACAAGAAAAGCAAAATGACGCGCCTAGGCAGACCTGAAATCCCCAGTTGGATATGAAAGCGAGCCACTTGCTGCAATTCAATTTGTTTAGAATCCACTAACACTTGACCACTTGTTACAAGTCAAATCAGACTTTCATTATTGATCACACTTGCACATTTTAGACGCAGCTTGGGCACTTGCACAACTTTAGACAACAGCCTGTGCAATACTTCTTCCAACACGGATAAGCGTCGGGCTGGCTCATAACTCATTCAAAATCTTGATTGATGAGCTGTTAGTATGTTTTACATTTCTTGGTCAACAAAGCCGGACAAATGCTGAAATCAAATACACGTCCATTTGCACATGAAGCAACCGACGAAAAGAAACAGACAACTCTCATTATGCAGAAACTGGCAAGTACACAGGTCTAACCTATTACTAAATCTATCATCATCATCTGCAACATCTTGAATTAGCTCACAAGAAAATGTCAGCTCCATGTCCTCTATCCCTGATATCGTCTTGTCTTTGATAACATTACAACTCCACCAAACAAAGCAAAGCACAATCATCTAAATTTGTCAACATCCTACTGTACGCCACTCCACTTATTGATTCCATCTTCAGCCATCGTATGTTGAGGAAATCCAGTTGGTGCTCAGAGTTGCTGGAGAACCGAACATAAAATACTCCAATAAGATCTACTAGCATATAAACCCTTGGTAAACATAACCAGGCAAAACTGAAAGAGAAATAGAACATGAAGCACATAAGAGTGCAATCTGGTCCATTGATTGACTAAGATGCAACATCAGGTGTAGGGATTAAGATTGCTCAATAATGAGCCAAGTTCATCAATACACCTACTTGGATGAGGAAATATTCAATCATGCCAAGAGGAAAAGGTATAAAGCATCGATTCAACTAAAAGAATTTGTTCTCCACTATCTTATTCCCCACTAAGATTCAGAACTTGTTCCACCAAGAGACTTGCTTCCTAGGCCAGAGAGCCCCGTGATACCAGGGAAAAAAAAAAAAAAAAGAATATTTTTCAGCAAAGCCTCCATGACTTCCTGCTTAGGACAACAAAGAAGATACGACAACAATATCACTAGAATATTTTTTAGCAAAACAAGATTCTATCCACCTTCGCAAGTAAGACCCGTCAATAATTTCTTGATCTGCTACTACTAGCATGATAAAATTTCTAGGAACTTTCTTGAAAAGGTAGATTCTATCTACCTTAGCAAGTAAGAAATGATGAATGACTTTTTCCTTCGCTACTTGGAATAACCATGGTTCTATAGTGAATGAAATTGAATATTATTTGCACTAATTTATTAAAGGATTAAGATGATCATAACAACCAATTTGAACAAAAAGACAAACATCTACCCAACATATTTCTCTATTTTCAAAAATTGCTATCCCAATCAGCCCCATTTACAGCATATAACTAAACTGCCAATTCCACTCTTCTACATTTTCGTCTCATCATAAACCAATCAAATTTCATTCAACTACACAATAGCAGGCAGAGGAATGCCATTGTGAGAACAGAAGATAAAAAAGTAACAATTCTATCAAAAACAAGATAATTTGTGAATCACATGCTCATCCCTCACACACATGTGATAGCTTCCAAATATGGAAAGAGCAAAATAAATTGGTATTTGCATCCCTAATGCTAACTGTAGGGCCTACTAACAGAATTTAAAGCGCCACACGATGGTTTTGAGTAAAGTATTTGACATTTATCATTGCCGTCATCATAGTTATTGTCATTGTCATACGTCATAAAGTTGTCCAAGCTGCTAAATGCTAAGCATATCAAGCTATATGTACCTTGGCTCTATAAGATTTGATAACTGCAATCAACAGCTGGTCTCCTGCAATTTTTCTCACTCGTTGTATGAGTTCATGACGTGATATCTTCTTTCCCTGAAACACAACAAGTTCAAAACACAAGCTTATAGAAAGTAGAACAGAAATAAAAGGCTAAGCAATGTCCAGCCACGAGTAGAAATGAAAAGTACTTACTTTGTGATCTCTGTAATACTTGCTGATCAAAGCAATAGCCGGCGGAGGCAAGAACTTCGATAGTGCAGAAATTAGAATTGGAAACGGCATCCAAGGTGAAGTTGGCACTTTCAATGAATCCTGAACCCTTCCAAACCCTACACAATTAAAAAAATGCCTCACTTATTGATAACCAAAATTTAATACCGATTCCAAATAATTCATATAAAAATTCCAAAGACCAATAGAAACTGATGAATTGCTTACCCTTCATGGAAGAGGGAGCCTTAAGACTTATAATGTACTCTGGCAAGATATAAGTGTTCATGTTAGTGGTCCACAAAACATACTTCTTTGGCACCTGTAAGTTGTCCACACCAGATTCAAACTCTCCGGTACTTGGATGGTACTGGTCAGACCCAGGATGCACAACCTCTTGTTTTCCCAATATAACACGACACAACAACAGATACCGCATCCCTTCTTTATCAATAGCGGAGTTCTTAACACTGTTAAGAAGAAATCATCATTAGCAAACACAAAACACAAAATTCAAATATTGCAAAAAGCAAAAAGGCAAAGCACTTGTTTGATACATACCATTCCAAAGGGGAATCATCAGGAAAGAGATAGACACCGCAACCATACATCCCGTCATTATTAGGCTTCCCACAATAACCAAAACCATGCTCTATAATCTTGCAAATTTCATCTTTTGTGCCAGCATACCAAGCATACTTCACATTTGCATCACCTCCACATTTTTGAGCCACTGCTTTTGCAAAAATCTGAAAAGATTGGATTTTGGCTCGACCCATAATACCACTAAATGAGTTTCTATGAATAGAAACTATCTTTGCTTGTGCGCCAAGAACACCCAAACCCGAGATCAATCTTCTGCTAATAAGCTCATAAACTTTGTCTCCTTCTTGCAAACTAATCAAACCATTAGAAAACGGGGTAGGGGGATGAACGACGGGACCAGAAACCGAACTTTCGCAATCGGAAAGTGTCGATGATGATTCATCTTCATCATAATGGGTGGTATCTACATCTGAATTAAAGCTAATGGTCTGTTTTGATGGGCTAACTAAAGTATGTTTCGTTAAATTGACAGAGGCTAAAATACTAAACCCATGTGTGATTTCATTAGTATTTGCCATTTTGAAAAGACCGAAAGCAAAAAAAAAAAAAAAAAAAAACTACAATCTACTTTTAAAAATTAAGAAATCCTAGACTCATATTAACAAAAAAATAATTGAAAAATTCATATCAAAGTAATCAAAATCGAAAAATCAATATATAAATTTACAAAGAAAAATCGACGAATTAGATAGAAAAATGAAAGCTATACTACAATATACATATATAAGCGAAGCAAAAATGAAGAAGTTGAAAAAATAAACTGGGGAGGGGATAGGGATATACACGCTGATAAAACACGGATGAAGAAATTAAAAACCTGATGAAATTGAAAAGCGTGGGTAAAACGTAACGGCTAATGAGGTTCCTTGCTTGCAAGTTGCAGGTTGCAACTGGGGGATTCGGATCAAACAGATACAGTTGGAGAGTGAGAAGAAGAGAAACCCAAATCCAATGGAGTATTTATAAGTTGTTATTATTATTTTTAATATTATTTTAACGGAACCGAACCGCCAATGTTTATGTTGGTTTCTCGGGTGGCGCGGGTGCGGCGCTGGCTGTTTTAGGGCCTGCCGTTTTGGTCTATTATTTATAGTCTTCTCTTCTATCTAAAACTCACACATGGAGAGAGAGGCGGTAGTGTACAAAAGCTACTGGATTTTTGAAGCGGTGTAAACTGACTTTACAGGTCTTTTCATAAAATATCTTTGACGTTGCTTAATAAATGGCCTCTCATCTTCTTTTGGTTGTTGGGTAATAGGGTTACGGCCCTGTGCTCGTGACATGTGCAAATTGGACAGGTGGATGGATTACCATTTTATGCACATGTGTACACATTATGTTTATTTGAAACAAAAATGGAAAAGTAGGGTTTCTCATTCTAGGGCTGGGGAAGGGCGGTCAATTTTCAGATGATTCTCGGATGAAGCATATGTGTTAACCACATTGAAGCACCTTATGCACGTAATCAAATATGGGTTAACGACCAGCGCATAGGAAATAGGATTCTAAATGAGATTCGACGTGTTAGGCTTTACTTGCCGCATGCAAAGAATTTTTTCCCCTATTAAATTTAGCGTGCAACGTGCCCTTTTAAATTTAGTTACGTCACGCGAATTCTTCTGAGTGCAGACATACGTGGGATAGCCAAGTACCAATATGGACCCGGTTTCTTACTTTCTACTAGCTTGATTCCCAAGGAATGTAAAACTGCTACGGTCAACCTATGGGCTATTGCCAACCGTAACAAAAAACACACCTCAAGCAACCGGGCTTGCCACATGCATCATGCATGTCCCAAAAATCTTAAAGGGCATAACAGTATTAAAAAAAAAAAAGGCTAAAAAATCCGACAGTTGCCGATGGCATCTTGCAAGCAAGATGGATCAAAACTACAGATATAACATTATGTTGGCGATTTGTCGAATTACTGCATTTTTTATGCAATACATCCATGGCTTGACCTTTATTTTATTTGAAACAGGAGAGAAACCAAGATGTAGTAGTTTTTTTTTTTCCCCTCCACAGGATCCTTTGTACTTGCTGGACCAGCAAACATAAAATTAAAATCAACGAAGTGGCCCCAGATTGATTGGGCACCAAATCAATCGCAATAGAACGATAAATATAGTATGCATAACTCCGTTGACACTCCCACAGCCATCTATGGTTCCATGTCACCTTACATTTTGTAAGTGTATAGCTACTTTGCCAGCAGCGATCGGCTTATAATTGCAGATCCAATTTACAACTTGACTCCCCTCAAGGCGCGAACCGATTATCAGCACCCACTGATCAATTCTTGTCTGATGTTTTGAGATCTTCTGTAAAGATTTCCCCTAAAAGGTACTAAATAATATTATCATATTCAATCTATGAATCGGAATCGTTAAAAAAAAAAAAAAAAAACCGAGCTCGTCTATATACAGCTTTTTACAGCGTTTCCATCAAGATGAGACGTGCACCCAAACGCATATCTCCAGTAACAGAGTATACAAGCTGTCTCATAAAAAAAGAAAAGCCGCCTGTACGTGGTTGGATGCATGAAAAGTCAAATCAAACACATAACTCCAGTTACAGAGTACACAAGCAGTCTCATAAAAAATGAAAAGCCGCTTATATTTGAAATTTGATCACAACCAGGCTCCCCACCCAGGAAACAATAGACATAAGCGCTCGGGATCAATAGCATCTTGTATTAGTTGTTGTACCTGCAATCATAAAATAACAGCAGTATAATCAAATAAGGTAAAACCACTATAGTCCTGGCAAATACAGCAAAAACTTCCAATGAACAACTTATGGGTCTTGAGGACCACAAAAAAGAGAAAACAAGAACGCATAGTCTATCAAACATGAAAGTCTATTCATCCATTTATCTTCAGAAAATGTTGACTATTGATTATTTTTCTACTTGTTTGTTTGCCTGTCACACTAAACTGATATCACAGGCATATCCTGGGCTTATCCAACAAGAAGAGAAATTATAAATAAATAAAAGAAGAGGCAGACTAAACCCTGTTTACCAAAGTATGGATGCATGTAAATAGCAGATAGCAAGAATTACCTGTCCATGAACACTTCTCATTTCTCCTCCTTCATATCCATCTAGTTTTTGCTTGACACGAATCAGTGCACGTGCAGCATCCTTGTTCCCTTCGTATTCATCTTCTGAGCCTTCTAAGCTTGTCTCCAAATCATCGTCCATTTCCTATCAAGGACGAGTAAAAGTAAATATATAGCATGCATTGCAGACCAGTTCGAGTATTATTCTGACACTTCGAATGCAAGTGCAAACTGTTACGATCACAAAGTTCAAGATTATTAAATTACCTTCTGACGCTGCAAAGCTTTCAAAGGGGACAAGGCCCATTTGTACAAGGGATCATGGATAAAAACCTGCAAAGAAATCCACTTTATCATGAGAGAAAAACTGATGAATTCTAGTAACTACTGCGAGAAATAGAGCCAAGATATTCTACTTCAACAATTGTCAGCAGAGCTTCTTTATTTGTCCGCATAACTGAGAGAGTTTTCTCACAGCATCTTCTGAAAACACCTTCTACTCCAGTAATACCCATGCCATCAATAATGTCTCTGGTCAGCCTGAATGGCACCTGGTAATTTAAAGAAAGGCAAAACATTAAGTGATAGCCATACTGTAAATGACTGAAATAATAGATAACACAAAAGGTAATAGAGAGAGAACTGCAAGCATAAAAACAAACCCGCTCCGGTGTCTTAAGCATCAAGCCTTGTTCAAATGCGACACCAAGATCTATGTGAACAACTTCTGCAGTGGCTTGGTCAATCAAGATATTCATTGCATGTCGGTCTCCAAGACCAACAATATACCCGACCTGAACAGATGGAAAAGGAAAGACAGAATAGAGTTGCCAATGTTACTAACAGTCCGAAAAACAATGAAAATGGAATTAATTTTGAATCAAATGGCAAAGATTGTAGATAAAATCTAATGCAGAATGTAGATAGCTGTTCGAAAAATCAAAACAAGTAGAAAAGATAGAAAACAAACAAAAAAGACATATGATGCCGGTAAAAATGATAGCAAACCTATGGATGGTTAAAAAAAAAAGAAAAAGTGTAGTTGGCCTTCAGCCAAATGCCAAGAACAATTTCTGGTCTTCTACTGATTTTACATGCATAGAAGAGAATATTTCCAATTTGGTTGCAATAATTGATCTGAAATGCCCACATTGGATTCTGATTTGGTGATGCCATGTTGGAAGAATTGGCGGCTAAGCACGTGGAAAAATTTAAAAAAAAAAAAAAAGAAAAGGGCCTGTCCTATCTACATGTGACTAGCACACCAGGCACAGTGGATAACAAAAATATGGTTAAAAACAGTTCCTTATTGTATAACACACAGCTTCATAGAAATTAAATCATTGATTAATAAGAGATCTAGACCAATGTTATAGCAAAGAGAAGATTACACCTACCATTGAACTAGCTGCTACACTCCGAGTATATGCAAGTCTCTTTTCAAACCAGTCAGCCGGTTGTAAGAATCTCTCCACAAAAAAGTAATGCAAGACAGGCCTGCATAAGGGTACCAGTTAAGTAAATCAGGAGAAAAAGAGAGAGCATGTTTCACTTTGATTATTTTGTTTTTTTGAACAGGAATCTTCTACGCAGAGGAAAATAACCTGAAGTTCTCACAAACTTTCTGGAATGCCATGCGCTTGTCTTTTTCCTACCAACAGAACAAAAATAGATAGCAACACAAGAATCAGGTTTTGGGGTAACAAATAAAATTGTATATCTAAGGAATCAATAATATTTATATACCCTGTCTACACTCTTGATAGTGTGTAGACAGATGATTGTAAACAGAATGGAAGTAAAAGTTAAATTTACCAAACATGGGAAAGTAGGATATAAGACTGTGATTCATATCCTCTTATTCTCATTCAAGCTAGACAAACGGTACAAAGAAATAGCTACCAACAAGGGGACATGGAAATGATACTTGCATTTGACATGTGCTCTCGGCATTTGAGAAATGACCAGTCTCCTATTCCATAGCGACCATGGGCACCTCCATTTCTCATGCTGAAATTCAGAGACAGAATTTAGACAACAATTCTAGATAAGACCTTTATGCAACTGTAACAACATGACCACAGAAGTCCCTTGCACAACAGCAACAACACATTTATACTGCAGAAAATGCAAACAATTACCTTCCAATAAGATAATCTCCGAGAGGAACAGTGCCATCAACCCATTCAAGTACACCAGCACTTGGAGTGAAAGGAACTACCTATGTCATTATCAATATTGCATTTATCCTCAGCCATCGTAACATCGATTCCAAAAAGAACAAAATGACTGTTTTATTCACAATGAATGTAATTTTTTCTTTTGGCAACAAAACTGACAGAAATTAGATCTTCTGTTTTCTATTCTCATCTTTCAGGGACAAAAAACTTTTAAAATAGAATATGCCAGGAAACAAACTAAAGAAAGATTTGAAGAACTCATGACGCAAAAGCCAGCTCAGTGACAAAACCAAAAAATTAATAAGAAAAGCAATTCTATCTATTAGTTGGTGAAGGAGGCTAATTCGTAGAAGTTAGAATAAATATAAAATGAGGACAGCATAGCTATAAATGATAATGGCTGGGTAACATGCAATGATTCAAAAGTTAGTTGCTGTTGCTAGGTCTAATGATAGACAAAAAGGTCATAGTAGAAACTAAATTGCACTACACATACTACAGTCTTTCATCCTCGTGATCAAGAGCAGGCAGTTCTTTTTTTCTTTTTTAAGAAAAAAATTAAATATTATCTATCTATCCAGTAAAAGAGATCTGATTTTTGCTGCACAATGAGGAGACAGTACCTTGTATGTACGTACTCCTAATCTTCTTTTCCATGTATCCCGATGATTCCGTAAAAATGTATTAACCAGACCAAAGAATTGTTCCATTACCTGCATATCCTCCAAAAGTTATTATTGGCAATCATATTGGTATTTAAAATGCAGTTGTCAACCAAATAGTTTATGCCTCTGGATTTTATGTGTCAGTCAGTATCTTCACCTTAAAAGATATTAGCATATATCCTCTATGATTTACACACAGTTGACTAACATATACTGGATCTGTGCTGGGAACAAATTCCAACACAGTTATTGAATACTGAAAAGTTTATGAAGATCCCAAATGCAGGAAATATGAGAGAATGAAGAAATCATCAAGATTGGATATGTGTGTGTGTGTGTAAACCACTGGTTCTTCTCTAGACACACATGTTGAAACAAAAAATCATTATTTTTCACATAGGGGGTAGTAGGAATCAGCATCATGAAAACTTGTGCACCAGACATGCCCATCAGAACTTCATGCTCTCAAAATCAGTTTGAGTGAAACTGAGTGCAGATTGTCTTAAGATATTAATGTAAAATGTCAAATAGAAATATAATACGCCTAATATTTATATCTATAATAGTGTGAGTTTAGAACTGCTGTGATTCAGTTTAACTTAATACACATAAGCTAGTGTTTTGTAAACATATGTTGATAGCTAATTTTTATTATCTACCACCCAGTTGTTTTACGGCCAGCAATTCCATCCTGCAGCAGCTGTGGACTAAACAACATGGCAACTCAATCGCAAACAAACCCATAAATGTATAGACAGATTGACACAGAGAGAGAGAGAGAGAGAGAGAGCAAAACAGAGGAATGAAATTCCTACAGCATCTTGTCTTAAGTCATCATTTCCGGATTTTGCTAGCTGCCTATATTTATGACCATCAGAACCAAAGCACTCAACCACCTTTGGAGCATTTATACCATTCATCACCCTGCATGTGTCACAATCACAAAAAATGCTTCAGTGCTAAGTATTCCTGATGAACTTGAAATAGGACAATCATGAAACTGCTTGATATGGTTAAGACATACATAACTGAATCAGCTAACCCTTTGAAGTATGGGAAAGAGCCTTCACTATATTGGCAGGTGCAGTCAATTGGAACAGTGGCAGTTACAACAGGCACCTGAATATTGTCAAAATGCAAAAGCTTGAAGGTTCATTTTCATTGTCATAAGATGAAAGCAGAAAAGCATGCAAGACTAATGAATAAAGAGTACTGAATTTACAAGTTCCAGCTGCCGAAGACAGCGAATTTCTCTTGGCAGTTGAATCCTTTTATTCATATCCTGCTAAACAATCTTGTTAAATAGTAGTTTGGCAAAACTGCTATTCAGCATGTTCTAGGGTAAAAATAGGACAGCAGAACTTGGAAACTGTTTGACTAACCTCTCTCCTTGTTTCAAGCTCTGCAAGCTTGATATACACATCCACCATTTGTTTCATCTGCATAACATAGACGAGACTACATAAATACAAATTTGTCAAATATATAAAATATAAAAAGAAAAATTACCTGTCTGATTATAGCTCCATGATAGGACGATAACTCTTCTAAGAGATTTTCTGCTGCAAGCTTCTTATCCATATCCACCACAAACGAGTTTCTACTGCGCTGTTTATCCTTGATACGATCACCATTAGCCAGTGCTAGAAGCTTTTTTCAGAAAGAAATATTAAATTAAAGGAAGGTTCAGAAAAACACATATGAATAACTATGAAAACTTAAACAGAAACCAGTACATTTGGTTTACTAGTTGAATTTCAAATAAACATGGCCAAACCTTTTACTAGAGGATTGAGCCAAACCCACTCAACTGACAACAGGTTTTCTATTTGACTCGGAAGCTCAAATGCACATAAGAAAATTACACTTTCTTTCAGTTGTGTGTCTAAGAAGCTTTTTTTTTTTTTTTTTTTGACTTAATGACTTAAATTGACTTAAATTTCAATTAGCTAAGTAATTAAGTCCATTGGTTTTTTCAACCTGATGAAAATTTTCAGTCATGAAGTTATCAAGCCAATTTTTTTTTTTTTAACTTTTTTCTTCATCTAAGAAGTCTAAACAATATCATTAAAAGATATTCTCCAAAATATTCCTACCTAATTAATTAATTTTCATCCTTACCCAAATGAAATTTAATAATTAGCATTATTACTCATCTCTCTGACATGTGATAATGTAGTGGTAGACTATCATCATTTTTATTTTTTTATTTTCTTCAAATTAGCATCATTTATCTTCATAATTTTTTATGAATATCTTTCATATAAAAACATCATGAACTACAATAAAATTGATTAAAATGTACTAATTTAGAATAAAAAGGATTGTATTCAATTGAATATGATTTATATTATGATAATATATTACAATATTTAAGTTCTTGGAGTGTTTATCATTTGTTTGACATTTATAATTTGGAAGGACACAAATATAAACTATTAGTTTTCAGATTTTTTAAGCTAAACAAACAACTTAATATTTGCTTTTACCAATTCAGACAAAAACACAAATATATCATTCAAATGTAAATATTCAATTCTATTCAAAATTCGGAATAATTTAGGTCTATTCAAATTTCAGATCGAAAATAAAAAAGAACAAACAGCACCAAAAAGTGGAATCTTACAATTTCATCTTCTGGAAAAAGGTCATTCAAAACACTAAACTTTTGTACCTGGAAGATTGTATGATACGGATGATCAATGGCCATTTTCTTCACAAGAGAAACCAAAGCAAACTGCATTCAGGGTCCAATAACAGAGTTAAAAATTATCCTTTAACTTATATTACCAACACGACTTTGAAGTACCTGAAAATTATGAAGTCCCAGAGCATCCTTTGAGCTTCCCATTCTTGACGCAATTTGATACACTAGCGGAATAAATTTATATGATTGAACCTGAAAACATCATGGAAACGACATGAAGAAGACCAAACAAGCAACAATTTTTTCTTCCCCCCCGCCCCCCGAAACTGGTTGAACTGATTGGATAGTCCAAATGAATCACTGGTCCACTGAACACAGGTTATAAGAAAAAGACCACACTGGACGGTCCAACAATCTGAACCTGACATTTCAAATAGACCAAATCAAACCCAACCAGACCAGACTAACATTTGGTTTGATTGAGTGTTCAATCATTCCAAATCGTAACCGATAGAATTAATGTAGAGAGCTGATGATGAATCAGTAAAATCCCAAATCAAGCCAGCCAGTTTTATCCAATGGTTCAGTCCAGTTTATCATTTTTCTGCCCACCCATATATCAATATAACAAAGCTGCTGACAACAGCATACCACATCAACAGTGTCCAGCATGTTCTTTATGACATTTTGTCTAGAAGAGAGACTGAACCACAAGGATAGCAAACGAAATACCTGAAAGCACAAAAAGTCAACTATAAAGTGAACAAAATTTCTAATAAAACTTCTAGAATTAGAATAATATAGATATACAGATAATAATCATAGCAGATGTTAGTCGTTAAAATGATTTCTACTAGCCTTTTAACAGACAGTGAAATTTTAACAAATGCTTTTCACTTAACTATCTGAACCATACATGCATGTCACAAGATATTCACTTGATTGGACAATTTATGATCATGCTTAGTCATACAGAAAAATAAAAAGGCATGTAAATAAAAAATGAAGAAGCTCCTTCATCAAAGTACTCAAGCTTAGATGCCTTCGCAAAACTTGATTAAACAGGAATTAAGAAAACTAGAACTTGGAAAACTTGTTTGACACTAAATTGGAACAATAGTTTTCACAGCTTAAGAATATGATAATGTACCAAAATATTGTCTTAAATAACATTTCAAACCTTAAAAGACGTCTGAAAATCAAAGGACAAAATTTGATCATATTGATCATATTTTCCATTTTAGATTGTCATATCTAGATTGCAGAAGACGTGGGATCCAGCAGCTCAACCCAGATTTTGCATAACATATTCTATTTTGGATTGATTGAGGCATGAGCTAAAAGTACATACCACTCTTACATCATATTTGTCACCAATAACCAAACACCGTTTATATCCCTCCAATGCTAGGCCAAGAAAATTGTCTCTGTCATCCTGAAGAGGTGAGCCAATAAAGCAATTTGAATATATAACATAACAGAGATTAGAGACTTTAGCTCAATGTACTTATGAGCTGATACCGAGTAAGCTATAAAGTATTCGTGATTGAAAAAAGGGAGGAAATGATTATCAACCATCAATTTTCGCATTACAGACAAACCAGGAAACACAATTATGTTAAGCAACAGTACAGCTATTTTTTTTTAATATACAAAAATTCTCCATTAGTCAATCTATACAGCATACATCAAAAGAATGAGAGTAAAGAAAACAAGCATACCAGCAACTTCTGTGTCTCTTCCCTGTCCATTGCAAGTTGCTTTTGCAATTCTTGTATTTTTATGGAGTAGTCAGTTTTTTCCCCCTAAAATTATCACGAGTGAGCTACCATAAGGAAAGTTACCTAAGAACACAACTATGTTGAACAATAGTCAGCAATTACCTTTGTTGAACTTTTTAGCCGCTTAATAAGTGCTTCCAACTCAATCGTCTGCAGAATCAACATTCAAATGAAATAGCTAATTAATAATCTCTCTCCTTCCCCACTTCCCCCTCCCTATACTCTCTCCCCAGATTTTGTACCTTGTGCTTCCGTAAACGCATTGCTGCTTGCCACTCGTTAGATGCCAGTCTCTCCTCATAACTCTTAAATAATGCGTCTGCATAGTGCGCAAGATGAAAATGACTTTGACATTGCCTTTCAATGGACTTCTTGTCTGTCGTCTTCTGATCCTCAGAAAATGAAACGGCAGGTTTCAGATACTTCTCCAAAATAATCCTTGAGCTGCAATTTAATCAGACAGTACAAGCGAAAATTAAAATTCAGGGAACATAATGGCAACAATAAGTACTATTGGTTAAAGCAAAGATGTGGATTTAACTTGCTAGATCTGCTTTCTGCAAGCCACTTTCCAACCAAGCGATATACATTCGGAGCTTCTTCATTTGACTCGTAATTTTCTGATATATATTTTGCAAGATTGATAGCCATCTCATGCTGACCCTGGGCACGCAATAGCTTTGCTTCTTCAAGCTGCCGTTATACAAACAGTCAAGATATGTGGTAATGGAGATTGTTAAATGAGCATATGAAATATGCTGCATATATTAGATATGAGAAAGATGTGCTAAAATATATAAAGGTCAATAATCCAGAAAACCCAAAAAAGCTATTAAACAGAAGCTACAGAATGCCATTAAAAGGCTGGCAGCAAAAAGAAAATGAGCAAAAAGAATGTGGTTCGAGGATTATAGTGGCTTCAAAGAATCTTATGAGCAATGGTATAAAGATTTCTTTCACCTTTTAGATTTACTAAGAAGGGGAAACAATTCAGCTGTACAATGCACAAATGCAGAGTACATCCAATAGAAAGTACAGAGTTCTACGGATGTACAATATGGTTTCTATCTAGTTCTCCTAAATAACAAATCGTTTTACATACTTTAACATATAGTAAAAAACTTTAATTCCAAGAAAAGATAAGGCAATATATGGCCGACCTGCTACCAATATGTAAAGAGAAATATTGGATGGGGGGAAAAATGACAGCACCTACTTTCCTGAAAACTGCCCCCAAAAATAAAGGAAAAAAAATGTTGTGAAATTTACATTTCCTCAATTCAACGCCGTGCTATAATGCAACAAAGTAAGATAACATTCTCCGTAAATTCAAATATTGAAAGATCATGGTGTGTATGTGCATGTGAGCACGTGTGTGCAGCAAAAGACAGCTTCCAAATGTACAATTTTTTTTCTGAATTTGACAGTCCAAACATTGCACCAAAAGAGTATGGAAACTTTACTCTTCCAAGCCAATACACGGTTGAACATTGATCTCCAGGTCCCTTATACAAGAACTTCAACTCATGCAAAGCAGCAGCTGCTTGAGAAAACCTGGAGCCCTGATTGAAAACAAAACAAATGTAAGACAATTGAAATTAAGTGTAGTTTCCCAGTCTTGGGAATACAATGATACCTTACGAAGAGTGGATGCAGATTCCAAAAGATGCTGCATGGTGAAATCCTTACAGCTCAAGATCTGAAGTAGAACTCGCCTGAATGCCATAAATGGTTCTAAGAAATTCATATGTAACTGCGTTCTTTTCAAAATTGAGCTCCATTCGGTATTCAGCCATGACAACTAAAATGACATTCAAGACCTTCTGTCAGTCAACCAAAATATATTTTCCTTTCCACTCCAACATGCACACTAAATCAAATACAACCTGCCACCTGTATTGGGAAAATAAAAGATCTTGAAAAAATTGCCCCCTTTTTTGCCCCTTGGCGGAGAGGGGGGGGGGGGTTGACATCAAATAAAAAAATTGAAATTTTCAGGAAACTATAGCAAAGAGAAAAATTTTCAACTCACAAAGCAAGGATGTACAATCGATATCATGATATGTGGAAAATTTTCTATTCTAAAAAAGTGCCTCACATGTTAGCATGCCACCCCTTAGACAAGATTGAGGAATTACAATGACATGGAAATTCAAATGCAAATAATTATAGAATAAAACATCCAACAACAGGCCTCCTGAAACGAAAATTAGGAACCCATGATTTTTTTTTTTGCAGTCACACCATGACCAAACCTAGATCTTAATCCACCACGAAACAATCTCAATTGACATTCAGGTATCAAAGCGAATTACAGCTATTCCAAAATCTCATTAAGTAAACCAAAATCTAATCTGATAACATTCTGATAAACAATCTGAAGTACATAATCTCATGAAAGACAAATAAATTAAGATAGCCAAATATTATGAGCAGTAAAAATTTTCCAAGTGATGTTACTTCTATGTCAAGCAGGAGGCACCAATGGCACTTAGTATATTCACATACTTACAAAGACAACGAGGAGAATAACCCAAAAAAAAAAAAAGAGAGAGGAGGAGGAAGAAGAAGAAGCACTTGAATACAGTGACACAGACACTAGGCGAATACCCTAATGGAGGACTGATGTACTCAAAGATGTTGAGGGAACCAACTTGAGTCTCCATGTGGGCTCCTTATCCCATCCAAAAAGAGTGGAATAGGGATAGATATATCTCCCCAATATTAGTGGAACTAGATTTCCAAGCTAGTCTCAGTAGATTTCTGGGGTATACTCTTTATGTATGTATTCAAATTCCTAGAAGACCTCAGACTGTAATATATCTGTAGATTGTAATAATTCAAAAATAATAATAATAATACCAAGTCGAAAATTACAAAGAATCAGACATGAATTACACCATTGTACAGGCAAGATGAAGCTTCTAGTCTAAGATGATACCCAATGTACAGGCAAGTAGCTATCTAAAATACCTGGTCAACTGTAGGAATTACAGGTTCTGATACTATCTTTTGCTTCTCTGGATAAACGTTTATGCTTTCACCTGAAGACTTCCAGCGAATATCCCAAGCCACACCAAGATGACAAAGAATCTGTACAAGGAAACAATCATGTTGCACAAAATTGAAACATTTGTCCAGTTTACATAGCCTTTCAAAGTTCTACAACAATTATATATATGTCTATCAAATTGACCTTTTTCATACAATGCAATCACTGTATTGGCCTTAAAACAGCATACATGCTTCATACAGGATTCTAATCATATAATTGCTAGGTTGTAAAATCATCTACTAACTATCTGCTAGTCTACTTGCAGGCTAACCACCAAATTTACCATTACTGGAATAACGGTCGCTATATTAACTCATTAGACCTTTTAGAAGTTCAATACCTGCCCAGATTGAATAAAATCAAGCTTAGACCCTGTTTGGGACTGCTACTCTGCAAAAAGCCCAGCTGATTTTCTTTATTGTTTAATATATATTTTAAAAAAAAACTTTACAATTTATTTAATTAATTTATAAATTGAATGTTTTAGAATTTATATAATTTTAACACAAATTTATTAAATTTAATAATTATGTTTACAAATTCCATAAACTCTATCTCACATGAAGCAATTAACACTCAATAGTTATTGTTCTGATTGATACTAGTTTCTTTGTTTCCCATTTAAAAATAATCATAATAATATCTGTAGATTTTTTTCCTGCAGAAAGCTACAGCACCTCAATCCCAAACCCTTAACCATCCAAATAAAGATAAACACAAGCTTGGGATATGAGAATTATCTGAAACTCTAGACAAAAATTTTAATCAATTCAAATCTATGAAACTGTAGTGGGCTTCTGCCTAGGAGATGATAAGAAGCAGTGTGCGATGGATATATTGAGGTACCTGAAGTTTAATTATTGCCGAGTAGATATACTCAGTGCTCTCTTCACTGGCACAAGCGACAGATAAAACAAGCTCCTACAAACAATGAAATATAACATGACTGAATTACATGAAGCCAACTGCCACTGAAAATAATTTCAGACAGATAATACCTGCTTTGAATGTTTTAATTTCCAAAAAAATTCTTCAGAATCTCCCTCCCTCAATGCCGTCAAACAACTAACAATCCAGCAAGAGGAAAACAAGAAATTTCAAAATCAACAAGCCAACAGACAGATAATCTCAAGCTAATCTCTCATTAAAAAACATTGTCCATGTTGATGTTGACATCATGAAATAACTCAACTCTACCATTGTTAACCTCTGACTCAGCAAATACAGTACAAAACTGAAAATTCAAATTAAAAGACTAGAAAACATGGAGAGAAGAGAGGAGAAAAGAAAGGTTTCATTTTAGGAAAAGAACCCAAAATCATTAATAGATTAACCAAATAAAATCTAAATAAAGAGTAAAAAAGGAACAATTAGCAAAGATCTAAACAATGTTACCTGTGTAAATTTTCATTAAAATGGCCACTTTTTATATTTTGACCTGAAGCAGAATTGGCTCCCAAGTAAGGTAAAGAGAAATCCCAGTTTCCTGTTCGCCATGCGGACTCATACTGCAAAAATATTGACCGCATAAATTGCATGGGATGATAAATAAAACATTAAATTGGCACAAACAAAAAGAAATATACCTTTATTCATCCATAGAAGGAAATATATTTATTTTACTACTATTATTATTATTATGATGATGGTGGGGGTAGGGAGTTGGAGGTTGGCAAACCTGCAATTCAGTGAATTCTGGATCATGCTGAAACTGGCCCTTCCAAGAGGTCAATCCTTTGCAATACATATCCAGCACATGCATACACCCAACTTGCTGCAAAGATCTCATCAGCCCTTTGTATGGCTTCCCCTGCATCATCTCATTTTCTGATGTCGAAGGAGATAAATGAACACTTGGTAGCACATGTGGCGATAAGGCTCCAGAATTGCCATCCATTTGCAACATGACATCAGATCGTACTTGTAACTCATAGTACTCAAGAGCCTTGCTCCAATTTCCTTCATGCTCTAATGTAACAATTTGAGAGGACAGCTATCGATGTCATCCACAAAATTAAAAGCAAGAATTGTGAGTCCACTTCTGATGAGATCTACAGACCTATGAAATGAACTTTTGAACCATTCATGATTTATTTCTGCTCTACAAGAGAATGTATGCATGGATCATATATTTGGGCCACCATCAGCCCAGCATCACAAATAGAAAATTAGATGAAAAGGATAGTAATAAAATAGTTTCAATAATCACTTCATGGCACGGTCATCAAATCAAGAAAACCACTGCAACTGGTCTAATTTACATCTAAATTGGAAACCTTGATCATCTTCATCTTATACAAAACAACTTTTCTTCCCATCTTTTAGCGGACAATACAGATTGCATGTTGTAATCAAAAAAGATAATCACTACCTCAAGCCCGATACATCAATATAGAATTTCAAAAGATGACATTATAGCGACTAGTTATATTGGGCAAAAATAATCTCCAACAAAGTCTTGAAAGTACAAGCTAACCTTGTGTGACTGGATGATCCCATACAAGCTGTCAGGCTCATTGATTTGAGTGACTGCTGAGACAAGAATTTCAATATGATGTGGTAGCTGGTGCACCAGAAGGCAAAGAAAAGAAAGAAGAAACAGAAAACTTGTTAAAGAGGTGGACAAAATGAATTATTGGCTGAAGTAAATCAAAGAGCAAAAGTCACTTATTTTGTGTCCTAGTTTTAAGGGAAAAAGTTAGGGATAGTTTTCAGTTTTAAATAGAGGTGGTTTCCTTGTTTTTGGGTTCTACGTTTTTTGTTAACTTTCCCGTACTTGTACATTATGTACCCTACAACCTATGCATGTGTTATGTAACCATATTGTAGTGGATATCAAATACAGGACAGTTTCTTCAATATTTCTCAAAAATTGAAAAGTACATTTGTATAGAACATAAGATAGAAGTTCCATGTGAGCTGTCTATTACTCTATAAAGTATCAACAAGCTTTCCCAGAAAACTTTTGAAAAAAATCATATTTAGGTACCAGAATGCTTTTGAGAAAATCATATTTAAGTTCCAGAAAGCTTTTAAGAAAATCATCTTTAGGTTATGTTTTTGAAAGGAAACAACTCTTCAAGTTACCTTCTCAAGATGAGAAAAATCTGGGCTCCCCAGGGTGAGACTCTTGTAATGTTCTTCACACCAATACTCCACATACATTACAGAAGTAAAATATGAGCCACAGACCTATGAAATGCATACAGAAAAACTGAGATGACAATACTGCAATGTAAAAATAGCACCAAATATACAAAATAATACAAGAGAAGAAGCTAAGTGCAGAAACTTAGATACTCACGACTGCTGATTTAGCAACTCGAAGATAATCAATGGAAAGCCAATAAACCTGGCAAAGTGTCGCTTGTCATAAAAATAAAGGCACAAAACAGTTCACAAAACTTAAACAGAGGTAATGCAGATATAAAATCCAATTTAAAAATAATAACATTTAGAAAAGCAGGAAACTTTTCTGTAGATATACCAAAAAGTACACCTCTATAACCCCTCTTCCTAGAGTTAATTCTTGTAAAGCAGAGACATCTGCAGATTTCATTCCCCACGTCTAAGGAGTGCAGATGGCTTGAAAAATATTATATAGTATTATAGCCTACTTAAAAGTATGTACTCGTGTAAAGTTGCAATACAATGCGCAAACATATGTACATACCATAAATCATACCTTGTCCCACGATGTTGTCATTATAGCATTTGATGTAGCTACTACCTCTCTAGCCTTTGCAGAGGTGGAACGTGGTTTTGAGCCAGAACCCGAATGCTTAGCATACTGTTAACCAAATTACAGTTATCATTAGACGTTGATATTATTGAAAAGCATTGTCATATACATTAGTCTGTTCATTGAATTAAAATACAAAGAAGAGAGAGTGTCGCACATATGAAACAAGTGCTGTCAAATATGATCATAGAAACTAATGGCTTAAACAGCCTCTGTGGCAGAAATATCAGAACCAAAGGCTGGTTTGCCCTTCTCAGAACCTGGCTCAGAAAAATCAGCACCAAACAGATTGGCTTTACAAGCTAGTTAACATATGATAAAATGATTGCATTATTTGTTGACTATTTTCCGTTAGAACTTCAATTCAATAGGTGAAACCTTAATTAAAAGATATACTTTTGGATGAAGCAGTAACTTAACATGGATATCATTGCACCTTCCTTTTTAGCTAGGATTACATTAAGTTATGTTGGTATTTATAGTTTAGTTGCTGGTGGTTGTGTTTGAATCACATGCAAGTGCACGCAAGAGGTAGTATTAGAACTCAACTATTATTGTTGGTCCTTAACTAATATATTGAGATATTGGCTAAGCAGATCTTAACACTTTCCTTCATGGTAACCTGGAATGAAACGTTGTTATACAAGCCCTGTGCAGCCCTGCCCCCCTCAATTTTCAGGTACCAAATTGAACAAAAGAATTATACATTGCAGTAATAATGAATGTATTTTTGACTTGAGTAAAAGGTATATAAAACAACCACAGAAGACATGTACTATATATTAGTTTCTAAGGTCATCTTGGCTCTTGATTCCTTTTGTCTTGGGTTTAAAGATATACATACATATAATAGAGTACCATATATTAGTTTCTAAAGTGGTTTTCGGAGTTCTATGCTGTAGAGAAGGTTTTAATTTGTGGACCTCTGGTTCAATTTTATAATCCTTTCCCCGTATTTATTCAATAAAATTTTATCTGTTTCCATTCAAATATATATCCTGACATTCACTTTGAATATCTACCATTGAATTGCATGACATTAATTGCTCAAAATGTGCATCATAAAAAATTTTAATTAAAATATCCCAGCCCTATTTATATATTATATATATTGGTTTCTATTTTAACCACCAATTCAAGACCACTAGAAGCCATGTAAAAAATTTTAGTTAAAATATCCCAACCCCATTTATATATTATATATATTGGTTTCTATCTTAACCACCAATTCAAGAACAGTAGAAGCAGAGGCAACATAAAAACCCCATAGTCATCACATCAAATCAGTTAAGAGGTAGTTCAGTATACTAGCCTTGGAACTTTCTAGTTTTGGCGTGACTGAAGAAGATCTTTCCATGACATGACATAATCGAAGCTCATTGAGAGCATTCAAGAAAACTTGAATTGATTTAATCAATTTGTTAGGCTCGGTGAATATATATTTCTGCACCTGCACATCAGACAGATTATAAGATAACATTAAACATGCATTTCTTCACCTGACAGAAAGGAAATAAAAAAATGCAAGACTACTAGCATTTACAGGACTACTAATCACGACAATCACAACTACGGTTACCAAATATCAAAATTGGGCTTGCTCTAAATCTTTCCCCACATACAATAAGCGTGCTTCATTTATATCACACCAGATAAAGTGAAAATGCAATGAAAACTTGAAAAAATGTCTGGAAGCAAAAGAAACCAAGTGCGTTACTTAAGCAAAGGGGCTGCAATAACCACACAATTGCTTTGATAAAGGAATGCATAAACTTGAGAATAGCAAAACAAGCATCCTTTTTCAGGGCATTTATACCACTATATTACAATAGTGCTGCATAATTAGATTAAAGGAACTTATAAGAAATATAAGAATGAAAAAAAAATTCTTATGAACAAACATCCTGAATAAAGCAAATATATCGAAAGCACAAGTTCACTGTACCCCAGCACACACAGAATAGTAGTGGAAAGATCAACATCTTTTAATTCTTCTTACCATTTAACAAGGGTCAACAAGCAATTTACAAGAAAGCCCAACATATATACAAGTCTAGCCAGTTCCATGCATTAATTTTTGACAAAAACTGCTCTAATACAGGCATAGATAAATGCAGTTGTACTCCATTGACAAGAAGCATAATTACATGAGGACATATTCACCTCACCCGACATTCAGAATTCACTACATCACCTAATATGCTGTTTGTGTACTAAAGATTCAGAAAACCCACAGCATGGTAGCCATTATTCGCTGAATAATATTTTCCCTCTGTATAACTCAGTAAATGAAAGGCAGAACAATCACACAATATTCGAATCGGCTTATGGCCTTCACTTGGAAATCTATCAATGCAAGTGCAGAATATTGCCTGTCACACAAATATACATTAAGAAGCAACGACACTCAACCAAATAAAAACCTAAATAGCAAGCAGAAAGAGGAACTGGTAAAGTCCCAATTTTCTGATTTGAGAGACACAAATGTACATTAAGAAGCAATGATACTCAACCAAATAAAATCTAAACAGTGAGCAGAAAGAGAAACTAGTAAAATCCCATTCTCTGATTTGGGAATACTTCAGTGAATACTTTGATGCAAGTAGCTTAAGAATATAACCTGTGAAGATATTAATTTCTGAAGATCAACATCTGCATTCTTGCTGCCTGCTAGATTGACAACAACACTTGGCAACAAAAGCTCAGCAACTTCTGATTTCAGCAACACTATATCTTGACATAATCTGAGAGTAGAGTATCAAGCAAATTAAAAGAAACATAATTAAACACCAATAAGCTTATGAATCTATTCATTTTAAGTATAGAAACCAATACCTTAATACCACATCTTTGCAGCTGCCAATTAGTGAGTATGCAAGTGGACAAATCCATGTCTCAAAAGTTTTACCATCAGTCTCCCATACAGTAGACTTCTCAAGCGAAATCCCATTAGCTGATAATGATACTCAAAACACTCCAATTATAAAGTGAAAAGTACACTCAAACCATATATACTGGTAAGATTACTCATTTCATTCAAAAATATGAGACAGCTAAAATGAAATGCTTCTCATTTCAGTCAAGAATACGTTACAAAGGGAGGCACTGATATAGTGAAATGTTAAGACGTCTCATAGCTACTTATAACCATGATTTGGTATATATTATAAATCTTAAACATAAAAAGAATAAGCATCATTTGCTTTTGATAAGACACAAAGATCATTTAAAACCAAAGGACATAAGCTTCTAAAACTGAGTGGCCTACCGTTAAACTTTCTTTCCAGATCCAACAGAAACCTCTCAACCAGCTCAACATTCACACCCTTAGAGTGAACCTACAGGACAGGAAGATCAGGATAAGAAATTCCAGGATACAAACTACTTGTGCCTCTAAAATCAGGGACACCAAGTGGCAAGTATGTGAGTAGTGGTTAAACAGAAGGGTGCCAACACCAACAGTGAGACAGAACTGATACAATCAACAATTCAAACTCGCTATCAGCACAGAATGATGACAAATCTCCATTACATCCAATCCCCAGCATCAATCTCTCAATGTAAAAATGGAAGTATTTGAAGTTTGTTTGATACAGGATTGGATACTTTTTAGGAAAACACAGAATAAAATTGCATTGAATGGTACTAGATGATATCTCATAGATACAATACCACATGTCAGCGTCGATTTAAAATTATACCAAACAAATATAAACAGGGAATAGAACTCTTACCTCAAGAAGAGACCTCTCATAAAAATCGAATGACATTACAGCTCTTTGACCCTTTTCAGTTGAAAGAATTCCCTGGAAGAGGGGGAGAATGAAATAAATACTACTATTCTTAAAGAAGGTCAAAAGTAACAGAGGAGGCCAAAGCAGGCAAGAAAAAAAAAAATGCCTATGTGTCGTCAAGAAAGTAGACAATGTTGTGTAAAGGAAAATGGGGAGTAAATATTTCCCAGAATGCAAAACTCAAACTGTGTGTGTGTGTGTGCGCGCGCGCACGCGAGTGAGAGAGAAAGAAAAGGGGGGAGGGGAAACCCTTTCGATCATTCAACTATTTCAAATGGGTTAAGACAGCAGAATTTGTTTCCTATTGGAAGGGAATCATCTCCAAATTTAGGGACATATGTCTGTACTTTTAGTTTGCCATTTTAGAGGGAACCATGAGCATAAGCAAATCACCAACCAGGTTCAAAGTTGTTGGAATAAATACTATCAAGCAGGCCCACTACTAGAGCTTGGTGGGATCATTCAACTGAAGAACAGCTCAATTTCTTCCTAAAAGAATGTTTGTGTTTCCGCAAAGATACGAGGGTACCATTTCTTCCTGAGAAAAATGCTCAACGATATATTACCTACAGACATTACCATAACCCTTCACAATAGTTTTGGTTTGCAAACCAAAGAGCACAATGACTTCGTTTTGTACCAAGTCGGAAGCCTAGTGGAATTTTTTTTTTTGGGGCCCTAAAAGGATATCCATCATCACTAAGTCTTAAATAACAAACAGATGAGGTTTGACATTGTTGTTAACAAAATCTAATTTTTTTCAAGCTTATGACTCACCCGAAGAGTTTGTGATGTCATATCAACAATTTGAACAGAATCATCCATCAGATATTTCTTCAAAATTTTTAACACTGTAATCAGAAGTTCTTCAGATATGCCAGCATCCAAGTGAAAATTGAATCCAGTAGCACTGCCACTGCCAGGATTTATAGGTCGACATGCATGCACATAAATTGAGTCTCTAGGAAGATGGAAAACAACACAATGCGGGTCCCCGACACCAACCTGTGTCATATTAGAAGAGGAAAGAAAAATTTAGCGCCTCTCACATGTTAAACATTACATCTTGAACATTAAAAAAATTTAAAAAACAAAAGCTGTGACGATACCCTAGATATGAAATCAGAAACCCATGCTCTGATACTAGATGCATCATCTGAGCAACACATGTGGACTAGCGTCCATACTGCATGTACAATGTCATGGTCAGAATTCCAATCCACAACCTCTTCCATATTCACTCCTCTCTGAAAAGTCTCCCTCATCAATAACTTCTTATGCAGCGCCTGCAGACTGCAGAAAATAAAAATGATTCGGAGCATCTCAGCAGTAGTTTTGTAGAAAGATTAAATACAAATTTCAAAATACCAACATTAATCTGGTAATGAATTGCCTTAAAATAAAATTATCTAAATTCAAACTTGCTAATTTAAAGGTGTTCTTTCAATACAAATATTAAAATATTTCTGTCATTAAATATCTAGAGAAATTATCTGTAAACTCTAATTTGAAAAGCAATTGAGCAAGATCAACAACTTGACACAGAGTGGCAAACCACCTCCAAGGAAGCAATCTCGACGGAAGGTTGCAAGCTCTCTGCACAAACTGATCATCAACAGAGTACAAGAAAACAAGTTAGAACTATGGCGAGAAAATGTTCAAAGCATTAAGCAACTAAATTTATAAGTATAATAAAGTTTGACGGCAATCTACCTTCAATAAGTGGTCTCTTCCAGAATAGGCTTGGCATAATTCCTCATGGAAACTCCGTATTCCATCAAAGATATCTATTTCAGGGAATGGTTCCAATTCCTACAAGTGAGTAAGAAATATAAAGGTTATAAGATATTGCCAAGAAATTACAAAGAACAGCTAAGAATAAAGTTTATCTTTGTCTTTAATAAGAAGAATAAAATCTATCTTGTCACATGAAGTATCAGAAAGGAGAAGATATACAGTATTTATATAATTCCCAAGCATTCAATTCAATCTAAGCTTCAATTACGAGAGAATCTAAAGCTAAGAAGTCAGGAAAAAAATACTCTGATATAATCATGTAGAGATGGATCAGAATCCACAGTTAGCTGGAGGAGCAAAGATAAAACTTGAGATGATCTTGAAACTGAAGGCTCATTAGCTTCAGAGGGAATACAGCATGCCACTAACTTTGACACCAAAAACTACATAAAAAATAGAGTGAATGAGCAAATAAATAATAAGCATAGCCAATGATGGTAAAGATTTATGAGATCAGATAGGTACCTGAAGCTGTTCACCTAGCACATTGACAATTTCTTTGGATGGGTTATCTCTAAAAGCTTTCAGCAATGCAGATACAATACGACAGCATTGGTCTTGCAAAGCATAAACACCGATGAATTGTCCAACCAAATTGAAAAGATAGCTGCACCAAGATAAATTATTGTAATGAAAATCACATCAGAAATCTAAAAACTAATATGACAATGTCACTTTTAAGCAACGATGGACAGCAACTGAATTGCCAACGATGTCAATAGGTAGCTTGCAGAAATTAGAGTAAACCAATCCATTGAAATGTGAAAAAAGAAAGGCCAAATAAATATACTAGAGTAAAAAATTTTAAAATAAATTGTTCGCACCAAAAAAAAAAAATCTGTAAGAAATGTTAATCTAAACTTTTGCATAATGCTCCTCTGAAAACAAACAATTAGTAGTAATAATATCATCTTAATTAACAAAATTTTGAAAAGTGACTGTAACTCACTTGGAAGTGCTTGGAACAGCAGCTCTATGCCCAAGAACATTTATAAGTACCTCAACTCCTGCCAACCGATGACATTTATGCCGTTGGTGGACTGCAGCAGCAATTTTGTAATGCAATTCCACAATGAACTGCAAAATCACAAGAAATTGAAGCCATAGTGTAAAAGACAACAAAATTAAACGTAAGATTGAGAAAAATCCCGAAAAATGCAGCATCATCACCATGAAAACCCTATCTGGACGAAAAACGTTGATTTTGTCAACAACACCAGCACTTCTTGAAAAATCTTCCCTACATGAGTCCAATAAGAAAACATTTTACATAAAAGACCAGAAATTCACATAACTAGCAAAAAGGCAGAGAGACAAAAAAGTACATTTCCAAAAATCCATCGACAACAGTACGGACTGCATGCACAATTGTGTCCCGCGAAAAGGAAGGAACTGGAGGGTCTGTCGTATAAGAGGCAAGAGATATGATATAGCTGACAATTGACACCTGCAAATACAGCACATGGCAATCAACTACAATCACGAAAACCATTTAGCAGAAATAAAGTTGGTTCTGAAACCCCCCCCCCCCAAAAAAAGGGGGAGAAAACATGACCCACATCTACGTGCCCATTACAATAGAAATAGAAACAAATAATATCTTGTATAAATAGAGCTCAGTATGCAGAGATTTATGAGCAGAATAAAGCAAAAATCATTATTTAAATACAGGGTGCACACCAAATGTTTCTTGATGAGTTTGTCTCTTTCGATCTCAGAGATTTCAGCCAAATTCAAAATAGAGCTCTGAAGAACTAGTGCTCCCAATTCACTGTCAGATCTCTGACTGCAATGCCATGCCATACTTATTGAAAAGAGTGGCACAAAGTGATTTTTTACCAAATCTGCCAGAGGCTCACGTGCAATCTGCCACAAAAAGATGTATCATTAGCTTGCAACATTCATATGGTGGCAAAAGAAGTTTCTGATTTGATTAGCATGGAAATCATCTAGAAAATCTAAACATCCAGCGGATAGGGGAAAGCATGAGCTAAGCTATTTAGCTATGTCGTTTTTTAAATTGATCAAGTTTCATCCTTTTTTTTTTAAGGTTTAATCAGCCTACTTAGAAAAGACAGACATCAAGAATGTGCACCCACCTTAGCCACCCAATTCAAGTTAGAGGTATCCCCATGCAAGACCAGAGCGGGAAGAAGCCAATAGCAGCAGTATTGCATAAAATTACAAGGTTCTGCATCTGACACAAAAAGTTGTCGTATCTGCGAAAAAAACAATTACTACATACAAGCAGAATGATTGACTGTATAGCCACCTAAAAATAAAAACTAAAACTTCGAACTTAAATTGGAGCACAATGGATCAAGCTTTTTTGGCTAAGAAACAAAAGATTATATAAACTATAAGGAATAGGTACAAGGATTGGAAGGACTACAAATCCACAAAATAAGGATGAGAAGTCCCAATCAAAACAAAACACTTAAAAACTGCAAAGATAAAAAAATATATACAATGGATCAAGTTAAGACAAAAATTTAACTTAAATGGGAGCACAATGGATGATGTTAAGAGAAAAACTTCACATTAAAAACAGTTGATAGGGAAGATTTCATAATGAAGCATCTTATAACCTAAGTAACCTAAGCAATTATATAACAACATAATGCAAAATAATCAATAATTAATACTGATTAACTCAATCCCTCTTAGTTCCAAGTTAAATCAAGGGAAGAAAAAATAGGTGTCATGGCTGCAGCTCTACGGAATATTACAAAATTTCCTGCATGCTATCTAGGAATGTATTCACCTCTAGCAAATAGGATAACATAGTATATAATTCATAATCACAACACTAGCTCCAGGATGGATTGCGTGCCAGCCATTTTTTGTGGAACCTTTGATTGTTAGCATCATGCATAATAAAGAAATGCTAGACAGTCAGCATCAAACTCCTAAGATTACAAACAATATTAAGGACAAATATAAAAGACAAAAATGTCATATGGGATCTCAACCCAGATTATCATTATATCAGCATCAAATTCAAATACTATTAAGGGAAAAAAAGAAGATACATGAGTTGTCACAACAGCTACTTCACAAGCCCGCCAAATACAACACAATGATAATCAAAGTTTGACTCCACGCTCAAGATCAGAATGAAGTTGGACAAACTCCTGACTTATTTATGCTAACCATGCATGAAGGACTAAAAATTCCATGTCTCTTGCAACCATAGCTAGATGAGTTGCAGCTGATTCCATATAATAGAGATATTTCCCAAACGACATTGTTGCACTTGTATGGGCTAATCAAATCATCAGACATGATAAGTGTTCATTGTGACATTGTGAGCACATTACCTCAACAAGTGCAATTAAGCTAACACCACAAGCAACCCAGCAAAAGAGAATTGGACCCAGTAGTTCCTCCAGGTACTGGAATAGGGGGAAGATGAAATAGTTAAGCAAAAGGAAACGGTAGAGTGAATGTTCATAAACTTCAAATAGAGAACAGGTGGCGACCTTCCACCTAGTGGTATACTGAAGCTGCTGGGATAGATTATCAAGAGCTACGTTCACCAATTCCCTGAGAAAAAAGGGAAGTAATACTAACAAAATATGGAAAAAGAAACACAACCAGAGTTACTAAGGGAATGCAAAACAAGACAAGAAATCTTTACCTCTGACAAGGATAAAGAGCAGACACTGTGCACATCATGAAAACAGCCTGCAATTGCCAGAAAGAATCACCAAATGAGTACAAAAATAATGCCCCACAAGGTGCATACGAATCTAACAGTCCAATTGAAGGGGCCCCACTAGTTTTAATTGTTACAGAACAAGGCCAAGCAAACAATAGAAGTACCTCCAACTCTATCCTCTCACTCTGCAAAGCTAGATGCATAAGAGTAATAACAATTGTTTCCATTTTGGGACGAGGCTGTGGACCAGAAGCTAAGGCCTCCTTTGCAGTAACGAGTTTCTCTTTTGAGCAAACCAGAACAACACCAAAATTGGAACTGGAAAAATCACCAAAGAATTCCAATATAACTTTAACATTGAAAACCCTTCTTGGTAATGAAATAAGACAATTAAAAGAAAAATGAATGCACATGGTATATCATTCCATGCTAGGACATTCACAGGACTGATAGCAGTGTTATTTAGAAGAGATAAAAATAAGGAAACACACGAACAAAATATCGTGGAACCCACCAAATATCTTGGAAGAGCTCCCCATGGCCGTCCCATGTCTGGAATAGAACACCAATATGCCTAGCTAGAAACAACCTAACTCGATAATCAGGATCTTGGAGCATCAACAGCAATCTCTCAATCAATGTCTGCAAAGAGTAACAGCACCACCATGCCAAAGAAAATTGAGGAAGGGGGTGGGGAAAAAAAAAAAAAAAAACTAAATAGTTTATCACATAGAAGGCAAAAAAGAGAAAAGAAATTTGTTCTTCCCAATATTCTGGATTTGAACTACAAACCAAACCAAAGAATGACCAAAAAGACCAACAACAGAAATTGTGAAGCTAAGAAAAATAAAAATGAAGGACAGACACTTCAATAGAACGGTCCTTTGTGTGTAAAGGTGCAATTTCTCCAAAATCTTCTGAGGACACATATCCAGTATGCTAGAATTGTGCAACTTCAATGGACTGATCATTTCTACATATATGTTCCACTCGTATGCTAGAATTGTGCATTAAAAATGTTTGTCACACATTTACACACAGTCATACTAGTGATCCCATCCCATCCATTAAAATATTTAGACAGCCATGCTAGAATGCCTATGAATCTATATGCCTGCATGTCTCACAATGAATACCTTTTGAGTTGTTTATGTGAGAGGCAAAAACCTTTAAGACATACATATAGGAATCAGACAACTGATTCAATTGTTTTTAATGATGACCAAAAAAAAAAAATTATTAAATTTGAAAATTTGCCTTGTCATTGTGCCATGTCTGTACCAAAGTTTTGTGAGTGCTCAAGTCTATCATGAGGAATCATTAAGTTCATGTAACAGTAATCACCTGACCAACTTGAGGAGTGACTAAAACAAAATACCATATACAATCAATCAGCTTAATACGACCAGACCAGTCAAGGAGACCGAATTCGGCAATTTTGTTCACAAAAGCCCCAAGACGTCTGAAGCACTGGAAAGCAAAATCAGCAATGATTTCAGATAAAGCATAATGGACAAACTCCAAACAATTAAACAATCCAAATGGGTCTTAAGAGCAGAACCTACATTTGACATCCAGTTATCTTAAGACAATTTACCAAAATCAAACACTTAAATGGAAATAAAACATTTACAGCAAAGGCAGCAAATAGAAAATTGCACAGAAGTTGCATGGGAACAAACAAATACAGAGACAGTAAAATTACCAAAATTGTCAGATCCACAGTACGACGAAGGATATGAATGTAGAGATGAAGCATATATACGATCCGAATTCATGATTAAAGGAAAGATGCAAGCAAGTATTAATCATAAGCATTTTACATAGGTCTCAACAATTATTTAAATTTAAAAATGCTGCAGCAAACCACAAGAAGTAGATATATGCAAGTGCATAATTTGAATTTCTTATAAAAAAAAATAAAAACAAATAGGAAACCGAAACTTAGTCATGGTTGAAGACGCATGAAACATGGTTATCTTATCATCAAAGAGTAGACACTTGTTAAATAGAATCACTCAAATTGTGATATATTGAATGCTTCTTGGATCAGTTAAGTGGGTGAACAGGAAGGTATTGGAGCTATAGCTTACTTCAAAAAAAGCCAGAAAGAAGTTCAATGCCCTGAGCAGAACCCAACCATGGTCTTTCTCATCAGTAGTTGAGTGGTGAGAAATGAAGAATGCAGCATTATGGGAGCAATTATTGTAACCACATAAAAATTTAACAATCGTAAAAAGTTCATTTGAACCATGTCTCATGTACCTAAATGCATCAATCGGGATCAAACTGGCATCTTAGTGAGACACTAAAATTGAACAATATCAGACCAAATGACCTTCTGAAATGACTAAATTCTGCTAAGATCGACCAAGCTTCACCAACTAACAGATTTAACTTAACATTCCAAAAACTCAAATCAGAATTGCAGACTGATTGCAAGCTAAATTATAAAAACATAACGGAACACAATTGATTGTCATTATTTCTTTTTCTCCAGGCAAAGTAAATTTCCCCACAACATAAAGGCCGACACGTATTTTTGGCTACCTCTTCAGATTCCCTTTCCTTCAAAGATGAGCCAGCAAGGTTATCCTTTTGAGCCGTTTCCAATGACAGCAGTGTATGCAGTATATAATCAATAGCAGTTAGTATATTGAAACAATCAAGCTTAAGACTTCCTTGTATCTCAAGCATGTTATCCATTGAGTTAACCTGTGGAAAGGAAGGACGGGAAAAAGTAGCAAGTATTGAAATAAGAATGATCCAAAACAATCTATAAAAATAGCACAATCAACAAATAACCTAATAATCTTAGGCAGCTCTAGACACTATCATACCAAGTCTCTAAGTTTCGCAGAAGAGGACAGATGGGGGTGTTGACAAAGACTGTACAAAATCTGCTCACGAACCTGAGGCAGAAGAGCCAGAACAGTATAACATTCGCCTATAGACTTCAGGATATATAAGATATGCACTAATGACGTTGCAATTATATATACCTCTTGGCCGCATTCTTTGCCCATGAGCTCAAACAGAATATCCCAAGAAACATGTACAATAGAGGAAAAACTTGAAATTATTGATATCATGTCCAACTTCCACTTCACTGCTGAACATGATATCCCTGAGGCAATTTTCCCATTGACAGTTAAAATATCCACATTTTGGGCATCTTCATTCACATCCAGCTCCATGTCCATAATCCTACTACTGACAACACTTGGCGGGCAAGAAATTTGTAGTTGTGTAACAGACACAGATTGTTCTGAGAGGACCATTTGTGATTGAGGATTCCTCAGACAATCCGAATAATCTTCATAGAGGCTGGCCAGGACCCTCAAACCCTTCTCCATTGACCATATTACAGCGTCGTAAAGTGCAGGATCCAAAAAATCTTGATCTCCCCATTTGACAAAAATAGGAGAGTAAATGAAGTTTCTAAATGAAGTCACAAGGGAGCTTATTTCATTAAAATCATTGTTTGAGCCGAAACTCCTAAGAGATTCAAAACTGTTGTGGCTTTCTTGCATTAAATTAATTGCATGATCTAGCAATTCTAACAAGTACCGGCTCACTTTTGAGAGAAATGATGAAGCCTCCTCTCTTTTCCTGAAACAAGTGCTTACAGCATAAATTTATTTAAAAAATAAAAATTAAGAAAATCAAGGAAATATAAGTACTATGTCACATATCGTAAGAACACTTCAAAAGTCTTAAGAGTGAGAAGATAGAACAGAAGCATCATTCAGTGCATGACCAAATTGTCAAAGACTATATGAATGTTACAAGAGTGGAAACCAGATGATCGTCCTACAAGCTTGTTCATAACATGGAGCATATGGATCTGATCAGTCTACCTCAAAGGCACAAATCCTTCTTAATAAATTATATTATCATGCTGAGCTAAAGCTACTTCAGACAGATTATGACATATCTAGTCGCAGATAACAAAAGATTAAACAGATATTTCCAGGTAAAGGCATTACCAGATGTGGATACAGATAGGATACTAACCTTGTTGAAAACGAGCCATACATAAAATTAGATAATATAGCACACATAAAAATGACCTCTGATAGAGACCTATTTTCAGTATTCCAATTCGAAAAAACTCCAACAAGATAGCTCTCCATTTCATGCAAAAGTTGATCTCTCAGCTGCCGCTGAAGATGAACACTTTGACGGCACTGAGATGAATCCTGAATAGAGACACAATCACAAACTTATAAATATGTTAAAAGTCCCCTTCTCCTCAAGTCACATATACACAAACATATATAGATATATAGTCCCATACACACACATAAAATTACACAAATATATATAGATATATAGTCCCATAGACACACACATAAAATAATCTATCACCTTAGAACTACTAGATCCCAAATCAATTTTTGCCAGAACTTCCACACAGCATTCAAAAAGTTGAAGCTGCCTTTCATGCTCATGTTCATCTACCTACAATACAACAAACCCCAAATTTCAGCTTCTCAATCGAAACATGAATGTCTGAGAACACACATAGAAATTAGCAAGGGAAAAATATACATCAGCACAAACCTTAACCCAATCAACTCCAGCCTCAGGAACATTTAGAAAAGATTGCGACAAAAGAGGCCATTTAAAGCAACTAATAAAGGGAGAACAACCAGCACAAAGAGCATAAACAGCTGCTGGTACCAATGATACCATGCGGTCATCCATTTTCAAACAGTCCTACATAAGAAACAATTAGCAATTAACAAATAACATCACAACCTTCAGCAAATTTCCCATCAGAAGGCAACACATGCTTATAAATTGAAAATTTAATATATGAGATTTCGGAAACCTTTCTGAGGTTCAAATTTAAAGTGTGTGAAATTCCAGACGACAGAAACTTGTTTCCCATTTGACATTCCATGCAAGTGTGCATTGATGATGTGAATTCAAGGGCGGTCTTCTCCCCTTCCTCACTAAACGAGTGAGGAGACGATAAGAAAAGGCCAGAAAGAATATGAAACAAATAAGACCAATTGAATAGAATATTTATACCTCCATCTTAGCCCTGACAACATAACCTTCCTACACAATAAAGAGAAACCAAATATCATTGTGTTTGTATCACACAATAAGCCCCATAAAGAGCATATTACCATGTACCAGTACAATCAATGGAATTCAACAGGTTGTCAACCCCATTCCTCAGCCCCCTGATGTTCCCATTTTAATCACAGTTAGTTGCCTCAACTTGGAATTGAGTAAATATCCCAAATGTTTCTGATGTAAGAGGGACTATGGTTTTATTCTTATATTACTTTTACTTTTCCTAACTTTAGTTGAATTACGGTTTTTTATGAGGGTCCCCATTTTCCCTAATTTTAGTTCGATTAGGATTTTTATTTGGATGTATGGCCACCATAAATAGAGCTTTATGTCTTAATTTTGAGCCAGACAAGATGAATATCTGAGATTGAAAAAAGTTTTTCCCCCTTTATTTCCCATGTTTTCCTCCCCTTTCTGCTCCCCTTTCTGATTTTCCCTACTGCTTCACCATCAATTCCAATATGTCAGTATGAGATATGACACTTGCTTTAATCCATTATTTTAATTGATGAGTGACATAGGTAGGACTTGCCTGTAACATTATGAATATATAAGGCTAAGATTGTTGAGACCAAAAGCATAGGAATCAATTGAACTTAAACTCTGAGCACCAAAAATAAATCAGACTAAAACTTCAAGATAAAAACAAATACTGTGAAACTAATCGTATGAGTTCACAACTAACAAACCTTCCAGTTAAGACAGCTCAAAGTCAATCTTAATAGATTTTTCCTGAGATAAAAAATGTCACGATAATCACCCTGCACAGATGTAGAGACAATAGACATGATTTATAATGCACATTAGTATTCATTACTGAAACTTTGTACGAAAACAAAAGAACCAGTCAAAATAAAAGAGACAACACTTTGGCATCAGTCTGTTATGCCAGTCAAATCCCATTTCAGAGCTTTTTCCACCGTATAAGCCAAGCAAGTTCAGTATAGCTTAACTCAGGATGTCAAGGGTCATATGACACGGTAAATTTTCTTTAACTGATCAAACTATAGTTACTTGGAAGTGGGAAAAAAAAAATCAATTACAACTTGCGCATTGTCTGATGCAAAAGCAGTGGAAAAGAAACAATTGATATTTTTGTTAAGAGTTTAAGCTTTTTGTCAGTCCTTTCCTATCAACTCAAGCTTTTGCTAGGATCAAAGGGTCAATGGTTTCTCAACACGCTAATAAACCACATTTGACCAACAGATCTTTCACTATCAAATTATAGCACAAAATAACTAAGTTATTTTGCGTTCAAATCCACATATAAGTTTGCTAACAAATGTTAGCCACACGTTAGGATGCATGTTAGAGTTGAAACATTATTCTGGCTTTTTGCCCGAGAGTTTAAGTTCTTAATATTAATGCTTCCCAGAAGTTATAACAAAGACAAATGTAGGTTGGGATGACTAGGAGGTAGTACCATTAAACAGTCAAAAAACAATATGAATTGACATCAAGCAGAAGAAAAAACCCAAACAATGCAAACTGAAGGCCTTACCTGAGAACCCTTCCTTGAAAAATAACACGCAATGAAGTACAAAACAGACCTGAATGAACAACATAGCCGCGGATCAAATAAAAATATAAAAAAATAATACAAGTAGCTAAGCAGATATTTTTAGTACTCCAAATGAGGCAAATAATATTTCACACAAAATCAGATTCCCTGCTCTCCCTGACCAGCTACGGATAGTTTGAGACACTATAACCTTTTCTAATATCAACTTAAACTCTTTATGATGTGATCCATCAAACATTTGCAAGATGTTGTTAGCATAAAACTCAGCATTGTAGTCTAACCTAGCACTCCGGCTTACATTTTCTAATTTGGTACATACAAAATGTTTAGTTGATGTTTAACAGGAGCTACAGCATGCCAGTTGGGTAATAATAATAATGGGGATTGCCATACAAGATTTAGAAACAGATAAATCCAGGGGTACATTACCAACCACCAGTTTCCCAACTGGTTCATCTCCTTACTGCTCTTTGCTTCTAATAAGAGTTTCCATTTATTTACTTTCATTTTTTTACAATTTAATCTTCGAAGTGTTGAAGAATACTTTAAATCCCCAAATATAACTTTCAAGATCAAGCAATCCCCTCCCTTCGCAGCCCAGCGTGAATCCTCATTCATTAATTTGCTTCAGACAGAAACTTCGTATTTCAGTTCACAGCACTGAAAATAAAAATGTAGCACCATGCTAGGCCAAAAAAATAACATAATATCTGATGGAAGGTTAGCTGTCAATCGAAAGGTTCCAGCTATAATGACCTGAACCTTTCTTTTCTTTGAGAAGTGTAACATTGCAAATGAGGGCTTTATTAAGGCCCATGTGAAAGGTTGCAGTTAACAAAAATTGATAACAGTTCAGATCTATGTTCACTGGAATTCTCATCAGAGGAGAAATATTGTATCCATCCTGTAAGTAAGTAAACAAAAGATGCACTTACACTGATGGAATTTGTTTGAATAACTGAAGATCCCAAACATCTTGCGGCACCAGATATGTATTGATTGAATCCTAAAAGGAGGAATTCAGTAATTGCACAACAGAAAGAAAAATGTGTGTGTGTGTGTGTTTTGTGTGAAGGAACAAAAGGAACCATGGAAGCATGAACTCACACACGAAATGATGCTTCCAAGGAGCACCAAAGCAGCATCCACCTGCATCAATTAGATAAATGAATGTGGAAGTAGAAGATCAAAGATATAAATGAACATGGAAGAAGAAGCTCAAAGAACTACATAGAATCATGGATGAAATTGAAAATTTCAAGATATCTGAACCATTAGATCATTCAACAAAAAAAGATGATAGCATCTACGCAGAAAAAGTTCACTTCTGTTTTTTTTTTTTTTAATTTAATGTGTCAATGGAACTAAAGAGAGATTCATCAACACGATAGTAACTCTACCATTTAAATTTCCTAACAATTTGAACAAAGAAACTTAATAGACTTCAACTTTGGGCAGGTACAACAGCACTTCAAGTTTTTGAGAAGAAAGATGATATATTGCCAAATTACATGCCAGAATAATCTTCTAGGCAGGAAAAACTGATGCTCACTAACAATAAAACATCTGCACAGAAAGTACATGGATGGAAACGGAAAAAGCAAGCTCCCAACCAATTGAGAATAAACTGAATTCAGTAATCACTGACAATACAGGAGATTATTATTTATATGAAAACTTACCACTGCAGTTACGTTGCTGAATATCGGTAACCCATGTATTAGACAGTTCCATACTAATTGCCAACCACAATCAAACTGCAAAAGTTTGTCCAACCATCAAATCAAAGCAGTTTCCAATTTGATACCATGCTAGATAAAATAGCCCCCACCCCCCCCCCCCCCCCAAAACAAAAAAACAAACCCAAAAAGAAAAAAAAAAGCACAAAGGGCAGAAGAGAAGAACAACTTGTTCATTGATAGGATCTACCAAGACAAGTTGAAAATAGACCTAGCACAAATACAAATTCAAAAGAACATAATATCATAAGTTTTCAAAAACAAGGCAGTAATGAACCAGCCTTGAAATGAAAAATCAGGATTCCAAGGTTTCATTACAATTCTCCCAGACATCACTCCTTTTCAAGGCTAAATCCGACTGAAAAAGGTATATGCCAAAATGCAAACAAACAAGGGAGAGGGGGGAGGGCGGAGGTGGCACAAAGATAGATTAAGAAGGATCAAAGGAAGAGGAAAATACATGCCTCATTCCGGTTGTTAGATGGCCTACATGGAATCTCCACTGGTGAATCTGGAAGTAATAACACACAAGAGAGTCCTTGCAAGCTCCTTTAGATGCAAATATATAAACATATGAGGACTCAAAGGGAAAGAGAAAGAAAGAAAAATATAATTGCAAAATTATAAATTAGCTTTGTCGCTGATATTGCAAGCACACTGGTCTCAAAATTATATAGGCAATCCCGATCTAGACTCAGAGAGACCTCAATAATAAAGTATCAGTAATATAAATCAGATCAGCATACCGCAAAGTCCATAGGAATCCATCATAAGCATGCCCCATATTCGCATCATTCAAGATTCTGCATTATATCCAGACTCATTAAACCAAAAATGATACCAACAAGGATTGATGCATGAAGCATGCGGGGAGGAAGTAATATTGCCATTACAGATATGTAATTGTTTGCAGTTATACCCCATCTGTGGGGAACAAGAAAATTAGGTCAATGTCTTTCATTAAGCAACTGCTGCACAAATTATTCATAAAATCCTCGCACGTTCAATGATGAATGCATGCATGCATAGACACTCAGATCAAGGTGCGACCAGGATGGCTAATTGGACACATGTAACTCAACAAAAATAATACCAGAAAAAGTGCTGGGAAATGAAATAGGAAACAAAACTTGGAAATATAGAGAGAATATCAAAACTCTCTCTCTCAAACTATGTAGAAGTGTTTTTAAAAAAATAATAATAACAATTACACTTGATCTCATGAAAAGAGAAGAATACCACTGAAGCGAATATAATTAGATGAAACTGAAAAAGTCCACAATGAATATTAGCTTAGATATAACTACCTTTCAAAACTTGTGCAAATGCCATCAAACCAGTACACGAAAAGATCCTTACTCATGCGAGTATAATAATTACGAATGAGATACCAAAATGTGGCATTCCTGTGGAAGAATAAAAAATTATCAATGTAATAAAAATTTTACATATGGAAGATGGAGGACAAACAATTGAGAGAACGAAAGAGAGAGTGAGAAATGGATAGCACTACACCAAGATGGAAACATTGACTAAAGCATTGAGAATGAAGTTTAAATAATGCAACAAAAATTCGATATAATTACTTGATTTAAAGGATATTATCATAAAAAAAAAGAACTCAAATAAAGAGTACCGTCATTAACAAACACTAAACTAGAGTATATCATCATTACCAAACAGCACAGTTAGTACAATTTTACTGTGTTACTTTTAAATATATCACCAAGAAGTTTATTGTATGTTGGAGAAATAACTATCATGAATATAGTGCCCAGGGAACAATGCTATAAAATTCAATCCAAACTCAAAATTAAGAAGTCAGCAACTCTAATGCTGCCTTTTATTAAAAAGAGAGACAGAGAGAGAGAGAGAGAGAGAAATTGTCTGCTATCAGCCATCTTCAGCCTATTTATTGATACTGTTGGAAGATTTTGGAACATTTCCTCGGATTTTTGTAATCATGTATCATATTTGGTTTTGTGCTATAATCAAATTATGCTATAGAAGATTAGTGCCACCTAGTTTTCCGTACCTCAAACATTTGTTTCCTAAATTATTTAAAGGAATTTATTGTTCAAAACTTCATTATGAGATCAGTGACTCTAACGCTGCCTCAAAAAAAAAAAAAAAAAAAAATTGTCGGCCATCAGTCATCTTCAGCCTATTTATTGATACTGTTGGAAGATTTTGGAAGATTTCCAAGGATTTTTGTAATCATGCATCATATTTGGTTATGTGCTATAATCAAATTATATTTTGGCACAGAAGATTAAGGCGTCCTAGTTTTCCGTGCCTCAAACATTTGTTTCCTAAATTATTTAACGGAATTTATCGTACAAAACTTCATTTTGAGGTCTGTCACTTGGCTAAAGATCATCATGTTTCATTCCCAATAAAACCCTATTTTGCTTCGAAACTATTTTATTTGATTCATAGTGATGTTTGGGGCCCATCTAAGATTAACACACTTTCCGGCAAAAAATAGTTTGTGACTTTATGGATGACCACATAAGGGTATGTTGGTTTTACTTATTAGAAAGGAAATCAGTGCTTGAGCAGGGATTTAAAGATTTTTTCCTAATGATTGAGAATTAATTTCAAACCAACATTAGCATTCTAAGATCGGATAATGGGATGGAATATTTTAACAAATATTTAGAAATATTTTTGACCGAAAAAGGTGTAATCCATCAATCAACTTGTCGTGACACACCACAACAGAATGGAATTGCTGAAAGAAAAAATAAGCATATTGTTGAGGTAACTAGAGCCACCATGTTTTCTATGGATGTACCTAAATATCTCTAGAGAAATGCTCTCCTAACTACTTGTCACTTGATAACTAGAATGCCATCTCGAGTTTTAAATTATGAAACCTTTACAGGTTTTAAAAAATTGTTTTCCCACGTCTCAAATAACTACGGATCTTCCTTTCAAAGTGTTTGGTTATGTTTGTTATGTGTGTATACCAAATGTTTTTCAATCAAAACTGGATCCAAAAACTGAAAAACAAGTGTTTCTTGGTTATGCATCTAATAAAAAAGGGTACAAATGCTTTAATCCTATTACAAAGAAATTTTTTGAGACTATAGATGTATACTTTGTTGAGGACCAACCTTTCTTTGAAAAAAATTCTCCTCAAGGGGAGAATATAAGTGAGGAAGATAATTTTTAGGAAACTTTATCTATTCTAGACGAATCTATACCTTTGATTAGTTTTGAGAAACAAGTTTCAGAAACCATTGTTTAAAGAAACCGCAATCCTCATCCTGAACTTCAGGTTTATACCAAAGAAAAGGTTTCACAAATGTGCTACTGTCCCAGTTGTTCCTCCAGTAGAAGCCCAATCCAATTTGCCAAGTGGAGGTCCTACAACTCAGAGTAATCATTCTTCTATTCCTATTTCTTCTCTATCTAATGATTTGCCTAATCTATCATCTTCAGATCTTAACTCTCCAATTGCAGTAAGAAAAGATAGTCGAGCTAGCACAAAATCCCCTATTGCAAAACACTTGTCATATGAAAAACTATCACATACTCATAAAGCATGAGTCTAGAATTTCTAATTTGTATGTGCCAAGAATTGTTCAGGAAGCATTAAATGACCCAGATTGAAGGTTAGTTGTAATAAGAGATGAATGTTCTTAGGAAAAATAACACATGGAGTATTATTGACCTAACCCAAGAGAAGAAGACAATCGAGTGCAAATGAGCGTTTACAATGAAGTGCAAAGCTAATGGAAGTGTGGAGAGATATAAAGTGACACTCATAGCAAAAAGATTTACCCAAACTCATGGTATAGACTACAACTTTTACCCCTATGGCTAAGATTTACTTTATCAGAATACTTCTTCTCTTGGATGTTAATTTCAACTGGCCACTACATTAATTTGATGTCAAAAATGTCTCCTTAAATGAAGATCTACAAGAAGAAGTATACATGGATTTGCCACTCTAATTTGAAGAAAATCTTGGAAAAGGCAAAGTTTGCAGGTTAAGAAAATCCCTATATGGGCTAAAGCAATCACCAAGAACTTGGTTTGAACGATTTGAAAATGCTGTAAGAAGGCATGACTTCTCACAAGGTCAAACTGATCATACTTAGTTTTTTAAGCACTCCACCGAAGGTAAAATAGCCATTTTAATAGTGTATGTAGATGATATTATCATGAATGGGGATTATTTGCTTGAGATCAACAAATTAAAAATTAAGCAGGAGGCCGAGTTTGACATTAAGGACCTAGGAAAGCTTAAGTATTTCCTCGAGATAGAATTTGAAAGGTCCAGGGAGAAAATCTTTATCAACCCACGTGAATATATTCTTAATCTGCTCAGGGAAACAAGGATGACAGGTTGTAAAGCCATAGAAGCTCCAATGGACCCAAATATGAAGCTACAAGCAGCAACAAAAAATGAGGTGGTGGATCGAGAACATTATCAAAGATTAGTTGGAATGCTAATCTACTGTCGCACAGAAGACTTGACATAGCCTTTGCAGTAAGTGTAGTGAGTCAGCTTATGCATTTACCTGGAGCTACTCACTTTTAAAGCTATGTTTAGGATTTTGAGATATCCAAAAAGAATTCCGAAGAAAAGACTCTTGCTCAAAAATAAGGGTTATTTCCAAGTCGAAACCAACATAGATGCAGATTAGACAGGTGATGTAACTGATAGAAGATCTACCTCAAGTTATGGCACTTCGGTAAGAGGGAATTTGGTCACCTAGAAGAGCAAAAAGCACAAAGTGATGTGGCTAGGAGTGGTGCAGAAACAGAGTTCCTCTCTATTGCACATGGCTTTTGTGAAGTGTTATGGATCCAAAAACTCCTAGAAAGGTTGAAGGTTCCTCCACCAACACCTATTAAGATCTTTTGTGATAACAAGGCAATTATTTCCACAGCTCACAATCCAATTCCACACGACAGAACAAAGCATATAGAACCAGATAAACATTTTATCAAGGAGAAGATTGGCAGTGGTGTGATATGCATGTCCCACATACCTACTGCGAGCCAAGTAGCAGACATACCAACCAAAGGACTTCCTAGGGCGTAGTATGAGAACTTAGTTAGCAAGCTTACCATGAGTTATATATTCATGCCAGCTTGACAAGAGTACAAGAACTTACTTAGCAAGCTTGACATTTGTTATATATTCGTGCCAACTTGACAAATGTTGAAAGATTTTGGAAGATTTCCTAGGCTTTTTTGTAATTATGTATCACATTTGGTTATATGCTTTTTTAGGTAATTAAGAGATTTGTGAACTGTACATATATTTTATGAATCAATTTTTATTTTTTGTTTAATTAGAGAGATTAGTTAATGAATTTGTATCGGAAAGAGATCTATAAATTCTTATGTACAAAAGCATAATAAAATATACCTTATTTGTCATATTTTTGTTCTCTTCTTTAGATACACATGCTTTGCTTTTGAGGCAAAAAGTTACTATATGCCAGTCATTGAAGAGGGAAGACGGATTAAGGGAATTGAATACTTAACCAAGTCGATTGTATATAAACTTCTCAAACCACAGTACATTGAACACAATAGTGACATTATCTCCCACATCCATATCAGTACCTAATGAAAAACACTTGAAAATATTGAAAACAGTGATTCATTTCAACCAAAGATGATAAAAACTGTGTATTGCATATATTGAAACAATTCTTCATGGAACCCAATCTTGTTTCTTTGAGAAAAAAGAGTGGGAAAAAAAGGTTTGAAAATCAACTACTCTGCAATGAAGCTTACCATAACCACTTCCCTTTCATGAGTGCCTCCTTTAGAGAACCAGCAGCATGCTCCCTCCTAATTCGTTTTTCAGTTGATGGTGCTTTGAAAATATTAACACATGCCTGATGAAGCAAATTCAAAATTTTTCTCAGAAGCAAGTTTCTTGAGTGGCAAATAATTCATAGCTATGATTATACACACCATAATACAAACACACATGATTTTGAAAAGTTCAACAGGTTGGGAATAAAGCCATCAAATCTAGTGGGACCTCCACAATATCAAGCAGAGCCTTTGGTCAGGAAATGGGAACATATAATCCAGCACCCTGGTAAAATATATAAACTCTGAAATCCCAAAAACAAATAGGACAGAAAAAATTATTGTTGAACTATAATGTAACAGTCACCTAAAAGTTAAAAAGGAAAAAAAACACAAGTTCCACAATCCACATAAAATAGATTTCTGCACATTCTATCAACTACAAGACTAAGATGAAGCTAAAGTAGACATAAAAGCATGGAATAACTACCCGATAAAAGACTAGTGCAGCAAGCTCCACTAGACCACATTGAGAGCTACTTAAAGTCACAATTTTATCATCCTTTATCCCATCACTCCTGAATGCATATCACACAAACAATCATCAGAGGGCACCTTGGACCTCCGAAAGAGGAGCCCAAAAAATTAAAAATTAAGAAAGAAAAAGAGAACAAAAAGAACAAAGATCAAAAACACCCACCTGGAGACACTGGAAACAGGGAAATTGCTTTGATCTAGTTCCTTAAATACAACATCCCGAAGTTGTTCTACCAGAGAACTCACATCATCAGCACCTCTAGTTAGATTTAATTGTAACCTTGCATAAAAATAAAGTGCATCCTAAAAAAGAAAGGTAAATAAACATGTAAGTGTGACTAGTCCAAAACATTCAGGATTAGGAAAAGCTAAGTTGCCCCAACATGAATGGTTTAGAAACCTTAAGACCACGATCACGGGTTGTTAACCAACAATGGTAAATAAGATGCCAGATGGCATCATGGATCTCTAGGGACTGACAGCCCAAATTTGGACCATCCTTTAGCAAGTATGTGTTAATGCACTCAATAAGCTTGCGTGAAATCTTCCCTTCATCCCTGAAAAATGTTACAGCAAGGAATTAGCGCTAAATACCATAAAATAATAAGCAAAATATAAACAATATCTGACACGAAACAGCTTCTCAGAGGATTGGATACCTCACAAAAGAAAATATCCGAACAAATCCTTTAACTACATCTGCCCTGAGAGTTTCTGGAAAATCTCCAGGAGGATTTTCAAGAAGCGAATGAAGAGTAAGGATATGGCGAAAAACATCCTCTTTACAATTATATTCACTATTATTTTTGTCTTTCAAGCTCAATTCCACCTTTCCCATGAACAGTAGCAACAGGCCTTGCCAAATCAGATTTTGAAAAAATAATATAATATGAGATCAGTGAAAAACGGTTAACAGGGACATTTTCACTTAGACAAAGGAACTGATACTCACTACGATAAATGTGTTTCCTCATGTGAAAACGATAACCTCTGACAGCCAAAAGATGCCGAAGCATAATCCCATATTCCAACTGAAAACTTTGGACACTGCTTAACACATCTAATACATGACTAAAGACCATTTTAACCGCAGATAATAGAGGCAACAACATCCCTGTCAGAGAATTAAAAAAAAAAAAAAGCAAAGAATTGTAGCTCAATCAGATAAATCATAAATTTAAAACTATAAAACTATATTCCTGATTGTGAACATTTTCCAGCAAAATGCACGTTTTAATGTAATTATCAAAAATTAACTTCTTCAGCACCATATGCGGCTAGACAAAGATTATTTTCATGATAAGACCTCCCATTTTGATCCATCACACAAAATAAAATGTGGCCAAAGAATTTCAGTTAGTTTTCTCCGAAAAGAAAGTTACACAGACAACTGTATCATACATTGACTGTTGCCCATAAGATTACTTTAATTGGGCTCCTCAAGAGGTGGCTCTTGTATCTAAATAAAGTAATTCACAACCAATTTTTAAAGAGTCAGGAGAGGAGACAGTTCTCTATGTTTTTAAACCCAGTTCATTCTTCCACCACCAAATCCCAGCTACCCGTCAGCTGAACAAATCTACCATTGTCCAACATCAGTCTCTGGCCATTCTTTCCACCTTAATTTCAACTGATTAACGGCATTATTTCTGCTTAAACATAACTGATAGGTGTATGTTTCCTAACAATAGAAACCACTTTTATAATGGGTTTACTCAATAGGTAACCATAACCTACACCATAACATTCAATTTCTGACCTGAAAACTTAACATCTTCAGCCCGTTGAACAGAAACCCGAAGAGCTTTTGCAAAAATGATCTTCGGAGGCCGTCGCTTGTTTCCAGATATTTCCAATGATATACAGCGCATGAGCAATGTTATAAGAAATGGCCATGTATCAGCTGCAAAAGCAAAAACAAAACAATAAATAAAATACCCTTCAATTCTCTGATTCACAATTATTTGCCAATGTCTCTTCAAGGCCCATAGGCAAATTGTGAATGCATGTCAATCTTACAGTGAGGAACTTCATTGGGTTTTAACTTTGCAGTGTTCTGTCCAAGAAATTTGCAGAATGCAACTGATCTTTCACCTTCTAACCACGTACACAATAATTTTATTCCTTCCTAAACAGACAAATCAATATCACATGAATACAAACTTAAGTGAAAGTATCAACTTGTTATTAATAAAATTGAGAACATGACAGAACTTAAATATCAAGTTGTTGTCTGAGGCTGAAAAAAAAAGACTCACTCGAGAGAACCAAATACAATAACTTTCGCAGTTAAGTTCCATCCTTTTTGTACAATTGATACTTATTATTGAGGAAATGAGAGATGTTGAAAAAATTGCATCAATAATTAAGAAATAAGAAGCAAAGAAATTAAAGCTCAGTGAAGCCAATTCGTATGAAATTTACAGAAAAAAAAAACCAAAAAGAATGGTAAGAAAATGATTTTTTAAAAAAAAGAAAAGAAAAGAAGTCTTAAAAAATCGCATCGTATAATAAACTTAGAGCTTAGTTTTTCTCTTCTTTTCTAACAGTTTCTTACAATTTCTTATTGCTTGCATTTTACTTGCAATAAACTAGGAAAAAAATATCAGTTTTTTTGGCCATTTCAATTTTTTCTTTCACTTTCCGCAAATTTCTTGCGTTTTATTGTCTCACATTTTCTTGGCAAGTTATCTCACATTCTCTTGGCAACCAAGCAGAAAAATAAAGAGTGTTAATAGAGTAAATTGTTACTTCTCTAGCTTTAGCTTTATCTGATGATAGCTTTGATACGATCTCCTGCAAATCTCTAGATGTTACCATCGCCAGAGGATTGGGCCGATTGGCGGAAAATTGAAGTGAGGTTGGTCACCGGAAGTCAAGGGTTTCAGTGACTTCAAATGTATATATATGCCCGTTGGTAACTGTTGATGAGCATCTGTGAGGTACTGCTTTATAATTGTTTACGTTGCTGGGGATAATTGTTTACGTTGCTGGGGAGAGGCGGTGGAATAATGGAATGACAAATGTACCCCTACACATTTCAATTTCACAGAAATTTTTTTCCTTACTTTTAGTCTATTCTCCTAGACATAGAAATATATTGATCCCATCACACGGATAAAAGAAAATTTTGTTTTTTATTTCATTCATTCAATAGAAACATGGTCAATGAATCATGTTTCCTTTCAAGGAAAAAAAATATTATTCTGTCTATCAAATCAGAAAATAAGAAAAATAATGTGGATATATGGGAATTAGACAGAGTGAACATGAAAATTAGAAATTCTGTGTAGCGGACGTGTCATGTACTCATGCTCTATCGACCGCTGGGCCTTAGACGTTAGAACTTGGTCCATTTCGACTGTACGTGCTTGTCGGCTTTGCTCATTGGACTCAACGTATCCGTTCCCGTAGGCAGTCCAATGCACCCCATTAACAACAAAATACACCCATTGTCATCTATAATCAAACACAAACATCAAATCCAAATCTAGATATAAGTGTATTTAAATTCAGATACGTATCAATATTTTTAAGAACTACATCTAAATCCAGATTTGTGAAAAAAAAATACAATTCTAAATGCGGGTACCATCTATATGAATTGCATACTAATTTTCTAAATATATGGATTCATATAATAAATTCATATAGAATTTAAAATTCAACAAATTTACCTAAAATTAAATAAAACACAATTATAATTCAGCAATCGATAATTCAATAATAGAATAGTATACAGTAACACCATAAATCCACAAATAGAGATACCGCAATATAAATCAAACATGAAAAATAATATAATCCACATTTAACACCACCCCAAATTCACAAATAAAAACACCACAAATTCATGTACATTCCATTTTAAACCATCACAAATAAAGACACCAATCCACATAGGTTTGATTTTTTTCAATTATCAATTAACTTATAATTTTTTATTTAATTTTAATTTAATAAATTAATTAATTAAAAAAATAATGCAGATTTAGATATCTAATTTTTTTATTGTACTTACATCTAAATCCATATTTTTTAATATATTGATCTAGATATTTTGAATCAGGATCTTTTGGATGTTTGTGAATTTGGGCTGACTTAGACTTTTTTTCAATCTCAAGACACTCTGTCAATTTTTCTTTTTTTATTTAACACTAATAGAGGGATTACTAATGATATTACATTATATTACAATTAGTATTTAAAATGATATTATGTTACTAGGACTCATGTACATTAATATATTATTGGGATTCATGTATGGTGCCGGATCACAAAAATATTCGAGACAAGTATACTTCACTCATGTCCATGAGTGAGAAGATTGTGGTGGTATTTACTCCACTCAAAAAAAATTTGAAGGTCGATCTATTACTCTACTCACATTTCATAAGATATGAGGCAATTGAAATGTTTACTCCATTTGTATTAAATATTATAAAAGTACTATCCACTCATAAAAATATTTAAGAGGCATACACTTTACTCACATTTCATAAGAGAAAAAGTTGTTAAGGTACTTAATCCACTTATTAAAATATTCAAAGGGTATTTACTTCACCCACATTTTATAAAGGAGAAAATTACTAAGGCATCTACTCCCACTCATAACAAAAATATTTAAAAAACGTCTATTTTACTCATATTTCATTAGAGAAAACTGTCAAGGTGTTTATTCAATTCACATTAAATTTTCTAAAAATATTCAAAAAATATCTATTTCACTCACACATTATGAAAGCAAATACTTTCCCATTTAGTTAAAGGTGAATTGATTTATCAATTTACTTCCTAAAATAAGAAATAAAGATCGAGTCTAATAATGTCTATCTTACAAGACTTTCAAGTATTAGGATTATGGATAATTTCACCTAGATCAAAATGTAATATAGGCACAATTTTAACAATTTTTTTTCCTCATGAAAATAATAAATCGATCATCTGTACAATAAAAACAACAATAAGTTGAAATGAGTAGATAGTATAATGATTACTTAAAAAAATAATGCCATCATTAAAAAAGATGATGAAGAAGAAATTGCCTGCGCCCATTTGCAAACGATCGATGAATCTGTACAATGTGTAATACGAAGAAGACATGAATTGCAGGTCTCTGAATATAATTTCTTATTTCTTTTCCTCCTATTCCGCGTGCTTTATTGACGCGATTTGATTCAGTTAATTAGGTCATCACTGCAATTTAATCAAATGATGTCAATGACATGGCACATGCAATGCACATTTTTTTCACCAAAGAGAAATGGAGTCACATGCAGTGCACAAACCTCAAAGAGTTTTTTTCATTTTTCCCCCCTTTTTTTGGCTTTCCCGGGAAACTCTGCTTTTAAAATCCTTTCATGTCTCTAAAACTCCAAAGCACACAGACGAGTCAGTTTCTCTATCAACAGTAGCACAAATACACAAAAACACAATCACTCACAAAACACACAGACACCGGCATATAAAGATAAATAACTAATAACTACTATAATAAAGCACGTTCTTTAAAGCTATAAAATAAAAGTACTACTATATATATGTATCTTCCTCGAAATTACAACAAAATCAGAACTTTGAATGTCTTACGTGGCCAAGACATCAAATTAGACAAAAAGATCATTAAAAAAAAAAATACAAAACAAAAATACAAAGCCAACACTAAGGCAGTCGTTTTGGATTCTTGAAATTTTGCGTTCACACTTCTGCATGTCGTCGAGTGAGCGGAGATCAAAGAGCGCCTTCACACAAACATAAATAGCCCAAAAAAGAAATCCACCAAAGGCAATATACGTTACTCGGAATTAACTGGATAATTAATCTAGACTAATGACTAATTAATTAAAGCAAATATTTCACAAGTCTCTGCCTTGGAAGTTGGATCAGCACTTTAGACCAAAGAATTTGTAGTGGATGATCCATAACCGTTCATCATGCCACTCCATGATGATCCCAAATTGCCTAGGTATCCAACATCAGAACAACTCTGGTCTTGCCAGTCAAGAGATAAGAGCTTGGCGTTAGGCTTCACATCGATTGCATTTTGAACCTCACTGGCATCATATGGAAGCACAAGCCTCTGGCAGCTATCAAGGAAAGTACCACCATTTCCATCAAGAGACATCCCAAATGGAGAGCAAAGATTATGAACATTTGGCGTTAGTCCATCTTGATGGTGATGACTCAAATTCCCTAGCCCTCCAACCATACCCATATCACCATTATTCCCCATAAAATCATAATTTCTAGAACTACCAACTATAGCTTCTAACTTACTCTCCATGAAATCAATAGGCCTGGGGTTTTCAAGCATGGCACTATATTTATTATCCATAAAATTATGGTTATTAGCAAGTGTGCCATGAGCCCCAAGTATGTTACCAAGGTGTGAAAATTGCATTTCTGGGAATGAAAGCTGGAGATCAGTGGGATTATGAGATGATGATCCGGGGTTTTGGTTAATGGGCTGATCGTTTGATTTTTTAGAAGAAACTTTCTTATTCTTTCTGCAGCCACCACCAACAGGAATGTTCCTCAAGGTGCCGCCTTTTGTCCAGTACCTTCTACAAGTCTTGCAAAAGTACCTTGGCTGAGAGAGGCTGTAGTTGTTGTAGTAGCAAAATTTGGTATGTGTCGAGTCACACCTGGGACATTTGAGAGCCTGATCATGCTGGGGCCTTAGCCTTCTCTCCATCAATGGCCTTGAGCAAGTAAGCATGTCACCAGATGGTGAAGAAGAATCCAAGCCAGACTCCTCGTGGATCGAACCCTGAAATGGAAACAAATTAATAATGCGAAATGTGTTTTAAATGCTTCAGCTTAATTGGGATATAGACATTCTCTTGTCTTTTCTTGGATGTCGAGTACTGCAGGTACTGGACATTCTCTCTTGCCTTTTTAGACATCAATTAGTGGAATGTCTGAATGGGAATGCTAGAAAATTCAATTGCTACACAGAACCCGAAAAGCAAACTGCTTTGTAGCATCGCTGAAATAGCAATTCTATTATTAATCACGCATATTTTTAATTCTTGTACCTAAAATAAGTTCCTTGACAATGATTGAAAACTTTTGAAAAAGGGAGAATAAAAAAGGTTGAATCGAAACTGCGCAGGTAAATGATCAAATCTTGTATTGCGAATTACCCAGCTGGAGGAAGCTAGAAGTCTCCTCATTTGAAAATCCAGTTACCAGCCATGCCAGTTAATTAAAATAGAACTGATAATAGGTTGAATTAATGTGAGAGAAACAATGATTGAAGCTGATGAAAGACAAATATAGAAGGCAATGAAAATGCCAATGCATGGTATATAATTAATTACCTGAAGCCAATCAGATGAATCCATGCAGACTTGCAATGAAGTAAGACCCATCATACAAATTAAAGCCAGCTACCAAGAAGTAATTAGAAATCTTCTTCTCCAGAACACTTCGTTTCAATAAGGGTGAGTATGTTCGATGGAGAAAGACAGGTTACAAGTTTGAGTAGCGAGCAAGAAGAGAGTGAGCGAGTGAATTGTGAATTGTTGTTTGTCTGGACTGACTAATATAAGAAGGAAGAGAAAAGCAGGTTGCAGACGTGAAGTAGCGTATAGACTGTAGAGCGTAGTGGCTGATAATCTGCAGCTACGGTCCACACATCGTCGGTGGGAAAACAATTCGTGGGCCCCTACAACTTCAATGTCCGCCTACTGCTATGACAATGGACCCACACCCTACCTCAGCTTGACTATAACTCCTCCCGGTTAAATAAATGAACGGACTCCAATTGAATCACAATCCTTGTATTGCATCGACTAGAGCCGTTGGATTGTTAAAGAAATACGTCAGAGATCGCGGCGTAGTCGTCACAAGTTGTAGGCTACGGGTCCATTTTTCATTTTTGACGCGACAGAAGCTGAGAGGGGACAGGAACAAGGATAGTAATGAGGGAATAAAATTTTGGTGTTTTCGATAAAGAGAGAGAGCATAACGAAAGAACACTCCACTTGCGGGCCCTCATGAGTGGACCCCGCTCGCCCTCCTCCTTCAAGCAAAGGATAGATTCCTCTACCACCCCCATATCACGTGCCTTCCCCCTCCCCGTGAAGCTACTATCATCTATGGCCGTGTAGTGCCAAATGCCAATTCAATCGTCCACACCGTACTCTGATCCGATTATCATCGTTAATATTAACACTTTATGTGAATGTGCTCAAAAGTTTGATAATTCCTGACTAATGAAAAAAAAAAAAAACTAGAAAAGATAAGTGATAAAGCATTGGAGAAAATGTTATCGATTTATAATTGGATTTCAGTTTCTTAGCTAGAAAGCATTACTCTTTCCATGTGATTCATGTACGTTCTTTTTTTCTTCAAATGCTTAAAATTCGTACAGAATTCTCCCACCCAGGTTGTTGGATTCAAAAACAAAGATAAGTTCAGCTCGAATCACAGGTGGCATGAGATCACGAGGATGGATGCTTTAGGGCTCTAGGCTGATTGCGTGAAGAACACACCAAGCTGATAGGGCCCAAAAGTACACAATGTCAGGTGAATAAAGTGTTTTGTGCCCACGTCTCTCCCTATCAACTGCCGGTTAATAACTTCTTGCAAGGGAGAGACTGAGAGTGTGATCAATCTCTCTTGGTACCCACTACTTCGTAGCCCTTGCACTTTGTAATCATAGATAATTTCGGAGAATAAAATGATCGTGTCTTTGATTTTAGCCGACCAAGTACAGAGTTAATGATCATTTCAATCATCAGAATGATTATTTCATCCTTCGATAAATTCTAACAATTATATCAATTTGTGTGCACGCATGGTTGGGGCTTCAACATGTTAATTTGTCTCTCTACATAATTTGCATGCATGTGTGAATGGAACTTCAGGTTTCTTTTGAATCTTGAGAACGAGTATGACTGAAAACTCAACTCACCAAAGCCACAAGCACTAGTTGAAACGAAGAAAAAATCATCATTAAACGCATACGTTGGACGCTGACATACAAGTGCATGTCTGCCGTTAATTTCAACTAATGATCGAGACAAAATGAATGCGAACTAAACTCAACTAATATGCCAAGATGTTTTACTTCATGTATAAGCAACCGTTTTTTTCTTAAACCTATCAGTAAGAACTCCAAGTCAATTAATTGCCTTTAACTTGTTTGAACGTACACCATATAAATCTATTAATTATTGGCTAGACAAAAAGAAGATAATTCCTCATATTCTTGTTTGCTGTAAGTTTAAATTAAACTAACGCTGAACGATATCATATATTCATTTCTGCTCTTTATCACATGCATGCGTGCATGCCGTGCACTGGCTTAGTGAAACTGTGTTTCAAATAATAAAATTAAAGCAACTTTGATCAATGTTGCCGTCAATCACAGCTATTCCTCCTGATTAGCAACGTATATTACTTTGAAATTATGTGCCTCTTAATCAAGTAACTTTCTTTCAGATATGGAAAATCTTCAGGTTGAAGCTAAGTACTCTATAATATTAATTTACACACGCAAATCGCTGCTTTTACTTTGGAGTTTTTCCCCCGCCAACTCCTCTTTCAGAATTCGGTTAAAAGTTTACAAACCATATGCATTCAAAAGATATATTCTTTGCAATCTCAAGTTCTTTATTTTTCCCTTTGTAAGGACATGACAAAAATCAGTATGTAAAAAACAAGAAGAGAGAATATCGATCATAAAATCAAAAACAGAATGTCCGAGTTCGAAATTTAAATCCAACTTGAATCTGTATAAAATAACATCCGTAAGTTGCAGAATCAAACTGTTTCAAGTCGAGGTACCCTGATTCTGAGATGATGTGGTCCTTCTCATGATGATGGTCAAACAACCACCGGCCTCGTAACGAGTGCAGTCAAATTTATTCTGTGGGGCCATATATTGGACCCCACATGATGATCGGTCACTTTGATTTTATATCACTAAACTTTAAGCCTACAGCCACATGAACATGTATGGCAATGATGCACCAAACATTAGATCATAATTAACTACTACTGCCCAGTCTAGGCATGCATGATTGCTTGTAAAAGTTTGAGGTGATGAGATGCCGCCGTCCTTTGATCCAGTGGCGTCTTTCTTTATTGTCGATATACAATAACAGCTTGGAAGCTGTACAAACTAAACCTGAATCAAGAACATAGAATAAAGCAGAATCAAAATTATCGGGCTTGGTGTGAACTGAGTTAACTGGTAGTCGTGTTAATAGATATTGTAAGAGATTGTCTTGCACACGAAAGATTACGCTAAAGAATAAGTTAATCCTCAAATGGCAAGTAATTTAGTCTTGATATTTGTATTAGTCACCCTGGGAGTGTTAGCTACAGCCCAAATCCTGACTTGAGGCGCATGCGCGACATACACGGACGACTGCGGCGCAGGCTGTATGAAATGAAATAAAGTCGCAGTGAGCAGATATTCGATCCTGACTACTGAGAATTCTTATCAAGCGAATCTGATGGGTCGGTGGACAGGATCTTGAACCCCCACACCATATTTCAAAGTTTCCAACATCTATTTCTTTGCTTTTCTCTATTTGTTTTCTAGCTCGGGGAGAATTTCAGTTATTTTGCTATATCTGATGCAGGCCATTCGGTCCCATTCGTCCATGTAGAGGCCGACCATGAGTTCCCCTGCATCTCTCACTTGGCGTCATCATATTTCTATCGATTTCGGCCGTGTCCTCACTTGATTAATAACTTAATTTCCAAATGGTTGAATCCCGTGATCACAGCCCCAACGTGCACACACCTCTAATCAAATCGATTAAGAATCTTCTAAGAAAGGACTGGTATGTGTCCCATTAGACATGTCTACCGTGAAGCCAACTTTGTATTTGATTGTTTGGATAAGAAGGCTGGTTCTTTACCCTTTGCCCTTCATGTTTTTCAAGAACCTCCCACCGGACTTGGTCATTGATTATGTCAAGGTATGCATGGGGTGATGATTCCCGATCCGTTTTGCCTGAGCTTGACTAGCCCCTTTTGTACTAAAAAAAAAATAACAATAATAATAACTCGTCCACCCTTTCAAGCTTTGGTGAAATATTCCTAATAATGATTAATGGTTAATCCAATTGTGTATATAACACATTAATTAGAGAGAATTAAATGTGTGTAGTTTCCAATTAAAGGACTGTTGTCGGTCAATAAATCCAAATCGTCAAAGCAAGCCGATCATCGACACGTGTAGGTGCAACGCGTACACATGATTAGAGTAATAGGTTCGTTCGTCATTGACTGATTTACAACAAAGTGACAAAGACGAAATCAAATTGGATGCATACATTCCCTCACTATAATGGACCTCTCCATTAATTATGTCCCTAGTGGAACATATGTAGCACATGTATCGTGGTGCCTTGAATTTGGTTTTCTTCTGAATGTTGTCGTTTATATGTCCTTGTGTTCAGTTGCACGTGTGAATGGAAATAAATAGTTTCGTCGCTTTCGATGTGTTTCGTATGATTTCCTGCTTCAATCTTGACTGCTTTAAGAGGATGATTTCCAATTATTTATTTGGTTTCTTCGTATTCGAATCCCGTGTTTTAATTCTAGCTCGTCATTTCACACGATTTAGTACATGAAACATGAATCTGTATAATTTGCACCATACTATTACAAATACCTTATTGTTAGGAAATTGATGGGTAATGCAGCTTGCAGTTAAAGTAAAATTATGAAATAATGATCACATAGAGATATTAAAATTTAAATGATTTAATTTTAACTTACATACATGGGATAAAATAAAAAAAATTATATTAATGAAAAGAAATTATAAATATTATTATATTTTATCTCACAACTCAAACTCTTAAAATATTAGAACAAGAGTTTAAAACTCTCAACACTCTCACTTCAACCTCTTGATACTTTTACTTTTTAATTGGATTGAGAAATGAAGAAAATGGGATGACTGAAGGATACAAATGAAGCCTATATTTATAAGTGAAGCATTGCCCCAAAAAATAACAATGATAAGCATTAACATAATATAAATTTTCACTTAACTTTTCACTTTAGTGCTATAGTAAAAAATTTTGTGCCTTCTACTTATTTATGTTTTCCGCTTATTCAATAAATTTATGCCAAGAGCTAAAAGTTACAAAATAGCCACATGCGGTTGTTTGCTATATACATGTACATGTTTAACATTCATAATATGTTCTCACATAAAAGACAATGTAGGTTAGAAAAATGTTCATTACTAACCTTGATTAAGTCCAATTTGTGAGTGTTATATATTCTAAAATAATTATTGTTAATTGTATTATATAAATAATCAATTAAATATTTAGTAAAATTTATTTTTAAATTTTAAATTAAATCTCCCCTAATTTAAGTATCTAGTTCTGTCGGTATATAACGAGATTAGATTATTAGATATTATGTAAATTTGTTAACAATATGTATTGAGAAAAAAAAAAAGATATAATGTCTTGATGCACATAATGTAATTTATCGAATAAGATTATATAAAATTTGTCAGTCTTTTTTTTTGAAAAAAAAAAGAAAAAAAAAACAGAAAATTCTTAACAAATGCATCGCTCATCACACATTAACATGGAAGGTAAAATAATAAATTAAAATTTGTTTAAAACCATCATCCATTTAAAGCTTATCATATGACATGTCACCTCGTCCGGAGAAACCCAAAAGTTAAGCATGGTTATATTTTTATTAATGCTATTCTCTTGCAAGGAGATCATAGAACAGTTATAGCTGTATGAATGCTATTCTAAGGAGATCACAATAATACATGCTTAAATTAGACGTAGGCTTTTCATCCACAATTACTTATCTTATCATTTCACAGTCAGTGATTTGTATGAGGATGGCGTATATGCGTTGTCATTTTATGTCTCAATTTAACAAGAGTGAGGCTACTATTCTGCACAAATTGAAAGTGCGATTAAATTATTTAATTAATGGGATGATGGTCACATGAGCCGCACACTTCATTGATTAACTGCAACTTCATTAAACTGAAATTACGGTAGCACAACAGTAGTGCAGTGACTGATGAAACGTACAACAGCAGTATAACAAGAGATGCGGCAGATGGATACATCATAACAGTGAGCAATCGGCTGCACCATTACTGCGCAATGAAGAATATTAGAACAAGAAAGCGTGCACGAGAGATTTTTCTTTTTTTCTTTTTTTTTTTTTTTTACATTTTAGGAGAGAGACTACAAACTTGTGCACATTTGGCGTGTTCTTAAATTTTAAGAAACTAAATAAAGAAACCACAATGGGATTTGTTTTTAAAGAAAACAAGCAAGAAAGAAGACGATTGTAGAGAAACTCAACTACATTAGAGATGGAAATTTATAGCCTCAAATTAAAATATAAATTTGAGTCATGACACAAAGAGGTATTCAGTTACTATAGAGTTTGAGATTTAGAGATAAAAAGAGAAAAGAAGATAGAGAAAAAAAATTTTATAAAGAAATTAGATTGTTTTTTTGAAAATATCCTTAAAAGGGATTTCATGAGAATTTCAGAGGGATGCTAGTAGCAGCATTCAAAAATTTATTTTTGATCATTCAAGTAACTTTAGTTTATGAAATTTATCTAAGTTATATTTTATATAATTTACTGTTCATATTTTTTTAATATTTTTTCTCTCTTCTCAAGATACATAGATACTGACTATGGAATATATGTATTACATAAACTGTAATAGAAAGAGGTTTTATAAGATATTTTGAGGGCGTCAAAAGGCCTAATCTATCCCAGGCTTGTAACGGGCCAATTGTATGAGTTTTGAGCTGCATAAACGGAGCTTGGGTTCAATGTTTATTCGAACAATTCTGCACCGCAGCACGTGGGACAGACTGCAAGCTAATATTAAGCATGCACCTCTGCATTCTGCACCATTCCAGAAATGGAAATAAGAACAGGCAAGACCATTAGGGTGTACTGGACTAATTATCACAACAATCACAACTATGGTTAACAAAAACCTTATTCACACTTGATCTAAATCTTTCCCTGCATCCAATATCCGGCATCACGCTCAAGTTAAAGTGAAAACGCAGAAGAAAAATGGAAAACTATGTTGGGAAGCAAAAGAAAGAAGTAAGGGCTGTGCTTTGGCAAAGGGGGTGCACTAAACACAATTGATTTGATGAAGAAATGCATCAACTTTAGAATAGCAAATCAAAAATCCTTTCTAGGGCATTTATACTGGTATTTTGCAATAGTGTTGCATAATTAGATTGAAAGAACTAATAGCAAATATAAATGGGGAAAAAAATTATTACGAACAAACACCCTGAATAAAACAAATGAATCAAAAAAGGCAACATGGGAAGGGAAAGGTTCATGGCAGCCCAGTGGCATATATAATTGCATTGGAAAGAACAGCATGTTTTGACTCTTCTCACCAATTAAGCAAGGGTTAGCCAGCAATTTCCAAGAAAGCCGGACATATATGCAAGCCTGGCCAGTTTCACGCATCAATGTTCGCCAAAAACTGCTCTAATACAGGCATTGAAAAATGCAGTTAAACTTGTACTCCATTGACAAGGGCCATTATTACATGAGAACATATTCACCTCTCACCCAACATTCAGAATTAACTACATTGCCTAATATTCTGTTTTGAGTACCAACAATTCAGAAAACCCACAGCACAGTAGCCCTTTGTTCTCTGTATAACATATAAGGGCAGAACAATCACACAGTATTCTACATGGCTTACGGCAAAAACTTCACTTGGAATGACTATCCAAGAGGTAGTTCCATCAAATGCAAATGCAGAAGATTGTTTGTCTCAAAAATATACATTCAAAAGAAATGATCCTCAACCAAATAAAAACCTAAACAGGAAGCAGAAAAAGAAACTGATAAAATCCCATTTCTGATTCAGGAATATTTTGTGCATACTTCGATGCAGGCAGCTCAAGAATATAACCTGCGAAGATATTTTAGTTTGTGAAGATCAACATCTACACCCTCGCTTCAGTTAGACTAACAACAACACTTGGCAACAAAAGCTCAGCAACTTCAGATTTCAGCAACCTATATCTTGACATAATCTGAAAGTACAGCATCAAGCAAATTAAGAGAAACATAATTAAACACCAATAAAACTATGAATTAATACATTGTAAATATAGAAACCGATTCTTGGTAATGAAATAAGATGATTAAAAGAAAAATGAATGTACATGGTATATCATTGCATGCTAGGACAATCATGTGGTTATTTAATTTATTGTGAGTTAAAAATAAGGAAACACATATACAAAATATCTTGGAACCCCACCAAATATCTTGGAGGAGCTCTCATGGCTGTCCCACGTCTGGAATAAAACGACAATATGCCTAGCTAGAAAGAACCAAACTCGGATCTTGGAGCATCGAAAGCTCTCTTACAACACTGCAAGCAAGCCAAATAATATTGCTGAAGGAGAAGAAAACAGTTTTTTAATTAGAAAGGAAAAGCAAACGCAACGGTTACAGATGATGTTCCATCGCTCGTACACTCAATACGAGAAAAGCTAAATGGGGTTCTCATGCTACAACATCTGTCAACATAGAGATACAAAATAACACCTAATACAGACCCCAGAACTGGGAACTGTAATGATATCTAGTCTCTACTGAAAGGGCCACTACATCAATAAACAACCTAAATAGAGAACCTACATCTTAAAACTCTTATTAGGAAGAGGAAGAACTGGGCATGGAGCTGACCCTTTTGAGAAGGCCTTTAATCTCAGTCTCCAATTTGGCTTTCATCTCTGGAGAAAGTTTATCCCCGGAGTTCTTTAGCATTGATGTCATCATCTCAAGATTCTGCCTTATGAAGTCAAGGGGAGGTGCCTCGCTGGGTTGAGAAACTGACTCAGCAGGCTTTGCTGGAGTCCTAGATCCTTCCATGGGACGAAGGATATAACTTACCAGGGTTGGACCAAAACAGTTATTCATCTCTAAGCTCCGAATAGCTTCTCCGGCATCTGCACCTCTCATGAAAACAACCTCCGCAATACCCGAATCATTTGACAACTGCGTTTCTGATTCGTTCAAGGGCCCAAACCTGGAAAGTGTTGCAACCAAAAATTCTTTTGAAGGCAAGGAAGCTCCTGGGGCAAATGTCAAGATAAGAGTAGTCACAGAAGATTCTCCATTATCATTCCCTCTGTCGTTATTAAAATTTATATCTAACATCCTGGAAGCAAATTTATTACTTCGCTTGCCAGAAATAGCTTCCCCTTTCCTCTTCCTTTTCTTCCTCTCAGGTTTGACAAGAGGTGAAGCACCAGGTTCAGCACTAGTTCCATTTAAATCTGGTATGCCTGCAGTGGGCATGGATTCTCGATGCCCAGCTGGTGATTTTGCTTTCCTTCTCCTCCTTTTCTTCTCAGGTTTACCTTCAGCTAAGAGTGGGCCAGCTCCTGGGGGATCTTTGACCAACAATACAGGTACAATAGAATTTCCATTATTATGTTTAGGAATAGAATTAATTGAGTAGGGACCTTTCACCCGCAAATCTGCCATCAATGTGCCAGGTTGTCCACTGCCTCCAGTCACATCTTTTAAGCTGGCAGTGACTTCAGTCTCCAAGCTCCCAGAAGTAGCACCTCCTTTCCTCTTTCTCTTCTTTGTCTCAGAGCCAACATGACCAACAGCCTGGGAATTTTCTGCCATTACCGGTGGTGTAGAACCATTACCATTCAAATCTGGTATGCTAGTAGTTTGTTCAGTTTGCAGATTCAATGGACTTACACCTTCCTTCTTTCTGTCCTTCTGTGCAGACCCCCCACCATCAGGTGTTTGAGTTCCCATGGTTTGGATATCTTTCACTGACAAGCTACTTGTATCAATGTTTATATTGACGTCTGATAGGCCAGAAAGAGATTTAACCTTCGCTCTAACTGAGTTAGCATTCTTCTTCCTCTTTTGCATCTTCTGCTGATGGTCAATACTGGATGAAGGCTGATTGCTCTCCTCAGAATCTTTTCCAAGAAACGTATCACTGTTTTCATTTGTGCCAGGTTTAGCATCTTTCTGCTTCTGACCAACCATATTCTTGCAGTACGTTACATAAACGGACTCGTCGTGATATGCAGATATTCTAAATCTGGAGAAGAACCACTCAATTAAATCGAATTTTTTAGTTTCTTTTGGATAAAAACAATCAACAGCGGTCAATAAAAGTTGTGAGAGCAATTCAGCTGCCGCTGCATTTTTCAACTCAGGATTTGCAGATATATCACTGTCACTTATGAATTTTCTGAACCATAATTTTTGAAACCTCTTACCACTACCTTTGACAACTGAAGGAGACACCACAAACTGATCAGCACCAGTGTCCTCCACCCCTTCATGAGTAACTTTCATCGGTTTAAGATCTTCTGCTTCACTTGAGAAGCCTCTTGCCCAGTTCACATAGGGATATGACAGATACTTGCTCCTCTTCCGTTCTCTCAAATCAAAGCCCTTTTGGCTTTTATTACCGTTACACCCATCATCTTCATTTCCCAGTTCACATAGGGATCCGCAAGATGCACCAACATTGTTCTCTTCCACACCGAATACTGTGTTCACATCCATAGAATCCACTTTTTCCTCATTCTCATTATCACCTCCATTAGTGACTTCCGCCTCACAAGCAATGCCAGCATCACCGTTCACATCCACAACCCCTTTACCATTTTCTTCGGTCGAATCTAGCCCAGTGCACTTCTCATTAGAACCAAACAACCCAGATTCATACAGGGTTTTATCAGCCGGATTTTGAGTTTCTAGGGTTTCTGGGGTTTTTGGGTTTTCCATCATAAAAAGGAAAAAAAAAAAAACTACCAAAGATCCCTTATTTGAAATCACTTCAACTCTCCAATCTCACAGCCTGTTCATAGCTGATCAGAAAAAAAAAAAAAAACAATCTGAGCTGCACGGATGGCTATACATATAATGGAGAAAAAAAATACTAACTTTAACAAACATGCAAGTAATATAAAAATACCTGGAAGAAAGAAATCCGGGCATCACATTCTGATCCGAGTTGAGTGACTCGGTTTACCTAACTCGTCCGAGTGGGAACACGAGTTCCATGCTTCCTGGTATGAGAGAGACGCGACCGGAGAGTTGAAAGTGAGAAGACAGAGAAAATAATAAATAATGACTTCAAATAAAACGAAAAATGGCATTTAGGCAGTCAGTAGATTGCGACGAGGCTTTAATACTTTACTACAAAACAAAAGAAACATTTTTTTTTTTTCCTTCTCCGAAATTTAAATGGGTGACTTGAATTTTTAGATATAGATTATAAAAAATAAATAAATACATTTTTAAAATATAAAAATTTAATAAAATTTCATACTTCAATTATTTAATAAATAAGTCTTAAGATTCTTATTTTCTTTTATTTTTCAATGTGAAAGTGAAACCGAGTTTTTTTTATCGGCTCCGTGTGCTGCTGTGTTCACTATTATCATCAATTTCTTCTAACATAAATTTGAATGCGACGCTCTCAATTTGGATTTACACGAGTTTGCAGCACAGCTATACCGCACATTTTTAAAAACCCTTAATAATCACTATTTAAGTCGACGTGTAGTGATAATTTCGAAAGCACTTTCGTGATTGCTTTATCTTATCTCATAACCTATATAACATGATTATGAACGCGCAAAGTTATAGCCCATCCTGAGTTTTGACCATATCATATACATGGACTACGGATTAAATAATCATACAATAAAGCCAGGAGATTTCTTCTATGCTCTTTTTGTTTGTTTTGTTTTGTTTTTTTTTTTTTTTGGGGATTTTGTGGGGGCGGGGGATGATTTAGGGGCACAAATGATACAAATTTATCAGAAATTATCTACTTTACTGTTATGATGTATTTATTAAATTGAAATCTAAATAAGTTAGAATCGGAATGAGAAGGAATAAAAATGAACTAGAATTAAAAATAAATTATTTATCTTTAAGAATCAAAATTAAAATAAATTAAATTATAATAAATTATTTAAAAATATTTAATGAATTATTGTAATAAATAATATTTTTTATTTTAAATATAATAATTATTTATTAAAAGCTATTATAATTATTAAAATATTATTATTAATTAATAATAATAATATATAATTAATTACAATAATTATATTCATGATTATTATGTTAATATATTAATTATTGTGATTATTTATTTAAAAATTATAATTATTAATATATTTTTATTAATAATACATTAATATATTAATTAATAATTATTACATTAATTAATAATAATAATATATGAATTAATAATAATAATAATAATAATTTTATTATTATTATTATTATTGAGATTCTTTATTCAAAATTTATAATTATCAATTATTTTTGTTAATAATATATTAATTATTATTATTATATTAATTAATAAATAAAATATATGAAATAACTATGATAATTATATTTATTATTATTATTATTTTATAATAATATATTAATTAATTAATTAATATAATTATAAAATATTAATTTTAAAAAAATATTTTAAAAATACTAAATATTAATAAAATAAAATAAAAAATTTAAAAAATAAAAAATTAATTCTCACTTTTCTTATAAAAATTAATCTCTCATTCTCTATTCTCTATTTTTATAAAATAAACAACACCAATCATTTCAAATCTAAATTTTAATTTCCTAATCTAAAAAATAAATACCCCATTAATACATTTAGCTTCTCCTACTGCTTGTAAGAAATTAGTCTCTCTCTCTCTCTCTCTCTCTCTCTCTCTCTCTCTCTCTTAATATACACTCATATACAGGAATTGGAAAATACTGTGAGAAAAAAATTCATTGGTCGGTGCTACATTTTGTCCTCTTCATCAGGGTTTCCTACTCCAGGCACCAGGTTTTCTTGGCTTAGAAAGATATGTCGACCAAACAATCGACAATAAATTAAAAATTCGTTGAATTAAAAAAAAAAATCATACAAAACGGGAACAATTCAACAATAAATTACAACCTTTTTACTTAGGAGCGGACAAACGCCAAGATCCAATTGGTCGTCAGTTTTGCTTCTTCCAGGTTTGTGGTGCTCTGCTGCTACCTAATGTGACTGTTGCATCGGGTATGGCCTATTCCACCTTATTATTTCTTATTTATTTTTCAAATCACATGAAACAAAGACTGCTGGCCCATTGTTAAATGGTGTGGACTGTGGATGTACATATTTATCCTGCTCATCAAATTCTGATCTAATCTGCTGCCCCAAGATGAAACAGTTGAATTGAATGCAAGATTATCTGGCTGGCTCATATCTGCAAACACAGTCGTATATGTTCCCTTTGATCAATTTTTCTGCAAGCCTCTGATTCTTCACCATTGCAAGCTGCAAAACAAGGCAATAACTCAGATATCACAGAAGTTGTCCGAAATAAATAAATAAATAAATAATTGATATAGACATTAGACCCTCACAGATCTGCAACTACGGGCAATGAGTCAGGAAAACTTTCTTTTTTTCAGATTCACAAGGGAATATTGATTTTGTCTATGAGGATACCAGTGAGGTTGAACGTTAAGCTCGAATTTCATATCAGCAGGAACCAATTCAAAGATTGGACAGGAATGTGGTGAGCTGTTTGCAAACATTCATATAGATATAAAAATACATAACCATACCTTCAAAGCCTCACATTTAAACCGAGCATTGAAGTTGGTATGAAGAGCTCTACCCATCCCTTCCAAAATAATCTGCACAGCACAAAGTCAAGCTCATGAAATTACAACTACATGCTTTTTCTCTGCTTCTCTTTGATATTTTGATTGTGACAAGTTCTCTTAGAAGAGGAGAAAGCATGGAATATAAGAAAACCCAGGAGAACCACATATAACATTCTCAAAGTGGGGATCTTTCAGTCATTGAATAATCATCATACCAGATCAGCATTTTTTGCAGCAGCAGCCAGCTCAGAGCTGACTTGCCTCAGGTCTATGCAAGGGCTTCCACAGCCATTCTCAACAACCATCAGAGGAACTGACGGTAAATTCTCTCTAGAACCATCTAGAGTGTTAATCATTGCATCCACAAGTAAACCTCCTGCTTCAGCAGCCCTACGAACAATGTCACAATGCTGTGGAATAGAAGAATCAGTTTGCTCTGTTTGACTAACTTTTTTTATTTTATGAATGTTGTATTTAGAGCTAAACCACAGATGTAGTTAATGTTCTTTAATTAATATATTGCCAGTTTACGATGAAAGCTGTTCAAAACAAAAGAGACAAGATTAAGATGAAAGCTATTAAATGCCCATGCACAGAGACAAACCTTTGCAGCCTCAGCTACAATATCAGGGAGCTCCATGGCAGTTATATCGTTTAGTGCAGGGAGAGAATTTGCAACCAAAACAACCTGCAAAAACATTCTCACCATTGTTTTCAATACAAAAGGTTTAGTTGAAAGAAAAAGAAGACAACGCTATTGCAGAGAAACTGAGCCCACAAGGGAATATTAGTATTTTAGTTGCTATTCCTCCATTCGAGTTAACCCATAGCAGATCTAATAAATTAGAGAGGTTCAGATATTAAGGACTTAAAAGAATGCATATGTTCCAAACGCCAATGTGGGTTTAAAATTGATGTTTACCTAGCAAAGGCTCTATCTTTCATAGACAAATTTATCAAGTGAATGATTAGAGACTCCGACAGGCAGAGTAAGGAAGCTAACTAGCAGAAGTCAACTAGTCATTTAAAGCTTTTCCACTAACTTCACAAAGAAACAAACTTACTTCAGTTCCACGTCTTAGTAGTTCCCTTGCCAGGGGTAGCATCCCCAGAACAATATCAGCACCGGAGTTGTCCACAAACAGCAAAGCTTTCTTATGTGGGTGAGGCTTGTTGTCAGCAGACCCTAACATTCTCTCCTTGAAGGCATCAAAATCATCCACCTAAGTTGCAAATAAAAAAATTTTCCTCAGAAATTTGGCCTCAATTAATTTTGATTAATATTTAATGCAAATAAAGCATTCTCTAACATTTAAAGGTACTTTTTCCCCCATCCAGCCTCCCTTACCCGCCAAGGTCTTTGCATTTTATTGCGACTCATTCTGTAAATTTCAATAATTGTCCCTTTGTGATAGAGATCCACGCAGGCACGGGATCCCCAGTCAAAAATGTTTGCGGCAAGAACACCCTCAATAAGCATAAGCAGTCTTGTCTCCTGCAAATTAGAGAAGGTTTTAGATACCAAAGAGACAACAATAGAATTGATGCTAGGTGATCCACTGAAAGCACGTTGCAAGGGCTGAAAAACCATGAGCTTCCCAAATATATCGGTATCAGATTCAGATAGAGAATCAATTTAGGTTTACCAGTGTCTAATTGAAGATATTTCTAAATACCAAAAAGAGAAAGTTTGTAGCCTAGGTCATAATCTAAAGATGATTTGTTTATAACTCTTTGCAAGAGGAGGAACTGGAAGGTAAAGTCATAATTATGCATACCTCACTCATACTGTCAAGCTCCATCAACAAGTCAGGTAAAACTGCAAGTGATGCCTCATTTTCCCTGCCACATTGAAAAGAAAGAACTAGTAAATGAATAAAAATACGTTAAAAAAAAAAGGAACTTCAGAAGAGGGCGGTTGATTGACTGGGTGGAAGTGGGGGTTTCATGAAAGAGTTAAAAGGTATCTTGTGAATAAGTCCACAAAGGGTGGTGCTTTTTTTTTTTTATTCCCTTTTTTTACTTTCCATTTTAAGGCTAAACTGCTAAAGCAGTTACCTCTGCTTTATGCTTCTATAGGCATCATGAAATTGGAACTCCCTCAAGCATTCTTCCCTTAATTCCAAAAGATTGGCCAAGCCCAACTTCCCATAAGCAGCGGGCTCCTCCATCAATCTATCCAGGGGGTTAAGACATTATTGATGAATGTATATTATAAAGATACATATGTCCAACTACACTTACCTTGCCAAGTGGGCGGAAAATGCACGAGCAAATGCATCACCCCTTCTTTTAGCATCATCAGTTCCACCTTCACTTGCCACTGCCTACCACATTCCAAATTAAATCATAATCATAAAATGATACCAGAAGCAGATCAAATACAATTTCTAGGCAACAAGGAAAGGACATGAAAGTAGATGGTGCATTTCCAACTAAGTGGACTTAGCAATACATATCATTTCCAATGAAATCAAGAAGCTCAACTATTGGGTAATAAAATATCTTAAAGCAGATGTTTAAACAACTTACAAGACTAACCCCATAGAAAAAACAAAACACATCAATAATCATTAAGGGAAGACATAGCAGATGCACTGGAATATGTGATCAAAGAGATTTTGGTAAGATAATTTTTGTTTACCTTATCCACAAGGTCTGGTAAGTGCTCTGACAGCACGGTAAACCAATACCTACAGCAACATGCAAATGTTGAGTAAGCTAAGCTAATCTAACATTTGACATGGTTTACTAAAATAATATTCATTATTATCTATCTGATAACAGTTAAAACAAGATGCATTTGAGTACTATGAATGAACTCACTCTAACTCACTGCGATCTGCGAGATCAATGGTGTTAGGCTCATACCTGCAGGCACGTTGAAATAAACTTAGAAATCAAATAAATATTATGTAGCACACATCATATTCACTCTCACTCCCCACAAATCAGCAGCTGTGTTGACTGAAAAACCAATAGATTAATTGGAATTCAAGTAGAGCCTATGTTTCTTTAATTCTTCTTAGTAAACTGTGTCTATTGATTTTCTGCACAAAATATCATCCACTGAAAACTGAATTACAACAAAGGAACTGACGCAAAATATAAACCCATCAGTGACATAATAACAAAACCAATTAAAAATCAGAAATGAAAACGAATGTGTGACCAAACGTGAGAGAAAACCTAGAAAACTGTGAATCACATCCATCCAATAATTTTTTGATAACCAAGACTCCCACATGCATCCAATATTTAATCAAGCAGTTCATGAATACTAGTGTTCAACAAGGTTGTTGTGAAGAAAAGTTAGCTTGAGTAATGGACAAAACCAATAAGCAATTTTGCATACATTTTGGGGTCAGCCAGCAAAGGAAACACTTCCAAAGTGGGTACTAAGTGAAGAACTCCAACATTTAATGCACTTGCATCAGAACGCAAAGTGCTGCCTTTAGATGAAGGAACTTCAAAGCCTCCAAGTCCAGTGGTTCCAGATGGAGCCATAGGCACAGGAGCAGTAATCTCAGTTCCCTTGAGAACAAATTTTTCCATCCATGAAATCTGCATTTGAACCAAGATAAATATCAACTAAGGATCCAATAAGAATAAAGTTGAAAAGAGCATTACTGCATAGATTTGGACTGTTGGTATTTAATTAAATTCCTTAAAGCAATAGTGATAGACTATATAATTAAAAAAAAAAAAATTAATGTTCTAACTTAAATAAGATCTGGCAGAAGGCTTAATTTCTAGTATAGGGAAATAAATATTTTTTGAAATTTAACATGAATTCCAAAATGAAATATAAAAAGGTCCTTAACATCAGCATATTCCACTATAAAGCACAAAACCATATCTCACATCAATAGATTCCAACCTTATAGCTTTTTATTAAAGAACATATGCTTCCATTTTTTAGTAGCTAGGAATATTTGAATAATAGCTATGTATGCCTCAGAATCCGAATAATGGCAATTACTTTTCTGCCAACTTCATTTAGTCATACCAAAGGCTACTAGAGATACAATAATAAAGGGCCTTCATCACATTCAGGTGCTTAAGAACCATTTCCAAATTTAACATGAAATGGAACTAGACCATTCTAAATCAAGACAATACCCATATTCGGATTTTGTTTGCCATTTAGGAAGAGAAGGAAGCTGCATATAGAAAAAATTACAATCCTGGATTTGCAAAAATTCATCTTTGAAATTTTAGACATTAAAGATCCGTCAAATTCAACCATCCTAAACTTTCAGACAAATTGAGTACAAAACCTCAATCATGAATTTCACAAAATTGCTGGCCACAGATACAACCCAGCAAGCATGTTTAAGTACCATGGATGCTAAAATGCACGTGAGATGGAAGTCATTTGATTGAAGGTTGTTCTGTGCTGGATAAATTATTTGATTGAAGAGTGTTTCGTGTTGGACCTACACCTGTCCAACCAGTTAAAGCAGGTTGCCAAAACAATCCATATCCTATTTAGTACTTAACCATGGGTATGTAATGAATCAACCCCACAACCTGATCTTTAATTATGAAAAAGTTCTGAAAACTTCTAAAATTTGAATATTTACTGAACAAACGAAATTCAAAATATGGCTACAACACTAATTTCAGATTTAAGTGGGCTGCAGGCCAAATGGCCCGAACACAAACCTGAAACAAATCTGATCATGGACAAATTGAACTCTGGTAACTCAATTGAGATAATTAGCAATATAAACTGTATTACTTAAAGGAAGTGACATTTCAGGTAAGAGTAGGCAAACTCTTGCTTCACTTGCCTTCTCATTCAAATCTCCCAGCGGTGGACCATGAATCCTTCCACCAGTGTATGGCGCACCCATTGGGAACCTTTCAACTAATTGATGAACCATCAAGTCATCCAAACCGTGTTTCTCATAACTCATGAATGCACCTAAAGCCCCCAGAAAACCTTCATGCCGCAAGAACATTGCTTGTGCCTCTCCTTTTGACCTAAATGATTAATGTGACACTTCAAAGTGTATAGAATGCAGATAAACAAAATTCAGAATGAAGATTAATTGCAGTTAAAGAAAGCATCAACTATAAGGCAGGAAGCATTTTGATGATCAGTGCAACAGTTTTCTGTCAGTCAGGTATTAAAACGTGACAGAATCTTGTATTTTACCAGAACTGAATAGCAAAGGAGATCGTATCCATGGTATAAGCATGACCCCTTATAAAAAATCCTCCAAAAAAGATGCGCTTAAGTCCAAATCGAAGTGCATTCAAGTAAGATATCTGCACATCAGGAGGGCCAACCAAAACACAAAACAGCATCATACCATGCATGTTGCATCAAAATCCCTCATGGACAATGGACATTATATTTCACATAATGCATAGAAGTACCATCTTTGAGGAACTAACCTGCCCAATGTTATATGAGATCATTCGCAAGAGGGACAGAGAAATATCTTCAGGTCTGTAGTCTGCAAGCTCCTTCTTGTCAGAAATAGTCTTGCCAAAACTAGAGGCAATGGTTGAAGCTGAGAGACCAATCTATGATGATTGCAGATTAATTTACATGGTAATGAATAGAGAAAGTTAATTAATTAATACACACACACACACACACACATACATAGATATATACATATATATAACCATGCTAACATAATGAATAATTATCATTCCAGCTACCAATTAACTAATCAATGCATTTTAATATCCTAATATCAAAAGATACAAAGAACAGAGTCCAATATCTGTTGTTCGCATTTCAGATGTACCTTAGAATAATCCATGCCACCATAAATGTCTCCAACTAACATGTCTATGGTCCCATTATCTCCCCTCTGACTCAGCTCTAGCAATTCATCAAAACTGAAATAGAACAACCAAATATGTCCATAACAATAATTCTTAATATAACAGTAAAAATAAAGCAGGAATATTAGAACAACCTCTTGCACTTTGTTAACAGCCTTCCCAATCCCCAATAAGTGCCACCTCCAACATTTGTCCCACTAACCCGCTCGAACTTCCCATCCCCATCAACCTATATCAAATAAAAAACATAGACTATAATAAGTTTTTATATACTTGAAATCAAATGCCTGACGGACAAAGTTGAGAAGGAAGATGATTTTACCTTGATCATACTAACGCCAGATCCAATATTAACCAGAAGATAAGGAAACAAATCATTAGTGTCAATCTGCACGAACTCTTTCTGACCCTCCATGTGAGTGAAAGCTTCATGACGAATAGCCTATTCATCATATGGTTAAAAGATTAATTGGTGTTAACAAGAATATCTAATTAATATCAAATAAATACAGTGAACAAAACATGACTGGGTATGCGAAATCATGATCAGAAATGATTGATAATATATGTTCATGTTCCCTCACACAGGGAACAAGTAAAATAGGAAATACGCGAAAAGGATCATACCAAGATTTGGTGAAAAATCTCAATGTTGTAAAATTCATTCACTCTTCTCTTTTCACAAATTAACCACGATAAAACATAGGTGTGATGCAACAGACATGAGGATTTACTTTAGACTTTCACCGCATTGTGTTTGCTTGATACTACATATTGCGTTTTCCATCATAAATTCTGTACCAGAGTTACCAGACTCTGCTAGGAGAAAGACAGAAATTAACATATAAAAAATTATTAAAGAAAATTCCCTTTTCTCTCAAATGCACAATCTGCTCCATATAAAATGCAACAACTACCAGACAAGAAACAGAAGGGGAAATTTGTAACCAGAACAAACCTTGAGCAAAAAATTTGCTCCTGCCACAAGACAATCCATTTCATCCTCTTTGTCAAGGCTAACTCCAAGTCTCTCTTTGAAGAGGTCTGCAAACTTGTACGCCCCACCACCTGTAGCCTTCTTGCAAATGAACTTGTTAGCAGAGCACTCTTAAAACAATATATACTCTAACTGATTAAAATAGGAAAGGGGGGGAAAAAAAAAAGAACTGGTATAATAATTGAAGCTACAAACACAAAGTTTACCTTAATAACAGCATTATCATTGGCCTGAACCCCAGGATTCCAATGGCGCGAATCCACTCCTAGCCGTAAGAGAATTTTCAGATTTTTAAAGAAAAAAGGGAAATAAACTAAATTTCTCAATAACTTGGATGTACATACTTTCTTCAACTTATGTAAAAGCAACACTAAAATCTGCTATGCCCAGCAATTAGCAAGAAAAATGAATAAAGGAAAGATGAAGAGCAAGTGAGAGCGATGAGAGGTGAATACCACCACGGTGAAGCTGCTTGGAATGTATGAATTCTAAGCATTCATTGATCTTGGTTGTCTCAAACTTAACAAAATGAAGCCTACCACCAAGAATTGGGTAGCTTCTCCTGTTACCATTTGAAATACCCAATCTCTCCTTGATAGTCTTCTTCCTTTTATCATCAATTGATTGATCCTCCTCATGCCTTGAAAAATATACCAACTTGATGAGAGACCCTGTAAACCAACAATAATTCTAAGTATTATATACATTGTAATAAAAACTCACATTTCACAAAACATTTAGAGAGGAAACAAAGGGATGGAGATTTGCAGCAATGACCGGCTTTCTTCTGCTTAAACAGTTAAATGCATCGCACTTTGAATGCTTACAAAGGAAGATGAAATTGAACACAAAAATAACATTTGAAAAATGATCTCAAAACAGAGAATTAACTATCGAGTAGCTGACACACTCAAGATCTGATTCTGATAAAAGACCTTAGCTTCCTTCCCAATCATAATAACTACTAAAATTTATTTATCAAAAAAAAAGAAAGTGCATGCATGCAGACATTAATCAGTCCTATATAAATATTCATAATAGATTAAAAGAAGGAAGACAAATAACAAAAAAGCCATGTATTTATATACATTTGTGAAAGAACATGCATGCTATCAGAAATTAAAAGTCAATGAAACTATGACACAATGCAGCAAACAGTAAAAAGGCAAAAGAGGATTAATACAAGCTGCAACAGAGAATATGAATTTTGTTGAAGGAAAAGAAAAAGAAAGAGAAGAAGAAGAAAAGAATTGTTAAAGAGCATCACCTCCAATATCAAGAGCCAAGTGAGAGATGTCATCAGATTGATTAGGCAACAAGATAGTGGGATTTTTCTCTTCAAAATTGCCTTGAATTGCAGCCTTGCTTAAGTCCAGCTGTGGCCTTGAACCAGACCGGTGCATAGAAGACATTTCCCTCTCGCCACCGCCGCCGCCGCCGCTGCCTCCTTGTTGGTTCTGGGTATTACTATTCTCTTCTCCAACCAAAACAACAGCGTTGTCTTTACCCCTGTTGCCTCTGCTGTTACCATCGTTGCTATTTAATGTTCCGTCAATTTCAAGAACTGGGTTTTGGTCTTCACTTAGACTAGCCATTTCCTCACTACCAGCCGCCTAACCACAAACCCCCAACTGTTTGATTTTGGTCAGTGTCCTTTTTGGTCACTTGCCCTGCCCCAAGTCCCAACCAATACCATAAATTTTCAATCGAAAAGTACCAAATCAAAACAAAACGCACTCATATTTGTGAAGTACTAAAACAAAATATGTTCAACTCGAGCGTCGGGTAATTTCAACATAATAATAATAATAATAATAATAATAAAGGTAGTATTTATTATTGAAACGAAATGCAGGAGGATTTGCTCAACTAAAAAAGGCGGCTTGAATTGAATAATAAATTCCAATAATTAAAGGTTTATTTGACTAATCGAAACGAACTAAGCAACAGTTTCAGATAACATTAAAGATGGATTAGGTGAAACTTGATACTGTTTATGAATTAATCTAAAAAGATGAAGACAGAGAATGAACAAACAAAACGGCACAACAAATGCAGACCTTTGATTTATTTGACAACGTTTTTGACGAATGGGTGAAGCCAACCAAATACCGTCCCAGAGGATTAGCCCAGAAAGCGCGAAACAGTACACGTGCGTTCGTGCGTGACTAATGCTTACCCAAACCAAACTAAAACGGAGCTACCCAGAGTTGACGGCCACCCCATTGGTTTTGTTTATTGTCCGCAATCAACCAATCGTACTCGCGAAAATAGTGCGTGTGGGTCACCCTTTCTTGCGGATGTGGGGATTGATGAAGACCGCTTTGGTTTTGTTTACCTTTCGTTAAATATTATTATTGTCATAAATTATATATTATTTTAGTTTTTTTAATGTTAAAATCATTATTAATTTTTATATCTTAGTTTTATATTCATCTTATTACGGACATCTTTTGAAAACATTTAGGTACGAAGAGTTAGAAGGGGGAAAAGAGATTGAAGCTTTAGGAAAAAATAAAATAAAATATAGAAGAATTGAACAGAGAAAGGAATTAAAAATTTAAATTGGAAGAAAAAAAAATCAATTGGAAGATCTGATCGGGGAGGCGGCGGCTCAATAATTTGGAGTTTAAGGATTGTGCCTTGCCTCGATAACGTTATAGTGTAGCCAAGCAAGACGCGAGAGAATTGAAAACGGAGTCAGGCAATGCACCAGAGGAAGAAGACGCCACAACTGACAACGCCCCGAGTTTTTCCTGTCATTTTTCTTTTCTTTTCTTTTCTTTTTTTAATTCAGGATTCTCTCTCTCTCTCTCTCTCTCTTATTATCTCAATGAAATGATAAATTTATTTTTGTTAGAGGGACAGCATAAAAGATTTAATTTGATAAGTTCCTATTATTTTTAGTTTATTTACAAACCATATTTTACTTTTTTAAGTGATGAGTCACTGGTTATTTTATCACACAGTAAGGTTAATTAAAATTTCAATTATTAATGTAATATTCTCGCTCCGTTTATTAACAAATAACACATCATTTAACGTACACTTATATTTGTTTATAGTATTATAATAATTTAAATCTTTTTTTATGTGTGAGTGTGTGTGTATATATATATTTATTGAAGCATATGCGTGTTGAAACGTTGTAATCATGAAAATATTTGTTCGTTCGTTCAAAAACGATATGTTTTCTTCCATGAATTGAAAAACTTGTATTTCGACAATTAATGCGTCACAACAAGTGACAATATATGCCACTCTGGATAATACAGCAATAACATTTAATGTTGGTCGTGACTATACTTTCCTTTTTTATGTCAATAATCTAATGACAGTCCTACTTCCATTCAAATTTGTACCGAACATCTTATTTCCTCTTAAGAAATTTTCTCGTACGAATTAGCTGATGTGCATAAACGATGTGCATTAGTGAGCATTTAAGAGCTGTTTTGAGGTTTTCTGAAAGGCCATTTAAGAGTTGCAATAACCTTCATTCTCTTGTCATCCAACTTTCATAGCACGTTTAGTCCACCAGAGAGCTTCAACAGAGATATTCACGCCTTTTTTTTCCCCCCTTTTAGTTTTAGTTTTAGTTTTTTCTTATCCATAGATTCTTATCTATCGGAATTTTTATCCACTCAAATATATGGTGGTGGTTTGTCCCTCGATATATTCTTATCTATCTGAGTCTATAGTGATTGGGGGTTATTATGGTGTTATGTTATAATAATGAATGGATTTCTCTTAATTCTATTGCTTCAAGATGCCGGAAAAGATTTAAAGTCTGAATTAATTCTTACGATAGATTTAGGTCCGGTTCAATATTGAAGATGCTGTAATTTTTAAATTATAATTATTGTAAAAAAATATAACTATAAATAAAATATTATAATATAAATTTTAGAAAAAATTAATAAAATTTAAAAAATTTTACTAACTTAATTTTTAAATTATAACAATTAATGTTTATTAAATATTTTAATACGGTAACGTTTATTAAATATTTTAATACTGTAATTTATAATTACATAACTTTAATATTAATTGTATAGCTACAGAAGTCAAGGCGGGTAATAAAGAATCTTAGGAAAGAGCTGAGTATTCTCTTGATGCTCTAATTCACGCGTGCCCAGAAAAGAAATGGTCTTGGATGATAATCCCCTCTACCATTTATCATACTTAAAAGGGCACTACTCATTTTTTTGGCTCTTTTTATCTTCGTCGCTGGGGTATCTAATTCTTGCTGTATAGACTCGTTGAGAGTTTGCACAAGGCGAAAGTCTTCGCTATAACTTTGTTGATGCAATTTTTAACCATCGAACGGCGAAGGTTTCGAATTTCTGTTTCAAGAATTGTCACCAACACAAGCGAAACTAACTACAAGCAACGTACAATCATTAACGTTGTTAGGAGGTTTGGACCATCGTCACAGACCTCCAAATCCAATGAATATCCCAGCACGGTAGTATTATTATTATTCACATCAGACGTTCATAAAAATAACTAAATCCATCTTAGTTCTTGCCACTGGCAAGGGAAAATTTATCAACAGAGCTAGTTTTATCGCGCGAAAAAGTCAATCATTCACCTGCATTGTGCAGAGAACCAACAAAATTTGAACACCACAAATAGAAAACATGCAGAAAATCATACTTTCAGTCGGTCAGTTACATGCTCACAATTCATGACTTATCTTCATAATGTACAAAATTGCAGTTCCAATTAATAACCATATTTGCCATGTAACATCGATATCAGGATTTGCAGTGTCCCTGCTACACCTTCCACAAGCAGGATGTTAACATCCTTTTTCAAATGTTTTCATCAATATCTTCAAGCATCAGCAGCCTTCTCTCCAGGAGCTGCATCTGAGGTCGCACTTGATTTGGTACGTTTAGCTTCGTAATCTTTTACAGCAGCCTTGATAGCATCTTCAGCAAGCATGCTACAATGCAGCTTAACTGGTGGTAGAGACAGATGTTTTGCAATTTCCCTGCAACACCATTTGAAAACTTGGTGAGATTATAATTTTCACTTGTTAGACCTGAAAGATTTCTCAGGTTGGCCTTTCTAAAGCAGTTACAATTTAGGTCTTCGATCACTAAACCATAGAAAGCCTCTGGAACCATATCTAAGCTAAGACAACAAACAAGACAAGAAAGATGGGCATCAACAGGGGAATAACATTTCAAGACAAGCAATGCATCCAGAATAGCATACATAAATCAGTGAAGAGAAACCCCAAACTAGAAAGAGAGATTCACTTCATCAAATCGTCAAAGCTTCTGTCATAAAACAGTCAACCAAGTTCTATAAAAAAGGTTGACCGAGTGAAATTTACTTATGCCACACCTACAAGCAACCAAAAACACTCACAAGATAATCCACCCTTAGCAAAAAGCACTTAACAAACATGTACGAGTTTGCAGAAATACATGTTTTTTCTTTTTCATTGATTTTATATTGCCTAAAATTCATAGCCAGTCTCAATAATTCACATGTATCGCACACATCAGGTCAACACCTGATATTCCAATGAGAGTCTGGAATTTTGAATTGCAAGAATAAATATTAACAAACGGCAAACCAGAGGAATGACAAAGGGCGAATAAGAAAATTAAACCACAGCAAAGATTAAAGTAGCAGCATATTTGTGATCACATAACTCCCCAAAAAAAAATAATAATAATAATAATAGTGAAGGGCTAAATTATTGCCAATAGGAAACTAACAAATACTAAACAAAATTATCAGGCTGTTAAAATTTTCCATGATATCATAAATCAAAGCCAAGACATCAAAACAACAATTGCAAGCAAAATCCGAATGCAACAAGGAGATAAGAACTCACGTGTTCTTAATGGACAAGACTTCCTGCATTTGCTTCCCTTTCACCCATTCTGTGGCTGAAACATGTGAAACCCATGATCAATTAGTAAATCCTTGCAGCAACAAAAAAGTCCATAAATACATATACAAGTCAAAGATCAACTACAAAGACAAATCAAATGCCATGCAAGTGCCAATTTGTTCTCCATCGACTTGCTGATTAAAAACATTAAAAGGATGTTGAAGCAAAACAAAAGTGGCATAATCGGAACATAAATGATTGATAACAGGCAACTCATAATCTTGTTCTTGACAAGACTATAGAAACAGAGAATTCCATGATCAAATCTCCCTCTCAATGTCGGCACCTTGTTCTTCAAAACTACAAAAGCCAAAGTTGTGGTATGGTTCCTATTCACTGCATCAGCATATCATCAAATATTCTCCTTTGATTTTTTAATTCATATTGACTTGCATAGAACACTTACATAAAACTTCAATTACCAAGAAGAGAAATACAAAATAACAACAACAACAACAGCAGCAGCTTCTTCAATTAAACATGGCTTGGGCTATAAATTTCGTGATTTATCAAACCAACCCTAATTCATAAATCAAAAGTAAACCAAACCATACAAAACCAAACAATCACATACCAACAGATGACGAAGCAATGGCAGAGCCACAACCGAAGGTCTTGAAGCAGGCGTCGACAATCTGACCAGTCTTGTCATCGACCTTAATCTGCAGCTTCATCACATCGCCACAAGCGGGAGCACCGACGAGGCCGGTACCGACGGTGGGATCGCTCTTGTCGAAGGATCCGACGTTTCGGGGGTTATTGTAGTGGTCGATGACGTTCTCGTGGTAAAATCGCGGCATCGCCACCTGAACGGATCGTGATACCGGCTGAGCCGCTCCCGCCGTGGCTTGCCCTAACAGCCTCTTTGAAGCGAATCGCAACATTTTTTTTTTCTCCCTTCAGTTTCTGTGGAAGAGGGGACTCGGAAATTTTTCTTATTTTTGGATTTAGCTGAAAGGGGATAGTAACGAACGGGCCCGTACTTCGTAAGTGTGGGGGTTTAGGGACACGTGGAGGTTAGGGATGGTTCTAGATTGATGGAAACAATGACGTCTGAATATTTATAGACCGGGGTCAAACTTACCTCCGAGAATACTGGATTACGATGATAAGGGTTGGTTAGGTTCTAGATTATGATGATGAAGGTTGCGATTGATTTTTTATAATAATTTTAAATTTAGTTAAAATTTAAAGAGCTGTAAATTAAAATTTAAAATAATATTTTTTATATCTAAATAAAATAATTTAAAATTAATAATTTAACATAAGTGGTGAATATTATTTTTTTATAATTTATAATTTTCACAAATTAATTAATTTAATAGTATTAAAAAAATACTATCACTGTTAATTTTAATTTAATTTTGTCATAAAAAATGTAATTGAAATATTAACTTTATTATAAAGCTAACACTCTTATTTTAATTTTAATTCATCACAATGAATGTAATTTAACTTATTCAATATTTTTATTTAGTTAATGTTATTATATGAATAAAAATTTAAAGCAATTAAAAAAATTAAGATAATATAAAAATATTAAGTTTATACATAATATTAAAAATATATAAATTATCAAGGTTATTTTTTATATTTAAAATTAAATTTTTTATTTAAATTTTAGGCTTCAAATAAAAGTAGACTATTTCAAAATTTTTTATTCAAATAAAATTATTTAACAAGAAGTAATAAATTTAAAAAATATTTAAAATAAGTATATATCTAAAAAAAATAAATTCAGACTTAAACTAAAAAATAAATAGCATCTTAATATGTTAACGCTATGCTGAATCTCAATAAAACGCATTTAATATCTTACATGAGGAGCTTCAATTTCTAACCCCTCTTTTAAAGTCTTAGTAAATCTTATTTTTTATTTTTTTATTCTCATTCTTTTATAAAAATAATAAAGAAATATAAAAGTAAAATATAATTCTAATTAAATTTCACTTCCATTTACGATAATTTTAATAAACATTTTTTGCATATAAAAATTATTATTATTATTAGATAATTTCTTGTTTATTATTTTAGAATTATTTTGGTTTCATCAATGAAATTACGTATATCATACATTAGGATTAAGAAATAGTTGAGATTCATGATTTGTAAAAACATTTTAATATAACTAAATTTATTATTTATTATTTTATGTAATTTGCTGTAATAATAGAGCTGTGTTTACAAAAATTTGGTGATGTGAGGATTTTGAGTGGGGTGTGAAGAGAATTACACTTCGATGTTGAACACCTCAGCATTAGGCTTCGTAGGCGCGGTGTACTAAATACATCCAAATTCTTTGTGAGTACACTCGTATATAGATTGCAAAACTAAACTTATGGAACGTCTCTTCGCCAGTGAGAATATATCTTTTTTATTCACCCACAACTTAATCTAGAGTGGTTTTGAGTTATTTGGCTGTTGTTTTTGTATGCATTTGCTATGAATTTTTTAGTTTTGATAATCACATTTGAAAAGTTAGAATTTGTTATATACATAATTTTACTTAACTAGATTCAAAGCTATAAATGAACAATCCCTTGAACCTGATAATTCACATCTAATAATATGTTCTCGTATAAACATAATGAAACAATAAAAACCCTACACTTCACAAAATTCAATCATATTAACATAAATTTTTCTAACTTGATTATACTTTTAATTTTTTCTCATGTGTAATGAGGTCATTATTTAAAGCTAAGACCAATGGGAAAAATCTATAGTGGAGGAAGGATATCCTATAAATCTTTTCTCTTACATTCTCAAACACTAACTTAAGCATTAGAAAAGCATGTGATTATTATTTTATCGAATTACAACTACAAAGCTCTTCACTCCCGCAACAGGAACCTTGAGAATATCAAGCTCTCTTATAATATGTTCTTTAAGTAAGATAATTATTTCTCAACCCTTACTACATGGCTAAAATTTTAGTATCAGTAGAAATTAAAAATTCACATTTCTTGAAAGTTTATTATTCTATCAATCGATCTAATCTACTCTAAAAGATAAATATTTATTTAGTCATTATATTTTAAGTTAGCTGTTTGTTTATTCTCTATTTAAAAAAAAAAAAAAACTCAAGACGCCTTTGTTGTTAAACATTACATTCCTATCCCTTTTTCTTTTGTTTCATAATAATACCCTTGCAATAATTTTCTCAAAGACATTAATAAAAAGAAAAAAAAAGATAATTTACCAAATTAAACCTTAAAGCAACATAAAAATTTATACAAACTTTTATATTATTTTTTACTTTTAGAATTAATTTAGTAAATTTATTTTTATAAAATAATTATTGATAAGATTGTTGTAAAGATATTAAAAATTATTTAAAGTTAAGTAATATTAATTATTTACAAATAAGTATTAGTAAGACTTGTGTAAAGGTGTAAAAAAAAATAGTTTTTTAACATTAATATTTATTGGTTAATGTGCTAATTAAATTTTTCATAGACAAAATTAATAATGACAAAAATATTGGTGGAAGGCTATTACTATAAAAGGGAAGAAAAAAATAAGGATAAAAATGTAATATATTTAACTGTAGAGGTATTTTCAAATATTTTTTTAAATATAAAGACTAAATGATCTATTGAATTAAATATAAAGGCTAAACATTCATTTACCCTTATCTAAAAATGGAATTTAAGTTTTAAAAGCTAGCTAAGAGGCGTGCTAAATGAATCTCTACTGTGTTATGTGTAATATTTGTGCAATACTCGAAGTAATACTATTTCTTGTGCATAATGACTCTCCCTACTCGGAGTATGTGTTTAATGACGTTGCTTCTGTTTAATATAATAATGAACGTTTTTTGTAAAGTGGTGATCATTAAACACTTTAGATGATACAAGAAATACAGTTACTGTATATGCTAATTTTAATTTCCGTATAAGATTTTGAAAATAGATGACACAAAGCGATTACTTTAGATTTCATGCCATATGCGCTTAAGTTAATTTCTTCACAACAAACACATGATCAAGAGAACACACTCCCATTTACAGTTCTGCATGTCTAGCTAGCCCCAGAACGCAGACTCATCCTCGCATAATGACGGGCATTGAACTATAAACAAACATTGTTTAGAAAACCTCTGGCTTTAATTTGCATTATTGAATTGAAGGTGAAGCCGACCTGTTAGTTATTAAACATCATAAATAGCATCATACTAGTAGTTGACTCTCAGCCATCGCTGTTGCCAGTCAAATCTTGTCTTGCTATAAGACAAAAACCCCTAAATAATATTTGTTTCCATTATCACCAAATTAGATGCCTGTTTAGCGAAAGCCACCGTCCATTTCATCAGCTTCTTCAAATTAACCTTCGCATTCAATCACCATCGTTGACTGTGCAAATTGACACTCACAGGAGCATTATGTCCGGCTGGAGGTGATGGCTACCAAATAGCCAAGGTGCCGTGGGCGAGCTTCCTCAATTTTCATTTTCAGGTCCCAAATTCTTTTTGTTACAAATCTCGATGCACTCCCGTAAAATCCCAACTTAATTATGTTATACAACAAATGAAATTCACATTTGTAACACAAAATCCAAAATATAAATTCGACCTTGTGGGTTTTGAAAATCTTTTTCATATATACAATATCAAAACAACCCTTGTGCCGTGGTCCATCTTTGAGCTTCACAATCCTTGTGTTGTGGTCCATCTCTGAACTTCCGTAATCAAAATGCTTTCATACTTCCGACTGTTCGAAGTTTTCAAGTTATCATCAGTGGTTGGGTTAAACTCACAGTTCCACTCAGTCCCCCTCCTCTATCAATCCGCAGTTAACAGATTCCGGGTAGTATACGCATGAGCCGGTGAATAGACATCTAGAAAGACAAGTGGATGAAATTATTTCTCCGGTCATGAAAAGGAGGAAATATCTTGGCTTTAGTGGATTTTTACACAACGATTGAAAAAAAAAATGTGTGTTTTTTTTTTTTTTTTTTCCTCACGAAGATGTGAAGCAAGTCAATTTAATGGTATGCCGCCCTTTTCACTTCAATGGTGACACAGCTTTCGTCATTCATCCTCTTTATTTTTCACTGCTTCTCTTTTTTTCCTTTGTGGTTTTGGCTTGAGTTGGCTTTATAGTTGAATCCCAGAATGTATTATAGACAACTTGACTGATTTGAAGCACTAGAATTTGATAGCCCGAAATTAAACAAAGAATTTTTTATTTTTTATTTTTTTACCAGTTTAGTTCCTAACACATTTTTAATATCTCATTCATTGCATTGCACCCTTGATGTTAATAGAGCGACATTAAAAATTACACTGTTGAATTAAACACACGTGATATTTTTTGCGTTAAAAATAATTATTCGAGACTTATTCAAATTCAATCTATTTAATTTATTTGTTAAAAGGTGACTTTTATTTTACACTAGTATTATAGTTTTTTTTTCTATCAATTTATGAACATTAGGGTTAAAATAAAATAGTTTAAAATATTTTAGAAATTATAATGCTAAAAACAAAGTTCTAAAAAAGGGACTAGAGTGACATTCTTCCTCCTATAATTATTTCCCTTTCTATTTTAATTACAAATCTTAACTAACTTCTGTTTATTGTTGATGAACATGACTTTCATTTGTAACTAATTAACTTCCTAATTTCCTACAGAATCCTTATAAAACGTTTGCTTGACCTATGATTTTTAGAATAGAATAATTCAGAAAATTAATTATTTTGATATGATTGTGAGAGAAAAAAAGTGTAGCTTTCTAGCTAGCAATTAGCAAAGTTGGCTCCACAGAGTTTACATTTTATAAACCTAAACGCGGACCTAATAATACGTCGCGTGTACTTTTGCTATCATTTTTAATACTCGTTCTATCTTGATAACAAAATCGCGTTCAAATGCAAGACTTTGCAATACTTTTACGTGAGTCCCAAATGCATTCATACAAAATCGCGTTCAAATGCGCCAATACTACGTGAGTGTTAAGCAGACACCATTGTAATGCATTCTTTTCACCTTTTTTTTTTTTTTAATAACAACTACTGTGTAAATGTAAAATTATATCAATAATCATGGTGTTTAATTAAATTTATCCGCTTCCAAGACTGCCATAGAATAATTTTTATATAATTTTATTTGATTAATTAACTGTGTTTGAATCTTAAAAAAAGTAGGGGATTAAAAATAAATTTATATTTTAGCCACTTTCTTACTTTTTTTATTATTAATAATAATAATAATACTAATAACAATAATTAAACTTAAAACTAGAGTTTTGTGTGAAATACTTGGCTAGGAGGTTAAAGTTGTTAGGTCACTAGTGGACAAGTTATGCATAAACCTTCTCTTTTTCCTTAGATTTTAATCATAAATAGTTTTTTTTTTCCCACAAATAATTGCCCATAAGGCAAGAAAATATTAGAACGAAATTAATTAATCACAAAAATGAATATCTGGATAGATCATACCAAAAAAAAAATAGTAATATGTGTGTGTTTGTGTGTGAGATTCCTTTTAACCACTAGACATCTTTTCCCAATTATTTTGTAATGAGAACTAAAATACAAATATTTTGATTTTAAAAAAAAGGAAAAAAAAAAAAGCGGCGCTGAGAGCTAAGTAACGATGATTAACAAAATCCCTTTAATCTAATGAGAGTCAGACAACTCAACGAATCAATACGAGGATTATTATTACTTTCACAAAATTTAAATAATAAAAATAATAGAGGTTGATGAAGATTCGACCAATTGTAGTCAATTATCGTGAACCGTTTCTTTCATATAATGAACCGTCGCTCAATAATTAAGTTTTTTTTTTTTTTTTATCGTGAATTAGATGCATGTATTATGTTTTCAATTTGTCACGAGTCCATCACTTTCCTTCCATGTCAAGAATTGTTAATCTATATTTTGCGGCCCACAATTGCAACATTACCCATTTTAATAGTGTCTTCTAAATTAAAGCTTATTTAACTATATCTCTTAATTTGTATTAGGTATGACCAGAGGCATCATGTTATATAATTATATTCGGTACTTAACACTAGTAATAGCTCGCATCTGCATTTCAAAGATTATCACGAGACATTGTGGAACGAAAATATTGGAAAATATAACAAAAATACTTTATTGTATAATATACATTGAGAAACATTAAATTAAAGGATATGTATGTTTTTATTTAGAGACCTAGCTGTCCAGATGGGCTGTTTCACTTTTTTGTCTTCTCATTTTGGCGCCATACCTTTTGGATCCCCTACTTAACAAATTGATTACATATATATATATATATAATTAGGTATGCATTATATAATAAAGAAATAACAGATGAATTCCTATAGAGTAGGCGTAGCTGGATGTCGAGAGCTGCTTGCAATAATAATAATGATAAGATGATAAGGATTTTGTTAATTTATAGTTAATGTAACAGTCTCTTAAAAAATAATAGGTCTTATTGCTTATAGAAATTTTTATATTATTTTTTAAAAAATATAAGTTATAATTAATAATAATAATAATAATAATACTAATACGTGAAACATATTCATAAAACGGTTATATTCAGCGAATTAAAATTTAGCTATGTCTGTGTGGTGGTACAGCGGAATGCTGGCAAGCGTAAACATCACAAATGACAAATGAAGTGTAACAGTTTACGGTATTATCCTAAAACGACTCTCGGGCGTGACACACTACGTACATCAATGCACTGTTATACAAATATAAATACGAAATATCCCATGTATGTGAATGGCTAGCCAACCGACCCTTGCATCAGCAAGCCACATTTAAGGGGCTACATGTATTAATTATTGTATACATTTGCAATGTACCTATCAGGCAAACAAATCTCATTTGCTATAAAGTCAAATGTGGCAGCAAATCGAACAGCTATATTAACTATGATCCTTTCCATAAAAGTCAAAAGAAGTTTCACTTCAAAAATAACATTTTTGATAGTAAAATTTTATCTAGGTCAGATAGTAAAATTTCCTTTATTCAAAATAAAACAAGAGATTGATGAGAGTGGGGCTAAGAAATGGGCTAAATTTCATTGACGGTCCCCCAATCTTCCGTGAAATCTTTTTTCGGCCTCAGCATGTAAACCGAGAACTGATCATAATGTAATCTAAAAATACCCCAAATCGAAAGACTGATAACCGTGAAAGTTTGGACTACTTGGAGAACATCACTGACGAAATAAAAATAATTGTGCAGTCCGTAGAATGGACAAATAAACCAAATATAGAAGGATTTACCAACGTTAACGCTTGCAGTAACGTACGCGTGAAACCAAACGTACTATCGCGAGTCCACACAATACTGTACTCTGTTTCATGCCTGCGGTATCGTGTTGGTGTTGCGGTTGCAATATAAAATATTCTTGGTAAGGGGAATGAATGTTTCTCTTATGTGTTAGCATTTGAGAGGCCGATAATATTACTTACAATAAACATCCAAGTTTTTTTTTCCTTTTTTTTTTTTAAAGGTAGTTATAATATTACTTACAAATTACTAAAACCTTGATAAATTAATAGTTTTGGATCGTAAAAAGATTATTTATTTTTTGAATATTCATTTATCGATAAATGAATGAACTATTTATTTATGAATAAATTCCTTATTTTTGGAAAAAGGGTGATTATATCTATAGTATCACTTTAATTTAATGCTTATTATTGTTTCGTTTTTTTTTAAGTGACAGTGATATTGAATAACTTCCTGTCCCAAAACAATAATATTAATTGAAATTTCACATTGCGAAAAGAGTTAAAAATAAGATTCAAGTTAGAAATTAATTTCAAGAAAAACATAAACAACACTCCAACAATATTTTACAAAAGCTACACACATAATTTAGTTTCAAATTCAGTAATTAGTGATTTATACAGTAAGTGATTCTCATAGAAAAAACATGATTTTTTTAAATTATTATTTTATAAATGTATCAAATAATTAAAAATTAACTATGTTGCTCTTAAGTTAAGACGGACAAAAATTATTATTTAACCGAAGTTATTAATTTATTGATACTTAACTTATCAAGGTTCTGGGTTCTGTAGCAGTGTGAGAAAAGTTGAAGCATATGTCATCAAAAGGATATTATCGAGTTGCATAATAAAGTAATAAAATTAGAATAAATCTTCAAAAGTTTCCTTTCTAGTTATTTTATAATGTATGAATCACAGCACATATTGGGTTAAAGCCTAAAGCGGCCGTTTTATTGGCACGAAGTTGGCGTAACCGATCCCGAAAGGGTAATTGCTTTCGTGCGTGGCCTGATTGCCACAAGATAAGATACGATTGATGAACATAATTAAATTTTAAGTGATATTTAACTACTTCTTAATTTTAATTAGGATGAGTTCACGTAATAATCAACTAAAGAGAGGCATGTCCATGCCAACTGACACCGAGTACGCCACCATTATTCTAATTTCTAAACGAAAGCTCTGTGCGTCCGTATACCTAAAAATTTAGGTTAACTTTTTTTGGTTCGGTGATTAAAATTCTTAAGATACCATAAAGCTTGATCCAGTGCATAAAAATCTCCATGGTTGCGTTAAGTTGAAGATTATTATCAATTGACCCAAATCTCTCATCTTCCATGGGATGGTTTTTTTAGTGTTATCCAAAATTTTAAAAGTAAAAATAAAGACGTGTATATTTGTACACGTGTGTAAATAGAAGGGAAGAGGGGGGAGGGGGATTCATTTATGGAGGTCCCTAAGTTATATTGTTTATGTGTAAACAATTTATGTTATTATTTATGTTAATGGTATAAGTTACATTCAATTATAACTTAGTATTTCCCTTCACTTATTATTGATATGTATGGATGCGTGTCGCTATTAACCCTAAAGATGCATATCACTTAATCCCCATAAGTTTTGTGATATTATCACTTGAATAACTCGTGTAATTTAACATATATTTATTTTCTACCGTTTTAATTAAACGTATGATCCTTTTTTCTTTTAAATAATAATAATCTAATATTATATATTTGATTACTATACATTTATTTTTTTTAAATACATTATGATTTGAATAGGTATAAATGAGAGTTTTTTAATTTAATATTATTTTTTAATAGTACTAAATTTGTAATAATACTCCAGATCGTATTGAAGGAGATTTCAATTAAATGAAAATAAGTCGTCTAATTCGTAATACTATAAATCTCAGGGGAGTTGACTGATAAATACCAAGTATTTTCTCCGATTTTATATTTATTTGGGCAGTAATTTAGACACGTCGCAATATGGAAATAGTTGCTCAATTTTGGTACTTTTCAGTCGCCTTTTCTCTTGTTACAGCAGAAAGCTTTCAGTTGCATCACTGTTTCCGTCACTCCCATACATCTTACGTCTCAGATTATTGGTCCCCAATAGCAGCTGAATCAAACTCAGACCTAGACCAACTTTGATTTATAATTCAGAAAATAAATGAAAACCAACCACTCTTAATTCATTAAAAGGGTATTTTAATGACTTGATTTGGCTAATAATTTCTAAAATTTTAAACTTTATTTTGTGTTGTTTAAATTTGAGGAGCCGTGGTTCTCTCATCCCATAACTAATATATAAAATGAAATTACAAGCTATCAAGCACCATATGTTGTCAGATAATATATTTATTTATTTATTTAAGAGAACGTACGTCGCGTACAAAACAAATGCTATGATGCTTAATTTCATTATTAATTTTTAGTTATTAAAAATCGAGAAATTATTTATAATTAGCCCTTTTAGTTTCGTGCTCATGTATGTCTTCTCGGCAACCGTTAGTGGTATTAATTTTCACTGCTTCCTCTCTCTCTCTCTTTTAATCACATTGTCTGTATTATATAATGCTGAGTCACCGCACACTACCTCATTCTCATTCACGCCAAAATCCTTCCATTTGCGGAGTTTGTTTTGTGAATCTCTCTGTTTCTCTCTCTGTTCAATAGCTCTTCTTGCTCCGTCTTAATCCTCTGACACTCTCCGTTCTTTCTTGTTCTTGTTCATGTAACTGCAATCTTTATACAGTTGCTCCAACTTCTTGTTCTCGAGTTGTCTTTATATTGCTCATAATCGTTTCTTTTGAATAATGTAATCGTGATTCAGCCATTTCTTTCGAACTTGTTTGATCCAAACTTTTTTATAATCTCAATGATGGGTTCTCGTTAATTTTTGAGTTTCTGTGGTTCTTTCTTCCAGACTTTTCTCGATGACCATTTGCTTTAAATTTGTTTAAACCATCCAAAATTCCATATTTGATAATGGGATTTCGTTAATTTTACTGTTCTTGTGCCCAATCTTTAACAAGTTCCAATATTTGATTGGTACTTTGGTATATTCTAAACTATGTAAGTTGTACGATGTGAATTATCTTCTCTTGCATTCATTTTTCTTGTTTAGTGTATTTTTTGGCGGGATTCAGTTAGTGATGGATCTTGGAGGTGCTAGAGTCAACCGTTAATTGAATTCTTAGACTTAGCTCATGGATATAATCTGTTCATTTCGTTAACTTAGTACTTTTATTAAAGTTCATTATGGATTTTGTTCGCTAATATCTTTGATTTGTAGTCATTTATGGATTCGGACTAGTTTGAATGATAACTAACTGATTCTTTTGTTCTTTATTCAAAATATACGACTATTATTCTTTTTAGATTTCTCGAAATATAAATGTTTATAATTGGATGATTATAATCAAAGACACATCAAAATATGATGTGTTCACTGTTTTCCTTTGATTACGTTATAATGAACATCATGTTCTTGTCTTTCTGTCCATAGTTTCTTGTATTTGTCTTCGCTTATGGAAGTTTAGTAGCTGGTTTGGCCTCTCGTGTCACTTTAATCTGTATTTGAATCTTGTGTATTGGTTATTGTTTGTTCAAACAAAAAGAAGAAAAAAGGGAAAAAAAGTTTTAAAAAAAAGTTCATTGAAATTTTGAGTTTTCATGGAAGAAACATTTGTTCCCTTGCGTGGGATTAAGAATGATCTCAAAGGAAGACTTAAGTGCTACAAGCAAGACTGGACTGGTGGTTTACGAGCTGGATTCAGGTATGTGGCTGTCTCATTTGATTATCTGTCATTGCATAATGTTGTCTTTGATTATCATCATACAATAATAATCTGAATTGCTAGCTTAACATTGCTTTTATTTGTTCACAGTATGTGATGATTGCAAATACTAGGATTTCTTGAGGTTGTTTGTTTTGAGCTTATTTGTTTTGAAGTTATCATTACCGTTTTCTTGTCATTTAGGATCCTTGCTCCAACAACATATATATTCTTTGCTTCTGCTATTCCAGTTATATCCTTCGGGGAGCAACTTGAAAGAAATACAAGTGAGGCCATATGTGCTGTCAATGTCCCCTTGTTATAGGCTGTTCCAATGGTCATTAACTAAGATGTGTTTTCTTTGATTGTGTGTCAGATGGAGCTTTGACTGCTGTGCAAACTCTTGCGTCAACGGCACTTTGTGGTATCATCCATTCAATTGTTGGAGGACAGCCGCTGCTCATACTCGGTGTGGCTGAGCCAACTGTGTTGATGTATACATTTATGTTCAACTTTGTGAAAGATCGGAAAGATTTAGGCGAGAAACTATTCTTAGCTTGGACAGGATGGTAACAACACTCTGCATCACTAAATTGTTACCTTTGGGTTGATCTTTTGGTGATACGAAATTGTTTTCTGCATTCTGTTGGGTTCTTAGGGTCTGTGTCTGGACAGCCTTATTGCTTTTCTTGCTGTCCATTTTGGGTGCATGCTCCATTATTAATCGGTTTACTCGCCTTGCTGGTGAATTGTTTGGTCTGCTGATTGCAATGCTTTTCATGCAGCAAGCTATACGGGTAAGGAGAGTTGGATTGTTTCTCAAAATGCTTTATATGCAATTTCTTAGCAGTCTTAAGTTCTTGCTTGATTTTTGAAACTGGTGCTTAAGAAAGAATATATTTTTTTCTTTAAAAAATCTAGTATGAACTCGCTAGTATTTTCTCAGTACTTCTCTCAACTATGAACTTAATCCTATAGGGAGTTGTGGAGGAATTTGGCATACCAGAGAGAGAAAATCCTAATCAGATGTCATTGCAACCTTCTTGGCGTTTTGGCAATGGAATGTTTGCATTGGTTCTTTCGTTTGGCCTTCTTTATACTGGACTAAAGAGCAGAAAAGCTAGATCCTGGCGTTATGGATCAGGTAAAATGTTACTCTTGACACTATGTGGCAAACAAGTGATGAATTCTTCATGAACTAGTTAAGTAATCACTTCCTTATAATCATTTCATTCTCAGTAGGGTTAGCTTATTTTCATTATTTAAACAAGCCAACATGGTATGCCGTGTTGGCTGTATATCTCATAAACATTACCGACAAGTGTGATTTCAAATCGGTAGGTTCAATACGAGGATTTATAGCAGATTACGGAGTCCCATTAATGGTGCTTGTATGGACTGCTATATCATACATACCTGTAAATGATGTTCCGAGGGGGATTCCCAGGCGACTTTTCAGCCCAAATCCATGGTCTCCTGGTGCATATTCAAATTGGACCATTGTCAAGGTGAATCCTGCTAGAAAAGATTCCACAGTATATGAGTGGATGTTTACATTAGCATCTACATGAAGCATAGCTGAGATTTTGAATGAAGCATTTAGTATCTGGCAAGAAACTGATGCTTTTTTAGTTGTGCAGGAAATGCTGAATGTTCCTCCTTTATATATAGTTGGAGCATTTATTCCAGCAACTATGATTGCTGTTCTTTACTACTTTGATCACAGTGTAGCATCTCAACTTGCCCAACAGAAGGAGTTCAATCTGAAGAAGCCAGCTTCATATCACTATGACCTTCTTCTTCTGGGATTCTTGGTGAGCCTTTGTCCTAACAAGCCATTAACTTTTGAAATTAATCTAGTGAAAATCAAATTAGAGGTGGACCAAAGCCTTCATTTTCGATTTTATCAATTAACTTTATTATTTTGGTTATGCTGAATATTTATTAGACAATATTATGCGGTCTTATTGGCATTCCCCCATCCAATGGTGTAATTCCACAATCCCCGATGCATACAAAAAGCTTGGCTACCCTGAAACATCAGGTAATTGTCTTGGTTTTTCAAATTGCAATCTGGTTTGTATACCAGCATACTTCTATCAACATTTTATCCTCAAGTTTCTTGACGTACAGAACTCAGCTTGCCATTTATTACATTCTGAATTGGAATTTAATACTCACATTAATGTTGCAATTACTGGTGCACAAACAGGAATGAGGTCCAACATTTTGGCAAATTCTTACAATGGTGCACCATAGAGATGTGTAACTTAATGAGCCCAACGTTAGTTAATTCAGATTTCTTATATCATTCGATAAGTTGTTATAGATTTTTAAAATTATATCCGAACTACCACTCATGACAATTTACTACCTGAACCTATAGTGCTTATACATATTCAGTCACCTTGCTTATATTGCCGCCTTCTGCATAACAAGATTGCAGCTTTGTCCCATAGTTTTCTTTCATTTGAGTATTCTCTTCCTGTTGCAATACATTCTTGACTGTGTATTAGATATTAAAGCTAGTGTCATCTGTGCTTCTCGACCATGTCAGAATGTCTTCTTTATCTTCTTGATCACGTTTTGGATATTAAAGTTAGTGTCATCTGAGTTTCTATTGCTTTGACAACTAAATGGCTGCTATGGAATCTTGCTTTTCTTTGTAACAGCTTTTGCGGAATAAGCTTGTATCAACAGCACGGAAAAGCATACAGAGAAATTCAAATCTGAGTCAATTATACAGGAACATGCAAGAAGCATACAATGAAATGCAGACTCCCCTTGTCTATCAAATGCCACCTGCTCTGGTAGATTTATTTGCATTTTACTTTTTGATTGATACCATAAATTTTGTCATTCCCTTTTGTCTTAACTTCTACCTTAAACAGGGACTGAAAGAGATGAAAGAGTCCACAATCCAACTGGCCTCAAGTTCTGGCTTTATTGATGCACCTGTTGATGAGACTGTTTTTGATGTGGATAAGGATATTGATGAACTTTTACCTGTTGAAGTCAAGGAACAACGTCTCAGCAATCTGTTGCAGGCATTGATGGTTGGTGGTTGTGTTGCTGCTATGCCTCTACTGAAGAAGATCCCAACTTCTGTTCTTTGGGGCTACTTTGCCTTCATGGCCATTGAAAACTTGCCTGGAAATCAATTTTGGGAGAGGATATTATTGCTTTTCACTGCTCCAAGCCGCAGATACAAGTAATTACCTTCTGTAGTTTTCCCCCAGTTGATGCCTTAAAAGAAACTGAAAAAAATGGAATTTAACTAAATCATATGTTCAACTTGTGAAACCATATTTCTAATTTGTTATCGTCCTGTTTGTTACTTATCATTAATGTTCTTATAACAATGAGATATCTAATTTCCATTTTTTGAACCTCAGGGTTTTGGAGGAGAATCATGCAACATTCATCGAGACTGTTCCCTTCAAATCAATTGCTGCTTTTACTTTGTTCCAGACAGTCTACCTCCTTCTGTGCTTCGGCATAACATGGATTCCAATAGCTGGTGTCCTTTTCCCACTGTTGATCATGCTTCTTGTCCCTGTGCGGCAATATTTGCTCCCAAAGTTTTTCAAAGCCGTTCATCTTCAAGATTTGGATGCTGCAGAGTATGAGGAAGCTCCTGCCATTTCCTACAATATGACATTTGAAGTGAGTTGTCTAAGCTTTTTCTTTGTTTCAGCGGAGCTTAATTTTGAAGAGAGGGAAAGAAGGGGGGGAGGGGTGTGGGGTGTTTGTGGTATAGACTTTTGATCTCTGATGATAGTGTGATACATAAATTGGCTAAGCCTAGTTTTGGAAGTTTCATTCTAATCCATGATGATGCTTTCATTGATGGACAGGAAAGAGCCAATGACATTGATGAAGGGGAAATTCTAGATGGAATGGTCACAAGAAGCCGTGGTGAGATTCGCCACTCACAGAGTCCAAAAATTACAAGTTCAACTCCAACTTCACTTGAGGATGTAAGATCTCCTTACAGTCCATCAATGCAAAGGGCATATAGTCCCCGTGTTAGAGAACTGAGGGTGGAAAGAAGCCCCAGCTTGAGCGAAAAAGGGCTAGAAGTAAAGAAAATTCCCAGTCCCAGACCATCCAACCTTCGACTAGGCGGTAACGGTTCATCTTCATGCTAAAGTCTTGAATGCATAATCCACATGAGTTTATTTGTCACTGGTGCTCGAGAGGTCTTGTACTAAGTTCATATAACTACGACTACATGTTAGGTGTGCTTCTCTTCCTATTTCTAACCATCGGATGTCTTTCAGTGATTATTGTTGTTGTATTTCCCAAATATGGGCAGGGAGAGATTTATGTTATTAAAAAAAAAATGCTTTATTATATCACCAACTGATATTTCATTATGAGTGATTTTAAGGGCACATTAAAGATTATCCGTGAAACCAACTTCTTGTTGCCGCAATTTGAATTTATATGGACATGACTGGGTCAAGTCATATTCATGAATTAGTGAAGCTGATGAATGACTGACAGAGCTAACAGAAGCCATTTTAACTGTGAGGGACGAGGAAAAGAGTCATCCGATCCACCATCTAAGTAGGCTTGTCCTTTTCTTATGTCAGCAATCCTATTGGGATATACATTTTTTAACCCTGGGCCCGGAAAACAGCCCTTTCAAAGCTAAAGCTGTTTATTTGGGCAGTGGTGGTGATAAGTAGGGTAGTTCTTGTCTATGAGACTCCCAACATTGATTCAAGAGATGGTAAATCTTTTGCTCTGAACATCTGATTTCTGGCTTTGCAATTCTCTTTACCGATCCTTTGCTAAGCACCACTAGGCACTAGCGCTATGATTTCAGTGCTTGCCTGTACTTTTGGATGAATTACTAAAGAGATACTGGAAAAGGGTGATTCAGATAGATATAAAGAGAGACTAGATTAAAGCACTCAGTGGACCATGGCTAAGACAATGCCAATGTCACTAGTGATAAGCATGCTATACAATCCACTATCTCTTCTATCAAACAAGTGGTACACAAGGGACCCAAATGGTGGTGTTACTTGTCATTCTGATACTTAGCTTAGCGCTTGAATGCCACTTTAAAAAGTGACTCAGCAGATCCCTTGATTTGCACTAATGTTTGTGGATTAACTAATGGGCACTTAGAATGAAGATAAATTCCGTACATAATTTTCCTTATCAGCATGCATTTACACAGTCCTTGCGGATCAGCGGTCTTTAGCCCATCGAAATATTCTTGCCTACAGTCATTTGGCCCAGGGCAAATTTACAGCTCAGTGACATTGGACAATTGGATTTGGAGGCTTCGTCATTTCCAATAAAATAAGGCATGCGGACATTACAAAATGAGTGTGATGCGGCTTTGTTTTGTTCTGTTTCGAGCTCTCCAAGATTTTGGTAGTTTTGGAGGTGTGCTCTGGAATACTCAATTAGTTTGTATGGTTAACATTTCTCTTCTTCCTCAAACAAATAATTACAACTTATCAAAATAAATAAATAAATAATTGCAAGAGAAATAGAGAATGAAATTGAGTTTCATAGGAGCTGCTGAAGTCAAACAAAATGAGATAAGAATGACCAAGAAAAGATTAATTGAATTTTGGCCAAGAAATTATATTATGTATCAATATGTTCTTGAAATATCTCAGAAATTAAATGTTTGGCTGAAGCACAACAACCATTTATGCTGATAATTGGAGACATCATTTTAATCAATGAGATAGCAAAAGAAAAAGAAAATTGCATGTTTGTTAGGGAAGGTTGTTGGAGGGGACAGGACCGGACTGAGTGGGTCGGTATACGAACGGTATCGTTCAGCCACAGAGAGAGAGAGAGAGGGAGGGGAAAAAGAAAAAAGAAAAAAGAATAAAGGCGCCAATGGGTGTCTAGATCTGCACTCCTAAGAGAGCAAAAATGAGGCCGCAAATAGTGTTATTTGGAGATTCAATAACACAACAGTCTTTTGGATCGGCCGGCTGGGGAGCTGCTCTTGCTGACACTTACTGTCGCAAGGTTTTAACTTTTGCATTTAAAATTTTTTTTTTATTAATCTTTTTGTTCAATTTTCTTTATGCTGTTTTTGACGATGCCCAGTATTTTTATTTTTGGTTTCGTGTATTGGGTTTTGCTTGTTTTGTTGTTTTATAGGCTGACGTGCTACTTCGCGGCTATGGCGGTTACAATACTAGGTGGGCGTTGTTCTTGCTCCATCACATTTTCCCTCTGGTAAACAACCTCCTTGTTTATTTGTTTCTTTGTTTTGGTTGGTTTGTTATAGATACCGACTATTTACTTCTGTTGCAAAATTTCATTTTTTGTTGTGTAAAGTAACTGGGTTTGTTGAATTTTGCTAATTGGTGGTTGTTTATTGCAGGACAATACAAACATTCCTGTGGCTACAACAATTTTCTTTGGGGCTAATGATGCAGCTCTTTTTGGGAGAACTAGTGAGAGGCAGCATGTTCCTGTGGAAGAGTACAGGGATAATCTCAAAAGAATGGTGCAGCATTTGAAGGTTCAAATTTTGACCTTTCACTAACGACTGAGCAACCCATTTGAGTTTTTGTTCTTATCATTTGCAGCATGTTAATTCATTATTTGCAGGAACTCTCACCAACTATGTTGGTTGTTCTTATTACTCCACCACCAGTTGATGAGGACGGCCGCATGGAATATGCAAAGTATGTTAACTCTTCTCCTTATATTCACTGTTTACTAGCGCGTCCACCCAACTACCCACAAACAATAGAAGAACGACAAAGCTTTTATCGTGGCGGTTGCAGCGTATATTATTTGGTTTTGTGGCTATCGACAATTTGATATAATTTTGAATATTTCATTATTTTTAAGAGAACATTTATATGTTGGCATTCAAAGAATCTTCCATTTTTGTAATTTGTTTAAGGCCCTTCTTTTTGTATTAAAAATCGATGTCTTAGTCTGGAAACTTTAGTATGTTGAATGACTTAAGACTACAAGTTTGAGCTTTCTCATTCAGGCATGTCATTTTCCTATTCTGTAGTCATGGCTAGGAGATCCCAAGTTTTAGTTGTAGAACCCCATCGCGTAAATGGAAATGGAACCTATTGATCTCAATTTTCTTCATTGTAGCCTAATCCTAGCAGTGACAGGTATATTACCACCATAAACATAAACCTCTGGCTCAATCTCCTGTCTTTGCATTACTGCTTCCTTACTTCTTTGTTTGTGCTATTTCTCCTACTAATGCTGTTGCCATTGCTTTAAACTGCCATCTTGCTGCCTCTGTCATCTTCACCATGACCGCGAAATGTTAGCAGACATTCCCACTGCCATCAGATCGGCAACACCAGCCTCTTTGGCCTTGCCACAAGATCTCCTTCTTCTGTTGCTGCCACCTTAATTGTCAGTTCCAGTTTGTTCTGAAGGCTCTACAAACATTACTTGCTCATTACTTATCAAACTTGCCTCTATTATTGCATTACCGCTGTTCATGCATTTTTTTACTTGATCTATTTACTTCTTCCAGCTCATGTCCACCTTGCAATTTCTTATATTTGTTTCCCTGCCCAATGACATTTACTCTCTAACTCTTTGGTGTGATGGGAGGATACACCATTAGGTCAGATGGGTATCAGTGCTGCTACAATCAATCAGTTTCACTCCTAACAAAATAGCTCTTCTGTTCCCACCAACACAACCTTTACCATCCCATTCACATCCATGTATCATCACCCTCTCCAGTGTTGCGACTAACTATAGACAACTGACCTTGTTCGAAGCAGATCGAGATCAAAACCTAGCAGCAGTGGCATAGCAACTACCTTGTTTAGATCTAGATACTTTCCAAGGAAGAGTTTTTGCCCCACATAAAGAAATGGAGAGACATAAACATGCCATCCTTTCCTCTTCTAAATGATCTTCGAAATCCTTGGGAGTGGAAAATAACCATGAATGATCCACAATTATCTGACTCCTGATTCTTAAGACCTCAAAATCCTCAAAACTTGGAACTCTTAACTATAAAATTAGTGTCGTTGTTTCTCTTTCTAGGGTATTATTAATGTGATATGTTACGTGGTATGTTTTATATTTGTGTTTGCAGATCACTGTATGGTGAGAAAGCTATGAAACTACCTGAAAGGACAAATGAAATGACAGGAGTTTATGCAAGGCACTGCATTGAGACTGCTAAAGACCTGGGTGTTCCCTCTATCGATTTGTGGTCCAAGATGCAGGAAACAGAGGGTTGGCAGAAAAAATTCCTGAGGTTTGTGATATATAAAGCTTCTATTGGTTTGTGCTACAAAATGAGAAATCTGGCGGATTTTTGCTTAGTAAAACATATTTCTTCATGTTAATATCTAGATTAGTCTAAAGTACTACAATAGTCTGGCTGAACAAAGTAGTAGCATTACGTCCGATCTTTTCCTGGAACTGTAGTCCCGATTGATGAATTTCTGTATGGAAGTACTTTCAACTTGGATTACATGGATGACAAATGTAATGGATCTTGGACTTTATCTTGGAATACATAGATGACAAATCCAATGGATATTGGAAAGTCGAGCCACCTCATCCATGGCAAATAAATACTGAATCCAGGTGTAGGACTTATTATTAAGGGAAAGAAAAATAATCCTGGTCCGTTTGGTTTGCTGGAGATGTAGTCATAGTTGTTGCATAGACTCTACTGTTAGCTCTGCAAGAGTATACTGATAAGAAACATGATCTGAACATATTTGTGTCATCTTTCATAACAGTGATGGATTGCACCTGACAATGGAAGGCAATGCAGTGGTCTACAAAGAAGTTGTGAAAGTTTTCAGTGTCGCTGGGCTTTCTTCTGAAGAAATGCCATATGATTTCCCTCACCACTCACAAATTGATCCAAAGAACCCCGAGAAAACTTTCCAACAACAGCAATGCCCGGCACAGCCTCTCTAGAAGGGCTTTGACTTCTATCCCAAAGTTTTAAATATCCTTGTGTTTTGAAGAAAGTTTTGGACTGGGGATTTCCTGAAGATAGAAGTATTTCATTTTGCTACGTAAATGGTGATAATGATGATTAATTGTGGTTCTTCTTCATGCCTAGGGGCTTGATAAAGTGGTTTTCAAGAAGTTTGTTTTGAAAATGATAAGATAAGAGAGGTTTATTGGGAAGTAGTAGAGAGTATTAGTCCGTTTGTACGCAGGGGATTGCTGTCTTTCTTGCTTATCCACTATTAATTAAAGGATATATTACTGATAAATTAGTTGTCAGTCTTAAAAGGTAAAGAAGTAATACTTCTGTATGCTCCTAATATAAATCTTGATGAAGATAACTGAATATAAATGGAAGATAGAAAGTTAAAATTTTAATTTAGACTTTTTCCATTTCTTTACTTAGGAAAAAAAGAAAAAAAGACAGCAATATGTTATTTTTCTGTGCTCGTGTATGGTCCTTTTTCCTTGAACAAAGAATTCTTTTCCAATTATATAAAAGTAAATAGACGCATAGAAAGAATTTAACCAATGTGGAGGTAGACTTCACAAACACTTGACATTATGGACTGACTGATTGATTGGTCTCTATGTTTTTGTGGCCAAAACTTTAGGATCATCTTCAAAATTAAGGGTTGGAAAATCAAAGAAAATTTTATGGGCATTTACAATTTCAAAATGGAAAAGGGATTTGAGACTTGTGGATGTAAGCCGTACCCTTTGTAAACATTGTTTCTTACTGAAGCTATTACATTTAAAGCTTTTTATTTGTTTAATTGTGATTAAAGAACACCAACTGCAAAATTAAGACTAATAACAAATGCTTGGCGTTACCACTACTAATCCGTACTAAAAGTAGTCTTTAATGTAGATTGATTTTAATTTATTTCACACGACCATAATTGTGTCTCTTAGTCTTAAGACCAAATTTACCACTAAATTTATATTTTTAACGATCCGCTGAATTTTGATATTAACAACGAACGAGTAAATTAACTTATTAAGGTTTTGTTTGAAAACCATTTCCGTTACAAATGACTATTACTCATTTAATTTAGATAATTTGTAATTATCTCAAGCGAACCTCAGCCAAAGCTGTTATTTAAATTCATATTGACTGATTTACCCTCCTTTATTTCCTTTCCCGATGCCCCATCATAAATGTACAACTCAGTTAATATAAACAAAAAATCAATAATGTACGGAAATAGAAGCTAAGAGGTAAAAAGAACGAAGGAGGGTCAAGATAGACATTTGATTCTGGTGATATAATTTATCTTAAAATATTAAATTAAATAAAAAGTGAATGAAAAATAAGAGCCATAAATATGTTAATTAAGGGAGAGGCTCGATGGTCAAGAGCGCTGAGTAGTGCTAAAAGATTCTGACCATGGGATTAATCATAATGAACGATCATGATTAACTTTGATAATAAATGCCTCGCCATATGCTCACTTATTAAGGAACACAAAGGTGACAGTTCCAAAATACTCAAACATCAAACTTTTTGCTGCATGTTGTCATGGAGCAAGACACAAAGCTAAGAGACCAAACACATCGTCACGCAAGCCAACAACAACCAAGATTCTTGTCCGAAAATTACATGAAACCTGAGCTACCTTTTGAAGTCCCTCCATCGAAAGGTACTACTATAACTAATAATCTTCAAGATTTTGATCGTCACCACCATGGTCTTGACGATGATGATGGTCATCATCATCTGTTCGTTAATCTCAACGGATCCTCCTCAACAAACCCTTTTGCTGTTCAAACTCCATGCTTTGAATCTCTTGATGCTTTCCCATACAATTACTCATTGTCATCAAACTTTGATTTTTATGAGTGCAAGCCATTTGCTGATCACAATTACGGTAGCGGCAGTGGTCAAGTCATGGACAATTTCCAAAGTGGAGGATACCTAAATCATCAGCAGCAACAGCAAGTGAACCCCATCGATATTCTGGGATCCGATCATCGCAGCCACATGCAATTAGATTTTCAAGAAATGAAGCCTTTAAATTTTCATGTTTCCGATGAAGTTTCATGTGTAAGTGCTGGCAACGGTTGCTATAAAAAAGCTGGCATGAATAAGAACAACAATAGAGCATATCATTCGGTAAGAAAGACGATGAAAATTGGTAAGAAGTCCAATGTAGTGAAGGGGCAATGGACTATTGAAGAAGACAGGTAATTTAATTTTGAAATTTCTGCATGGTTAATTTTTACATTTAGTTTCCAAAGTTATCAAAGAAAAGTTGATGGTTAATGTGCATATGCATAGGCTACTGATTCGGTTGGTTGATCAATTTGGGATAAGAAAATGGTCTCATATTGCTCAGATGTTGCCTGGAAGAATAGGCAAGCAGTGCAGAGAGAGATGGCATAACCATTTGAGGCCTGATATCAAGGTAAATGAACATTCAGGACCTCGAACGTATGCATTATTTACAGTGCATGTGCAGTTTATTAAATTTTTTTTTTAAAATACTATTGCAGAAGGATATTTGGAGTGAGGAGGAAGATAAGGCGCTTATAGAGGCGCATGCAGAGATAGGAAACAAATGGGCGGAAATTGCAAAGAGGTTACCTGGAAGAACTGAAAATTCAATCAAGAATCACTGGAATGCAACCAAGAGAAGGCAATTCTCGAAGCGAAAATGTCGTTCAAAATACCCAAGAGCCTCTCTTTTACAAGATTATATCAAGAGCCTGAACTTAGATGCAGCGGATTCTTCAAAACACCAGAGAAAAAACTCCTCTAATATTAATGCCACTGCTAAAAGCAAAGCAGCAACCAAGAGTAGCCCTGCCGCTGCCGCTGAGCAAGACTTTTTCCCTAGTGATCACTTGGTTCCGGATTTCGATTTTAACGAGGTCCCGGATTTTGATTTCGATGACAAGTTGTTTGATGAGAATTGTAGCATTGATTCTCTAATTGAAGAAATGCCTTGTCCTCCTGTTGTTGATCATCAGAAAAGCTTGGACATGAAGGTGCCACCATCGGATGAGCTTCCAATGATGGAGTTTGAAGTGAAGAAGGAGCTCGATTTAGTGGAAATGATCTCTCAAGCCAATCTTTGAGTAACTATTGTTAGTTGTTTAACTAGGATTTAAATATTTCTAGTTTGTTGATTATTGCTTTGTATTTGTTTTAGAGTACTTTACAGTTATAATTATATAATTGATAGAATAAGATACGGATCAAAAGGGTTGAAATTGTATCAAATGTTAACTTCTGTCAAGTTAACTTAAAGCTTTTTTACGTATATTCTCCTCTGTCAGGATTTTGAATGACGTTTTCTCAAGTTCTTTATTCTTATATTGTTCGTTTTATTATTTCTTATTAGGGTTTTGACTCTTTGGGGTTGTCGTCATCTTAATTCTTAACATAGCTTCAAAAAAAGGTCTTAAAATGGAGTTTATTCAGTCGTGCATGGATTACTCCTATAGTGCCGTTTCAAAACATCTGAATTTATAGTGTGAAACATTAAGTGGACACTGACGGGCTTTTAGAATACTTGGAATTAAAGAAAGTTTTTAATGATATTTATTAATAGCATGGGCCTACTTGCACTCTGATCAATGCACCCTTTATTTTTAACTTAAGGCACTCATGCAATAAAGTAATTTTCAAATTGTAATTTTTATTCAGTTATGCTTTGAAAATATCAAAATTATCCTCCAATTAAATATTTGTTACTATTATTTTTTTATTTCTACAATCATAAAATAAAAGAAATTTTTACGTCTAAGAACTTAGTTCAAGTGATTGCTAAACTTATTATTTGAATAAATGAAGATAATTTTTCAAGAAATAACTGATCTTGTTCCCATGAATGAATAGAGGAATTGTTCTCTCCCCTCATTTCATTCCGTAGGAATATTGAGGGCTATTTTGATTGAACAAAATGTTTTTCTTTATGAACTATCATGATATGTTAACTTAATAGAGAAAACTAATTGTAAATAAAAATTCAAGATTGAAATAGGTAAGATTAACAAAATTAAATATTAGTTTATAGTACGAATTTGGTGGATGAAAGTTGAGAGTAATATATTTTTATTCTTAATTGTAAATTCAATCACGAGCATTTTAGTGATATAAATATTAAATATTTAAAATAATTTTTGAAGTGTAAATAATCACAGTTTTATTGCATTACTAATGGGTCACCAGTCTCACAGTGCCTAATGAGCCAGTCAACGGGTCTAGTTACCCATGTCAGTAGGCCTGCACCATTTCCACGTCGATGACTTTTCGCTCGAGCCGAAATCAAATTAATAAAGGAGCAAGATTACATTTCACGATCAAATCAGGAACTAGCGATGGGGAATGAAGAAGCATTGGGGCTCAAACTAAAAGTAAAACATACAATTCAGGAATTGAAAATCGTTCGATCTCAGAGCAGCTGATTTGCTACCTGTATAAATGTGGCGAAATCCACAAAAAATGTATCATCTCAAAAGAAAGAAACAAAAAGAAAAGTGATTACAAACCCAAAATACCAAGTAAGTTCCTGACCTGACCTAAAAACAAGTTCTGAATGAATAACTTAAGTTTTATCAACTAACAACCCAATTGCCCAGTAAAAATTCTCCACAAGAAATTTAAGCAGTCTTTCCCTTTGGCTTAATGCGCTTCACCCTTGAATACAGGAAAACTCCAGCTAGAGCGATCCCAGTGCCTGCATCAATATCAGGAAAAACAATTTTCATAATTATATAAGAAAATATTGATGCAGACTGGAACAGGAAATTAACAGTGCAAATTCAAATGCAATGTCATCATACCAAGGGCATTGATAGCTGAGACTGGAGTTCGAAAGAACATAACAGAGCTCACGATGACCACCACCCTCTTCACACAATTGCCAACTGAATGGGTAACGGGGCTTACCCTTTGTAATATCATATAAGAGACCTGCAAAGTCCAATCAGAATTTTTAACAAGGATGCACAAATCATTTATGTTTTTTATAGAGGCCATGGCAAACAAGATTATTTTCATTTTCCACAAGTTCAATGTCAAAGGTTGCTTCAGCTTTGAGGTGAATATGAAACTACAGTATAAGAGCTTGCACAACATATTAAATACACTATATATGAATTTAGGAACAAAGAGGGAAATCCCAAAGAAATTCAAGGCCTCACCTGCTGATAAGCATGGTAACAGAGTGCAGCAAGAAGTGACCTTACATAAATCTCTTTAAGATTCAAACCCTGTCATGCAAGATAGTGAATCAGACGCCAACTTGGACAGAATACATTTTCTAGACAAGCCAAAACTTTAGTAACTAATTCAAGTTTAGCTATTTAGCAAAACTCACAGCAGACTGGAGGTATGCAGGGGTAAAAGTGACACCTTCCATAATGAGAGTCACGGGGATCATCAGGATGAAAGACATGACTGTTATTATAGAAAATAGAGTGATATTGTCCAAAGCTTCCTGTTAAACATACGAAATTATATTTATGCACAAATTCAAACAGAACAAAATATACTAAGACAGATTTCACATGTGCAACTTCTGATTAAATTGGTCAGTACCAATCATGAAACCAATTCAATGTATTATAACCACAACTAACGAACCATGCTCGTTAATTCACAACAATGTGGACAACGTAGATTACCTCTTTATTCACCATGACTTTTTTGCTAAGGACATTACGAGATTGGTTTGTCAAATTGGAAGCCATTGCACTCCAGAAACCAGCCCTGTTCCACAAACCAAGAGAAATTAAGTCATAGTAGATCAAATAAAAATAATTATATCGACTATTTTACCAAGAGGGAAATGGAATCATACACATGCAAAAAAGAACCTCATCCTGCAACATTCTTTTTTGAAGCAATAATTGGAAACACTATGATAATAAAAGTTCTTACCAATTAAAAGAAACCTCAGTAACTGATGCTAGAGCAACACCACCCATAATAGGTATTAAAGATCCAACCACCCAGAGAGTGGGCAACTGTATCAGCAAGATCGTAACTAGAATCAACAATAAGCATCCAATAACATGATGCAACGAAATGTGAATTTATTGTTCCAGTATAAATACGCATGCATATATACTTATAAGTGGACAGAATCCCTGCTTATCAATTTAATTTGCATCCATATCCAGCATACCTCCCCCAGAAACATAGCAGATAGGAGAACAGAGAAGAATGGCTCCGTAGCCTTAATCGTGTGAGTGAATGAAACGGCCACTTTCCCAAGACTCATATTAGTAAAGAGGTTACCCAATGTGTGCACCAATGCAAGCGGAAAAATAGCTGCAAGCTGCCAATGCAACACACAATAAGCATCAGCTCAAAAAAGGGAAGAGAAAAAAAGAAAGGGGGGGGGGGTGGTTGTTAGCATCCAACAGATCATCAAGTACCTGGCTGCTGCTAACTTTTGGTCTATACAAATTAAAAGTCCACAGCAACAAAACCAGTATGGTTCCCACACCAAATTGACAAGTCGTTACAGTTACTGGAAAGCGATAAACCTTCAGCACCTGTTCACAATCAATTAATAATCAGTTAATCATTCTCCAAATTCTAAATAATTTCGCTTGCTAAATCGTAAAACAACCCAACGCTTAAATATAAATCTTAGAAATTGAAAAAAAAAATATAAAAAGCTAGTTAAAAATCGGACCTGTTTGTTGTAAATATTGAAGAAGATATTGAACAAGTACCACAGGCCCATCAGCAGGAGAACTTCTATCCTCTTCGCCAATTCAGTCGCCTTCTGTTCCTCACCGCCGGCGCTCTCCGGCACGGCCGTGGCCGCAATAATCTGAGAACGGCCCGTGGTATCGGGATCCCGCAGCGGCACGGCAGTCCAAGGCCGGAAAATGGAGGAAGGACTGGAGGAGAGGGACCATGATCGGCGGATAGGCGGGAAGGCAGAGGGAGAAGACGGAACGACATTGGAATCGAGTCGTTTGGAACAGAGAACGACGTGGCCGGGCCCAGGGTTTGTAGTTGTAGATAATCTTCGAGGCTTAAGGAGAGGAAAAGTAGGGGTAGCCGTGAATGCAGCAGCGCTTTGCATGTTTTCGGAGATCTGAAAATGAAATCAAATCGAAGCGAAAAGAAGCAAAGCGCTGCGTTTTTGAAAATGAGGAAGCAAGTTGGTTGTTTTCAGTTGGCGTTGGAGAGTCCGCCAAAGCCAGGTTGGTGGAACAAACTGCTAGTGTGCATTTGAAAATCAATTGACAATTTGATTTTTGCTTCTCTTTCCTCCCTTTTTTTTCGCCCCCTCAATCAATAATAATAATCGAAAAAGTAGAGAGAGAGAGAGAGCGAGAATCGCATCAGTCGGCACGGATATTCTAATATGTGATCGCGGGTGATTTTTGTCTTTTTTTTTTATTTTTTTTAATTCCTAGGATTTTAGGTTAGGCAAAGGTGAGTTTTTTTAGTTTTTGGTCTTCGGTTATTATTATTATTATTATTATTATTATTATTATTATTATTATTATTTTGGCTGGGGTGTCAGAAATGCAGATCGAACAAATTAAAAAAAGAAAGGGGCGTGCAAGTTAGCAGATCTTTCATTACGATCTATGAGTGCGAGGGTAACAGCTAGGTTGAGGCGCATCCAGCGTGGCTCAAGACATGAAACTGGATTTTAAAGGGCATAACGCAGCCATTGACCATATCCATATTTGACCAGTTTAACAATTAACAATGATACGTTAAAACTCTTAAGATGCAGTTATCATGCTTGGGTCTATACAATTTAACACTTTTTGAATTAAATGGTGTCGCCCTTATTAAGAGGGGAGTCAGTTATGTTTGATTTGTAGGGAGTCCGTTACATTTGATTTCTGCGGCCGTTCTTCAACAGTATTTTAATTAGACTCAATTTAATATAATTTTTTAAATAATACTCTTGTTATTAAAATTTTTATTTAAAAAATTTTAATTATTTTATTATTTATGAAAATTTTCATTAAAATTTATAAAATTAATTAAATAGATAAAATTTGTGTAAAGTTGATGTTATGAAAATAATAAAATAAGTTTACCAAATAAATATAAATATTTTAAATTTTTTAATATTTAAAAAAATATTTTTAATTTTTACTCTAAAAAATTTAAAATTTAAAATTTAAAATTTTAATAATAGAATTAAAAAATTTATTTAATTTTTAAAAATTTTACTAAAAAAAAAACAAACAATAACAAAAATATTAATAAGAACTTACGAGGTTATAAACACTTATGACAATACCAACCAGCCACTTCATCAGATTTAACATTGGCAGTGGGTTTAACTAGGAGGTACAAAAAGAATTAGAATAACGAAATTACTGATACTAAGCTCATCAGGTGAATTGAGTAATTAATTCTCTCAAAGAAAGAAAGAAAAGATAAAAAGAGTTATTTTCCAAAGGCAAAGAAACACAGCAGCAGTTTCTAGCTTTATTATGGCAGTCGGACTCCGATACAACTTAGGCCTTCATTTATCATCATGGCTTCTTAAGCAACATAATTTATATTTGGGAATCCTCGACCCAAATATTAATTAATATACATATATAATAATATGAGAGATTTTTTTTTTTTTTAATGTTTTTGATAAGAAAGATAAGAGATGCGCTATCAACCTTCATTTTCTCACCCGGTTCCAGCAAAAAATCTTCACGAACAACTAAGTTTGTCCAGATGATGATATCAACATTATAATTTAAACACATTCTTTCCCTTCTGGATAACGAAAACTGCAAATGCTTAAGATGCACGCCAAAACACAAGACGTCTTCAGGACAAGTATACTTCAACACTTGCTGTCCTCCTTACCTTGCAGACAGGACAAACACCTATAAGCCCTCCGCAGTCTTTACACAAACACAAGTGCCTGCAAGGCAAAAGCAATATAGAGACTTCCTGGATATTGCAAGCTCTACAAATCATCCGCATTTTCATGGAACCTGAATTTCCGGAACCATCTACAACACAGAGATAATTCGGATTAGTGCGAGAGGCTGCATCATCGACCTCACTATCTCCACAACCCTCCTTCACATGCATAGAACCTTGTGCCATGGCCTGTTTAAGATTGTCCTTCAATGCATTGACTACAGACTCGTTATATTTTGCTTTGTAGTGCCAAGATTGAACTTCCATGCTAGCCTGCTTTATTTTTTCCACTAGTTCCTTGTTCTTGCAGTTCATGACCTCTATTTCCATCTCCTTTCCGTGTAGCCTCCTTCCAACTTCTTTTTCTATGGCCCTGAGAAAAGAATATGCGTGTCTTTGCTTCATTTCCGTTACCCCCTTTATCATGTTTCCTTCCTGTATCAAACAACCAAAGTAAGAACGGGCTGCAGAAGCCATCACCCTATCACTCAGTCTACAAGGAGCCCTGTGTGTAGACTTAATTAAAGGCAATGTATTATATCCCATTCCATTATATTTGCAAAAAGTTAAATTTCTCATAGCTATGCTTTTTTCATTATTAGGCTGCTGTCATTTAGTTGAAGAAAACAGCAGACACATTCTGCCTTTGCCAGTAAAAGATAACAACAACACATTTCATTTTAATTTTGTGGAACTTTAACAGACGAAAAAAATGATTCTGACTGGATGTTTAGATTATAAAAAAGATTATAAACCTAAACAAGTGATGACAAAATGATGAGAGATGCTAAGAAACTGATGAGAATTTGAGAAAGAAAGGTCATGGGAACATAGTGAACAACAAGAGAATTGTTGAGAACACCATGAAAAAGGGACGAGAAATGATAAGAAAAGAAAAAAGAACTAGAAATGTCAATAAAGTGATGTGAATTCAATGAGAATGTGACGAGAAATGTTGAGTCTCTAAAGCCAATAAGATTTTTGCATCGAAGATACTGAAGGTTCTCTATTTGGAATCAACAGTTTGATAAGCCAATATTTTACCATATCAAGTTTGACCGATTGCAGTGGTCAATGATTGGTCATGACATAATGTGTTAACTACTTTAGGTGCAGAGGCTCAAGGGATTAAAGAAACAGAAGCATCCAAACTATCATCTTGGTCATATGGAATCAGATTTATCACCTGAATTCTCATGTATTGATCAAATTCTTCCTTCTGACGGTCAATCTCCAATTTAAGATTATCACCAAGGGACAGTATATGAGTAATTGCACCAGAAATATTTTCACACACAGAAGTAATGGAAGAATTGTGTTCATCATCCTCATACGAAAGTTTGAGACCAGTTGATACAGGGTTTGGATTCATAATGCTACAACGCCCACCACCTTCATCTTGATGCACTTTATCACTCAAAGATACATGCTGCTTTTGCTGTCTGGAAATAGATTCTACCTCCCTGCTTCTTATAACTGGTTGCTCCACATGCTGATTCCCTGTGAATTTCGAGGGACCAACATTGCATCCAACTGGGACAGAGACAGATTGCAACATCCCTGAATGAAATTAGATCAACCATAGAACACTTTGTAGAGGGAAAAACACACATTACAATAAATAATATATAAAGTGAACGAAACTAGATTTGAAGGCAAGAATACAAACTGAAATTTGCAGCCAGAAAAGCATGATGACCCATGGCAACCATAACAAACACAAGGAGAATCACTAGATGATGAGAACAGCATGCCCCAGGAGGGAGAAAATGATGGAGAATGAAACCAGAAAAGTGAATGAGATTTCCTAAACAAATTTATCATTCAACCAAAAATAATTACCCAGATTCAGTCCGTTCATTGACTGTTGCAGCCAGATTAGGTTCATGGCATGCTATGCAAAATTCAACTGATAATGCATTTGCAATGCCGCATCCCTTACTTCAACTGACATGCCACAGAGAAAATGAAGCTAATGGTCTTGGTGATGAGGCAAGAAATTTTTAACCAATAAACAATAAAAGAAAAATTATAAGCGTATGTTGTTTAAGAATAATAAAAATTAACCAGACTCCTAAAAGCAATGTCATCCAGAGTGGTCACTAAACAAAAACGTGCACCCAATATAAAATGCCCGAAATTACCACCACTGACTTTCTAATTACAAGACTTATGATCGCCAAATTGCAATCACCAATAAATACACTCACCATCTCCAAATAACTGGAGCTGCGGCAACGCATTTGAATTGAATTGGAATTGATTATCTGCGAGACAACCAGGAAGCAAGACAGGGTTGTTTTCACCTCCAAACATTTTTCTGACAACAACCAAAAACACAAAATTTTCATTATACCATTATAGCACACTAAAAGATCCTTACCATACATGCAAAACAACCAAAACAAAGAACAAATTAATTTGAAACACAAGCATAGATGCTCACAAATGCCTGACGCCCAGAACAGAGAAGCTGAAAGCACCCTCAGCTAATGCAGCTATTTAATCAAGTCAAGATGACTTTTTTTACTTTCTTACCAACCAATCAGGCATTGGAGTTCATGGGAACCCACGACTCCAATTCCCTCAAAGAAGCGAATGTTGTCATAAAAATCAAGACTTTACCCGAAGTGGGTTCCCAATAAACCAAAAACGAAACAAATACCACTAAAACATAAATATAATCATAAACGGCAAACGATAATAAAAACAAATACCTCAAGGCTGATGAGAATGGAGCAAAAACCGATGCAAATAAGAAGGCGAAGAAGAAGAAGAAGTAGACAAAGAGGTTGCTAAGAGGAAAGAAAAAGAAAAAACATCATTGATATTGATGATGATGATGACGACGGGTGATGGTATTGTCTGTGGAGGTGGCGATGATATAAATGAAAATACAAAAAGCATGGGGAAAAAGAAAAGAATGGGGTGAGCTGTTAAGGCTGAGGCAGAGAAGCAAACCGATGAATATGAAATTGATTCCTTTTCCTTCCATTTGTAAAATTGTGCCATTACTTCTTGTTGTTGGTGTAGTTGGTGTTGGTGTTGGTGTTGTTCTCTTTCACCTCGTCAGCTTTCTTTTCGTTTTCCTCTCCCAACAGTAGTTTCCCCCACTTTTTTTTTCCTTTTTAATATTTCATTTTACATGCTTTTTTAATGTTCGATTCGGTGTCCATTGACCAAAATGGGCTTGGTGCTTGAGAATCTTTCGAAGAGACGTGAGGATGGAAATTTGGAATTTCCGGTGGTGCCCGATGAAATAATTCTTTGCTCTCTTGCTGCGGCAGCTTGGTTGCACAATTGCGCCCTCGGTAACACTGCTTTTGTAATTATTTTCTCTCTATAGACGATGACTTTTCTTCCCCCTTTTTTTTTAATTGATATTAGTATATTACAATATGGGTTGATATTGCCAAATTTTCAAATTCACAAACTTATAGAGATCATAATTCCCGCTCCTATTCCCAATTTACTTGTGGGATTTGAAGTTTATATTTCTTATTTTAACAAAAGATATTTTACCGTATGGAACTAGATGACACTCATTACCTAACACCATGCAATATATCACATGAGTTTATAAATATGTACAAATGAAAAATAATACATTTGACATTTTCCAAAAAAACGAATTGGTAAAGTGGTTGACTCAATAAGGGTTTCCTTTCTCCATCAGCTTTTATAAATTCAAGTTTTATTGTGTCAGAAGACTAATGGAAGATTCAACTAGAAGAGAAGATAAAAGTATACTAGTGGGAGACAGTTTAATTTAAACCATCTAGTTAGATAAAAATTGACGAAGTATTTAATATTAGGTAATGTTCTTTTTCCTTATTGGAAATGAATTTTAATTGAGTTGATAGATATTCCATGCAAAAGAGATTTTCAATGCATGGGAATTGAATTCTACTCAAATTAAACAGCTAATTACGTTGTACTTGAGTATAAATACCAGCATCAAGTAGACTTGAGTTGGTAATCTAAACCAACTCTTTAATTATTTGAACAAATGAATAGCCATTTTCTTTCTTCAAATCCACCTAACTTGAATTAGTAGTAGCCATATGCTCGGTCACTCCTTGCACGATATCCCTCAAATTCTTTTAATTATTATTATTATTATGGTTCTTCTTTATATTGGTGGATTCGAGATGGAGACCAACCAATTATCTAAGTGAGCAAAATAAATTATAGATTAAACAAATAAGAGGGCGTGGAGGGGGAGGGAGAACCAAGAGGTCGAAGAGCGTTCAAGTACAATAAAAAAAAATGTCGCTGCAGACAAGGCGGCAGAAATGGCTCAGCTCAGTTGTGTAATGGTGACTCCTTTTCTGTCTCAACGTCTCGTGGGCTCAACACAACCCACGTGGGTTCCACTCGGCTTTGTTTCTGGCTCACGTTACCTGTTGGGTTCGTTGGCTTAGCTAATTATGTCATGCTCATGCTCATTCACGGCTCTGCAGAGTCGCATCGACCGAGGAAGAGAGCTCTGTAATGTAATAATTCGCGGACAGCTTTAGCATCCAGAATTCAGACTCTGTATCTGCCTACTCTCTTGATCTTCTATGTTTTTTCAAGGGGAAAACAGTAGCACTCGGCCCTCCAATATTTGTCACAATGGACAAACAAGTACTAATAAATATATCCTTAAGATTTTTGTAATGGACAGAAAGAGGGCCGTCTAATGTACAGATATGTTTGATGACGCCGGATATAAACAAAAAACAGTAGTAAAAATTGATCCGGGCATGCAATTTTCCAATTGTTAAAAATCTACTTTTTATTTTTAGGCACGAAGCCACGAACCTTGGGTGTGAATTTAATTCTCACGAGAGGAGCGGAGCAATCAAAATTTTATGTTCAAAATGCAATTGTTTATGGGCTAGGCCCATTTTTAAATCTGTCAAAACAAGTTCAGCCCAATGGCCCCCTCCATCCAGAAACGTCCTCAACCCATGATCATTTCGCACAACTCGAAAACGCGCGTCCTCACCCCATCAACGAGCGTTAGGCGTCATAGCGCCGATGCCTGGCGTTTACAAATTAAAGTTTGAAGACGGTCAACGGCCAACGCCTCACCACAACCGCTTAGCAACAGCCACGTTTGAGGCCCGAAATGCGGCATGAGTTTCCGGGTAAGCAGAGAAACAAAGATGAAAATATTCCACGTGTAAATTTCTCATCCATTATCAGGGGGGAAAAAATCACATGCACCAATCCAAACACCCCAGTGCATCCGTAGCATCCGTATCCTCCCATAATTACCCTCGCAACTTCACCTTTCCCAAGCCAACAAAACGGGGCTAATTATGTAACATCAATTTTTGCCAACACTGATAACGTCTGCGAACCGGGAAACAAAAACATAACCTGCTAAAAAGGAGCGAACAGCCCAAGTCCCGAACATTTCTCATTCTCTCTTTCGCTGATTCGCTCCCTTGTCAGAACTGAAGAGATTGTAAATTGTTAGAAATACAAAAAAATGCATGCTTTTAATTTAAATAGTATTAAAGTTTCTACTGAATTTAATGCGAGGAGGAGGAGTAGGAGCTGTTTAAGTTATAATAATTCCGCGGATTTAGAGTACGGAAGGAGAAGACGAGTTGATTGGGGTTGTAAAGATCTTACGAGAATGTGTGGATTTGTAGTCTGTGTTGGGGGCGGCGGCGGCGACGGTGGAGGAGGAGGAGAGAGACTGAGTTCGAGTGCGAGTTCGTTTTTTTCTCGGAGCCAAACTTATGCACTCTTGAAGCAGCAAATGGAGGTCGCTGCCAAAACTGAGGTTTGGCATCCACTGCATTGCTTTTTGTAATTTTGTCATTTTTATCATGTTTCGAATATTAGCAGGGTCTTCAATTTGTTGTACTTTTTACGGAGGCGCGCGCCTTTTCGTGTTTTTGCTGCTGAGGATGATTGAATTGGTTTCTTGACGAGTTTGTTGGGTTGATTTCAGGATTACAAAGAAGCGGCAAGAATACGTGATTCATTAAGATCATTTGAGGAAGAGGAGCCGATATTCCGACTTCGGAGGTTAATGAAAGAGGCAGTTGCAGAGGAAAGGTTCGAGGTATCCAATTGCGAATGATTAACTCATACAACTGTTGTGGTTTCCCTTATTCATGTTTATGATGATCACTGGCAAAATGTGTTAATGAAAAGTGTTAATTGGCCATTATTTAGTAATGATAATTGTATAGCTAGCTACTCTTTATAAATGGATTACGATATTTTTATGATATTGTTTGGTTTTGAGGGACATGATGGGTAAATTGTTATCTGATACCATACGGCAATGCTTTGACGTATGTTATTGGTTTCATATTTACTAGCTTCCTGATAATTTGTTCTCTTTTATTGAATTCTTTGCCAGGATGCCACTAGGTACCGCGACAAATTAAAGGAAATAGCACCAAACTCTCTCTTGAAATGTTTGAGTGATGCAACAACCTTTGTACGAAGAGATCCAACTTAATATTGCAAATACTGCCTGCTATCTAAAGGGCTATGTGATTTGTTTTAGCATGTGTTAACTAAAATTTTTCTACCTGGGATGTCTTTCTTTTTTATAATAATCTGTTTAAGACATGCTACTGGCAATGTATTTTACTATGTGTATGCTAGAGGCCTTTCTGAATTCTTGATGGACCAGTTTTTGGCATATGATGATTTTTCAGGGCATAAGGGTTCAAGTTAGAAGCGTGTACGTTGAGGGCCGCAGTCAACCTTTGAAGGGGCAGTACTTTTTCGCATATAGAGTAAGAATTACCAATAACTCAGATCGTCCTGTTCAACTACTCAGACGGCATTGGATTATCACAGATGTGAACGGAAAAACTGAAAATGTCTGGTGAGTTTTTCTTCTTGTTTTCTTTCCATTTTATCCTTTATTTGTCTTATGGGCATGATAAGATAATATAGTTTCTCCTTGCTTTTCCCTCTCTTTCTAATATGAATTTGGTATCTTTCATGTTTTTTGCAGGGGAGCTGGAGTCATTGGTGAACAGCCAGTTATACTTCCTAGTACCAGTTTTGAATACTCTTCAGCATGCCCTTTAAGCACTCCGAGTGGCAGAATGGTAAGATGGGATAGTTTTGCATTCTTATGCCCTTTGAAACTTGTCAAACTTAAAATCCCACTGTAGTTACAGATTAAAGAGGTTAGATTTGATGTCTTGTTTTGACACAATTTTCCTTCTAAAACAAGTTGTGCCTGATCCATCACGGCCACATGCCATTGTAATCCAATTTTTTTCCTATGATTTTATTTAGTAATTTTTTTAGGGTGAGGTTTAATAGATTCTCAATGTAATAGAAAGTGGCTGATGAATGTTGCTGTCTCCTCAACTTAAAACCTATATTTTATTCATCGACTCTGTTCTTGATGCTGTTGGTGAGATATGTTTTTGCCATATTATTGAAATATCCAAGAAATTTAAAAATGTTTCATTGGATTGCAATGCAGGAAGGTGATTTTGAGATGAAACATGTTGATAGAGTAGGTTCACAAACTTTCAATGTGGCGATTGCACCATTTTCTCTATCCACAATGGGTGATGACAGTGATTCTTTTTAGAACTGGCATTAGCGTCTCTGTGGAGAGGTTGAGGCGCCATATCCCTGGCATGGTTGATTATTTTCGGAATTATAAAGCAGTGCATTGCAATATGTAAGTGTAATTATTGGTCTATAATCTCTTCACCTGTTTCTCTGCAAGGATCATATGTAGCAAACTTTCAAAAGAAATCAATTATTAATACGTATATTATAGCCTCTACTGACTCCTTTGGCTTCTTTCTTTCTCTCCAATATAGGGGATGAAATTCAAACATCCCTAAAGTTGTATATGGAACCGCAAGGCTAATCATAATTCTCATGAAGTTGATAGATCTGGAAAGCACCCACAATATATGAAGTGCACTACAAATGTATTCTACCTGGTAATTTGGTAGATCTCAACGTTAATCAAAAAGTCTTATTGAACAATTAGCAAACATGTAAAGGTAAAGATGAATTTATACACATCCCTCAGCTCAAGACACAGTGCCGTATTTTCATTTCATGGATGACTCCCCATCCTATTTGGACCTTTCTTTAAAATGCTCTTGAAGTGGGCCTCGTATTTTGCATTGTCGTTTATTAGTGTATTTGTTTTCCGTTTTCTGTTCCTAGAACGCCAAATTGCTTAACAGCTTCAAACAAGAAGTCATTGCAGTGTACATATCATTGTCATTTTTCTAATATCTGATACAGTTGTCCACATGAAAATTTGTAATAAATGATACTTGAGATACATCTACCTTGCCTCAGCAGCCACTACCAAACAAAGCACAGGAGTAACTTTGTTGTTTAGGATGGTTCATGGTTGTTTCCGTTGCTGCATCTGCATGCACAATGATTTGTCATTTGCCATACAGAATTTATTGCTTAAAACAACGGACAAAAGCCATCACATTTCGGCATGCCAATTTATACATATATATATATATACATATTTCTCGAGTCGCTTGTTACCTATATCTTTGCATTATCAGTGCCGACAGTTCTGAAGTATGCCCCAGCGAGCGACTAAACGAGACTCCATCCAAACTTCAACCAACCGCTTGTTTAACTGCAGGCAACTCAAGGACCAACCCAATTTTCATTTGCTTTCTCTTTCTTTTTGAGAGAAGGCATTTTAAAAATTATTTACCAAAGAAATGCATCCTATTATCTTATCAACCGGCTGACCAATTCCCTTTCGTCTCTGCAAACATTCTCTGTACCGATAATTCAGAAGTAATCCTGCATATCTTCATTTTTGGTTTCTAAACATGAGAGGTATCTTTTTAACTCTCTTTCTCTCTCTACCGAATCACGTATATAATCTATGTTTTGAGATGTTGTGGTTAATTTTTAATGTTCACAGAAAGAGTTCAGTATGTTAAACAAAGGACATAGAAATGTATACGGTTGGGTCCCATTTGAAAAGTAATTTCGTACAGAGTTCAAAAGCTCGTGAAAGCTATTTGCTGGGTTTGTCTAAGATTGTCATTCAGTTTTGCAAAACTCTGCGCATCAACATGCCAAGAATATGTTATACTAACCAGAAATTGGTGTTTTGATGCTTTTAAAACTGTCACGTTGTAGTTGAGGGGTGGTTTCATCTTGGCAGCTGGCTCATGCTTTTGTAATGTTATAACCAAATATGATTGGCCGCATAAAACTAACGCGCCACTTCTCTTCATGCTTATTGTGACTCCCAGAAAACTTGCTTTGAGTGCTAGCTTGGGAAAGCAAACCAATTTGGAGACAGAGTTTCTCCTCCAGAAATTTTGCCTCTTCATATAAACATGGGTCCTCCTTTTATGATCTTTCAAAAAATCACTTGAGAAAATTGCTTGGTTTTGCTCAGAGTGGACCTGCTACAAAAAGACAGCTGGTTCCACTCCATCAAGTTTTTTATGCCTTCACGAGGTAACGTCTATGAACAACCTATTGTTGATTGTTGTGCAAGTTTTGTTAATTTATAATGCTATTACTAGGAAAATTCCCATTTTCTTGCTCGAATATACTATGCATTGCCCCGTTACGAGCGTAACTAGTTGCCTTTGCTCATTTTGGTGCCTTTCTTGATGGCCAAGTTTGTTTGAGCATTTACACGTCATGATCAACTTACCATGAATTTAGAATGCACGTATTCAAAATTAAAGATGAACGTATTCAGATTGACCCATTTTGTTTAATTTCTTTAATATGATTGGAATCCTAAAATCTAAATCCAAGAGGATGAGAGGAAGGGTTTCTTTTCTTTTCTGCTACCGACTCTGTCACTTTTTCATCTTTGATTTTACTTTTGGTTTCTTTATTCTCCGTTTTCTGTTCAAATTGTGAAAGTGAAAAGCGATTAAAGCCGGTGGTATATGCGTGAGTTGTGTTTTCACCTTTGCATTTTTTGTAACGCAATAAATGGTTCTGTCACAAAGCTGCCGCTGGGAGAGGGTGGACAATTGACGTGTGACCCCCACTGTTGTATAATTTTCATTTTTCACCCCGATACCACTATCATGCAAAACGACGCGCTTCACGCTTAGTTGTACTTTCCAAGTTTGCATCCCCAGGTCCCCCTTAGTTGGGCCCCATTATGTAACCCCCTACGCAACTGCTAGCTTAGCTTTGGCAATGCAACCAATGCACAAAAGACACGTTGCTCTCAGAAACCAAAGCGTAAAGTGTATTTAGTTACCAAATCATTTCGGTCGCGGGCTCTGTCCACAGCGCCAGGACCAGGAGTCATAACTGGGCCCCGCTGATTGGCAGTTTTTCCAAATCTGATGCTTCAGCAAAAAGAAAACACCATGATTGCTAATCACCGTTTACATTTAATTAACAACCAAATCATGCCCCCATTTGATCCAGGCAATTGACCGGGATTGGTCAAAAATGTAGGGGAGGGCCTTCATCATTGATCATGGTACTTCACATTACCTCATCATTTTCCAATCACCCGCTCAGGCCCCAGAGAAACAGAACAAAACAGAACACACCCAAACATGCTGGTACAGTACTCAAAAAGCATCTACGAATTCCGACACAAGGTCCAAATACAGTATTCTCTCTCTCTCTCGCAGTCTGATCCTCTCCTCTCTCATGCCTTTCTCTGTATTCCCAGTTATATTATTGATGTATTGAAATACTTGAAAAGGCTGGAAATCCAAGAAAAGGTGACAAAAACGTGTTTTTTATTATTATTATGATTTTTTATTTGCATGGGTATTCGACTACGCAAAACAACGCTCTATTTTACAAAAATTTCTTTTATTTTTCAATAAATAGGAAAAAGAAGCTTATTCTGAAAGCCCACCGTTCTTTTGTTAGTAGTTTCTTTGTAAAGCAAAGAAGCAAAGCATCTCCTGTTACACACCATCACATTTATCTTGCTTTCCCTTGCAAGTATCAGCCTTTCCTTCCTTTAGAATCTAGCTGCTAATTAATTAACTAGTTAAACTCAACAGCAAATCTTGCATTTATCTGTTCTTTTACAAAAAACATTCTCAAAGTTTGGAATCTCTGCCAGCCTCTGTCAGTCATTAAAGGGGTCAAATTCATATTAGCATTTTTTTTCCCATTTTCTTTTCCATATTTTAAAACTTCCCACCTCATGTGCCCGAATCTTTATCAACTTGTAGCAAACCCATAATTATAAACTTTTTTGGAGTTTATTCTAACGCCGTCTATTTCTTGGTAGATATTGTGCTCTGGTTTTAGCCCTTGCCAATTTCATGAGCACTTTTTGATATTGGTTCTTCATTTTTCTTCTCCAAAGTGAAGAGCTTGAGAGAGTCTCGGCACCATCCCAGTTAATTTTAGTGAAGTGATTGATTAATAACAATCCATATGACTTACAAAACAGGTTCAAAAGCGTCATGGCATCCAGCCTCGACAGTCGACACAACGACCTCAGATTACTGGTTCAATTGGAGGGTGTTATTATGTGCCATTTGGGTACTTATTACTATGATTTTCGCATCTTTTATTATATGGAAGCATGAAGGTTTCCGCAATTCGAATAGAGATACTGGAGAAACACAGCAGCCAGAAAAGGCAGGATTTTTGTACGAGGATGAAACTTGGAAGCCTTGTTTGCGAGGAGTCCATCCTGCTTGGCTTCTGGCTTTTAGAGTTATTGCTTTTGCTGTTCTTTTGATATTGCTTATAGCCACTGCTCTTCTTGACGGAGGCAGCATTTTTTACTACTACACTCAGTAAGTCTCTCTGAAAAGATATGTATTCAATTTGTATCAAATTGTCTTCCTCCTTTTTTTTGCCCCCCACCTTTTTAACAAATCTAATGTTTTTTGTTTCCTGATAGGTGGACTTGTATGTTTACCGCAATTTATTTTGGGGTATGTCTTATGGCTTCAAATTGTTATTTGATTCTATCATAAGTTTCTGTTATCAATGTTTCTGCTTATGTTGTGTTTCCTTGTAGCTTGGGTCATCGCTCTCTATGTATGGATGTTACCAATATCACAAAAGCCTTGGCGGCGATAAGGTTGACAATGTTGAGGGAGATGCTGAACAAGGAATCTATGCAACTCCTGCAGTACTTGGTGAAAATTCTAATAGTTCAGCAAAACACACAAGCTGCCATGAAGAATTTAATGCTCGCCGGCCTGCCGGCTTTTGGGGTTATCTATTTCAAATAATTTTTCAGGTACATTTTCTGAGATGAGTGGCAGAAATTTGGGTGTTTTTCAACTTTTGTATCACAGAAATGCATCCGAATTATACATTTGGTTACCTAATTGTTGCTGTCTGGCTGCTTTCGCAGATGGAAGACTAATTGATACACTTGCTTGTTTACTCTTAATAGAAATGGAGATTGATCGTTTGTGTTTCTTGTGAACAGATGAATGCAGGGGCTGTTTTGCTCACAGATTGTGTCTTTTGGTTCATAATTGTCCCGTTTCTTGAAATCAAGAATTACAGTCTGAATGTTGTAAGAAGTTGCTTAGCTTTCTTTCCTCTGTAACATTTACTGTCACATTTCTCCAGTCTGCTTTTATTTCTTATCTAAAGAACGTCTTTGACTGTTTCTGCATCGCAGTTAGTGATCAATATGCATACAATAAATGCTGTTTTGCTGCTAGGTGATGCCGCTCTCAATTGCCTGGTGAGTTGCCTTGACTCATATTCGTTCACTAACCATTTCCAATTCTTGCAAGATTATGAATTTCTAATCAACTCGTTCTTCCTCTTTCAGCGGTTCCCCATGTTTCGTATTGCTTACTTCTTCCTTTGGACGGTTACTTATGTTATAGTCCAATGGATTGTCCATGCATGTGTCAAAATCTGGTAAATACAATTGTGTTTAATCTTTCTGCAAAGCAAAGCAATTTTCCTTCAATTTCTTCTGACCCTGGTTATTTTATAATCTTGAAACAGGTGGCCATATCCATTTCTTGACTTGTCATCTCCATATGCTCCACTGTGGTATGTGTGTGTGTGTGTGCATATATATATATGCTGTTGATTGGTTTTAGCCTATATTTACCAATTTTTTCTCCCATTCTCAAATGGAATATGCAGGTACTTTGCGGTGGCAGTGATGCATATTCCATGCTACGGTGTTTTTGCTCTTGCAATAAGGTTGAAACACACACTCCTGTCAAGATGGTTCCCTGATTCTTATCAATGTGTGAAATAGCTTTTGGAACCAAACAAGCTTCAATGTCTTCTGGAAAATGTGAATTTTTCCGGTAGAAGAGTCGTATAGAATAGCAGAGAACAAAAATGTACTGTTAAGTGAGACAAGATTGATTGAAATCCTGACAACATTCATAGAAATATCATTCTGTATAGTCAGTTTTGGCAAAATAAAAAAGTTGTAAAACGACAAAGCAGCATTATTACAATGATTATTTAGGCAGAGATGGATGATTGCATTGACATCATTGTAATCACATATAGATGATACAGAAGTTAAATAGAAAATTTTTAGTTCTCTCGTTTCAATTCTACGATTCTAACAAATACGACTTAATTACTTGACAAAATTAATATGACTGTTAAATAACTAATTTAAGTATATATATATATATATATTATTGGGATTAAAATTCTTTTCCTATTTATTAAAGTAATGTCAAAATCATATTTTCTATTCTAAATTAATTTGTAAGTTCTTGTCATCAAAACTTAAATATTAAATATGATTCTCTCTCTTTTTTTTTTAAGGATAAACTATATACAATTTATAAAGTTTTATATAAATTTAAAATTTTAATAATGTAAATATATAAAAAATTGATAGATACAATGTAAATATGCAAAAGATTGATAGACAAATATATTTGTAGTATTGATAAACTATATGTATGTGTAAATGTTTAATATGTGTGTATATATATTAAGTATTTTATTGGGTAACTTATTTATTTTTTTATATTAAGTTATGATTTAAATGTTGTATTATATTAATTAGATAATTATATTTAAATTAATTTAAATTTAATATAATATAAAATTCACATGACACGACCCAAAAACATATTTTACCAACTTGACCTGATTCTATCATTCCTTTTTCTTCTCCTTTGGGCAAAACCGACCTTATTAAAGGCCAAAAAAATAAAAAGAACCCCAACTAATGACCAAACCATTTTTTTTTTTTTAATATGACCAAACCAAAATTTTTTATTCAACTATCCTGCAACAAATTTTCTACATATTTTTATGGGCAATGATTGAATTGTAAAGGTGCATCCAAATTCAGAGTGAACACAATGGACCACCTTTCTGAATAAATACACCTCAAAGGGGGCAAACCCAATGAAAAAAAAAAAAAAAAGAACAAGTCAAAGAGAGTAAAGAACAATGACATGTCTTCACTTTGCAGATTCATGGGAAACAATAAATCACCTTATGATATTCCAGTGCATTTTTAGGATGATCACCGATTACTTCTTTCTCTTAATTATAATTTTTTCTTCCCCACTATATTAGCCAGGACCCAGGCGCAGAGAGAAAAACCTAATCACCGGTTTCCTGCAATTAAATAATGTCTAAAACATATGGAAATTCAGAATCTGTGAAAATAACTACCATTTTGTTCGATAATATGAGAAGGAGATGCCAAAAAAAAGGGTAATATAATCACCATTGAGAGGAGAAGGGGACAAAAAAAGAGAAAATAATCTGTTTTGCTTGGAGGTTACAAAGAATAAACTCCCGGGAAATTCTCAACCCGAATTTGTACTGTAACCCTCTAGTATAGGCCACTTTCAACCATTGGATATTTACCCGGAAGTCGCAACAAATAGCTCTTAAGACATTTCAGACCAAGCTAAAATACAAATGATTACAACTATATATGATCAAATAGAAGTGCTTGGCAGAGAACCCATTAAAATAACATTGTTGCTATCTCTATTCTCTGCTCTATCTGGTTTTGGTTTAGAAAATAGTCTGGAGAGGAGTCCTATGGACAGTCCAGCAGCAGCTCTATTCCCCAGTAAGTTCAATGCTGCATTTGCCTCAGCATTGGTATTATGGCTTGCCCTTATAACGGAATTCACAGCTGTCTCCACCCGTAGGCTTGTGACGCATGGGCAGGATGTGAGTTTCTTAAAGCAAGGCTTATGGAATACTGCTTCACAAGATTTACACCTTTCAACCTCGCCCTCCTGTTGATTTTTTTTAAACTGTCAGACAATTATTAAGACGAATAACTATAATCAACTCACTGTAAGAATTTTGAGCTCCCTCGAGTTAACTATTTAAAATAAAGATGTTTACTTTTATGCTCAAAACAGAACTCCTAAGTAGGAGTGTCAATATTACAGTCACATTATACATATGTAAGGCTCATGGTCTATGAATTTAAGATATAATGTGTTAAAGAAATTGGTGGCGCCAGACACATTGAAAGCAGTTGACAAATACAGGGAGCAAAGGAGCAGTAATGATGCACATTGTATAATACTGACCTGAAAGGTGAAAATAAGAGACGATGGGTCATCACAAGCTTGTCGGGCACAGCAAGGTACTCCCACATCACAGCATATGAGGCATTGCTCCGTGATATGCACCAGCATTTTCTTTGAAACGGTTTCCACCATTGCAGGCAGTGCTGCCAAAATGGTTAAAGATTCTACTTCAGACAACTAAAGATTCAAAGTAGATGTGAAATAAATTCCGGAAAATTGGAATCCTACATGGCAGATTCAGAAAAGGAACCATCACACGTTTAGTAGAAAACTATCATCATCTAAAACTAAGCAAGACCATCGGTTTTGAGTCCGATTACACAAACTATGGCATGAGTTTGAATCTTCAAAAATCTCTGTTCTACTTTCTTCAATATATATTCAACTTTCTATTTAACTAGTCTTCCAAAAATGGGCATATGAGCTACACTTGCAGAAACAGGCTGCAGACCACACTGAAAAGTTTCCCTCTTCTCAGTAAGGTTAATCAGCCCACTGGAAAGCCAACTAATTTCAGATATCAACACTCGTATCATATGAAACTAAACACGAGCCCTTAAAGGTTAAGCTTCGAACTAATACACCAATTAAATGTCAGCGATTAATTATAGCGAACCTGCAAATGGCCCTTTGGAAAGGTCAATGAGGTCTCTGAGTGCAAAAAAGTCATTGCTTTCAAGGAGATATCTTCGAGATCCAAGTCCTTTGTTGATGGATCTACGAAATGGGCAGCGAACATAAGGAAGTATACTTCCGATTTTCTTCCTTACACCCATGACATGTTGTAGAGCTGGGACCTTTGAGTATAGGAGAGGATTAACTGCACTGACACAAAGCATGGGCTGCAACAAAGGCAAAACAATATCAAAGACACTAAAGAGCCGCTGGCAAGATTTCAATAAACCTTTTTAAATTGAATTTCAAATATGTAGAGTGGTGAAAACAAAACACATGATTGTTCCATCTCAAAAAATATGCAACTGCATGACAAGTCCCGGCTGGGAGAAAAGAAATTGTCCAAAAGAATCTAGAACATATCCAAGAATAACACACTACAGGTTTCATAGTCTCCCTACCAAGTACTGACAGGCTGACACCCATCTAAACATATGCTTTGGCACAAGATGGGAGTCAAACAGTTAAATGTTAATCTTATAAGCTATCAGCTAGCAGATCTTTTAGAATTCGTTTTCTCTTAGCTGAGAAATGAAAGACACGACAAATATGACCAATGAAAAGCTTGGATATTTGAAATTCTACTTATCAGTTGAGCCAATTATTCAACTGATTAAATTACACAGGCAATGCCACGAGTTACTACAATTCTTTCATTTTAAATTTCAGCCATTCACAGGGGGCTTGGAGTGGAGTAGGTTGCAGGAACAAACCTGCTTTTATAGGCATTCCATTTAACCGTCAATATCCATGGTGAAAATCAGATTGTAAAGCAAAACAAAATGCCCAAGCTATGTCCCTAATTATATAATATCAATTCATCTACACACTCAAATCCAACGCTAACAAAACTGTAAACATAGTCCTGGACTTCAGATACCTGGTTGTACACAGAATCCAAAAATGATTTAGCCAATTGAGAAACTGGATATCGTGTGAAATCCCAATGATGCAATACTCTCGCTGGCAAGACTGCAGTCTCATTTGCATGGCAGGTGGAACAAAACAACTGACCAGTATATTCACAAACACGAGGTTTGCCCCACCCCAAGGTTTGTACAAAGTCTTGCATTAGAGTAATTCCAACATCAAAGTGTTTGTGGCATCCAGCACAGGTATAATGTTGCAATTCTAACATCTGTTTCATAGATCTGAGCGGTCTAATTTCAACAACAAGTGATATGGTCTTCCCTAAAGGAGACAGGTTTTCTGCATCTGTACCTTTAGTAAAAGATGTAGACGTAGACACCAGGGGATTCAATGCAGTGGAACTAGGCAATGACTCTTGTCGAGACAAGAACGTAATCAATGCATTTGGGGGACTGGAAAAAGAACTGGAATGGAGAATAGATTGTAAACACTCTTGAATGAGCTCACTTCTGTGAGCAACAACCAGAGGAGACACATTTCCAAATATCTTTCGAGATTCCTTTTCCACAGATGACCAGGGAGAAGGAAGACTCCAGCCTTCATCAGCAGACAATGATTTCAAGCGACAATAGAGAGTATAGAAATCACGGTATCTTCGTTCAACCTCCCACTGATCCTTACCACTCCACACTCTGATTTTGTATACAGTGTATTCCTTTACTCCCACCAATCTTTCACTGAATGAGACATCACCTTTCTTCTGCTTTGCACCTATCACTTCAACCCCATCAATTCTATGGTGGGGCAGAGTCAGTGGGGAAGCATCATCCATACCAGAAGTAGAGGCTGTTGAACCACCATCTCTTAAAGGTAGAGAAAACTGTGATTGGGACATCTGGTTCAACTGAGACAACCTTGCCCTAGGAGATTCACTGCAATCAAGTAAAATTTCTTCCATTTCATGAACAACATCATCATAAAAATCGTTCAGCTGAAGATTCCTACTCTGCAAAACATTTTAGTAAAAAAGATAAGAAAAGAAGACTTAACCTGGAGATTAAAAGAGCCAAAATAAATTCATGCCAATTGAAAAAATGATGCTATGCTTAAAGATGAATGGAGGTTGATCAAATATATTACCCATTCTCATGCAAAAAAGACTCTTTATCATGACTCAAAACAAAATTTTTGAGTATCAACCTAAGAGTAATTTTACAATAAGGCGATCCCTAACTTTCTTATTTTAATAAAGTAAGGACAAGAAGAAAGAGAAAAAAAAAAAAACACATATTTCAATATGCTACGGACAAAATAGACTGCATTAGAGTGCACATTTTTTTGTCTGCTGGTTGTCCTTACTTTATTACAATAAGGGGTTCCATTATTGTAAAATTACTCATCAACTTAAAATGATATATAGAAAATGCTCCTGGTCTTATAATTTATCAATATAAAAAGATGTAAGCACTGACATTAAGAAACCATTAACTGATTAAAAATAAGAAAAATCTGCATAAACAAGAAAGTGTGTGCTCAATGGCAATTGACCTCAGCAGGATGTCCTTTAACGAGGTCTACTGAGGAAGGAGAAGTCTTTGATGCATTTTTCATATTTCCAAATGTTGATGGGCATAATTTTGATTCACGGTCTTCCAAAAATTCCACACTTAACTTTCCAGGATATCCAATTGAATCCGAACATAGTTGATCAACAGAAAAATCAGCAACGGGTTCTGTAAAATACCCAAATTGTTGATTGTCAAAAATTCCAGTGGCATTGGTGCTGACTTCCTTGTTATTCAAATTCTGATGCTTCCTTTCCATTCCAGCATCAACAATGTCCACCCCTATTTTCAGGGGAGCCATTCCCACCAGTGGTTCATGTTCCACCTCAAAGAAATCACTGGCCGAACCATTATTATGATGCATTTTCAAATCATAAGCACCTTGGGCTTCAGTGCTGGCTGCAACATTTCTTACATATTGATCTGGACTGTAAGACTTTGGCAAATTACTTGGTGTTGGAGAAGAAATTTCGTTACTTTCTTCTGATAAATCAGTGCCATTGAATTGATTGCATGTAACAAAAATATCTCTTACATCTTGATGTGGATCAGAAAACCTCGGCAAGCCAATTGGAGTTTGGGACAAATTACTGATATTTTCTGTCAATAAATCCCCTCCTTCAACTTGATAACTGGCTACAGAAATGTCCTTCTCTTCTTCCAAGTTCTCCTGTTCAGCAGAACTTGGAGCTCCAGCTGGGGTTGCAGTAAGGTGATTGATGTTTTCTTCATGCTCATAAGCACCTCTAAACTTTGCGCTAACTACAGGTTCATCTGTCGCATCATTTCCTTGCTCTTTCTGACCACCACTTGGGAACCCAATTGTGCTTTTAGAAGTAAAAATTAGAAGATTCCTTCCACTTTCAATAATTGGTTCTGTCCTCTCATGGACTTTCTCTAAAGTCAGAGAAGATAAAGTACTTCCTCCTACTTGCTCAAAATCATCCCAATCATTCGAACCAAACGCTACATGTGAGTTAATAAATAATGGATTTTCATTCTCCCCTTTTGCTTCCTGAACATGTCCTGCATTTCTTGGATAATACAACTTACCCCTATGCTCCTCATCACTACCATAGTTGTACATCGAATCCTCGCCTTCTGAGTGATCATACCTCAATGAAGTCCCATCTTCCTCCCCCTGCATCCCATTTCCACCAAACCCATCCGAGCAATGGCCATTTTCTTCATTATATACACCAAAAGAAGAGCCCTTTTCAGCCCTCGGTTCAATATCCCTGCTGTTTCCAAATACACTGCCAACCAAGCTCCTTTCACCACCTCCACACATAATTTCACTACCATTCATTTGCATATCCACATGATGATTTATCCTTCCCTCATTACTATTATTATTATTGCTATCACCATCACAATGTAGCCCGCTAACCCCACTTTCCATTTTCTGATCCTTATCATCTCTCCCTTCCCTAAGTTCAATTCTACGATCACCTAAAATGGAAAGCTTTCGGTTACCTCCCAAAGTAAAATTCTCAAAACTAAGATCATCTCCAAATCCAAGACTCTTTAAAGACCCAAACTCAGAATCTACACAATCGTTACCAAATGAGCTACGCACGCTGGGCGTGCCCATGACAGAATTGGCACTACAATAGCGCTCAAACTCGGATTCTCCGCATGAAGAGTAGTGTGATAATGATGCAGGTGACACGTCACCACCGTACGACTCCGGAGAGGCGACTTCGGAGACCTCCTCGCGAGTCCCCTCTCCATTATTCATTCGATACTCAACAATTATCAAAAAAAATCAAAACGATATCGGAATCAACTGAAAATATAAATAGCACCTACCCCACTTGATGATACAATCCGGATCGCGTATTAAATCGGGAGGGGGAAGAAGAGAGGGGAAGTTTTTTGAAAGTGGTATGGGAAATTCAGGAAATGTTTTCTCTGTTCTTGTTTTTATTTTTATTTCGGGAATTTCCCCCAAAAAAAAAAAATGTTCGGATGCTAGATCATGGGCTCCGTGGCCATCAAATTTGATAATTGTTACGTTGCGTGTTGTATTTTTGCTTCTAATTTTGTTTTCCCTCTCTCTTTCTTTTTTTATTTTTATTTTTATTTTTAATTTGCTATGTCCTTCCAATTTTTCTTCTAGTAACAGACATTTCCTCTTCTTAATAAATATTTGATGTGTTTTTTTATCGTTAACTTCAAATTTTCCCTTTCCTTTTAAATATTTATTTTTTAAAATTCGTTCAAGTTTTAAGAAACTTTCTATCAGAACTCTTTAAATAGGCAGTATTACCTAATTTTAAATTGAGATTAGCATTCAGGTCCCAAAATCTTTATAGTTTCAAGGGAGCGCACAGTTTATCCATCTGTATCTCATCGGTTCGCAGGCCCACCCAAATGGACATTTATCCTTTTTGATGATGAATACCGTGTTGCGGGTTATAAGCAAGGCACGGGAATATGCCAGGCACACATAGACAAGTTTAGAACATCTCTAAAAAAAAAATTCTATAAATTTTAATTTTAATTTTAAAAAATTTAAATATAATTTAAAATTTTAAATAATATTAAAAATAAAATAATATTAAATACGTACTTAAATATCTAATAAATATTTAAATGTAAAATTATTTGTGTCCAACACATAAAGTATAATCTAATAAAAGTAAAATTTTTGGATGAAAAATGTTTTAGGCCCGACCCGGCAGAAATGGCTCGGGCTCTTCCAAACCCGGCCTGAGCCCAGGGTTTTGTCACAGTGACAGGGGACTTGTTTGATGCAAGTGTACAAGCTATGCCCTTCTTTGAGAAAATACAAGCACTCAGATATTCAGTTATTATATGTATTAATTTTTCATTCATTTACCGGGAATATCTGAAATCTCGCGCGTGTGTGTAAGATCTAAGAAGCACCAAAATTTCATTTATTTATATATTTATTTTTTCGCAAAAAGATTAAAGAACTAAAACCCTAATTATTCAAAAACCACGGAGTTGGAATAACAGAGGACTAAACTGAACTGACATGGCAACAAAAGCCGAAGCATTATTCAACCTCGACCTACTACACCGCCTAAAGTCGACGGAGCCGCCGGTATGGCTGGCACCGAAGGCGGACCTCTCCGAAACTGCGCGTAAAGCCTCGAAAATTCTCTTCTCGTACCTTAGAACTTACGCCCCTAAATCGCCGTTGGATCAGTTACTAATCGAGGGGTTCGATGCAGAGCAGATTTGGCAGCAAATTGACTTGCAGTCACAGCCTCTGTTGTCTAGTCTTAAGAGGGAAGTTAAAAAATTTGAGAAGAAGCCGGAGGAAATTCGGAAGATTAGGGAGGTACTAAAAGGTGAGAAGAAGGTTGTGGAAAGTGTGGGGAAGGTTCTAGAAGGTGAAAGGAGGGTGCTTGAAGAGGAAAATGATGATTTTGGCGAGGATTTGGATGATGGGTCAGATGATGACGACGACGGCGACGACGATGATGATGATGAAGAAGGTGAGAGTGAGGAGGAAAAGAAGGGGAAGGGGGCAGGAGAAGGAGGGATAGAGGACGATTTTTTGAAGATAAATGAATTGCAAGAGTATCTAGAAGAGGATGAGGCAAGGGAATATGGGTTGAAGAAGGACAGTAATGATAGTAAAAGGAACAGAGGACGAAGGGTTTTGGATAGTGAAGAAGATGAGGATGAGGAAGAGGAAGATGAGGAGGAGGTATTTTGTCTTTAATTTTGCTTGAAAGTAAAATTTGAAGTTGAATTGCTTAACTTATGGTACGGATGCTTTGATACAATGGATTTGTGATCTGGAATTGCTTTTCTTTGAGGGTATTTGAAGTTAAATTCAGATACTTTTAAGTAATATAATCGACCATTTTTCAAAGGGCAATGTCTTAATAATTTTATTCAAGGATTTGAGGCTAGATTTGTTATGTAAATAGTTTCATGAATATCATCTGTAGACAATACAGTTGTCTCAGTAATTAAAGGTTTAAAAAGTTATCTTATTCTTCCCATAGTTTGTGTTGTTCCTAAGTGTTGTAGTGTTGCAGCTTGGTGTTTTTAGTGATAATGATGATAATGAGGAGGAGGATGAGCATAGGCAGAAATTGGAAAATGCTAGGTACTTTCTCAACCATTTGCCTTTCATATTCTTCTCTCTCTCTCTCTCAATAAATTTTCTGAAGTGATACAGGATATCATTTTGTTGAACACAAAATTTTGTTTGATGTTGATGTGAAAATTGTTGATTTTATTAGCAAAACTTCGGCATTTCCTTTGCCAACCTAAGGCACCTCCCATATTGTCTATTCCAACTGCTGCTTCACCCAAATCAAGTACTGTTCTACAACTAATAATACCAACATTGGGACACCAATACCATTACCAACATTGGGAATTCAACACTATGTGGACAACGGTTTTTATATTGTCACTGCTACTGCCTCCCTTTCCAACATCTTGATAAAAGCCACCATCGTCCTGCTAATGCTTGTCTATAAGAGCTAAATATAAAATTTTTATATTCAGGTATGAAGACTTCTTCGGTGTTAATAGCAAAAAAGCTCCAAAGAAAAATTTAAAATCAATTGCAGAGTTAGAAGAAGATTCGGGCTCGGACGATGAAGAAGATGAGGACGAGGCTGTAGACATTAAGGTATTGTTTAAATATGTATGTTGCGTATATTTTTTACATATTGAGGGCTCTCATGTACTGATAAAATTTCATCTTCAATCAGCAAGTTTATTTTCTGAAATAACTCTTCAAATTGTTTTTCTTTTGCAGAAAAATGATAATCTTTCAACACATGAGAAACAATCTGAGCAACTTCGAGCTGAAATAGAGAAGATGGAGAAAGCAAATTTAGACCCCAAAACTTGGACCATGCGGGGAGAGGTAACTTTCTATTTTGCCAATATTGTTGTTAGAATATTCTCTGGGTTATTTGTTCATTTAATTTGGATATAAATCAATTCCATGTATTACATTGTGGTGTATTCATACACTAGGATTTCTGATGACAGGTAACTGCTGCACAAAGGCCAAAAAATAGTGCATTAGAAGTTGATTTAGATTTTCAGCACAATGTAAGACCTGCCCCTGTAATTACAGAGGAGTTTACTGCATCACTTGAAGAAATGATAAAGAAGAGGATCATTGAGGTGAAATTCATACTCTAATGCATATAATTTTGAATCAGTGTTTGTCAGTATCTTTTTCTTGTACCTGAAATCGTGTCTAAGATTGATTATGCAGAAATTGCTGTTTTTTAATTCCTTGTCCTTCTTTCTCTAAAGTCTGCTCTAAACCTGTAAAGTTATTTTTCAAAGCTTGAAAGACCTACATAATGCAAATATGGCTAAGTGAATGGGCTAATGATAATCATGACATTCCCAATTTTTACTTTGTTTTCCAAGTGTTGATACCTGTAAATTCATATATCTGATGTGAAATATGTCTGCACAGCGAGAATGCAGAAGGTAGATTGGAAAATGTTTTAATTGGGATATACAGCACTGATTTACACAGTTTGTTCAAGTGTAGGAAATGTCATAGTTTCAATTTTCTCGATTAAATTTTGTATATAATCATTTTGAGATTTGCAGAGTTAATATTCATTTGGAATGGTGTTTGCTTTTTCTGGTCTTTGTCATGCTGTTCACTAATATCCATTAGTGCATCTACTGTGGAAAACATTTCCTTCCCCCCTTCCCTTCTACAATGTTCACTTGTTATTTAAACAATGGTTATCAATCATTGTTCATTTGTTTGATTGAATTCTTTCTCTGAAACTATTAACAAGCTGTACCTCTTCTATGATGCTTTAGGGGCAATTTGATGATGTTGAAAAGGCTGCTAGTTTACCCTCTAAAGCACCAAGAGAATTGAAAGAGTTGGTATGTACTACTCCTTTTAAATAGGTAGCATGAGGGATTTTAGTCCTTGTATTTATGGTGAGGAATTTGTTCAAGCTACTTTTCTGTTGGAATTTGCAGGATGAGAATAAAAGCAAAAAGGGGCTTGCTGAAGTTTATGAGGTTTGAACATATACCAGCATGTGCTGTTAATTTTGACTGCTTTTTCCCATTTCTCTTCTATATTTTCTCGTTCTGCAGATGGATTGTGTGTGTTGACAAGCACGTCTGACCGGACAACTCTTCTTATTCTTCTTATTTGCAGGAGGAATATGTTCAGAAGACAAATCCAGCTGCTGCCCCATTGACTTTCTCAGATGAACAGAAGAAGGAGGTGCATCTTCAAATTGTTTTATTCTGTGATCACTGGTTCCCTAGTTAGATCTTTTTTCTTATCTGTTGTATCTTTTCTGACTATGTACCGCATTTTTGCACTATTCATTTGCTAGGACTTTTACTTTATAACATCTCATTCCTGAGTCCTTTTTTGCATGTCCTTTTAAGTTTGTCTTAGATTCTTCTAACCTTGTAATTTTTGCCAGGCAAGCATGCTGTTCAAGAAACTCTGCTTGAAGTTGGATGCGCTTTCTCATTTCCACTTCACTCCAAAACCTGTATTTTTCCCCACTATCATAAAAGAATGTGTTTACCGGCTGGATATGTGTTGGTAGGTTATTTGTTTGTTTATCTTTATGGTATTTCTTGTATAGGTTATAGAGGACATGTCTATACAAGCAAATGTCCCTGCCCTTGCCATGGAAGAGGTAAACACCGTTAGCTTTTTAGGTTATGATTTTCTTGTATCAGGAAGTATGTGGCTAAGATGCATGATATATTCTCCATGGCCAGATTGCACCTGTTGCTGTTTCTGATGCTGCTATGCTGGCTCCAGAGGAAGTCTTTGCAGGTAAAGGTGATGTAAAAGAGGAAGCAGAACTTACGAAGGCAGAGAGGAAGAGGAGGAGAGCTAATAAGAAAAGAAAATTTAGGGGTGAGCTTGGATAAGACAGTTGAAATGATTCATCACCTGCCCCTTTTTCTTTTATTTCTTTTTTCAAAAAAATAAATGAAATTGTCTTAAAAGTCTTCCATGAATGATTCATCTACCTCTCTTCAACCATTAATTGTTGACCAATATGATCACAGCTGAAGCCACAAAAAGGATGAGAGCAAAGAAGGCACGGGACAACACATTGCTAGATCACAATGATGGTGACTATTTTATCTTCTCTTAACCAGTAAAATACTATTTTGAAAATTTTAATAAAAAATACATCTGTCACCACAATTCTTTTTTTTTATTTTGGTGAATTCTGCAGGCAAAGAAGAGTAATGAATACTTGAAAACTATGAGGAGGGCCCAAAACCCTTTCAGACTAATGTTCTAAATTTAGGAGTGCAGAAGGAGACGAGAAAGACAGAAAACAATGGGGCTCTACCAAGGATCATCAATCCACTTATTGCAATTTCCAAGTTCAGATGGAGCTGAGCTATAGGAAGTACTATTAGGTATTCTGTTGAAGCAAGCTCTGCAGAGAGTCAGCTACCTTGGTTGTTCCTTATAAATTTAGGATTAAAGAAAAAATTTTGTTAGGTAAGTTGTGGAAAATATGAATTGCAATGGATGACATTCGCATTAAAAATAGGTAATTGTCTTGTTATGCTTTCAATACCCCCATAAGCTGTAGCCGTCCAATTTTGTTCTGTCAGCACAGAAATTGAAGCCTTGATATTTACTTCTGTTCGGTGGCTCCAGAGTAAAAAATGAAAGAAAGATTGATTTCTGGCAATGGATGTCAGTGCGTGAATGTGAGCTCCAAAATCTAAGAACACGCCAGCTATTTGAGATCTTCACCCACTTATCATACCCGGGACTTGTTTGGTGTATGGATTGGATAAGACTGAATGGGATTGAATAACATTAGATTATATATGATAATATATTGTGTTTGGTGTAATATTAGAGGGGATTATAAATAATCATGTCTTGTGTTTGTTGTGTCATGGGATTGGTCAATAAGTAATAATATATGTTTTATATATTAATTTATCAACATCATTTTAGATTAATTTTAAAATGATATGTAATGTAATTTAATCTAAATCAATAATTATTGGTGGATATATTTTTTAAGAAGGTAATATCTTTTTTTATTATTATTTTTTTAATTTTGCTTATTATAGTTTGTAAACTTATCTTTTATTAAATAATATTATCATAGAGAATACCATCAACAATTATAATAAAAATATCAATCCATAAATTAAAAAAAATTATTTATTATCTGATGGTCAGTGATTGATTAAATTTTAACTTTATAGATTATAATCCTATATCCCCTTTTATTATATAATTTTGATAATTTTGGATTAAATAGTGAGTTCTACTAATTTTATTTTACAATTATTTTTGTTAATCAAACAGTATATTAAAATAATTTTGAGATAAATTTATCCAATCCCATCATTTTATATTCCAACCAACCAAACCGGGCCTAGTGTAGTTGGCAAGAAGTAAACGATTAGCTTGTGTTGGTGGATGCTAGATTGTTGATTTTAGTCCAGTCCTGAGCGGGATTGTCCGGTGAGTGGGAGTAAGCACAGACAGGACAGGTATTTTAGACGTGACTACTACAGGGGTCCAAATCCAATTTAGATCAAAGTTTCAGCTTGTTATTTCAAATGATATATGTGTGTATATACACATAGCCACTAAATCAAATCAAATAAAATCCTTAAAAGGGGACAAAAATTATTGAAAACTATTAAACCAAAACCTCAGAAAAGCAAAATCATCGGTAGTTAATTTCCTTCGTATAACAGTGTTCAGTGGGATTTCCCCCTTCTTTAGTCCCTAGTCCATATGCCAGTACAGGAAAGGAGTAGATGATTAACAAGTGCATCAAATTCTGTTCTAGGCAAATCCTCGGTGTCTATCTTTCCAGCAAATTTGCAAATGTTCTGGTCCAGCAAAAATAACACTCATCTTTTACTCGCGTGTTCTTCAAGCCTGTCAATTGCAGAACCAACACCACTCTTTGCACCCCCTCCTTGACCTGAATTGGCAGCCATATTCCCCTCATTTGCTTTATCTACCAGCTTCAAGTGAAGCCAACCTGTCACAAGATGCAATTTGGATATTTCACAGCACTACTCATGGTATTGACACAACCATGAATGCCCTTTCTATATTGCCATTGCCAGTCATAAGCAGTCATCATACCCGGGCATTAATAACAACAAAGCTCTGACAAAGCAGAGCAGATACAATTCGGAATGATCAAAAGGAAAAAATAATAATAATAACTGTTCCCTAAAAATTACTCCAATGCACAAGATTAGCTCCCTAACAAATACCTGCTTCATTAATTGTAGTTTTTGGCAAGTAGAGAAATGACTAGATCATCTAAAAGAGTTACCTCCATAGTGATGAATCCTTTGAAAGTTATTTACTTCTATTGTTATTATTTTAGAAAAAGAGGTTTCATGATCAGCATCAGAGGCCTGAGCACATGCTCCAAATCTAAGATCAGGTAATAAGTGAGCTAGTATGACAGCATATGCCATTTTTGCAAGTTCATTCTGCACAAACAATATATTTTGATTCAAGGCCATGTATAAGGTGTTAATCTATTACCGAGAGGGAAACCAACTGCTGCTCCCAGCACTGATCCAAGCACCACATTCCTAGTGCGCCAAACAAGTGACCCTGGCACTGGCAGCAAAATCAAATAAAAATGTTAATCACAGGGAAGGCTACATTCCCAATAAATTGAACTTCAACTTCAAGAGAAATTATGCTTAATATTGCAGATATGACTTAAATGAGAAAAAAAAAATGCATAAGGGACTCCACTTGATTATGCGAAAAGAAATCCAACAATTTGAGACCAAACTTATAGGATATAAGGGATGTGGCATCTTACTAATTAATCCAAATGTAGCGGCAGTGGCTGAACCTGCTCCAACAATATTGAAAACATCATGCACACCCCGTTTCTCAGCAAGCAAATTTTGTAAACCATAAAATGCAGCTGTGAACATCCCAAGACGCACTCCACCAATTATTGAGCCACGAGTTACTCGGATGAACCTTTTCTCCATTGCATCTCTCATTAGACGATACTGCTCACGCTTGTCTGGTGTGCTCCCAAGCTTCAGCATCACCTCTGCATCCTTGCTCTGCAAACAGCATAGATGTAGTTAACATAACATATTTCATCTGAAATATAGCTTTAACAGTTAAATAGTACACGTTTCATACAACAGAAGCTTACTAAAACTTCCATTTGAAATGTACCATTACATGAAAAATTCCAAATTTGAACCAAAACCGTTCCTTACCCGAATCAAGCGAACATTTTTAACCTCAAAAGAAATTCAAGTGTCGACTTTTGCAAATCTACAATCTTTACCAGCACCTTATGTTGAAGAACGAAAAGACAAATTTAAAAAAAAAAAAAAAGAAATAGGAGCTTACAACTGAAGCAGCAGCCTCTTTGCTGCCGCCATACAACATCCCCGCAAACACTCCTATCACAGTAGCCGTTCCCCAGTTCACTGTTCCTGGCAGTCTCTGATGACCATCCTAATTTTTCCACAAAATTTTCAGTTAGCTTCTACTTATACAACCGCAACTAACCAGAATTTAACATAACAGTCCGATGAAAAAAATAGATAGTAAAGAGTTACATTTGAGATGGTTTCTTCCGAATCTTCCAGTGCTTCCATTTGCAAACTAAAACCCAATTGATCAAATCGACACAGAAAATTGATGAATTTGATCAAATAGTGTTCTAAATAATTTCCATTGGTTTCTTGCCAGCAAAAACGGAGAATCGTAGTGGCGGTGACGAGGAGAGTAAAAATGTCTCTCGCTTCTTTCGGGTGAAGAGGTGACGAAATTACGAAATTACCCTAGTTTCTCTTTCGAAATTAAAATTACGTGGATGTACAATATCTTAGAGCCCCTGAACTTTAGATTATATTATTTAAACCCGATAATTATCATGTTTCGTCAGAGACCTCTAGTCAATAGTCTTCCTTCATTTCCATTTTGCCTTTATTTATCAAAATTGAATTACTTTCGATTCGATTCCCTTCGGCCTCTGTTCTAGTCAGAGACACGCAAAAATGCAAATTACTTAAATATAAAGCAACCCATCAATTGCACCAAAAATCAAACTAAAGCTGTTGCATAACGTAAAAAGCAGCCGAATGATTTTGTTTCTCTTCTTTTCTTTTTCTTTTTGGGTGGGAGAAAGAAAGAAAAAGAAAAAGAAATCAATTAATTCCCATAAATGGATTCCTCATCACTACATGTGAATAAAGTCCCTTGGATGATTTCCTCCACCATTCAAGAAAAGTATCATCAGTAGTCATCACTTCCAATTTCCTTTGATCCGCAAACTCTCACTCACAGTCACGGGCCACAGCCATGTCTACACTCTTCTTAGCCACCTTTTTATTCATTTTTTCAACATTAAATCCGCTAATTACAGCCAATGCTCTCATCAACAAATGCAGATCATATTGCGGAAACGTAACCATAGACTACCCTTTTGCAATTCAAAAAGGCTGCGGCCATCCGGGCTTCCGAGATTTGCTATTTTGCGTGAACGATTTTCTAATGTTTCACATAAGCTCAGGCTCATACCGCGTGTTAGAAATAGACTACGCCTATCAATCCCTCACATTACACGATGCCCATATGTCAACTTGTGACAACATGGTGCTAGGTGGCAAGGGCAACGGCTTCGCGGTCGAGCAATGGCGGGCCCCGTACTTCAATCCAACGGCCGATAACGTGTTCATGCTAATTGGTTGCTCGGCTAAGTCACCACTCTTCCAAGGCTTCCCGGGGCAGCACTTGCCCTGTAGGAATGTTTCGGGCATGGGATGTGAGGAATACTACCGGTGCCCGTCTTGGACTTTGATGGGCCGTAAACGGACGGCCCCGATGCACGGTACAGGCCCACCGGAGTGTTGCGCCGTGGCGTTCGAGTCTATTAAGATGATAAATCTGACTAAGCTTGAATGTGAAGGGTATGCAAGTGCGTATAGCCTTGCACCATTGAAGATTGATGGTCCCAGCGAGTGGTCCTATGGGATAAGAGTCAAGTATTCAGTTCAAGGCGGTGACCAATTTTGTAGAGCTTGCGAGGCTACGGGAGGCGCTTGTGGCTTTGGCACGGATGGTGTTAGGCAGCTGTGCATGTGCGACGGCGTAAATTCCACGTCAAATTGTGATTCAGGTGAGAATGTGATTTATTGTATGAACCTTCTGTGTGTTTATAATCATTATTACGACTATGTTGGCTTCTTCCTATTTGACTCCGTTTGATAGTTTGCACATTATCTAAATTAACTTTTTGTTTTGTAATTTTTGCAGTCGGTTCATCATCAAGTAGAATTTCTTGGTCTCTTTCACAAATTTCAGCAGGTTCATAATTCTCTTTAGCATTTTTCCCATAGCAATCGTGCTTAAAGTATAATTTTCAAGGATTCATTCCCCTGCTTAAATTTTTTGAGTAAAATTGAATCGAAATAATCCGATTTGATCTGATTTGATTTGATTTGATTCAGTTAGATGATTTTTTTTTCTTTTTTGGGGGGTTAATTTTTTGAAGACTCAAACTAATCGGGAAAAAATTTTGAACCGAACTTCAAATTGAATCGGTTCAATTCGGCGACAAAATGTCTAACCCTAATCTTTTCTACTAACAAGATCATTTATGATGCTATTTATTGCAATTATTTATATGTATAGACATCTTAGTTCTTGTAATTTTTGCAGGATTTTTCGTGCTCCTGTCAATTTGGATGACAATAAACCGCGCTTGAAGAATACAAACGTACGAGTTATACAATGATAGAAACGTACGCGGGCATATCAAGAAATTTGATTTTTTTTTTTAATTGATTGATTATTTGCTCATGATGAGGATGGGGACTGGGAGGTGATATAGTAATATTTCGGGTATATATATTAACACTTTATGTTTTCAAATATAATTTCCCATTTCCAAATCCGGTTCATGGGGGAGAACACGGGCACTTGATCCACTTCGTTGACTTTTTTCCCCAAAAAAAAAAAAAGGTCTGCATCATCACTCATAATATTTATACAACAATTTGACAAATTTTTACCGATGTGATATTTATATGATATAAAAATAATTCTGCCAATTATAAATTAGGATTCAATTTTATAATCCCTATCGTTTTAATACACACACACACACACACAACCATAATGGTGCGACGTTTGGGGTGGCCATATTGTTCAGATTTTGACTGGCCTACGTTCAATTAAATTATGATTATATACATTTATCTCGAAGGGATGAATTACAATCTAGCGGTTTTTATTCAGCTTTTAAGAATCCACTTATACCTGTCATTAATTCTTTACCATCAACGGCTCAAATTAAAGTTTAATTTTTTTTCTCATTTCTCTTGCCCCATGAACATTCTTTTCATAACTATTATATCTCTCCAAAACAAAGACTAACGAACAAATTTTGAGATGTTAACTTCCTGTTGTGCCAAAAACAAAAAGAAAAATAGATGTATTTTTTGTTTGCCACGTGTTTAATGAATTCCTCATAGAATAAAAAACTGAAACGCCCAACAAAAAAAAAAAAAGGCATTTTCAAATGCTAAAAGAGAGTTAAAAAAGAGGGATAATTTGACATTAAAACAGTGAAAAAAGTTCAACAAACGGTGTTGACTCAAATTTCTAATTAATCAACGATTAATTTAGATGGGGTGATATAATAAAAAAATATAGAGAATTAACATTGTTCCATCTTTGGTCTAGATTTACGGTTAGAGAAAATAAATATTTTGTTAAGATCGTAATTTTAATTCAACTCTCACTCTCTTTACTACTTTTTTTTAGTGCTTGTTCCTATACTAAGTCTACCTTTATAGCTATTTACAAATAAAATTCCTTTCTCACTTAAATTTATCTTAATTCTCTTTTATTATTTAGGATTTAAATTACAAGATACTCTTTATTTTTTTATTGATTCTATCCGTATCAAACTTTATTTAATTTATTTATATTCTTCCATTGTTCAGTTTTATTTAGTAAGCTTGATTAAACAATAACCTCTCTATTTAGACTTGATTCTTCTATGTAGTTCATGATCCAATACTGGGTTAATGATTCCCATGAGATTACAGTCTATGACTTATTTTTCTATCCCATATTCGTAGGAGTATGACCATTAGTTCACACACTTAGAAAGTGCGATTTCGGTAGCATGATTTTTACTCTTTAGGGAATATGGCTCCTGCTCCCCATTATTAGGGAGCATGATTCCTGCTTCCCTTCTTGGGAGCATGCTCTCTATTGTTAGGAAGTCGAGAGCATGACTTGTGAGAGCAAATCCTCTATTCTTGAGAAGCATAATTTTTTATTTCTTAGGTAGCTTGATTCCAGCTACCCTTCTTGGGGACATGCTCTATTGTTAGGAAGCATGATTTTTACTTTCTGGAGAGCATGACTTGTGAGTGCAGATCCTCTACTCTTTGAAAAGCATAATTTTTTATTTCTTAGGGAGCATGGCTGCTGCTCCCATTCTTGAAAAGTGTGGTCTCTATTCTTCAGGAGCATGACTTTTTAATTTCTCTACACACTTTTGTTGATTTTACCCATTTTGTACAACAAAATATTAATTAATAAGAAAATTTTCGGACTCAAAAAATAATTTTCCTAGTTAATATTTTAACAAGTTTTCAATTAGCTTCTCTCTAATCAAGGTTTTCTATTTATTATTTTTAAGTTATTTTCCCACGAAAGAAATCACTTAGACATAATTCTAAATTTTGGGGTCACGAGGATTAAATGTAATATATCTCATGATGGCTTCAAATTTTAAAATTTTTTAGTTAAATATTTTTGTAGAATCTAAAGTTTATACAGAAATATATTCCAAAAGCCTGCGAAGCATCATTCCCAAAATTTAATTAAATATTAAAGAGGCCTGTCGTATGTTTATTTATAAATATTTAAAAATATAATATAATCTCTCTAATTTAATATTCGATAAATTAATAATCTCTATAATATAATAATTTTTTGTATGCCGACTTGGTCCTAAAATTAAATTAATAATTTTGATAAATTAATAAGATAATAATTTTTTTAAGAACTACTATATAACTCTATGGTCGCATTTATATCATACATTAATAATTACAGAAATTACAAATACTATAAAATTACAAATGTACCTAACTATGTCAATTTATTAAACTACATGAATATATTTAGATAAATTTATGTAAATACATGAATTTATTTAATTAAGTAGATAGGTACATTAGATTAATTCTAATTCAATTTATATAATTTAATAACTAACATTTAGTTTAGTCATTGAATACATTTAGTAAAATTCATAAATTTATTTAAATTCTATTGATTATATTTGTAAAATACAATAAATTTTTATTCTATTAAATATTAATTTTTTGTACTATAAACACACTCTATAAATTAATAAATTATTAATTTATTGATTAATTAATATCTTTTTAAATTAATAAATTTCTATAACATTAACATTATTAATTTATAGAGATTATATTGTATAGTACAAGACCCTGTTGTTTTAGTGCTTAAAACCAAATAAGACTTATGAGTTACAGCTTTTTTTTTTTTGTTAGCCTGGGCCGTTTGGTTTGTGACAGTTGCAAAAATAATTTTGAAGAGCTAAAAATTAGTTTTGTATTTAGTAAATTTTTTTAGAAATTACTTTTTGTACACCTTATTTTATAGTATACTTCAAAAAATAGTGAATAATTAATTTTTCAAAATCTGATTTTTCAAAATCAATTTTATATATATATATATATATATATATATTATCTTTATTATTTAGAAAATAAAATCATTGACATTAAAAGATTATTATTATTAATAAAATTAATAATATACAATATTTATTTTAGTTATCAACTATAATATAAACAAAATAGAAAATATTATATATTTTTTATAAATATATAAATAAATTTTATTCAAAATTATGTCTAATTCAGTTATTTATATTTTTACAATAGCTTGACAATAAGATTTATCAAATACATACAAGTTCTTCTAAAACTTACAACACTTTTAAAATAAATTTTATTAAATATTTAATTGATTTTTCTTACAATTAATTATTTCGATAACACAACTAATGACAGTTGTTTTTAAAAGCTACAATATGACCAACCTGACCTTTAATAACTTAGTTGACTTAATTTTAATAAGTTAAATGTTCATTTGTTGTTATATATAAAGTCTTAATTTGGCTTAATTTCACTCAATTAAGTCATTAAGGATTTGTTTGTTTTTATATTTGAAATATTAATTTAACTTAATTTCAATCATTTAAGTCATTGGGGATTTGTTTGTTTTTATATTTGAAATATTAATTTGATTTAATTTCAATCAATTAAGTCATTACAGATTTACTTATTTTTATATTTAAAGTTTTAGTTTAGCTTAATTTAAGATGCTTTAAAATTTTGGCTTGTTTATTTTGTATTTGAAGTTTTTTTATAAGACATTTTCATTTAAATGGAAAAGATAAAATTTCTTAGTTTTTATTTGAATGATAAAATGTCTGAACGAAAAATTAATTTTTTTCTTATAGATACCCTCATTAAATGTATTTATTTCATGCATGTTATGTAAAACTTAATAATCCTTTGTGTTTTCTTTTTTAATCAAAAGTATTTTTTTAATTAACTATAACATAATTTAGATGCCATGTTAGAATTTTTCTTAATCTCAACTAGTGTATATTCAATTTGAATTTAGATAAATCTTTTAGTAAATAACAATTGTTTTATGTACAAATATTATTTAAATCATAAAAAATAATGTTATCAAAATTATTTTTCATCAATTATATATGAAATGCTTACCTTATCAATATTTATCACATATACATACTACTATACTAGATAATATCATAAATATATGCCTATTTAAACTTTCAAGTATATATGACACTTTAAAGGACATAAGTGCAAAAATCTCAAACTAAAGATATTTTGACTTTATAAAAACAAATAACTTATCACTTGCACTTATATAGAAAAAAAAGAATGAAAAACAAACATAATATTCAAATACATGCATTTAGACCCATTTATATTTTAATTTTTCTTTTAAAAGAAAAGATGCCTAAATCTATTTACTTTTCAAGTTAATGAAACTTTTTAACAATTGAGTCATTAAACTAATTTTTTGAACTTTTTACTTAATCAAAAAAGCATGGATGACATCATTAAAAGGTATTCTTCACATCCTTACTTAAATAAAACTTACTAATTATGAATCTATTAATCTATATAACTTATGGTAATATAGTAGTGGATATAGTAGTGGACTATTATTTTAATTTTTTATTCTCTTCAAATAAACATTATAATCTTTATAATATTTATAGATATTTTTATATAAAATATTATAAACTATAATAAAATTGATTAATAATTGTAGTAAAAAAATTAAATTAATGCATTCACTTGAACATGATTTATGTTATGATAACTTACTAAATTATTTTTTTATATTTGATTATTTATTTAATATTTAAAATTTGTAAGAGAGCATGTGCGCGCAATACTTGTTTTCATAGATTCAAACAATAGTTCAAGCATTCAACTATATTTATGACTACATTAATTCAGATCTACCCATATTTCATACAAAAAAAATTACCTAAATTCCTCTAATATTTAATTAATGGAGATTATCAATTTTCACTAAATGTTTAATGATAGTTAAAGCATAAATTAAAATTTTTTAAATTATCAATGGACCACTTAAAGTTTGCAAAAGTGTATGAATTTTTCACTTTGCCATTAGTTAATACGTGTGATGTGTTTTTTCAAACTCATAACTTTTTCAACAGTGTAGTTTTCTTGACTATTTTTGTGTTCAACTTATTATATCAGTAGCACATTTAAAATAGATATTTTATAAGTCACAATAATTCCAAGGGTAGAACTATTCGTATTCTAATTTATTTTAATTTTTAATAAAAATTTATCTTACTAAAATAACCCTAATTCAATTTATTACTGAGGACATTAATATAATTAAAGAAAATACTATTACTCTTAACATACATATCATTTGAGATGTCTGTGTCCTTGTAAAGGACTGAAGCTAACATCATCGCAATAATTTCTTCGTAGGAACCAAAGTTAAGGTTGTTGACAGAAGATGTAACAATCCATCTGGTGTTATCATGAGCACTATAATCGCACTAGAAAACAACATAAAAAAATACCACAAATCCCATGTTATCGTCTTTGTTAACAAATTCTTTAAGCTATATTAGGGCTGTAGAAATAGAGCTTGAAAAGAAACCAGTACCTGCATTCATTATGGTGAAACTTGAACCAGCTTGTTCATCCACATAGAACTATTAGAATTGCGCAACTCCCTTTACAATGCCTTCGCAGTCAGATGAGTTTATTAGAAGGGGTAGGCTTCTTGTTGGGATGTCTTTTGATCTTCTTTTATCGTCTAGTAACTAATTTGTTCAATACGTTCTAGTGGCCTGTGGCATGCGAAATTTGTTATCTCCTTTAGATGTACACATAATTGTATAGGGGTAAGTGGTGACCTTCATTATCTTAAGATTTTTTATATCTGATTCTAGGCTTCTTACATACTTATGTGAATCATTTTTTAGGTCATTTCATAACCGTTACTCAAGTGTCTTCCAGAATTCTCTGAATTTTTTTTCCTCTGCGTATTCAATGTTGCACCTTTCAAGGAGTTGGAAGTGAAAAATGAATTTATTGGACTCCGGAAATTTGGTGCAGCTATTCTATTGCCCAATAGCTCTTAGAAGTTTTCAAAAACTCCCTGTCCTAGTCATTTGATTTCCTCTCATATTCGTATGCCGAATTACAGGTCTATCATTGGAATCTTAGATTATATGCTTGGATGTAGCTTTGAGATGGGCCTGTATTGTACTTAGATTGTATCGTGAGCATATTGCTAGTGCTACTTCAGGTTTATTGACCGGACAATCAACACCTGGTTTATATAATACATACATTTGTGTTGCACTATGCCTTAATGAACAAACATTTTCTTCCTCTAAATTTCGCATATTTGGTGCCAGAATGGAAGACAAATGGCGCCAAAAGGTGTATTAATTGCCTTGGCATCAGTTGCCCATTGGTGTAGAACTTGGAAGGCATGGTTGCTCTCTGTGGGTTGCGTAAGCTATTGACCTTCTCCATTAATTGGTTCCCTTGCTTGATTGTGTAAGGAGATTGGAAGACCATGTTAATAATCTCAAACTTTTCTTTTAATGGTTTTGATCTAATTCATGTTGAATGTTTTATGGGTGTAGAGAAAATAATCGGTTAGTGAGATTATTTTATTGAAAGATAATTTTGGAATTTGAAAGAGTGAGTTGAATAAAATTTAAACAAGCTTATTTGAGGCTATGAAAACATACTCAACACTTATTACTTTCACGATCTTTTTTTTTCGAGAAAAAGAAAGTGAGTAAAACTTGTGCATAAATTATAGCTTATGTAATTATCTTGAAGTTATGGTAAAAGTAATCAAAGGCTAAATAAGTTAATAATTAATTTTATTTTATCATTTATGACTTTTAGTGTAAAAATTCCGCTAGTACATTTTAGTTTTCATATGCAACCCTACCTTCATTTGAATATAAAATTATAAATAGTCTATTACCGCCACAACTTTCAAAGCTATATTAGCTAGTTTAATATAAAACCCCTAGTAGACCCATATGTAAATTGGTGTTGACTGATAAATGTAATTATTATTTTTAATTTAATGGGTTTTATCTAAATCACAGTATTTCAAGAAATTAAACTCTAAACACGTTCACGGCCTTAAGGTGTGTTTGAAATTGAGATGATGTAACTTTTAAACTACAGTTACTGTATAAAAAAACTATAATTATAAAATAAAAGTTAACAATATGTAGTAAATACAAATTTTAAGTAATAATTTTGATAAAATTATCAAAGATATAATAGATTCTCGATTATATAAGTAAAAAATTATATTGACATAGCTTTTAAATCAAAGTGGTTAGTGTTTATCAAATACTTTACTACTGTAACTTTTAAATTAAATTATCCAATCTCAATTTTAAACACACATTTAAGTAGTGAAAAGAAAAGCAATATCAAAGATATTCAACTCCCAATCCAATCTTCCCAATGTAAACCATTCAAAACTGTGTAAGAGGGATGAAAGAAAAGAAATACAAAAAATGAATGGAAGAAAACGACTAGTAGTAGTTAATTGTAAATAATATAGGGTTATTTATGGATTTTAAGAAAGTTTATAGAGTAAAATTCTATTTTTTAAATTTATGTTATGAGTTTATTAAGTAAATTAATATAGAAATAAAAACTATTAGTTCAAATTATTTTGTTTGTAAAAATTATTAAATGAATGCACATAATGTTAGAGATTAGATTGATATTTTAAGATACCAACATGCTATTTTCTTAGACAAGAGAGCATAAGTTAGTTTATATATCAAAACTAAATATAATTTGATAATAAACTCATAAAAAGGAGACTCGTACGCGAGAAACCATACCCAAAAAAGGAGTTTATTCTGGGAATCTATTAGTTAAGTGCTTGTAACTAATAACTATGCATAGGAAAAATTCCTACCCCTACCCACACGTCGGTGTCATGTATGCATGTAGGCTTAGCTACTTTTTACATTTTTGCCCTTATTTATTTTTTATTTATTTTCATTCAAATTCTATTGAGAATTCGATTTTACAACTCTAAATTATTGCACTGAAGTTCAATATTGTAATAGTAGTATTATATTTCTGAGATCAAATTATTGTTGTCTGTCCTTTTTACACCGAGATATTATCTCTTAAAATGTAGAATATAGTTTTAAAAATAGTATTGTCGCACCCCTTGATTTTTTTACTTTTTTTTGTCTAAATTTTTACTAGTTTTGTCCTAAAATTCCAACATAAAACAATAGAGTAATCTGAATAAATTTTAATGTCAAATAGTCTTATCCGAATTCTGAATTTGCGTTTAATCATATTAACCGCCAGGAGGCAAGAGGCTTGTGCATGCTTTGGCTGTGGATATCCTGAAAAAAGAACTCGTTTTGGCCTTCCAGAAGTAAAAACGCTGTGATTTTTTTATTATATTTTATTGTAGGCAACCGTTCTGTCGATGCGTTTTTCTTTTTTTTTTAACCTTTCCTTCGAAATACGCTATTGGCTCAAATCAAACAAATCCCAAGTACTAGATTTTTTTTCTACTATAAACGACAAAAAAAAATTGATATGCACGGCGGGTCGTCACAGCCGCCTGACAAAATGACTTAGATCTCAACCTCAATCTTCAATTATTCCAAAAAACAATATTAAAAGGGTTGAACCGGTGAACGTCTATGTCCACAACCCAGACGTGTCCAGCGGATGCAATCCTCACACTTAGCTGCTTGGGCGGTGAGGGCGGTGAGGAGACCTATGTCCTTATCAAACAAATTTATAAGGACTTTGCTAGCTTAAACCTGCAGCATAATCATTAGATGTGATTAAATACGGAGTGAAAAATTAAATAACAGATATCCAATAACTATACTGTAAGCTAGTAAAGTCTAATTTATAATTATACCACTGTCAAATAAAATCAATATAAGAAGCTAAGAAAAAGGAAAAAAAAACCAATTCATCATCACGTGAGGAAATAAAGAAAAAGTGTAGAAATAACGGAAGAATATTTTTTAAAAATTTAATTTTAAGAATTAATATACACATAATAATTATTTAATAAAAATTTTTTAATAAAAATTCATCATCTCTTCTCATTCTCCGTGGCCAAAAACCTTTTAAAGCTTCAAAAAGTAGAAGTAAGACGCTGCGACAACCTAGAAATGATTGTTGGTAAGTGCTGAAATTAATTGTTGGCGGGATTATTGACTTCGCCTCAATTATTTTGAAAAAAAAATAAAAAAAGGAAACCGAGATTAATTATATATTGTTTTTTGTTTGTTTATAGGAACCGCCATGGAGAAGCGAACAACTACTTTGGGATTCAAAGAAATAATTGCAGAGGATAATCAGGTGATAATTTTCTGTTTAATATTTTATTTCATTAATATATTATCACGATTAATCTTCAATCATAAAAATATTATTATATTAGACAGTTGTAATTGAAGGAACAAAAGCTTACCGTTTGGCCTTGCAGGTTATTTTTCCTCGCTTGGAGGAGTTGAAACTTGCACCAAAATTATACTACACGAGATGATATTAATTAATATAATACAATCCCATATTTAATAAATCTTCTTCTTCACATTAAAAATGTTTTTTATTAAAAATAATAAAAATATATAATATTAAATCAAATTAAAAACTCAGATAAGTTGCCATCGATACTGATCAACTATTGGCAATAGTTCAACGGCGGCTGCCCACGCAGTGGTTGCTGCATAACATCATGTTTTACATTTTAGTACCGTTGGTCCACACAATGATACAATTATTATCAACAAAAAAACTTGAGGTTATAATAAATTTATGATTCAAAAAAAAATTCAAAAGTCCAAACTTTGACAATAAATTTGTGAGAAATGGAAATTCCTTTGGCTATAATAATTACACCATTATCTAACTTTGACAATAATAATTGTAATAGTATCAAAATATAGTTTAGATGACATGAAGGTACAATGACCTCTTGTGATGGTTGGTGTTAAATTTTGTTTAGTTCAATTATAGAAGTTTTTTCAAACTAGTTGAATATAAATAATAAAAAAATTAATCTTGAATTATTAATTTAATATAACTATTAAAGTGATAAAAAAAGTATTATTTCATATAATACAATGCATATTACACCAAAAATAATATTGTATTATAGCTAAATACAATATAATGCTATATAATATAATGTGTTAAACGTACTCGTAAGTTATTATATAATGGACAAACTAAAAGACGACTAAAACAAACACTCTAACATAATGTATTTTATCTTATATTATAATATAGTGTATACAGTGTTTGGTCTCATATTGTACTATATTGATTTTATATTGTTATTAAATTACTATTATTTCATTATTAATAATATTAAATTAAATATTAAACAATTATTTTAAAGCTAATTACTTAATATAAGTATAATCCAATTTAATATAATTAAATAAAATAATATACATAGTCTTATATTTTATTGATTATAATACAAATTAAATATATTTAATCCCTCGATTGAGGCAAAAATCAGTGCATTAAAATCCTTTATTGAAAAATTATTCTCCGGGTATGTGTGTGCGTGCGTGTGTGTGTGTGTGTGTGTGTGTGTGTGTGTGTGTGTGTGTGTATTGACCCAAATTTTAGGACATATTGACCCAAATTTTAGGACGATCATTATCTTAATATAGTTTTATTTTTTCACGTCTGCTCTGTACCCTAATTCTTTTTGTTTCTGTTTAACGTAGCCCATACCATCACGACTTGTCTAATACTGCAAACATCATTGCTGCAAGATCAGCGCTTACGTCAGTGTGTATTTTCATTAGTTTATTGTTTGATATACAAATATTCAACAAAACTTGAAGTGAAATTTGCCAATAAACACTTTATATTTTCCAAAGAATATCTCCAATTAATCATCGATTGGATAAAGGAAAATTGGTATTATCTGATGGAATTTTGGTCAATCGTCCTAATCAGGAGCCAGGCGCTGACGCAATTTATACAGTAAAGTCATTCATCACACGTAATTTGTCTAAGGTTCTATTTAGTATAATTTTTTAAATTAAATTTATTTAAATAAAATTTTTATAAATATATTTTTTATTTAAAAAATTTTAATTATTTAATTATTTATAAAAAAATTTTAATTATTTAATTATTTATAAAAATTTTATTAAAAATTTATAAAATTATTTTAATAAGTAAATTTTTTTAAATTATGTCAAAAAAAAATAAAATAAGATTATAAAATAAATAAATGATATTTTAAATATTTTAATATTTAAAAAAAATTTTTATTTTTATTTTATTAATAAAAATAAAATAATTTATTTAAGTTTAAAAATTTTATTATGTAAATAATTAAATAATAATAAAAATTATGATAAAAATTTATGAAATTAAATAAGATATTTATAAATCCGAAACACGCCTGGCCCAGCCTGGACAGATCTTCGTTTCTCCTTTGACGTTTCTCTACGGTGAACTTACTCGCGTCTGGGCCTTTGCGGGGAACTTACTTGCGTCTGGGCTTTGTGTTAATTCCGTTTCGATCCGGTTGTTTGTTTCCAATCAAAAAGAAACTCCTAGGTTTTGACTGTAACACGTTTCCAATAAAATAAAAACTCCTGAGTCTTGACTATAACATTTGGGTCTCGTCGTGCGCGCCCCGCCTCTCTCTTGTTGTTTGGCAATCTCCGCCACTTCTTTTTTTAACAAATTTTTCAATGCAAACCAACCGAGCACTGCTTACGTGGAGAGAAAAAGAAACGCACCAAGCACTCTGTTCTCTATTTTAACCTCAGTTTGCGCATGGAGAATGCAGCAACAATGACGATGAGAGCGTTGTCTAATTTAGCTGCGCTTTCTTTCTCTCCATTTAATAGTAATCACACAATCCATCGACCTTCTTTCCCGTTGCTTCGAAACGGTAGATTTGCAACTGTGGGTAATAATCCGAGATGCAGAGAACTAACTGCTATTCAAACCGCTCAGCCGGCTGTTTCTGATAATACTCCTCCTCAAACGCCCTCCTTTAATGAGGTACTACAGTACCACAACCTCTACTGTTGTTTCTTTTTTCTTTCTAATTTTTAAGGTTTCCATTTTCGATTCGTTCTGTTTGGCAGTTGATCGAGCGTTTGATAAGTCGAGAGGATTTAACGGAGGCGGAGGCTCAAGCTTCGCTGGAGTATCTGTTGAATGAGGTTGATGAGGCCTTGATTAGTGCTTTTCTTGTTTTGCTCAGAGCCAAAGGAGAAACATTTGGCGAGGTAAAAGTTGAGCAATATATATATATATATATATTTTGCCGCTTTTTGGAGTTACAGTCAGCCTTCGGTCAACTTGCGGAACGGTTGACTAACTAAAAATCCATGTCACGTCATCTTTCATATGTCAAACAAAATGTTCTTCCTTTTCTTTTTTCGCTTTTCTAGTATTTCTCTTAGTTGTTAAAGCAATTGGAATTTGGAGATCATAGAGAAGGAAAGCAATTGGCAAAAGACACCAAAGTTTCTCAGTTTTTAGCAGTTTTTTTTTGTGCATTGGTTTTCTGAAGTGAGTAAATCAATTTAGGCGGAAATAAGAAATAAAAATAATTTCAAAATTTGTGCAAACAGATTGTGGGATTGGCGAGGGCGATGATAAAGCATGCTACGAAGGTGGAAGGGATGGGTGATGTAGTTGACATTGTGGGTACAGGAGGTGATGGTGCAAACACGGTGAACATTTCAACTGGTGCTTCAATTCTTGCTGCAGCTTGTGGTGCAAAAGTTGCCAAGGTGACAATTTTCTTCATCCGCGACCTTGTGTGATACTGTATTTTCTTTTTTTTCCTTTTTTTTTTCTTTTCACATAATATTTTGTGGGTTGTTTTATCTCAGCAAGGGAGTCGGTCTAGTTCTTCTGCATGTGGAAGTGCTGATGTGTTAGAAGCCTTGGGTGTGGTTATTGACTTGGACCCAGAGGTAGGTGCAATATGAATTAAGTTATTTATTGTTATATGTGCATGAAATGCAATATGAATTAAGTTATCTATGTTATATGTGCATTTTCGTGCATGTAGTTGTTCCTGAGTATGTTGTGTTGCATTCTGGCTGTTTTGGGAGAGAGGTATGTGTGTTAAATGCTACAAAAAGGATGTCAACATATTGAAAGTACCAAACTCTTTGCACTGCTAATTTCAATCACAGGATGTTATGAACGTCGCTTTTTCCTTTTTTTGGGGCTTGTAAATGCAAGCTGAACTGTGCTTCTTCCAATAGCTATTAGTTGGTGAAATTCAAAGGATACCAAGAAAGTGGTTAAGGTCCCAACTTGCCATGTTTTATACCTTCTAAATTAACAGGAGCTTTAATGATGAGGTTATTATAAGCGCATCATTTTTGGATTTATTAATCTCCTCTGTTTGTTAACATGAAGCCTCTCTGGGCATACTTGGATCAAAACCTTACCAAGAATAATTTATTTTCTTAGTCTTCTTCATGCAGCAAATCTGGTTTTTTCTTCAAGTACACTGTCCCCTACATGCTTCATATTTCATAAACTAAGAGTTAGGTTGAAAATCTGTGGGTTAAGTTCTAGTTCTACTTGACCTACTAAACGTGAAAATAGATAACAAACTGATATGATAATGATATTCAATGTTTGACATCCTTATGTTGGTGGATTTTTTTTTAATTTTTTGGTTCTTGAAAACAGGGTATAAGAAGGTGTGTGAATGAGGCAGGAATTGGTTTCATGATGTCAACAAAGTATCACCCTGCAATGAAGTTTGTCAGACCAGTGAGGAAAAAGCTCAAAGTAAAAACTGTATTCAATATATTGGGTCCTATGTTGAGTCCTGCTTGTGTACCATTCTCTGTGGTTGGTGTTTACAATGAAGACTTGGTAAGTGTCTCCGTGGTGTATTGTAGCCTTAGTAGAAATACTATTATCTCATAGGAAGATTTCTTAATAATTCAAACATCATTATCTGAGAGATTTCTTAGTTATAGGCTTCTTTGAGCTATTTGAACTTGTTAACTTGTTCATTCTTAAAATCCTATGCCTTGAAATATCTCTTGCAGGCTTCTCTTTAATTTATAGAAAATGTTTTAGGCAACAAGTGTAACCTCAATAGCTTGAAACCTTATATGATTAAATATAGAAGCTTCTCTCAGCTTCAATTTTTCCTTTACTTTTCAATTTCTTGGTTTAGTCAATGGGATTAAACTAACAGAAAAATGATAAAGGTTTTTTATTTTTCCCTGAATTTTTGTAAAAGGTTTTTAATATGTCTCAGATTAGTTCATATATGCATGAATTTCATGATGCTCTCTTTTCATTGATTCCACTTCTATGAGGATATTAGTATAGATTTTGTTTTGAGTAATAGCTTTATAATATATTGTCAGTTGTTAGAATTGTATCATGTAAAATAGTAAACATATATGTTTTGGGAGATTTGCCTTATTTTGAGTAACTTGCCATTTGTATCCATGAAATTCTCCCTCATTGGCGCTCTCTTCTGTTTGTTGGATAGGTACTCAAAATGGCCAATGCATTGCAACGATTTGGCCTGAAAAGAGCATTAGTTGTTCACTCAGAGGGTTTGGATGAGATGAGTCCCCTTGGTAAGCTTTCTGCTTTCGGGTAGTCAGCATATGTTTATTTAGCATTCATAGATTTTAGCTTTATTTGATTCTTCTAAGCTTTTACATTTGGTTTTTCCTAATCTTATGCTTAAGTTTCATATGATTCCAACATAATGATTTGAATACAGGACCTGGTTTGATCCTTGATGTCACCCAAGAAAAAATTGAGAGATTCTCATTTGATCCATGTAAGGTTCTTGTCACTGATCTATTTTATATCGTCTTCATTAATGGTTTCCTCATCGTATCAATACTTGAGTACTGTTCTAAAATGACTAAATGATTATTGTATTTTATAGTGGACTATGGCATTCCTCGCTGCACTTTAGAAAGCTTGCAAGGTGGAGGCCCAGTATATAATGCAGAGGTCTTAAGGCGTGTTCTGTCTGGAGAAAGAGGGGCAATAGCTGATGCATTAGTCAGTTTTCTCCTCAACATGCACCAATCTCAACTGGCTGCTCTCTCTCTCTCTCTCCCCCTGTGTGTGTGTGTGTGTGTGTGGGTGTGTGTGTGGGTGGATGTGTGTGTGCGCACCCTTGTGTAAGAAGGACAAAATGGACTTATTAAATTTAATCTGACAATGATTGGACAGATCCTAAATGCTGCAGCGGCGCTGTTGGTCAGTTGCAAAGTGAACACCTTGGCTGAGGGTGTAGCCCTGGCACGTGAAATTCAATTATCAGGGAAAGCTCGTAATACGCTGGATTTATGGATAGATGTCTCAAAGGTAAATAAAACCTGTTTCTGAGTTGGCTGCTTCTTGAGGTATTGGAAACATAATGAATCCATTTTGTTCTTTCCTCATTGTTAAAGCAGGGCATTAAAAAAGATATGCCAGCATTTGCTTGGGCATGAGTAATGGGGTTTTGAAGCCTGAGAAAAACTTTGTTGCAGTACTATGAATTGCAGGTAGGTCAAAAGTTGGCTTGCTTATGCATCTCTTTTCGATCAACTATTAGAAGAAATTAGGAGGTCCAAAATGTATGGCGTTAATCTTGTTTATTGTAGTGTATCAGAAGTATTGGCTTGTGGAATGTATCATGTTATGTTTGAATACTTTTTTCGGCACAAAGTTAAATGAGGTATAATTATTTTTGTTATTGTCATATAATTAGGTATTCAGCTCTTTTACCATTTTATGGAATAATTTACAATTGTATATGATATGTTTGATAATTAATTAAATGGCTAGAGTTCACCGTCTACCAATCAAATGGACTGTGAATTTAATGCCGCAAGTTCCATAATCCTGGTAACTGATATTTTATTCTATAATATTCCACTTGGAGCTAATAAAACCGATCATCATATTGTGTTTATATCATGTTAAATTTTAAAATTGACTCAAATATAATTTATATAATAATCATGTTGAAAAAAAGGAAAAGGATTGATACATCTTAAATATTTAAGAAAAACTCTCCGAGGTTTTGTAAAAGATATTTAAATCCTAATCTGTTAACTGATTTTGTTAATGTTATCAAAAAAATTATTTCCAACTTATGATTGCTATTATCTCTTCCTAACATAGAAGTCAATATATTGGTTTGTCCATTTTACCCATAAATTATTAATAAAATTATGAACGTATTCTTATTTATAAGAATTAGATTGTTGTAGAGCTGGTTTTCGTAATTAGAGATGAAGAAGCCACCGTAGTAGCATCTAATCCTGAAAACAACTGGAACACTATGATTGGGATGAGAGACGGGAGAGCTTTTAGGAAGTAAAACCTCCTGAGAAGGGAAAGAAAGATATTTCCCTTGCTGTCCATCCTTTACATGTATGTTGGATGGAGGCTTTTAAAGAATTTGGAACGATGAACCAAATTAGAGACGTATTGAGAATGGTTGATCGATTCTTATCAAAATTTGAAATTTTGACAACGAAGATGATGCCAAAAACTTGAACAAAATTGTGCTGGGGCGGATTGGATTCTATTAAGGTTTGAGTTTTTTTTTTTTTTTTTATGGGGTTTCTAATTTAATCATTGAATTTAGTGTTTTAGGTTTGTATTTTGGAAGAGGGCTTTTAGGTAAATTTATTAGTTATTAATAAAGAAATGCGTCATATTAACATTTTAATTATTTAAACAAACTGAATCTGTTAATAAATGTCTTTTTCAAAATGTTAGAGAGTTTTTTTTTTTCATTTTCCTAAACTTTTGGAGTGTATTAGTCTTTTTTCGTAAAAAAAAAAAAAAATCAAACTTAACAAAAAAAAAAAAAGCAAGTGACCCAACACATATTTAATGATTATATAATTGTATCACCCAACATAATATAATCTACTGACTTTGCTTAATACATATTTAACACAATTAATATCAAATATTGTATCCACATTTATCACACTTTGTTCTTTTTTATATATCAAAATAATATTATGTATTGATATATTAAGATATATGTGCCAACTAAAATATTATACCATTCTATCTATAATCTTATAAAATTGAACACATTATAAATGTTTATACTTTACCTCCAAAATATAGAGAGAAAGAAAAAATTATGTCCAATAGTTGAGTTCTATTGACAAGATTTTACATATTAATTTGAAATTGAAAACACAAATATTAAATCAGATTTTACAAAAATGAATAAATTTTGATTAACTATTTAACAATTGTGTCATTAAACGACTAAATAGGTTAAGAAATTAAAACCCCCTTCCTAACACCGAAAAAAATTTGTATTAACTAAATTAAACTCATTTAATAATCGTGCTTCACAATCCAAATCCGTTTATTATATTGTATTCGCTTGGTAAATAAGTTGTGTTAAATTTTACGAGTTCTAAACCAAGTACTCACAATACTTTATTAAATCCGGGAGTTGATATTCTACTCTACAAACCCATCAAAGTGCACAAACATACTTTGGAGATAAGTTCCTTTTATTCCATTTTCATTTATTTTCTCACTTCTAAACCTATAAAATGGAAATCATTTTATTTTATTACTTTATTTCGCAGCTATTTCTATAACAATTTTTTTTTTTGGGTTAAAATATGGATTTGGAGAGCGCCCTTTTCCTTGCGTACAAATAATCCTCCCTAAATCAAACAATGAAAAGAGATGTATTTCAAAAGTTAATATAAGTAACCGTTGAGAAGAAATTGGTCATGCTCTTTTCTTTTCTTTTCATGATATATAAATACGCAACTTTTCTACTGCATGCTAGTTGAATTTGAAAGCCAGCGTTGCCGGTTCCGGTAAAATGTGAATGAACCAGAGGCGCTAGTTGGTTTTTCCCCAACAATACAAACCTCTGAAGCCGCTGGCCTATCAAATGCTTCTCTCCGTGTACAGGGAACAGCACCGCATGCATATCTCTCATTTTAATTTATAGTCAAGCACAGAACTGTCCATAACACACACACACAGAAAAAATACGGTAAACTCGATATCCATTGTTACTTTTACACAACACATAATTGGTCACTTTTAATATTGTTTCGTTTCTTCACTCCATCCCATGTACATGAAATTGTGGTTCTGACCTTAACGGAGCAAATTTGTCACTTTTACACAACATATAATTGGTCACTTTAATATTGTTGCGTTTCTTCACTCCATCCCATGTACATGAAATTGTGATTCTGACCTTAACGGAGCAAATTTGTCATTTATCAACAACGGCGAGGGCACCGGCATCAGCAAGAAGGGGGACCAGCTTTCCTCCTTGCTGCTTAGCTAATACAGCTGCAATGACCACCACACGCCGGGGGGCAGGTGTGGGGGGGGAGGGGGGTGCACAAAAGGAAAGGGAACAAATCAGTTATGGACTCATGTTATTTTTAAACATGTGAGGCTTGTTTGCAAATAAAGTAGATGTTAGCAATGAAGAGAAGTTGGATGGGCATACTGTCGCAGCCACCGATGTGTTTTCCCCCAATGAACACATTGGGTACAGTTCGCTGCCCAGTCCACTCTGCCAGAGCCGCTTGAATTTTACTTCCATCACCTTCAAAACATGCAAGGATTTCAAGAATTTGTTGTTTGTTTGAAGAAAACAAAACTGCACAAAAAGCAAATGTCTCCAATGGAGGGCAGCCAGCCTCATTCACATTGACAGTACATTCATCAATTCAACATACATGACCGGACTGTCAGCATAATTAGAGAGAGAGAGAGAGAGAGACTTCATTGACAACATCAAATATTTCAAGGGAAACAAAGAAAGAAAGAAAGCAAGCAAGCAAGCCGTCTGAAAAATACAGAGAGTTTGTTTGCTCTTACTTTCAATATCCAATTCTATGACTTGGAAACTGGCTCCTAGCTGTTTAAGCAACTCCTTCACTCTTGTACAATAACCACAGTAGGTTTTGCTGCAAACGTAGGAACAATACGAACGAACATTCGTAACAAAATTGAATAATCAGTAATACTCCAAAATTATCCTTGACCTCGTAAAAACACAATTCCGAAATCAAATAATAATATTTATTCAAAACAGATTTGGAGCTTAGACTAATATTCAACCAAAGGTAATCGATTCACGGAGGCTACAAAAAAACGAGCCGACGAGCAGAGGTACCTCCGAGGTCGTTAATCCGATTAATACAAATAAATTTTCGAAAAGAAAGAAACAGGAATTGAGCACCTGAAGACGACGACCGGATTGGAGGAGACGATTTCCTTGGCCTTGTTAAGCGCGATTTCACGCTCTTCCTTGCTTATTTTGCTTTGAAATAAACCCATTTAACTTTGATTTTGGTTTTCGATTCTTTCCTGCAATTGTTCTGTTGTTTGGTACTCGCTGCTGATTTCGTGCGCGTGTGTATATGATGCACTCACCCACACGACCGGCTTTTTGTCAAAATTACATAAATATCCCTACACCTAATCTCGTTCAAATTAACTCTTTAAACGTATGTATAACTTCGTTTCAAAAAAAAAATTTTTTTTTTTTTAAATATGTATAACTTACGAGCACATTCAACACCCAGTATTTATTTATTGCATTAAGGTATATTTTGTTAAGTTGTAATGTAATATTATATTTAATTAATAAATTTTATTAAGTTATAATTATTATAATTTATAATTTTATAAAAATTATATCAATAAAAAAAATAGTGAGACTCAGGTAATATTTGAGAGACCGTAAATTCCAATATCCGTATCTTAGCGGCTCCCGTGGCTTAGCTTAGCGGCTCCCGAAATTAGTATAATGTAAAATAATATGGCGCAGACCACTGGCATTTCAACCGATAAATAAATAAATAAATAAACAAAGACCACGTCAACCCAGGTTGGCTTTGCGCCAACACTAATACAGTTGGGTTAGTACTATAATTTTGTCAGCTTTTACTCTTATCTATCGTTTTTAATCTAAAATTAAGTTTAATTATTTTTATCACCATATGGGGCTAAAGGTTAGATATAAGCACTACTATTCAAAAAAGTAGGATGTTCTCCGGGTTTAATTATCAGCTGAAATTTTCATTCTCCAACAAGTAGGATGTGTTGGATATGCAGCAGCTGTCTGTTTGAATAACAATCTGATCAATAGCTCTGCTGGAACTAACACCACTTCTTATTATTACACCGTTGAGGACAATTTTTGCTTCCGCTTCACTTGGCTGCAAAAATTGCTTCTAAGTCTCTGTACAATCCTTTTGATTTTGACTTGCAATCAGAAGATGAACTTGAACTCCCGCTCCTTTTGGTGCTCCAGAAGCCACTCCATTTAGTCTGACTGCTCGAAGGATCATTTATGGTTCCACTTCTTTCTTTGCTAAAGCTGGACTTAGCCATTTCTCTCAGTTGTTTTAGCCACGGTTTGTCTGTTGACCCTGAGCTTCTGCTGCCTAAGCTCCTGATCCTGTCGGCAGAACCTGTATCAGCAGCAACTCCTTCCCCACATCGATCCAATGGGAATTTTCTTTCCAGGTTTTTCGTCAACTTCCGTGGCAAAACCAGCAGGAGAACTCCAAAGGAAGCTACTTTTAGGCCTGTCAAAAGAGATTTCTGAGCCAGGTCCAGTTGCTTTGCTTGTCTGTACAATGCATGCCATTCGTTGATCATCTGGGCAAAATATCCAACTAAGAAAAGCATAAGCATGGAGATTCCAACTTTAGTCTCCCCCCCAGATGAAAATTCCTTTTCTATGAAAACTAAACAAAGGGTAAATAAACCCACTTGGCAGGAAATGGAAATGATCTCAACCAACTGAATCTTTTTCTTAATGAAAGGCTTTTTAAGAACCATGAAAAAGAGCTGAAATGAGGTGATGCATAATAGAACTATTGTTGGAGTTTTAGAGGACCAGTCATCCGTATGGGCACCAGCTAGAATTCCTAAAGAAACTCGTTTCACCAATTCGAGGAGCGTGTAGTATATTCTAAGTATTCCAAACAGCTTTTGTATGAAAGGTGCCTCTGCATCTTCTGTTTCATCATCAGAGGCAATGATACAATCACCTTCCTTGTGGGGATTGCCTCCGGAAATCTGTGAGAGCATGTACTTTGGGGGACCTCTCAGATCTTCAAATAAAGGGCCTAAAATAGTTAGGTAACCAGAGTCTGGTTGGTTTTTCCATGTCCATTGGCCTCTTTTACCAGGACCTAGAATTACTCGGACAATCTCTTGATACCAATGAAATCTCTGGCCTTCTTGATGAACTTCCTTGTATTGAAGCAGCTTCCCAAGAGTGATTCCAACTGAGAGGAACAAAAGCAAGGACAGCAACAGAAAAGACACCACAGCCAACAGAAGAATGCCAAGTATTACTCCGGATCGCGCTCCACCTTGAACATTAGAAGACAAGTTAAACTCTTACATGTGTGCTTGAAGTTCTCTACAAAACTCATAAGATTAAGATACTCATTATAAAGAGTACATAAATAATATTGCTTGCAGCGACTCATAGATAAAACTTCCAAAAAAGTAATGGATATCTAATGTTGAACTTTTTCATGTCAATGTCGATGATAAAAAGGGAAAAATGAATATTTAACCTACCTTTAACCAGAGCAGCAGAAGCCTTGCAAATACAAGGTAGTGCAAGAATTATGAGAAAAATCTCAAATCTTGGGAATGTGACTGCTCCATAGCCTCTCTGCTTTTCAGAGTTTTTCTTTCTGAATTTTACAATTAGGAGGAGTAAAATATGTAGAAGTATCAAACTACCACCAATCACAGCTAACCAGAACATGCTTCTGTCAAATTCCCTCCAACTGCAAGAGGAAATGAGTGCTGATATGGTGTATCAATAGACAAATGAATCTTTAGAACAAAGAAAATAACAAAGAAGGCTAACTCCTTAGTTAAAGTGTGCTTATCCAGAATTAACCATCATATCGCTTTGGCAATCTGGAATGTTTCTATACTATGTATGTCGAGAAACATGTTCATTAAAATAATCAAATGAACACCCCAATAACTTACCCATTCAAGCGATTCGAATCCAAATAATCTGCTTCTGGTTTAATATTTTGGCTCTGCGTACATGTTATACATTTGAACGTTCAATATGTTCATAATATACTGTTTGAAGCTGAAAAATAAGTAAAGTAGCAGGAAAAAATTATTTTTACCTCAAAAAATGATTCGTATTCCATTGGAGTTAGAGGTGAGCCATATACAGCTGCATCAGTATTTGAACTCCCTGCAACTCTTTGCTCACTTTGAAAAAGAGGTAAATGATTAAATTTGGAAATGTAGGAATGTGGGCCATCTGGGGAACTTGAGCCCACCATGACTGGGTGACTCTGCCCTGTTTCCCATGGTAGATTGAAGTATGGAATACTCCACTGAATACCTCTGGCAAATTCATAATATTCAACCGGCAGCATATCTGCCAACCATCTTGACAGTGCAAAAACCTGGATGTGGCATGCAGTTCTCTGCGTAAAAGGAACACTCCAGATGATGGATTTCAGTTTTATGACTAAAGCTGACTTTAGACAATCTTTGAGGATATAAAATGGCATCTTATATCTACTTTGATTCTAAATGTTATGTTTCCACAATCCATCAAGCAAACAGTTCTGGCTCAAGCTTCATGCAGTTGATAAAAAAAATGAACCGTTCACAATATTCAAGAGTAAGCAAAAATCATACAAAAAGGTTCCTTGCAGGATCAGACACCAGAGAGTATGATGGTTTGGAAAATGCCCCAACTGATAGAAGGCTTGCCGTTGACACAGTGAGCAGCCCAGCAGCAACAGACGTAGCCACAAAAGCAGCGGTTACAAATGTAGAAATTGCAGAAGATATTGTAGGTACAGAATCTGCAGATATGTGTCATAGCTTTCATAAGAAAAATTCTAAAGAAAACCAAGGGAAACTGACAATCATCCAAAACTTGGATGTAGCATATTGATTGAGCTAATAATAAACAAGAAGAGAGGAATCATTACAGTGCTTCACTTGTAGAACATTAGATGGTAGATTCTTGTTTCCAGCAACATCCCCAGTTACATTTTCGGGAACATTGACAGAAGCAGTATCAGCATTAGCTTGAATCTCTAAAATGTAAATGCTCCACCCTATTTCTTGAAAGCTGGATAACATTAATAAAAGAATTAAAATTAAAATATTCTTGAGTTCTTATCTTTGAAAAAACTATCTGAAACTGCTTTGCTCATTTTCCTGGTATTCCATGGTAGGTGCTTACAGAAGTTGCTAATAATAAATAACTTGCCTCTGCAAATGCCCTCCTGAGATCGATATCAAAGAGGAGTTAAAACCAAGTACAGGCTTCAGGAACTTGATTAATATTGGGATACTATCCTGCCTAGTTCTTGTACTAGATGTTGTACTCAATGTCACAGCAGGTCTCTGAGAATCTGACAGTCACGTCCAAGCTTATGTCAGGAGGAAAACCCACATTCACAAAGTATTCCCAGAAAAGAAATAAAGTCTAGAAAATTTTATGCTTAATTGATCGCAAAGAATCTAGAAGTTTCTTACCAATCTTTGAAACTTTTAAGTCAGTAGGAACTGAAAAAGTAATGGAGAATCTAATTTAATTCAATCTAGAAGTTTCTTGCCAATCTTTGAAATTTTTAAGTCAATAAGAACTGAAAAAATAATGAAGAATCTAATTTAATTCCATACAAAAAGAATGTACTATATACCATAAAGGAAAGTAACTGGATCAATTGGCGAGACAGGTGTCCCATATCTGCTTACAATGGAATTTGAATTGAGACTTATAGTGATAATAGCAATGCTAGATATATTTGCAACCTGAAAAGAAATTCAAATGATATGAACACTCAATGTGAAATTAGTTTGAGAATATTTGAGCAAAATAATATAATAATTTAAAGATTATTGATAGTAAGGTCCCAATTTATTAAAGTCTCTATTCAAATTACCAGAAACCCAAATCTGCGATTTCCAAGGTTTTTTCCATTGATTGGAACAAGTTTTCCCTGACTTGAATTCAAAGAATTTAGAATTTCCGCAGACGAATTCAGAACAGCTTCTGAGAAGTACAAGTACAACTTCAACTTCTCATCATCATTAGTTGCCTGCACAGCCCTGGTTTTATTATTTAGTTGAAGCAACTTTTCAGGAACATGAGACCTTAGGTCGACAAATAAACTTCTTCTATCTGTAGAAAACAAATAGCCACAAAATGAACCAAGCAAGTTAGTAAACCCCCCCCCCCCCCCAAAAAAAAAAAAAAAATCTAAAAGAAGGAAGATAGCATTTACCCGTATAAGAGAGCTAAAAATACGAAAATGAATACACATGTCATCATAGGAACAAGGTAACTATATAATAATGTTGAAATCCAAATTTCAACATAAAGATTGAATGATAAAATAACAAAAACTCACCAAAATGTACATAGAAACTGGAATTTTCTGCCCTTGAAAATTCATTCCCTGCGGTGTCAGTACAAAAGCTTTTATCCATTACCAATATCACTCTCCCATACTGCACATTAGATGATAAGCTCACAAGAAGAGAATATTTGAGGCTTTGTTGCAGAGTGATAAGAGAAGATGGTATAACTTGGCCCGCATCATAGACCAGCAGCTGAAAAGAAAGATGACAGTATTTAATGATCTGGCCCATTGATTAATAAAAGATGAATTGATTGTGTATCAGTAACTTTGCAAAATGAAGTTAATCGAAACTTTGATATAATTTGTTGGCCACCTACTCACGTTGCAAGCATTCACAGAAGAACATCCAAAACCTCCTCTGCCACTACAGGGTTCGGAAAAAGAAATATTTACAGTGACATTTTTGGCATTTGTAAAAGATGATGATGCAGTTATATATGCTGTAGGAGGAACTGTATCTGCAAAAGTGACACAGAATTGAACATTAGCATCCAGAAATCTCATGTCGGAGCATCTAATGCCACAAGAATAGGCAATTAATACTTTCAACGGTAAATGGATCATAATCAGATCTACAGCAAAGTAAGACTGTGATCTGATGGAAATAAAAAACCAGCCTCTAATTTTCGTATCTTCAGTTATGGGACATTCAATGACAAGCATAATATATAATCCCACTTTTACACTATTCCAACTGATATCGAAGGAATTCTACCAGCAAGTCTTTTGTGCACCCTTGGTACTGAAGTAACAATAACAAGAACTCAAAAAAGATCAAAAGCAAGGCTTCTTAACCAACAATCCAGTTATGGCTGGAGCAGCCAACTCCTTGAGATCCATAGCCGCAGACCTCAAATGTGTGGTTTCCGTCATGCAAGCCTGTGTATGAAACTTCCCAAGTTCCACAATCGGAAGCAATGCCATCATCCAGCTGCATGCATGGTATATAAAAAATCCATCAAATTTAGTAAATTAAAAATTTCAAAACAAAAATAAAATGTAAAATTGTTACTAGTTCTAAGAAAAATCATGTGGGGGCAGCACTCGGCTAGCTAGATTGACGAACCATTCGGTCTTCTTGATTCCTTTTTCCTAGTAGAAGACTTCAATTTGTACTTCGACAAATTCTCAACAATCAGCAAATACAAAAGATGTAATTGATAAATTCTTTTTGGGCATTTAACGAAAAAGTTTAATCGAAAAGACACAAATAAAATTTCAGCCTTCTGGTGCAAATATCTCAAAGCAAATTCATAGCAACAATGAACATTTACCAACCCATTTCAACTTGTAGACAATAGAACATGAAAAGAATCAGTTGTAAAGTTTCACATTGCAAAGCAGACCAAAAGAAATTATTATAACTAATAAAGAATTCAACAAACCTTGCAACTGATTCTACAGTCAATGCAACTGTAATTTCCAGCGACCAACACTTGAAACAAAAATGTGGCTGAGTTCAGTCGTGAAAATAACTTTGGAGCCTTCAAGAACTTCACAGAGACCAGAGAACCACCATGAACTTTGAAGAACAGAAGTGAAAGAAACCAACATTGCAAAACATACCGTGTAAATTTTTTCAAATTCATTTTTGGAGAGGGAGAGCTTCAAACAGAAGTCTCAATTATGCAGAGGCCGAAAGAAAGATTAGTGGGGTTTGTGCAGCAAGTTGCAGAACAAACAAATAGCAATGCAGTGCAATGCATGGAAATAAAAAAGGAAAGAGGGAGAGAGAAATTAGAGGAAATATATAAAGGCCAAAGAGTGGTTTTAGAAGATGAGGCAATGAGTTTAGTGGCTGATGATGATTATCAGTTAATAATAGCGTACATGAGACTGACAGTTCAGAACAAGTGTGTAATAGACTGTGCTTTCTGAAGATAAGTTAGAGAGAGAGAGAGAGAGAGAGATTCCAAAGAGAAGAATTGTAAATCAAAATAGAGACAAAAGAAGCATCTGTCTCTGATGTTGTCTTGCTTCTTAGCTATTAAATAAAGCTAAAAGAGCAGCTACGCAAGTACAGCCAAGTAAAATTTTCATCTTGTTCCATTATGTTATCACTTATTTTTGCACCGATTAGAATAAATATAACTTAAGAAAACCTGGTACACAATGGAAATGAATTTCAATGGAAAATTTTCTACGTCTTAATAAAAAATTTCTTTGTGCATAGAATTTTTACCGCGCAAACTTTTGCAGGCATGCAGGAATTGAGGCAGCATTTTGGTCACATTTATTTGGTCAACCTTTAAAACGTAAAGCGTGTCCTCTAGACCAGTATCATGGCCAATGGATGAACCGATAACATGAATTTTTTTTTTCCCTCACGAAAAAAGTAAACAACTGAAAAATTAAAAAAATGAATAAATAAACTGCAGATGCATGTGCATTGACTGCTTCGAAGGACTGATGCCATGTTCTTCATTCAGAGTTGTTAATGGAGTCTTTATAAAAATGTTTGGTGGACACAGTACAGAAAGAAGAGATTCCCCATTTATCGACCTAATGTAGCCTCTCTGTTCACAACATCATATATAATGTGTATCTGTACTTTTATGATTGTAATTTGATGCATAGCACGTTTATATATTCGTACGTTTTCAACACTTCCAGCAAGGAAACTGTGACTTCAATATTGCATAATTTGAGAGATTCTGAATATGACGCCGTCATTTTCAGCAGCGAATGTAAAGCCAGAGATGAAAGTAAACAAAGAAGAAACTCCAGTTGTCAAAATTTTCCCTGAATATCAAGGCCCCATGTTTTGGGAAGGAAAAAAAAAATGCAGACAAAATCTTCACCCCAATCTGTTTACTTTTTGCAGCAGTGGCAGTTGCTGAAAGAAAGATAACACCTCTTTGAAGGCTGAAGCACAACCTCATGAACATTATCCCTTATTCCTCACTTCAGTATGGTACTGTGACTTGTCCCCTTCTTTTCGCGTCTTTTAGTGTACGTCAACATCTTGGAAAGAGAGGGAGAGAGAAATGGAGGATAAGCCGTAAGAGTTTGAGCAAAGAGAAAATAGAAAACTAATGCAGCAGCCGTCGTTCAGCGGGCTGGACTCAACTCAATCGCAATCTAACACATTATGAGATGATGGATGACGAGCCGCTTCTTCTTCTTCTTTTCCAATTAAACTCTCTCTCTACAGCTATAATGGTGGGATAAAGTTGTTGCATTTTCCGGTTCAAAAGTTGATAAAGACCCCAATTTTCTTCTTCTTCCATGGAGATTTTCATAAACCAATACTAATTCTTCAATCATTCAACACCATTTGTTTTTTATTTATCTGTCTGGCTCATATAAATTTTGTCTCTTTTGGAATCTTTCAAAAGAAAAGAAAAGAAAAGAAAAGATTATGATGGAGCACCATTGCACAATCTTAAAGAATAAAATTTGCATGCAGTACAATTACTACAACAAAAAATTGTTAATTCATACTTTCCTGACAACAACTCTTTTTAGCAAACCGGATGTTGATAAAAAAAAGTTAATTTTTTTTATTCTTTATTAAAGCAATGGCATTAAAAAAATAAATAAATAAATATAGACAGTAAAATTTTGAAAGTATGTTTTAAGTGAATAGATTAGGTAAAATTTGAAATTAAGACGAGGTACAAAGCATATGTATGATATAAGGTATGTTAAAAGGTAAGGATTAATTTAAAATTTTAATGGGTTAACCATGAAATGGAAACTGGTGAAACACAAATAATAAAATTTTAAAAATATATTTTAAGTGAAATTAAGGTGAGAGTACCAAGCATATGTGTGATATAAGAGTGATGATATTTGATATTTTCGTTATATTTAACTATCACCCATTTTGTAGTTAACCCATTAAAAATTTTAAATTAATCTTTACTTTTTAAGGTACTCTCTTTTATCTTTAATTTAAATTTATTATATATTAAAAATCACATTTAATGGGTGTACTTAGAAACCGGTTGTTTTAGGAAATCAAAGGGGTGTTAATAGCCCAGCCGAATCATAAAGCCCAGAGCAACCAACTCAAGCCGTCAATGGCCCATTTTTAAGACTCCATGTACCCTGCTGTAGACTGGAACGTTACAGATTGAATGATGGTCCCAGAAATTTGTCGGCCAGGTTAAGGAATTACAACTTTGAAATTGCGTTGTTCATGCGCTGTATTGTTATATTGTGTTTGAATGTGAACTGCTTTTGGAGGATTTATCAGCAACAGAACACTGAATCTCTGTTTTGGCTCCAGACACCAATCCCATAAAACAGCTTTGCAGATCGGTGATTGAGCACGTTCTTTTGTGATGGCTAGGCGGTGGCCTCAGAGGTCTCACATTGGGTTATAATCAACCAAGATTTATGCTTTGTGCTTCCAGATGTTCATGTTTTTGCTGTGTCAAAAGTAGCTTTCACGCGAATCATGTAGCGCAACTTTATCTTCGGATTAAAAGCTTACTACATCAACTACATTAATGGTGACCGGGTTTAAACAAACCAATATGGCACAAGCCCCCACAAATAAAGGTAGTGACGATTGAAAGAAAGAATCCAGGCATGGCAGAATGTTGGCGAGTCCCCGCTTGCACAATCACATCGATGGATGGAATCAGCAGTAGGAGCTCCATTTGGCTGTCACTCTAGCGCATCAACTATGGAATAAAAACCGATAGCACGGTTCAACCCAAATCCAAACTCATAACTAATTATTTTTCTATATCACTTGATATTTCGTAAATTTTTTCATGTACTTGATGATTCATGAGAGAAGATAAAAATGCAATAATAATAATTAAAATATTAATATTAAGCATACTTCAAAAGATATTTAGATTTGATATATAAAAAAAAAAGATGAACATATAATTAGCAAAGTAATCCATAATGCGAGTACAATTTTTTTAATTTATTATAATTATAATTACATTGTATTTTGTACTTATTAGTAATTTTCTGTATGGATCTATTTGTAGTATTAAATTTACAAATAAATAGGTACAAAAAAAATATTTTATCGGTTCAAATAATCCACCTTTTTTTTTAATTTCACAAATCCTAACAAAAAACTATCTATTTTTCAAAGTAACCTAATGGCAAATTATTTAAATTAATATTTTATAAATAAAATAAATAAACTTGATGGCATCGACGATAATGAAGGAACAATAACGCTAGGATTAAATCAATTTTATCTTTTTAGTAATTAATTAAAAAATAGCATTAATTATATGTTAAATATTAATTCTTTTTCTAAGAGATAAGTGGAAAGAATAATTTTTTTAATATTTTAAAATAAAATTTAAGTGTTATTTATTTAAGAAAGAAATATAAATATCAATTTTTGTTATTTTCATATACATCAAATTAGATTAGTAATTTACCAAGTATATCTTAAAAATAATTATTTAATTAGTATAAAGTAATTGAAAATTTTATTTTTATAATTTTTAATCCATTATATTTTGGAAAAATTTTCTTTTATATTTTAATATTTATTTTAATAATTAATATGTATAATAGTTAATAATTATTATAGTTTCCAAAAATATTTTTCATATTTTAATATTGATTTAATAATTAATATATTTTCAGTAATTAATATGTGCGCAAAACTATCTTACCCCCGTTGTACTGAACATCATTTTTGGTAATTTTCTTTAGCAGTCCCTGCAATTTTCTGTAAATAATAAAAACTAAAAGTTTTAAAAATTTTATACAATAAGCCACAATTAAAATATACTAATTTCAAAATCCCAAAAAAATTATTTGGTATCTTCTACAACAATCCCTTTTGTTTTATGTAAATAATAAAAACTATAAGTTTTAATAATTTTATGTAAAAAATCCAATTGAAATATAATAATTTTAAAATTCTAAAAAATGTATTCTCTCTATCTCCTTCTCAACTAGTTTTAAATTTAAGCTTCATTTTTTATAATTTTAAATTTAAATGATAGAATAAATATTATATAATTTTTTTCACATTAAATAAATAATTAATCAGCTTTATACATGTAATAAAGTATAAGTAATTTTACATAATCTCAAATTTAAATATGCAAATTTATTATTTTAAAAATATTATTTATAAGCACTATAATGAATTTAAATGACTATCCAAGTACTTTTTAATATTTATTTATTTATTATTTTAATATTGTCAAAATTTATATGAAATCTTATCTTCTCTTCTGTTACACTAAATACTAAATAATATTATTAAAATCTAATTGATATTTTAATTAAATAGGAGTGTATAGTATTTTAGCCAGTTAAAATAATCCATCGATAATTTTAATATATAAATATATTTATTTATTAAATTATCTTGGATAATAAAATATTTTAATGGATTAATGTGTCAAAATTTTAAAACCTAGTATTTTCTTATTCTTTTAGCAAATAGAAGGAACCATATTGTTAATAACTAAATAAATACATCAAGCCATTGGAAGAGCTTTTGCAACTCTTGGGTTGGATTCAAAAGGTGGATCACAAAAAAATAATAAAGTGGAACACGAAATATAGTTGCATTATAGCTGGACCCTTAATATGCATAATAGTTAATAAATATTATGATAATAATTATTATGATTTTGATATAATTGAATTTACCAAAACAGGAGACATTTGGATGGATCTAGACCCAAACCAATCAAAAATGACAAAAATTGATATTTATATTTATTTATTAAGTAAATAACACTTAAATTTTATTTCAAAATAATTCAAAAAATGGATCAGTATGGGTAGGATTGGGTTAAAAAATGTTTCGGTTGAACTTCTATTTTTTTTAATTTAGTTTGGGTTAACCTAAAATTCAAATCAAATCAATTCACGCCCACCCTTTTAATTTGTCAGCATATGGGCTAAACTAAAGTGGAACTCCTGTAGAGAATAGACTATTGGTGCTAAAGCAACGCTGAAAGTTGAACCAAGCAACAGCTAACCAGTATGAACAGAAATACTAATGATGACCGAAATGAACAAGGTCAATACTAATGATGACCGAAATGAACAAGGTCACTTTGTTGATCATGCAATCAAAAACGCATTCAGAAGCACAACCTTATATAAATTATAAGGATATTATCCATCCATACCTGGATATTTGCCAGCCCTACCGTAATAGTGAGTGATATAACATTATATTGCTCAGTGCTCATATAGCACATTTGATGTGCGAGGTTCACGCTCCATTTAGAATATGCATGTTGAAATGATTATGGAGGCACTTTTCTAAGTATTGATACTGAAGCAAACTGGAAGCTGTATTATTATTAAAAAAAAAAAAAAAGGAAGAAAGGCGCAAACTGGAGGCACGACAAGTAAAGCATCTGATAAATTATTTAAAGTTGCAGTAAACATTTTTCAACTTTAGCGGAGAATATTTCCTTTTCCCCATAAATACATAAGCATAGCCATTTGATCTCTTAAATTAAAAAACCAACATGGTAGGCGTTATCGGCCCTTGTTTTAAGGGTGGCTGTCTGACCTCCACTTTAGATCACAGTTCGGTATATAATCGTCTAACATGCCGTGAACTATAATATTTTTCGCTTAATAATTGATCATAGAGCATAAAGATCAGATACTATGACTGAGACATACCAAACCAAATAGGAACGAATGATTACCAAAATCAACTGAACTGGATCATTCCAATCTTATATAATGGAAATATGAAGCTGAATGAAGCCTCGTCATGTTAGGCAATCACTTTTTGGCATCCATATGCGGAGAAGTCTATCATAAAACGAGCAAGTAGCCACTAAACTATTCCTTCCTTTGCCTTCCAGGAACGATCTTCCTCTGTGCCAATCTACTCCATAAGCAAGAGAGCCATGCTTAGTATACGTTTCAAGCACTTCAGCTTTCTCCCCTTCAACCTTGACAACTGCAAATCCATTGTGCATACATGCTGCCAAGACCAAGCCTGGTATAAAAGGGTGGTGCTTGATTCTCCAAACTCCTCCCCCTAAACAAACTGAAGTTTCAGTTACCGGTTTTGAGATTGACCTTACATCCCATACCCTCAGGTATTCGTCATAGCTGCCAGTAAGTACAGCATTAGAATCACTGGGGATATTTGCAATGCAACAAACACCCATCTTATGGATCTTGGAGTTCTGAAATGCCAACTTGCACGGACTCTCCCGTATATCCCAACCACTGAACTTACAATCATCTGAGCCAGTGTAGACCATATGCGGTTGGTGGATGTCAAATGAAGTTGCCCAAAGCTCAAACTCATGAGCTTTCCATTGTTGTAAAACTTCAAGTTGGGACTCAACAACGGAAACAATCGAGACAGAGCCATCGGAAAGCCCCACTGTGATGGATGTGGCTGATGGGTTCCACTCTAAACAAAGACACATGGAAGAGTTTATTTTTTCCCCAGTGAGCTCTCTCAAAAATCCCCCTGCAACATTGACAAATAAGAAAAAAACCACAAGGCATAGCTAACTTGGTAGATTTACAGATTAAATTCTTACCTATTAACTAACATTTTCATCACAAGTACTTACACAAAAACATAAATGAGAATTACACTAACAGACAAGACAAGATGAAACCTTTTAACTTTTATACCATTAGAATCCGTCTCCAAGCCGTAAACCTTCACGTAACCATCAGCATCAGCTTGAGCAAGAAAAGGACCTGCGTTACTGCCAACTGGACTCCATTTAATATCAAAAATTCCAGCTGTATCCAGTCTATATAAGAACTCAAGATTTTTTTCTTCAGCGTTGACATTGAATAGCGAAATGCTCCCTTTTCTACTCGGCTTATCACCTTCTTGTAAGGTATATGTTGAAGCTGCAAGAACGTGGTGATATGAGTCCTGTGGACAAAATTCCACGGCGTCTGCATTACCGTCTAGCTCGAAATGTGCCAAGTCCATGCCTACATTATTGTTGAAAAGAAAACTATAAATGCACGAGTGGCATTCAGTTTGGCATTTCATCGAACAGGTAGTGTGCGTCGTGACAATGAGAAAAATGCTGAAAACGCGGAAAGAGGGAGCTTACCGTTATGTCAGCAGCGAGTTGGTGGTGTGGTAAGTGCTAATTACCAAACCAGTTCCAAAGGAAATTATTTTGGACTTTGAACGCGAATCAAATGACTAGATGAGCGAATGCGAATATGCGATTCGTTGGCTGAGAATTGATATGAACGCGATACCACACTTCATCCAGGCCAAATTTCAGGATGGACTTGGCTGCGCGGGTCGTGTTATTATTATTATTATTATTTTTTTCCCATAATCAGTTAAATTATTTTGTCAAACGAAATTTATCATCTAAATTTATAAAATAAGGATATAATTTATGTGACACATGCTTAAAAATTTGGGGGACGATACGAATGATACTCGTGTAAAATCTCACTGTGATAATATCAGCACGTGAGACGTGTGGTAGACATCCTAAAAATAATAGAATTGGCCTAAATTATATTGTCTTATAAAATATCATTAAGTTTTTTAAATTTTTTGTTATTTAAAATTTAATAAATAAATATTATAAAATTTTCTATTATAAAATTTATCTATCTCTTATAATTTATTTTATTTGATTAGCATTGTTTGAATTCATCGCCTATAATTTTAAATTTTTAAAACATTATTTATTTAATTATAAAATATAATTATAAATAAATAAATTATTATTATAAATATAATTATAATTTTTAAATTGATTACTGTTATTATTAGTATTAAGAATAAAAAGTATTATATTTAATTAATCTATTAATAATTATTATTAATAATTTTTTAGTTAAATTCTCAAATAATAATAATAATAATAATTTTTAATAATTAAATTTTGAATAATAATAATATTTAAAATATGAAATAAGAATTATGATAAAATTTAATTAAGAATTTTATAATAATTTGTTACAATTTAACTCATTTTAATTTTGATTCTCAAATAAAGTAAATACGTAAATGGTAAGTGACTTATTCTAATTATGATTCTTGTAGTTCAAGTAAATAATTTATTTTGATTTTAACTATTTCAATTCTAACTCATTATATTTCTAGTTAATTTTGATTTATATTAGTAAATGTATTATAAAATTGTAAACCGCTCTATATTTAATTACACCACACTATATTATTTATAAGTTATGCATAAGTGTTATTCACAAATTAATTATTAACAATAATTAATTTTTGAATTATTATTATTATTATTAATTTAACTAAAAAATTAGTAATAATTTTAATTAATAAAATATTTTATTGTATTAATTATTTTATTATAAATATAATTATAACCCATTTAATAATATGTATATTTTTAATTAAATGGAAGATATTTTAAAATTTTAAAATTATAAAGAATAAATTGTTCAAAACCTCAATGAAATAAAGTAAAGTGTGATGGACTAAACTTTTATAGTATATATGTATAAACTATAAATAATATAAAATATAATGACTGAATGACTTACTTCAGCTGTCCAAAATAATAATGTCAAGAAAAATGATATTTGGCCATTCGCAAACTGAGCCACGACAGAAACGCATGAGTCAGGTGTCGTTTTGCTGTATCTTACAGTTTCAAGTCTATTTTTCACTTTAGAAAAGGCATCGCCCAGGAGCCCACGCGTGCATTTCCGTCTCGGCTCTGTTTTGCTGAAGGCCGAATGTCATGGCTCGAACGCCAAAGTAGGGATATTGTATAAAACCATAATATTATTATTTTTTTAATATCTACGGGCACTCTCCAAATATCGGTAGGGGTAGATTTTTGTTATTTATCTTCAAAATTTTAAACTGATCTCATAATTGTTTGGCATTTGAATAATAATATAGATATAAATTTTTATATAATTTTTTTTATAAATTAATATAATATAATTTTATTAATTAAACTATATTTTTTAAATTTATATAATTTATTTTTATTATTTTATATTTTTATCTAACTAATAAATTAATATTATATTAATTTATATAAAAATTTATAATTATATCATTACTTTTAACATTTACTTTACGATAAAAATTTGATTAAATTATATTATTTATAATCTATATTTACCATAATAATTACTCAATAATTATTAATGATCAAACAACACTTTTAATTATTAGACCCAACTTTTAAGTTGATATAAATTACATACCTATAAACCTTATATAAAACATGCATGAATGGACTTTTTTTTTTAACTTTTTTGACTATTTTCATTTTTACTTTTTTGAAATTCGTGAATAGACAATTTTAAATTCTAAAAGTTGATAAGTTCAAACTTGCTCGGTCTCACCCAACTCACGTGTTTAGCCACACACACAAGACGCACGTCCAATGAGCATCAAAATTGTAACAACTCTAACTGGGCTATATGTAGCCAACTCAAAGATTTAATATGTGAACTTTACAACCATTTGGGTTCTCTCTCTTTACGACATGGAATTATTTGGCTGAGATCTTCTTAATGTATGCGTATAAACAACAGGTATAAAAGCTTCCACTTTTCGTGGATAGTTCATGTCACAACCAAAACAAAGTGGAGATACCACTTGAACATATGCGGATTCGTGGAATCACTTTATCTACTAGCTAACATACGATCTATGGGTTGTCGTGAACTTTTTTAATGAACAGAAGATTAGATTTGTTTTTTTTTTAATAGAAAATAATCCTTTCGTTGCTCAACAATTAATAAGATACAAAAATTTTTGGAGGATTATGATCTAGCTAAACAGCACCCTTTTTCTCCAGAGCCAAATTGGCAGGCTTATTAGTAGATATAATAACATCTAGGCTTTGAAGTCCGGAAAACCCTATATTTACTAGTTTAAACTTTAATTATTGCCTAAAATATATCTTGTTGTTTATCAGGTCTACTGTTGTGCAAATTTTATTGAACTCGCAAGTGCACGAATCTATTGTAAAATAGATTAATGGTGACGAGTGTCGATCCCACGAGAAGGTTGATTTTAATTATATGCCGAATTAATTTTCTTTTAATGGAAACAATTAAATTATGGTAATTTTATCATAAATTGTAAATCAAAATAGCAGAAATAATTAAAAATGTATTTATGATGAATTAAAATGGCGGGAATAATTGAAAATGTAACTGTTATAATAAAGCACTTGGGTATTCGGATCTGTATCAACATGCTCCATGCGCTAAATATTCTATATTAATACCAATTAAATCATAAGGGAGATTCCACACCTCATGAACCACACTCTAATAAATATGGTGCCAAGGGTTTATCGTGCCAAATAATAATAATCTTGTATTAAGGTGCCGATTTAACCAAGGCGGTATCTAGACAAGACTATTATTATTTGTCGACGAAAAATCAAAACAACCACAAATATTAGAGAGGAAGAGAAAGTAAATTTACCAGATTAAGCACATGGGACATGTTGAGACTTCACCTTCAACTCAAGCTTAAAAGAAAATTAGCTACTCATATTTTAACTAGGGATAAAAAGGAAATTTTATTAAAATACAAAGAAACTATAAGAAGGAGAAGGAATTTCATAAATCTAAGCTTAAAAATGAATTCAGGGGTATCAAATTAGAGGGGGAGAGCTCCTTTTTTATAGATATATTGAGTGAATCGTGACCATCGGATTAAAAATAATTCGGATGCTCAGGATTGCGCCACGTCATCAGTCAACAGTTAACAGTCAACATTTGTATAGTACGCTACCTAAATAGTAAATAATCCCATGTACGCGCATGTACTGTACACACGATTTTTTCTCCACCTGAGATGCTGCCACGTCATCGATCTACAATTCATAAGAAATCTAGTCCTATAAGATTGTGACACATCATCAGTCAATGCCACGTCATCGGTCAATGCCACGTAAGAAATTAATGCCATATAATTCGTCCAATCAAATACTGCCACGTCATAGGTAGTGGCCACATCATCGGTCCGTATATATGAGCGATCGCGAAAGATCGTGAAAGCGATGAGCGATAACAAGAGTGACGATCAAAATGCGTATGAACAAGATTATCATACATATGAAAAGCGATCAGTATATGTGAACAATGACTTTTCCTTTAATGCTCTTCCTAAGGTTTTCGACCGTCCTGAGTCCAAATATGACGTCTGTTTTGCTGTTTGATCACTCGTTCATTGTGAAATGATTATGATGCCCCTAAAATACATAAAATATATAATTATAATAAAACACATATAATGAAATAACGAAATACTTAAATAAATAAAAGTAGTAATGTTAGTGAGAATTAAAGTGTAAAATGATGATTTTCTCTATTATAAATATACATTTTCTAACACTCAACATCTACAACATCCTAACAGGTTTGATTCCATGGTCAAATGAGTCCCATTGCTTTTTTAGCCGCTGCATTCCCACTCCATTGTAGGGATGACAAAACCTCGGGGCGAGTCCGGATATTGCCGATGCTATTTTTATTCATCCGGACTTGGTTTTAAAAATCCAATGCCAGGCCAGACGAGGTTCCAGGTACCTGGATTTTATGCTTGTTTAAATATTATATTTTTTTTATTTTGTTTACAACTTTACCATTTTTTAATTTATTTCATTGAAATTGGATACAGAAATGTAAATATTTAAATGTTTAAGCTTTATATACATGTAATAGATGAATTAAACAAATATAAATATTTAAAATAATTTATATTTTATAGTATTTTTTTAATAAAATTTGGGTTTCAAGTCGGGTCTCAGGTTTATTAAGTGATACTCAAGATTGAATTGCCTTGTTATAAAGACAAAGAGCGAATCATATTGGTAAGGTTAGTCTTTGTAATCTTGCATTTTAATAAGGGATGAGAAATATTTTCCATATTATCTCTATAACTTTGGCACCTTGGAGCACATTTTTCTTCCATAGCTTTTTAGCAATTCGTAAGAGATCTTGTGCTGTTTTCCCAAGAAGATTTTGACCTTTGCTGGTAATACATGCTTCGAGATTACTAGCCAAAGAGTTGAACTATAGCCTAAGTAGCTTAGGAAATCAAGATGTTTGAGTCTCAATGCCACCTGATATCTATTTTTACTAAATATTGATCTCTCTTATCATATCACTGTTAGTTAAAAATTAAATTTTCATAAAAAGTTTTGGGACCGATTTAATATAATATAAAAAATTTATAATTTAGAAAATTATATCTTGACAATCTAAGAAAATAAATAATCATAAGAAGTAAATTTGCTACGAAATAATCTTATAGGCTATGACTCAAGATTGATATGCACTGAACGTGTGAGAGTCTGTTTCACTACTTTTAAAACAACTGACTTTTTTTGTGTAGTTTTTTTTTTCTCAAATACCATCTTTATCTTTTCTTCTTGAGAAAAATACAACTTTCATAATATTTCTTGTAAAACCTTAGATATGTGTTATCCTTTTGCATAATTTAAAGTAAGAAATATTTTAAATTTAATATTGTCTCTCTACTTATATTAAAAGTAAAGATCATGTGTAATCACTCTTAGGGCCTATCTTGTAAAATAACACAAAACCTCATTTGCACATGAATATAATACATAAAGTTTTAACAAATATTATAATTAAGTTTATCACTTAATATACCAATTTTCTTATTTTAGGTTCAGTAGTTGTGCAATCAATTAAATAAGCTAACCTAGAGATTATTTGAAAACTTACAATAGTGACTACAATAACTAAGCATGTAATTAGTCTAATCATTTAATTACAATTATACTCCACTATAAGATTAGAACTAACCTCTATAAATGTATGTTTGAATAATAATTCATCTTAAGTCATATTGATCTCTTTATTACATAATCTTTTGTATCACATTGTTAATTAAATCGATATTTCAACTATCTAATTAATTTAATTATATCTTATTTCTTAATACTTACTTATTTTTTTTAATGATCATTTTCAACATATTAAATATGCTGACATACTCCGACCAAAAACTTCTATAATTAAGTGCCTGAAATTAATCAAGAGATTTATTATATAAATTATATATTGTTAATCTATAACTTCAATAATTATAATTGCTCTTACCAAGATATCGAGTAATCTTGACTAAGTGTGTATTGTGCCTATTGGTAACTCAAATGGAATAATAATTATAATCATAAAATTATAACCAATTCAAGTTTTAGATTACAGTAAAATTAATACCTATGAGATTTAATAAGTTCGATAGTTATTACAAAGTTAAATTAAATCTCAAATGTAATCATGTTCAATGTAGTCGTACTACATTAATAAATTTATATATAATTAAAACAAATCATTCAATGAATTTACTATAGTCTGTACTTAAATAAAATACGCAACTGTAAACTTAATTTATTTAATCCTAAGATAATTGTATTTATATATTATGTAAATCTATATGGTGATTACATAAATACATATAATAAGATTAAATGAATTTTACTTAAAATATTAACGTAATTAAGATATTTAAATATTTATTACAATTGAATAAAATATATGCTTTTAAATAACATATATTCCCAACAACCACCACATCACCTAGTGTTCACTTGAAATTTTAGGCAAAGGAACTTGAACAATTTTCATTAGGATCTTCATTTTTAAACACCTAATATATTAGATTCATATTTTATTGATTATGAGAGTCAATTAGGTCAGCAATTACAGCTTCATCAAGCATTGAAGTGGTAAGGATTGGCTTGAATATTGTAGTTTTTTTAATCCAATTAGCCCATGTAGCATATTCTTCCTATTACAAATTCTCTATTTATAGCCTTGTTGAATCACTTATCTCCTCCACAAAATACTTCTCCATATGAAAGAAGGTTTGGAGACTATCTTTGAATCCAAAAAATTTATTATGTCTAAAGTATCTAGCCCTAAAAAGTTTTTTAGTACGTGAATATGAAAATTGAATGATTCTCCATCCTTTTTTGGAGGCAGTGATTTGGTTGAAGGTTGAGAAGTCTCCAAACTTTCTTTACACCCCTCATCTTTGCCTGATTCAATATAACCATCTAACCCAATGAATGCTCCGAAAGAGAAAATAAGTTAAGGCTAAGCATGTAAGCTTACGAGTATCTGGGTTCGCTCTGCTTTCAAGTTGATTTTCATTTTATGTGTTAGGTATATGTGCATCAAAAGAACAAAACTAAAGCAATTTTCAGTTGATGCGGCATTTTATTTCTATGCTCTTGGATAATTTAAAAAAAAGTTTAAAAATTTATTTATTTTTTGTATCTGGGTTTTATTCGTTGGAATGTAACAAATATGATATTTTAGGACAACTTTAATTACTTGAAATTTTGGTGGATAAATTAGAGGAGAAATGCAAGATTTGTCACATTTACGAACACGTGCGAATGACAAATTGCACGTACTTTCTTCTTGACGGCGATATATATAATAACCGGATTCTGATATGGCAAATTGCAATCTAGCTATTATCATGTTGTTATTCTCCACCTGCCCTTTAAGCTTTCTCTATTATTATTATTATTATATTCTTTGAAAGAAAGCTTGCATAATTATTATTAGATTCATAGTGATTAGTGGACTTCCACTTTTCATTAAAAGCTGGAAAAAAGCAAGAGATTGCTGTTAAGACCATGACCTATGACCGTTGAATGAGCTTTCATTTTTTGCTTTGCGTTTGATCCGTTCTTTCTGTTTTTAATGATCCGTTTTTATATAATAACCTGAAACAATCAACAATCGAATAAAACACAATAAAAGTAACCTATATTGAAAATAATAAAGTTACAACTATTTTATGTAAGTAAGTATGCATAAATTGATGTAATACGAAAGAATTAATTATTTAAATTTATTATTGACCTATATAATAATAATAATAATAATAATAATAATAATAATAATTTTGTAACTAATATTTTTATATCACATTAATTTATCGATATTAGTTTGTATAAAATTATGCCCGACTATTTTTCGTGAAAGTATCCAAAATAGTAAACTAAATTTCTTAACTATTAGCCACTAGCAACCGAAATACGTGTTCTGTTATTGAAAGCCCAGTCCTCATCACCAATTCGGCAAACGTGGATTACTAAGTAATACTTTTTCCCCGGAACATATTACTTGCTTTTAATGAGTTAATAAACTACTCTTAGGGATTGTGGTGGGCACAGGTATTATTAATTTCATATGGGTGGTGCACTTATCTTAAGCTAATTATAATCATGCCCGTATATTCTTTATTGGAGAATAATTAACAGCAAAACATGTTAATGCGATCATTCTTCAAAATTATTATATAATAACACGGCGACAGTATTATAATTAATGGTCGTGACTTAGCTTCCTGACTTTCAAAGTGTGAAAATTATGCATATTAAAAGTGAACAATCCATATCAAAAAAAGAAAAAAAGGTGAACAATCCTGCCGATTAAGACGGTCCAATAGTTTGATAAATGTGCGTGTTTTAAAATCTAAATAAATTCTCACAATGGAGAATAAAGCTTTAAATTATATCATATGATATTTGGTAGCTTCGCCTCCAAGAATAACAATGTTAATCTCCTAAGCAATATTATTTCAATGATTTTTGTATTAATTTATCTAACAGTTATTTTACTTTACCCTTTTAAAGTAACTTAAACAGTCATTTAAAAACAAAAAGTGCTCACAATCCATTCTAATAATTTGTTGCAGGAGTCATGGCACATCATACATGTACCTTACGTGAAACGAGTAGTTGCACTTAATAAATTGATGAATTACATTTTTTAAGATTTTAATTTTTTTTATTATTTTAGGTGCTTTCATTTTTTATTTTTAATTAGATTATGTATTTTAATATTTTATTTTTAATATAATTGTGATCTAGTTTATTTTTAAAATTAATTTAAAAAAGTAGGTTTATTTTATTATAAATAAAAAAGACTTGTTATTGTTTTAATAACCATTTGATTAATAAAATCTTTATTTAATTTATTTTTTCACGAATTTTTTATTCAGAATCTCATACTAATTTATCGTTTGGATTAGAAGGATATCTAATCCACCGTGAAGTTAAATTGGCTTGATATAATAATTCATTACTCTACATCAAATCATGAAGTTGGATTTATTTGATAAAGTGATTCCTTATCTCATATCAAACTCAGACCCATACGTTCGCATCGAATGATTGATTTTATTTTATAACTAATTCGCTTTTGTTGCCCCCTCTGTAATAATTCAAGTATTGTTTCATTATTAACACGTTTTAAGTTATTACCCACAACTCTTAAATTGAATATAAGTTACAAATAATGTAACTTAACTACACATTTTATTTAAAGTTCACCTGCGAGCTTTTCAGACGGAGTTAACTGAACTACAAAGTGGCTATAAATTTTAATATATATATTTTTAAAATTTAACGTAAAATGACGATCCAGCAATTCTTGTAAGCTTGTCGCCCCTTGAGGTTATACGGTTTGTGGTACTAACGTAACAGATGAAATTGTTGTTGGTGCTGAAATCGTATTCGTAAGAATAATCCATCAATTGAAAGATCAAGAGCTACTGTTTTAGTCGAAACAAAAGGGTAGAGAAAAGTTAGAAATAAAGAAGAAAGGCAGGTTTTAGTCTCTTTCATACCAAAAAGGGCTGGACATGGATTTGATTTGACGCGATGCATCATGAATATAGTTTTGTTTGAGTTGGGCAAGTAATCACGACGCGCTTCATCAAAGGGTTGGTTCTTCTCGAAAGTTATTGAATATTTGAGTGAGTGACTGATGAGATTAGGGGGATGAGTTGCCGGCTTCTCCTTGTTCGCACTCTCCGACATGACTCGTTCAACGAGAATGAGCTCGGGAATGTCATGTTATAATTTTTGAGATATAATTATTATGAAATAAAACTTATAATTATGAAATAAAATTAAGAAAAAAAATTCATAGAACTACCAAAATCTGATTGTAAAATCTTGCTAAATGCCTCGACAATTAAGCCTTGACAGCTGAATTACTACACATTACTTCTAAATGCACGTAACGACTAAAGGCAGCTGCTACTTAAATCAGCTCTAAAACAGAATAATTTCTAAATTTGTTAAATATTTATATTTAAATTTAAAATAATTGTAATAAAATACATTTAATATTTTTAGAGACTCCTCTAAATAATACTAATCTCTGTTCATTTACTTTACTTGACCAAATTAAAATTTCTCCAGCTTCGTTAATAATAAAATTTTAGTATGGTATACATGTGTGGTGTATATATGTATAGTATATTATGAGTTTAGTGAAGTAACTCTCTCACTCACTCTCCCTCTGTCAATTCTCATCTTCTTAAGAAATCGGAAGTTTTGATGGATGAACTACTGTACGGTACTCTGCACTCCACGTCGGTTGATTATTCTTTACAACAGCAGCAGCAGCAGCAGCAGCAGGTACTAGGGAATATGGTTTCATGGGGAAGCTATCAGAATAACAATGATGATGATGATAATATTGTGGCCTACGGTGGTGAACATGGGATTGGGAATATTCCGGCGGTTTATGGATCGGAACCGGAGCAGATGGGGTCTGGTAATAATTCATCGTCATCATCAGATGCTGCTTCTTCATTAATGATGGCTGTGGCTGAGATTCAAAGGAACAATACTAATACTCCGGAGGAACAAGTTTCCAGTGTAATCAGAGCCCAAATTGCCTCACATCCTCTTTACCCTAAACTGCTCCAAGCCTATATTGATTGCCAAAAGGTACTTAATACTTTTAAGTGTCATCTTAACCTATTATCATGAGCTGACAACAATTTTTTTTCAAAGGTTTTTGTTCGTCTCTTATGCTTTTTACTTATTTCATTTATAATGACATTCGATTTTTTTTTTCCCAAGGTGGGCGCGTCACCGGAGATGACTAATGTGTTAGATGATATCAGGCGCGAAGGTGATGTTAGTAATAACAACTGCGTCGTTTCAAGTTGTTGCTGGGGCGCCGATCCCGAGCTCGACGAGTTCATGGTCTCTGTTTCTCTTTGAGTAGAGACCCCCCCCCCCCAAAAAAAAAAAAAAGGCACACACACACACACACACACACACATTCAGCTTCTCTCTCTCTGTAACATCTTAGTTACTTGTTCGAAAAACACAAACCCTAATTTTGTTTTATTTATTTATTTTTTTTTGTTTTTGAAGGAAACTTACTGCGATATATTGGTGAAGTACAAATCAGATCTCTCGAAGCCTTACGACGAAGCATCGTCGTTTTTGAACAATATGGAGACGCATCTAAGCAATCTCTGCAACGGTGTTTCCAGAAGCCATGGTTCCGGTTTCTCTCTCCTCTCTCTCTCTCTCTCTATAATATTAACATGCGTTGCTCAAAAATAATTTCCATTATTGTTTAATGAGTTTGTTGACGATCGTACAGTAGATCCTTGTTGCCTGCTATTCACTTAATTTGTTGAGTCATATTGCGAGACAGCTGCATGATCTCAATTTTGATAGAAATTAGAAACCTTCATTTCAATTTTCGTATGGGAATAAAAATTGGGCGCAGTTTAGCAGAAAATCTAGCGCACTTTAGCAAGGGTAATCGGCTAACTCGTCAGAAGAAGATTTTAGTCAGTGATTGCTTTACTAGGGCAAGTTCCTATGACATGATGGCTTCTGAATTTGCAGGTGTAGTAAACGTTTAATCTTTAAGATTTAGGGATGCGCGAGATCTGATTGTACTTCACCAATAATGGCAAAGTCTACAGGCCAAAAGTAGAACCCTGGAATTAAGAATTTTATGCCCTTAAAAATAAATGGACTTTTATGTTACTCAATACCAAGAAACACATAATTTTTTGAAGAAAATATAAAACCAACCCCATAACACGAATTTTTTGTAAGGAAATGTAAAACCAACTTATTTGGAGCTGGAGTTTTAATTGATTTGATATGTTAAGATTGTATCTGTTTTTCTTCTTTCTCTTTGTTAGAAATTGTTCATAGAGGAACAAAATTAATAATCATGATACTTAATTGAACAGTGTTGATATATGGGCTAGAAAATTAATTTTTGGATAGTTTCCAAGGGAAATGGAAAATACATTAGAGATGAGTTTCTGTTAGAGCCTTTGCCATTGCTTTCATATACTCTGTCCCAATTGACAAACTGATCAGTCCTGAAACCTAATAAGCAAACAAGTTGAGGCATTCTCTTCTTTCATAGAAACTTCAATCAGTTTTAGCAACTTGTGAACAAGTTCCTTGTACTAGGCGAAGAGAATGGTGGTTATTTAACTAATGTGTCACATATTCTCGGTGAGTGTAGTCATGATTGTTATGGTATTTCTTTTGTTCACTAGCAACTTGTTTAGTAATATATATATTTTAAGTATCATCTGTAATGTGAATGTTTGAGTGGATCATGAATTGCTGTGCATGCCATCTCTGTGAATTAAAAAATTATTCATCAAGATTGGTCTTGTGACTGCAATGCTTTTTGTTTGTTAAGTATAGGATGTCTAAGATTTTTTTTTTTTTAAAGCAACTCGTAGAGATTAGTTATAAAATAAATCTGAACTAAAAGCAAATCTCATTTCTCCACAATTATCCACATCATCACCACAAACAGACATCTGATAGAATCTTGCAACTAACACGAGATATTGTGTCAGAGTGAAGTACACTGGGTCAATGAGTTAAGTTCCCAAAATATTACACACGCAAATCTCCTGGTATTGATATCACTTTTCTTTCCTCTCCCCGCTTGTATTTGTATTGATCCCTTTCGATTGTGTCAACTTTGAAGCTCTGAATCATAAAATAATAGCTTGATTTATAAGCTTTTGCATTGGGTACAGATGGGCTTTGTCGCCAAAAATGATACTTTAATTGTACTTTGGTACTGTCAGGTTTGCAATTTTACACATATAGTATGGCCTCAGGCTTTTCAGCATTACTTAATGGGAAAGATACTTTTTTGTTTGTTACTTTGTAGTTGCACGATTACGAGGTTGTGGATGTGGTTTGCAAGTATGAACTTTGGCGAAGAAAAGTTGGTGAATTTTATACTTGGTTTGCTTATAAGTGAATTCTAAAGATTTGATTTTAAAAGAGCACATCATCGTGGAGCCATATGGCTGGTTAGTCTCAATGACATTCTATTGGTGAAACTTTTTTCTTTTTCAGTAATGCATGCTGGAGCATGTTCTTTGAATTTTATCATGTTGCACTATGGCTGCTTTAGACAAAACTTGCGACAAGCTTTTTATCAAGATGGGTTTTATGATACTTAAATTACTTGGGGAGTAATAAAGTGTAGCAACTCTGGAATTGAATTCTTTGTAACAGTAAGATCAAATTCATCATGGCTAAACAGTTTTTAGCTAGTTTGGACTCACTTAGGGTTTTGCCAGTTTCATTTTTGCCCGGTGAAATGTGGCCTTTTTCTAAGTTCTAGGAATTTGATTTGTGTGTCTTGCTGAAACTTGAAGTACACAAAGTTGCCATTTGCTAAATGCTTTAAAATTTAGGCTCTCCAATGTGGATTTGTGGGGCAGGACTCTTTCGTTACTTCAGGATGCCATGATTTCAAAGCATCCCGGCTAATTATTCATTTTATCTACTTTTTGGAATATGCTTCCTAAAATTATATTTTGTACATCGCAGTAGTCTGGTGGGAGGAAGTATTATATGAACAGATGGTTTTTTCTATTGCTGAAGGGTGTATGCTGTTTGTGTAGAGCCTCTGAACCTGGCTGTTATACTACATAATAGCATGTCACATGCGTTGACCAAATTAAGCAGCTGTCTTTGTGCTTCTGAGTGCTTGGGAATTTCATCTTAGGATCAGTGTCATATTGTGTTAAGAGTACATATCTCGAAACAGTTCACAAAAATGTTTCACTCAGTAGTGCAGTGAAAATGGCCGTTGGATCATTACCCTTAACATTATTACTTTCTATGGTATTGGAGTATCATTTTGTCTCTTTGTGGCTTACAGTGTTATCGTTTGTTTCTCTGTGCTATATATGCATAGAAATCACCGTTGCAAGTGCTTTCTGGTGAGCGTGCAGAGTTCACAATGTTGAGATTTTCATCTACTTGCATGCTGAACTCATTGTTTTCTCAACTCTTCATTTCTTATTGAAGGCATTGTGTTATTTTCATGTTGTAAATTTGATGAGAAGCAGGTTCTACACTTACACTCATTAGTAGCTTGTATTAAGGATATCACTAGGTTTAACTTGTGCTGTCGCTTAGTGATTCTAGTTATTTTCCCAGGCGCGTATGTGCTGTGCCCCATGCTCCTTATTTTCCTTGGTTATGAAAATTGTTAAGAAAAAAAGTGAAACCAGAACTAAAGAACGTTCAAAAAGACAAAGATGCGTATTATTGAGGGAACCTCCAGCTGGAATTGACTCCCCCCGCAGGTGCCGCTGCCGCTGCCGCTTCATGCATATGAAAGCCACTCTCAGTCTCCGGGTGCGAGTGGAGGTTCTTTCTTCTGTCTCTCGTGGTAGAGCAGCGTTTTCTACATTGCATCACTGGACATCGCAATGGTTGATATGTCAATGTCAGACTGGTGTCTGGCTCAGGTTGATCAAACACGTGATGTGACAGTAGATTTTGGTTCTCCTTCGCAATTCCCGATGACACAGTGCATGGCAATGACTAGTCATGGCTGCACTCATGACAGAGCTTTGGAAGATGAAAAGTAGTGCGTGCCTTGCGGGGTACCTCTTTACTTTTTATCGTCTAAGTAGTAAAAATTCCAAGTCTCTCATCCATCACTTGAGACTATCCCGTACTGACGCTGCCTCGGCCTTTGTTTGTGATACGACATATCCACCCGCTAAAAAATAATAATAATAATAACTAAAAAATATTTTATCATAATTTATTTTAGGTTATAGTATATTTTAATTGTATAATTTTTTTTATTTTTTATTTTATATTTTAATAAGCCGGTGGGGGGGGGGGGGGGTTGGGTGTGAAATTTCTGTTGACGCGTCCTGCCATCTATCTCTCCCCTCCCACCCTCACTTTGTTTTAAATAATGCTTTCTCGTGAGTCTATTTTTTTGTGTTCCATTCCGTCTCCTCCGTTTTACTGTGTCACTTTCCTTTTAATTGTTAAGACGAAAAAAGAAATGTTAAATCCAATAAAACCTCTGTAACAAACAAATAAAATGTATGTCGCCAGATGATATGTAATGGTTGTTACTTTTCTCATTCTAAATGTGTATGGATTAAAAGTTAAAAGTTACATACACGATATTAATGTCTTACTTACCAGATGAAGCTGGTCTTGGTGGATCATGTGAGGAAGATTTAAGTGGGGGTGAGACTGAAGCTTTCGAGTGTTTTCGGATGCCACCTGTGGACCGTGAGACCAAAGACAACCTCATTCGTAAATATGGTAGTTATATTAGCACACTGAAGCATGAATTTTCAAAAAAGAAGAAGAAAGGAAAGCTGCCTAAAGAAGCTAGACAAATCTTGTTTGACTGGTGGAATGTTCACTACAACTGGCCCTACCCGACGGTAAAACAATATTTTGTTTCCTGGTTACCACAACAGCATGTCTGTGGGGCTTAAAGCCCTTGGAACTAGGGTTTGCTAATGAACAATTATTTGTGCAGGAAGCAGACAAGGTTGCGTTGGCCGAATCAACAGGTCTGGACCAGAGGCAGATTAACAATTGGTTCATAAATCAAAGGAAACGGCATTGGAAACCTCCAGGGGGTATGCAATTGAATCTTACGGACAGTCGATATGGACCTATTGTCACCAATGATTGAGGTTGGGATAGTAATTGTATTTATTGCTTCACTTTTCATTTGTGTCCTCTCCCAAATGCTAAACTGTGCTCATGCTGCTAATGCAATGCTTACGTTTTAGTTTGGCACTCTTACGGATTTTCGTATGTGTTGAGTGGGTGCTATTCCTTTGTCGGATGGCAAAGTGAAAATGCCCGGTGGGCCTGGCTGATGTGAACCTGGACATAGGGTCAGAATATCTCAGACTCTTCGAACTCTGGATAGTCTTTTTTTTTTTTAAAGAGAACTGGCCTCTATATATTTTAAATAATTGAATTTAAATTTATAAATTTTAATTATTGAAAGATTTAGGACCTTCAGGCTCTAAGGAACTGTTTTTTTTTTTTAATTTTTGGGTTGGAAGGGGCATCGATTAATTAAAAAAATGTTTAAATTAGAATTTAATACTAAATAATTAGATATAAAATTTTTAATTTTATTTATTGATTTATTTTGAGACAGTTATTTTCTTTAATTTACTATTGATTATAATAATTTATTGCTTATTACTTGATTACAAGTTTACAATAATTTAAAAATATTAAAGGTCAAGCCCAGTCTTCAAACTTGGATGAACTTTTAGAGAGTCTAGGCCTGTTGCTCGTAGCATGGGCTTGAGCCTGAGATTGGGATATACGGCCTTATCCATCAAATTGCCAGCCGCATGTGTTGTTAAATGACATGGTTTAATAATTAATTAAGCGTTCTGAATGTGAGCGCATGGACCGTTGAAATGTTGGCTTGCTTATTATCTGAAGAATATCTACCATTATTGTAAGTACCAATATATATTAAATAAATATTTATAATTAAATATTTGATAAATTAATAATTTCTATTATATAATAATTCTTTGCAGTTCTTACATATGTTAAAAGGTAAAATCAATAATTTTGATAAATTAATAAAATACCACTTCTTATATAACTTTGTTGTTGGATTTATATCATAAATTAATAATTTGATGAAATAATAAAAATATTATTTATTATTATTATTATTATTGTATAAAATATGAGTTTATTATAAATTTTATTTTTCTTTAAATTTAAATATAAGCGGATCTCATCTCTAATTATGCTTTTGCTAGCTTATTGCTTCTAGAAGTTTGAGGATTGAATTATGAAATGACAAGATTTTTTTTAATTTTTTGATAATTCAATTTTATTTTTTGTGGATTAATTCATTTTCAATCGGTTAGATTGGTAAAATACAAAGAATTTTTAGTTGATTAAAATATATTTTCATTGAATTGTGTATACACTATAAATTTATAAATTAATTGATTTGTTAATAATTTTTTAAATTAATTTGTTTTATGGTTATGATATTATTAAGGGACTCTTTAAATTATAGCTAACTATAATTTATTTCTCTCATAAGTATAGTACTGTGTGAAATTTACCAATTCTATAACTGTAAAAAAAAAAAATTATAACTAATTATAACTTAATATTTTCCTATTATTAATTTATAAAAGTTTGATTGTAGCCCAAATTTGTGCATCTTTGCCCCTCCGGACTTGTTGAACAAATGTCTGTATAATGGGCTGCTGTCCTGGTCTCTTGCAGTCAGGTGGAAGTGGACTTTTCGATGTCCCCCAAAAGTCTTTACAACAACCCTTTCAATTTTGTTCTTTAAAATACCCCAGATTAATTTTAAAAAAATACTAACTCATAAATTAAAATCAATCATCTTATTATTAAATTTTACCTTATCTTAAAAAGAATATTTCTTCTAAATATTTATTTGTCAAATTTTAAATTATTTTCTTATTATTATATAATTTTTATCTCAATAATTTTAAATTCTTAAAACATTATCAGAAAAATATATTTTCAATAAAAGTTTCAAATACAAATATAAATTATGAAATTAGGCCAGCGTAAAAAATTTATTCAAAGAACAATTTATTGCTTATTACTTGATTACAAGTTTACAATAATTTTAAAAATTATTTAAAAAATCTATTAGAGGTCAAGCCCAGCTCCTCAAACTTGGATGAACTTTTAGAGAGTCTAGGTCTGTTGCTCGTAGCATGGGCTTGAGGCTGAGATTGGGATATCCGGCCTTATCCATCAAATTGCCAGCCGCATGTATTGTTAAATGACATGGTTTAATAATTAATTAAGCGTTCTGAATGTGAGCGCATGGACCGTTGAAATGTTGGCTTGCATATTATCTGAAGAATATCTCCCATTATTGGAAGTACCAATATACATTAAATAAATATTTATTAAATATTTGATAAATTAATAATTTATATTACATAATAATTCTTTGCAGTTCTTACATATGTTAAAGGTAAAATTAATAATTTTGATAAATTAATAAAATACCACTTCTTATATAACTTTGTCGTTGGATTTATATCATAAATTAATAATATTAATTATTATTATTATTATTGTATAAAATATGAGTTTATTATAAATTTTATTTTTCTTTAAATTTAAATATAAGTGGATCTCGTCTCTAATTATGCTTATGCTTATAGCTTCTAGAATTTTCGGGATTGAATTATGAAATGACAATAATTTTTTTAATTTTTTGATAATTCAATTTTATATTTTGTGGATTAATTCATTTTCAATTGGTTAGATTGGTAAAATACAAAGAATTTTTAGTTGATTAAAATATATTTTCATAGAATTGTGTGTACACTATAAATTTATAAATTAATAAATTTATTGATTAGTTAATACTTTTTTAAATTAATGTGTTGTATGGTTATGATATTATTATCGATACTGTAGTTGTGAAGGAAGTAAATTACAACTAACTAGAAGTAAATTATAACTAACTATAATTTAATATTTTCCTATTATTAATTTATAGAGTTTTGCTTGTAGCCTAAATTTGTGCATCTTTGCCCCTTCGGACTTGTTAAACAAGTGTTTGTATAATGGGTTGCTGTCCTGGTCTCTTGCAGTCCGGTAGAAGTTGAGCTTTTGATGTCCCCCAAAAGTCTTTACAACAACCCCTTTTAATTTTATTCTTTAAAATACCCGTGATTAATTTAAAAAAATACTAACTCATAAATTAAAATCAATCGACTTATTATTAAATTTTACCTTATCTTAAAAAGAATATTTCTTCTAAATATTTATTTGTCAAATTTTAAATTATTTTCTTCTTATTATATAATTTTTATCTCAATAATTTTAAATTCTTAAAAAATTATCAGAAAAATATATTTTCAATAAAAGTTTCAAATACAAATATAAATTATGAAATTAGGCCAGCATAAAAAATTTGTTCAAAGAATAATTTATTTAAGTGTTTAATTAATTTTTTATTTTAAAATAAAAATAAAGAAGTTATTTTTGATTATATAATTATGTAACCTTATTTTAAGCGGGTTTTATATAGACTTGAGAGGGATTTCAAATTGCCTACTCTTCTTGCATTATTATTGAAAACCCCCCAAAAAAAAAAAATTCATCGTTGTGTGTGTATCGTGTAATGGTTTCAAAACTTTTCATTAGTAGCAAATTTTTTCTACCTTAAATCATCTGCAGCGAAAACAAAAAGAGCATTAATTTATTGCAGAGGATATATCTATTTTGCTGGTGAAATTCATTTAGTCCACAACCCAGGCCTCTAACATGAAGAGACTCCTGCCGCTTTTGGGCTTTCGGCAGCTTAAACTATTGGGTGTGTAACACAATGCTGCCATGTGTAATAAAATATGATATTAACATTTCTCTCTCATTCAAAAAAAAGAAAAAAAGAAAAACAAAACTCTATTTTGTAATAACAGTCTACTAAATAAAGAAAAAGGAAACAAAATCCAGTTCATCCCTCCTTTTTGTTTCTTCTCTCCATATCCATCTCTACGCCATCTCCAAAGCCAAACCTAACCCCCCAAAAAAAAAAAAAAAAAAAGTTTTCCCATTATGCATTCAAGAAACAGAAAACTATTTTCAAGAAACTACTGCATACCTCCATAGGAGTTGATTCGTTCTCTCTCCTTCTCCCAACCCACTCTATAATTCAAATAAACAATAGAAATAAAGAGAGAGTGTGAGAGAGGAGAAAGAGAAGAGAAAGGAGATAATCCATAGAATGATAAGATCACTTTGTCCTGTTTTCAAAAACAGAGCACACTGAAAACAGAGCACCACCACCACCCCTGTTCTTGAATTCAATTCAATGCAATTCCTAGTCCGGATTCCAAAAAATCTCATCTGGGTCATTTGGATGTTCATAGCCACGCTATCAATGTTTGTTTCTCACGGCCATTCCAGCTCTCGTACTTCTGAAAGCCTCTACAAATGCGGACCGCCGGCAAAGGTCTCAGACAACAGAAACTTCTGGCAAAATTTTGATGCTGTAATGGGAAACATCTCTGAACAAATCATGGATGATCATCATTATCATTTCGCACTTCATTACGTCGTATCTCCGGCTCCACAGGTCTACGCCTACATGCAGTGCCACGAAGATCTTTCACAAACTGATTGCGAATCCTGCTTTTCTGCACTCAAACAGAAGGCCAATCGTTGTCTTCCTTCTGACTCTGCTCGCATTTTCCTTGACGGATGCTTTCTTCGTTACGATAACTACGACTTCTTTGGTGAAGCTGTTGATCCTATTCACGATAAATTCAACTGTAGCGCTCGACATTTGGATGATGAGTCTTTGAGCAAGCAGTTCGAAGAAAAGGTTATTGAAGTCATCACGAATGTGACTATTGTGACAAAGCGCAATGGTCGCTTTGGACAAGTGGAAGGGAAAGGAGGAATTGCTACTGTCTATGCTTTGGCTCAGTGTTTGAAGTTATTGGATAATAAGGGCTGCAGCCGGTGTTTAGACGAGGCAGCCCTCCGGTTGAAGGGCTGTAGTAAATCGGCAGAAGGCAGAGCTATGTTTGCTGGTTGTTACGTTAGATTTTCTACCGAGAGATTCTTTAATCCTAATTATCAAAAGAAAGAAACCCGTAAGAGTAACATCAAACTTATTTTATGTAATGTTTGACAATCAATTTGTTGCTGTTTTCTTTTAACAAAATGGTTTTGAATATGTGCAGCCGAAGGCGATAAGATTTCCAAGTTTGTGATGGCAGGAGTTTGCGCATTTACTTTCCTTTCCTGTATTGGTGCTTGTATAGGATATAAAAGATTATCAAAGATGCGAAAAGGTACAATTTCTGTTACAAGAATGGCCCATATACGGCATCTCAACTTTCATTGCTCTTTGTTTTGATACAATCACTTCTCACTTTTTTCATAGGTCAAGTCTTACTTGGAACTGTTTTGTGCACTTCTAGTCTGAACTTTAAGTATGAAATACTTGAGAGAGCAACAGATTTTTTTGATAACTCAAGGAAACTAGGCCAAGGAGGAGCTGGTTCTGTATTCAGGGGGACTCTCCCTGACGGAAGAAATATTGCTGTTAAAAGATTGTTCTTCAATTCTCGACAGTGGGTGGATCAGTTCTTTAATGAAGTGAATTTGATCAGTGGAATTCAGCACAAGAATGTTGTCAGGCTTCTAGGTTGCAGCATTGAAGGTCCCGAGAGTCTTTTAGTTTATGAATATGTGCCTAACAGGAGCCTTGATCAAATTCTTTTTGGTAAATACTCAGTTTTAAGCATGGCAGGTGTCTGCTTATATCTTATATCATCTGTAATATCAAGAGTAACAAGATATCCTTTGTGTCTCTGCAGTTAAAAACACAATTCATATCCTAAGCTGGCAGCAAAGATTTACTATCATTTGCGGAACAGCCGAGGGGCTTGCACACCTTCATGGAGGTTCTGGGATAAAGATTATCCACCGAGATATAAAAACCAGCAACATTCTCCTCGATGAGAAGCTTACTCCAAAGATTGCTGATTTTGGACTAGCTCGACACGTTGCTCCCGATAAAACCCATGTTAGCACTGGAATTGCAGGAACACTGTAAGAACCTGGATCTTCTGTCAGTTCTGAGCTCGCTTTAGGCATCTTACACAGAACTTTATGCATAAACAATCACTGTTTGTCACAGGGGATACATGGCTCCTGAATATCTTGTTCGAGGGCAACTGACAGAGAAGGCTGATGTTTATGCATTTGGGGTGCTAGTTATAGAGGTTGCAAGTGGTAGGAGAAACAGTGTTTTCTCAGAGGGATCGAGTTCAGTTTTGCACACTGTAAGATTCATATGCCTTGTAGCTCTCACTAGGGTAAATTTTCATATTACTTCTTAAGCAAGTTATTCCTTTTTCATGCAAACAATTTTGTTGTGCTAATGCTAGTTGGTTTATTTACTTTCTTCTAACATCAGGTTTGGAAGCATTATAAGGCAAACAGAATAACTCAGTCCATAGATCCGGGCTTAACTGGTAGATTTCCTGAAAATGAGGCATCAAGGGTGCTCCAAATTGGGCTTCTGTGCACACAAGCTCCTGTTGCCCTAAGACCATCCATGGCCGAAGTAGTTCACATGTTAAACAACATAGATTATGAAATTCCATCGCCGAAACAACCTCCATTTTTGAATGCTAGTGTGATAAGTCCATCTGACAACAGCAAAGATTCTACGATGAGCTCCTTCAAATCTTTTGTTGCAGAATCTCCAGAAATAAACCATTCTTTAAAAATGAAAGCATTCGAACCAAGCTAGCATCAACTCATCTTTCTCCATACATCTGGAGAAACAGGTTGGTTTTCAATTCAGGAAATGCGGATCAGAGAGATCTCTCTTTGTGGGAAACAAGTCCAAAGGACCACATAGGATGCGCGCTGCACTACACCTAAAGTTAATCTTCTTGAAGATTGTGAATTACAATGTGGTAGTGGTAGAAGCCAATGAGATGGAGCAAGTTTTGTTGCCCAGAAATGTAAAGAGAGAAGATTTGTTACTCTAGGAGGCCTATGTACATACCATTTTTCCAATGTGATACAGAGAATGAGTCATAGAAATTTTTTTTGTTAATTTCTTGCTTCATTTTTGGTCTATAATTTATAGATTAATTTCTCCGGTATGGCATATACAGTGACAATGCAATTTCAACAGATATTCATCTTCTTTTTCTTCTTTTCCAGAAGTTTGGTTGATAGAGTACTCCATTAAAATTCTGTGCTCTATAATTTCTATCCTCTTGAGTAGATTGTTATTATTTCCATACACTATGAATATGGCAAAATTTGGGTACAACATAGGTGGACAAAACTAGAGCACAAAATAGGTTCTTTTCTTTTTTCACTTGGCTTCTGTTATATGGTTAAGTTGCTGAAAAACGATGGTTGTTGCTGGTAACTGACTTCAATAATATAGAGTTTGTTGAGAACAAGTGAAAGATATGCATGAAACATCTGTAGACTTACCAATACAGAAAATGACATGTCATTTATCTGTTAAATAGTACAAAGATATTAACTAACATTGTACGGGTTAAAAGGAGGGGCGAAGGCTCGCATGCATACTTGCATCTACATTCTAGAGTCACCCAATATGTACCCTTATTAGTTTCCAGCCTCCATTGTATGGAAATGGATGGATAAAGTAGTTGTCATTTTAATAATACACATCTAAACACTTTCAATTAATGAATTATTCCATTTACATACTGATGTTAATGTAATACAATGCAAGTCAAGGCTAGTAATTAATGTACAAAATTGATGTACTGTTAATCTATTATTGTTGACAAGCAAATGACATTTGCGCGGTTGGAATAAAGTTTAAATTAAAGTAATAATATAATCACAAATTTTGTATAAATTTTTTTTATATAAATTAATATAATATAATTTAATTAATTAAATTAAAAATATATTAATTATATAATTTATTTTAATTATTTTATTTTTTATTTAATAAATAAATTAATATTACATTAATTAATATAAAATAAATTTATGTAAGAATTTGTGATTCTTATTAAAGTAATATTTAGTTGCCCATTTCCACTTCCGCAAACTGTGAGGCCTAATTGAGTATTCGAACATATTTTGGGCGTCGCTTTCGTAAATAAATGGGCTCTAATACTGGGCCTATAGGCCCATTAAGTTGAAACTTGGTCTAAATGTAAAACGAACTGGCGCGTGCACGAAATTGAGCGGATAATGTACCCAACTGCAGGCACCGCAGAAGCGTGAGGCATTCAAACAAGAATCAGAATCCGAGTCAGTGATGAAACAATTCCCATTTCCTTGTTCTATCTGTGGTTTTGTCTTAATCTGAAGATGTCAAGCATGTGAAATCAACGAACGCCGCCGTTTCTTTACAAAGCATCATATATGATTTTAAACAGAGAAGAGGCTTCTGCTCCTCTAGAGTGGAAGTACTCTCAGGTCTTCGGGGAAAGAAGTCCCGATGAAGAACTTCAAGACGGTCAGTGTTTTAATTTTATGTTTATTTTCTGACAACTGTTGTTGGTTTAGTTGAGTTTTTGCTTTTGTTTTTGTTTTTTCAGTTGATATTGTATCAGCAATTGAATTCGACAAGACCGGCGATTACCTTGCCGTCGGAGATCACGGTGGCCGTGTTATTCTCTTCGAAACAGTTGGTGGCAAGAATGTAAGTGTTTCTCTTATGAACAAGATTTTTATTTTATTTTTCTCTTTTTTTTGTTTTTAAATTCACGGCATTTGATTTTTAGACAGCAAACCAGGGCATTTCGAGAAACGAGTTGGAGAAACAAATGGATTTTACCTCCACAAGCTATCGTGAATATCGATACAAAACTGAATTTCAGAGTCATGAGCCTGAGGTTTGTTTTATTGTTTATTTGTATCGCGAATATATTGACATTTTTATGTGCTAATTTCAAGGGCGTATTCCGTAGAAAATTTAATTGCATAATACACTGAAATGGCCACTGGTCCATTTAAACTCTGCAGCTCCACTTTTCCATTTCTTATTGTTAAATTGGAGGGGTCCACTGTAATTTATCCTTTCTTTTTGAAAAAAAAAAAATCTTTGTCTGGACGCATGTTGAGATTCTGATAGCATTTCTTTCTCTAGTTTGATTACTTGAAGAGCTTGGAAATTGAAGAGAAGATCAACAGAGTGAGATGGTGTGCTGCTCCCAATGGACCAATGTTTATCCTTTCTACAAATGATAAGACAATTAAACTGTGGAAGGTATGGCTTTTATGACAAACAATTATAACACTTACACTTCACATACTTCATCCTAACATACTTTGGTAGACACCATTATAAATAATATGAAGTTTGGACACTTGCTGAGCAGATATAGAAGTGAATGCCAAAAGCCATTGATTGTATGAGCAGTAAGGTTTGTTGGATTATTTAGTAGACCTTTGAAATGTAAATTGCATACTGTAAATGGATTGGATGAGCAGCAGAGGGTGAATTGAGGGTACCCATTATCTAAGATAGGGACTGAAATTTAAGGATTTACCTGTTATAAAGTATCTCACGAACAGTTTATTTTGTGGTTTTTGTGTCCAGGTTAGGGATCAAAAGGTGAAGAAAATTAAAGAAATGGATCACTTTCCATTTGTACCTTCAGAAAACACCCTTTTAGATGACAAGAGCTTCATGAATGAGCATAATCTACCATCTTTTGCTCATGGCCACCATCTGGAATGGACAGAGAACATGGCTACCAAGGTAATTGTTTTTGATTTATGACAATAACTTTTAAAATTCTTCAATATCTTTTTTGTCTTTATTTGTTATGTTTTGTGTACATTATGACATTATTTTTCTAGTTCCTGTTTTTGCTAGATTGCTAATGTGGGGAACTCTGTTCGTGCAAGATGTCAAAAGGTGTATCCTCATGCACATGATTTCAATATCAACTCAATATCAAATAATAGGTAAAATTTGTAATTTGTTTCCTATATTTATTTTTATTTTATTTTTCCTAGCTTAAAATTCACCTTGCTTTCCTATCATTAAAAAAAAATAAAAATAAATAAATAATAATAATAAGATATGGCAGAAGAAACTAAACTTGTATTTCTGTATGCAACCCTCTTTTTTGTCCTTGATTTAGTCTTACTTTTCTCCAGAATTCTATAGCAACATGAAGTGATTAACTATAGAGTCATGCAGATGTTTCATCGCTCTAACAATAATCCGCTTCTTAAGCCATGTACAGTGACTGTGAGACCTTTGTATCTGCGGATGACCTCAGAATAAACTTGTGGAACCTTGAGATCAGTGACCAATGTTTCAATATTGTTGACATGAAGCCATCAAACATGGATGATCTTACTGGTGATTACTTTTGTTATATATCTTCCATTTCTTTTGTTATTTTTCATCTTAGTGCAATGATTGTCAAGCTGTTGAGAATGGGAGGGTCGTTATATTTTTTGAAAGACAAGCAACAGAACATTTTAAGATAGGGATGGATGGAACATCTAAACCATAGAATCAGAACTCTTAAACTCTCTGTTGATTTCCTAAGTTTTCATGCAGAGGTCATAACTTCAGCTGAATTCCACCCTATTTATTGTAATCTGCTTGCATACAGCAGCTCAAGAGGTTTCATTCGACTGGTTGACATGCGACAGTCTGCATTATGTGACCACAGTGCAAGAATGTGAGTTTTAGCCCACGATCTGTCCATTCCCTTGTTTCTGTAGAGTTCATGATTTTAAGTTAAGCTTGTCATATTGGTTTTGCCATTTGATGGTGCAGGGGGATGTACTGATAATTGTCATTTATATTTCTCATCACACAGATTACGAGATGCGGCAGAGTCCTGTGGGTCAAAATCCTTTTTCACAGAGATTATTGCATCGATTTCTGATATAAAGTTTGCAAATGATGGGCAGCACCTCTTAAGTCGTGATTATATGAATCTAAAGGTCTTAGATACGAGCCAGTCATGACTCTTTTATTTCAAATTCAAAAGTGATTTATCCAATTATTTGTCTGGTCGGTAGAATATTGTCTGTATGTGTATTTTAGCTTTCAGCCTCATGATAGTTGATTGGTCATTTGTTTTCAATTGTTAGTTTGTATTGCAAATGAACCTTTTGATGCTCTTCCAACTGATGTAGCTTTTAATATTTGTCTTAGTTGTGGGATATACGTATGGATTCTACACCAGTTGCAACATTCAAGATTCATGAGCATCTACGCCCTAAGGTAAGAGTGCCCTTTCCTTTTGGGGAGAGAGTAAGGATTTGATTTTAGGGGTATTCTTGTACTCTATGTTCGCTGTCTCATTTATCCTTTAAATTTCTGTTTCAGTTCTTTCGGTTATTACTTGTACTGATTTGGTATCATGATTAAATTTTCTGTTTATTGGTGTATTTTGATTCACTTGTTTGACTTGATATATAGAGAATTTGCTCAAAACTTGACCTTAGCTCAGTGGAAAGAACAGAGGATTGGTACTCAGTTCGTTGGTTCAATTTTAGCAGGTCAAATGGTTGAATTCTGGACAAAAGTGTAGGCTTTGTACCTCCGAGTCATGAGTTATTAAAGCTGGGATAGTTAAGAGCTTGTTACAGGAGTTCTATACACTGTTGGTGATTATGGATCCATATATTATCATGCTTCTTTTATGATGAAATATTTTGATAAATGAAATGAATTTGAGTAGTATTGTATACTACATAAAGAATTCATGTGAAGGACCGTGTGTTAATGTTTTGTAAATTCAGAGATTTTCACCATTCTAAGTTGAATGAATAATGTGTGTGGCTCCAGCCCAATATCTGTACGTATGTCTGTAAATATGTATTGAGTAATGAGTTTTCTGATCTAGCTGTCAGTTATGCCATTAATTAGTTGTATTAAAATTTTAATGAGTAATGTCAATAAGTAATGCTGATTTCCTTATTTCCCCTAGTAAAATAGAAGTTTTAATAAGTCATTATCAAACCTATGTCACCCTATTGTTGACAGCTTATCGGTGCTTGTGCAGCTGTGTGATTTATATAATAACGACTCTATATTTGATAAATTTGAGTGCTGTGTCAGTGGAGATGGTCTTCATTTTGCAACTGGATCCTATAGGTTTGTCCTTTTGACTCAAATGATTCTTCCACTTTTTTTTTTTCTTTTTGATGAGAACAATTCTCCCATATTTAGACATGATAAATATTTCAATCCTAATTGCACTATCTCATTTTGACTTAGCAATCTTTTACGTATCTTCTCCCATGGTGTTGGAAGTGCAGGAGGGATAACAGTCGAAGCTGGCAAAAATAAAAACAGGTTAGGGATTGTTTTATTCATGGTGTCTGATTCCCGCACTTTATTAGTTTGACCATTTGCAGACCCATGGGTATCTTTGTCCTAGTTATATGTGTCAAAACTTGAAAATATAAAGGGACGAATAGATAGATGTTTACAAGTGCTTGAAGTAATTTACTTCCTATAGGATTTATAGTCATCTTTTTTCACTTTATTATTTCCCTTCATTGCAACATTGTATATTTTCTTGGAGAAAACACATTTTTTCATTTGTTAGGACGGTGTGTCAAGAGGATCCACTGCTTGAGTGGTTTTCTCAAAAGCACTCATCTGTAGAATGGATTGTTTGTAGTCCTTATTTATGCTGATTACATACAATATCCCAGTCAAACTGTTGTCATCTGGCTTGCATTAAAGGATCGTCAACCAAAGAATCATCTCCTTTTAACTGATGTTGACAATGACATGGATAAAATTTTTGAAAGTAACTTCTTGTCAGTTGGTGATGGCAATACTATTATTACGCCATGCTCCATCCCCTAATCCATCTCGGCAACTTACAACGAGTTTTACTTTTCTTTGTGAAATTAAACAGGAAGCCAATTCCTCAAGCTGCTCCAAGGGCCAGAAGATCTTCTTTAAGTAACCTGACACGTGGGTTTTATCGACAAGGTTAGAGTTCTCAATTTCCTAATCTCCATCTTCTGACCTTTGCCTTTTAAATGTTTTATGTGTTTTCTACGGCCCTAAATTTTTTTTTTTTTAACACCCCGTTTGTCTTTCTCATTATGCAGCGCATGAAAATTCAAGCTCAGGCCATAATGAACTTTCCTGTAACTTGAGCTCCAAGCTGCTGCATTTAGCATGGCATCCTACGACAAATTTGATTGCTTGTGCAACTGGAAATAGTTTGTTCTTCTATTATGCATAGTTGTCTGTACCTTCGCACTTCTACAGAGTTAAAAAGTCAGTAGTTTAGAACTCAGACCTATTTTGTCAGGAGTCATACAAATTATAAAAGCAAAATACATGCAATCTCTCTCTCATTATTGCCTAGCCATCCTATAGAAAATGACGACAATTAAAGAGCAAACCAAAAATAAATGTGATTATAATAAAGAAACACATTTTTTTCTTTTACCAATTGTTTAGAGCCCTCAAGCTTTTACATAATACTGCTACCGTCCACCGAATCACTTGTACGCGTGAATTTCTTTTTTTTTCTTTTGATTTGTTTATTTTTCAGTTGGGAGAGCAAATTCAATGCCTAAAAACTAATTGGGTTTAATTGTGTTATATGCTAGTTTGATTCTGAATATAAAAGCTGAAATTACCTTATGTTATTTATTAGATCGTCATAAACAACACCAACATTATTTTTTATGATAATCTAATTCAATCATGCGAATTCAAAAAATTCGATTCAAAACTTGAATCGTTTCATTGATTTGAAAAATGGGTGAATGGAATTTGATTGAAATTTTTGTGAATCACTTGTAGTCGATCGGTTTGCAAATTTGAGTAAACTAATCCACTAAATTCTGGTTCAATTCAAGAAAAATAATATTTATTATATTCATAATAAGTATCCGATTATGATTATTAAAAGTAAATAAAATCTGATTATTTGATGGTTTATAAGTTGTGGGAGACCATATTTATGGGGTGTACTTAGTACATTATATCGGACTGCACTGTGTTTTATTATCTAATGTTTCTAGACTATGTTGTATTAGTACCATACTGTAATAACACTATACGACATTTGATTCTGTAATATACTAGATTAATTTTTAATTATCTTATGTTTAGTAACTCTATTTTGGAGAAAAAAAAAAGATTTTTTGAAGGAATTAGTCCTGAATAATTAAAGTAAGCTTTTTTTTTTTCGGTTGACAATCTGCCATTTTAAAAGCAATAAAAGTTTATAAATCCAATGACTTCTTCTTCTTCTTCGTCGTCGTATCTGACAAACCATGTTTGAAGCTCAAGCCAGAGTCTGCGGATGCCGCACACAAATTAGGTCTCATTTGGATACAATTTTGAGATCAGATGCGACAACCGTGGAGGAGCAGTTGGTGAAGACGAAGTAGCTGATATTGTTGCGTCATCCACCAATGATGGATGATGACAATGCTGCTTGAGGGATTTGGTTTGGATGTTTGGGTTGTGTGTGTGAGTGTGTGTTTTTTTTTTTTTAAATAAAAATATCAGTTTTTGATTTTTTTTTTCCCCCACCATCTAATGCATGCCCACGGAAACCATTAACCCACTTCTCTCTATGGGTTTGATTTGTTCGGGGTTGGCAGCATCAGAGTAGTGACTATATGCAGTGCGGCGTAACTAATAACTTATTTTGGAGCCAAACATAGGATTACAATAGTTTAGCGCTAGACAGCACATAGCGCTACATGCCAAATGGGCCGACGGTCACAACCTTAACTTTACGAGTGCATTTAGTTGATAATATTGTATTATATTATTTTAATATATGTATATTATATTATATTATATTATATTATATTATATTAATTTTAAATTATAATGATATTATGTCGTATTTTATATTACACTATATTGTATTAATTTTTAATTATATTATATTTGAATTACGCTACATTATATTAATTTTTTTTACAATTTATTTTAATTATGTTTTTTAAAAAATTATCATTTGAAGTCTTAAATAATTGAGAAGATACAATATATGAAATGTTAAATGTAGAAATTGTTACAATAATTCTCTTGATCCAAATAATAAAACTAATAAATTTTATATTTTCAACAGTGTAACATTCTTGTGAAATAGAGATCCGGGCAAATAAATCAATTAAGCTTTATTAAAATGTATAAAAACATTAATAAATAGTTATTTTATGAATATATTTAAGACATAAGATTTTATTTAGACTATAATGTTACAGCAATAAATTTTCACGGTTAAATTTCACTTAGTTTTATACAATTCAATAGCTAAAAACCCTGCATCTTTGTGTATGCCCGAATTTTGGATTCTTTTCTTGTCCTCTCTTTTACTCTTGCACTTGAATAGATCAAATTGAAATGAGTTTTTCATTGGAAAACTAGCTTCATGGCTTCTGTAATTATCATATTACACTACCCGCAAAAAAAAAAAAAAAAGAATAGTTGATGGTTAAAAATCCAATGAATCATTTTCAAAAATCCAAAAACAACACCCAAAAACCAAACTCAACAGTTAATATTCCTAGTCATAATTAGTATTCCACCATTGACTCTAAAATTTTTCATACTAAATCCGTACAAATATAAAAATATAAACTATTAAACATTTTTCCATTAAGATGATAGTTAGCAAATTCATCCCAATATATATATTGGGATTTCAGAAATAATAACTTGAAATCGCAATTATCCAATAGAGATACACAACATGAAAAGTGAACCACAAAAGATTGTATCTCGTTGAAGCATATTTGAATATGGTTGGAGATGCAGTAAAACAAAACGAACGAGTACTAACCAGCGCCACCACCCCCCCCCCCCCGGCCCCTTCCTCCCCCTTCTTTCCAAAACCCACGAAAAAAAAAAAGAATAAGCATATTGAAGTCATTGAACCACATTTAGCACATTTTCAACAATTACATGTGAAAAAGTAGTCAAGCGAAGAAAAGTTTCAAGTCCAAGCATGATACGGCTTATGAAAATAATTGTAATAACATTCAAGCATTGATTGTTTTAACAGAGACTAAAAAATTTAAACCGCATTCAAATTTATTAGATAGGAACAAAGAGTAGCATTTAAAATTAAGTAAAGCAATTGAAATAAAGATAAAACAATTAAAATTCAAGAGGAAAATTAATATTCATTGTTTAGTATTCCACAACCTGATCGCTTGCCAAAGAGAGAGAGAGAGAGAGAGAGAGAAATTTTAATACAAGTCATAAATAATCTAGCACACCTAAAAAGAATTGAGTTTTGGTGTCCAAATTGATTCTAAGTACAAAACTAGATTACCAGTCTTCATATTTTTTGTTTTAAGAAATGTACATTTCTAGCCCATACTTGCCACGAGCAGCACCAAACTTCACATTTGAAAAATGGACCATCTTGAAAGAATTTTTTATTTTTCCCCATTCCTTAACTTCCTTATCCTCTTCCTCCCAAACTTTTCACTCACTGCCTTTGGTAGAATTTCATTATTCAAATCATACCCACTATCATCATCATCCAACCCAATTAATAATTTAAATTTATCCAAAATCAATAATTTAATTGAAACCCAAATCAACAATTAGAATTAAACTTTAATCATAAATCAAATCATAAAATTCATCTCGTATTTTAATATAATTGATTTGTGTAACTTTTCCTTGATGATTTTTGTGATGAAGAGAAGGCGTGGCGAAGCTATAACAATAGATATTATGTGCACGCAGTAAGATAGTAAAGTAGTAATCGCATAAAGGTGAGAGAGCAATAGTTGTGTTGTCCCACTGAAGACTTGAGTATGTCGAGTTGATCAGTAATAGATTGAGTAAAGAAGAAGATTTTGCATTTGAATAAGGGTGGGATCGCGTGTTGAAGAGAGAGATTTTTATTGTAATTTAGTCATGCATAAACCCACATCACACTTAGGTTTAGACAATCCATATTTTGAGGTGTTACAATAGTAAAACGATGTCGCGTAATACCATATAATTTTTAAGCCAAACACAGTATTGTATTAGCTTAATACTACGATGCAGGGTTATTATGTTGTGTTATGTGGTGTGTTAAATGTTGTATAAATTTTATTAAACCCGCGATTACATGAATTAATTGTAAAATATATTTTTGTGATGATAAATATCGATTTCATGGGAAGATAGATTTAATTAGGCGTAGAATTAATTTTCTAGGTATAAATGTAAGTTAGTTAGAAGTGAATTATATTTATTTTCTTTTTTATATTAAGATTTAAAATAAAAAGATGATAATGACTTAAAGATGACAGTAATGTAAATAAAATATTTAAGTCTCTGAATTCACAATCAACATTCATCACGGACTTAATATTTTCTTTTTTTAGGTCTAATTAGTTCATAAAGAGATATTTTCACTCCTTATGATCCTCATTCTAATAAATATAGTATCAAACAATCAGTGTACTAAAGGGTAATGATTTTCTACTAAGTGTGGTATTGATGAACACACTATGTCAGATGATAATAATTCTTCTATTGACAATATGGCAAGACTATTCACTAAATAACTTAGATACACTCTTTGTCGATATTAAGTCAAGACGACCCACAACATATTAGAGGAGAATTTTCTCTCTCATAAATATGGTACTCAGTGCCAACTGTGCCAGCCAATAACGATCACTCACTAGGGAGTCGATATACTAATCAAAATTTAGACAAGATATACTATCTGCCAATAATAAGTTAAAATAACTATATAAATCAGAGAGAAAAAGAAGATAAACTTGCCTAATTAAGCTTATAGATTATATTAAGACTTCACTTTCAACCCAAGCTTGAAACTAAATTGACCACCCATAATTGAATTATGGATAAAATGATAATTTTATTAAAATATATAGAAAATATAAGATAAATAGAAGATTTTAGAAAACAAAGCCCAAAAATAGATTAGGGAAAAGAGCTCTCTATTTATAGATATAATGGATAAATTATGGCAATCAAATGAAAATATTTCAGGCGCTCTAGATTGCGCCATGTAGCAAGTTTTAACTGGTTATAATACATCATCATTCAACATCACATCAGCATTTATAAACAATAAGATATTGTCACATCATTAATCAATGACACATCAGTATTTTAGTGCAATATCATTCTTTCACGTTATCAATTAATATCACATCATGAGTCTAATAGAGTGCTGTCACATAATTGGTCAATGCTATATCATCGACCAATACCATATCATTGTACTATATATATAAACAATATCATACTTGTGAACAATATCATATACATAAACAGTACCAGATATGTAAATAGTGTCAGATATGCTTTTTTATATCCCTCTTAAGATTTTCAATCGTTTTGAGTTAAAAAATGCCATCCATTTTATTGTCTAACTTTTCGTTAGTTGTCAAGTAACCAAAATATCTCTAAAATACATAAAATCTTAAATTATAATAAAACACACATAATAAAAACTTAAAAGGTTTAAACACATAAAAACACAAATGGTATAGTGATTTGAAGCATGAAATAATAATTTTACCTTTTATAAATATGCATTCTCCAATACTCAATACTAAACACACCTTGTGAGTTTGTTTGACACACTGTATTGTATTACATTATATCACATTATTTTAATATGTATGTATTTGAAATTTTGACTAGACTACCCAAGAGGGGGGTGAATTGGGTTTTTAATAACTATGAAAATAAATCGCTCAATTACTCTTTAACAAATTTGAAATAATTGAATAAATAAATAGACAGTGATAAATAAATTAAGAGATAGGGAAAAGAAAGCAAATACAATGATTTTTACGTGGTTCAGCTATCCTCGCCTACGTCCACGCCTCCAAGCACTCCGGGCTTGAGGATTTCACTATGCAAGCCTTCAAGACTTCAACAACTTACAATTGACTTTCCAGGTGTCAATGGACCTTTACAACAAGAGATTATTCCCAATCTCTTAACCCAAATGTATCCCCACACTTGTAGTCACTCAAGACAGAGAAATACAGATTGATTTATCTCTCACACAATCTTTCAGGGTTACAAGTTAAAGTATAATGTGTGAATGAATGAAGTACAAATCTATTTGAAGCTTTCTGTAGTTGGTAAACTCGTATATAAGCTTAGTAGTTGTGTTGTCGTCAGTCCTTGATTTGAATTGGATGAGCATATTTATAGTTGGAGCTGAAAACTAGCCGTTACTCTTCCATCTGACAGAAAACGGTTTGCCGTTAACTGTTAACGGTTAGTCGTTTTTCTCTGGTCAATGTTACCGTTGAGCATGATTTCAAATAAACGGTTGACCGTTAAGCATTACCCTTTCGCTGTTAACTTCCAGAAACCTACATAACAAAAATACTTGATCCGTTTTCTCTAAACGGTTTAGGGTTAACAAAGAATGTCAATTCTGAGACTTATCGGTTAACCGTTATGTGTTAACGGTTTGCCGATTACTTCCAATATCTCACAAAATACCTATCGGTTAAGACTTAAGCTGTTAACCTTTTAATTTTAAAGAGTTCATGATATCGGTTAGCCGTTTTATGTTGACGGTTCGCCGATTACTTCCAGTATCTCACAAAATGTCTATCGGTTAAGGCTTAAGCTGTTAACCTTTTACAGTCTTAAGGCAACTTCACTAACGGTTAACCGTTTAATATAATCGGTTAGTCGTTTATACTTAGAATTTCATTTAACTTACAAATTGTTCTAGTTCTTCAAAGAAATGTTAAATACTACCTAGTTTTGACTCTTAAAAGAATACTTGAAACATTTGTAAGTCTTAAAACACATTTATCAACTTAAAATTCATTGTTTGTTATCATCAAAATCAATTGCCAAAACATGTATATGTTAACACATATGTATTGTATTATTCTATATTACATTAGCACTTGATTATAATAATATTATACAGTTTTTGCTGTAATACTATATTGTATTAATTTATAAATATATTGTATTTGATGATGCACTATATTAATAATTTATTTATTAATTTAAATGAAATATACTTAGAAAATAATAGTTGTTAACATTTTTGTTTATTTATTAAAAAACATATTTTTTATTATTTAGTTTCTTTAATTTCCTCTCTCTTTTTTAAATTGTTCTTTTTTTGGATAATGCTATTGAATATATCATTATCTACCTCCTCTTTCTCCTTCCTTCGTCTTTTTTAGATCTTTTTCTTCTTCGTTCATTTTTTTCTCTTTCTCTATTTTCATTTTATTTTCTCTTTTCCCCCCTCATTTTCTTCTCCTTTCTTTGTCTTCTTCAATTTGTTTTTCTTTTTTCTTTTCCTATTTTTCTCCTTCTTTCTTCTTTTTCTCTGGGCTTTACCTTCTCCACAGTGAAGGTGTCTTCATAGAACAATGGCTATGGTGTCGCGCAGCACTGTAAAGATATCGATGATGGCATTGAGTGATGATTATCAAATCGATTTGGTGGTATTGAATTGGATTTTATGAATTTTATCATGAACATGTTGTAAAATTTTCTCAATTTTATTTTTTCAATTTGCTTTAATACGATATGTTATAAAACCAAACTCGAGGGGGTTTGGCTTATTTGATTTGAACGCATAAGTTTTTCAAGTTAATAAAATACTGCGTCACTCGAATTTGATGCCAAACACGAGTTAGTATTAAGTTAATGTGAAACAATGTTTTAATCCAATGTTGTGGGGTTACCAAACATGCCCTATATGTATAATACTACATTGATCAAATATCATCTCTTTGTCAAAAAAGAGAATAAGTAGTATTATAATTTTTTCATTGAGTCGTAATGTGAAATTCATTAATAATAATAGTCATTAAAAGTTGGAAAAATTGCAATGGATTAGATAGGTTCAATGTATATGTACCCAATCTATGCTTTTAATATGTAAGCATAATGATTAGTGATTTTTTTTTTGGTTTTCTTGATGCTAGTAAGTTAATATTACTTTTCTTTTAAAATTTTTTTCTAATATTTTTTTAAATGTTTTACTAAGAATGTTTTACATATGACAATCTATGATAATGCATTTGGAATATGGTGATTTATATACTTATTATTAGATAAAATTATGAATGAATTAATATATGAGAAGGGATTGATGCAATCTCTAATTCATACATAACTTTGCAAAATAAAAGTATGTCTAGTTAGATTTATTCATATAAACCACTAAATTTTGTATTACTTATCCTTGTTTAGTCTAAATTAGAAGAGTTGATTTCTTCAATGACTATCATGCTAAAAAATAATATTAACGATCCAAACTGTAGAGTCTCAACATACATCAAAGTTGATGTATCATTTATCTATTCAATTATATAACATTAATGGGGCTTATTTGGAATCCTCTTAGTTATGTTTCATTCATCTATAAGATAATAAATTTTATGATCAATAAAATTATTTTATTTTTGAATAAATGAATATTACGTAAATTAAGATATAAAATATTATGATATTTTAATTTAAATTTTAACAAAAAATCTTAGGAAAAATTTATCTATTTGACCACTTTTCAAACTCTTAAAATTAGAAACGACCATACTTTAATTTTTCTTATAATATCAACTATTTCAAAACCTTTTATAATAAGATACCCCTCAAACTAAGCAAACAAAATATTTCCCAAAACCTATTCTTTCACCTAATAATCAGACAACAACATCTCGTATTGTCTCAACTACTGCCACATTTCCTTCACTTTTGGCGTTCTATGAATTCCAGCAAGTTCCTTCACTTCTGGTGGTGATTTCATGTAAGTTATAGTTTCATTTTTCAACAACCTTTTGCTTAGTTATTGTTCTAATCTCTCGATTTTTCTCATTAATTTAGATTAAATATTGTTTATATTGCTTGCTTGTTTGATTGTTGATGATAGTTAAGCATAATAATGCATATTGAGCATGAACATATAAGTATTTCTTAAGATTAGATTTTTTAATAAATGGCATACTAATTGTTTGTTTTAAGAAATTATTGATTTAAATTTTATGTTAGTTTGAGGTTAAAGAGAAGGTTGGTATGCCGACTAATTGAGAACATAGGTAGTTGCTTGTGTTGCCCAAAATTTGGCCATGCCAAGCTTGGGCAATGCAAGTGTCTTGCCCTTGGCCCCTAGCCAAATGCCTATTGTGGCATGAGTTGCTAGATGGGCAATGTAGGCATTCATCTGGCAAAATGCCTAAGCCTTCAATGGGCTTGTGTTGCCTAGTAACATGCTTAAGTGTTGCAAGAGTTGTTGGTTGGGCAATGCAGTCGACATGCCTGCATCGCCTCAACAAAATGCCCAAGTATTACAAAGGCTACTATGGAGTGATGCATGTATTAGAGTGTCAATGTGTAAGTGTACACAATAAATAATGTAATGATGAGTATCAAGATTATCTCGATAAAAATTAATATTATAAGATTTGTTACAACAATTTTAGAAAATTAATTAAACTAAAATAAATGATGAGATTAATTATCTATTGAAATTAAAAGTGTAATAAACATAATGCAGTAAAGATAATCTAAAGTTAAATGCAAAGTTATATTCAATCGCAAATGGGTAGTTGGATTCTAAACTAACTTAATGATTCTTCATTATCTTTCAATAGACACACAATTACTAGAGCATATACTACAGTACTAGATAGATTTCTAATGTATCCTCAATTGTCGCATTTTGGATATTTTACATTTGCATATAATATAACAGTGATTAGTTGTTAAATTAATATTAGATATAACATTATACGCAATACACTCAATTTGTCTTATAAAAGGAATTCCTATGTCTAGTTCTTTACTAATCTTATATTAAACATTGTCGTATTCAAATTTAGATTAAATTAACTTACTAAATCTAATTTAAAATCATGTATTATTTTAATTTATTCCATTAAATCAAACCTTTTTTAGGCTCATTTTTAGTTAATATTCATTAAATGGATAGTCAACTGAAATAGAGATTTATAATAAGTAAATTTAAGAAAAAATGCTACAGCAAGTTCTCAGCAACATACATATATAATTAAATGACCATTAAGTTTATGCAAAACTGTAACAACATAAACATATGCCACTAAATACATAAAGTAAGCAAATATAAATTAAATGTTAAATACAAAAGGATTACATTAAAGTTTAACTCGTGATGAGCTTCAAAACTATAATAACATAAACATTTGCCATTAAATACATAGAGTAAGCAAATATAAATTAAATGTTGAGATACAAAAGAACTAAAGTGTCACATTTTGGTTTTTAAGTATCTCTCCTTTTTCTTCTCCACGAAATTACCTCTATTGTAGCTATGACATTCTCTGTTTTTTTTTTTCCTTTTATGTATGACGACTTAAGAATGGTGTGTTTTCTTAAAATATGCTCTTTTATATCTTAGTATTAGGGCAACTAAAAAGCATGGTGACACTTGCTTCCCTTTGGCATTCTAGGATTACATTTATTTTTATACTGCTTGCCAATGTTTTGTTTGCACCTAGCATAGTAATATAATAATGGTTGCAGTTAATTTTTCTATTAGCACATGAACAGTCTAAATAGTTTTATTTATATTTGATTTTGGATTACTGTAGTAGTTGCTACAACATTCTCTCTGATTCGGACTTATTTTTGTTTATATGTAGAAATTTTTTTATAGCATTTTATAGGCTTAATACTGCAGCAAGGCAATCCTTACTCCCTAGTATCTATAAGTTTTTGGGTCACTTGAAATAAAGCATTTAATAATAGCATAATATGATGTAAAGCACATTAACTTATTATAACTAAACTTAGATAAATATTTATGCAAAATATAACAAAAATTAGATAAGAATTCATCATTTGCTCTCTAAGTAATACTAGTTTAAGTTTACAAATACTATGATAATTTTTATTGTATAAAGTTATCATTAGACAATGCAACCAACAAGCCTGTGTTGCCTAACCAACATCTAAGACACAACAAAATTTCACCCAACTAAAGTTTTTCAAAATTTTTAATTTTTTAAAAAAATTTGTGCTAATGTTATCCTAATTTATATTTTAGATATGTGCAATGAGAAGATCCATTCTTAATCATTAAAGATACTAATCGAGGATTATTTTTTGAGTGATATTATGATTTTAATAAGATTTAATTTGTGATTACATATATAAAAATCTAGTCAACTAATACTTAATTAAGTTGTTCAAAAGTCAATTTTTGGTCATGTTTTAGCCATAGGGGTCCTGAATTTAGTAGTAATTTCATACCTTATTTGTTGCTTAAAGCAATTACGTATTGACGAATATTACTGTAAGTGTTAATGTGTAATTATATACAATAAATAATATAATAATGAGTATCCAGATCGTTTCTACAAGGATTATTATTATAGAGCTTACTACGACAAGCTTAATGGTGTAATTTTAGTCTAATAAAAATAAGTATTGACTGTTTTTCAATTATGAGACTATTACTATAATATCTATTATAGTACTGGATAGAATTTCTCATACATCCTTAGCCGTTGCATGTTGGATATTTAATATATATAGACAACCTAGTAGTAACTAGATATTATGCTAATATTAAATATAACATTATGCGTTTAAAATTTCAATTGCCTTACAAGGTGAACCCCATGTCCACTACAATAATTGAGTAGAATTTCTCATTTATTCTTAACTGTCGCATATTAGATATTATATATATATATATGCAACCTAATATTGACTAGTTGGTACGCTAACATTAAATAAATATTATGCATTCTAGATTTTAATTGCTCTATAAGATGAATCATCATGTCTAGTTTTTCACTAATCTTAAATTAAGTATGACTATATTCAAATTTAGATTAACTCAACATATAAAATCCAATCTAAAATCATGCATTTTCTTGATTTATTCTACTAAGTTAGATATTTTTTAGGCTTATTCTTCGTAGTATTTACTAAATGAGTGGTCAATCAAAATAAAGATTTACAAAAAGTAAAATCAAAATAAAATATTACAGCAAATTCCAAGCAACATGCATATATAAATTAAATCACTATTAAGCTTATTTAACAACTAACTATATTAAACTTTAGTTCATAATAGATGATAAAATAACAACAACACATATTTGCCATCAAATACATTTTTAGAGAGTGATAATAATAAGTTAAAAAAAAGAGTAGAAATTAATGTTCGCTAGTTTTTAGTCCCAACTACAAAAAGGCTATATTAGATCCAAATCAAAGTGAATCCAACAAATATAAAAAAATATATTATTGAGAATACAATATTTCTTAAAATTTAATTTGTTCATTTATTCTTTATTTATAAATACATAGATTGTGTATGAGAAAAATCTTGTATTTGAAAAAGTATAAGCATTGAAAACACTTATGTTAAGAGATTTGAGATAATATCTTATTGTAAAAGTTGATTGACACCTATGAAGTTAATTGTAATATTTTTTGAAGTTTTAGAGGCTTAATTAGTGAAATTTCAAATCTAGTGAGTTTGGAGGCATGAACGTATGCACGGTTATTGTAAAAATTGATTGACACCTATGAAATTAATTATAATATTTTTTGAAGTCTTAGAGGCTTAATTAGTGAAATTTCAAATCTAGTGAGGCATGGTTAGCTGAACCACGTAAAAATTACGTGTTTGATCTGTTGTTGTGCAAATTTTATTGAACTCGCAAGAGCACAAATCTATTATAGAATAAATTAATGGTGACGAGTGTCGATCCCACGAGGAGGTTGATTTTAATTATGTGCATAATTAATTTTCTTTAATGGGTGAATGAATTTGTGGTGAAATTGATATAAACTATGCTTAAATTTAAATTACAATGGCAGGAATTAAATTAAACTGAAATCTATTGAAATGACGTGCTTGGGTATCCGGATCTGCATCAACATGCTCCATGAGCTAAATATTCTATATTAATACCAATTAAATCATAAGGGGGGATTCCACACCTCATGAACCACGCTCCAATAAATATGATGCTAAGGACTTATCGTGCCAAATAATAATAACCTTGTACTAGGGTGCCGATTTAACTAAGGCGGTATCTAGACAAGACTATTATTATTTTTCGACGAAAAGTCAAAACAACCACAAATATTAGAGGGAAAGAAAAAGTAAATTTACTAGATTAAGCACATGGGACATGTTGAGACTTTACCTTTAACCCAAGCTTAAAAGGAAATTAGCTACTCATATTTTAACTAGGGATAAAAAGAAAATTTTATTATAATACAAAGAAACTACAAGAAGGAGAAGGAATTTCAGAAATCTAAGCTTAAAAATGAATTCAGGGGTGTTCAATTAGGGAGAGAGAGCTCCCTTTTTATAGATACATTAAGTGAATCGTGACATCGGATTAAAAACAGTTCGGACACTCAGGATTGTGGCACGTCATTAGTCAACAGTCAACAATCAACAGTAACGTCGTTTGAATAGTAAATAATCCTATATATGCTCGTGTACCGTACACACGATTTTTACTCTACTGAGATGCTGCTACATCATCGATCTACAGTACATAAGAAATTTAACCCAATAAGATCATGACACATCATCGGTCGATGCCACGTCATCGGTCGATGCCACGTCATCGGTCAATGCCACAAAAGCAGTCAATATACATTCAATATCTGACACTCAACATCTAGAAAGCAATAAAACTCATGACATGTTAATCTATCAAGCATTTGATTGATAAATGGTAAAGGAAAATGGTCTTTACGTGTGACAGAATTCAACTTTCTATAATCAATGCATACACGCCATCCTTTAGTTACTCTAGTGGGTACTAATTCATTATCAGCATTGATAACTACTGTAACTCCTGACTTTTTAAGAACAACTTGCACAGGACTGACCTATGAACTATCAGAAATGGGGTAAATGAACTTGCATCTAATAGCTTAAGGACTTCAGTGCGAATAACCTCTTTCATGTTAGGATTTAACCAACGTCGCATTTCCCTAGTAGGTTTAGTATTTTTATCAAGGTGAATGTAATGCATGCAATCCACTGGGTTTATACCTTTTATGTCTGCTATGGTCCATCCTAATGCTCCTTTATGCTCTTTTAAAACATCCAACAACTTACCTTTTTGTTCGTCATTGAGAGAGGAAGAGATGATTACTGGCAAAATGCTTTCTTCTCCCAGGAATGTGTATTCTAAAGTATTAGGTAATGGCTTGAGCTCGAGTTTTGGTGGTGATTCTGATGATATGCTGAGTTTCTTTTCTGATGGCACTAGTTGTTCAACTCTTGACTTTCATTTATTAGTGTCTATGGATGGTGCTGAGTCAAGTAGGGCGTTGACTTCATCGATTGATCTGTCAATATCAAAATTCAAATCAAAGTGAGTTAAACTAGTATTTTTATTAAATCCACATCAACAATTCCATCATTTGCATTGTGAGGTTGTTTGACAATGTTAAAGATATTGAGTTCCATGGTTATATTACCAAAAGACAACTGCATATTTCTGGTTCTGCATTGAATATGTGCATCGGCAGTTGCCAAGAAAGGTCGTCTTAGAATAATGGGAATATGCTTCTTTGAATCCTGCACTGGTTGAGTGTCAATTACAATGAAATCAACAGGAAAATAAAACTTGTCTACCTGGATAAGCACGTCCTCCACAATACCACGAGGTGTTTTTATGGACCGATCTGTAAGCTGTAACACTACTGGAGTTGGATGTAATTCGCCCAGTCCAAGTTTCACAAATACAGAGTAAGGCAACAGACTTACACTAGCTCCTAAATCCAACAAAGCATTCTCAATTGTGTTGCTCCCTATACTACATGAGATATTAGGGGAGTCTGGATCTTTGCATTTTAGAGGCATTTTATGTTGGAGTATAGAATTAATATTTTCTATTAAAAAGACATTTTTCTGAACATGAATATTTCTCTTTTTAGTACAAAGGTCTTTAAGAAACTTGGCATATGATGGCACTTGTTTTATGGCTTCAAGTAAAGGGATGTTAACACTTACCTGTTTGAAGATTTCAAGAATCTCACCTGTGAATTTTCCTTTCTTCCCTTTAACTAACCTCTGAGGAAATGAAACTTTAGGAACATATTCTTGTGAGTTGGTTTCCTTTTTCTCCTCTGATGATGATTCCTCAGTGTTCATAGGTACAATCTTAGTTGATTTTGGCATCTCCACTTTGTTGTCGACTTCTTTTGCTTTTCACAAGGTTATCACTGCTTTGACTTCTTTATGCTGCTGTGGTGAACTAGAACTTACTTCATTCAATGTTTTAGGGTTAGGCACTGATTGACTTGGAAATTTACCTTTTTCAACGGTTATGGCCAAAGTTTGAACTGAAGAGGCAAGTTGTCTTACCATTTTCTCAAGGCTCGAAATTGATTGAGCTTGTGAGTTAAAGTTCGCTCTCATCTCATTTAATAACTCATCAATGGTCCGGTTCTGTTACTCGATCTTGGAGTTAGTAAGATTTTTGACATTTTGGAATGTATCCTCTCATGGTTTGGGTTGAGAATGGTTTGGATTCTGATTGTATGGTCTAAATGGTAGTTGAGAGATTTGAAATATTTGAGGAACTAGTTGCATTGGTGGAGGTGGAACTAATGATTTATATTGTTGGAATCCTTGAGACCATGAAAAATTGGGGTGGTCTCTCCATTTAGGGTTATATGTATTGGAGTAAAGGTTGTAGTTTGGTGGTTTTCTCATGACACCTATGGTATTGACTTGATCGGAATATGAGTCATGGTCATGTGGCTCCGTTGATTTAGTAATTGTCAAAGATGCTATTTGTCGAGCAAGGCCTTCGATCATTTCTTTAATTTCTTTAATTCCTGAGCTTGACCTGCCAATGTTAACCTCATTCACTCCCTTAATTCTTCTGGTATTTCTGAGTGATCGACTCCGTTGTTGAGAATTATCTGATTGCTGTTAGAAAATTTTCCAAATCTCTGATGCGCTTTTGGACATTAACTCTCCTCCACTGGTTGCCATTAGTCATTCCTACATATGTGGCAATAATTTCTCCAAAAAGTATTGGTATTGGTGCCATTTCTCGTAACCATGATATGAACACTTCAAGAGTAACTCATTAAATCACTCCTATGCTTCGAAAAACTGCTCGTCATCTCTTTGAGTAAACTCTGAAATTTCCCTACAAATAGCATTGGTTTTATGAACTGGAAAATATTTATTTAAAAATTTAATTACCATTTGTTCCCATGATATAATGTTATTAGCAGACAATGTATTAAACCATAAACGAGCTCTATCTTTTAATAAAAATGGGAATAATCTAAGTTTAACATCATCATCTGAAAAATTCTCGTATTTAAAAGTTTGACAAATAGCATGAAAATCATTTAGATGATTATATGGGTCCTCATTTTCTAGGCCATAGAATGTGAGGAGACAGATTAGCACACTAGGTTTTAATTCAAAACTCCTAGCAGCTACATTTAGGTACCTTATGCATGATGTGCTCAAATTAGCTAAAGGACTAAAATAATCCTTAAATGGCCTCTCTTGTGGTTTTCAAATTTCTTTTTAAAAATAGTGTCTTTATTCGTGCGAAGTGTTTTTTCTAATTCAAGATCTAAAGGTTCAAGATTAGGTGATAATGACCTTCGACCATGCATGCAAAGAATAGAATAAATGAAAATAAAACAAATAAAAATAAAGAGGAGAGAGAAATTACGATACTAACCTTATGACGTTGTTATAATAAAAAAATATACTCAATAGCTATAGTAAAAAGAAATTACGTGAAATAAATGTTAACTAAAATTAAAATAAATAACAAAGAAAGATAATAAGATAAATTAAAAAAATTACAAAGAAAAATATTATGGAAATTAAATTATACAACTTTAAAAAGAGAGAAAGAAATAAAATTCTAATCTAATTTCTTTTTTTTGTGAGAAAAAAATTACAAGAAGATAACTATATAAAAAAATAAATATTAAGAAAAAAAACTAATTTTACGAATTAAAATACTTACCTCCCCGGCAACGGTGCCAAAAACTTGTTGTATAAATTTTATTGAACTCGCAAGCGCACGAATCTACTGTAGAATAGATTAATGGTGACGAATGTCGATTCCACGAGGAGGTTGATTTTAATTATGTGTATAATTAATTTTCTTTAATGGGTGAATGAATTTATGGTGAAATTGATATAAACTATGCTTAAATTTAAATTACAATGGCAGGAATTAAATTAAACTAAAATCTATTGAAATGACGCGTCAGATCCAGGATCTCCGCATCAACACGCCCACGCTAAATATTCTATATTAATACCAATTAAATCATAAGGGGGGATTCCACACCTCATGAACCACGCTCCAATAAATATGATGTCAATGGCTCATCGTACCAAATAATAAGAACCTTGTACTAGGGTGCCGATTTAACCAGGACGGTATCTAGACAAGACTATTATTATTTGTCGATAAAAAGTCAAAACAACCACAAATATTAGAGGGGAAGAGAAAGTAAATTTACCAGATTAAGCACATGGGATATGTTGAGACTTCACCTTCAACCCAAGCTTAAAAGAAAATTAACTACTCATATTTTAACTGGGGATAAAAAGGAAATTTTATTAAAATACAAAGAAACTACAAGAAGGAGAAGAAATTTCATAAATCTAAGTTTAAAAATAAATTCAAGGGGTGTCCAATTAGGGGGAGAGAGCTCTCTTTTTATAGATACATTAAGTAAATCGTGACCATCGGATTAAAAACAGTTCGGACACTCAGGATTGCGCCACGTCATTAGTCAACAGTCAACAGTAACGCCGTTTGAATTGTAAATAATCTCATTTATACACATGTACCGTACACACGATTTTTGCTCCATTGAGATGCTGCCACATTCTTGATCCACAGTACATAAGAAATTTAGCCCAATAAGATCATGACACATCATCAGTCGATATCACGTCATCGGTCAACGCCACATAAGCAGTTAATACCACATAATTCGTTCAATCAGATACTGTCACGTCATAGGTAGTTGCCACATCATCGGTCCGTATATATAAACAGTATCGTGAATAGTATGTATGAACAGTACTGTGAACAGTACCCTATGTATGAACAGTACCGTATATGTGAACAGTGACTTTTTTCCTTTAATGCTTCTCTTAAGGTTTTCGATCATTTTGAGTCCAAATATGACGTCCGTTTTGCTATCTGATCACTCGTTCATTGTGAAACGATCGTGATGTCCTTAAAATACATAAAATATATAATTATAATAAAATATATTTAATAAAATAACAAAATACTTCAATAAATAAAAATAGTAATGTTAGTGAAATTTAAAGTGTAAAATGACGATTTTCTCCTTTATAAATATACACTTTCTAACAGTCAACATCTGTCTTCCCTTATTTTTTATTATTATACTTTATTAAATTCATTTTTTTATTTTGACAATAAATTGAATTGTTGTATGGTTTGTTTTGCTTGAGTTTTAAAAATTCTAATCCACCCCTTGGATTGCCTACTTATTATTTCAATAATAATAATAATATATAAATAATTAATTATCAACCAACTTGAGTGATTCGAGTGACAATACCTATTGCCTAAATTACATGATATTATATGTTTGGCGACACTGATACCAATTGCTCAATATGCAATATTCCGTCACCTAGATGACAACCATTTATCGCCTATATTCTAAGTTTCATCCTCAACGCCATTAATCACCTATTTTCACAGGATTTTATAGAAATTTTACTAATTTATATATATCTACGAATTCACATTAACTATTTAATAACTCAAAGAAAAAGGAAATTAAAGAAATACTAACTTTTATTTCTTGTTACTGTTTAGATTATTGCTTGATTTATCTTTAATGCTTCATTAAATGTTTATACTTTGATGAATCTAGGTTGAGTGTACTTGGATAAACAATTCTGTTTGATGAACGTGAGATAGATGAAATGAGAGGCATTTTGTTGGTGTATAAAGATAGAGTTTTGTATAATAATTTATTTTTTAATAATTATTATAAATGTAAATGTGTATAAATGTAAATGTGTATTAAAATTTATTATTTATTTTTTAATAATTTTTATTTATTATTTAAGTTTTTGTATAATAATTTTTATTATTTTATGATAATTATTTTACATATTTATTATAAAAATATTTATAAAATAAAAATAAATTTTATTGTTAATTATTTTTATTTTAAAATATATTTATTTATTTTTAATACTTAATTTATTATTTTAATTTATATAATTTATAATAAATATAAATAAAAATATATTTAAAAATAAAATAATATTAAAATAATGACTATAAAAAATATAAAAGACTAAAGAATTAGATAACCTACTTACTACCTTAATTGAAAAACGTAAAAAATGAGTTTTAAAAGTTTCAGCGAAAAATTAGTGGCGAAAAGTAGGGGATGACAGTTGTAAAGTTCGGCAGTACAGCTGTCAGTTTTATTTCAGTCCGACTTCTTTGTGTTGATACACCTTTTAATACTTGACTATAATTTTGTCATATTTACATATTTTTGCCTTTTAAACTGAAAATATAGAATTAGGGCTTAGGGTAAAGTGTTCAATTTTTGAAATTAAAAAAAGAGCTTAAAAGTACAGAATTTTGGTGAGGGCGGAAATATTTATGGAGATATAGAAGGAAGAAAAGCTTCACAGTGCTCTGCTGGACTAATTACTGGCTGGTTTTGGGAAATTTGATGGTATTTCAGAAAATATATGAAGAAGAGATTCTGGTGTCAAGGTTTTTGTTTGGTTTTAGTCGCGAACACAGAAGATATCTAATAGAACCCTAATTATGACAGGTAAGGATACTGCATTCTGTTTTGCGTTGCAACTTCTACTTGTTCTACTTTTTGAACAAGTTTTCTATTGGTTTTTCATTTTTCTTTTTTGCATTTCTTCTCCATCTTCTTCTCCTCCTCTAATTTTCTTTGGCTAATGAGTGCGATAGTTTGATAGTTAGTACGGGTGATTTGATGGGTTTTTTGTGATTTCTTGGCACATTTCAGTGTGGCTGTAACACATGCTTGCATTCAATTGGTTTAGTTTCAATATTTTTATAATTGTTTTAAAAATTAATATTTTTTATTTATTATTTTTCACTTATTACTTCAGTTATTTTTTTATAAAAAATTATAATTAAAAATTATTTAAATTCTAAATACAAATTTTTTACATATATACATATTTTAAATATTTATATTAAAAAATAAAAAAATAAGAAAAAAAATAACAAATTTTATAATAAATTTAAAATTTATTTTATAATTTTTTTACTCCTCTCCTCTTTCTATTATTTCTAAAAAATTTTTTCACTAAATATTTATTTATAATTTAATTTATAAAAATAAAATAAATTTATATAAAATATTAAAATATTATAATTTAAAAAATAAAAATATCATAAAAATAAAAATAATTTTTAATAAAAATAATAAAAATATTATAAATTTATATAATATATAAATATTAAATTAAATTAATTTAATTTTTAAATTATAATAATTAATATTTATTATATATTTTAATATTATAATTTTTAAATTATAATTATTTATTTATATTATCTAATAAATTTAAATTAATAATATACATACATTAATAACATTATTATAAATTTTTTATATAAAAAAAAATTTTACTAGAGTTAAAATTAATATGAGAGTATTAATTTATAATTTAATTTTAAGTGTTATGTCATTTTTTTAAATTAAATTATAATTTTATAATAAAAAAATTTATTATTTATATTTTTTTAATGAATAAATATTATTTATAATTATTAATTATTAATTTTAAATATTAAAATATTATTTATAATTTTAAAATTTAGATTTTAATATTTAAAAATTTTAAAATTTTATAATTTTTTTATAATTTATTTCATTAGGTACTTATTATATTAAATTATGAGTTTATTAAAAATTTAAATATTTAAATTTATATGACTATTATTTAAAGATTTAACAATTATAATTTTAAAACTTATGTCTATTGGTAATTATTGATAATTTGATAATTTATGCTTATTAAAGTTGAGATTTATATGGTTATTTTTTGTATTTGTTATTTTTTTATAAAATTTCTTGTAGAGGGTTTGAATTTATGTTTTCAAAGTCAATAAAATTAAAGGCATTAAATGATCACTCAATAAATGTCGAAATGTGTTATTAGTTATGTTATGAAGAAAAGTAATAATATAGTTATAAATTTTTATATAATTTTTTTTATATAAATTAATATATTATAATTTAATTGATTAGATTAAATATCTTGTAATTCACATAATTTATTTTAATTATTTTATATTTTTATTCAATTAATAAATAAATGTCATATCAGTTTATATAAAATAAATTTATATTAAAATTTATAAATGTATCATTACTTTATAAAAAATGAAGTAAAATTCTTAAAATAAAAAATATTTTTTATAATATAATATTTAAAAAACCTTAAGAAATTACTCTAAATAGTTTATTGTTTGTTTGTCATTTGGTTGTAATTAGAGTAGAATTTTTGGGGTTAAAAAAATTTTCTATTATAACAATTACACGGTATAGAAATTTAGTTTTATTTTCACTTTAATAAGTTTTATACAAAAAATTATATCAATGGAATCTTAGTCTTCTTTAAACTCTTTCGTAGTTATAACCAAACGATAAAAAAAGTGCAAATAAAATCTTTTGTTAATAGAAGAAGTCACTCTTAATAGGCATCGACACCAATAGAGTTTATGTAATCTATATGAATTTTGTCCATAACAACTTTTATGCAAATAATCAAGTAATATCTTCAAAGTTTTCATTTCAAGGGCTAAGGTGGTTTTCATTTAGTGGATGGTCAATTCCATATCTTATAGAACTATTTTTAGTCCCTCACCGTCTAATGAATAAATGCTATCTCACTCGAGATGAATAATTATCTTTTATAAATACTCACTTGGGGCGGATAATATTCACTTTAGGATGAATGAAGTTGATATACCACTTTGAAAGGTGCAATATTTTTCTTTTAAAGTTATGTCACAAGAGGTGTGATGTAGAGGTATTTTAGATATTTAAGACTTTTCTAAATACTCAGAAAGCTTTACCCTAAATACCCTAACATTTGAGCTTTTACTTTTACACATGAAACAATTTTTAATCTTTTGTAAACTCCTTTCCTGTTATTACTAAACAGCAGAAAAAAATATTGACAAAGGCCAGTTGAGAAGACATGCCAAACACTACTTAAACCACATATAAGTGATTTAACAAATTAGATTGTCTCTTTGAAAGTTTAAAAGGCTCCTTGATGACATCCTTGATTTTAGCTAAACTCAGAGTTGCATTTTGTACTTATATTCATACATTTTTGGGTATAAACACAGAGATTCCCATTATTGTGAAACATTGAATAATTGATGTAATTTTAGTGGAGATTTTTGAAGAAATTACATTTGTTTTAATCTCTCTTGCTTTCATCTCAATATCAAATACCGAAAAACACTTTTCTTTCGTGGCTTTTTATGAAAACAATTATGCTGAACAAAACATCTAGTTCTTTAAGAAACTACCAATTTGGGTGAACCTACATTGATAGCACCATTACACCAATTATTAACCTGAACTTGAAAACATCTCGGTGCATGACAAAACCAAACAATGGCACCTTTATGATAATCTGGAATGTTATAGAATGATTATCTTTTGTAAGAGTTACTGGTTTTTGCTCTTTTGATCACTCTAAGATCTCTGAAAGTTCAAAAAATGGATGAACAATTTTGGAAGCAATTTATCTTGGAAAGAATGTATAAATGAGGCTAGTATAGTATTATTTTCTTCTGCCTGTTGATTACTTGTGTTGTTTCTGTGGCTGTTGTCTCTTCTACCTCAACACCTTTCCTGGTATCTATTTCTTTTGCAGAGTTCAAGATGAGCAGTAGAGACATTGTGGACTTGTGTAGTGATGATGAGGATGGACAGGTGGACGAAATATCTATCAAGTTGGAGCCAGATTGTCTTGGGGGAACAATGCAACAAAAATACTACTGTAAAGATGATCCAGCAGAGCATTGGAAGCCTGAAAGTCAACCCAGAAAACAAGACTCTGAAGAAAAGAAAAGCTCAAATGCTTTAAGTACTGGTCAAAGTAGTAATAGTGTATTGGAACAAGGTCAGTCACCAGTGGATGACACAGGCATCTCATCTTCATCGTCTATATGTCCAGCACCACTTTGTCGACAGTTCTGGAAGGCTGGAAACTATGAAGATGGGCGTGGTTCCAAGGCCACACTACAAAGTATGCAGCAGCTGTTAATTCTTAACTAGTTGTTACTGGACATATATGTGGTGGTTTACTGTTTCTGGTACATAAATTAGGTGCTCATCTGTTTAGTGGTGCCTGAAGATAATCAAACGGACCACTAAAATTTATTATGTTATACGGAGCATGCATGCTTTCTCTGGTTCTACCAGTTTTCTCTGACATTTTTGTTGAGTGATTTTGTTAAATGTTCCTGACATTACATTTTGGTATAGCAGATGGCAAAAACTTTTTACACGTACACCCCATGTTTCTTCATTCAAATGCAACTTCCCATAAATGGGCCTTTGGTGGTATGCAAGTTATACTTCTCTATTTCACTTCTACTCTTGCTGGAATTTGGAAATGGTGTGACATGATGACGATGGTTAATTGTTTCCTCCTTTTTGCAGCCATTGCAGAACTGCTTGACAATGCAATTGATGAGGTGATTATTTTTCTTTTGATTTGTAAGCCTCCAGACCACCACCCCCCAGGGCCCCCACCCAAAAAAAAAAAAAAATCGTCTATTGATGATGCCCAATCATTTTCACGTTGAGGCTTGGGTTCACAAAGGATTCGAATGCTATAATTGATTTTCTTATAATTAACTTTTCTTAGGACCAAGTTTTCTTTCTTTGGTAGATCACAATTTTTTTGATTACCTACGATTTTATTCGTTTTAATCTGTTGGTGGACAAGAAAAACGTTAATGTGTTTGGCTTCTGATAATGATGTTTGAAGCTTGTGGCTTTGCATACTTTATATTTTTCTTGACTGATAAAAATTTGGGCCTTTGTTTGCACATTTGTTTTACATTTTTTCACAAATAAATACCTATGTTGTCATAATTATATTCTACTCATATTTAATTGTCCATTTCATTTGTTGGCACTGTTTGCTGTATGTTCATCACAATGGGAGTTGAAATGCTTTAACTATTTGTGTCAAGCTATCATGATGATGACTTGTTCATGCTTTGCAATTCATGTTTTACTTGTTTCTTAATTGGATAGATCCAAAATGGGGCCACTTTTGTTATCGTAGATAAAATCACAAATCCAAGAGATGGAACTCCAGCATTGTTAATTCAAGGTATATTGCATTGAACTGTAACAACCCTCAAAATGTCTTATTATGTCGATTAGTTTTTTTTTTTTAATTTTTAATAAATGAGTTACCTAACTTGTGCTTTGGAAACATGATCATGTGCAGATGACGGAGGTGGAATGGACCCTGAAGCAATGCGGCGTTGTATGAGTTTTGGTTTTTCAGATAAAAAGTCAAAATTGGTGATAGGACAATGTACTACTATTTTCTCATTCAGTAAATTATCATGGTTTTGTTGTCGTATATTTATTGCTTGAGACTTGTATTGCGCCTTTCAGATGGTAATGGCTTCAAGACCAGTTCTATGAGACTTGGGGCAGATGTTATTGTCTTCAGCCGCCATTTACATGACAGGTTTGATTCTGATTTCCTAGTCCTATTACTGCATGTATATCAGGATTTATTTAGTTATTTTTCTTTTTTTATAAATTTGGGTTGCCTATGTGTCAACAGGCCTTACATCTCAGTATATTTTATAGCTAATTAATTTGTAATATATGATAGTTCTAAGATGAAAAACTCACGCTGGAATTTCCTAGGAATTGGTGGGAAGCTTTTGTTATGTCCATCTTATTTTGTAGTTTCTCTCATCCCCTTTTCTATTTATAAGGAATTTCTTCCAAATGAGGTTCAGAGGATAATAAAAACCTCAAAAGTTTTTCTGTTGCATATCACATCCCTTAAGTGATAATATTTAATAGTTTATGAAGTTCAATGACCTTGTTTAATGGATCTGTATGTTTTTGATGTTTATAGTCCCCCATTAGAAAGTTATCTAATTGTTTTTGGGGAACCAGGCAAGAGATGAGATAAGGTCATTTAGAGTTTTTCTGGGTAGAATGAAAGGGAAATTTGAAAAGATTCACATTCATATCCAAATTGTTAGCTGCAGTTTGTATGATCAAATGCTGGACTTTGGAATCCTTGGTAATTTGAAATTTTATGGCATGCTAGGCTTCAAAACAAATGACTGGCATGCATCCGTTATTTTGCACTGCTTGCTCGAGTGAATTGTGGGCTGTTGCCTGAGTGTGTCTCCCCCCCCCCCCCCTTTTTAGCAGATAATTTATTCAGTTTTCCATTAATTTTCAATTCCTTCTACCAAATCTTTTGGATGTTTTGTCTGACTTTTGTTTACCAATGCAATTTTGCTGTTATATTTATTTGTTGATTTACTAGTTGGTAATTAATAATTGGCCATTTGGATTCACATTTTGTTGGTTTATTGCATAAGCAGAACTTTGACTCAAAGCATTGGTCTCCTCTCTTATACATTCTTGACTCGAACTGGCCATGACAGAATTGTAGTGCCAATGGTGAGTCTTCTCTGTCTACTGAAGTATGTCTTACTTCCAATTCCTACCTTTGATCTTTGTGCCAATTGCAGGTGGATTATGAGTTGAACATATCAACTGGCACAGTAAATGCATTGCATGGTAGAGAACATTTTACAACTAATCTTTCTTTGCTGTTGCACTGGTCTCCTTATTCATCAGAAGTCGAGCTTTTGAAGCAAGTAAGATTCTCAACCTCCCACCCGCACTTCTTCTTCTCCCATTTTTTTCCCCTTTTTTGGGAATTTAGGAATGTGTATTACCTGCTACATCAGAAGTGTGCTCCTTGCTCTTCTAATAAGCAACAACCAGTCCAACTGCAGATTCTCTTCTATCTTCTATTTCTCTTTACTTTTTATTAAGCCAGGTTCTTTGATGCAATTTCAATTTTTTTATTATGATCATTCTTCTTTCTTTTGTACTTGTATTTAATTAATCAGGTTTAATTGGCTGATTATGTACAAATTTCAGTCTAGCTATTATCTGCTCTCATGTTCGTTCATATTGTTGCTTTTGGACTACCACACACCTTTCATACTGCTTCTGTCATGAGCAATTATCTTTAGTTTGTAGGCCATTCTATCTGAGAAATAAAATTTCCAAGTTTCTTACTGATGCTTTTAACATTAATTATCTTTTCCTCATAAATCTAACTGCTTGCTTTCTATACGACCTCCATCTGAATCACATTCTTTAATTTAAATTCTTATCTCCTTCTATGTTTTGGATAGAGAGGGAGGCTGCTTACTTTATCATAGAGTTGACTGGATTTGTATCTGTAGGATTGTAGAATTGATTGTATTTCCATTCTACTTAAGTAGCTATATAGTGTGATAGAAGTGATGTTTCTTTCTATATTGGTGGTCTCCCAATCCTGTTTTCCTTCTTCAAGAGGTTCCATTTGGTATTTATTATATCTTTTTAAATTATGATGGCAGTTTGATGACATTCGGTGTCATGGCACAAAAATTATTATATACAACTTATGGTTCAGTGATGGTGGGAATATGGAGTTAGACTTTGATTCAGATCCAGAGGTTTGTATTCCTTTTTGTATTGGTAATATTTTCTCATTTAAAAAATCTTATGCTTTCATTTCTACTAATTTGTGTTCTTGTGGTCTGGTAATTTTAGGATATTCGTATTGCTGGCGATGTTATTAATAAATTTGACCCAGGCGCTTTTAGGCAATTGCATCAACAGCACATTGCTAACCGATTCCATTATTCTCTCCGTGTAAGTCCACAGAAATAAACTTGCTTGAGTACATAAGCACGTACATGATGATTTCTCATACCATGCTAAGTCTAGTTATCCATCACTTCACAGGTATACCTGTCTATCTTGTACTTGCGGATTCCTGAAAGTTTCAGCATAATATTGCGTGGGAAAGTTGTCGAGCATCATAACATTGCCAATGATCTCAAATATCCAGAATTCATCTTGTATAGGCCCCAAAGTGCTGGGTGTGTGGAGGTGATTTTTAATTGTTTCCAAGCTTTTCATTGTTGGTTATTGTCTTTATCGTGAATGCAAAAATAGCTATTGCCTTGGAGTCTTATTAACTATACATTGATGAATATACTTAATGGCAATTGTTTACGTTGCTGATTATATAGGGAACAGTTATAACTACAATTGGGTTTCTAAAAGAGGCCCCACATATTAGTATCCACGGCTTCAATGTCTACCACAAGAATCGTCTAATTCTGGTATCTGTCCTAAGCTTAATTAGTTCTATCTCCCTTTGGTTTCAGTTTTTTATTGATGTGTTGGTCGACTGTTCGTTGATACTATGATATAAAAACTTGCATCTTTTTTGTAACTTTAGATTGGTGAAGGAACATTGTATTTGTATTATTTTGTTTATGGCACTCTTACCTTTATGAATTCTTTTTGCAACAAATGTGTGTTGCTCACATATCATTTGGAGGATGCAAGTTTTAGAGTGGATTGAAGTTGATATCTATAGTTGATCTTCAAATTGGAGAGTTAAGAGCTTACCTTACTCTCATAATTTATAAATAGATAATGCCATATGATTTCTTTATAAGTTGGCATTCTGCCCTGTATATCGCTCTTACATTCACAAATGCATGCATGCATGTGTTCATAAAAGGGCAACCGTTTAGTTGAATTGTTGCCTGCACTCTGCTTCAATGTAACTTTTTTCTTATCCAAGTGATATCAGAATTTTATATTTATACACATTGTTTTATTTTTAATTTTTGATCTCCTCTTTTCCTTTGCAGCCATTTTGGCAGGTTCTTAGCTACTCCCATAGAGACAGCAGGGGAAGAGGAGTAGTTGGTGAGAATGCTAAAGCAAAGCATTTGATTTACCCCATTTTTGAATGTATATGGTTACTTAAATTTATGATGTTAATGTGAGATGATTTACTACTATTATTTTCAGGAGTTCTGGAAGCAAATTTTATTGAGCCAACTCATAGCAAACAAGACTTTGAAAGAACCTCTCTTTTCCAAAAGCTTGAAACTCGGTTGAAGGAAATGACATGGGAATACTGGTAAGTGATATTAATCTCTGATTTCCAGGTTCTTCATTTATTCTTGATAATTATGGAAATCTTTGTTTGAGGTCCTCTTTCCATCTGCTCTTAACTTTCTGCCTTACTCATCCAGCACCTATTGATTTTTTTGGTTCTTTTAGAGACATTTGGATACTATAGTGATGTTAATTTGGTTCTGTTAACATAATAAAACTAATTACTTTGAAGCTAAATTAGCTTATTGATGCATGAATTAATATTCTTTCCTACAGGCAGTAATCTCATGGTTTAAAGTGTTAAATAAAACCACTTTCATAGCGCCTCATGAGTTTCCGGATTGTAGTGACACATGCCCCAACTGATGATGAGTATGCAGTTTTGATTGATACCTTCCTGATGCATGTTATTCAACTGGCAGGGATTATCATTGTGAACTAATTGGATATCAACACAAGAAAAAGCCTCAAGCATCCATTTCGCAGCTGGCTTCATCTTATTCTATGCCAGGTGGTGGTATCCACCAACCTGTTGTCTTGAATCAGAGTTCCATTGCCACTGGTATCAAGAAAGCACCTGTAGCTGCAACTTGCCAACCAGCAGCCACTAATTCCTGTTTTGTTGAGGGAGCAGGGCAATTCACACCCAACTCTAAAGGCATAATTGGACAACGTAAAATGCTTGAACTAAAGGAAACTGATTTCATTTCTAGATTAAACATTTATGTTTAGATACGATGTCTTTTGTTGTGACAGGATCACGTAAGAGGAAGGGATGTAGAGATTCATTGGAATTTGAAAAGGTGAAAATGCAGGCTAGTAAGGGAGCTGATGCTGTCGATGATGAGCCCAGTGTGGAAACACATGTATGTGTAAAGAACTTCTAAGCTGAATCCTTTGGATGGTATAGCATTTATCACGAGTATCGTCTATAGCTTCTCCACGTACATTAATGCTAGCAAGATTAAATTCTCAGGCCTTTTGTATTCCCACGGATGCTTATTTAATTTGATTTTGATGGTGTGAGGTGAAGGTAGGAGGACAATGATGTAGCAGATTATTTGATTTATAGTTAGTATGTCAGTGTCCTAGATAGAAGTAGGCTTGATTATATTAATTTTTTAAATTATTTTCTTTTGGGATCCTGGGCTGATTATCTTCTTCTTTTCCTGCTTGTTGCAACTGCATTGCTTACTCTTTGGGCTTTGCCAACCCACTGCCTTTTTTTAAAAAAATAATAATAATTTAAAGAGAAACATTGCTCACTTTTGGCCTGGTGGTTACCCTGCAAGCATAACTCTTCATCTTCAGAAGCATTAATTGTTTTCTTCCCTTTTGTTTCTTACTTCTGCAGTCTATTCACTTTCTGGGGTCTATTTATTTATCTGCACTCTGTCATCTCTTTTGTAGCCTGTTGCTACTTCGACAAATCTATTGAGAGATGAAGAAACTATAATCCTGATGCAGGAAAACAAGAAGCTTCGTGCAAAGTGAGTGTGTTAGAATCTTAGTTTTTCCATTGTTTTCTATAATTTGATGTTCTTCATCGTTTGAAGTTTTGCTCTTTTGTTAGAATGGTTTTGTCATCTGGGCACTTATTACAGCTAAGGGCATTTTTTAGGATGAAAATTAACTGAATCTTCATTTATATAGACCTTTGCATCCCAGATCTTGAGACTCAAAAATGAATTATATTAACTGTTTTTTTTAATTTTTTTAATTAAATTTATATGCTATATTTTTCAGATGCTCGGAGTATGAGAAGAGGAGGGTAGAACTTGATCGGAAGGTATATTATATGCAATTAATTGGTGATGCTGTCCAGTATCACCTAGCTGAATTTATGAAAATTTATGGATGCCAAAAAACAAAGTTTTTGAGCGATTTACCTGATCTATTGGGAATGATTGTTCTTATTATACAGGTTACAGAGCTTAAAAGTGAACTTAGAGAGTATAATTGTGAATATGAGCGGCTGATGGCTGAGTTAAAAGCATTGGATCCCATAAAAAACGAATAAAAGATGTAAATTTTGTAGAGTTGTGAATTTTTTGTATGTAGAGCCAGTAACCATAGCTGTTGAAGAGTACTGACTGTGAGGAAGTAGTGGCTCACAGGCCCTTTGTGAAGGCTTAGGCTTTTAGGTGACAGCAATTTAGTTCTTGTTGTTGTAAGTAGAAAGCAAAATGGACTATGAAAGATCTGCAAGTCAGTTCTACCAACAGGGTACTACTAACCCAAACTGGTTACTGCTGCGGTACCTGCGATTACCGTTGTACTGCCTGCCGCAAACCAAATTTTCCCGGTAAAGGTGATAAGTTTTCAGTGCATTTTGACTGATACGTTCAGTACGTTTTGATTAGTGCGCGTGCGTCCAACGCACATTAGTGCATATTCGATTATCTTCTTATTCTTCTTTGTTTTAACCCCAGTAGCGGTTTTAATAATCAGAATTCTGTGATTTTAGTATGGCAGTCAAAATTATGTGGGTTCGTACAGAGCCATATTTGATTCCATGGGCAAATAACCCGAGTAGATCCCATCTGATTTGATCCAAAAATCATTGCTTTTAGATCGGACCGGATTATTCTCCCTGTTCGATTGAATCGGGAGCGGATTGGGTTTATCAGATCATCCAATCGGGTTGGTTGAAAGAATTAAAAACAAAACAAAAATGCAAAACTTAATTGCAATTGAATCGTTGAAACACGCCCCTGCGCACACACGTTGCGACTCATCTCTTTGTCAGTCTCAAGTCTTTTCTTTAGCTCTTCTCTCCACAACACAAATGCAGTTTTGCAAAGCGGCTTGGGATAGCATTGGGGTGGGGTGGGTGGGGTAGAATGAGAAATCTCTACATGGCGTGGGGTTGGAATGAGAAATCTCTACATAGAGAATGATTTTAATAAATTAAAAATTAATTATTTAAATAAAATTATTATTATATTAGAAAATATTTAAATTATTTTTAAAATATTTAAATATTTAAAATAATTTTTTAAAATGATATCAAAATTGAAAAATGTTAGAAGAGAATAATATTTTAAGAGAGAAAAAAATAATAATATTTTATAGTTGAATAAAAAATATGTTATAGAGTTTTCTTTTAGTTATAACTCATTTATATTAAGTAAAATAAAAAATATTAATTAACATTACAAGTGATTAAATAAAAATTAAAAAAAATATTTATATATAACAGGAATTGAGGTGGGGTGTGGTAGGAAATACAAAATTAAATCCTTTTTCATTAAGAATTTAAGAATTAATTTTTTTTTATTCTCAAAATTATTTAAAATTCTCTCCGTCCATGGACTCAAAACCTATAGAGGATTTTACCATTCCTAAAAGCGATAGCCGAGAGTACACCACCAAAGCACCAGCACTCACGATCGGAGACTGCATGGTAGATGGCACCACAGATGTTGCCACAATCATCGACACAACCTGTAGTGACCACTGTTAACGGATCTATTGGTCCAAACAAGATCTACTCCCCAAGCTTCAACTTGAACTTTTGATGGTATATAATAATACTATATTATATATGATATATAATTGTAATAATATGTATTGCTAGTAATAAAATCTGAAAAATTCAGGTATTGAAAATTTAGAACTTGATTGATTAAATCCTTATAACCCTAAATCAAAATTATGAATTGAATTATTATTAGTACTTATATATATTAGACTCATGTAAGTGTCTTAAATATAATTATTAATTAATTAGGTGAATAATTATATTATTTTTTGGGTTTATTAAATCTGATTTGATTTGAACTCAAACATATTTTTTTATTCAATTCAATCATGTTCGGATCGGATCGAATTACATATTCGAATTGAGTTCGGATGAATTATTTCCCAATCCAATCAACATGAAACCTAATCAAGTTGAACCAAGCCCAATTTTGCCCAACCTTACCACATATTTAAAAAAGATATATTATCAAATGAAATGGCGAACAAAGAGCATTAGAAATAGAGGAAATAATTAATATAGGTGAAAAAAATCAAATAATGATAATATATGTATTCTTAGTAGACATGGTGATTATAGTAGGGAATCGAAAACTAATAATAGCACATATTGATTATAGTGTGCATATCTGGATTAACTATTCTTAAAGCACGTTTTAATATTTTTATATAAGAGTGGTGATTTACCATCCAAGCATCGAAACATTTCCTAAAATAGCAACCAAATATTTACTAGCCAAATGAATTTTTTAAATATTAGAATTCTTAGAAAAAAATAGAGTGTACTAAATAATTACAAAAATTTGTAGACTTAGCCATTTGAGATTACTTTTGAGAGGCTTAAAAGTGATTTAAAAAATCTAAAAGTTAATTTTGATGTTTATTAAAAAAAACCAAAATCGCTTTTATCAAAATTAGTCCCTACTATAGCTGATTTTGAAAAGTAGAAAAAAATAACTTTTAGATTCTTATTTTGAGAATCAATTTGATCATTTAATATCATTTCATAAATATCCTTACAATTATTACTTAAACCCAAAATTATCCTTATTTAAATTAGAAAAAATTAATATTTTTATCTTTTTTATTATAATTTATGCATTCCTTTTGTTCACTCTATTTCTTCTTTATATTTTATATTACATCAAAAGTTCTTTGTAATAATATAATAAAAAATTTTTATTATTAATTAAAATTACTATAATACGCAAATAAATTAATAGAGTATAAATTTTATTTTTAGTTAAAATTATTATAATACACAATTAAAAGTTATGGTATACATATACATATATACATATATATATATATATATATATATATATATATATTTTATATGTGTAAGTAAAATTCATCTTACATTATGTATATTTTAGTCATTTATTTTCTTACAGTAATTTAATAATAAAATTTATCAAATATCAATACCTACTTTCAGTATTTTTAAAAATAAAATTTATTAAATATTTAATTGATTCTCGTCACAGTTAATTATTTTTACAGTGCAACTAACAATAATTATTTTAAAAGCTACAGTATTTCCAAACTGGCTCTTATTAAATTATATTTAAATTTTTAGTACATTAATATGACTTTTATATAATAAGTAAGTAAAAATGGATAAAAATATTTAAATATTCATATAATCTGGCATTTATTGTAAATAATCACAGTGAACAAACGACTGATGCACGGAATTTTGGACCCCTTCTCATATACATACATGGAAAAGGAGATGGTGGTTCCAACAAGTGTTAACCTTAAAAGCGCCATTATAAGGCTCCTTGGGGGTTCCTATTTATCTTAATCTCATTATCAATACGGCTATTTCTCCGCTAAGTACAACTGCCGCTGCCATTGCCATTACCAATTACTATCCTCTATTCCAAGTACAAAGGAATACTCCACAAATACGCCTAGCTCTTGTGCATCCGTTTGTCATTCGCAACATGTACTACATACAATATATTTCCATTTGTATTTGTATTAACTCCACGTCAGAAACTCCACACACAGATCGATGTATAACAGATAAGCTCGACCAAACCTAGCAACTTGCTCATTTAATATATTAATATCTTGTAAAAGGTTGCCCTAAAGCAGCTCAAGAGATCTCTATAAATTCCTCTTTTAGCAGCCTTGATAGACGTTGCCTCCTCTCCGACTCTCTTCTAGCTAAAAGCTCTCCTTTTTTTATTTTCTATTTGCTTTAATGACTTGTTAATAATATCAATGTAACCCAAGTAAATTTATACTCTATATGGGTCATAGTTTCTCTTCCTATATATATCCTTGAAAGTTCAAAGGGTTGTGTCAAATATCATCATCTGGCGTGCATTTTTTTTCGATGAAAGAAACAAAAGGTTTGGATCAATACGTTCAACATCCACGTCCGTGCAAATAACTTCCATCCGCATGCAGCTTTTTATGATTATGGGCAGAGCGGCCAAATTTTGCACAAAAGTAATTTAACACATTTGCTTTCAGCTAAGAGTTGGTGTATTTTTTTTTTTACCACATACATTAAACTCTTTAGAGTTGATAGCATACATAACTTTTTAAATTAATTTTTTTTTTTAATTTTCCCCCTCTTTCCTGTTTTGTCTTTCTATTGCCCTGGGGGATGCACGAAAACTTGCAACTTGTTTTTCGTTACTTGTAGTCTGTGCTAATCTTATCGATTTCTTTTGCTGAAAATGGAAGACACGACACAAAGATGTCAATTTGTTCAGCTCATTTCCAAGAAATTGCTTGATGGTGGACCATTTTAATAGTGGTTTTAGATTGGAAGTGTACGCAAAATCTGAGCGGAAAAAGTGGTAGTGAGTTAGCGAGCCAAAGAACTTGCACGCCTTTGAAAATGATAGCTAAAAGTGAAAGCTACTAGCGCCCTCGTCTTTCTAACGTGCCTGTAATCACCTGAAAAGGTCTCGGGATTCTTCCCTTTTGGGCTTACCAATGAGCATAGGCCCTGTTTGGGCTTTAAAATTAACCCCAAAATAATCAAATTACAAAAACAAACAGGAAATTCTAAAGTGAGGTAAAATGATAAAACATGGACTGAATAAAGAATTCAGACGTAGCAATTCTACGAATATTTTTTTGCATACAGAGTTGTCTGAATTGGTTGAAAAATAAAGGCAATTAAAAAAAAATGTGGGTCATATAAAACATTTACTTAATCAATTCACATATGTCAAATATAGTGCCATGCCAATTCTCTTTTTACGATTATTGGTGTCTGATTATTAGTTAAGAATAAGTTATGTTCATCAAGTCAATGGGTTAAGTTGCCAAATGAGGTTGCAAGTTTGAGCATCGGGGAGGAATTATTTCTCTTATTCCAAAAGTTTGGATATAAAAAGAAGTACATACGGATGCATGTACTTTTAGAATCTACAATTTTGATCGTAATATATATTGCAATTCTTTTTTTCTCTCGAAAAAAAAAATTTTGTTCGTTAAAGCTCTACATCTAGTGGTGCGTTGTCAATGTGAAAAATGATATTTCTCCTTGAAGCCTGTTTAAAATATGCATTATATATACGGTGATCAGAATCTGTCATCCTCTCTACAATCCTTGACACGCTAATCAAAAGAAAATTAACCGAAATGAAGAGGGACAAAGAAGAATTTTACAACCAAAAAAGGAAATGAAGAAGAAATAATAACCAAAACTTCTGAAATTTCAGACTCAGACCAATGTGTTGTTCATTGCTTCACTGTCCACTTTGAAGTGCAAAATATGATTTTGTACTTCATCTTGTGATTGTGAAGGCACCGTTACTCTCCAAAAACTCCCATTTCTTCTTTTATGATCATCTTCGTAAACCAACTTCTCTTCTTCTCTCATCTGTTGATCACTTACGTTATTGCCATTATCAGAGTTTGAAATGGAGACTTGTCTCCAATTTAGCCAGATTCTTAGCATAATATAAAGCATGATTAAACATATTACTGCTGAAGTAAACACAATGGCAATTATGATAACAACAACAGCAGTGTTGGATAACCTTTTGACTTTCTGACCCGGTAATTCGGAGCACGATAGTAATGGCTGGCCGCAGAGCTTGGCATTACCCAAGAAGGAGCTCAGTGGGAATCCTGAAATGGTTAAGGGAAGCTGGCCTTGGAGATGATTATTTGATAAGTTCAACACATGCAGGCTGGTCAGCTTTCCTAGTGAGGCCGGCACTTGACCTTGGAGTTGATTGTACGAGATGTTCAATCTCTCTAGCTTCAACAAGCTCCCAAGAGATGGTGGAATCTCGCCGGAGAAATTGTTTTTGCTCAAGTCCAAGATTACTTGAAGCTCTGTCAGCCTCCCTACATCAGCTGGTATTGAACCTGTGAAGAAATTCTCTGAGAGCCGAAGCTCGTAGAGTTTCTTGCACTGTTGGATTGTTGATGGAATGTTGCCAGAGAGGTTGTTCCTTTGTAAATTAAGGACATTAAGAGCAGTTAGATTTCCAATCTCTGGTGGGATTTTTCCTGAGAAGTTATTGCCGCGGAGAGAAAGCTTGAGTAATTTTGAACAGTTACCAATCTCAGCCGGGATTGTTCCATTGAAATTATTGGATGAGAGATCGAGTTCACCAATTTCTTGTAAGCTCCCTAGCCAACTAGGAATTGCTCCTGTTAGCTCGTTGTTGCTAAGAAGGAGGTGTGCAAGTTTTGCACATTTTGAGAGCTGAGGTGCTATCTGGCCTGTGAAACTGTTGAAGGACAAATCAAGGAAGTTGAGTTCTGTGAGTTTGCCAAATTCGGAAGGTATGTTACCAGCGAGATGATTATGTGCAAGGCGAAGACGGCTCAAGTTTCTTGACATGGATAGTTCAGAAGGAAAGGGACCTGAGAAACTGTTGTTGGTTAAGTCTAACGCCGTCAAAGAATTGGAACCAGTGAGAGGATAGATGCTGCCGCTAAATCTGTTGTGAGAAAAATTTATGATTCTGAGTTTTTTTAGCTGGAAAAGAGATGGAGGAAGAAGGCCTTTGAAGGAGTTGTTGTAAAGCGTGATGAGGTGTAATTCTGAAAGGAATCTGAATGTGGGCGGCAGAGAACCTGATAGTTTGTTATCAGCCAAGGCTATTTGCCGTAGCCTTTTGCAGTAGCCCAAGCCTGCCGGAATAGGACCTGATAAATCATTCTGCCTCAGTTGAAGAATAACAAGATTTTTAAGCTTCCCAATAGTCTCAGGAATGGACCCTGAAAAATGGTTACCAAAGAAGTCGATTTCTGTTAAGCCTGAGCAGTTCGTCAACTCTCTTGGTATGCTTCCTGACATTTGGTTATCATAGAGGTAAATGGCGCTCAAACTCTGTAACTTGCCAATTTCCACTGGAATTTTTCCTGTTATCATGTTGTCAAAAAGAAAAAGATTTTCCAGTTTACTCAAGTTTCCTATTTCAGGAGGAAAACTTCCTGTAAAGCTGTTATTATTTAGCAGAAGATCTGTAAGCTCCTCCAGCTTGTCCAGGCTGCGAGGCAGCTCTCCTTTAAAGCTATTATCAGAAAGGTCTAATTGTTGGAGTGACGAGCAGCGCAATAGCTCCAGAGGGAATTCACCAGAGAGCTTGTTTCGTGCTAGAATAAGTTGTTGCAGGCTTGAATTATTGAGGCAGAATTTGATCGGTATGCTTCCTGTCAGAGCATTATCAGACAGAACCAGAGCTTCAAGATTTTTTAACTGGGTATTTAGAAGGCTTACGCTCCCTGAGAAATTGTTTTTTGACAAGTCAAGTTTCTCAAGCAGAACCAACTTGTTAAGCTCTGAAGGAATTTCACCATCGAATCTATTCCCCATCAAATTCAAGTACCTCAAATTGAAGAGATGGCTCAACTCCACAGGAATTGATCCAGAAAGGCTGTTGTTAGCCAAGTTAAGTATTTGAAGTGATTTAAGCAAAACAATTGAAGAAGGGATAGTTCCTTCAAGCATGTTGTTTGATGCTGCAAACTTTTGAAGCTCATCACAGCCATGAATTGCCCCTGGTATGAGGCCACTGAGTTTGTTCATCTGCAAGTCAAGAGATATCAGATGCTTCAAGTTACCAATCTCTACAGGAATGTTCCCATTCAATTGGCAGTATGCAATTGCTAATTCTCTCAACTCAGTCAAGTTACCAATGTGTGGTGGAATTTCACCACACAACAAGTTATCTCCAATTCTTAGGACTTGCAACTTATTCAAAAAGCCAATCTCTGGAGGAATCTTACCGGAGAAAGAGTTTGAATAAAGAAGAAGTATTCTTAGATTTTGAAGTTGTCCCAGCTCAGAAGGAATCAAGCCAGTAAGGGAATTTGAGGATAAATCTAGTGTTTCAAGTGAAGTGAGGTTTAAGAAATCCCATGAAATGGAACCTGATAGTCCTGAGCTTGATAAATTCAAGCCCACAGCATGCTTTTGATCATCAGAACATGTTACCCCACGCCAGCTGCACATATGATCTCTTGCAGACCAGTTCTCAAGAACTCCTGTAGGATCAACCAGTTCCTGTTTGATCCTCAGAAGCCAGAAGGAATCTGTTGAGATACCTCCAAGAGCAACAGCAAGTGTTGCAAAAAAAAGCATGATATGAGACATTTGAATGCTGCCAATTTTCAAACAAATAACCCAGAAAGAGTCTCAAATTTAAATATCAGATACTGGATTCCAAAGATTCAGTATCATTCCATGTAGAATGAAAATGAATGAACAAAGCAAGAGAAGTTCATGGAGCTAACAAGAATCAGCAAAACCAAAGTCGATAACAAAAGGAATAGGAGTTGATTAGGAGGGAATTGGAATGAGAGAATCACAATCACAAAGGTTTAGACTGCTAGTGATATGATGATAAAAGCACGGAGTTTAAATAGTAAGGCTACCGGACGATGTTGAATGTAAAGTTTTATTAAAAAATAACCATGCATCAACAGTTGTTAAGTTTTATTAACAATAAAATTTTTTATAAGATAGCAGTCATTTTTTTCCCCCCAACCAATGCTATAAAAGGGTATGTTATTTTCTACCTTTTCATCTCAAAGCAATTATGGAATATTTGAAGCATGATTTAATACCTTGTGGGATTGAAATTGTATGGAGATAAGGAGTGATGGCAATTGTTGAAAATAGAAAAGAGGAACAAAAAGCTTAGAAGGCAGAGCAGACCCACTTGAAAAGGGGACCTCTCTAGGCTTTTTACTTGCTGTCATGTTTATATTGGATGTATCTATAAAAATCCATTAATGGTTTAGTAGTCTATTGTACTAAGAAGAATTTGTAGGAATCCATTAAGATTGCTCCAAAAGATTTAAGTATGATTTGACTTTCTAAAGAGTTGTTTGGTCAAATATATTGGTATGAACCCATTACGTTATTGAAATTATATGATGCTACAAAAGAGTACAAAAATGGACCACAAGCATGCACCCCTGCAGTCCAGTTGGCTTGATCATAATTCCTTTGATGTTAAATCAATGGGCCAGCCAATGGCAAGATATAACTCATTAAAACAAAAAGAAAATGGAATATTTAGGCTCTTCTCTGATAGCTACAAATCAAATTTCAGAATGCTTTTGTGGAGGGTACTGTGTTGTTTCTAATTCTTTTGCTTTTGTGGAAAATCTTATGCTTGAAAGTTTTAGATGATAATACTTCTCCCCCAACCAAAACCACCTAACCAAAATTTAAATAGTGCAAGAAAACAAAAAGATAGCAAACGACCCTAATCCAATTTACAGTGAGGACTGGCTTTATTAAAATCTTGTTGAACCCTTTATTGGACCAAGACCATGTGAGGTAATTCTTTGAGGAATTAGTCTAATTTTATCTAGTTGAGAGAAAGAATAAATAAATAAATAAATAGATAAAATGATTCTGCTGATACAGAACCGAAAGAAATGAGGACAAAGTGGTTCATTTTACCAATTGGATTTTCTTTGATAGCCTATTCAGAATTGTGATTGCTGTGCGTTCAAATTCAATAATACCCTTTCTTTTTGTTTTATTTAACCTTTGCTTAACTTCTCAGGATTTGAAACAAAGGGAAGAAACCAACAATCCAACATCGATGAACATTCAATGTCCCTCAAATTTGCCTGGAGAAAGAAACAAAGTGCTTAAACACCTGGACCATTTGTCAGGATTAACCTAGAAGAGCTTATACTTTACTTTTGACTTTTGCTGCGATGCAATATCAATTGAGTGCCTACATTATTATATATTCATTCAGCTTTTGCTTTTTACTCCGCTTTCTCTCCACATCCAACATGTTCTCATTGAGTCAGAAGCATCTTCATTCATGTTTTGCATAATCTGCCCGCTAGCGATATGTTCATATTCTGCTTTCTTTGATGAAATCAAATTCGATTTTGAAATAAAATTTGACATTCTCACCATACCTGCCTCTTATTCAGTGTATCCCATAAAGACATCTTCCATGTGAAAAAGACGTGCCACTGTTACCATCTAAAATAAAATGGAATGTAATAGTCATACAACTTCTTCTAGACTAATAATATAATATACCATCGTTTTAAGAGAATTTTGTCATCTACCTAACCCGAGTGTCTTTTCTATTGAATCTTCAACTTGAAGTCGAGGAATGCTATCAAAAACTACCTACTCCAGAATTGAAACAGAAATAGAGGACAGGCTGTGTTAACATATCACAAAATTCAAGGTCAAAAGGCAAGACAAAACCAACATACTATACAGCCAAAGAAGCAGGTACTGTCATTGATGATAATATATAATAACAATAATACCGAATGTAACAGTATAACTTAAAGAACAATTGCCACGCAAAATGATCTTGTCTCGTGTGAGATGAGTTTAAATATTTCTATCAAGAAAAAGACAACCCATGACTTCAAGGAAAATGAAGGACATAACTATTTTGAAGTAATATAGGCACTTAGCTGCGTGCATTCATCAAAGGACATGACCAACTAAAAGATATATACAGGAAAAAATTTTAACAATTCATTCATTTTCAGCAGTAGATTGAAATAAGCCTGGATGTTACTCCAGCAGTCGACATGCATTTAACCGTTCCATATATGTTTGAAGAAAATTTCTAAATGTGATCAATCTATAATGGAGAATGATAAATTTACATGTGACAGCTCATTCATAAGTCAAAAATAGGTCCTGGCAAACATAACCTGCAAAAATAGCAGTATGGCAGTTACAAGTTTACTCTCTCTGGCTCTCAACATCTTCATCAAAGTTATCCTGCAACACCCTTTAAAAATCTTCAAGACAACTTAGATGCTTCAATAACCACAAGCCCGTTTACAAGCAAGGCAGAACCAGTTAAAAAGGGAATAAGAAACTCTTGAGTTCTTCAAATAATCTGAGATAAAACCTAGTTGCAGTATTCTACCTTTTAAAACAAATTCTGCCAATCCTAGATTAATGTCCATGCCTCACTGAATGCTTGTGGCAGTGGGAGGAAAATACCTCATTAGGAAGCTTGAGAGTGACCAAATGCAGATAACGCCAAGAACCTGAAGGACATTCAATAGTGCACCCAAAGAGTTGTTTATTGCCAAGTTATGAGAGGTCGCTTCAGCTCCTCTCACTGTAAATGACAGGGCTGTCACCAGTTGTGCTGCTCTATTCAGTTGGTGCAATCTATACACCTGCAAAGCATAAAAATTATTTTCAAAATACAGGCATACAAGATAAATCACAACTATTTGCCCCTTCTAGCATCTCTATCATAGATCATAAAGAGAGCTTTAAGTAATTCTCAGCCTCATAAAAAGGGGGCGGGCGAAAGAATCAAGCATGTATCCACATATGATGAGAATACCTAGGATAGCTGACAGCCAAAAATGTATTAAGATGAGCGATGCGTCTAAAAACCTAGTAAACAGTGAAGAACTTAAAAAAAAGGAAAAATACTACAAACTTTGAATTTTTCCTGCTCTCCTAACTGAACATAGATGTCGCGAGGGAAGTGGGTGGTAAAAAATAAGTTATGACTGCACTTACTTGGAAAATAATTGGAATGACAGGCCATGAAGGTGACTTCCAATATCTTGCATACTGTTCAAATGCAAATTGCACAACAATACCAACCAGATATGGAGCAAGCGTAGCAGAAGCTGCAGGGCCAGTCCATGGCCAGACCAAGCCCATGGTCAACATGGGGATTATAAGACTGAGTACCAGTGCAGCGACAGAAGAGATCCGCTGTCCTAATTGGGGATGCAGCCCTCTATTATCATCTGTGGCAAAATATGGCCTAATAGGCCTCCTCATATGGTCTATTAGCAGAAGAAAAACTGCTACCCCGCAGTAGAAAAGAGCTTCAGTGAAGAATAATATCAAGAAATCTGCAGATACAAAACAGAGGGCAGTTTAGGATGAAAATAAATTAACTCCAGGTGTAGAAGCAAAAGTATATTCATAAATGTAATGTATAGCAAAGGTAAAATGGTTTTGATTTGAGGCTAGTCAGAAGGAAAACTTATTTCGTGTGAAAGACATAAACTGAGAAGTCAAACAAGAAGAAGAATGCCACAATAACATAAGAAAGTTCATTCACCTGTCAGCAGAGAATCCTCAAATACCATGGAAATTATTTTGCGCAGATAAAGCGAGGGGAAAATGAAAGAGGCCACAAGGACAGCAGGACCAACAAGCCATACTATGCTGCTCTGACTATTTTGCACAATGGATATTCTGATCTCGTCTTCTCTTTTATATGGACGATTATAAAATGATATTAAACCAGGTTTTCCATTGCTTCCCTCATACTGGATAGATGGACTGCCAGATGAAGGAATATCTTGCAAATTAGGATGCTGACTTAATTGTTCTGGAGCATTAGGATTGATCTCAACGTATTCTGACTGATCTTCAGAAATTGCAAATAACACATTTCGCCTCTTTTGTAACCCTCCCTGTAACTTCAGTGGTCCATATACGAAGTGGCAAGGATTGCCTATTCAAAATACCATACGGAAAACATTATAAGAATATTTAAACAGCAGTAACGATTGGCACAGCAGCAATAAATTCAAACTTCAAAACAGAGAATACCAAACTGCAAACAAATTGCTGATTGGAATCCAAAAACAGGGTCATGCTATAATTGACTCCTAAGAGGAAATCAAATAGAAGCTGGTATTAAAGTGAAAAAAAAAATAAATAAAGTTTGAAGCTTTAAAAATTATGTAACATGTCATGATAGTCACCTTTAGAATTTTGAAGTTGAAGAATATCATATCCCTGCCTGTCATATGGTCTCTGTGACAAGGTCATCAGAACAATAAAATATGCAAGTTAAAAGATTATACAATTAGAGAGTTTTTTCAGCTACTGAGGAATCTTGCATCCAAAGATACCCTGATAGATTGAATGGAATGGTAAGAAGTCAAATGGAAGAAGCTAAACAAGATTCATGAACAGTGTCTGAAAAATAAAAGTGGAAGCTAAACAAGACTCGTGAACAACGTCTGAAAAATAAAAGAATCAAAATGGCAAAGCACAGTATTTCAATTTCGATTATATTGCTGTGCTGAACTTTAGCCTTTTAAAATTTGAAAACTGGCCGCATTCTACTTCGAAACATACTCTTCAGTGGATTTTGAAATTTGAAATTGGCCACATTCTACTTCAAAACATACTCCTCACTGGATTTTTTTTCTTTTTTTTTTTTTGGAGACATATCTTATGCTCTCTTAGATACACCTGGAAGAGCAATCAAAATGCAAGAGCCACAAAGTTGAATCAGTAAAGATACATAGCCAAACCTCAATGGCTTCTACGAGAAACTACCGGGTCCTATTTGATTCAAACGTTTAAGCAAAGAGCTTTCGTGATGAACTTGCAGAAAAGCCAATTTGGGGTCCGTCAACTGCTGACTTACATGCATATTAGCTCTTGAGTACTAATAGATGTCAGACAAAAGCAATTCCATATTATTACTACCCAATTACAGAAGGGAAAAAAAAAGAAAAAAGAAAAAGAAAAGGGCCATACCATGGAACTTAATCTGGATATAAGAGGAGAGGAAAGAGAATTGGCCACGCAAGAGACTGAAGAAGAGCCGAATTTAACAGCCATAACTGTATGTAGATGTGATAGGAAACACCACACAATAAGCACCCCTGCGTATTAGCAATTAGGTTTGTGCATTTTAGTTGATTTTAAGGCATGCCCATTGGAATTGAAGGAAAACTAGAAGCACCCAAATAAGAAATTCATTAGAGCGGGGAAAGGAAAATGGGGCAAACTTGAGGATTTCGGAGAAACTGAGGTTATGGGTTTTTCATTTTGAGTGGGGCTATGAATGATAGCGGCTTGTTTCTCGCCTATTGTATTTACATCATCTTTGGGTTTCAAGCGGGTGATTTTCGGACAATACTTCGTCTTATTTGGGCCTCCCACTGATCCCCTCGTTCGCGATCTATCTTTTATTCTCATTTTTATTTATGATCTGGTTTTCGATAAAAGCTTAGCAAACACATCAATGAATTGATTTCTGATAAAAGCTTGGCAAAGTTGGGTTTTTTTTTTTAAATTATTATTTTTAACATCTTTTTTGGTTTGCGTGTAGTGTGAAATTAGTCCTTTATGTGACAACGATGTGAAATTGTTAAGCCCACGGGTGGGCGGCGGCTTAAGCGAAATTAAGTCCGTCCATTTACTTTGTATCATCTTTTAACAATCAAATTACCCATTAATAATTGAGAGTCGGTGGCAAAATGAATAATAGAATCAAATTTAAATTGAATTATAAATAAATTAGCTTAAAATTATATTAATTTTGATTTAATTTATTTATTAAATTAATTGACATCTCAAGATTTGAATTTGATTTATTTATTAAATAAATATTCGGTTGAATTTGTTTAATTCGTTTAGTAGAATTAATAAATGAATCAACTCGAATCTAAATTCGCTTATTATTCATTTTTCTTATTACGAATTCATAACGAATTAAATCGAATTAAAATTTGTTTACAAAAATATAATTAATAAACAAAATCAAGCAAAATAAAAATATAAAAAATCACAAATTTAATATACTTTAACAAAATATAAATAACTCAAACCATATTCTAGGATTAAATATAAAATCTTCAAAATATCAAATTATAAATCCCTAATAATACAAATAATAATAATTCAAATTCAAATTATGAAGTAAGGTGATTTCTTTAGCATATTGTCACCGGCCGCCAGAGGTTTTCGCAACCTCAGGCCATTTCTGCCAGGGATTTACGGGACCGAAGACTAATTCCGCGCACACGGGAAGGTTTGGCACAAATCCACCACTGATCGAGGTGCACAACAAATGCGGAATGCATTTAGCACTCAATGCGGGTTGCACTTAGAAAGTAGATTCACTTAGCGCAAGAGGCGGGTATGCTTGAAGTAGACTACAATTAGCAATGGGCCACCGACACAACTAAGTCAAACGTGGTGCGCTTAACAACCGGCCCGAACCAAGTTCTAGAGGTTTTCACTAATTACTCATGGGCTATAATTCTCTAGAATCTTGCACACACACCCCTGGCTAGCAACTCTATAAATAGGAGAGGACCCCTCATTTTGAGCAACACTTCCACACACACCCACAAGTGTTTTCTAATACCCACGCGCACACACTAACGCACTAGTTCTCCAGCTCTCTTGTACAAAGTGTAGTGTAATTACATATTTGAGTATAATAAAAACACAATTAGCCATTTACCTCGTTTCTCTCTAACCTCCTTCGGCAAATATCTCCGCTTAAGTTAAATTGAGAAGGATTACATTTACTTAGTGACTTAAGTACTAGGAAGTCGTCTAAGTATCTCACGGGAGTGCTACACAACTACTTTCATCCCGTGACAATATACTCTTCGTTTTGTCTTTGTCATATTGAAAACAAAAATCCTACACCAAAAAGTAAATAAAATGTTATTAATATGCTGTAATATTTTGATAATAGTCATTTAAAATTCAAAAAATCAAATATATAGCAAATTTGTAGTATTGTTAAGGAAATAATAATTAAATCTATAAAGTTAAGAAATATGTAAGATAAAACTTTACCTACCACACTCACACATTATGATTTGAATCATTGGCACTCTCTGCTTATAGAGCACAATTAGTTCTTGTGTTCATAATGTTTTCAGTAAATTAGTCCACAGTGATATCAATTTTTTCTACAATAATTTTATAAAAATATATCTTAATTAGAAACAGTTGCATATGATATTATAAAAGAGAAATAAATAAATTTTTTGAGCGAGTATTACAAATCTCTCCAAATATTCAATCTCTAGTAGTAATAATTGTTTGGACTGTCTCTAGTTTCAATACACTTTGAAATTGATCAAGAACTCGACTGCTAACACTGAAAGCTGATTCAAATGCAATAGTGGATATAGGAATGCTCAAGATATCACGAGCCATGGAAGAAAGATTAGGATAACGAAATTAATTAATTAATTAATTTTTAAATTTCTAACAATGATATAATTGAAAGAATATGAGCTATCCTTTGACATATATTTATACTTATAAAAAAATTACTTTTGGAAAATTAGAAAAAAAAAGTTAAGAACAAAAACAAAAAAAATTGAAATTGCTTAAGTTCTGTAGGAATTTAAAAATTTAATGTAGCTAATAATAAGTTCTTAGATTTAAAATTTTAATGTAGCTAATATCCGGCAGATAAACTAAAAAGAGGAGAAAGAATATCTAATTAGCCCAACACACTAATCCAAAAGAAGGTTCCACATTAAAAAAAACTCTTGCACAATTACAATAAGTCAATAAGTTATTGTTGCACTATTTCAGCAAGTCAACAAGTTATTGTTGCACTATTTCAGCAAGTTTCGGCAAAAGCAAATTGACAAAGAAATATAAATTAAGATTTAAGATGAATAAAGAGAAACCTAAGCCAAATCTTAGCACTTGCTAAATGCAAAAGTAAAAAAATAAAAAAAGAATTAGAGCTTACTTTGTTGTTGCAACGAGAGATAATCATTGTTACTTGTTGAGATGCAAAGAAATTTTTGAGATGGATTTTGCAAAGCTTGGTAGTTGTACAAGATGAGAGGGGCAGTAGGAGTCACTAATCAATAAGTCAACCACCGATCTATCTCAATGCCATCAGCAAGCAGCTACCTCAAAGGAGGGGATTGCCTAAAGCTCATTATTTTCTCTATTGTACCCTCATCGACTTCTCTTTATGCCGATTCAATAGTAGCTGGATTGTGAACAAGAGCTGAAACACGTGAAAGCTATAAGGTGAAGATGTTAAGAGAAAGTGAGGGAGTGAGAATTTCTTGAGATGGATTTTACAGAGCATAACAGTGAGGGAAAGTGAGGGAGTATCATGAGTGTGTGTGAAGAAAAAACTAGGGATGGTCCCCTAATGTTGTGCAAATTTTATTAAATTTAAGTGCACGAATCTACTGTAAAATAGATTAATGGTGACAAATGTCGATCCCACGAGAAAGTGAATTTTAATTATGTGTTGAATTAATTTTCTAAATGGGTGTTAAAATTGTGGTGAAATTATCCTAAAATTCTGAATTTAAATGGCGGGAATAATTTAAATTGACAACTATTATAATAAAGCACTTGGGTATATGATTTGCATCAACATGCACCAAGGCTCAATATTCCTTATTAATACCAATTAAATCATAAAGGGAAAATACACTCCTCATGAACCAAACTCTAATTAATATAATGCTAAAGGCTTATCGTGTCAAACAGTAATAAATGTAATTTATCGATAAAAGTTAAAATATTCACAGAAATTAGAGGCGAAGAGAAAATAAATTTACCAATTAAGCTCATGGAATATGTTGAGACTTCACCTTCAACCCAAGCTTGAAAGAAAATTAGTTACTCATATTTGAACTAGGGGTAAAATGAGAATTTTATTAAAATACATAAAACTACAAAATAGAGAAGGAATTAGAGAAAATGAAACTCAACAATGAATTCAGGGGTATTAAATTAGGGAGAGCTCTCCTTTTATAGATATAACGAGTAAATCATAGTTATCGGATTAAAATAATTTAGATACACATGATTATGCCACGTGGCAAGCTCTGATTGATTTGAACACATTATCAAGACTATTATTCCATTTATATGCATGTACTGTACACACGTTTTTCTAATCCACTAACATATTGCCACGTTATTAGTCAACAGTGCATAAATATTTTTATCCAATAAGATTATAACACCTCGTCAATCAAGCCACGTTATTAGTTAACGCGATAATCAGTCAATGCCATATCATTTCTCTAATTAAATGCTGCCACGTCATTGATCGATGCCACGTCATCGGTTAATGCTACGTCATTAAATAGTATATATGAACAATGTCACGAATAGTATCATAAATAGTATTGTACACGTGAACAGTACCATATATGTGAACAATGACATTTATACTTTTATACTTCTTTTAAGGTTTTCGACCGTTCTGAGTTCAGATTTTACTATTCATTTTATCATCCAATGTCTCGTTTATTGTGAAATGACCATAATATCCTCAAAATATATAAAATATTTAATTATAATAAAATACACATAATTAAAATTATAAAAAACTTAAATATATAAAAATAAAGAAGTTAATGAAACTTGAAGTGTAAAATGATAATTTTCTCTTTTATAAATATACATTTTCTAGTACTTGACACCTAAGTGTATTTAGACTTTTATATATTATATTTAAAATTAAATATTAGCCTTCAATTTTTAAAAAATTTTTAAATAAATTTAAAGATGAAAAATAATTTAATTAAATGAATTATTAACAAATTCTAATCAAATCAACATGTATTTAATTCATTTACGATCCGTTTATTAAACGAATCTTAAACGAATAAACGAATCAAAATATTCAAACACGCATTCGATTCGTTTAATGAACGAATCGAATCAAATTCACTCATTTATTAAATGAATTAATTTTTTTTACACCCAAACCCATTTAATTCATATCGAATTAAATCAAATAAACGAATCCTGATTTATATTGCCACCTCTAATTCAAATATTGAATCAACTTCCATTTAATGATTAAAGAACCGCCATAACAACTTAATAACAAACAAATAACAAGCACCTCAAGCAAGGATGCGACATAACCTTACAGGAAAAAAAAAAAATTACAGTAATCAGAAAACTCCTTCAATTTCATCCTTGGTTTGCTTAGGATATATCAAGAACCCACACAATCTCCCCGCTCACCCCCGGTCTAAAATGGGGATGCCAGCTCTGATTAAAAATTTCAATCATTGGAACATTTTCAGAGAACTCTAAATTTCGTTCTTTACTAAGCTAAGATTTTTCTCAAGTCACTATCCAAGCCTATATCAGATGAGCTCTCTTCAGGAACCTGATTGTTCTACAATAATGCGGCCAGATTGATTCCACGAAATCCAGGTACCTCTCTGTTAGCCACTCTTTAAATTCTTTCAGCGTTTTTCTAAATAGCTCTTCCTTATCCAAGTTATTGATCGGATCCCATACACGAACTTGTACATCTTCTTTGAGCTTCCCTTGTGCGACATACCTGCAGGCTGCTGGCAAATTCTTAATTACTTTAACCGTTTGCTTGAAGCTGAAGACATAGAGTGCACACAACCATTGGAACATCTTGATGTAAAGAGCAACAATTAGGGGTCCGAATATCCATAAGGGTATCAAATCCTTTGAAACTTCAGCCCCGTAAATAACATTAACAGCCAGGAACAGTGGCACACTGTAAAATACAGCAAAGCAATTAGCAGCAGTTTAACATAGTTGTGTGTAAATATTAAAGAATTAAAGGTTGAACAACAATCATATCAATAATCCCGATGTGCTAGAGTACAACACTGCAGATGATGGAGCTAAATTGATATCAATTATAATTGCATATCGAGAATGGTTAAGACTCTGGCTATTACACTCTTTCCTATTTTTATTTTGTGATAGTTGTGATCCAATTCAGTCACAAAAGCTCCACTGAGTCAATACAGAAAGATGCCATGAATAATTACATTAGGCTTGAGCAAATAACAGATGGAAGCATTGTTCTCTCAGAATACAGTCTCAACTTTTGGCCAAGCATGGAGATGATCTAATTCGAAATAAAAGGTCAAGAAATAAAGAAATTCCAATTGCAAGAGGGCGAATGTTGGAAGAATGCTAACCTCTATTGACGAAAACATAACAAATAACTATCTTACAGTCAATGGGTCGCATGAAGAAAAATATTAATGTCAGGCCTGATCAATGTCTTATATCCCATAATTTTTGTGATATTAAAAATAGTCTCCAATGAGTAATGTCACTAAATGAGCAAGAATACTTAGCAAATCATGCAGGCACCCTAGACAGAAAGAAAAGCAAGAAGACGGAGAATCATAGATAAACGATCATACTTACAATATCAATAAGGGTATCTTTACTGTGGCATCCACAGCCCAAAATTGGCCCAGAGCTTCCTTTAGAATCTCACCTCTTCCCTTGTTATGAATCTCAATATTAGTTTCTGCAAACTCCCTTGGTGGCTGCTCTTCTCCCAAAACTTCATCCACCTCTTCGCTTGGTAATTGAGTGCGCAACACTGTCAACCATTTCTTGAATAATTTACGAATAGCAGGGGACCCTGCAATAGACTCATTTGTTTTGGAGGCATATGAAAGCGGAACATTATGTGCCTCTGAAGATTCAGTGACAGTCTCCTCACTCTCTTTTGGAATATATGAGAGTTTAACAGAATTCTTGGGAATCTTTGATCCACTTGCTCTGCCCCCTGATTCATCGTTTTGGGCACTGCCTTTAAATGCTGAGAATGAAATCTTCACAGATTTAACTTTCACTCCACATTTACGAGGGGTCCCTACACTGCAAAAAATAATTTTCTTAATTCATATGTTGAAAATACGTGAGAATTTCAAAACATGAAAATGGCAACATTCTAGCTTTACTAATAGAGACATGAGAAAGAATGACATATTTAGTTAAATATATTCCAAAAAAGAGTACCAGTATCCTAAAATAATTGGAAACAGCTTAGAAATTCAAAAGCAAATGACAGGTACCCAGAGATAAACCACCAGTTGCTTCAGTGTGCAAACCATCAAACAAACATCATAAGGCACCCTCACCTTAAACAAAAATTACGCTTCGATGATAAACACTGCTCTTTTTTACCAACCATGTGAACTGTTGTTACACACCGCCTTAATATCAACCCTTTGTTCCATGATAAACGCCTTGAGGGAAATGCTACATATGAACCCTGAAATGCAATAAACAACAAAGTTCTGCAGGTTTTTCCATACAAAAGAAACTTAACATCCAGCTTCTAGAAGCACCTTGAACAGATGCAAATTTCCAGTAGGTAATCCACAGTACACAGAAAGAAAGTGTCAAACGTGGAAACATTCAAGACAACATTTCATCAACTCACAGGAATGAACTAACAACTCATGGATGAAAATAAAGAAAAAGTGTCCAATGTATAACCAGAACACAAAAGTGGAAAACTATAAAGTTGTTACTCAGTCACATACAGAATACAACAAAAACATCCAAGAGTCTGCATATTTCCCTGAATGATAACTAAACCTTAAGCCGTAGGCAGAGCAAATATCCAAGATGTTTAGAAAGGTGCTGTACCTCCAAAAGAATATCAAGTCGTGGTCACGACAACATGTTCAACTTGAACTAATAGTCTTTCAAATGAAAAAAAACAGGAAAATTTACAACATCACCAAAACATAAAATGTGCTAATGGTTTGCAAAACAATAAATATCACTTTAAAATTCAAAGGGACAGAAAACAGATTCATGTGTTTTCCCTAGAGCCAAATGGTGATATCTATTGACTCTATCCTAATCCACGCAAAACTGAATCACTAATCCACCTTTGTTTAGAGCACAACAAACTATAAGTTAAATTCTTCAATTGTTAACATCAGCATATTTAAAAAAACATCCACAAAAAATTTTCCCATACGCATAGGATTGATGGAATTTGGACAATCACCCAATAGCTGCACAGAACACGCCTATTTTGTCATGAATAATCATCATATAAATTATTTTTCTCATATGTTCCTAACTGTTTATGTCTAAATTAAAAGTCAAATTCCTCTTCACTTACCTGCAACTGATGGGTTACCAATACCATTGTCTCTACCCTAAGCACCCAATCATTTACTCAATAGGTACCTAATCAACAAACCAGCGCACAATGAGCACTCCTCTCTACAACAACAATGAAACATCAATTTCAGCAAGATATTAGGACAAAACAAATTGTTATCATTAACCAAAAACTAACCATTCCGAATGATTAATTTACTAATAAAAATGTTAAAAATTAATTATCAAATTACAATAGAAACAAGGAATTGAATTAATTCTTATACTAGCACTTAAGTACGACTTTTTATTTTTCGTTTGATAAGCAGCAAAGCTACAGTAGTTCACATTTCTTTCACCCTAATTTTGTCTTTTTTTCTTGGTTTTATCAGCAACAAGAAATAAATAAATAAAACCATAGAAAATCCAAATCTCCAATTGAATTTGCCCATTTGCAATTCAAGCAAGAAACCAAGTTGCATAATTACACACCCGGAAATATTTCATAGCATAAAAAGCAGGAAGAATTAAAAAAAAATTAAAATTTGGAGCTCAACGTAACAACAAAAGCATGAAATTCACCGAAACCTGTGTATATGAAATCATGAGCAGCTTTTAAAAGCAATGAATGCAATTCCTTATTGAGAAGGAAGCGAAGTGGATAGAGAGGGAAGGAAAAAGTGAACTTGTAGGCGGTGAATTAGGGTTTTTATTGAGAGGAATTTTTTTTTCCCTGAATTGATTTTGATTTTTAACAGTAGACAGCAATGACGCAACAGAGACCAGAAGAAAGGCAAGGGCAAGGAAAAGTAAAGCCGAATAAAATAAAAAAATATTGAGCAATAGCAAACAAATCAGTGGCTCTCACGCAATGACCCGTTTTTCTTAATCGGTTTTTTCAGTGCCGGTTTTCGGGTTCACCCCCATTTCGCAGACCTTTAATTCGAATGATTTAAGAATGTAATTTATTATTGTTATTATTATCTTCTAATGCTATATATTGTTATATGCGCGGCAGTATGGGAACAAATTTTCAGTTAGGAACAACTTTGAATTGCAATACATTTTGCTCCGTTTAGGAACCATCTTGATTTGTGTCTGCTCCGTAGAACGAGACCAGTAACACCCAAGAAGTTGTTTGAAATTTAAGATGACTAATCTTGTTCTGATGCGAATCTACAAATAAATCAGTTCAACGGCTCACTAATGCATGCAAAAGCATTTTCAATACTAGAAATAATACATGTTGCTAATAACACGTTCTTCCCAATTATATGATGATGCCACAATTAAACCATCAATTGAACTCAAAAATCTTACAGAGCCTAACATCACAACGCAAAAACCTGTTCATACGCCAAAAATAAAAGCAAGAAGCCACAAACAAAAGCATTTCCAGCACTAGAAATAATACATTTTGCTAATAATGCGTGTGTGCTTACAAATTCAGTCCATTCATATACGGAGCCACAATTAAACCATCAATTGAACTAAAAATCTTAACAGAGCCTAACATCACAACGCAAAAGCCAAAAATAAAAGCAAGAAGCCACAACAAGTTTTAGTTGGAAGGTGAAGTGGGAGAACCAGAAAATTTCTTCACTACTTCATTCCCCTCTCCGTTCCATGTATTTTGAGCATAGGAATTATAATCAGTAAATACAAGCTCATGGATACCGTTAAGGTTCCATACAGAACCAATAGTTACCAAATTACAAAGTTCATTTCAGATACAGCTTTAAAAAATAAGGTGAGGAATCATCCACATAAAAGCACCTCCAATCAAAGTTACCATTTATCACCCCCCCCCCCTCCTCTTCTTCCTTCCTGCCACCACCTGCTTTTGCTTCTACCCTGCTCAATTCACAAACCATCAGTTTACTAGATGATTTGATTTGACAATATCTACAATTGAAAATACAACCTACACTAAAATACCTGGAAACTCAAGGGATTAAGCCACTACATATCATGGAGGATTGGTTTCCTAACAGACAAAAACAAACCCAACAGAAGCATTTTCTCCCCTAATCATAACCATCAGCTCGAACAGTGCCACTTGGCCTTCCATGGTAATTCCCTCCGCCACGCTTTGAGTGATTTTGGCCCCTCTCTCTATATTTACCACCTCCATTATTAGGAGCATCCGTCGGTCCTTCAAAGTTGTTTGCTCTATTATTACTGTAAGGTCCAACTGGCTGGTACTCGTAATGAGCATTGTGTCTCTGCCTCTCCCGGTTTGTAGGGTTATGTTGCTTATTATCTTGTACAGATGAGCTCCATTCTCCACGAGATTCATGCGCTCTATTAGAACGGCTATTCTGGTTTCCATTTCGACGGTACCCCGATGGCATGTGTTGCTCATTCCGAAGATCCACATTTGACGGAGAAGCATTTTCAACTTGACTACCAGGGCCCTGGGTTGGGGAGTCAGGACGTCTTTTGGTTGATGCTATCTTCCTTTCTCTCTTGGGTTCTTGATGGCCAACATTTGATGTGGCTTCCACTTTGCCTATTATAGAGGCAGAGTGACCATGGTGAGGTTGAACTACACCTTCACTGCTCTCCTGGCCTGATTGAGGTGGGATTGGCAGCCTACCCTGTGCAGTGGAATCCTTTTTAATAGACCTACCAACTTCAGCCCCAACATTTGGACCACTGTTGAGCCTGCTTCCTCGATGACTAGATGCAAGAGATGCCTGTGGCTTTGGTTGCCAGTGAGAGGTTGATCGATCCCCTGTAGCACGATTTTCCTTCAAAGCAGAAGGTAAGTCTGTTTGACTTGTCTCTGGTGCAGGTACTGAAGATTGCACATAAAGTCGGTCACTGTCCACACTATTAGTCTTCTTTTGGCCATTATCATGATTATTTCCAGTGCCTTTGTGTCCCTTGAACTGATGCCGCTTCCCTCTGCCTACTCCCTGATCTTTGACAACGGTGACATTGACTGGTACAGATGAGTCACGATTCTCGGGCATGTTCCAGCCATCAGAAGAACTCTGCTCATCAGAATACTTCGGCTGCTCTTTTACTGAGCTTACTTCAGGCCTCTGGTTTTGTTGATGCTCAACTGACTTTTGAACATTTCTAATGGTGTTTGAAGGATGTACATCTTGCAAACCATGCACAACAGTTGACTCTGATGAAACCCGCTGGCGCCATGATCCATGAACTTTCCCCTGTTTATTCTGCCTATGATCCACATTCTTAGACTCCAAGAAAATCCCTTTCTTCCCACTAGCAAACCCAGCTTGTTGTGCACCTTCCACGCCCTGAGACCCAGAATCCGCTTTCCCATCCATCTCATCTGACATAGTTTTATCAGTTGTAGAAGCCAGCAGTTGTTGCTGACCATTACCCTGCTGAGCCATTTCTTTGGCCACAGGCTTGGGAACGTACCTCTCCATTTCAGCCCTCTTGTTTCTAGAATTATTATGCACTTGATTATCACTGTTTACGGATGAAGCCTCAACAACAGATTTGTGGCTGGATTCATCAGTCACCTCAGCTTTGTTCTGAGATCGCACAGGTGCCCAGATAACAGCTTCACTGGTGTGGAATTTCTCCGACGATTTACTAGTTTGTGCACTTCGTGTCGCCCTACGAGAATGCTGAGATTTCCACTGGTTATTTGCTCTAACATGGTTTTCTTCACTAGGTGAAGATAAGCGCAGCTCTGAAGACTGACTGGCATCATTTGAATCAGTCAGTGGTTGAACTGAAATGGCATCCAACTCAGATTCACAAGTCTTCGTCTTATCACTTTCAGCCAAAGTCTTACTCAGAATATTTGTTTCTGTCGATGCCATAGAAGGTAAGGTGGCCCCAGATGACGCCTCCTCCACTTTGTGCTTCTTGCCACCCCTGTTATTTCTCCTCCTTTGTTGTATAGAGGGCTCAGCCACGACATTTGGGTTGACAGGTGAAGTTGACTCACAGCTAGGAGTTATTTGATTAGCATCAATCTCCTGAGATGCAGCCGCATTTACTGTTAAATCAGTATTACCCTTCAGTGGCTCAGTTGCACTAGTAGCAGTAAAATTCTCAGTGGAATTCTTTTCAGAAGGAATATTTTGCTTCTGTTTATAGTTCAAGCGCTTCTGCCTAGTGACACTGCCATCACACACAAGTGGAGCATCACTATGGTGAAAAACATCAGCATCATTAACCTCCTGCTTTGTGGGCACGGATTCACCGTGTTTACGCATTCTGACAAAATCCTTGTGGCCACTCTTTGGTCTCTCTAAAAGTTGCTCATTAGACAAAACTGTAGATTTTTCAACTCTCATAGTGCCACTTTCACTAATTTGTGCAGCAATATTCGAGTGAGAAATCAAAGCTGAGCCTGATGTTCCAGATTTGCTAGCAACTATGGTTGATTCGGCCATAGAATGAAATTCTTCTTGTTTATTCAGGATAGCAACACTGGGGACAACCTCCAGCTTCTGAGTTAAGCCTTCCATCACTTGCGTACGTCTATTTAGTTCCTCCAATTTCGCAAAAGCCTTGGCCCTCTGATCTCTCGCTCGTTCTTCCTCCTCCTCCTGACGTTGTTTGACACGTTGCTTGGCAAGTTCTTTCATTTTAGCACGCTGATGGAATAATTCCAAAAACAATGTATGTCAAATTTCCAATGCATAAAATTGGTATGCATACGGTACGAAAGTAAATTACCTGAGCCTGGCTATCACTAGGTTCAGACATGGATGGCATTGACTCACCCCCATCGTTACCATGAGAATTAAACTCCAACTTAACCGTAACTTCCTTTCCTCGATGGTCTTGAACAAGAATATTAGAACTTTCAGAATGCGCAACAGACATGTCAGTCGAAGACTCTGGAACAGAAGATTTTCTCCGCCACCCATCAGCCTCTTGAGAACTAGATCTCCCTTTGGCACGGTGATCAGGTCTGCCATGCATACCATGAGTAGATCTCCTGTGAATCTGTAAGTTAGAATTTGTCCAACATTGGAAAAGAAAGGTATTGCCAGTAGAAACCTACAAATTAGAAACCAACCTGGAGATAACTGGTCCACTCATGGCTGTTGACTCAGAGCTCTTATCTCCGGCGGCAACACTGCCTTCATAAGCAGCAGGGTTATCAGTTCCAGTGGCATGATTTTTCCCTACGTGTACAGATCCAGCAGTAGCTTCACCAGAATTAGCAATAACAACTTGTGATGTATTCTTCTGATGCTCATTACTGGAAGCAGACATCAGATCATATCTTCCATCCGAAGCACGTGCCTTTGCATTTAAACCCTCAATCTTCTGAATCAGACTAGAATCTTTGGGTCCAGCCGGGATCTCCAGGGAAGCATTTGCTGCATTTTCCACCACCTTCACAGAGAGGTCATCCACTGCCTTTGCATTTCCTATATTTTTTGGCGATTTAACTTTGACATGTACAGACGAAGAACCTGCCTCATGGTCAGACAACCGATAGGATACTTCTTCACCAAATGCCTTTCTTTTTAAACCCATCTGTTCATCCTTTTTATAATCTTCTCTCCAATCATCATCCCCTGACAATAGTTTCTGTTGGTCACCCTTCTCAACATGTGACGCATTGGCCGTTACAGTTTCTTCCCACTTCTGTTCTTTGTCCTTCCCCTCCCAACCATCTTGTTGCTTCAAAAGAACCCTATATGGTCCTCGAGCATCAAGAGAATGACCAGATTCCACCCGTTCTGAAGCCAATCCTTTGCCATCAGGACCACATGCACTGGATCTGCCACGGGAATTGCCAGCATCATGAGCATTTTGGCCGGAGTATCTGTTATAAGAATGGGGGCTGGCCGCCATTCCCATAAATGGTACATCTCGTTCATTGGAATTACGATAGCCCATTGGAGGAACATAGTAGCCCTCATAGGCTACGGGACCAGGATAAAAGCCAGGCCTCATAGGCATACCTGGGCGAATATAAGCATCACGCATAGGAGGTCTGTACATATCTCCATTTTTGGGATGGTGTGCTCTGGGTCCAGCTCCTGGTGGAGGAACTGGCTGTGGATTAGCAAGAGCATTAGCTGGAATCTGGGGACGATAAAAATGAAATGGTTCCATAGGGAAGCCCCCAGGAGGAACTGGAGACCCAAATGGAGGACCTGGAGGGGCCCCCGGAGGTCCTCTATACCAAACACTTCCTGGATGATTATTTATTGGAGGACCATGCCAAGCCTCGTAATGCTGATGGGGAATACCAGTATTTGGGTATGGATGGGGTCCGTGGGGGTCTGCTTGCCACTTCTCCATACTAGGCCTAACTTCATCTTCAACATATGGATTATTGTCCCTTTTCCAGGTAATTGCTACTTCACTCTTCAAGTTTACATTTAAAGAAACATCACCTGCAATATGGACAAAAATGTGCATACCTTCTGATGTTAAAGAGAAATCTAATCATAAAACACACATCGACATCATGAGAGAAAAAGATATCATCCTCATTCAAACAGTCAAATTGAGTTCATGCATACAAACCAGCTGTAGTTCCGATCCCATCATTTTCTGGCGCTACACCACCAGATGATGGGCCAGGCCAACTGTGAGAACCAAGGTCTGCAATTAAACAGTTGATCAAGCAGTTAAAAATTTGCAAAAGACGAATCTCTGAATGTGTATAACTTAAGCTTTTATTTCAGGTTCCTGATGAACAACTATACAATTTATGACATCAATGGATTATGTGAGGAATAACCAATCCAGCAAAAGGTATATCAACCTTAAGTACTTCTCTAAAACTTTTATATTAAAACAAAATGCTTGAAAATTCTTTTCATATCGCCGGGGGGGGGGGGGGGGGTTAAACAGCATAACAAATTTATTACCAACAAAAATAATCAGCACTGTTGTTAGTTAAAGGAGATTTCCCTCAATAATACCAAGCCATCATCCCACACAATGACACTATCTCCACAGCTCTTCAAACCCAAATAGAAACCTCATTTCAAGAAGAAAAAATAACCGGGTATCGACTGTTCAATAAATATAAAGGGATGTATGAACTCAGACCTACAAATGTAATCTAACCATAAAGAATAGAACCATAAAACAAGATGTAAGAACTTTTCCAGAAAATTTGCCCCAATCATGCTCATATAGAAAACCAAATTCCAAAGATAGATATATATGTAAGAGATTAATGAGAAGGCAACCTTGTGACTCCATGTTCCTTCCAGAATTATCTTTTTCTGAACCAAGAGTAGGAAAATCTCCAGAGGCCAGCGAAAACCCATCATTCTTGGAGGATGTAACCCCCTGCACATACAAGAATGAATAACTAGCGTAAGTCAGGAACATGGGGAAAAAGGCTGTTACAGGTCAGACAATAAAAGATTGACCATGTATTGATGGCTTTCTTTATTTCTTTTTATTCACAAGGAAAGAGTCACACACTAATAACTGAAAACTTAATATAACTATTACGGTTTCCTAACAGTAAATATATTTGTCCCCATTCCAAACAATAAAATGTTTTACATGATTTATTAGTAACTAAGAAACAGGAAATCATAGTAAACTATGCAAGATATATCATTATATTGGATGAAATATTAATTTCATACAAAGATTAGTTATAGATCTGATCAGGGAAATACTTCTAAGCCAAAATTTTCAGGGATAAGATTAAACTACTAAATGCATTGCTGCCTAACTTTTTTCTTTTAGATAGGAAAATAAAAAAGGTTTGCGGACATTTCCTTTTTCTATAATATTTCAACAAGCATTAGAATAACATACAGTCAACAATCACTAATAGCAGCATATGGAAAAATCAATTGACCATGAAATACAATATTTGATAATTAACATTAGTAATCGCAACATCACTCTTCTTATCGAATCATGCCAATCCCAAAAACAAAATCATATGCCAAATTGTGAATCACCAGATGTTGAATCAGATATTCTTATCCGCAAAAGCCGCTGAAAGGAATTTTACTTATAAATGCTAATCCATAAACATGGTATATTATAATTATGTACTGAAGCATACTCTCAAACAAAAAAAATTAGCAAAAAGAATCATTCAAAATTTCAACATTCTACATGAATTTCACAATTTTTCATCTCATGATGATTACGATGACTTAATAAACAACATGGCCATACCAATTTTTCTGCCGTCCCAGCCGTACCCCAAGGCCCTGAATTCTCAGACAATGGTTCGGCAAACCGAGACAACTGTGAGCTACCAGGTCTTGTTTCTGCACTTCGAGGACGCAATGACGTAGCTGATGTCTGACTTGATGTCAATGCACCAGAAGCTGATGATGGTCTAGAATTTGAACTCCAAGCATTAGCAATAGGTTCATAGGCTCTATCACTACTCCCCGTTGATGGTCGAGTGCCACTACCACCAGATGAAGGGCGACCACTAAGATGGGTTGGTGAGCCAGTGCTACCATCAGCTTTGGGAGACAATGTCGAGGATCCCCATGGATTCGATGCAGAAGAAGATGACCTATTTCCCCAGCTAACGGTACCCCTATCAAGCACCAGAAAATATTATTATCATTTTTTTATAAGAAATTATAAATTTATCCAAGTGCCACAATGGCATTTATACACTAGAAGTAAGAAGTGGTCTTAAATGATATGAATGAATAAACAAGGTAGGAAAGGGCACGCAGAGGGAGGGAGGGAGGCAGGGAGAGAGAGAGAGAAATACTACTCACTTGGGCACAATTTCCACATTGGGGTCAAGTCCATGATTTTCTAACCTTGAAACAGCAGAGAAAAAACATTAACTTTAAGAAAGCGCAATACAATCACCAAAATATGTCGTACGTTAGAAATAAGACAGAACAGAAAAATAATTGCAAAAGTATCAGTAAAATGAATTACTTTTGGCTGGGTAGGTTAATTGGTTTTGGAACAGCCACCTTCCCCAGAACAGTCATGCCACCTCTTCTTGCAGAGGCCCACCTGCAAAAATTTTAGAATTAGATTACACATCTTTCTTCTAAAAATAACGACAACCACAACTAAGAAAGCTCTGAAAATAGACACAAGCTTGTAGGAGTACGCAACAAGCAGGTCTTTTTTACTTCACAAGGATGAAAATAAATTCAACAATATTTCACTTACGATAAAATCAAATGCCAGACCAAAATTACAATTCAGCACAACAGAGGCAAATTGCAGTTAATTAGTCCGACACTCTAACTACTCTTACAGCATTTGTGTTAAAAATTATGAGATGCAAAAGAAAGAAATCTAGCATGTTCTTAACATTTCTGCAAACTGAAAATTCCTTTTTCTGGCTTCTATTCCTCTAACGATATAAAGTCTTGATAACAACTTTGCTAGATATTTTTAGCCTCCATTATATTCCGAAAGATTTCAAGGGCCAAATAAGGCTTTCCATGTTTGTCACAGCAAGTTAAACTAGCAAGTAATGGGAACTCAGTAAATAGTTACAATAAATCTACACTGCAATAGCATTCAACTTCAATATGCAACTGGGACCTTGATGACTGTATTTTCGTAATTGGGGGAAATTTTTCCTTAATTAAGCTTAGACAGTGTACCTTCGCTCCCCAGTTATCATACTTGAAGTCATGGTTGAACTGTCTTTGCAAGGTCATTCAATCAAATCTGAAGCAATCTGAGGAAAAAGGAGATAGGTTAAATCAATCACTAACCATAATGCAATTAGAAAATATAGTATTGGGGAAAATATGAATCAGTCCACAGTAACAAAATGTTGATTCCTTGAGAAGCAGCATCCCACATTTCCAAGATAAAATAAAGCTACCACATACTAAAGAATCTCAAAATACTCCATGTTCGCTCAGCCTCCCAAAAATATAGACATTTTAACATGAAAATGTACATATTTGAAGAGCAGATGATCACCATCAAATTGTTGTTCAACATATTCCGCACCAATTAAAATACCCACAAACATTTTTTATGCATTGATTGGATTAAGCATGGCAAGTAACCGCACAAACAATTATCATGTCATTTATGTTTTCGCATGCTAAAATCCATGTAAAACTAGTTTGACAACTAGTATAAAAAATAAGGTCAAAATTCAACTCATAAAATCTCGTGGATTGCGTAAACAGTCCATATCCTCTTATTCTTCAGTAATAGCATAAATAACATATAATAAATAAAGAAAATATATAATAAAACTAAGAAAAGCAGTTCTATCATTCCTCCCCGTTCTTCACTTAAAAAAAGTAATAGACATCTCGTTGTGCATGACAAGCTGAATCAAAATTTATGCTGGATTTTGCACAAATTTTTTTTTATCATCTAGAGACTCAATGAAGGAGCATTTCAGACGAAGTATGTTCAAAAACCGGGAAATAAAATCTACAGACTAACCAATCCAATTTAATTACCAAACAAATCAATCCTCCAGGATTACCAACTCGCATAAAATAAAAATCCCCAAATCTCATCATTTAAAAAAAAAAAAAAAGTAACAAAACTAAAAATATTTCGTGGCATATTTGACAGCGGACAGTTGTTAAGGTTCCATAGGATATATAATTTTAATGTTATAACATTCTGCTTTGGAAAGAAAAAAGGGGCAAATTAAAGAAACAAAGAAAAAGTACTGTTAGTTATTATTGAAATAAACATCTGAAGAGAAGGACTTGCCTGAGACGGGATAATACAAGAGAATTCGGTGCGTTTTGAGGAAACCCTAGAGAAAGAGAGAATATGAGAGAGCGCGGGTAGGACGATCGAAGAGTCACGGGAGTTGAGTGATCACAACGGAAATAGGTTGAGTGGAGGGAGATCTGTAAAGAGTGAAAGCAACGGATTACAGTGTGGTGATTTTCAGATCGCGCAGAGAGAGAGAGAGAAAGAGAGAGAGAGAGGAGAGAGCGAGCCAGAGAAGGAGAAAGAGGAGAGCTAGAAACATAGCGGGTTGCTTCTCGTTTTTAAAGCAAAACCTTTCTCTCAAAAAATTAAAAATAAAAATTATTATTATTATCATTATTATCCTTGAAAAAGGAAAGAGAAAAAATTAATTAGTAGTAATCTTTATTTTTTTTAATATTATAAAACAAAAATTCATCAACCAGTCTACAATTTTTTTAAAATTTGTTACTTTTTATAACTTAAATAAATAAAAAATCAGTTATTTTTTATTTTTTATTTTCATAATTTGTCATGAGTGTACTTTGCTTCAAGTTAAAAGAATAATAAATATGAATTAATAAGGAGAGATTTCTCTCCCATCTAAAAATATTATAGGCCTTTTTTTTACTTAATAACTTAATTAATTAAGTTATTAAATTTATTTATTTTTTAATTTAATAAAAAAATTAATCAATAAATTATTAAATTATTAAATTAATTTTTTAATTTTTTTGTTTAACCTAAAAAGTACAAACCATATTATTAAATATTCTTCAAATTATTCTTATTTAATTAATTAATTTTTACTCTTATTTAAATAGAATTTAATAATTAATAATATTACCTATATTTATATAACTTGTTATAGTATATAGTGATAGACTATTATTTCTTTATTTTTTAAATGAACATAATTTATATTTATAAATTTTTATGAATATTTTACATATAAAAACATTATAAACTAAAATAAAATTAATTAACATATATAATATAAAATATTAAAGAATTGTATTCAATTTAATATGATTTATATTATGTTAATTTATTATCTTATTTATATTCTTTGAGATGTTTATTATTTATTTAATATTTATAATTTTTAAGAATATAAATATAAAAATATTAGTTTTTAAATTTTTTTAAGTAAAAAAATAAGCAATATATATTTTTAGTGATTCACACAAAAAAAAATATCATTTAAATTTAAACATTCAACTCTATTTAAAATTTAGATTAATTTCAATCTATTCAAATTTTAGATTAAAAAAATAAACATTACCTTAATTTTAAAATATCATAAAATTTATTTTTTTCCTTTTCTCAAAATGTAATCTAATTCTTCATTCCAACCATAATGCGATTTTTTTCCAGCTTTAATAATTTTTTGCCTTTTGAATTTAATTAAAATTTGATATTAAAATATGAATAATTAATTTTATCCAAAAGCTTATTTAAAATGTAAGGTTCATTTTCTAAAAATAATAAAAAAATCGATTTAATAACTATTTGATATGATTTATTTAATGATTATAAGTATTTATTTAATTAAATAAATTTTTATTATAATCTTTATTGTTGTTTATTTATTTTTTTAATAAAATTTTTTAAGTAGGCTTGACAATTTGACCTGATTCGATTTTTGGCCTGGTTGACTGACCCTAATTTTTGAGTTTCAAGTCGAGCTCGGATAAAAAAATTTAAAGTCTGATTAAAATTTGGGTCAGGATTAGGTCAATACGTGACCAACCCTATATAAAAAAAAAAGTAAAATAATAAAATATATAAATTTTTATTTGTATAAGACATGAGTTTTTTTCTTTATGTTGGGTTGTTGAATTAAATTATGAATTATTAAAATAATTATAGAATTATATTATGCATTTTTAATTTAATTAGATTGTATTTTTAATGTTAGATTTTATTATTAAATTGTGTGTAGGGTTAAAATGGTTGTGGAATAAAATTGTATTTTTTAATTTAATGGTATTGTATGCTTTTACTTTTTAATGTTAATTGTAGAATTGAATTATAAAAGACTATTCCTATCAATTAGTTATTTTGTGAATTATTTGTGATTAATTGTATTGTATATTTTGTCATGTATTAATTATTTTAAATTAAAAAATTATTTTTTATTTTATGTTCACGGTATTATAATTAGAAAGAGAATAAAAATTAAAAATAATATAAATAAATTTAGTATGTAATTATAAATTATCAAACATTATCAAATTTAAATTTTGAACTCAAATTCTGATAGGTTGGGTTAGGCTCTATCCGACCCACTCGAATCACAAATATTCTAAGTTTTTTCAAAGTCCGATTTTAATTTTTTTTTTCACTTGAGCTTGGTTGTCATTCATATTTTTAAATTTAAATAAATTATTTTACCTGTATTAATAAAAATTTAAATTTAAATTTTTAAAAATAAAACTTAAATTTTTTTAAAAATATTAAATTATCTCAAATATTTTTTACTTATTTAATAATTTTATTTTATTTTATTCATAATATTATTTTTAAAAATTTATTTATTAAAATAATTTTATAAATTTTTAATAAAAATTCTTATAAATAATTAAATAATTAAAATTTTTAAATAATAATTTTATTTATAAAAACCCTATTAATTAAAAAGTTGCGGCAAAAGAAGATTTAATCTTAATTATTTATTTTGGTTAATTAACTGGCCAGCCGGGCCACCTTGGCCCTCTCCTCTTTCAAGTTTCAACAGCACATATACAACGCTCTAGATTTCATATTTCAATTGTCTGCGGCACTGTCTGCGTTCTCTCGCTCCATTCAGAGGGATAGAGAGATGACGCCGTGATTGGCCGGGGTGCGACAAGAACAAGGTACATTTGGGTTCGATAAGCATTTGACTCATGATCTGAATTTAACACTCTTTGCTGCTTCAATACAGTCTAAGAATCGACAATTGATAATCTGATATGGGCTTATGTCTTTGTGGAATTTCCTGCTTGATCGACTTATTCAGTAGGATCTGTAAATTGTACCACAATTGGAATTTTTATTAAAGCTGATATTTGAATCATGGAATCGGAACCCAAATCACCTTCAAAACAGAAACTCTCAATCACCGGATTCTCTTTATATAAATGGGTATTGAAAATTTGTACAATTGTATTAGCTGTAGTTTTGTTATTTGTTTGTGTTTATTATGTGTTTGAAAAAGGGAGGGCTTATAATGTAGTAAATGGGTTGTACTACACTGTTGTTGTGGATTGTGGAAGCACTGGAACACGAGTGAATGTGTATGAGTGGAAAACGAGTGGTGTAGAAAGTGAGAATTTGCCAGTTTTGGTTGGTACTTATCCAGATAACTCGACCAAGAGTCCGTTTTGGAAAAGTTCTTGTCAGTACCATTGTCTGCAGACTGAACCTGGTTTAGATAAGTTTGTTGGCAATGCTTCGGGAGTAAGGGCGTCTTTGGAGCCGTTGATTTTGTGGGCTGAATGGTTGGTACCTCTTGAGAGACAAGGAGAGACTCCTATTTTTGTTCTGGCTACTGCTGGACTAAGGAGATTGACTGTTGAGGATGCCAGATGGGTTTTGGATGATGTGGAAGCTGTTGTAAAGGAACACTCATTTATGTATGAGAAAAGTCAGATAAGGGTTTTGAGTGGGAAAGAGGAAGCTTAATATGGTTGGGTCGCTTTGAATTATAGAATGGGTAGTCTTGGAAATTGGCCAATTACTCCAACCTTGGGGCTCCTTGATCTGGGAGGCTCATCTCTGCAGATTGAGATGGAAGATGATGGCACCGGAGATGATGAGCACTTAATAAGATCAGAGATTGGCTCTATTGAACATCGGGTATTAGCATACTCTCTACCGGAGTTTGGTTTGAATGCAGCATTTGATAGGGCAGTTGCTATGCTCAGTCAAGTGCAGATGCCTAGAGAAGGTGCAGGTGACAGACTTGAAATCAAGCATCCTTGTCTCAGTTCTGAACTTTTGCAAAATTATACTTGCAATGGTTGTGTTGGACAAAATTTTGCCAATAGAAAATTGAGTGAAGTGAAGAAGACTGCCTTCACTTCTACTTACCTGGTTGGAGAGCCAAATTGGGACAATTGCAAAGGGATTGCCAGGGCTGTTGCCATCAACTCAAGCAATTTAGATTGGTCACAGCCTACGGGGAATGTAAACTGCAAAGCCAGCTTGTCTTCTTCTGACTGTAAGTTTGAAGCATCATATTATTTTAGTTCTGCAATCACTAGCCGCAACCTTTATGTCTTTGTCAATACACAAAAGTTTCTGAATATTCCTTTGATGAGCTTATAAATACATTACTAAAATAGTTTGTAGTGATATTTGCTAAGGTACCCTCTCTACGGTCCATAGATATGCATACTCTCCCCTTGATAACAATATACTTCTAATCGGACCTCCAAAAGCAGAAGTGCAACTTTTACAATGTTCTCTGAGTCATTTTCTTCCCTATCATATCTGCATTGCCACCATGAAATCAAAGTCAGAGGTCAATAGAGTAATCTTGAACCAAAACATTTTTGTGACTCTGTTGTTGACTGTAATCAATGGGTTAAATTTTTGCCCCAGATTTGCTTTCTGAATCAGTTCTGTCTTGTTCTTCATAAGAAACTGAAAATTGTACTAATGATGTGGAGTCATAACAGATAGTGGACCACCTGTCCACTAAGAAAGCAAAAGAACAAAAACTTTTTTGTGCTACACAAAAATATACCAATTACCCCCTCTACAATACTAGACCAGCCTAGACACCACCCTTCCAGCTTAGATGAGCGAAGAAAAAGGATGAATCTTAGAACTCCTTAGAAACCAAAGCCTACAGGCCACAGCAAAGCTGGAAGATGGGACCTTATCCCACAAATCTTTAATGTTATCTGCATTTTTCCCTTGAAAGATACGAAGATTTCATTCCTGCCATGTTACCCAAAACAGAGCTGCCACAGCATGGTTCCTGAATCACATCTGTCTTTGTCCCCTATAGATCATTTTATGTATTAGCTGTGTCTGTAAGATAATTGCTTTCGTTTATATTTTTATTTTTCTGCTGATAGGATGAGAAGGATTTCATACCTGATAGCTTCCATAGCTGTTTATACAGGCAAAAATAAACTTAATTCGACAGCTGTCAACCACCGAACTGAGCGCTTTCATACTTTATCAGGATTTTTTGTTGTCTACAACAAACTAAACTTAAGTTCAGGAACCAATTTGACAAGAATTTTGGACAGAGGCCAGCAGTTATGTTCAAGATCATCGACTGATTTGAGCAAAGCCCCCGGACACCAAAATTATGATGGACAATATTGTTTTCAGGTGCCTTATATGACATCACTCATTCAGGAAGCTCTGTGTCTTGGTGATGCTGAGATTATATTTGGTCCTGCAGATCTTTCTTGGACATTAGGTGCTGTGTTGGTTGAGGGGAAATATTTATGGCAAAGCAGTACCAGAGTTCAAACATCCTTTTCACTTCTCAAGAATATGGAGCTTATGTCATCTCCCATTTTTGTTTTTATTTTCCTACTCTTTCTTCTATTTATTGTATATTGCGGTCAAATCAAGCTGCCTATGCCAGGCAAGAAGGGTCCTGCTGTTGTGGCATCTTTGCCATCTTATATTCATTCAAAACGCTGGCCTAACTAATATTTTTTGGCAACAGAAACCTAGAATTAAGTGATCTTGGGAGTATGCCATTGTTATACATTTTTTTCACTTCAATTCTTTCATTCTTTTAGGTCAGACAATTTTTTGATAAAGAAAGTGTTGTACTCATTGGATCTATTTCTGGTAGTGATAATCAATTTGGTTGGATGGTTTGAGTTGTAAGAATGATTGCATATTTGTTGTTCCAACCTTTGATTTGAGAAGTTGATCCCACCATGCTGCTTTTGTCTTTCCCACCTTCCATCCAGTGGTGCGAGCTTTGATGAGAAGCGTAATTATTATGATAAGGAGATTACATAACAAAAATGCTTGGTATATGTATTGTGGAATTAGTCTATCTTGATCTAAAGTTCTTATTTTTTTTTCCCTTTTTTCAAAGGATTTAAAATCCTCCCTTAATGTTATCTAATATGACATATTGACATTTAACCGCACCTTGCTTATAACCGACATGACAGTTGAAACTTTTGCTAAAGATCTGCCAAACCCCTTGCTACGAGCATCGTCCGCTATGAAGCAAAGTGTAACACGAAAGGGAATGTTGATGAACATGCAGTTGGCAGGTGACATCTAGGTAAGCCTGAATAGAGCTTCCAGCATGTAAAGAATAATCAAGAGAACTAGAAATCAACATCAAATGTTGATCTGACATCAACATAGAAGAAGACAACTGTCTACATATAAACAATGCGATTACTAGTAATGTTTGAGAGAGACCAAGTAGCAAGCACCATCTATATTTTACATAGTCTTTCACTGTGTATACAAATAGACAGATAGAACTTAGAACGCATTCAATCTAGTTTCGTTCAATCTTCATGCATCACGTATGACCAGAAACCAACCCAGTCAGCCCACTTATTCTGCAATGCTTCTTCAATTTAATATGAAGCTACAGCAGAGGGTTTGCAGCTGTTTATTCCAGAAACATCAATATCCACCCAGATCTCATTTACACGACCAATGAACTGGAATGGAGAACTATACTGTGCAACGGAGTAAGCATAACCGCTATCAGAAGAAGTAGAGTTAGCCCAGGGAGACCTCCTCAAGCTGAAGGAAAGGTTATCTGCCTCTTTCACGACAACTTCATCGATTGCAAATCCGGAAAACTTCCTGACAGCAACACAGTGGCTGTCCCATTCAAAGGGATTCAGATGAAGTTCCGGTAAGGGCGTTGGAGGATCAGATTGGAACTTGGCGGGCAAGTACAAATTGACAGCATAGGCAGATGAGTGAAGAGGACCAGCTCCTGGAACTAAGCTTGTCACAATAGGAGATGTCATTGCAATCCGAGAGTAATTTAGATTGGCACCTTGAATGTACTGGAACAACCTGTAAAAACAACAATAAATAAACACCATCGTCATACTAAACTGCCAACACTACAAAAAGTGCTAGACTAATGGTAACTGTTGTGCTCGTATTGAGTTCTGAAAACATGTGCATTTGACTGCTAATAGCTAATGTTTATTGATCACCTATCCCGCTTATAATACTTGATGGTCACTGATTCAATTTCAAAGCAGGTGTTATAAACCAACTAAACATAAATTGCTTCGGTCATAATTGTAAAAGAAGAAATCAAAATTTGCAGCTTTTCCATTGTAATTGAGAGAATCGAGAGGAAATTCATTCCCAATAAAAATAATATTTAAAATTAAACTCGAAATATACCAAATAGGAGGTGGGTTACCTACCTGTGGAAGCCAAGTATGGTGGCTTTGGCAAAGGAAAGCTCTTCGCGAACACGGGCAGATATCCACGTGGACGGTCTATAGAGTCTGACTTCGAAATCCGATTCTTCGTGTACAACCGCGTACTGCGGCGACTCGATCGCCTTACATAGTACCGCCATGCTCAGAAGAGTCGCTAGCTTCGTTAACTTACTCGCTCTCTCCATTATTGACCCCTCTCCCAATCTCAATTCTCAAAATTATACAGTACTCCGAAAGCCTCGAAACTAATAATAAATCTGTAGACTAGATGCTGACTCGCCCAACACGAAAAACAGAATGGGTGTAATTTTACGGGTTTGTCCTCCTTTTTACAAGTCGTTATCTCTTAGTGCGTATGCATTAAGGTTGCAAAATTGCAATCAACGTCATTTGCTCTTCTTCTCGAAACCTTTTTATTTTCCATAATAAAACTATAATCATCGTTATTATTTCTACTCACAGTGAGCTAAAATTGCAGTCAACATTAGGATGACGGCATCTTCTCAAACTTTTGCCACGAGGGGTTTACGGGGCACATCGTTTTTGTTTGACTTGTTTTCTGTTTTTATCAATTTTAACGTGGGTATTCATATTTTTTTTTAGCTTATAGATGGCACAAGGCTTTCTAAAAGCACCTTTCTTTAATAAATAAATAAATAAACCTTATTTTTTAATAAAAATATATGTCATGAAAGAGTAATGATATATGGGGTACAAAGTTTGTAACTTAAAACTCAAAAAATTGAATCTTCTTGTTCCTGGTTGCTCCATAGGAACCCATCGCCTTCCTCCACCGAGAAAGGTTCATTCCGAGTCACAAGAGTATTTCATTTTCATTTTCATTTTTTTTTTCATTCTGTTATGGTAATGCAATGCAAGAGTTACATGCATTTATTGGTATCTATAAAATTTCACATTAATAGATAGTATGAACATTGTATTTAATTTTGTCGTTCACATTCTTATAATAATTTAACAATAAAATTTATTAAATATATGTTATTATTTTTAAAATTCTCAATACTTTTGAAATAAATTTTATTAAAAATTTAATTGATTCTTTTTATAATTGATTGTTTTTATAGTATAGCTAACAATATTTATTTTAAAAAGTCTAACATTAATAGTTTTTATCAAACATGACTAAATGATCCAAAGTCAAATTGAATTTATTTAACAGTTGTTTAGTGAAAGATTTACAATACATTAGTAGTTTTATTAAAAAATAAAGTTCAAAAAATTGTATTTATCAAATACAATATATTTTTATACAACATTTATAATTTTTTTTCAAGAGTTGTGGTTTAAAGTTTATAGCACCTCAATAACAAACTAATCCAGGTGGGTAAAATTTAGTTTGCCATCCATCATTTTGTTTCTTTTGGTAATCTTTATTTGAATTTTTGCTAATCAGTTTGTTCAAACACTATCTTTCATTTTTGGGTGACCTACAATTTATTTGTTACTATCGTCTTGATGGGTGTAGTGAGTGCAAGCTCTTGTAACATGTATCAAATATCTAATTCTAAAGAATGTAAAAAGCCATTGGTACAAGGGGGAAACAAATTAAAATTATTTTTGACATTTAAAAAATGGTAAAGAGTGAAAAATTAATATTAATAACTGAATATTAAATCGAGTGATTTTTTAGGTGCATATAGCCCCATTCTATTTTAAGTTTGCTGTTATTTTTTAACATAACAATGCCCTTATGTTTATGGCATTGTAGATCTTCCATACCATCATAAATCTAAGGTCTCATATTCATAATAATACATACATCTAGACACTATCAAGTCTGTAATGACGATTTTTAGGAGAAATTTGCTACAACATTCACAGTAATGATAGGAGCTTTTTTCAAACACTCACTTCAATATTAATAAATGAATACTTGTTGTCAAATTAGTTAATTATTCGTATAGTAATGCACGAAATCAATTGAGTTACAAATGATATCCTTAGGAAGGAAACGAGGTGGCTGTGCAAACAAAGGATTTTTTTTTTTTTTTAAGTTAAGAAGAATTTTTGGGGATAAAGCACTGCCGCATGATGGTGATTATGTTACTTGATATTTGAAATCAACGGCAATTAGTTCTAGCTCTCGGTTTTCCATCATTGCAGTCAACAAGACTGAGATATTCGCTATTTAGAGTAGCGAGGAAGAAACTAGTACTAGAAGTGGCTTTGTTTGATAATGAAAGGCTAAAAAAACCAAAAGGATATACTTTATTGTAATCCCACATCGCCGCGGAGAGACAAGAAGCCAAAGACAACAGCGTATAAAATGCAAATTGCAAGACTCATTTAAGCATACCTTTCTCGGCCTTTTGGCTAAGATCAAGTGTAGTATCTGTTCTTATCAGTTTAATATCTGATACGTGGGCCAATGGTTCACCCGATATTAAATTAATTTTTTAAGGGGAGGGCCCGTTACAGTAGCTTGCTACCGGGGTCCTTGCGCGTCGCCCATGCGTTGCACTACGGCAAGGGCCTGGCGAACCCCACTAAACACAGTCTAAATTTAAAATTTTTCAGGGGCGTCACTGGAAAAATCATCGTCATTTGAAAGGGTTTTCAAATAAATTAAGAACAAGATGGTCCAAATATGACTTACGGAGCTAAAAAGTCTATAATAGAGCTGATGGAATTCTGGTATGCCTAGGAACTGCATTCCGTAACACTCAGTACTCCCCCAGTTTCTTCTATAACTTCAGCAGACGCATGCAATACCAGAATAAAAATATGTTAAAATAGGCCTTCTGCAAAAACATAACTCTTTTTAACAGCCCGATCAAAGATTAGTCCAGCCAGTGCAAGAAAGCCATGAAGTTTACCAACATCCTACTCTCTAAAGTTGTCTGGCACTGTTGCTTCAGTGAAAAATTCCTTCCTGACGGTCTCTACAGAGCAGAATTTTACCTTTTAAGAACAAAATAACAAGTCAGAACAAATGGCGGAAAGAAATGGTCCAAATATGCTTGTTGAAAATAAATTCACGAGTAGCATGACTGGTGAAATACCAGGGAAGCATATGATTTCAATAAGGGCTTGATTAGCTGCCAAAATTGCTTGAATACAAATGGAGCTTCTACAAACAGGACTTCACCCAACCTCTTTGGATAATAATAGTAAAATACATCAAACTGCATAAGAGCCGGTATAGAGAGAATTAGGTAAGAGTGCTCATGTTCCAAAAGGAAATGGATTTTGGTAAAATATGAAAAAACAAAAAGTTGAAATGTTTTCAGTCATCAAACTCATGGACCAGCTATCAACAGAGCAAGTGATATTATTGGACTGCCCAAAGTAGTAGTTTATTAAGAACCTAAAGAATTATGCCATGTTGCTAGTTAACCTAAAAGTTATGTCTATATTGGAGCTGATTTATAGTAGAATATGAATCTCAGCCACACACGCAAAGTGATAAATAGTAAAAAAACTCATTATAACTTTGACTCTGTGGTTACGAAAGAGTGATCTATCTTAAAGATATTCCAACATAACTGGACCCTAATCTAAATTGATGCTTTCGTTGGTCTTCATATGCAGAAGTAATCCTTTTTACAGAGAAACAAAGCAACAGCTTGGAGGAAACAATGCAAGCAGTTAGGATCCAAATTATTCATGCAATAGATCAGCATTAGTATATCAAAGTTACCAAAAAGGTTAAGAATTTAAGATCTGCATTCTCGGTTCCAAAGCCTCTGAGATCAATTATTCCAAGTATTTGCTCCTTCCCAGGCGGAAGCTTACTCAATGCTTTCTCAATGAAAAATACACACAGCTTCTCATCCTCAACAGGATCATGCACCTGTGCAATGCCAACAAATCTGTGTCATTGAACCTATGCCAGAAGCACATAGGCAATCAAGAAATTTGCCCCTCCGCAAAAAAACAAAAACCTAAAGAAAAAGTAAATTAATTAAAAAAATAACGGTACACGAAACAAGACTTTGAGGTTTTAAATTACTTGTCCAACCACTAAGAAAGTTAATGTATCTGCAAGAGAGTGATTAAAATTTACACGTAAGGCTAGGATATGCTGATTAGAACCATAAAAGAAATTCAACCAATGACAAAAGCAGTAAAAGAGGGTATTCGGTAACTCAAAAACTCACTGCAGGCAAGTGCTTTGATGCCACCACTATGAGCACTGGTCTTTCATTTATGTCCAAAAAGTCGTGCACATACGCTTTTCCTGATTCAGCAATGCCTCTTACAGAGTCTTCGTTCAGTTCAGACACTCTAAATTCTTGACGCCATTTCTAAAAGGAGGAAACTTAGTAGGAAACAGTACGATGTACCAGTTCAGAAAAACAATTAATCAGTCTTCAAGTTTTGATAAATAAAATCAAGTATTATCTGGTACCAGCAAATGGATTCCCTCACACGTATAGAAAGATTTAGTGTTATGAAGACATAAATTGATGGCTAAGGATACAATGGCCCTAGTCAATTTTGCTACAGATTCTTCCACAGAGAACTTTCGATCCTTTAAGAACCAGAGGATCATATCTTCATCATCTCTACCATTTTTACCAACTGGGAGACTGTTGTAGTCTTTTTCAAGCCTCTCCTTTACTTGTAAAACCAGCTGCAAATTTCAATCACATGAAAGATAAGGACTCACCGAAGTGTAAACAATGCAGAAACAAGCAAAACAAGATTGCACTTTTAAAGAGTTATTTTTTCCCTTTCTAAATTACAAAAGCTTGTGAAACAAACTTAGCAGACTGAAAGTAAGCATAAACTACAAGTCCCCCAATCACCAATCTTTCGTAACAAATAACAAGAAACCCATAATTTCTTAAGGCAGTAAATCTCAGTGCTCCGTTTGGTTACTGAGAAAATATGAAATAGTTCAACGACCTAGGCCGTGAGAAAATTTCCGAACGTTAATTTCTTTATACAAAATTTGTGGAAACCAAACAGAACCCAGGTGCACCAGAAAATAGTGGAACAATAAAAGAGTACTTAACAGAGAGTAGAGGTAGTACCTGACGCGATTCATTTGGGTCTGATAGGCAACTTTTAACTGGAGCTTTGAAGTTTCGAATGGGTTTTTTAGTCAATTTGATTGAACTAACGAAAGGAGAAGCGAAATTTTGACACGTGCGGAACGCCATTTTCTGGTGTTCTCTCCCTTTTAGGCTCCGGAGTTGAGACTTGGAGGCTCGAGGCTTGAGGCTCGAGTTCGCGATGTGACGATAGCGGTCGAGCGGGTCACTCCAAGTTAGCTCGGGGAAAGTAAAAGCGACATCGTTTTACCGATGACTAGATTCTGTTTTTTGTTTTCAATTTTTCTATGTATTCTGGTACGGCAGCTATTTCATAAGTAGCAAAACAATTAACAACCTCAACCTTTTTAGAAATAAAAGTTCAGAAAATCTCACAACAAAAAGATGTATTTTGAGAATACATTATGGAACAGACATTAATTCTCAAATTTGTGTTGAACACAAGGTTAACTAATTAAGCACATTCAAATACGACACGCATTGTATTATAACAGTATTTTTGGGATGCGACATATGTACAGAGTTCATTATTCAGGTTACAGCACTGGATTTCGTTCGTGCACGTGGTAAGCACGTGCCTGCATGCAAATTGTGATGCATCTTTGTTCCCGTCATTCATACGGCTCTAGGAACAGGCTTGCTCTAGGATGAAGGCCAGCGTCTTCGAGAGTGACCGCCATTTGATCAACACCATAAACTCTTCTTGGAAAGCTTGATATCAATTTGTAGTTTCCAATACCGGGTAGCCCTAATGAATCAATGTATCTGAAAATTGACTGGATTTTATCTGTGCGCAAAAAGCTTTGCTCTCTTCTTTCTCCATTTGGAAATCGTATCAGTATCTGAAATTTTCATGATCACATTATATGTAATAATTAACCCAAAAACTAAGAACAATTCCTGTTACGCTATTAATAATTAATTGTTTGCACCTTTGTAACCTGAGGATCCATTGCCTTATTAGACGTAGCTTCCTTGTGTTGAGTTTCTCTAATTCTACTGGGAGCTATTTTAGCATTACCATACTGTTTTTGTGTAGTGTTGGGTCTAAACTTCTCATAATTTGCTTGTGCTGGTTTCTGACTCTGAGCTCTTCCTCCTGATGGTAAATGCTTGAGCTTTTCCCTTTCCTGAAGTTGGACAACAGGGGAAACTGAAGAATGTAATTGTCCGTTCTGAATTTAGAGAACGGCTTTGTGAAAGTGTTTGTACCCAGATATTATCATAGTGTCGTGGTGAAATTGACTAATTGCATTTTTTAATTCGTAGTTTTGTACTGTCATGGTGAGACCCATTACTTCTCAAGATCATTACATAAATGACAAGATATCTCTAGATGGTTTGATCATCATAGTATCCAGGAGCATTATGCTTCTAATCGCTTCTAATTCAAGAGAAAGTTTTACGTGGCACGTACCCTGTCTAACTTGAGAGCTTCCAGATATGCAGCGTCTTGTTCTTCTCTAAGCTGGCGATCTGCTCTTATCTTTTCTTGTTCCCTGGCCCTGGCTGTTATCCTTTCTTCCTCCTTTACCAGAGCACCAGCACCACCAAAAGCCAACCCTTGTTCCTCTAATGTTCTCTGCAAGATCTCCACGAGCTCGCCTGGGGAAATTGGGCCTTCCATCTAACAATATGCAAGTCAGATTTACAAATTCAACTGTAATATAATACTAAAAAAAGAAAAAAAAACTTGGGTAGATGGACGTTCGCATTTTTTTTTTTAAATATAGATCATAAATTCCCTTTTGCAAAAGAATTGCTAAATCAATGAGAAAATTTTGTGAATTTCAGTGCATTAATTGTACAACTCTTTTTTTACAAAGAGTTTCACAAAAATTTTGTCTTTCAAAAAATGTTGTTATGAAGAATCTCTAGTCCGAATTTTTAAAATTACTGATGCTGGCAAGAGAGAGCTGTCACATTAAAAATTTGTATTAGAACTGGACATATGATTGTTTCGCTACAGGGGATATAACATTCTAAGCATGTGAACTAAATAACCTATTGTCAATTTTTTTTAATTATTATTTGTTGGATCAATTCAGGTAAACTGTAATTTGAACCAACCTGCTGCAGCACTGCTATGGTATTACCGGGAGCAGGAGCCACTACAGCACAGAAGGGGAAGCTGGCAGCGTTCAATGTTGCAGCCATTTGCAAGCCCTCTCCTCTATCAGCAAGTGCTCCCCAGCAAACAAAGTTCGCATCAAGAAACTGTATTACAAGCTCTGAACTTAGTGTATCCCTACAAAAAGAGGGAGTGAAAGGGTGCTGTGGTGAGTGAAGATACATGAACACAAACTTATGTTCATCTTCAGCCATCTTCAGAGCCTCCATGAACTGACATGCATAGAAGAATGGATGTGTTGAGCCAAATTGCTGCTCAAAACTAGTTAAAAATGCCCATTCTTCGGGTACAATTAAGGGTTCTTGTGGATGTTGCGGCCATTGAAAGTTCATTAACGGTTGATGTTGGTTATTGTGTCTTCTTCCTCCTATTCCAACAAGATCAATACCATGACCCATTGCTCTTGAAAGTCCCCCCATAATGCTTCGAGGTAGGCTCACCATACGGCGCACAATGCCATTGCAAGATGGCGCTCCCATTGCTCTTGCATTTCCCCTCGTTGTTGAAGTCATTGTGCTTAATTAGTTAGTGAAACTAAAATGGGTCGTACTGTTTTGCACTAACTCAGTCAACTAATTCACTTCCTAATTCTTTGCTATCTGCTTTTATTGACCTTTATTCAAAGTAATGTGAAATGCAATACGTAAGGATAAGAAGATGCCTTCTTTTTTTTGTGGCTTCTACAAAGTTCAAAGATATGATGCTCTGCTTGCGAAAGAAGAAATGAACATAATTACAGATTTCTTCTACAGGAAAGCGAACTGAAAGAAAATTTAATGTTGAGAGAATAAGATTCCCATTCTTGCTATTGTGATCCTTTTTATCATTCCCATTTTTGCAAGAGAATCGATCTTTTGCATGTAATATGCTTTATCCAGATGACGTTGCAATATATGGACCAATAGCAATCGTTCTTTCAGTAAGTGCGTGCCGTTGATTTTCTTGTTCTTATTCTGCACATCAGCATGTGAACGAGTACAGTTTCAGTCGGTTGAAAACATTAATGCCCAAAAAGTTATAAGCTCAGAATTTGATCACGAAATAGAACCTTGTAACCGGAGAGGAGTAACTATGGAGAAGTTTCAGGCATTGTGAAAGATATTTTAGTAATTTAATTCCTTTAAAAGGCTCTATAACATTTACTCGCTAATGTGTAAAATTTATAAAACAGCTTATTTAATTTTTAAAATATTTATTTAAATTAAAAAATAATATTAAAAATTAAAAACAAACATTTGGGATTAAATGAACATTTTTAGCCATTAGCTAAACTACACAAAATATACACGCAGTTCTAGGGTCTAGGACTGCACGAATGTTTGCCCACAATTGCAAGTTGTTGAGAAGAATAAGAATAAGGGATGCTTCTCTGGCTTTCATATGTGCACAAATTAAGTAAGAGGCAAGAAATTTCCTGAACTCCAAAGGAATTAATGCAAGGCGACATACAAATTAAATAAGCACTTTTCATAATTAGATAAACCATACAAAATATACAAACATTCCTAAGGTTGCACCGGTGACAGGGTCACTGAGAAGAACAAGAATAAGGGATGCTTCTCTGGCTTTCATATGTGCACAAATTCAGCAAAGGGGCAAGAAGCTTCCCTGAACTCCGAAGGAATTAATGCAAGGCGACACACACATTAATTTAATTATGAAAAATTACAAGGGTGGCTTCATCACGAGCCGAGGCTTTTTGACTCCACTGCCAACGTATATAAATTTATATTGACAATAAATTAAGGGAAAAATAAATAATTAGCCGGTCTCATCAAATCTGAATCTTTCGCTATGGTTGATGAGGCTAGGAAATGTGATGAATGGTCACTAACAATTTGAGGCGCATTCTGGCTTGAAGGGTTTCTTAGTGGCACTTTTAAAAAGCTACAATATTCAGCTTTCCAGACATAAAGATAATGAAAAGAATTTAAAAAAAAAAAGTTATTTATGTATCAATATAAGATAACTTCACATGGTCGCCACATCAAAATCAGATGATCCATCACCATCTTGAACCATAAATTATATAAAGCAAGCATTAGTAGTATGGCTATATTGATATGCATCTGGCTACCATTTGTATCCTTTTCTCTAGCTGGGCACATTGCTTTTGTTTCAGAACATTGAAAAGAAAGCAAATATGACCCTCTTGAAAGTTTAGCATGCTTGTACTCCATGATTTTTCTTTGCATCTGGGGCTGCGTAATGTCTGCCTTCACACGACATGTCAATTCAAACGATCATAAATTCTTCAATTCTAAATTAGGGTTGGAAAACAATATCTTTGCGAACTAAATATAGACTTGGGATTTTTGGATTGATCAGCAAAGGAGCATGATTGAAAATTTCGTCATTTTCTTCGGTGATTCCAATTTTCTTTTTAGTTTCCTCTTAATCAACCCAGCCACAAATTGCATTTTTCAATATCACTATGCATGTGCAGACGGCAGAGGCATATTAGACGACAAAGTGTTGCGTTTTTCGTGCAGTTGATCCATCATTAAGTTAAGTTTATTTATGCTATCATCAAAAAGTATATATTAGCAGGCATAATGACCCTTAACCCTCTAAATAATCATAAAATTGAAACAATCAACAGGGGGTGAAGTTAAATGAAAAAAAAAAAAAAAAGGTATGGAGAACCTGGAACAACAATAATCAAAGTGAAGAGAAATGATAACACACGGAATTTATTAACATCTTTAGAGAATTCTTGAAATGAAGGAAGATGAATAGGTGATATATGCCACTAAGTAAAATAATCACGATGAACGTTTAAATTTACTAAAATATCAACTATCTACTAATTATATAATTTGTATTCCAATGTAAATGTTAAAATCTTTAATTGATTCATTTGATTGTTAATAATCATTTTTATAATCTTAATCTCTAAAACATTTAGAGAAAATTTTATGCATGTGATATACTATAAGTAGTGGCGAAGTTAGGAATATATTTTAACTCGAATTAAATTAAAATAATCTGTTAATCAAAATTTATTGAGACTAATATGAATCTTTTTCAGTTATATTTATGAATTTATGTTGGGGAGTAAGATGAACATCATCAGTTTTATAGACATTATAAAAAATCGTGTGAACAAGACTAATATGAAGATTACTAATTTTCACTGCAGCTTATAAGAGACTTTTGAAAAATTGCCGGGCCTCAAAGAAATTTTCCCTAGGTAGCCAGACTAGCCGTATTGCCTTCGGCTCTGACAACACGCCTACGAAGATAGGCACCAAATACACTTGCTTTGCTTTTGTAGCAATTTCGCTAATATAACTCATAAAAGTATTAGTCCTCCATTCCGGTGAGTGTCAATTATCTCAATGCCACTTCTTTTTTCCCATTTCTTTACGCTTCTTCCCCACTACACCTTCGACTTTTGGGTGCTGTTTGTCTTTGCAGTTACAAAGCACGGCAATGGCAGCCTTTTCACTTATACCAGTCAAAAACGATGTACCCACATCAACAATAATCACAAAATTACAGTCCCTTTATGCATATACACGCATCACTTACGCAAGATTTAAGAAAATGGGCGCATGTGTGCTACTAGTGTTCAAAAATATTTTCAAATCTAAATGCAAAAATTCTTTTATAGACTATGGGGACGGAATCTATTCTCATCTCGGACCAGCTTTCCAATGAAGCAATTGCTTAATGATCATCAATATTGCCAGTTGTTTATAATTAGAGTAACTTTATGTGGACCAATATTCCTCAACAGTAATGGTTTCTGAAAAGAAGAGAGAAATAAAGAATAGCCTTCATTTGAAACTTGAAAGTGGCAAGCACCATAACCCAGAACCCCAAAAAGAGAGCGACGCCTATGGCCCATACTCTTGTGCCCCCACGTACCGTACTGATGATAAGTGATAACCCCCTATTTAATTATAATTGAATATATTGGGTTATATAAAAACAAAAAAATTAATTTCTAGCTGCATCATTAGTTATGGTGTTATTATCGTATGCCTTCTGTATGTTTTACTTCATCTTGTATTATTGCGATTGCTAGCTTATTTCCTAGGTAATAGTGCTGCTAACATAAAGATTATGCTATAATTATATTTGTTTACTTGTAATGAGACAAATAAGAGGCCAATGGTGAGGCACAATCAAAGAATATTACCTTTGTGTCAATGACGTTAAATTGTAATAATGAACTTTTCAGAAACTACCCATTAGTCTTGTCCATAACTGAGGGGATTGACCGTTTGTCTATAGACATTCAGCTACTCCAACATACATATATTTAAACGTTGGTATCCTCCTTTCTCTTTTTTCTGAATGAAAATATTCTACCTAGGTTGAATGGTTTTCTCTAACATAAAGTTGCTTAAATCCTATAGAGGAAATTGCACTAAATATGCCCCCACTAACATCAATAATATTTACACACCTTACTCAACTTATTTGGTATCATCGCTTAGTCCAGTTAATTTTTAATTTCGTCATTCATGTCAAAAATAGATTTAAGTATTATTGATTCTAAGTAGAGATTTTATCTATAGTATTTTTCATTTTTTCTTAAGCGACATTTATGTAACATAATTTAATAGGACATATTTATAAAAAGGATGATCAACATTTACACAATAATAATATATAAATAAAACGTTTAAAAATGGTTTGATTATAACTTTAATGAGTTCAGGACTCCCTAAATCATGTGAAATCCATGTTAATTCATTTGAATGCTGTGAATGCAATATTTTTAGAATTCTAAGGAACATGTAAGATCTATGAGTATCCTATAATTAATATATTAATATGTAATATAATCACCAGTATTCTCTAACAAATTTCATTTATTGCAATTTTCTTCTACATAAACTAAGAAACCCCATCGGCTGCCGAAACGGAGAATTTATTAGGATCAATTACAAACCAACAGCTGTTGCTATTCCAATTTCTCTCGAAATTTTGAAAAGAGAAGAAATACTATTGGAATTTTCTCGGGAAATGTCCTTGGACAGGTTGACCGTTGCGTCAGACTCAGACACCGTTAATTTTGATATCCCCGTACATTACTAGCCTGGCCCGATCAACAAGTTACGAAAGCGGTGCAATTGCTAATGTATGGTCCCCTATTGCATCGTTTAGTTGAGCAAAATTATGATAAGTTCAATCCTGTCTTTTCGGTACAATTTCAAAAAGTAAAAACATTCATTTGCTACTGGTCATCGTCATTGAGTGATTAGGAGAGATTAATGGGAGGAATTTGTGTCACGGCCGGCTAATAAACAATTGTTTCGAGAGGCACATGCTGTGCCAGCTTGTTCTTAAATTAACCTGGTCTTCTGGGAAATCATTAATCGGACCCCCACCCCCCCTTCTTTTTTATGGGGAGGGAAAAAAAATTGATTTAATTTTATAGTAATGGTCAAAAGAATTAGGCACAAATAAAAGTAAATTTTTGCCATCATAATGAATTGTTTGACATGATTATTTAATGTGGACCATCAAGTGTGCAAAATGTGCACTACTTGCAGTCCACTTCATAGTGGCAACTGGCAACAGCACCGAGAGATAGATCTTTCCTCTTTGATGAAAAAATTTTACAGAGCCGCAGTCTTTTTGTTACACACTGCACTAAACAAACATAAAATGTGATAATTGAAGAACATGCCATAAATTCCTGAGCTTGACAAAAATAAATATCCAGAACAAAGTGTAATCTGATCTTTCTTCGAAGTCACAAACGGAGAATCGGCTGTTTTGGCCCAATTGAATCCAGCTCAAAAGTAAAACACTGAGTCTCTGCATTCCCTAAATTTGGATTAACAAAAGAAAAAATCTTTCTTCCAACGGAGTTAAGCAAACACAGGCAAATTCTGAAAATTAGGGGAGGGAAAAAGAAACCGAGGTTTGACAACAACCCATTATGGGTAAGACTTAGAGAAGCACAAGGAGACTATATAAATTATGGTCTATTTTAATAAGCTCGTGCCTGAAGTTGTTTCTTGTGTGTCAGAAAACTCAAAACCGAGACACCAGAATCTCTTCAAGAGAGAGGGAGAGAGAGAGAGAGAGCTTATAACTTTATATGTTGAAAATGGCGAGGCACCAGTGAAACAAAACAACAACGGGGTTTCATTTGAATACTTGTCTTTCTATTTTGTATGTACATGAAGAGAAGTTAAGAATCAGCTAAGTTAGCAAATAGACACCAACACGGCCATGTTGTTGTGTATCTACTACACAAGAAGACAACATCAATGCGTACAAACAGAAACCCCTCCGCCAAAACAAACAACAATACAGGAACATTCCACAAAAATGGCTGCTTCTTCTATTTCAGTGTTTCCTATTTTTCTTTCTTTTCTCTTCGTTGTTTCTTTGCTTAGCCCCGTTACGTCGACCTCCATCCCCATTGTGTCAGATTCCGGTCACCGGACCCCGGAGAACCAAACTTTCCGGCCGAGTAAGCATATGCAAAAGCTTAAGAGAGTCAATGCTTATTTGAAGAAGGTCAACAAGCCTGCAGTCAAGACAATTCAGGTTTTTTTTTTTTTCCTCCCTTTTCCTTTTGTCTTAGTTGGTGTTCGTTCACTAAAGACTTATTTTTCTTGTTTTGTTGTTCGTTTAGTGATCTGAGTTCTTGTGGTTTCATGCTGCAGAGCCCTGATGGTGATGTGATTGATTGTGTTCTATTTCATCTTCAACCAGCTTTTGACCATCCGGAGCTTAGAGGCCAGAAGCCTCTGGTAATTTTCTGTTCGTTCCCACTAAAATTCTCTCTTAGACAAAAGTAAAAGGGGGAATAAAAAAGCATTTTCCTTCAATATTCCAAAAAAAGATTTCGTTTTGTCAGGATCCACCAGCTGGGCCTAAAGGCCACGAGAGGGAAGAGACAGCGATAGAAAGCCTTCAGCTGTGGACTGACTCGGGAGAATCATGCCCAGAAGGAACTGTTCCAATCAGAAGAACAACAGAGAAGGATGTTTTAAGAGCGAGTTCTATTAAAAGATTTGGAAGAAAATTAAGAAGACGTGTAAGGAGAGACTCAACAGGCGGTGGCCATGAGGTTAGTACTCGAAACTAATTTTAAAAATGTTTTGCTTTTTATTTACCCAGAGTTTGTTGCCCTGTATCCAATAATTTCCCCTTCATTATTTTTTTCCATCGATAAGGAAGATTTGCTAAGACTTGGAGACGAGAATTTGCTTTTTGTTGATTATATTATGTCGTGTTACAGCATGCAGTTGTGTTTGTAAATGGTGATCAATACTATGGAGCAAAGGCCAGTCTCAACGTGTGGGCGCCCCGTGTAACTAATGGATATGAATTCAGCTTGTCACAAATATGGGTCATTTCTGGTTCATTTGGCAATGATTTGAACACCATTGAAGCTGGCTGGCAGGCATGTTTTTAGTAGTTGGAAACAAGCTTCTGTTCATCTGAGTAGGCTTGTGACAATGTTAATCATTAAGTAAAACACTTTTTATTCAAACTTCTGCAGGTTAGCCCAGAGTTATATGGAGACAGTTATCCAAGATTCTTCACATATTGGACAGTAAGTCTTATCCAGTTCTCTTCTATCTTCCCTTCAAATAAAAGCAAAGCATAAATAAGCACGAGTCCGCATTGACAAATAAATTTACAGACTGATGCATATCAAGCCACCGGATGCTACAACCTACTCTGCTCTGGCTTTGTCCAAACCAATAACAAGATTGCGATTGGAGCAGCAATATCTCCAAGATCCTCCTACAATGGCAGACAATTTGATATCGGTTTAATGATTTGGAAGGTGAGATTAACATTCCACAGGAAAAATTTCTTTCAGTTACTTGAGTACTAAGTTTTTGTTGTTAGTTAGTCACCTTCACAATTTGGCTCCTTTTGACAAAAGTCTTCGGTGTCCATTATCCAATTTTAATTTTGTGTCTGACTTCTTAGGTGTTACGTCGCAAGGCAGTTCTTAATAATTATTAAAAAAAAAAAAGAATCGGTAAACAGTTATGTTTGACATTTTTTTTCTTGATGCTTTTCCATGCTTAATATTAAAATGAAAGATTCCTTTCATTTTCTGTCTTCTTCCTTGTCAAAGGGTTCATTGAGCATCGGCTTCTGTTTTCTTTTTTCCTCAATAAAGTATTTTACTTCGACTCCATTTGGATTTGGGAGCGTAAACGGTTAAAAAAAATGAAAAAAAAGTATAGTCCCCACGTCTGACCTCCTTAATTTTCTCTTGCACTTTATCATTTCGGCGTCTCATTATGTACTTTGATTAAGAGGACAATTAGAGACAGAAAGAAATCCATGTTTGCCATTAGGCAGTCAATGGAATAATGAGAATTGAGAAACGAGACCCTTATCCTCCATCAACAAATTAGCATTTTTCTTTTTGCAGATAAACGTACTAAAATACAAACATATTATGGCAGGATCCAAAGCACGGACATTGGTGGTTACAATTTGGTTCAAGACTGTTAGTTGGATATTGGCCTGCATTTTTGTTCAGTCATTTGAGAAGCCATGCAAGCATGGTACAATTTGGTGGAGAGATAGTGAACTCTAGATCATCAGGTTTCCACACATCTACCCAAATGGGCAGTGGTCATTTTGCTGAAGAAGGATTCGGAAGAGCAGCCTACTTCCGAAATTTGCAAGTGGTGGACTGGGATAATAACTTGCTTCCTCTAACAAATCTTCACCTGTTGGCTGATCATTCAAATTGTTATGATATAAGACAAGGTAGAAACAATGTTTGGGGAACTTACTTCTACTATGGAGGTCCTGGCAGAAACAACAGATGCCCATGAGTAAATGCTTTGCTGTAGAGTAAAAATCAGCTCTTATTTTGTCTTTTGTTTTTGGGTATTTACATTTTTCCTATTTCTTCCCCCCCACCCCCCCCCCCCCTCGCCTAACAGGTTAATCGTCCCTGCTTTGTGAGTTGTGACAATGTAAATACAGGGAGGATACTTAATTGTTAATAACATTGGATTGTGTGGTTTTGTCTCTTCTCATCTCTTGTTTTCAATCTCCAAAATGGCATTGGTTATTGTTTTGGCCATTCAGATGCAGCTTCATAAATCTTTCTTCACAGCAAGGCAACCCCAATACAAATGATATTTTTTTATGCATTTGCATGTGGAGACCAGCAAAACAGGAAAATTTTAAACGGCACATCTCGCGAACTTAGCCAAATGAACCTTCTCCCCTTCAGTATTATAATATCTCTGGTTGGCACTTAGCTTTCAAATATTAAATATTAAGTACATTGATGAATCTCAGTGGTCAATAAAATAGCATATGAATCTCAGTGGTCACTAAAATAACATTTGATTCAGTAGCTAAGACAAAAGTATTGTAAAGGAAATAGGCTAAAATACAGATACCCCAAGGCCAGTTAACTGCAGCAGGCTTTCTTCTCCATCCAAGCCCGTGCATTCCAACATGGACTTGGATTAAGTAATAAAGAAGCTTTCAATTTGGAAATATTTTAAAGCATGGTATTGTCCTATTCCAAACCCGGTGGCTCTTCATATTAAGCCAGATGTCCATTTCTCAAGAAAGTCAAGTTCACAAAATACCTAATCTGTGTGTGTTGATTAAAAACAGAGACAGTAGAGTGGAAGTGCACCCCCCCCACCCCCCCCCAAAAAAAAAATTCATCTAATTTTGTTCTTAAAATATTATCCACTTATATATTATATTATTAAAAATATATTCTCTCTTAAAAAATTCTGGAAATAAAAATAAATTTATATTATGTTAAATAAATTCTTCTCTTACTAAATTTTATTACTTTCCATTTTTTAATAATATATTCAAAATAATTTTCTCTCTTCAATGACATAGAAAATAATATAAAGAATATTTGAAAGGATAGAATGGAAGAATCTTTTGAAATTTTAGTTAGACTCTTGGAATAAAAAAGCGAAACCCCAATTGAAAAAGGTTTTACATTAAGAGTAATTTTACTCCAAATGGTGCGTGAAAAATAAGCCTAAGTGCTTATTTATAGAGTCCAGATGAATATCGCAGAACAGATTACGCATTGTCAACGAAAGAATGTTTGGCGAAAATTATGATGATTCTGTCACCTGTCTGAACTGACATGAACTGGAAAGGATAAAGAGATGCTTCATCATAAAAAGCAAAGAAATCAATACTCTGTGGGCTGACTAATCGATCTGAACAACGATAAAGCAAACCTAGAACCAAAAGTCGGTCTCTCATGTAATTTAAGTGCTTTTTCTTGGGTTCCAAAACAAATGGCCAGTTGAGAAAGGTGAAGCCTAGAAGAACAATATTAGATCATTTTCAAATTTCACAGCTTTTTTCCAATTAAAAAAATTCTGAAAGCTATCTGTATGATTCCACATTTTGCTTCAAGGGAACTCTGAAGTTGACCGGCTAAACAACGGCAGCAATAACATCACAAACATTAAACATACATAGCATAATTGCAAACAAAGAAATAAAATATTTGACAGTGCATGTGGATGTTATAGAGAAAAATGATTAATGTAGCATAGCGTGTCAAAAATGGATACAGCAACAGTTGTAATGTTTAACCATGACAAGACACAGCCTTCCTTCCCTACATCTGGGCTATTGCAATTTCACCTTCAATTATGAATCAGAAACCTCCCATAGTCTAGGATTAAACCTTTCCTGTATATTCCTAATCTATTTGTGTGAACACCGAAACAAAAAGCAAGAAGTGTCAGGAGGACAATGATGAAACATAATTGATAGAAACAAGTCAGCTTCCATCTTCTAATTTAGAAAGCAAAGTGTTTTCCTCACTGCAATTGCCACTAAATTTTCTCACAGCAAAGTCTATAAACTTAACAAGATCTTCAGGAGAAGAGATCAAAAAATCATAATCCTCAAAATCAGGCATCAATGCTTCCTTCATCTCACAAGTCCCTCTCTCCTCATGTATCATTCCATACGTTCTGCACAAACCCATGCACAATTTAAGAAATTCAGGGTCATCCAAAGTTTCCTTTAAATTCATAAACAGTCCAAAACTTCCAGGCACACCATCGACACTTTTCATTTTCATTGCAATCTTCTGTAAAGATACAAGATTCAATGCTAAGTGTCGAGCTACGGGGGATGAACTCCAAATTTGATTCCCATAGTCTCTGCATAAGTGGAAAAGTATGACCACATTGACCAAAGAGAAGCATGATAGGAAGGTGAGAAAATCGTAAAAATTCATTCCTGAAAGAAAAGATACAATCAGTGCACATTTTATTTTTCAGAGGGAAAAAAAAGGATATTTAATTGCACTGGAAACTGTATATAGATTAGGGAATATTCATTTAATTTGATGACATACCTGTGTTAGCTGCAAGATTACGTTGACAGAGACCTTCGAAATCGTCACAGATGTCCCTTATGTCCTCTATGTACTCCTTAGCCTCATTATAGTCCCTCAATAGTAAATCCCACTGAGAGAATGATGGAAATTAATCAAAAATATTTTGCTAAGTAAAATACTAGCTGTCCCCTATATTTTCTTTCAATGTCTAGTTTTACTTAATGAATTGCTTAGCTGCAGTATTGCTCTTACCACCCAAGAAAGGTTATAGCCATTGAACCAGTTGTGGTTTATTGATATTGTATCTTCCTGAAAGCATTATGAATTCGGTTAAAGAGAAAATATACCCATTCACCGAGCAAGCAGATTTAACCACAAAATAAATAAATAAATTTCTAGTATTCTGCAGTTTCCTACCAAAAGATCTGAGCCTAAGTATGAGACAAAAGTTGACAAACTACAAAGGGTTGGATAAATATGAAAGCCGTTTTTTTCCCCTCTCAATTTTATTTTAACTGTAGAAACTAGTAATTATTTGTTCAACAAATCCCTTAGGGCCTTTTCAAAAGCAGCTGCATGCTTTCTTTATCTTATTAAAACTTTAGAAATCCCAAGAAGAAGCTATATTTGTAATTTACCCCCAAAGAACAGCAAACAAATTAAGAATACCAGATTATGAACTTGATGGTACCATCCACTGGGCACAAATATGATCTCGTTTTGTTCTTGAGTGCATTCCAACCAGACAGTCTGCATGAATTACATGACCATGTGAACTGATAAAACCAATTGTATTGTAATGAGAAGCTACATTTATAAGCTGAAAATAAAAATTTGTGACTCACCTTCTTGAAACCAGGAAAGTCAGTTTCACTTACATCATCAAAGATATTATAGACACACCCTTTTAAATTTCTGAATCAAATAATAGAGGCAAGTTAGACAAGAAGGCTTAAGACATACAAAATGCAAAAAGTAAATGATTATAACGTAATATGCAAACAATGAGTAAGAAATATCATCTAAGAAGATGAAATTTATAAAATATTGTGAACATGTGCCATTTTCCAAAAGGCAAATTAAAACTCCCAACTTCAGGTCTATCTATTTATTCAATATCCCAATGTGTCCTATTCTTGCCTGTCAAAAACAAGATGACATTGAGAAGGAGGCAGAAAAAGCCATTTTTTCTTGCCGCACACATTTGCTGACCAACTATATGATCTGAAAACATCAGCATGAAGAGGAGTCCAGGATCCTACAGAAAAAAATAAATATATGGACAATAAACTTTAGTAGTTGTCCATAAGATAAGCGCACAACCAACCATAAGGGAAACTGAGTATCTTCGTTGAAAGCAAACACAAATTCACCATATCTCTAGCTAACAAGCAACAAAGAAGAATTCAAGATATCTATGCTCAAACCTTTGGCTCCCATATAAACAAAACGATAGTCAGAACAATGTATATCATTATCCTTTTGATAAGACTCAGGATCCTTATGCAAACGATAATGGTCCAGATATATATTGAGCCAATCATCACAAAAATTCAGTGGGGTTCTGTATGCTACATATTCTGGGTATTCCTGACAATTAGAATAAAGAGGATAAAAGAAGTAGTTAGACTGCTGCCCAGACATGTTTGAATAACACCAAGATATAATGAAGTAAAGCTAGGTGACTGCCTCTAAGTTGATATGCACCACACAGGGATAAAGTGGACATTTTCAAAATAAACAGACACCTAACTATAACTTGTACCTTGGCAAAATGCCAGTCTTTCAGATAAAGCACAGACATGTCATTAGCCTTATTGGTAGAAGCATTGCTATCCTTCATAATAGAGTTCTCAAGCCAGTTCTTAACAAAGTCTGAAACAGACATTTCTACTCTCTTCTGGTCAGTGAATTCTCTGGTGCCACAATCCGCAACCTGTAAGTGCAAAAGTTTCAGAAAACACTAACACGAACATTAAAAACAAAGAGTAGTTTGTCCAATTTTAGCTCAGGAACATAGAATTAAATAAAGTAATGTGTAAATTTAATTATAGAGCATCAAGCTTTCCTGCGTACTCTGACCTCTGTCAGCACCCAAATCAAAGCCTCAAATAAATAACAGGAAATAAACAGGAAGGGAAAAAGAGTTTAATAAAATAATTGTTGAACAACGATTGAGCCAAACTACAAGCAATAACCCCCCCCCCCAAAACAACCCAGAAAAAAAATGAAGAAGAAGAAGCAGTTACATATATAGAACTTGAACAATTAACGAAGTAAATACCTGAACTTTGGATTTACCAAAATGGGTAGAAAAGAATTGAAGGTTTGGTTGTCCATTCTCGGCGACCCAGTCTTTGCAAGCTCTCCAATCATCCATCAAACCAGTTAACACAACTGGCTGATTTTCAGCCATGCATTTCTCCACAAACTCGCTATAACTCACCTCTTTCCCATTCAACTTCTCAATTTGTCCCCCTCTAATTCTGATGCCCATTTTTTTTAATTATTATTATTATTATTTTCTTCCCTCTTTGGGGCTAGCGCAGGGGCACAGAATGAACAAGGGCTTTTGCACTTGCTTTGTAAGATTTTCAGTTCTGCAGTTTGATTAAGACCGACTTGTCGTTCATGAAGGCCAAACTTCATAAACCGACTAGTCGTTTGAGGGAGCCATCGAGGGTAATTTGGATGCACGACCAGCTGGCGGGAATTCAATAGAAACAACACCACGTAAATTTGAAACGACCAAACGGGAAGGAGCTCGTGTCCAACTCTTTCACAAACTGAACAAGTCAAACAGCGCCTAGTTTGTTTTCCTCGTACAGTTTCCATATCCCAAACAGAGACTGCCTCTTCACTTAGCTCTCTCTAGAATTTATATATATATATATATATATATATATATATATATATATATAAATGTTTGTGGACGTGACTTGTCTCCAGCTCACGAAGTTCCTAGAATTCGATTTGGAACCCGAAATCAAAACAGAGACAATTCGCTGAAGAAACTCAGAATCGCAATAAATGGCTGATCCTAGCTCATCTGCGCCTCTACCAACTTCTTCCTCTGATCCGTGCGTGTTCTTAAACCCTTTGCTTTTACCAACCAAAAATTAAAAAAAGAACATCAATGGCTTTATGCTTCGATTTGTTGTCTGGATTTTACTTCAACTTCAATGGCTATTTGTCCTTCAAATTTGTCTAGTGTTATAGTGTTATGTTTATTATGTGTAATTTAGTTGAAATTTGTTTCTTTGTGGAAAGTTTTGATTTTATGCACAACTCGGTGTTCTCTAAGATGTTAAATTTTGAAGTTTTGGATGTTCACTCTGTTTTCGGTTATTGGGTTTCGGCTTCAGGGAAGGTAAAAGTACTGAAGCAGTGACAATTTTAGGGTTTTTCATTTTTACAATCCTTATTGGGCAAACTGGTAATATAATCAGATGTAGCGTTCAATTATGGAAAAGTCTTAAACTTTTTCCTTTTGAAACCTAACATTTGAAGCTTGATATGTTGGCTATTGTTAGGGTTTTATTCTTATTATTTGAATCACTCCAACAGGAAAAGTGGTAAGAAAGATTATTCAACTGCTATTCTGGACCGCAAGAAGTCTCCCAACCGTCTTGTCGTTGATGAAGCAATCAATGATGATAATTCTGTTATCACCATGCATCCTAACACTATGGACAAACTTCAGTTTTTCCGAGGTGACACTGTCTTAGTTAAGGTGATTTCACCCTCCTATTTGGCTACTAAAAGTTGTATTTTCTTCTGAGTATTATTTATGGAGTATCATTTTGTTATTCAGGGGAAGAAGCGAAAAGACACAGTTTGTGTTGTTCTTAGTGATGAACTATGTGAAGAATCGAAAGTCAGAGTGAACAAAGTTGTACGATCTAATCTTAGAGTTCGTCTTGGAGATGTAGTATCTATTCATCCATGCCCTGATGTGAAATATGGAAGGCGTGTTCACATCCTTCCCATTGATGACACGATCGAGGGAGTAACTGGAAACTTATTTGATGCATATTTGAAGCGTAAGTATGTTCTGTTTATTTTGAAACAAGAATTACCATGGTTGAATGTCTCCTTTTGTCCTGTTTTTATTAATTTCTATTGTTTAATGGGTTTTTTTATTATTTCAACAGCTTATTTTATGGAATCTTACCGGCCAGTTAGAAAAGGCGACCTTTTCCTTGTCAGGGGTGGAATGAGAAGTGTTGAATTTAAAGTAATTGAGACAGACCCTGGTGAATATTGTGTTGTTGCACCGGATACTGAGATCTTCTGTGAGGGCGAACCTGTCAAACGTGAGGATGAGGAGAGATTAAATGAAGTAGGCTATGATGATGTTGGTGGTGTTCGGAAGCAAATGGCTCAAATCCGTGAGCTTGTAGAACTTCCTCTTAGACACCCTCAGCTTTTCAAATCAATTGGTGTGAAGCCCCCAAAGGGTATCTTGCTTTATGGGCCACCCGGGTCTGGAAAAACCCTGATTGCAAGGGCTGTAGCTAATGAGACAGGTGCATTCTTCTTTTTGATTAATGGCCCTGAAATAATGTCAAAGTTAGCTGGTGAAAGTGAGAGCAATTTAAGGAAGGCATTTGAAGAAGCTGAAAAGAATGCCCCTTCTATAATATTTATTGATGAAATAGATTCCATTGCTCCAAAGAGGGAGAAGACACATGGTGAAGTGGAGAGGCGTATAGTATCCCAACTTCTAACTTTGATGGATGGCCTCAAGTCCCGGGCCCATGTGATTGTAATGGGAGCTACTAATAGGCCGAATAGTGTTGACCCTGCTCTTAGGAGATTTGGAAGATTTGATCGTGAGATTGACATAGGTGTACCAGATGAAGTTGGAAGATTGGAAATTCTTAGGATCCACACAAAAAACATGAAACTTGCTGAAGATGTAAGCCACTCATTCCTTTTTTTTTTTTTATCTAATATTGCCTCATGCTTGATTGATTCAATTTTTCAGGTTGATCTTGAAAGAGTTGCAAGGGATACCCATGGTTATGTTGGTTCAGATCTCGCTGCTCTCTGCACAGAGGCTGCCCTTCAGTGTATTAGGGAGAAAATGGATGTCATCGACTTAGAGGATGAGACCATTGATGCAGAGGTGTTGAATTCAATGGCTGTGACAAATGAGCACTTCCAAACTGCATTGGGGACGTCAAATCCTTCGGCCTTACGTGAAACTGTAAGGTTTTTCCCTTTTTATTTTTTTTGGGGGGTGCGCGTGCACGTGTCTTAAATTACTTGCTTAATGTAAATTGTTGTTGTTTGGGCTTCACTGATATTTTTATCGCTCCAAAGAGAAATAGAAAAGTCTGGTTTAGTAATCAATCATTTTGGAAGTTTTTTACTTGCATCAAATCCGTGCAGGCATGCAATATCAAGTTATATGTTGTGGTAGTAGTAATTGGTTTATACATGTTTTTATATCATTTTTCCCTTGATTGTTCCTTTGGTGTTTACCAAGGATAATAAATGCATATTCGTGATTGTTAGGTTGTGGAGGTTCCTAATGTCTCATGGGAGGATATTGGTGGGTTGGAAAATGTTAAGAGAGAGCTTCAAGAGGTTTGTGACTTGAATTTCTGCTTTCCCTTAATTTTCGCTCTCAGGTAACCTGTTTTACCATATGTGGACTAATTTCTCAAATCAAATGATTTATAGACTGTTCAATACCCAGTGGAGCATCCTGAAAAGTTCGAGAAATTTGGCATGTCACCTTCTAAAGGTGTTCTCTTCTATGGACCTCCTGGCTGTGGAAAAACCCTTCTTGCAAAAGCTATTGCTAATGAGTGTCAGGCAAACTTCATAAGCGTCAAGGGACCTGAGCTGCTGACAATGTGGTTTGGAGAGAGTGAGGCAAATGTAAGGGAAATCTTTGACAAGGCACGACAGTCAGCTCCATGTGTGCTATTCTTTGACGAACTTGATTCTATTGCTACTCAGGTAATTGCCTTTAAAATTTCTAAAGCCGCGTACAGTGTGACTATTTTGTTTGGAAACAGCCTGTTCACATGTATATGCAAACTCAAACAGAGAACTCACCAGTCACTGGTTTACTTTTACTGCATTTTGCTGAATGGTACTATAGTTTGTTTTACTCTATTCCTTCCAAACTTCAGCGTGGCAGTTCTGTTGGAGATGCTGGTGGTGCTGCCGATAGAGTATTGAATCAACTTCTAACTGAAATGGATGGGATGAATGTCAAAAAAACAGTTTTCATCATAGGCGCCACCAACCGGCCTGACATTATCGACCCAGCGCTGTTGAGGCCTGGGCGTCTGGACCAATTGATTTATATACCCCTGCCAGATGAGACTTCCCGTCTTCAGATATTTAAAGCTTGCTTACGGAAGTCACCTGTCTCTCCTGATGTTGACCTGTCAGCTCTTGCACGTTATACTCATGGTTTCAGTGGTGCCGATATCACTGAAGTATGTCAGCGTGCCTGCAAATATGCAATTCGAGAAAATATTGAAAAGGTAAGAGATTTTCTGGCTGACTTTGGAATTGCAGTTTTGTTTACTGTAGTAGCTACCAATTTTGGTTCCACAATTTGTAGTCATATTTCGTTCTTCAACAAAATCTTTGGGGATTACAGGATATTGAGAGGGAGAGGAGGAAGAAGGAGAACCCTGAAGCAATGGAAGAAGATGAGGTTGATGATGTCGCTGAGATTAAGGCAGTACACTTTGAGGAATCAATGAAATTTGCCCGCAGGAGTGTCAGTGATGCAGACATCCGAAAATACCAGCTCTTTGCACAGACCTTGCAACAGTCTCGTGGGTTTGGGTCCGAATTCCGGTTTGCAGATCGTACCGAGAGTGCCGTCGCTGGGGCAGCCGATCCTTTCTCTTCTGCCGCTGCTGCTGATGATGACGACCTATACAACTGAACTAAAACCCGATGAAAGTTGAAGAAACTGCAGTATATGGAACATCTAGTGCCATGAGAATATTAATTATTAATTAGTTATTGCCTAGGAACACTAGTGTATAATATTTTCATGTTGACTCAGTTTCATGCTTTTTGTTACGTGGAATTTCATAGTAGGAACTTAATCTATCAATGGGTGTTGAAATCATCCTGTTTCAAATTTAGAATCTTAATACCAAGTAGATGATTATTTGTGTGTTAGGAGTTTGGCGTACTAGAAATGATTGTAGCATTCTCGTAGTTTCATGTTGCTAACTCGCTCCAAATGTGATGTCATGGTGAATGAACCCGTGTTCTCGTCACGATCGTCGCATGGGTGGAACAGCGAATATAAATAGAAAATACGATGAAAGAATTCTTAAGGGACGAAAAAACATACCGTCCTCTACCAATATTGTATGTGTTATTATTATGATATTGTAGAGTGGTTGGTTGAGAGTGAACCCGTTTGCTCCTCTTTGTTTCTGCCATGACTTCTTTAGTAACAAGGTTTCTTATTTTGGGTTAACTGAGCACGTGCCAATCGTTACTGAAAACAGTGATCTACTATGATGGTATTACAGGAATAATACTTGGTTGAAAGCGAACCCGTTCGCTCTTCTTTGTGCGTCTATGAATTTACTTTCCAACACATGCGGAATTAACAATGTACCAACAAGAAGCATCACTAATTGGCAGAAACCGTGTACTTCTTTATTAACAAAGTTTCCTGTTTTGCGTTAATTGAACACGTGTGTCACGTGACTGCAAAATCTGAGCCAACTCATTACTCGCGTCATGTCCTTGAACTACTCATTAACCATTCCGATTGAAGTGAAGTCGTGAATTGGACATATCAAATTTGAAATGTAACCAATATGACCCCAAAATTAAGTCATATGAAAATTTTATACTACCAAGAAGGAAAATTATGTAGAAACAAACTAAATAAAAGAAAAGTATGAAAGCAACCAGCACAGACATGCATCGTCCATCCGTTTTGGTTGAGACTTGAGAAATCGAAAGGACCATTATTGGTTTTGGTTCTAGTTGTTGGAAGAAGCTTTGTTTTTTAGCATTTCATATATGAGCATATTTTTGGGTTGATTCATGTCCGTCGTATTATTATTATATGTCGCTCTCTTTCACGTGGTAGGGGCCTAGCTAGCTAGAGTATTGCATTCAGCCAGAGCGAGGTTGCTATTTTCTTATCCTTCAAACACCCACACATACGTAATAAATAAATCGATGGAGATACATTCAATAATAATAAATATAATGGGATATGAATAAAACGATGGAGATGGAGATGGAGATGGAGATGGAGACATTATATTGTCACGCCCCAATCATTAATCCCACAGCCACACACGCACGCATTCCTTTCCTTTTCTTCATCTCTTTCACATCCCCAGAGGCGAGAAAAACAAATCATCCTCGAAAACGCCCTTTTCACCTTGCAAACTTGTTGATTTCTCCCTCTCTTTTTTTTTCTTTTTTTTTTTTATTCTTCTCCCTTTTAGGTAACTGAATCGTTGTTTTATTTTCTTGTCCATTGCTTGTAATTCAAGCGAAAAACAACAAGTTGACAATATTATTGTATTTTTGTTGGAAATATAATTAACAAGCAATAACAATAAGTTGAAAACATATTCAAGATTCACTAGCACCGATTAAATCAAAGTTGCTATACATTGCTGTTGGCATGTTGCCATGCATCTTGTAATCAATGAAGCTACGTACCCAAAACATTGCTACATTTTTTTACAAAACCTCCCTGTACTCGACTACCATTTTTAATTATTTTATTACCCTACTCCTAACGGGGCAATATTTGGAAAAATATGACTTCTAACACATTCACATCGTTACTGATTCCTTGAGATATAACTAGCAGAGGAAGATGAATAAGCAAGTGAGCAATGCGAAGAACCTCCGCCTTGGAGGAGTAACAGTTGAGCTGGGGTCACCGACGACGATGAATACGACGCAGTGTCGGTGCTTTTGGCAGTCGTGGGCTTGTGGGCCTCGCTCCCACTGGCGGGCTCTTGTCGAATTTCCCTCAATAGTGCGGCCACATCTTTCATTGTCGGGCGGTCTTCCGCACGATTGCTTGTGCACAGTAGCGAGATTCCTAGTGCTTGCAACATTTCTTGTATTTGCGTGTCCGGATGGCCTTGCAGTTTTGGATCAAGTACCTCAACTGGATCTTTTTGGCTCTTTAGATGATCTCTGATCCACTGTATTACGTGCTGCCCATCTGGAAACGATGGGTCCACTGGTCTTTTCCCAGTTATTATCTCTAGAAGCACTACTCCGTAGCTGTACACGTCGCTCTTTTCACTGATTTTCATCATATTGGCATATTCTGTACATGAAGAATCATTTGAAATGTGTCAACATATATCTATTTTTTACATTAGCCCTATTCACTTGTAACGTTCACCTGCACAGTTTCATTTCATATCTTGTCACACTCACACAAAGTTGCCCACAACTTTATTGTTATTATTGACCTCTTTCTTTCCAGACGCATATCACATGATCACTCTTTTGTCACTTTGTCTCATGCCCTTGTCTCATGCCCTTCTGTTATTTCCAGCATAGTCAGCTAGAATTAGAGATAAGAGACCTAACACCTAACAATCATTTCCGTAAACACCTAATAACAACAAATTCGAAAACTTCATTCTCCTAAAACCTCATATCATAATCTTAACCAGTAACCCTATCTGTTATCATATATAACTAACGTTGTTATTGCCGTTATCAATATCATCGCTCACTGTAACTTGAGTACGTTGCCCACTAAATCGTTTCGTTCAAGTAAGACACAATTGATGATGATGATGATGATGATGATGATGATAAATTAAGTAAATAAATAAACTCACCGGGGGCAATGTAGCCATAGGACCCAGCAAATTGTGGGTTAGCCAAAAATGAACCGCCACTATCGTCTTCCACCAATCTTGCTAATCCAAAGTCGGCCAAACAAGACTCGTACCGTTCCCCTAACAAGATATTGTGGGATTTCACATCCCGATGCAGGATAGCCGGTACACAGTCATGATGCAAGTAACTTAGACCCTCAGCCACGCCCAACGCTATCTTGAACCGCGTGTCCCACTCAAGTAATCCTGCGCACTCCCCTTCGTGTAATAGCAAGCCCAGTGTGCCGTTCGGCATGTAATCGTAGAATAATAGCTTTGTTTTCCGGTTTGCACCCCAACCTAATAACCTAACGATATTTCGATGACGAATCCTTGACAACGTGGCGATCTCGGACGAAAATGCCCCTGTTGATATTTTGTCAGACGCGCGGAACCTTTTGACCGCGACGATCAATCCCGAAGGCAGAGTTACTTTGTAAACGACGCCGGATCGACCTCGGCCAATGATGTTGCCAGCTGTCAGGCATCTTGTCGCGTCACCAATGGACAAATCGAGCTTGTTGTACAGTGTTAGCTCCCAAGGTGGTCCCATCTCCACGTCGTCGTCGTCTTCGTTGTGATGAGACCCGCTTAGGCCCCGTATTTTGGGGCCCAGAATAATGTAGAGCGCCGCCAGGAGAAGCGCGCACGCGGCGCTAAGTAAAACCACCATGGCCACACGTGCTGCCGGCGTGTGCCTAGACGCGCCGTCCCTTTTGTCTGTGGAATCGGCGCACTGATTGCCGGAAAAGCAGAGGGAAGGGTTTCCAGAGAGGACGCTGAGGGGCAGCTTGGCGAAGAAAGGCGTCTCCGGCACCCGCCCGGAGAAGTTATTGTGCGACACATTGAGCACCACGAGATTTTGCAACTCCGCCAGAGAATGAAGGTCGCCTGATAGTTCATTATGCGACAAGTCTAAGATCCCAAGCTTATTCAAACCCGCTAGTTCCGCCGGTAGCTCGCCGGAAATCTGGTTCCAGCTCAGATTGAGAGCAATTGCAAGAGCCGGGATCTTCCCCAAACTCGCCGGGATATTCCCTGAGAGCTGGTTGCTGCTCAAGTCAAGTAATTGTAGTTTCACACATGACCCGAGTTGACTCGGGATGGAACCGGAAAATCGATTCCTATTAAGCACGAGTTTCGTGAGTGAACTTAGCGATCCGAGATTCGGGCCTAACGTCCCTCCAACCAAATTATCCGATAAATCAACGAATTGCAATGTAACCAGCTGATGTAGACTTGTTGGCAAGTCTCCAGCAATCGAATTGGAATGCAGGTCGAGAAAAGTCAAATTTCGGCACCCGGATATTTCGTCCGGTATGCTCCCGGTCAACCGGTTTGACCCGAGATCTAAGAAATTCAAATTCTTCAAATTCCCAATCTCTGGAGGAATGATTCCGGTCAACTTGTTGCTACTCGCTCGAAAACGAATCAAAGACGAGCAGTTGCCAATATCTGGTGGGATAATGCCAGAGAGATTGTTGGAGAGAAGCAACAGTTTGTTGAGTTTCTTGAGCTGGAAGATTCCTCTAGGGATGGGACCCGTTAAGCCGTTTTGAGATAAATCAACGGCTTCCAGATTCTGACAGTTGGAGATGGAGGGTGGGATCTCCCCTTCCAGCTTATTGTGCCACAGAAAGAGTAGAGTTAGATTTGACAAGTTACCAAAATCGGAAGGAATGGCCCCCGTGATCTGGTTGTTATCGAGCTCAATTTGTGCAAGCCTCTGACAATTTCCGATTTGAGCCGGAATTTCGCCCGAGATTTGATTGACGCTGAGCTGGAGCTCTTGGAGTGAAGTGAGATTGCCAAGTGTTTGAGGAATGTTGCCAGTCAATGAGTTCATTGAAATGTCAATGATCGATAGTTGACTGCAGTTGCCAAGCTCCGGAGGAATGATCCCAACGAGATTGTTCTGCCAGAGAAATAGGTTAACAAGATTCTTAAGGTTGCCCAATTTGCCTGGTATTGATCCGGTGAGGGCATTTTCGTATAGGTAAATGTATTGAAGCTCGGTGCAATCTCCGAGTTCCGGAGGGATTTGGCCGGATAGGAGGGCTGTGTAGGTGGCAATAGTTTGGAGCTTTTTCAATAGGCCGAGGGTTGGCGGAAGGAAGCCTGAAATGCTCGTTTCTGCTAAGCCAATCATGACCAAGTTGGTGCAGTTACCAATTTCGTGAGGCAAGGAGCCCCCGAGGTTCTTGTTTCCGCCAGCTCTGATTGCTTCAAGGTTCTTGAGCTTCCCTATCGTTGCAGGAATTGCATCGCTGAGTTGATTGTCATACAAAATTAGCTGCGTCAAGCTGGAGAGGTTCCCAATTTGGAGTGGGATGGCGCCCTCGAGCTGATTGGAGTTGAGGCGGAGTTGTTCAAGGCTGAGCAAGCTGCAAAGCTCACTTGGGATTTCACCAGTTAGGGAATTTTCACTCAAGTCGAGGTAGTTCAATTGGTTGAGTGAAGCAATCTCTTTTGGAATGGAGCCGGTGAGGTTGGTTCCTGATAGAACCAGCTTGTTTAAGGACAATAATGAGGTGAAATTAGTAGGGATATGTCCTAGCAAATCAACATACCTCAAATCCAATCCCACTACTTGATTGTTCAAGTTGCACGACACACCGAACCACTTACACGGAGTCTCATCACTGGGACTCCAATTACTTAACCCATCATCCGATCCTTTCCAATTTCTCTTCCATGAAAGAAGAGCTTCGCCTTGCTGGTTAACGGCGTAAGGTGTATGAGGGAAGAGGGTTAGTATTACAACGATGAAAGAAAAGATTAGAGAATAGAGGGTCCATGGATAATATACAGGCATTACAGCTATTATGCTGCTGCTACAAACTCCAATGAGAGGAAGAACACAACGCAACACAATGGGAGGGTTCGAGTCTAGGGAGGAGGTGCAATAACGATTTGAGAAATAGAAACCAAATCATCTCTTGAGGGCTATGTGTCTCTTTTTCTTTTTAATTGTGTATAAAATTAACTAATTAATATGAAAGAAACCCAGAATCTCCGGATCCAAGAAACAGCTAGGCCATGATGTTTGTCCAGGGAGAAATGGAATATTAGATGGGGTGTTTTTTTTATTTTTTTAACATTTGTTTATGGAGAGGTGGGGGGAAAGAGCAAATAACTGTTTTTTTAATTTGAATGAGAAGAAGAAAGAGGAAGAGAGAGAGAGAGAGAGAGAGGAGGCGAGTGGGTTAAGTCACTTTTGTCTGTATTTTTTCAGTATCCGCCCTTTTTTTTTTTTTAATCTCTTTTACATATGTGGAGGTGGCGATGTTGCTCAAAGTTTTTCTTGCATTTTCTCTTGGATTTTACATAAGAAACAAAAAGGAATTGCTCTTTGCTCTAAATTATTTGCTTAATGGCACTGTATTGATGGTGCTAGTTGCGCCGTGTATGGCCAATTAGCATTAAGGAATCTAATGGGGCTTTGTCTTGACAGGATTTCACTGAGTCTGTCTAGTTTATTTTAAAAACAAAAATAAAAATCTGCAAATTTTTTTAACAAGGAATAAAATACCAAAGAGGAGGCAGGAGGCTGGCAGCAACAGCCCTGATTCAGCAGTGCTGGATCGGAGCACATATGGATCTCAAATATTCATGTCCAAAACAGAACCTTAATCCTTATTCAGATTCAGATCTAAATCAAATTAAAAATATTATTATCGACTCGACGAATTGTTACCTGCTCGATATGCCCATTCGGTTCATGATGAGAAGACCTATGGCATTGTATGCATTTGCACAATTGTACTATGGAACCTTGCGTTATTATTAGTTACTACAAAATATAAATGCATGTCAAAATGCAAATGCAATGATAAAATTCAAGAATTGTTTTCAGACCCCACCGGATGAGGCACCATTTATTTTACTTAATTGTGTAAGAATCCCCCATTAATGCTTTTGATTTGAAATATATATATATATATACATGAAATTGAAGACATCACGTGATGTCGTGTAGAATAGGATTTGATTTTACTTGATGATCTTTTTATGCACGCATACGCACAGAGTCGGTCCACACAAAATGCCCTGCCTCGTGACTTTACTGCTGTGCTTGACATTTATTAATTGTATTTTACTCAAATTACCTTACGAGTGTGTCTAATTTGGGAATCTAAGCACGAGAGCTTGCACATGACAAAGAGAAAGAAAGAGAGATTAAATGGGGGCAAAGGCAGCCACCAGCCAGCCGTTTTGCGTTCTATTTGTTGATGGCATGAGAGTGGAAAAGACAAGCACTCCCCATCAAAAAGTTGAGTTCCTACGCATTTCCCACCACAAACGTTATCGTTTTAATTCTCTCTCGCGTATCATTACATCTAGACACAGAGGCATAGACTCTAGGGGTGAGCATTTATATTTTTCGTGTTGGTTCGTTGTTCAGCGACCTCATTTGATCAATTGATTCAAAAGAAGTTTCAGAATTTTCATTTCAGTTAAGTTGTATTTCTGTGGTTTAGGAATTAGGGCATCAAAAGTTGTACTAGGATGGAACTTAACAGATTGTTGGTCATGTTCTATTCATTGACATACGTACGGGCACGTCATTTGTGTGTTATATGTCAAACCTCATAATATGTTCATCAAAAGTTTCTTTTTATTTCATATATATATATATATAAGAAATATATATATTTACTTGCATGCTATTGATACTTCGTAATTGGATTCACAACAAATTTTTCCTATTTTTGTTTTTGGAGAATAATGTTTACAAGCATGAATGTAATTTTTTTTGGGTATTTTCCCATCTAATCCTTAATTTGATACGCCATTTTATAGTTACAAGTGAGCAGCTTTTGTGCGGCGTAAGTAATTTCAATTCGCATATACTTTTTAATTTATAAATGTGAATGAAATTCACAACTCGAATTAATTGATTAATTTTATAATTCATTTTTTGAATCGCAAGATGTTGTGCGCCATACACTTTTGACTTTTATGCGTGAATGAATGAATTAGATGTGAATTCCATAACAAAATCTACACTTTTTTTTTAATCAATAAATTTCTGAATTCTTTGGAAGCAAAGAGAAATGCAGCTGAGAGAAAAAAAAAAAAAAATGACCCTCTCTTATGTGAATGACGCGTGGCCAAGACTGCACTATCTTTCAATTTCCAAGATTTTTCTTTTTAACAATTATCCAATTTTATATGCTTTAAAGATTTCACTAACTCCTCTTGTCTCGATTTCAGTCACAAATGGCAAAAGCATAAGCAAAGAAAATTGTTTAGCTACTATATTTGATGTTTCCTTTCATACACGTAGTACATGTATATACATGTCCTAAATTTCATTTTATTTTGTAGCTAAGGCTTTATATATATATATATATATATATATATATATATATATTCATTTTTGGGCTGAGCTAATATGGTTGTACGGATGATACCTTTTGTCTGGCATCAATAATTACCCGATTGAATCTTAAAGGAAGTAGCTATGATTTGAGAATATGAGCATAGCCGCTACCTAAAGCAGATGAGGTCTATCCCTTCATACTCAATCCTCCGTATGCGCCTTCTTAGCCTATATTTCAAAAGTAATGGCTTCCTTAGATCGAAAGAGTTGTTCAAATAGATGAATAATAGAATAGAAAGTTCACCTAATGCGCTACTCCACTTCGTTTGTTGCCCCGGCCCATCCAAAGTTCTCCGATAATCCACGGAAAAGATGATTGAAGACAACTAATCTTTTTTTTGGGCATTCCCTTTTCAATCTCTTGATTAGGAATAGGGATGAGCCAAAAAAAAAACCGTTGTCCTAAAAAAAATGAACGAACCAATTATTTAGTTTCATTTTTAAAATTAACCAAAAGTCTATTTGTTTACATGAGAAAAAAACTTAAAAACTAAAAATTACAGAATACAAAGGAAATTACAATTAAAAATTAAAAAAAAAAAACAAACCGAACCGATTCGATACAGTTTGGTTCATCTCATCATTTCTAACAAAATCAATGGTTTAATTAAATTACATACCACACTAAATCAAACTATTGTGGTACAAATAAAATTGTAACATTATTGAACACCTGACACAATTATATGTTTATAAATAATTAGTCTTTTTGATATGATCAAGTTGAAAGACGACCACTAGAGGATCAAGCAAATCTTCAGTAGTTGTTGAAAAGTAAGTTTTCACTCAAGCGTACCACTTGATATACTCACAATAAGAATGGACTCACATACAAACTCTAGTTAGACACGGACCCATATGTATCCACCCCTTATTGGGAGAATTGTGACATGTTGCAATTCTGGTCAAAAAATCACTCAGTCCTAAAATATACGAACGTCTAAAGAGTGAGCAACAAGACCCAATTCAAGAAGTAAATAAAACACTAGTGATAAAAATAACTGAGTTCTTTTTTTTTTTTTTCTTCAAACACCTGGAATCTTTGAACCATTTATTAGATTGACCAAATCACTAGAACAGGATCATGGGTTTTTTTTTTTAATTTTTAAATAAGGCAAGAAGATAACCATTAATAATGTTAGTGATTTACATAACAGTCATAGATGGATTAATAATAATCTAATAAAACATGCAAGATCGTGTGATTTAAATATATTTAAGATCTTTGATAACCCAAATAGCAGGTACAAATCGATCAATAATATTATTATATCAAATCAATAATAATTGTTCAGATTCCAAATCTCTCTTATGCGTTCATCTTTACCTGGTACTACAGCACCCGTGCATTTTGATAAAGAGAAATACCTCCATTGGTTGCATGCTAGCTTTTGAACAATTATTGAGTAACTAACTATCAGACAAAATCCCAATGGAACTTGCTGTGCTAGTAAAAGTTTAGTCAACTATAACATCATGATTTAAACCAAGAACCTTTGCTGCTTACGGCTAATCTTGGTCCAAAAACAAGTAACGCCTGACAAATGGATGATAGATACAATCCCACGAATTTTATATAACCAAAAAGTATACACACACACACAAGTTCTCCTTCATGGTTTGATAAATCTATTTTTATGAAGGTTTCGAGTGCGTATGCTATTGCTTTATGTGCTGCAGTGCTTGATGGGTTTGTTTTTATTTTTCTTTGAATTGACATCAAACTAATGGCATCCTCTAGTTTCTTGGACTGTTCTTCCCGTCTTTCAAGGTCAATGGCCTTATTGCTTTTCCCCTTTTCGGCTCCAAAGAAACCATTAATTAATATTACAAATGTTAAAAAAAAAAAAAAAAGGAGAGAGTATAGTATACATAATTGTTTTTGCTTGCTTTCTTTTACATTCACTCTTTGGATCGAGACTCGAACCTTTTCAAACGCCAGTAACTTTTGTACGCTGATCACGAGCTATGGATCCTCTCGATTCATAGCCTACGAGAGCAAAGAACTTGCCCTTACAAATGCGAGATAGAAAAGAACACATATATATGTTTTATTTACATGCATACTTAACTGCGCATAATCGAGGCCATTCTCAATTTAAACGAATAATTTTATTGAACTGTCTCGTTAAAATGTTGACAGATTAATTTCATTTCAAAAAAGAGCAAGTGATTTTTTTTCTCGGGAGAATAAAGTAACAGAGGAAGATTGAGGTTGGGCATGGGCCTCGGAGATGCACATCAGTAAGTCAAAAATATTGCAGAATCAGCATGTGCTACAAAACCAAACGCGGTGAACTGATCATGGGGTTTTCGTAAGTTTAAGTACACGTTATAAATCAATCATACGGGTCAAGAGGATGATAGTCAACAAATAATAAATTAAAGTGTGAGCAAAACATTTAAATAATTTTACTCTTTAAATACTTAACTATTTAATTATATTATGAATAGAAAGATTCAAAAAATAAGCTCTCTTCCAAATATATCAAATTCTTCTCTCATTGAATTTAACTATCTTACAATTTTTTTTTTTTAGTGATCTATTTATAACACTCTTCTCTAGATCTTTCAAAAAAAAAAAATCTCTTCATTTCTTTTTTAAAAAATCCTTAAAGAGGAAGATCTTTTGCTCTTTTTGTAGTGGAATCTCGTTATCCTTTTTGTTTTTTTGTTGCAGCCTCCTCCTCCTTATCGGTTAAAGATAGTTGTCTTGTTTTGTCCCCCTCCACCTTTAGAAGGATGGTTATTGTATTTCAACTTTCTTCTACTTTGAGTGCGAGGATGGTTGTTGTGGTGTCCATTTAGATTTTTGATCTATGATGATTATAATATTGGTTTGTTATGCTTTTCTATGCATACGCCTTCGCCTTTTAGATTTAAAGTCTATTGTTGCAGTCCGCTAAGATTTCCAGCCCACATTCGTATAAGTTTAGGCCACAAGCTTGAGTTTTTGCCAAGAGTGTTAGTTTGGCCCGATTCTAAAAAATTCCAGTACATTAAAGTTTATAAATATTTTAGAATTCTCTATACAACTCTAGGCCTTGTAAATAATAAAATATAGGCAAGTTGCAATAATTCTCTAGAGCTCTAGAGCTTGGTAAGCTCCCTATAAATAAGGGATGGCATTTGCCATTTGAATTATCAAGCCTTGAGCAATTCTCTCAAGTATACTTGTAAATTCTCTTGTAAAGCTTTCTTATTAGCAATATAGTTCCCGATTTAGCTCCATTGCTTTTTCTTCTCTCTAACTCTTTGATAACCTCCAGCTTCGCTAGTTGAGAAGCACAAAGGCTTACTTAGCAACTCTCGACAAAAGTTGTCCAAGTGCCGCACGGGTTACTGCGCAAAACACTCATCCTGTGACACTATGTACCTCATATTTGTAAAGTAAGAGAGTGTGAAACAACTTTTTACTAAATTTATTTTAGTACTAGTTGGAAAGTTTAATAATATTAGTGAGATTATATCAAAAGGGTCACGGAGTCCCAAACAGAGCTCAAATTATACGAACACTATAAATGAAAGCTCTTATTTCTAATATATAGTGTTTCTTCCTAATATTCAGTGGCATTTTATGGGTAAGGTATTATAATGGATCTCTGTATCCTGATCTTTGTAACGTGTATTTGTGATGTATTGCAAGTTGTTGTACTATTGTTTTTTATTTAATAAAATATTATGTTTTCTTCAAAAAAAAAAGAGATAACACTTTTCTCTCATTAATAATAATGATATAGAAAATAAAATAGTATCATATTATTTGAAAAGGAAGAAGTCACTCTTTAATAATGAAGAGAGAGAAGGATAATCTCATTTAAATAATTTTTTGGAACCATTATCACTCATGTGGCTTTTCAAACAAAACGAGATTTCGCATTTGAAAAACCTTTTGACGATGCACTTAACAATAGTGTTATAAACATTGATAAAAATTAAGTGCCGAGGTTTGTCTTTATTTATCAATGAATTAATAGTTGTTATATAAGGGAAAAAAAAAAAGAAGCAAAATTATGACATTTTATTAGGTGCTAATGCTACAAATGTCATTTGCACATGACTTGTTTCTTGCTCTTTTAAGGTTTCGGCATCCTCGTCAAATTCCACGACTAATAAGCCCATGTATAAAATAAATTTAGGAAGCCCATTATGTTGGGCCTATATTATGCCTAGCCCATGAACAGAGTTTGGGTCCTGGCTTGAAGGAATATGCCACGTGCCCAGATCTCGTCTGCCAACAGTGACACCGAACGTAAACGTCGCATCCGGCTCGCTCTTCGGGGAATGAAGGCGAAAAAATGAAAAACAAAAATTGAAAGCAAAAAAGGCGGGCTCAGTCGATTGTTAATTCAAATCAAAACGTTCTCCTTCTCTTTCTCTATTCATCATAGCCACGCTTTACAGAAATGGAAAGCAATGTGGAGGACTCTGTACGGACAAAGATGAAGTCGATGCGTGTGATCTGCGACAGAGAGATTACGATCAATGAGCAGAAGATGGACTCCGTCATGGCGTCGTTTCGGCAGTCGCTGGAGTCAATCAAGGCCAAAGCACAAGCAACTGTCGAAAATCAGTGTGAGAATCTGATTTCACTTCCGCTCAATGGCTGTAATTAAGGTTTTGGTAGTTACATGTTCAATTTGTGTCAAATTAGGGTTTATTGAACTTCATAAATCTAATCATTTGAACCAGTGATTTCTAGTTTTATTTTTCGGTAGTTTACTTGAGATCATCCAATTTCAACCTTCCTTTGTGTTTTTTTTTTTTAATTGACAGCGAAGTTAGAGAAGATGAAAGCTGATTTGAGAAAAGCTGAAGATGAATTCGTCAAAGTACTAGCAGGTACTGCTTTGCTAGCCCTAAACTGAGTTACTATGATATTTATGTTGCTTGATGTCACCAAAATACACAAGTAAGATGTGGATAACTATTTAACGAGTATCAAAATTGGATTATTTTTTTAACACAGGAATAGTTGAGATCAGTGTTAGAGCATTTAATTTATAGCATCGCATTATAATTCAAAAGAAGATTTTGTGCTTTTGTTAAGTTTGTTTTTCCCTTTGTAATTGTGATGATTGTAGGTGAAGTAAGACAGATATGCTATTCTGAAATATAAAGAAGTTTCTATTGTCTTTGGGAGTTGATATGATGCAAGTTTTGCCTAAAGAAGTGTATTTATTTTTTTCAGTTTATATCTGTTGACATTTTTAAGTTGTGGAATGATGTTCATGATTTAAGTAGTTTCTATATCTTTTCATGTAAAGTATAAAAATGAAACTTGAAATTTGTGTGCTTTCTTCTTTTTCTATATAGTGAAGACACGTAAGGAGGCCAAGCAAATGGCAACCAGCGACTCCATATCTGTGACAAAAGCAAGATTAGAAGAGCTTAAAAGAAATGTGGAAACTCAGAGGGCTAGAAGAGATGAATACTCTGCAATTGTATCTCAACAATCTCTAGGTAATTTGCTTTTGTCCATTGGCTCATTTTTACTGGCTTGTGGACTATACCTTGAGGGTTATCATCTCACATTTTATAAGCTGCGTGAAACCAAATGAAAAATCACATTCTCTTTCTATTGGGATGTCTGTTTTCTTGAAGTTGTACTTGTTCATATGTATAATTGTTCTTGCAAGCCAACCTGTATCAGAAATAGTGATGTGTTGGATCAGTCTAATAGGAGTTAGCTAGGGCAGGTGGTTGTGGATCATAGATTTAACGAGGAGTTATGATAATGATATATTAGCATTGGATGCAAAGGGTGTTAGGGCAAGGTTCAGACTTTTGGCTATTTGTCGTTTCCATTTTGCGTACATGAAAATATAATATGGACTCTTGTCAAGCTCACAGCTAAATTTCAATTAATTTTATGAGTTCCCTAAATCTGGATGAGACCTATTACCTATGATGTTTGTTTTAGCTGGGCTAGACAGTCTGTTCAATTGTTAGAATTTGTGATTTATTCTTGGACTATTTAAACTTGATGCCTAGGAATCAAAAGGAAATGATTGTGAGGGGAATAGATATACATTGTTTGCATTGATTGTAATATAACAAGATAGTAAATTGATAAAGGGGGCTTCATATGTGTTACTTTCAAAAGTATATTTGTTTCATTTTTCTTGGTAGATGGTGAATTTGTTACTTTGTTAGTGCATGTACCACTGTTTTCCATTGAAGGAGTTGGTGTCTAGTTTAGTGCTGCTTTGTGACAATTTTCTCTCTCTTTTCTCATTTTGGTGCCATCCGTAGCATTGGCCATGACTGCAGAAAAGACAAAACAAGACCTTGAACGTAAAGGGCAAATTCAAGAGGCTGTTTCGTGGTACAATAGGGTTCTTGGATTCCATATTGAAGGTGGACATGGTAATCAAAGTAATTATGCACCATTTATTTTATTTTCTTTTTTCAAGTGTGATTTCTTTACTTACAAGATCCTTTTCCTGTAGGGGTAAGGTTCACATTCAGCAACATAAATACGAAAAATCCAAATGAAGAGTACTCGTTCACCATTCGGCATGCGGATGATACCTACACCCGTAAGTACAGTTTCTGTTTCTATTAGATGCTTTTCATATTGTAAAATGTGATACATTCTATTAAATTCCTTATTAATTTTATTGTAATCTTCAGTGTTATATTGCGACCCACCATTGAATGATATCGAGGAGTTGATCCAAGAGTTGAACAGAACGAATGGCTTATTCAAATTTGTCCGAGTTATGAGAAAGAAGTTTGAAGAAGCTGCAACACTTGGTATTTTCAGCTCATCTGCAAGTTTCTTTCTCACCCTGCTCTCTGAACTGGGCACTGGGTGGTGTCCTTTTCTGTCCTCTAAAATGCTATTCTAGTATCTTTCTGTTGGTTGTTACTGATGTTGCCTGCATGAGTCACTTTTTGACCAATGCAGTGGACAGTAAACCTTTTTCTCATTTGTGACTCCCAGGATTATTGTCACGGTCATCGACTCTTCACCAAGATTCTTGCACCATCAGTGTGTCTGCTCCATCCTTTTCAGTTTCAACTGACAGAAGTGAATCTCCAGGCAAGACTAATGAATATCAAATTCAACATGGAGAAGTTAATAGACAAGTAAATGAAGTCATCCATGGACATGAGTCGCCAACCAAGAAAAACCAGCATCATATTCAACACGGTGAAGTTAACAGACAATCTAAGAAGGCCAACCGTGGAAGAAACGTAAATCCAGCTCTTCTATCTCCCGGATCAGCATCAACCCCACGTCGTTCTAATCGCATTAAGGTAAACTTGATTCTATCTTCTTACATATGATTTTGTGTACTTTTGCAGACGTAGTGAAGAAGTTTATTTTCACAACTTAGGACTTACGACGACTATTCTCCTACCTATAGTCTTGTTTATATTCATAGTCCTTTAGGCCTCCAGTTTCGGTCTGGGGATAGGTGAAATAAGACTTTTTCACACTGGATTTGATAGCAGCTATATGCTTCAAGTTTCCAGCTTTACCTGCGGGATTCTTGTGCTTGTAGTTGTATCATATCAGACATCATTTGAAGGAAATGTTTGTTGGCATGATCAGATGTGATGTCCACATTTTTACTCATACTGAAGATATTGAAATATGTATTAACAGGCAAAAAAATGAAGATAGAGTGGATGGTGCTATGCTTCAGCTTGCTTGGTTAATTGTAATCTGTAGCTCAATTCTTTGTTGGTTAACATGTAAGCCTGAAATCTTGATTAATGTAGTGTACCTGAGAAATTGTCACTAAGTTGACGCGCCAGCCCAAGCTTTGCCACTCAGCAAACCGTCAGCCTCACTGGATTGCTTTTGGCCTTTTTATGTATTTCATTAACCAAGTGAAGAGGGGGGAAAAAGAAACAACGATGAATTGTAAAGGTGATATTCTAAAATTCTATTGTATTTTCAATCTACTTAGATCTCAATTTTTCTGCATGATTCATGAGCTAAACTTTGTTGTCCGTGTGTTCTAATGATAGCCCATCTTATGCTATTTTAGCAACAGCAAGATCAAAAAAGAGTTTGTGTTCCTTGTTTAGTAACCGAATTGTTTCAATACAAGGATAGTTGCGTCAGCGTGCATCTTCATTATAACTCGTCTCAAATGCAACTGGTGTGACTTTTGGAGCCTCGATTGCGTGACATGTACAAAAACGACGGAGATTTGAGCAATACTGCAACATAAATCTAGAGGTGTTGAAGAGATATAGAAAGACATTATAATATTGAAATGGCCACGTCTGTTATTTTAATTCAGATACAATAAGAGGACGAAGAGATTCTTTTATTCCTCACAATCGCGTGTACCATTGCTAACTACCTTTGAGTAAATATACAAATCCATAGTATGCTTAATTGCATTTGCGTATGTACATGGCTCCTAAATTTGTTCTTTTAACTTTTACAAATGCGAGCAGATAAGTCACAAGTGCTTTAGTGATGGCTGACGCAATCGTCTGTGGATCAATGCACGGGTCTGCTTCCACAGCTTTTTGGCTTCGGATTCATCATTAGCCAACGCTGAGCAGTTACTTTCATTGCAGTCTGCAAAGTATTTCCCACTGACACCTTCTATTTGCGGGCTCAGAGCTGCATAGCATGTCGTTGATGCCCCCTGCATCCACAGATTTCATGCCCGCTCCTTCATCACAATTTGCTCAACTAAATTAAACTCTCACTCTCTCTCTCTCTTCTAAAAAAAAAAAAAAAAAAGTCTTACGAATCTTTTGAACAAAAGAGAAAACTGGCGAGTCCAAACAAACCTGAGATACTGATTTTAGTAACTTAGAAGCAATGAAGAACAGAGAATCTGCATGCACAAATGAATTTGCAGCCATTAGACTTTGAATTATTAACCGTTGAAACTAGAATCCCTTATTGTGATAATTGTCGCCAATTGGAACCAATTCTTGCCTGTAATGAAGCCCTTGTGGGCTCTAATGATTCCAGTCTTTACAATACCTGGATGAACTGCATTGATAGTTACTCTTGCGTTCCTTGCCTGGGAAATTGCAATAAAAACGTTTATATGATCCGGTGAAATTATTTCCTAGCTATCTAAAAGAAACTTTTGTGGTGTAAATTTAGGCAAGAATTGTTACCTTGAGCTGCCTGCTCATTTCCTTGGCGTGCATTATGGTAGCTAATTTGGACTGAGCGTATGCACATGTGCCATTATATCTGTAAGCATGCAAATAAATGTACGTGCGTGTAAGCCAACGGGATTGAGCTTGAAAAGAAAATGAGATTAAAAAGAAAAAAAGGAGAAAATTTACTTTTTTGGATTGGGTAGTCGAGTGAAGCAGAAATCATCTCTCTTAACCCAACTGTGAATTACGGAAGAAAGATTAATGATCCTTCCTTGCACACCTGTCTGGGCTGCTGTTTCTATCATTTTTTCTAATAGCATTTCCGTCAATAGATAATGGCCTGCCAAAAGACTATAAGTTTATCCAGTGTGTGATGGATTTTATCCCATTGATTACATTATTTTGCTGTGAAATTTGAGAATTATTTTTCTTCTTCAAAGCTATTTAATTAATCCTAGAGGGTCACGCATAATAAAGAAATTGAAAATTACCTAGGTAATTAGTAGCAAATGTCATCTCAATTTTGTCGTCTGAGAACTCCAAATTCTTTGAATATACCCCAGCATTATTTCTGAGGGAAGAACGAAAAAAAAAAATCCCCATTATTAGTCTAAAAATCTCTCTTTATCCATTGGGGTTAAAATCTAAAATAACAATAATAGAAGAAGCAGAAAACTTATAAATACATATACTCACATAAGGATGTTAAGGGGTAGCCCTAGAGCCAGAAACTGATGACAAAATCTCTGAACAGAAACCAATGAACTTAGATCAATCTCAAATAACAAAACCTCAGCATTTGGACTCTCTCTTTGAATCCCTTCCTTCAGCTCAGCCGCCCTTTTCAAGTCCCTCGCCGGAATCACAACTCTCACACCTCTCTTTGCCAGTACTCTAGCCGTTTCCGCCCCGATGCCCGACGTCGCCCCTTCATACATCAAAAAGAAATGATAACGCGTGAGGATCACGATCATTTTTTTTTAATTGTTTTGATTTGCAGAGTATAAAAAATACCCAAGTGAAACTCTTGTTAATATAAAAATACAACATGAGACAAAAACCATATCTTGCTATTGCCACAACCAAAGAACGAAAATATTCCCAACTTTTCTTAATATATATGTGACTGTATGCTCATTGTAGGGACTATGGAGAATAATGATCAATAATTCTTGAGCTTTACTGAGATTATATATCTTCAAATGATATTATTCTTCGAAAGAGAATTAATATACTACAAAAAAAAGGGGAAAAAAATTGCACGAGAACTTTCCGTTTGGTAAACAAGCAAGCGATTCTTAGAGTTTAAGATAGATCCGTCGAAATTTTCTAATTCCAGAACAAAGTACATATGAATGAAGAAAGCAATGTAACTGTAGCAAGGAATGAATTAGGAAGAGACAAAATATTTTTCGGGAGCAAGAAGATAATATATATATATATACATATAGGAGAAAGTAAGAACCATGCAATTTTCATGGATCTTTGAAGGATCCGGGGGGGAGAGAGAGAGGGAGGGAGAAAAAAAAAATAGTGAAACCAAAACTATTAAATATATGAGCTTGATTTACTCATAGATGTATGAAACTCGATCAATCCCTTTGTTTCATAGTCTTCCATGCACGATGCATCAGCAACAAATGAAAAGACAAAGGTGACAAGATGAAATATGTTTCCCTTCGCATGACTGAAGTTGATTGCTTAGTTATTAGTATAATCTTAATTAATCTACTAACCAGTGATTATGGCAGTGAGATGAGAAGCAATTAAGCCTTCAGTAACTTGTTCAGCAGTTGATTTGGAGCCATAACCGCTAGGGCCTGCAATACCTGCTAAATATCTCAGTGTTTCCTTCATTTTTAACGTGTTCGCTGCCGCTTAGAATCTCAGTCAATCACTCAAAACAGCTCTCTCTATATAGAACGGACACAAATATATAAAAGTTCTGAAATTTTCGGGTAATATATGGACCACTCTCCTTCGTTGGTCTCAAGTCTCAACCAATGATTTGCATCACGCATAACAATTTCGGAAACCAATTGGTGAATTGATTGGTGGACGGTTGGGGCCTCTTATTTGACTTGGTCCACAAACGCGTAGCTGATTTCTTAAGTATATTTAATTATATTTGTTTGTAATTTGAGGGAATGCGCCGTTATTTATGGTCCTTTTTCCCTCATAATTACTGTCCCTTCTTTATATTGTTGCTTCCTCTGGGCATTTTTCTATTTCAACTGCTGCTTCATGAACAATTTAGTAAAGAATTATGACGTGAAAATATGATATCCTGACGTAATTAATATTCAAAACTTCAATGGAACAACCTGGGATCATTACATATTGAAAATTATTGGATATAAAAAATCGTAGTAACCTATCACAATAACTAATGGAAAAATGCTAATAACTCTTTAGTTAGTTAAGTTGGTACCTCCTCTCCTTATCTATAACTATTAAGGTGAATATTTTAAGTTTCTTTATAATTATGAGAGTAAAATTAAAAAATATATATTATTTAATTCATTTATAACACTTATGCTGATTTGAATAATTTATTTGATGGTCTCTTAGTAAATAAAACATGTAATATACTTAAGATCTACAATTTTCTTCTTTTAATTTAAAAAAAATAGAACAATGTCTTGGTCTTGAAAATCACAAAATACATAACTCAATATCCATCACTTAGTGAGAAATTTGAACCACTTCCCGATGAGTTAAGAAATGGAAGTTAAGATATGGAAGTGAGGAGTGTTTTCAAAAAATAATTGTTTTATTTATACATAAGAAAAGAATGAGTGAGTGCATATATGTACATGTATATGTGTATGCGTGTGTGTACACACACATATGTATAGATATAGAAGGATCTCAGAAATTAGTAAGCATTTCAATTTTGAAACTTGGTCTAGAGAGGAAAATATTGGGCATGAAATAAACTTAATTATGAGGCAAAAAAGATATTCAACAAGTGACATGATTAAACTAGAAGGCTTTATTACATTGCAAGAAACCCAAGCATACAAACACTTCGACACCTTTAGATCCAAGAGTGTTCAAACTTGATAGCATAGATAACTGTGGATGAGACTCTCACACGTGCACATCTAGAATACATTATAATAATAATTATTACATGCAATCTTAAGTATTCAGAATGTTTTGGCTAAAAAAGATGGACAATAAAATTGGAGAGACCAAAACAGCTTTGGTGTTTGTGACCACCCGTGTCACTCACGTCTGCTTTTGGTCTCCATTAATCCATGGCCGTGGCCGTGGCCAATTTTTCCCAATGCTTTACTGTGGGAAATAATGGCCATTGTTGAAGATTTGATGGACTAAAAGAGAGCATTGGGTTTGACTCTTCAACAATGGAGCTATGAAGTGCCTGTGCAAAAGGGACCCTTCGGTTTCCCATTTTGCATACATTTCCAATCAATTTGCCACTAGCTTTTGAAGCAATTCTCTAGAGCGTTCACATGTAATCTTTCTCTTATACTCTTGTTGTATTCTTCCACTCATGGCGTGTTCACAGAAAGCGTCAAAAGTGAAAAAAAGAAAAAATAAATTGATGGGGAGCAGATATTTGCAGGCTAGCCATTTATGCATGCTTGTTGCAAACAAAAGCACTTCCCCCATGATTCAAAAGCTAAAGAGGACTTTAGCTTCTTGTGCCAAAAGAAAGAAAATACTAACAATCTGCCTGTGGGCAAGTTTTCTTAATTTCAACTTCATTTTTTGTCTTTTCTATTTCTCACAAGGTATTTAATTTTGTTAATTGGTTGTTGTTGAATTAATGGTTGACAAAAGGAGAGAATTAGTAGTCTACACAATACGACCGGCGCAAAGGATGGAGGAAAACATTCACATTGAAACTTGTAAGCTCTAAAATTTCAAGGTAATCCATCATTTGCTTTGCGTTCTTTGAACTTGATCATCATTTAATTGACGGAATTTTAGTCCTAATTAAGGTTATCAAGTCACTAACAACTCCACCAAATTAGTTTAAACTGAGTGCTTAAGCAAAACCTTTAAATATCTAATCTACTAGCTCAACGACCCAATCGACAAAACCCTAATTAAATAAAGATATTTATAAAAATTAAGTTTAAAAAAATAATAAATGCGTGATTAGAAGAACCCTAGGGCCCAAATGTAACTATCATTTCCCCTCCATTCAGAAAAATTTTCTTACCTGAATTGATGCCCTCAACAAAGCTAGAATTAACAGTGCCGACAACCCTAAAATTTCTTCAACATAATTTCCCTTTTGACATACATGAAGATTAAGAAAAGTAATTATAATTAAAAAATAAAAAAATAAAAAAGCTAGTGTTTATCATTTTAATGAATGCTAGCCCCACGTGCCATATACAAATAATGGGATGACAAGTGTCCCAAACTTTTATGAGACTTACATACATCTCACAAGCCAATCACGGGATATAGTGGGACACAACAAAATCCTAATGTTCTTATCTTATTGTAACTCTAATGTACATTATTAGCTCCAAATTATTAGCATCATGATCTAGGTTAAATGATAACTAAATCACAATTGAGTATCTTGATTTGCCTTGTTTGGAAGCTTATGTGGTAAGATTTGGAGAAAAGGTTGCTTGTCATTATCTTTATCCACCATATCTGACCAAAAAGAAAGAAGGGTATTTTATAGATTTTAATTAATAGTGGCTAACAAATTTTTTTTCAAAAAATGTACAGTAAACTTACTGTAGCCTCAATGTTCATGGAGATGGAAGCTGGATGAAGAACATGCAAGGTGGTACATCATCATCATTACCGACATGAAATTGAAACATCAAAAAATAATCTTTCAAAGTTAGGATTACTTTAAATTATTTGTTGACAACTAAATGAGCAATTGAAGATCGAAGCAGTATAATTCAGAGACAGTATAATTGATATGTTTGCCATTTCTTGGTGGGTGGACAAAATTTAAACATGGAAGGGCAAGTTCATTTTCATATATGTGGCAAAAAAAAATGCAACTAGCTTGATCATTCCTCAGATTTCAAAAGAATAATGATGAGTACCAAGCCCTAGACCAAAGAATTGTTTATAAAACAATATGTTGAAGATATAAGTTGTTGACAAATATAAAGTGGTTAATTTGTAACGTGTACTCAAGTAAACCAATTTCACCAAAATTTACAAAGCTGTTGATGTTGAACCCCAATCTGAGTACAAGGAAAGCTTGCCCGTGTGTGTAATTTTGCCAACACACGATCCCCCTTAATTTTGTGGGGCTTGTATGATTGGACCATAAGCCCAATCCTAGGATTACGATAAGAGGGCAAAGCCGAGGTGGAAAATTTGAAAAGCAAGAAGAAAGGGGGAGCCCGACGCGCGCGATCTGACCCTGCCCACAACAAATTCGACTTATTGTGTCTGGGTGCCTGACACAACAAACCTGAATTGAAACCAATTCCCAAACCCGCCCGTACTCAAAAATTTTAATTGAGGGTAATCTAGAGATACCCTCCATAATTATTGAATTAGATAGAGATTAAAATAGAAATTCAATTTCTATTTATTTTTTAAAAAATTAATAATTTAATTTTGAACATCTGAGTCCCTTTTTTGTTACAAAAATTTAAAAATTTTGAATATATACATTTGAAAATAAGATTAAAAATAATAAAATTTTAACAACCTCCAAGTAATCAAAAGAACTAAGTATCAAACGTGCTTATTCCAAATTTATAAGACAAATCGAAATAATTCTAAGCTTTCAACACAAACTTATAGTAGCTTCTAGAAATCATCACCATCGATGCATATTTTAAGATCCTTTATAAACCTATAATAAGATAAAGAAAGAAAATAAAAAGCATGTTTAAATAATTTCAACTTAATAAATACTTGAAAAAAATAATACAAGTTAAAAATATAAACCTTTAAAACCTCTATATTTATTTCAATCTTTGCTTTCTTATCAAGAATCTTGGCATATGTTATTAGAATAGAAATTGAAAAATAAAAATAAAAATGAAAACCAAATCAAGTTAGTTATTAGTTAAGTTAAATAAATATAAAACATATACTTCTACAAAGAGCACATATCTCACTTTGACTACACATCAAAGTCTTTAACGTATTTGAATGATGTCGATTATAATATAGGCTTACAAATCAACCACCAATGCTGAAAGTATATTATGAATCAACAATAGTAATTAGAATTGCCAAAGTATCTCTCGCAATTCAAGACAATATAGAATCTTCACTATTATAGTTATTACCATTTACCTTCTGCCAAGTTAAAATATCAAGATATTTCTTAAAATTAAATGGTACTAACATTTCACATAAAATAAGTGTCTAAGTCATTTTTACTTTATCATTACCAATATTAACAAAACTAGTAAATCCCAAAATCTATTTAATTGAACTCTTATAGGAAACCTAAACTGAACATGGCATGAGAAGTACTCAAAGAGCTAAAACTCTAATTAGGAGAAATAGTAACTAATGCATATATAGTTTTGTATACTTTTACTAGGGTTTGACAATCACCACATACCATTGGACAAGAGTAGTAGAGCTTTTAGAGTAATGTCATAAAAAAATAATAAAATAAGAATGTCAAATAAATAAAATATTTTTTATATATTACTCTCAAAAATTCAAAATATTTACTTTTATTTGTAAAGATAAAATAGTTTATTTTATCAATAAAAAATTTAAAAATAATTTATAAGATTAAATAGATACTTATACTTATTAAATAAATCCTACCAAACAAGCTCTTATAAGATTAAATAAATACTTATACTTACTAAATAAGTCATACTAAACAAGCTCTTATTTACAGATAGACCAAATTCAGAATATGATTTTTAACGATTGCATAAAAATTATTCCTATATAAAGTTTCAATATAGTGATAAAAACTAACCTCTACATTGTAATAATTACCTAATTTTACAAAGATATATGTTAAAATTTTCACTTATGAATGTCTCTTTTATTGATATCTATATGTTAGATTTGACATGCTTTATTAATTAATCATTAGTATAGTGTATATTTTACTTCCACATCACTTGTACCAATGATAATTAAGCTAATTCAATAATCTTGTGACTATGCCTCTATTAAGTTATAATCCTTTTATAGTAATAAAATTAATTTAATCCTAGCATTATGACTGTACAGAGATTTTACTATATATAGTTAAGGTTCGTGTGAATGATGTTGCCTGTGCAAATTAGTAAGCTAAAAATCTTAGTAGGCAAAACATTCGATTGTTTCGATTTCTCTAACATTCTTGAAGCCCGTCGTCGATAATTTCGTAGCATAGAAATTCACATAATTTAGGGCAGGCCTCTGAATTTTTGGATGGGCTCTACCCTTGTTTGGGCCAAATTTTGGAGCTGGGCTTTGTATGAAATATGAATCATATACGTGAAGGGGTTGTGCATAAAACCGACTGCCAGAGCATAACATGTCTGAAGGTGTTGCTCCCCATAATAATCATGATCGGATCATCGTAAGCTCCAGATCCAGACCCGGAGAAAAATTAAGTGATTTTTTTTTCTCATTGGTATTCAAATTTATAGGAGGCTACCGTATATATATGTTATATTTTAGCGTATTCTTTTGTTTATGTTCAATGAATGCTGGGCCTACTCATCTGGAAGGATTTTCATTCGACACTTTCCACTACACGAAGTATATGAGCTAATTGTACAAGTATATTCCGGCAAACAAAGAGAGCAAAGCGTATATACGTTACCTATATAATTTTTTCAATCACATATGTTATCGACAGTCCCTTTATTTAGTGGGTCAAATCTGTCATCAAATAAATCTCATTGGTGATGAATTCAACAAAACACCAAAGTTTCATGGTTATTATAAGACATAGGTGTATGTATTATTTTGACTAAGGAGATTAGGATTCGTGTCTAAGGACATGCTACACTCGAATCGAATGGCTTGATTGCTCAAGGGTTACTGTAATTCAAATTGTAGCAAAAAATTGAGTAAAGATGTATTAAGAGGCACAATTATGCAAATGAGTTGATTTTAAAAGAGGATTTTATCAGTTCTTTCAACTACAATCACATCTATATTGGATTTTTTCTAGTCAGCTCCAATATTTTCCTTTATAAAGTGTACGGGTAAACTTGTACGGTGAATATAAATTCTTATTGACAGGTATAATTAATTTAAGTTTATGATTATATTGAAGTTGATTTATATTAGAATGCGAATCTCACATACATAAAATGATAAATAATAAAAAATTTATTATAATTTTAATTATATAATTATAAAAAATATTATATTTTAAAATTATTTGAACGTAACTAAACCTTTTTTTTAATACTACTGATGTCCATTTTATTTTTGGATTGGCAACACTTTATTCTTTGTGTTTACACCATTTTGTTTATGCATGCGGGACAAGTGATAGCCTCGTCCTCGTAACTGCAGTTGCCCACTCGTATTGGATAATTCCAGTGCTATTAATTATTAATTTATTCACAAATTACTTCCCTGACTGAAAAAAGAGTGGGGGTATATTAGGAACACGCACGAGTGAAACCGGGACCCCGCAACTGAATTTTTTTTTTTTTTTGCCCCCTCTTGCAAGTCAAAATTTTTTCTCCATCGCTAAAATACGCCAAAATTAATTAAATTCTAGGGTTTTCACTTTCCATGGCTTCACGGACTCATGTCGACGATGTAAGTGCTTCAGTCTCACTGGTGCTGTACACAAAAGCATACATTACATGCGTTCTCTATTATTTCCTTCGATTTAGGGTTTTAATTTGGATTTTATTTTTTTGAACATAGGACGACGATTTTGGTGGCGATTTCTCTGCGAATCACAATTCTAGACGTTCTGGTCAGTTCGACTTTCATGTAACGCAGTTTTTTTTTTTTTTTTATGTAGAGTGTATTTTTGTATTTTAAAAATTACTTGAATGAAATTTTATAGGCACCAAGAGAAGCTTCGGTGACATTGAAGATGACGAGGACGATATTTTTGGTTCAAGAAAGGTATTTACTTAATTGAAACTGACACTGATGTGAACTAGCTATTTGTGTGGAATTGTGTGGAATTGTTGTAACACTGGACGTAACTGATTTTTGTAACTCTCCTAATCTACATTTTTTGTATTTGATGGATTATTTTTACAGTTTTAGACTATTGAATTGGAAATTTCGCACTCTGTCTGAGCGATAATGTTTTGCTTGCTCTCACCGCAGGCTAATTCAAAAGTGGAAGAGACTGCTCCTGGAGTTGCAACTGGGATGATTTTGTCACTGCGTGAGAGGTTCTATAAAACTGCTGAAATCTCTTACTTTGCTGCTTAGATTCCAAATATTAGTGGTTGTCACGAAGTATTCTTCAAAGCCTTATTTTATTCTTGGGATTTTCTTTTGCAGTCTTCAGAACTGTAAGGACACGCTTGCAACATGCCAAGTATGCATTTTCTATTAATTGACACATATATACATATATTTGTTTTGTCTCTTTACATGAATGTGTGTCTTATTTTTAGTTCACGCGTGTCTATATGTCCTTGATAGTCCTTGAAACTACCAAGTTACTTGCGCTAATGTTAAAAGATAAGGATATGACATTGAGTATTAAGACTGCAATCTCACTAAATTTGGGTAATTTTTTGTTTGGAAAATCTGCATTTGCAATTTCTTCTTAAGGTCTGTAAATCTTCTTTTTCTCTTGGTGTGTGTAAATATTACAATATCTAAGAAAATCTATCAGTTTTCCTTTAGAAGGACCCATAAGGTATGAAGGCCAGGTGTTGAACCTTATTTATGATAATACTGAAGTTAGTAAATGGTACTCTTGGACCATGCAAACTTACACGGGATGTGGTTGGTTGAGTGTTTCAAATGATTCCCCTTTGATTCTATTAAATTTAGCTTGGTCTTTTTGGAATATCTTCTGTAAAATTGTCCTACTTTGAGGCCGTTGCAGCTACAAACTTGTTCTAGACTACTAGTTTTGCGTGACGTCAAACTTGTATATATTACTTGTTGGGTGGTGTCACAAGTGTTCCAAGATTGCAATTGTCTCTGAATGGAATTTAATTTTGAAGATTTCATGCTATTACTGGAACATGCTAAACAGTTTGGTGTAGAATATGGTTCTGCTTCCTTTGATGCCTCCCAGAATTTTGTTGAGTTATTGAAGTATGGCCATGTTTCCAGTTGGAACTTGAAGCTGCAAAGTCAGAGATTCAGAAGTGGCATTCTTCGTTCCGAAATGAGCCCTTCGTACCTTCTGGGACATCTCCTGGTTAGCCTTTCCATATATTGTTGTACTTGCTCTTTTCAAATTTATTTAAACATGTAATTTTCTTTTCTTGTTGGTAGTCATGTCATAAGTTCTTTATTTATGTTTCAGACAATTTATGTCTTCTTCTATTTTTTGTAGAACCTAGATTAGTCATCAATTATCTTCAGACCCTAAAATCCTCCGAGGAGATGCTGAAGGAACAGGTTAGTTTTTTTAAATTCTGTACCCTTAACAGGTAATGTGAGAAGGCATTTTTACCATGCATGATTTCATCCATGTTTTATTCTTGTTATCAGTTAGAAAAAGCAAAGAAAAAGGAAGCCGCTTTCATTGTAACATTTGCAAAACGGGAACAGGAGATAGCAGAGTTGAAGGTGAGACTTCTTTCTGTTCCTTTCCCTCCACCCCTGTCCTTTGGTTGATATGCTTATTCGTTGAAATATGATTAACGTGGATATTATGATTTCATGTTGCATTTCCTTTTGGGAATACATTTATTAGAAAGAAGTATTTCATTTGAATCTCACATCAAAAATTCATTTGTCCTGGTTCGTTTTGGCTGAGCTCCTGAACGTGCACTAGGGCACCTCAACTAGAGAGTGAGAATTACTTATAGCTTCCTTCAATCCCTGTTACGTGGTCATGTCATGTAGGCCAAGTTCCTTGAGTTTAAGACTTTTAAGCTAATTGAGAATATAGTATTATACCAGGTGAAACTGATTGACTGATGGTTCTTTTTTATTGATATTACTCTGGAGATGCATAGGTTATTGGGTAGACTTGAACAAATTAAATTGATGTTTTCTATTTCCCTGGACAAATAATAGGTTTGTCCTTAGCTAGACATTTGTATTTGACTTTCATGGTTGAGGTGTCTCTATTCTGATTGATGGAAATTTAGCAACTTGTAACTTGAGGCATTTTTCCTTTTGTTTTTCAGTATTATATGACCATTTTGAAATTTTCTATTCTGTTAAGCTGTACTCTGCTTGCTCAATTGATGTTGTGCTCTCCTAACACTGATTTCATCATACTGTTCAGTCTGCAGTTCGAGATTTGAAGGCTCAGCTTAAGCCACCATTGATGCAGGTATTATAGAATACTGCATCAGGGATATGCGGTATTTAGTTATTTTCAGCTATTTTTTCTTGCTTTAGCTTTTTTTATCTTATGTTATTGAGACTTGGATGTTTATATGGAATAAACTTACACTGTTTCATTTCCTCTCCATTGTTTGGTAAGAAACTACAAAACTATACCTATCAAGTATCTCCAATAAAATTGCGTAGATGAATTAAAAAGCTGAAATTAATTGCTGTCCTGTTTTAATGATCTTGATGGCTGCTGATACTTTTCTGGTGTTTATATGTGTTAGGCAAGGAGGTTACTGCTAGATCCAGCAATCCATGAAGAATTTAGACGTTTGAAGGTTTGTGCTTAAAAATCATGATTGCTACTTAAATTTCTTTTTGTCACGGTTCATGTATGTGTTACCTTATTTAACCTTCTTGGGTTCTTTGATGCTATATTTGTCATTGATGTAACTTGTCTGAAAATTCTGAGTAATTCAGGGCCACCTGCTAGCAAACCCTTGGTTGATACTCTGCAAAGATCTGTTAATATGGAGCACCCACCTGTGCTCAAATCCTTTCTTTTGCATGCGGATGTGGTTTCAATTGAAAGAGAGAAGTTGAAGGATTTTTAAAGGACCAGAGACCATAGGAAGCTGATAAGAGTTGCATTTTTAGCTTTGTAGAAGTAATGGTTCTGCTTTCATTGATGATTGTTGTTGGGGAAAAAAAACCATCAAGTCTTTTGAAACATCATTGTCGTTTTTATAAAAATGAAGATACAGAATGCTTTAACTGTTAGCCATTTGGCCGCTTAAAAGATTGCATCTAACAATTGCTTCACGTGCTGTCAGGAAAAGCTTTAAAAAGTTTTCTACCATGAACTGATATTTCACTTATTTCACTCTTTAAACTTTAGAGTGAACTTTTTAGTGCCTTATCATGCATGGATCTTTAGTTTTGTCACCTTTCTCACTATATTTGAATGATAATTGCATGTAAAAGTTGGACCCTCCATTTGAGCTTGCTTTTGTATGCTATTTGCTCATCAGACAAGTTGTTGATGGTTTCTTTGATTCCACGATACTAGAATTTGGTTGAGGAGAAGGACAAAAAAGTGAAGGAACTGGAGGAAAATATAGCTGCTGTTTCTTTTACCGCAAACAGCAAGATGGGGAAAGCATTGATGGCGAAGTGTAAAACTTTGCAAGAGGAAAATGATGAGATTGGTCGTCAAAATGAGGAAGGCGAGGTATTGTAACTTTAGAAAGCCATTTTTATTTTTTTAAGTAATTTTTTTTGTGAATATCAGGTTATTCGTGTGTGGTTCTTTCAAGGATTTGTTAATATATCTTATTAGTGGTAATATTTATTTTGTTTCCAAAAGAAAATTGGTGGATAATTGTGTTGCATATGCATGTAGAAAATAATGGCATGTCTGTAAATAGAAGGGTAAAAGAAGGTGGGTGATGTGGTAAATAAAGAGAGAAAGTTTGTTCTTGAACATGCCATATCCTGAATTAGATCGGGAACATGTTCACTGCTAGAATGGTTAACTTTTGATGGTATGTTTTTGTTGAAAGTACTAAAACATTAAAATGCAACTTTATGTTCTTGAATTCAGAATTGAATTCATTGATGCATTCTACCTGACATTGTTGAAGAAATTTTGACATATCTATGTCCTTTGTTCCAACTTATTGTGTTGATTTATTTTCTATATGTTGATCTGCAGACACATCAATTGTCATTAAAACTCGCTTTGCAAAAGTCTCTAAATGCAGAACTTAGAAGTCAATTTGAAGGTTAGTGACTCTTAAATTGTGTTGTAATTTGTCATCAGTTCAATCCCGTTGAATCCTTTTTCATTCTGTTGCTTGTAGGACTCTATAAACATATGGAGGGGCTGACGGATGATGTAGAAAGATCAAATGAAATGGTATCATCGGTCTCATTCCTTCCCTATTATTTTCTCATATACTTGGATGAAACATACCATACTTGGGGTTCGCAATGAAGCAGCATAATCCTCTGATAACTTGCCTAATGGGATTGAAAACAGCAATGGTAACTAGGGTTTAGAAGATTTATTTGGAATCTAATTTGTTGATAGAGATAAAAGAATTCTTGGTGGTGGAAATTTAAGGCAAGCAAAAATTGTTTCAAAGAGGTTGAATCACACTGTTCCTCACTAACATCAGAAGTTCTCAGATTTTGTCACCATTGATTTGAACACACATGTATGTGCATTTGTGCTTACATATCATCTACCATTCATTATTGAAGTCCTTCGATCCCCAAGTAGGAACTATATAAAAATAAACGTTGATCAGGAAAACCTCTAGAAGACCATGTGTTCCATTAGTTAATGTTCCAAAAAAAGGGGGTTCTATTGGCTGACCCACTATGGCAAACCAGGAAATTGATGAGTTGCATCTGGTTGACAATCAAAGAAAAAAGATCATGTATAGGGATATCAATTTGTCTAACGTTGGTTACAATGTAAATTGATGAGGAAAAGCTATTAGACATAAAGAAGCCCCTTGTTTTAAGAGCTTGAGATTTATTTAATGTCTGAACATGGTCTGTTATAGTAATGGCTGCATAGTTCTGTAATTTATTTAAACATCTATTGTAAATCAGTGCATGTGAATTTAAATACCCATTGCTTGTACACTGATGGCATTTCTGGTCAGGTGCTAATGTTAAGAGAGAAGCTAGAAGAGAAGGATCATGAACTTGAAAAGCTGAAACATGAACTGCGCCAGAAGAGTGTATTGGAAGAGGACAAGAATGATTCAGTTTCTGATAAGAATATTGGAAACGATGTAGCAGTATCTGGGGAAGCTGTGAGCTGAGGTGTAGACTTGAGCAATTTTGTCGGATATTTATAATTTTTAAGCTTCCCCCTTGGGCTTTGTTGTTTGTACTGTGTACATTAACTAGTTATTTTTTATTTTTTTAATTAGTTTATTAGTAATTCTCGAATCTGAGTAGTTCTTTGGACGCCTCACAATGCCCTTGTGAGGGAATGATAATATTCCCTAATTTTCAAGTCAATGCATTCCCCTTTAAAAAAAAAAAAAATGGTTAGTGCATTGCCAACTACCCGTGTAAGAGCCTCAGGCCATGTTTGAATCGAGATCACTTTGTCTTTAGAAGAAACTAGTTGGCCGGTAGTAGCGTAGTAAGATCTATCTTATGTCATTGTACGTTTGGAAGGCATTTGGAAGTTTTATGTTGGGTTCACTTACTGGAGTGGAAGTGAAGATTAATAGAGTTTTTGCATTTTAATGTTAACATGTTTATTTAAGAGTGGGAGTGACAGAGTGAGAATCACACTTTATAGATCAAATTTACTTTCGAAGTGAGGTATCTGCTCTTGTGGTCTCTCGACTCTTTTTTTTTTTTTTTAATCCTTTCTTTTAAATATGGTATAATTATATTTATTAAAATAAAACAATGTTACATTTATTTTAAAAATAATATTATTATATTCTCAGATAATCAAGGCTATTATTATATAATATATTTATTTAAAAAATAATATTATTGTATTTATTTGATATTAATAAGTAATAATAGTAAATTGTCTATCCTAAGAAAACATTAATTTTGACTGTGTTATTGGTAATAATGATTTATTTATATTGCTCTTATCAATAATTTTAAATTTACTTAATTAAAATTAAAATTAATAAAAAAAACTTGTGGTTTACATATTTAAGAATATTAATAATAATGACTAACTTCTATGATTAACATTAATAATAAAATAAATAGTATATTTTAGAAATATATTTTTATTTAATTTATAATTAAAAATTATAATTCTTTAAATAACAATAAAATCATAGATCGAAAGAATTTACCTTCGATACAGAATAAAATAAATATGAGATTCTGATTTTAATTTCAATGCTTCTATTCTAATGAAAGTAAATAACTTATTTCTATTTCACGCTCGCAATTTTAGGATTTTCACTCGAGATTTCTAATCGAATCTAAAAAGTAAATCCTAACTTAATTCGTTTTAATGCAATTCTAGTATTAATAATTCATTATTTTTTGTGATGCCTAGTGACAATCTAGGTGAGGATATGTTTATTTGAATCACAGTTGCACATGTCAACAAGTTTATGATTTAGGGGTAACTTATGTTCAAAGTTGTTAGATGTTATTATAGGGCAAACTACAATTTATCCCAATTAAAAAACAATTTTTGATTTTACCTCTAAAAATACTATTAAAAATAGAAAAATTCAATTTATCTCTCACATATCATTATTATTTTTTGCTAATTTAAACAGTTAAATGAAATCAATTGTCAGCTAACTGATAAATTTTTTATAGTTTAATTTCAACATATACCCAAATATTTCAACAAATCTTAACCACTTTTGAATAAATTTCACGTGACCCCAAATAGTAATTTTTGTATTTAATTCTTTTTAAAATAAGGAAATAAACTTCTTTTCCACATTTTCCTTTTTTTTAATTTTTGGGCTAATTTCTTCATCTTTTCCGTTCGCTTTTTCCCCTTTCTTTTCTTTACGTCTGCCAAAATTAAGTATAACATCAAGCAATTTAAAAACCCATCAATGCCCACCACCACCTCATAATCTTTTTTTAAGGAAAAAAATTAATAAAAATTAAATAATAGTATAATAGTAATTTAATTTTAAAATTAATGTAAATAATATAATTTTATAAAATATCATCCTTACTGCACGAAACATAATATTTTAGAACACCTTTTCACTTAATGCCAAAGAATCCGTTATTCAGTATACTAGCACATGGTCAAAGACAGAAGTGGGACTGTTTCTTACAAATAGAACTAGTTGGCCGCCACAAGCCAACATATTATTTTCAACCTATTAATTAGAACTATCTGATACATCTCCAGTTTCAAGACCGAATTCTTCCATTTATGAGCCATTTCAAAGCAGCCTGTAAACACTTTGTTTTGCCGAGTTCTAACAACACCTCGCCTCCGAGATGGAATAATTACCCACTCTTCTCAGCAACTTTTTCACAGCATCAACTTTTAACTATGCAATTCCCTGCTAGGTTTGCTATTTGCTCTCAATCCGCTGCCATAAGGAATGGGAAAAGACTTTGGAAGCAGGACAAGGGTCTCAGAATTGTCCAGTAAAACTTTCTGTTGCTCAACCAAAACTCAGGTGAATGTCAAAAATCATACATACACAGCTCTCGAATAAGACTACAAAGGTAAGCACTTATATATGAGCGAGATGGATTCTAGTTGTTTTCAGTGGTGCTTTGTTCTTCCCTGTGGCCATCCTAAGCCAGCATTCCCAACGTTTCCAATTGCTTCTAAAGGCTCTACCAACCCCTTTGTTGTGTTGCCAAGTGTCTCCCCCTGCAGAGGTTTTCATATCAGAAGAAAGAGATGAGAACAGCTTCAAACTCATCTTGGCCGTTCAGTTGTTCAACAATCTCATTCGTTAAAACCATTAATGAGAAAGTTGGCACAATACAAGTAATAAACAGTCCCGAATATATGGATTTGAATGAGACTTAACAATGGCGTTGGGGTGGATTAGACTATTCTTTTTACCTAGTTCTGACACATATTGTAGTAACAGTGTAATTAAATGCAATATAGATTATTTTACTTGGTAGAGGCTCTCCAGCTTCAATTATTTTCTACAGAAAGACACTTATTTTGATTGTCTTTCACAGAATGTTAGGAAAACAATACAATGATATGATTACCTCCTTCCAACCCATGCTTTCTAAAATTTTTCTGGCATAACTACCAGTTCCAAATGACATTTTTAAGGCTTCAGATGCAGCATCCTCTGTACGAGTAGAATCAGGAGACAATTCCCTTCCATCGTCTTCCATTGCAGCTCTCTTTTGTCCTGGACCCACACCAATACCACCATGCAAGGTTCTTCTCTCAGCTGCTCTATCCCTATATCCACATCCTCTATACTGGCAACAGAGCAAAAAAGCATTACAAGGAAGCAAGGGAATGGGCAAAAAAAAAAAAAAAAAAGGGAGAAAAAAATTGCATGTGATTGCTAGGTTATATATGAGCGGCAATAGCAGAGCACATTTGAATTTAAGATGTCAACATACATCACTCATAGTGCAAAGTCAACATTGACTCAAACACGATAACATTATTGATGCAGAACAATCAGCGTCCTACACATTCTCTCAAAGGAAAAAAGAATACTATACATAAGATACTTATGTATATCCATAAATGAAAAAGCAGTCAAGTGATAAAAAAGTTGAATTCAAAAAACAGTTCGTCAACAACTCCACTGAACAGTTGAGTGAACATATGATAATCCTACTAATATCCAGCTGACACAAAATGTGGAAAAATGGATATGAGAGATTGGCCTATTGCAATGTTTTGAAGAGCAACAGCATTAGCTACTGGCACTAGCACTATTCACACCGTTATTACTCAAAACCATCTTCCTTGAAACGTCAGCATGTCTTATCACAAGTAAAACTAATACTTCAAGTATCTTTCAGGCACTTTCTATATGGTATATATTCATCAAAGATATGTAATAGGTATCTCAGCAACAAATAATTACCTTTCCAAATGCGGCAAGTGGATCTGGCAAATTGGGTGTACCCATGCACTCAATGACTCCATCAGATGATGTTGATTCAATTTTTTTAATGGGTTTGGACACAGGGGAAATTTCTGGAAAGCCCCAGTCCTTCGTTGGGTTACAAGAATCGTAACGTGACAAGGAAGCTAGATATTTTGCACTAGGAGTCCGCAATCTGTACACTTGTCCTGAAAGGGATATATTGATAAGCAGCCACATAAGTTCACAATTATCAATCATATATTTGCGAATGACATCCTAAAAGTTTTCTAGCATTTCAGATTACCACATTATTTTTCGTTCTTTTCGTCCTCAACAAAATGAAGCATATAAAATAACTAGCAATAATGTCACACACAAAACACTAGATTGTACATGCTTTTAAATAGACAAAAGGCATATGCAAACCTGTTGTAACTCGTACCAGATCTCGACGAACCTCACATATTGGAGCAGTTCTCAAAAGACCACCACCAGAAGGCATTGAAGGATGGAGCTTCACCGACCGTCTCACCAAGTATCCAACCAGTCTAGCCACCTGATCTTTTCCACGCTTTCTGCATTGTCTAACTCTTGACCATTCCCATAACTCAACAACTGGGAACCCCAGATCTGGCTCTTCCTCAGGTTGAGTAGCCTGACCATACTGTGATCTCCAATTTTCTTCATCCCAATAAACACCTACTAAAAGTTGCTTGTAAGTTTCAAGCTAAATGTATGCAATTTCTTCATTTTATTAATTTATGAACTTCTTCCAAAGAGAACAATCTGGAGTTTGATAATTTATGAGTCTTATCTGGATCTAGCTGAAAGATTTTTCATATCTAGCAAAAGGGCTACAAATCTGTGCTTTTTGGATGAGAACACAGAGAGATTAAACAAGCAGTGGATTTAGGAATCAAAATGGATATGAAGTGATTTACAGTTCATAGGAGGGATAAACCTTCTTCTGAGACTTCCTCATTTGAATGAATGAAGCCATCCTCCGGGATCCATTCCCCTTCTTCTAGCTCACTATCTCCTGCATCCAAATAATATAGAGCCAGTTATACCTGTTTGAAATCATTACAGCAATTAAATTTCAGTAAAAAGATGTACAGAGAAAATATAACAAACCATCAGCTGAAACCTTAAATTTCTCCCCATCATCTGTCTCCAGAGTTGTCATTGCAGCATCATCAGCAGTGGCTACTTGGTTATAACCAGACAGATAAAGGTCAATCAGTGTTTCTTCTAACCTGAGTCCAATGAAAACCACCATTAGCAAAGATATATTGCAGCAACACCAAACTAAAAACAGCAACATGGACCAACAATGGGAGTAGCAGCTGAAGCAGCTTACCATGCTGAAGGTGGTGGAGGATTTTCAGGCGTTTGATTGATAGAGTGCTCCATATGTCCTGTTGATAAAAGGACTAGTTAATTGATCAAAGTCTCACCACTCAAGAAGGGATGCCTGTTGTTAACTAAAACTGTAAAAGATACATTGCTAAGTAGGCTCACTAGCTGCCTTAATAAACAGAAGATTAACGTATCTGTCAGATAGAATAATAATTGATCATCTCACTTTTTTTTTTGTTTTTTAAACTTTTAATATTAAGTATAACAATGGATTTATCAGTATCTGGTGGAGGAGGGCGTGTCTCAGTACCCAGCTAGTTCCATTGGATTTGGATGCTCAAAATTGCAACCTGGTAATTCTATCCCGAGTTGGGTGAAATTAGATGCCTAACATGCACAACTCAGAGGCAAAATTCTTAAAGCGAAACCATTAATTCTATGACACCAGCAATTTACAAGCCAAAGATGCAGCTAAATGGATTACGGCAATCATTTGATCTAGAAAACATCCATTATAGATACAAGCACAAACCCATCAAAATCATCAACCATCAGCTAACATTGCCATGCCATGCTTGTATGGAAATCAGGAATTGGTCTTCCTAAATCACATTTTACAACACAAACAATATGGTATACATGATACACAACAGTCAGCATGTCTAACCTTGACTGGACTCATCCTGAACACTTCCTATGCACGTGTAATCTTCAGATTCATGTAGCTGGATCGACGAATAATCCTCACAATCACTATATACTTGTTTCCTTTGCTCATCTTGAACAGGATTCTCAGTGGCAGTTCCTTCACATGAACTTCTATCACATTCATCAATCTGAGAGTTCACGAAACTAAGGCTATTATTGCTACTTGAACAAAATAAATAAATAGATAAATAAAAAGAAATCTAATAAAGGCATTACCTTGTAAGACTCCAACAGCACATAATTTCCATTCTCAAATTTGTAATAAAGACCATCTCTACTACTGTAGTACCATCCAGCGTTAGGGTCATGGTAAAATCCACTACTGCAGCAATTTGACACAGAGGAAATAAGAATTAGAATTGTGAAAAAGTAATAATATTATTAATAATAAATGATAAACGGTAAAAGTATTTCAAGAGGATATTTTTCTTTACTTAAGCCCAGTAAAATCCAGAAGATGCATTAAACGCAGATTCCATTACAAAAGTTAAAAAATTTAAACGGTATAATTCTACATGATATTGCTATGGCAACAAGACTCCCGAAGCAGCTCAATTAAAAAAAAGAAAGAAAGAAAGAAAGAAAGAATCTACAGGTAGAAGCAAGAAGAACAAAAAAGAAAATCATAAACCTGGCATGAAAGAAGAGCTGACTTGCTTCGTCCCATACAAAGAGATCGCTGCTTTTTGTTTCGTTAGAATCATCTGGTTCGTTTGTTCCCGCCATTTCTTTGGCCGTTTCTCTCTGCCCAGCTTCGAAAGGTTGAACTTGGGAGAATATTCAAAACTCAGCCACTGTTTTACGACGAACGCGGAGGTTTTCCGAAATCAAACTTTTTTTAGATATTGGCATATCCTCCCAACCCAATTCCCCAGCCGGAAGCCAAAAAAAAAATAGACGGAAAATCCAGATTGGTAGTGGACTGATAAATGTTTGCACGTGCGGCTCGTGTGAGACTAGAGCTCAACTTTCTTTCTAGTTTCTATATTTTCAGTTAGGTCACGGCCCGGGGGAGCAAACCAAGCGAAGAGAAAGGTTCGAAGTGGCGATTGGGCTTTTGGCAGCTCAAACCCTGAAAAGGGCCCATGACGAGGTAATGTAATGCAGCTGCGACAAGACATAGTACGCCCGGGAATATTGCAAGTCCAATATGATGTGTCATGATTCATGAAGAAGAGAACGATTGAATGGATGAGGAGGTCGTGTAATAATTAATAATCACAGGAGAGAGAGCTAACGAAGGAAGCATAGTGTGCACAGCGACAAACTTCGGGAAGCAGGTATCGGCTTCGGCGCCCCACAAGTACAAAATTGTCTACAATAACTTTGTCGCTTCTGACAATCGGTCGTTTTTTTTTTTTTGTCATTAATTTTACCTTATTTTAGAAAGTAGAAGAGTTCTTAACGGCAAGTTAAATTAACAAGCACGCGCGTCGAGAATTGCAGAAGCAGGTTGGCTGGATTGGTACTTGGCTTCCATCCCTTCGTACGCGCATGCGGCTCACTTCTCTCAGACTGTTTCCATTGATGAGTACAAGAAAGTTTGAGACTGTTGTTGGGTAGCCCTAATTTTTAAATTATATTATTAAAATATTTAATAAATATTAATTATTATAATTTTTTATTTATATAATAAAAAATTCATTATATTTTTAATAATTTTATTAAATTATTATTTAAAAATTATATTTATTATAATTATTAATAATTATTTTATTATTATAAATTCTTTTTCAATAATTATAACTTAAAAATTAAAGTTCTTCAATGTCAAATAAGGCATCAATAAATATTAAGGTCAGACTTAACTTGCGACGTGACGTCTATTCAATTGCATTCATGGCCCGCTAGGTCAACTCATGTAGACTGAATAAATGTAGATATTGCATAGGTGTCAGGCCTCCTTCATGTCCACGTTGTGATCGTAACACTTTCGTACGATATTTAAATGACTTTCTAACACTCTAATTAATTAAGTAAGTCTAATTTTTTTTTAATTTAATCTAAGTGAAGAATTTTACTAAAGAAAACTAGAAAGAAACGAGCTAAATGGTTAATTGTATTTCTATTACTCTTAAAAACATAATTACACAATACTTTGTACAAGAGCGATCAAGAGCTTGTGCGCTTGTGTGTGTTGGAAATGCTTGTGAGTGTGTGTGGAAGTGTTACATAAAATAAGGAATCTTTCCCTATTTATAAATTTACTGACCAGGGATCTTTATGTTTGATTTTAGAGAATTTCAGTAGTTTTATAATTATAGAAAACTCTAGAATTCATGTCGGGCCGGTTGATAAGCGCATCATGTTTGACTTAGTTGTATGGGTAACCTATTACTAAGTGCATCCCACTTCTAAATACATCTACTTTTTAAGTTAAGCGAATCTACTTTTTAAGCACAGCGTTAAGTGCTACACATATCCCGCATACACAATGTACTCTGGTCTGTGGCGGATTGTTTCCAAACGATTCCATGTGCGCGAAATTAACCTCTGATCGTGAGAAACCTTGGCGGAATTGACTTTCGATCATGAGAATCATTGGCGGCCCGTGACAACGTGCTCCTCATGACATGCCTGGACCAAACAAAACCTTGCCATTTTCCGTTTATAGGTTTTTTATTATTAATTACTAATTAATGTTTTATAAAAATCAACCTCTATGAACGTGGACGCAATTTCATAATTTGTGGTGAAAATGAAGAAATGCCCCTGCCTCACAGTGCTGGCCAGTTGGCTTCACCCCTATACTCATATGAGTGTGACGTGAGTCGCTCTAATTTTTCGCAATCCGAGACAAATTAGTAAATGTAGTTCAATTAGGCTTTAATTTTGTTTCACTGTGGGGCAACCGCGGCACTTCGGGTCAGTGCGGCAGCAATAGCTAAGGCTTCCTATCATTGAATGAGAGTTGCCGTACAATACTCTTATACAACACTTATACGATTTCTTAATATTTTAAATAGTTAAGTAAGCCTAAATCCTTCTTGATCTAACTTAAGTAGAAAGTTTGTAAAAAAATTAGAGAAAAATAAACAACAATGACTAAATGTGTTTATATTACACTTGAATAAATAATTTACATAATACTTTATATAAGAAAACTCATGTGCTAGAGTGCACGCATGTATGCTAGAATGTGCTTTTGTGTGTGTGGGAGGTATTGCACAAAATGAAAGGGTTTATCCTTATTTATAGGCAATCTGGGTAGGAGGTGTAAGTGTCTAATTCTAAAAATTTTTAGTAGTTAATAATTATGAAAAAGTCTATAACTCAGGTCAGGTCAGGTCAGACCAATTGTTAAGTGCATCACATTTAGCTTAGTTATGTGAGTAGCTCGTTGTTAAGTGTAACTCACTTCTAAGTGTATTCCTTCTTTTATGTTAAGTTAACTCCGCTTCTAAACACAATTGATATTGAGTACTAAGCACATTCGATTTTTAAACTCACTTTAATTCTAAAGAGACTTTTACTAAATAAATCTGTGAACGTGAAATTAACTTCTCTGATTAAGAGAAATCTCGGCGCTTCCTGACACTCCGTAAGCTAGAAACTTGTAAGGGCCCTTGTAAAATTATTTCTAAGATTAATTCTCCCATAGATCATTGCAACTCCCACTTTAATTCAATTAATTGCATTCACGTACATTCCAGTTGCTTCCACACATTTCTTTGGCATCATTACTATGTGGAACGACTAATCAAATTGTACTGTACAATTTATCTGGAAAATTCACTTTCTCAATCACAAATCTCTGGTCCTAAATAGCGCGACATCGTGGCTTGTACAGTACGCTACTCTCTTTTTTTTTTTTTTTTAAGTAAAGAAAACTATTCGACGGCCCTAATCACGGGGATTGATCTAATCAACAAATCTTTTCGATTTTAGACATTATATATCACACGATGTCATACTATTCGACGGCACCAATCATGTGAATTGATCTAATCAACAAATCTTCTTGTTTTCAGACATTATATATAGCTTGCTTAATCCGCATTTGGATTGTTAATATTTCGCTACAAGTCTAGATCTTGAGACAGCCATTTATAAAGCAAAAGGATGAGAGTAGAGCATCCATGCAATTAAAGACCGGCGTAAAAAAGCGTGTGAGATGAGAGTCTCAATGCAACTTGGCTGCAATCGAGACAATATACAGTAAAGAAATTCGAGAAACATCTTGAAAAGCAAAGTTTGAGAACTTGCAAATAAAGACGTAATTGGAGGGCCGGGGAATGGGTTAACACAGAAAAGATTTTCCAATACATTTAGTTCCCTTAGGCTTACTTTACAATATCTTTGATCTTTCAAAGGAAAAGGGCAAAAAAAAAAAAAAAAAAAACTTACTTCATAATAGATCCCGCTTTACGAAAAATGGTTCCCTGTTCCAATGTGTTTCCATGCGAGAGGCTCTCATTCAATTCTCAAATCTTGAAACCACACTGGTTTCCTTGGCCTTCCGCAAACTTACATTTGCACGTAAATTTGCTATTTATATTGGATCGGATTCTTCAACTCAAGCGAATAATCTCCATCGTCTCAATGTATAACATAGACCTACGGGCAGGGATTTTGATGAATCAAACTCATGAATTTGAGGCACATAAACAGATGCTATTTGTAGCTTCATCTTCGGTGACATCGAAGACAACAGTTGAAATAGGACCTTGCAGCAGTAGGTCTATGGACACATTCCTTAATAAAGATTATAAATAGATAAAGCTAAATGACAGTTATACCCCCACAAAAATTTGTCAGTTGAATGACACAAGAAAGCAAAAGTAACACCAACTTGTGTTTTGTTTCCACACACAAGCAAATTGATAGTCAAGTTTTTACTACGCCTAATATCACCTGTAGATTCCTTGAACCTTCCCCACCTGAACTTCTATATATAATATGCACCACCGCTTCCGGCCGTTATGACACACACAAACTAGTAACTTAGAGAGGTCCATAATAATATCTCTCCAGTTCTTCTCTCAATAAAACTTTACTGCAATTACAGTGCATGGCTCCAAGCTTAAGCAAAAATGTGCTTGATGCAGTTGGCCTCCTTGACAGACAAATACCACCATCTATTTTGCTGGAAGGCTCAAACTTTCTCGCCAATGGCCATCCAATTTTCACCCAAGTCCCCCTAAATATCATAGCCACCCCATCACCATTGACCTCAGCAGACAAGAACAAGCACACGGCCGGCTGTTTCGTGGGGTTTGACGCTGACGAGTCAAGTAACCGCCACGTGGTACCCATCGGCAAGCTCAGTGATATAAGGTTCATGAGCATATTTAGGTTCAAAGTCTGGTGGACCACTCACTGGGTTGGCAATGGCGGAAAAGACATGGAGTACGAAACCCAGTTGATGATCCTGGACAAAAATGACTTGGGCCGCCCCTACGTTCTCCTTCTTCCAATCCTCGAGGGACCCTTTAGAGCTTCTCTTCAGCCCGGAACCGACAGCTACGTGGACATGTGCGTGGAAAGCGGGTCCTCACAGGTTCGTGGCTTGAGCTTTAGAAGCTGTTTGTATATGCATGTCTGTGACGATCCTTACAGTCTTGTTAAAGAGGCGATGAAGGTCGTAAGGGTTCATTTGGGGACGTTTAAGCTACTTGAAGAAAAAACAGTGCCAGGCATCGTAGACAAATTTGGTTGGTGCACTTGGGATGCATTTTATCTTCACGTGCACCCAAAGGGTGTTTATGAAGGAGTCAAAGGCTTAGTGGAGGGCGGGTGTCCTCCGGGGCTGGTCCTTATTGATGATGGGTGGCAGTCCATTTGCCGTGACGATGAACCCATCACTGATCAAGAAGGAATGAATCGAACGAGCGCTGGCGAACAAATGCCATGCAGGCTCATAAATTTTGAAGAGAATTATAAATTTAGGGACTATAAGAGTCCCCGAGTGCCCTGCAAGAAAGGGATGGGTGCCTTTGTTAGGGACTTAAAGGATGAGTGTAAGAGGGTAGAACATGTATATGTATGGCATGCGTTGTGTGGATATTGGGGTGGGATTAGACCCAATGTTGCGGGAATGCCTGAGGCTAGGCTCATTGCTCCTAAATTGTCACAGGGTTTGCAGACGACTATGGAAGATTTGGCTGTGGATAAGATCGTCGATAATGGCATCGGATTGGTCCCGCCGGAGCTGGTCCAAAATTTGTACGAGGGACTTCACTCTCATATCGAATCAGTGGGGATTGATGGTGTCAAAGTTGATGTTATTCATGTAAGCTGTTACATTCTTAACCTCTTTTTCATGGTACAAATTATAAATTAGCACTTTGACTTGAATGCTTCTGGAAGGGTAGAGAGTAATTAATTAATTAATTAGGGGACATTAATTAATTCATCTTTTAATTTTATGGTTTTAACATTTGCGAGGTGTGCCATTATAACTTGATCCGATGAGGTCCTTGCACTATGCTTTTATAAGTTAATTTAAAAATTATATATAGGAGAAATAATTACGCTTGGGAACAGTGTGACAATATCTGAGGCATGATGTAATAACATATATATGCATGCATACATACATATGTGTGCTGAAAACCACTGCATGTGTTATTCTAAACGAAATTGCAGGATATAATGCCACCTACGTAAAAGAATTCCTTGTTATCCCACCGTCATGGCGCGTGTCAATCCAGTCATGAGTTGCCTGCTAGCTTATCGTCCTTGGGTGACTATTGGGAATGCTGTCTTGCTAACAAATTGCCGTTTGGTGACAAATAGAAAGCAACTTTTGACTTTGTGCATTAGCAACCCAAAGTCCTCTTTTCGATAATGTTTATTATCAATGAATTAAAAGTGGACCTTAGTATAACTGGGTTGAATTAATTAAGGGTTCTTGTTGTAGCCTTAAATTCGGGAGAAATTTATAATTGGAGCAATTTTTTGCGTACATGTATAGTTGCTTGAGATGGTGGGCGAGGACTTTGGTGGTCGAGTTGAGCTTGCGAAAGCTTATTACAAAGCACTAACTGCTTCTGTCAGGAAACATTTCAAAGGGAATGGCGTGATAGCCAGCATGGAGCACTGCAATGACTTCATGTACCTTGGAACAGAGACCATATCCCTCGGACGCGTGGGTAAGTCTATGTAAAAATTGCATTCAGAAACCTCTCCTCTTCTGCAGCAACAAAAATAATATGATGAGTTAGCTAATGTAATTTTATCTACCTACCCTGCGCAGGAGATGACTTTTGGTGCAGTGACCCAAAGGGCGTGACAAACGGGACATTTTGGCTACAAGGTTGTCACATGGTGCATTGCGCTTACAATAGCTTGTGGATGGGCAATGTCATTCAGCCGGATTGGGATATGTTCCAATCTACACACCCTTGTGCCGAATTCCACGCTGCATCCAGGGCTATTTCCGGAGGACCAATTTACATAAGCGACTCTGTTGGAAAACACAATTTCGACTTGCTCAAGGCCCTGGTGCTGCCCGATGGCTCTATTTTACGATGCCAATTTTACGCTCTTCCCACCAGAGATTGCCTCTTTGAAGATCCCTTAGACGATGGCAAAACGGTGCTCAAGATTTGGAATCTTAACAAAGTAAGTTCATGAACATTACATCACGTTGCTACTTTGGAAATAATGAATAATTCCCTTGACAAAAGTTAATAATTATCACATTTCTAAATTCATCTACATATGAAACAGCATACGGGGGTGCTGGGGCTCTTCAATTGTCAGGGAGGAGGATGGTGCTCTGTAACAAGGAAAAATGTTGGCTTCTCTGTGTTTTCAAACACTCTGACATGTTTGGCTAGTCCTAATGACATTGAATGGAATAATGGGAAGGACCCAATTTCGGTTGAAGGAGTGGATGTGTTTGCTGTTTACATGTTCCAAGAAAATAAGTTGAGGCTGTTGAAGTTTTCAGATGACTTAGAGGTTACCGTGGAGCCATTCAATTTTGAGTTGCTTACAGTTTCTCCAGTAACAGTCCTGCCAAAAAGATCAATCCAATTTGCTCCAATTGGATTGGTGAACATGCTTAACGCTGGCGGTGCTGTTCAGTCGCTTGCTTTTGATGATGATGAGAATCTGGTTAGAATTGGAGTGAAGGGTTGTGGGGCAATGAAGGTGTTTGCTTCGGAAGAACCACTGGTGTGTAAGGTTGACGGAGTAGGTGTTAAGTTTAGTTATGAAGATCAGATGGCCACGGTTCAAGTTCCGTGGCCTATTAATTCTTCAAAATTGACTGTGGTCGAGTACTTATTTTAAATGACTCGAAAGCCACTGTTTGTTTTTCATATAAAATATGAATGAATCTTAATGTTATTGAAGCTGAATGAATCTGAATGTATACGTTAGGATAATATATTCGTCTTTGTTTATGGTTGTTTCATTTTAATAATAAGTTGTTTGTTTAATTTAAAATGTCTTAAATTTAATAGTTTTACGCTTACAATTTTAAAAGTGTTATATACATTTGAAGTTTAAATAGAATAATATTTACTAGAATAATAAATTTTTTTCTATGTTATAACTATTTATAAGGTAAGCATTTGATATATAATTTATGAAAAATAATTTTATTAATTTTTTTAACTCAACATAATATTTATATATAAAAAAATTGTTATGTATTAATAAAAAAAGTTGTTCAAAATTTTAATTGAATATATGTTAAGTATTTACTGTCAAAATAAAATTTAAGGTCATAGTAAATTTTAATAGACATTCTTAGGTAGAAAATAAATATATTTAATGGCGTTAATAGTAAGAAAAAGATTGATTTTTTATTTAAATATTTTATTATTTAAATAAAAATTTATTGATTTTTATTTTTTCTATTTAGATAAAAATGTCTTGTAATAAGGTTTTAGATATAACAACAAACTAACTAAATATCAAAATAGAATGAGTTAATTCAAATTAAAATTTTGGACTAAAAAATAAACAATTATCTTTGTATTTTTTTTAAATAACATAAGTTGCATTAAATGACGTGGAATCACGCTATAGTTTTTGGATTTTCTTCAATAAAGTGTTTTTTTTTTGTTTTTTTTAATCAATATGCTCGCTAATTGTTGTACTAACACTAATATCACACAAATGAAAAGTAATTGTTTAACTTACAAATTGCATCTTGATTAAATTAACAAAAAAATTAAACAATTAATTAATTAAAATTTTTAATGGTTTTTTTACCACTAAAATTATTTTAAAGATAAGTTTTATTTGGAAAGAGGTTATTTAAACCTATAATTTTACTCATTAGATCCCTTATTTAATAAATTATTTAATTACTCTTGAACAACATTGCATTTAAGGACGAGAGAATTTAGTTAAACAAATTTTCACGATATGCCAAAAGGGAAAAAAAAAGAAATTTTAAAATTTTAACATAATATCCTACGTTGTAATTTGTTGTTCCTCTGTTCAGAGCAATTGAATTCTTCATAAATCTAAAAGATTTTTCTTTTTCTTTTTTAGATTGACATTTCTAGAGAAGTTAATTATTGGTGTAAAAGAAAAAAATAACGTCAATAAAAGAGAAATAATGTTTTGAGATGTTATAGGGTGATTATGGTAAAATATTAATATTTAAATTTCATTAATAGTTTATTTAAAAAATAATTTAAAAAATAAATTAATGAGTTTAAATTATCCAAAAAATATGAGATCTTATTTTAATAATTTTAGATACTTAATTATATTGGATTAACTTTTAAAATTTTTTACTTTATTTAATTTTTTAAAAATAATATAAATTTATTGTAATTATCTAGTTAAAAGTGGGATGAATTCAGAAAACTTGTGGGACGGAAATACGATCAAAGAAGTGAGGGCGACAGGCGAGAATAGAAGATTCTGTGTAGTGTCATGCTCTTCACGATCCTGGGATTTGTTAAACCAAGACCAAAGGAAGAGGAGATAGGATCTGAACTTAAAAATTGAAATACAAGAATACAATGAGAAACTCAAATTCGTGGACTTATAAGGATAAGGAAATCACAGAACTTTCCAGAAGCCATCATCAAACTGACGATTCCTCAGACGAAGCAGATCAAGGAGACTATGGATTTCAAGCTCTTTCCAAACACAAGCCATCACGGGTCAGCCTTAGGGTATTCCCTCTCCCTCATCGCAATTTCGTTTTCCTTTTTCAATTGCAACGAATTTCTTGTTTTCAGTCGTTAAAGACCTTCTTCTTCTTTTTTCCCCTCCTCCTTCCGTATTGTAATTTATTTTATTTTTAGGTAGTTCATACTGATAATAGATTTTGGTTTAGTTAATTTTTAAAATTATGGTTAAGGTCCACAAGAAATGTTAAGTTTTGAATAAATTTTGTGGCTGCTTTGTGTTTTCAATGTTGGTTATACATGGTTGAAGTGGTGCTTTGAATGATGGCTTGCAGAGTAAGGGTTCTGTGGATGGTGGTGAGATGGATTTGATCTCTGAGATTGATCACAAGATCAAGGAACATATTGGCAATTTGTTACATGAGGTGAGTGGTCTGAGTGCACGGGTGACTCAGTTAGAGAGTAGGATGCGTCGAGTGGAGAATTCTGTTGATGATTTGAAGGTAGCCATCGAATATAATTATGGGAAGACTGATGGAAAGCTTAGAGAGCTGGACAATATTATGAGAGAGGTATTCTTTTACATCCAAAGTCTTTTGTTTTTTGCGATGTTAATGCTTAGTTTGTAGTTTTTGTTATTAAATTTCATGCATATGGTGAAGTTATAAGAATGCAAAATTGTTTGTTTATTCAGCCCAGAAATCATCAGGTGGTAAAGCAACATGAAAAAGCTAGATTAATCAGTTTAAATTTCATTTAATTATTGATATACATGAGTGCCATAGAATGTAATCTCTCTCTCTCTCTCTCTCTCTCTCGGCTGATTGTCTGTGACATTGTTGTACACATGGTAACTGTTAATCATAATGTTAATGATTGTGCACATTTATTGGTAGTATCTTTTACATTGCGTTGGAATAGTTTATCAATTTCTGTAAACTTTTTGTTCCTTCATTTCTTGTGGTTTTTGTTTATTTATTTATTTATTCCATTGAGGATTGTTGCACCATTATGCAGTTGGTCAGTGTAAATTTGGTCAAGGTCACTATTGATCCATCTGCAATTCACTCCTCTAGGCTTTTCCTTTGGGTCGTCTTCTGCAATTTCCTTTTAGGAAACGCTAATAAAAACCTGATTGATGGCCTGGTTGAGGTTCTTATTTGTACTTAATACTTTAAAACAGTTTTTACTCAACAAGGCTGCCTTTAAGAAGAGCTTCTGCCATCAATATCATTTTGGGAGATAAATGGTCATGGCTTTTCCTCATTTTAAACTTTCTTCTATTCTGGCATACTTAGTGTTTTTCTAAGAGAGGTGAATTTGGTGGCAATTGGCGGTTGATTTCTTGACAAGCCTGTAATCTGGCTGAATACATGTCCACCATGTCAATATGCAGTTTTGCATCACAAATTTACATTGATAGACATGATTTATCGTTGTGTTTTTTGCATTATATTGACTTTTATTTTGAACGTCAACGGCAAGCAACAAAAACTTGTATGTTCAATAGAATCAAGATTTCTCATGGAGGTTCCCTTAACAAGCAACATCAGAATTTGTTTTGCAATTTTATGTTTGTGTTAGCGGGCATGTCCTTTTAAAGGTTTGTGCCTGTGTGCAATCTAATGTGATTTCTTTCAGGTTCAAGGTGGTATTAAAGACTTGAAAGATAAACAAGAGATAGCAGAGGTTCAACTGCAGCTGGCAAAACTTCAATTGTCCAAGGGTGACCCCCCATTGGGAAAGCAGAGCAGCACCTCTCAAACTGATTCATCTAAAGGAACTGCTCCTTCAAATCCTGTTGCTTTGCCACCACAACCTGCTTCTCTCCCTTCTAGTATTCCTCATGACCTACATCACCAGAACCCTCTGCCTATGCCTGCAGCAAGTGCTCCGCGCCTTTCTAGCCAATTAGCAGAGAATATTATCCCCTCTTTCGTGCAAGGACCGCAATATGAGTCTTACAGCCCATCGACTTTTCTGAATCTGGAGACCAGGCATCAACAATACCATACACATATAAGTCAGCTGTCACAGCCACCTGCAGCTGCACTGTATCAAAACAATCAGCCAAAACCTATGGAAGCCACACATCAGCAGTATCATTTGACTGCAACTCAGCAATCACAGCCGCCAGCTGCAATATTGCATCAACCTTATCAACCATCACCTCAACCTCCATCAGTGTCACAGTTGGACCAGCAGCCTCATCTGCACCCACCTCTCGGTGCAGCTTATTTTCAAGCCCATCATCCATCAAGCCAGCACCCTGGACTTGTTCCTAACTTGCCATCTGAAGGCATCCGACAATCCTCTTCCTCTCTTGCACCTGCTGGGTTTTCCCCATCCCAACGGTTAAATGTGGATTCTACTCAGCCAATGCATGACCAAACTCCTAGAAGGCCTTATTCCGAGTACCGTTCTGGGTATTCATTGACGCCAGAACACTCAAATTCCAAGAATCTCTATCCTTATGGTGAATCACCTTTTGGCTCCAGCATTACAAATATGAAACTTTTGCAATCTTCAACATCTCCTTCAGAACCTACTGGTGGAAGTAGTTTCTCTCAATTGCCAACAGCCAAGATGTTACCTCATGCTATTCCAATGGCATCTACTGTGGATAGTGAATCAGCTTCTGTTGGGAGTGCAAACAGGGTGCCTGTTGATGATGTTGTTGACAGGGTTGCCACAATGGGCTTCCGGAGAGACCTGGTGAGAGCAACAGTGAGGAAACTGACAGAAAATGGGCAGTCAGTAGACCTCAATGTGGTTCTGGACAAGCTGATGAATAATGGTTAAGTCCAGCCTTGGAATAATAGGTTAGATTGTGTTAGTGTGTGTTCCCTCTGCGCTTGGTTTGATTTGGTCTGTATAAAATTCAAACTACATTTCTGTGTCAACGTTTCTGAGTTAGGAGTTCATTCATACTATTTTTTTTTTATTGGGTTGATGTGTAATTTAACATATTAATGTGGTACCAACAAATCACACTGATTTTTTTTTTTTATTTGTTGGGGGGAGGGGAGGGGTGACTATGGATGTAAATAATAGTTCTTAATAATGGGTTTTCTTTCTTCCTAGCGATTGGTTCACTGATTCTTAAGATTCCTTCTTAAGCAATGGGAATATTAGACTAAGATTCATCTTGAACCCGATTCTCATGCGACTGAAATGCTCTGAAACTCCTTGCCTTTTTTATTAGGCTGTGGCCAGATTTTAGGAATGTGTTGCCGCCAATCACCCTGGGCACAATCCTTTTTCGTCTTATGTTATGCTTGGCTATATTTTGACCTCTTGTGCTGCTCCAATCACCCAAAACAAAAAATAAATAAATAAATAAATAATAAAACTTGATCGGTTCTGAGGCCGCAGTGTAAAAATGCTTTTGCCTAACTTGTAACTTTTGTCTAAAGAGTCCGGCTGATACCTTTGTTATGTCTAAACGTTGGGAATGAATAATGATGCGTGTGAGCCAATAAATGGGAGAAAGTGCAATGAGGTGGAGATCATCCTCAGAAAAGGCAAAAGAAACAATATACTGTGTGTCAGTATGAGTTCCCTTTGCAAGATCGGATGTACATACGATATTAAAAGGCCCCCTGGCCAGTTGCCAACCAAATTTATTGCTAGGGAAAGCTCGTGAGAATCTTGCGGTTGGATGATACTTTTAATCACATTTTGAGGTGTCTTCTTAGTGCCTCGATATTATTGGGTTCCACGCATTAGTTAGTTTTAAATATTTAAAAATTATTTATTAAATATTTAAAGTCTCAAATTTTATTAATTTTAAATTTTTTTAAAAAAAATTACTTATTTATTTTTATAATTTATATTTAATTTTTAATCATTTATATTTAAATAAAAAAGTCAAAATTTATTATTTTTATCTGAATAAAAAATATTAGATATTATATTTCATCAAATAATTTATTTCTTAAACTATAAAATAGATTTTTTTATTTTAATTTATAAGAATGTGAATGTCAAAGAATCATGTTTAAGATATTTTTTATTATAAGAATAAATAATATATCACTAATATTTAGATATTAAATAAATAAATATATATAATTAAAATTTTTATATTTAAACTTATTCAGACTTAAAAAAAATTAAAGTTATTTAAATTTCAAACTAAAAAAATAAACACTAATTTTGATAGAATGAAAACTTTGCTCCTTATAAAATTTAGGCAATTTTTTTTTCTGGAAATTTGCCTTTGAAGGCCATGTTTGGATGTTAGGAGTAAGCATGGGATTGGATTAATTTTGTAATTAAATTTTTATTTATGTTTGCAAGTCTAGTTGCATTACATTGAGAGGAATTAAATTTAAATTTACGGGATTGATAATCTTAATTTACACATGGGTTTAGTTGTTCATTTATGAGATTTTTCCTTTTAGTTACACTAGTATTGATTTATTATTTTTTATTATGATTTACTTAAATTTTGTTTTTATTTATTATCTATGATCTAATTAAATTAGTACTTTTACTCTCACAAACTTTTGAGATTAAATTTTCATTACTTGTTTATAAAATTAAATGTGTAATTATTTATTGCATTATTTGATTGTATTAATTTAATAATCACTAACATAATATTAAAAATAACCTTGAAAATTAATAATACCATTAATTAATTAATTTTATGCAATATTTTTAAATATTGATAAAACAAATTAAACATTTAATTTACTTTTTATTTGTTTATTATCTTATGACTACCTAATAACTTATTTCTAATGTATTTAATTTTCTTAGTAATTTATTTTTAAATTTATTTTAATTATAATTATAAAATTTCATGGATAATTGATATTTCGTTATTAGCGATCACATCATGTGAAATAGAGTCTTTTTTTTTTTTGGAATTATAAGTATAATATTATTGATATTTTATATTAGAAATCTTTTATGACCAATTACTGTCATCTTTCTTTCTTATGACTCTCCTACTTTAAAGAAGAAACTAGCCTATCTTTTGCAAGAAGAAAATAACTCCCATTAGAAAGAGGGGCAAGCGGTCATGCTTCTTTTGCCTAACTACAAACCAAATTGAAATTCCTTTAACAAGACCTATGTAATTATGTAAAGGCTCTTTACAACTAGAAGGGCCATAACACCTGCAGGCTTTGAAAAAATTTGGAAGTTTTAAAAGGAAATATTAAAAATTAAGTATAAAAATATTGATTTGTCACATGCACAATTAATTCATAAACTTTATATATAGGATGAAAATATAATTTTATATCAGGTGAAATAAAGTGGCCCAATTGTTATTTTTTATATTTTGCTAAGTGCTTTTTCATTTTATTTTTTGTCTGTAACAGTAGCCTCAACCAATGGCAGTACTAGGATTTCAATATAGGAGAGGCTAAATTCAAACAATAATATAAATTAAAAATGGTCAACAAATTCAATAAAAATTCATTAATATATTCAATTAAACACATTCATAAATGTTTCGATATATTTTCATATGTTGAAAATATTAAAAATAACTCCATCATCAACACTACAAAATGTGTGTGTGTGTGTATATATACACTTACACATAATATATATATATTATGTATACAATTAATTTCTTCCATCCACTGATGATTCACAAAATTTATAATTGGAAATGTCATTTCTACTATAGTTGTGATAACCGGTAAAATTAATAATAATGTCACCAATAGATAAATTAATGAATATAATTTTTCCTTTTAACATTCACTATTTTTTTAGCTCATGAATCCCTTTTAAATCTCACAAATTTGCTATCAGGGTCCACAATCTAAAATGTAAACATTAAGTTAAATTTTATATAAGAATAAAATTATAATTTAAAATAATTTATTTTTAATTTAAAATAATATAAATATATAAATAATATTTTAATTTATATTTATATTATAACATAAATAAATAATTTATTCTTATTCTACGCTCTCGATTTCAAAATTTTGAATGATCTGATTATCAATACAATCCAATCCAAAAACTAAACAGTAACTAAATTGATTTTATGCATCAGGATGTGGTTGGGCTACAAGGGCTAGTCCAGATTTTTGAGCAGATTAGCATGGCCGAGCTCTTAATGACATAAAACTGGTCCCTGTATCTTTTAAGAATCAAGAACCTAATATCTTCTCTGTCATTGATAATCTCTGTGGGTCCTTAATCAGCTTGAGGTCCAGGTTTTTTGTACGTGAGGAATGTCGTTGTGTCATCCGTTTCGCATTTAATAATTACGTTTCTGGTAGAACGGCAAAAATGAAAAAAGAAAAAAAAACAATATGGAGGTGGCACTGAACCTTTATATTGACCCATTGCTGATCATTTTGCAACAAAGGACAGTTGAGGAGGCAACACTTCGCAGAAGCATGGCATTGACTTCTGATTATGAATAAAAAATTATGGCTGAAAACTGAAAAGTAAAAACACTCTTCGGGTACTAATAATCATTGCTTTTTGGCACGTTGCAGGGGGAATCTTGTGTTTTCATGCGTCGAATGTTTGGAGTTGCTTAATTTAATTATGGTAAATGGTAAGTCGTAATAATTATATTTTACAACACACGCATAATGTTTTACCATTATTTTATTGTTGCCGTGGGTGGTTGTAAGATATAATTATTGTAACATAAGGGCTTTTAATTATTCAAGAGGTCAATGCAAGCACTATCAAGAAACAGGTGAATAATTGAATTCCAATCGTCTATCGGGTACTCATTTTACTGCTTTTACTTGACATATAAACTCTTTGATTCAAACAACGCCGAGTCAAAATACAAATGATGAGGGCCGAACAAATGCCTCAATTGTTCATGGGATGGGGTCGAAATCTATGCATTCGTAGAGGATAATAGCTCTAAGATTAGGTAAATTGAAGTTACATCTATGGGTCTAAGGGATTTTTTTTTTTTTTCTAAGTTTTTGATACAGAAGAGAGTCCAGAGTTTATCCAAATGAAGATTTTTGAAATTAACCAACAGACAAAATCGTTGTTACAGGAAGAAGCAAAAATTCACACGGCTGGAAGTGGGACATATCACTTAAGGGAGTCATCATATGGTACGGCGCTGTATGTAACACGGCTGCTTCAACAGTGAAAAAAAAAAAACGTGAACAACCGATAATTTACCGGTTGTTCATCTAATGAGTTTTAAAAAAATTATTTCTAATGTGAAAAAAATAAAATAAAATGAAAAAAAGAAATTTATTAATAATTAACCTTAAAAATATTTGAGTGAGAAAAATATTTTTAAATTAAAAGAAATTTTAAAAAAGAGAAAAAATAATTATGTTCCTATTTTTTTGGTTAAATATCAATATATTATGTAGATGTTTCAAATTAATTTTAACTGATTTTAATTTTTGTTAAAATTTCTCAACAATTGGTTTATTTGTTTCCATTTCTCAATCCACTACTTTTTGCCTAAATTCGATAAATATGAATATTTTAGGTTATGTTCCAAGTAAATTTATTTCTTATTAGGTAAGTTCTTAAATTTAGTTATAGTTTCTCCCTTTTTAGTTTATATGTTTCAACTATTATTTCAAAAATTTTGTGTTCAAGATTCCAATTTGCTTGATAAAATTTCAATTATTTTAGTTAAATACCAAAATACTTTTCTTTGTTAGATTAATTCTTGATTTTGGTTAAGCTTTTTTATATTTAGGTTCACATATTTCAAATTATTTGTACACTAGTTTCGTGTTAAATGTTCCTACTAAGTTCATTCAATACCAATATTTTGAGTTAGATTCCAAGTAATTTTTACTTTCTGTTGGATGAGTTTCTAATTTTTGTTAGATTTTCTCTCTTATTGGTTTAAATGATTCATCTAATTATTCCTCTAATTTTACGTTGAATATTATCATTAACTTGCATAGATTCCAATTATTTGGGTTAAGTATCAAATTTATTTTTTATAATATAATTTTAGTTAAATAAGTCTCTAATTTTGGTTATACTTTTTCCTTTGTGGGTTTATATGTTTTAATTATTATTCTAGTAGTTTTACGTTCAATATTCTAATTAACTCAGTAAGATTTCATTTATTTGGGTTAAATACCAAAATCTTTTTTTTTTTTGGTTAAATTAGTTCTTGATTTTGGTTAAGCTTTTTTATATTTGGGTTCACATACTTCAGATTATTAGTCTAGTAGTTTTATATGTATTCCTACTAATTTTATTTAATATCAATATTTTAGGTTAGATTCTAAGTAATTTTCATTTGTCATTGGATGAGTTCCTAATTTTTATTAGATTTTCTCTCGTATTGCTTTGAATGTTTTATCTAATTATTCTCCTAATTTTATATTGAATATTCTCATTAACTTGTACAGATTCTAATTATTTGGGTTAAGTACTAAATTTATTTTTTGTAATTTTATTTTTGATTAGATAAATTCCTAAATTTGGCTATACTTTCTCCTTTATGCGTTTAATTAATTAACTTTATAAGATTTTATTCAATATTTTAATTAACTTTATAAGATTTTATTTATTTGGGTTAAATACCAAAATAATTTTTTTAGTTAAATTAGTTCATAATTTTGGTTAAATTAGTTCCTAATTTTGGTTAAACCTTTTCATATTTGAGTTCAAATATTTCGAATTATTAGTTCACTAGTTTTGTGTTAGGTATTCCTATTAACTTCATTTAATACCAATATTTTAGATTATATTCCAATTAAATTTCATTTGCCATTAGATGAATTCTTAATTTTTGTTAGATTTGCTCTCTCATTGGTTCAAATGTTTCATCTAATTGTTCCTCTAGTTTATGTTGAATATTCTCACTAATTTAGATAGATTCTAATTATTTGGATTGAGTACCAAATTTGTTGTTCATAATTTTTTTGGTTAATAAGTCCTTAATTTTGGTTATAATTTCTTCCTTGTGCGTTTTTATATTTCATTTACTATTTTCCTAGTTTTGTGTTCAATATTTCAATTAATTTGTTAAGATTTTATTTATTTGGGTTAAATACCAAAATAGCTAAAGGAATAAATAAAGTAATAGTTTCACACACACACACACGCACACATATATATTCACATTATTAATTTGCATAAGAGGTTTTTGTGAGTATTATTTAAACTTATAGAATATTAGAAACTTTATATTTATCTAATATATAGATATTTCATTATAACATATTAATATCAGCAGCTATCATTAATAAAAAATGATGAAAAAATAATATTTTACATTTAATTATAATGGACTATCACCAAGATAATTGTTTCATAATTATTTCATAGTTTGATAAAAAAACCATCCTTAGATTGGTAGGTAGATATTTGAGTCATTTTGTGTACTATAGGATTGATTGTTCCAATTTTTCGAAAATAAATATGATTAATTATGGATCTAGATGTTCAGACTACACTATATTTTAAAAAAATTAATGAAATATTATGATAATTTTTTATGTAAAATATAATTAAATTTATAATGTAACATTAAAGTAATTTAATTAGTTACAATCAATTTTATTAACTGATACTTAAATCTTATTTCAGTGGTATAGGAGTCTCATATTTTAAGTATATATTCATGTAATTGAAAAAATAAAAAAGTATATTTTCATGTAAAGTTGAGGGGTCTTCCGTGGCTTTCTAGTTTGATTTAATTAGTTTGCCATTTGCCTGAAATAAGGGCACGTAAATGATAATTACCTTTATTATTTTCCCTTAATACTCACGTGTATAACTGTTACTTTAGGTGGCCGGTTGTACGCCCAAATAAAAAAATAATAAAAAGCAGCTCCATGAAATACAGCCGCTGTATTTAAGCGGACCCCACTTAAGGACAACAAAAGAGGAAAAGCACAGTTATTATTGCAAGTGCAAATAACTGTAAAGCTTTCGTTTCGCTAAACCCTTTTTTTCTCGTCCTTTATGCGAGCGCTTGCGCGTTCCACAGTCCATACTTACACACACACCGCACGCCTCTATTTATATGCATACACGCACTAACTGCGTAGTACGTACACCGCTCGAAAAATGGAACAGTATATCTGCTCTTGGTTTTGTGCTTGTTTTTCTCTCGTTATTTAAAAGATCTGGGGAGTGGATGGCATCGAGAAACTGAGAAAATCTCTATGGATTTCTTCATTCTTGAGAAAATAAAATATCTTGTCGCCAGTCAAGGCTTCTCTGCTCCATACTCCTCCTCCTCCTCCAGCTCCTTCATCACTCCTTTTCTCATTTTCCTAAGCAAAAATGGCAGCATTGTTTTTCTAACGACTTTTCTCCTCTTCGAGCTCCATAATTAATTGAACTCCTTGTCCTTGTGATGTCTTTTTAGCTATTAACAAAAGCCCATTCCGCCTTTCAAATGAACTCACACAAAGCTTCCTTTTGAAGATTTTCTCAAGTTACCCCCAAAAAAAAAAAAAAAAAAACTGTTCCACGCACAAAGGCTGCGTCCTTTTAGTACTATGTCAAGTTTGCCTCTTTTAGTTTAAATACGCACCAGAAGACAAAGGTTTTATTTTGTTATTTTTACTTACCAACTTTCGTTGTTATCTTCTGGGTATTTTCTCTGAAGGCTCTTCTTTACTCTCCACTGGTTCACATTCACTGAAAGTCTGAAAAAAGTTTATACTCTTCTCTTGCACTCTGGTTTTTTTTGTTGTTTTTAGAAGATGGCCAAGATCACGCCTTTGTTTTATTTGAAGAAGCTATTGGTTGTATCTCTGGCCTTGAACGTGAGTCTGATTTGGAGGGCTATGCATGAGAGTGAAAAATGCAACTTCGATAGTGGCTTCTCTCTGCAACAGCGGAGACGTTCTGCAATGGCAGGCTGTGTCTTAAAAGAAAAGGAGCACGTTAGCGAGAGGACTCATCTGTCTCTTTCTTCTTCACCATCGCCATCGCCATCATCTTCGCTTTCTAGTACTAACATTCAAACCCAAGACGGAGGGGAAAGACTGATCAATGTTGAACAGTAAGATTGCAATAATAGAGTTTTATTTTTGTTATCTTAAATTTTAGTTTATGGGTAAAATTGTCCAATCCAAGGCATTTACGGTTTAATGCACTTGCATAGAGGGCCAAATGGGAATTGTGGTATTTCCAGATGAGCATCTCCGACTTCACCTTTGCTATTTTTCTAATGTGCTACTGTTTCTGGGACAGTAAGGAGTTTACGTTTCCCAATATCAATGCTTTGTCCTCGTGATGAAGTGTTTGCCAGGGGCGACAATGACAGCTCGGACTCAAAGAGTCATTGTTTGTAAGTTGAGATTTTCAATGGTGCGTGTTAGAAGTGAGCCTTTCAACCCACCCCGCCAAAAAAAAAACACAAGAAAAAACACTTTTTTGGGTGCTCGATGACTGTTTTTGTCCTCTCTCTGTTCCCAAGTTGAGGGGCCCCGCTTACGCTTGTTCTTCATACTAACATCCAGCATAGGTGGGACTCACTGACAATTTTCCAAAAGCAGCATCATCATGTACCTTACATTGTGGACCTCAAAATCTACCCGAAAAAAAGAAAAGAAAAGAAAAGAAAAGAAAAGAAAACGCTCCAGTTGTTTAGCGAGTTGAAGAATGAAGAGAACTCCTAGAGGCACGTTAGCGCTTAGCGCAGGTCACTGTATCTTTGAACTAAGTGCATGTTAGTGGCTGGCTAATTGAAAAAGCAAAGAAAAGAATAAAAAAGATGCATGTTAGTTTGTGGGGCCATATAGCTTTGTGCACACTCATATCATGCAGAGTTCTTTTATAGTTGTGGCCTCTGAGAAGATGTAAAAATGTCATTAAAGGATTTGATTTGTCGGAAATCTGTGAACTTTGGCCGCTTATATTGCAGATTGTTGCTTTTGAAGTCTTTTTTAGGTAAATGGAAGTGCGTTGTCTGGATCTTGCTCTTTGTGGGGCCATGTTTTGATATATGCCTGTTACAAATACAAACCCATCTTTTGGTCTTTTGCATATTCACTGTTATGTTGATATGATGTAATCTTGCATAAACATATCTAATCATTGAGCTGTTGATATATAGCGACGTGCCACTGCTGCCTTCCCATATCCCTGATGATAGCTTAAGAATCCCAAAGCAGTGACTGTTCTTACAGTTTATAAAGCTATCACAGTGCTTTTACGGTTTAACTTTGCATATCATAACCTAAGCCTAGGGCCATTTTGTTAGCATGAGTAGTGTATTGACTATGTTCTAGCTCAAATTTTATTGATATTACTTTGCAACATACATGATTTTTATAAGCTTAATTTACTACCAATAGTTTGCTTAAGGTTTTAATTGTATTTGTATTTTGTTTCTTAACAGCCGGGATCCAACAATGTATGAAAAATACCGGCCAAAAAGTGGGTGACAAGACCGCAATCGTGATTCCTGGTTGGCAATTTCTGAGTTATTTTTCTGATGTCAGTCACTTATGTTGGTTCCTGGAGCCTGAGTTTGCAAAGGAAGTTGTTACATTGCGCACAGAGTGGTTGGAAATGCAATAACAGAAAATCATCACGTTGTAGTTGGAACGGGTTCAGCGCAACTCTTCCCGGCTGCTCTGTATGCTTTGTCTTCACAGGATGCACGGGAGCCCGTTCTTGTAGTTTCTGCGGCCGCTTATTACTCTGTGAGTGTGAATATAATATGTTTGATTCTGTCCGCTAGCTAATTCTGTCATTATTGTCTTCTTTAATTTTTTTTATTATATGAGATTATTGTTCAAGATTATAACTCGTATTATATAAGATTATAATTTATATTTATAAATTAGATTATTATTGAGATTAATACATAAATTTTTATGAAATATGTCTAGATTTTAATTTTCACTAATACTTGATAAATGTCCTCTACTCACAATTTTTTGATAAGAAAAATGATAGTTTTTCCTTAATTATGTAAATTCTTATGAAATTTTGTCCAGATTTTAACTCTTACTAATACTCAAAAAATGTTTTATACTCAAAAAATAATCATAAAATTTCATTGAGTCCACTTTCTATTTTACTATTTAAGAGTGGTACCTTATAACATCTATAAGGTAGCCACCCTATTTCTTATTGTGGTATTAATAAATTTGCCTTCGTGGTGGGTCTGAAATTTTGTCATCTCTTAAAATTCATAGTTGTGTTACTTTGCAGTTTATTTTGTGTCCGCAAAGGACTAATTATTATTGGCATTATAGTTATCTCTTTCCTTATAATATTTACAGCCCTCAAAATTTTGGTCTGCTCTCTCCCTATCTTGCTAACACATGTGCATGTGACAATACACATAGATTTTGCATATTTCAATATGGGAAATCTGTATAAAATGATCTGGACTGCATATGGTTATTCATATATTGTTTGCACTTCTAAATTACTTGAATTTGGAAGTTAATAACCTTCCAATGGCTGGCCATTGTTGATTTTGAAATTTGATCAATAGGGTTTAATTGCTTGAAATGAATTTTTAGATCTACAGATACATGAAGAGAATGCTTTGGATGTATGTGGGTATGATAATGGGCATCGCCCACAATAGATTTATCATCACTAAAACTTACATCTGAAAAAAATTTGAATTTTCAAATCCATCTGTTAACTGCTATAAGTTTTAATTTGTTTTAAAAAAATTCATCCATTATGAGTTTTGATAATTACTAAGCCTGTAATGGTATTCAATGAATTTTTTTATGAATTTTTACATTTAAAATCACAAGTGTTTAATAAGTAAATTTATAATAATAATATAAAATTTTGTATAACATACTCAGTTCTAGATTTAACAAATATAAATAAAAAATTAAAATTTCAATATCAATCGGATATAAATTCTTAAATTTAAATATAAAATCATAAAAAATTATAAATTAATATCTAAAAATAACAATTATTATTTTATATTTTGATACAACATAAGCTCCAAGAGAACAATTTTAAATTATTCACCATCTTTAGCACTTACATCACAATTCCTACATTAATAATTAAGATTAATATTTTCAAAAAAAATAATTTTTAAATACTAATTTAAAAAATAAAATAATAATAATAAAATAATTTATACATTGAGTTAAAGAATGATAATTCTTCGTATAAAATTATAATAAATATAAAATAATTCATACATTAAATTAAAGAAAATTCAAGTAAAATAATAATAATAAATATAATAATAAATAAATTATAATAAATATAAAATAATTCATACATTAAATTAAAGAAAATTCAAGTAAAATAATAATAATAAATATATTTTTAGATTTAGATATTTTTAATTAAAATTAAACTAAAAAATTATGATTGATAGATACCTATATAGGTGTTAAACAGATATTTAAATAATATTAAATCTATGCACGATATAATATAAATTTTAATTTATAATATTAAATCCGCCTTGCATTGGGCGGAAATCATCCTCATAAAAGGTAAAAAGATCAATATCTTGTGTCTCAGAATGAGTCCCCTTTTCAAGATCTGTTGTGCATGACATTATTAAAGCCTCATGTCTAGTTGCTAACCAAATTTATTACTGGGAAAGCTCTTGAGAATCATGTGGTTGGATGATACTTTTGATCACTCTTTTTGAGGTGACTTCTTAATGCCTTGACCTTATTGGGTCCCATGTTTTGGTTGGCTTCGAGCACTTCCGGGTCTAAACTTAGGTAGAATGAAAACTTTGCTCCTCCTAAAATTTAGGCCATCATTTCCCAGAAATTTGTCTTTAAAAGTCAAATGATGTTATTCAGACTTCAAAATCTTTCATTTCATGTTGAAAGTAGAAACTGAGTGCTGAAGCCATTATGCAGTTGATTTCTGCTTAGATTTGTAAATCAGACCGCTGTTAATTCGCTTAACATTACTTTTCTTGGCATGCAATCAATTTATCTGGAGTTCTTCAAACTGTTCAGACAATACTGGAGGTTAGGTTGGTCCAAGCGACTCAAACAGGTCCACTCCGTGAATTACATAGAGCTTACATTAGATTTCTGGTACCTCAGAAGAACTAGTGACGATTTTGTTCTATTTTCTCTGCTGAAGGACCTGTCGTTTGGTGGGTTAAGTTCATAATTTAACGCCCAAAACAATCATTCCACGTGTCAGGAACCCAGTAGGGGACCTTGACCAAGTGCCCATTTCAATGGTCTGACCATTTGATTGGCATTTTGCAACTTGAGAAGGACCATCCCCTTAATTGCTGCATTGCTGCAACTTCAGGACTCAATAATCAATATATTCCTAGATAGAGGACCACATTTTGTCATTGTCATAATTATTGTTATCATTTTTGCTGTAGGAGCCCTCTAACTTATATTTAAATGTAAATTATTCCTTACCTATGAACTGTAAATAAATTTTATATTATTTATTATTTATGTATGAGAAATAACTTATATTAAAATATAAGTTAATATTTTTTTTTTGCTTGTGACCGTCCCTTTCATTACTTCTAAGATTAGCCATGTGAAGTAATTTTTTTTTTGGGAAAATTACAATTATAATATTACTCACATTTTATATTCAGAAATTTTTATCATTAATTACTTCATTTTTATTACTGTTACCCCTATCTTAAAGAAGAAACTAGTCGATCTTTGGCGGGGGAGAATTTATGTTCCACTAAAAAGGAATTGAGACTATTTAGAGGTGTTTTTACTTACTTGGGTGGGAATGGAGATTGTGGAGCTAGTCGAGTAGTTATATGCTTATTTAAAAAGTTAAGAGTGAAAATTTCAATTTATAGGTTTTACTTATTTTTTAAGTGGAAAGTGAGATTCTTACTCTCATGGGAGGTGAGAGTGAGATATTCTTCTTTTACCCATTCTTTTAAAATATAACATAATTATATTTATTAAAATATAATATTAAATATTATATAATTATATTTATTAATATAAAATAAAGTTACTTTTATTTAAAAATAATAATACCATAGTTATTCAAATATTATTTTTATGTTATTAACTATTATGTTTATTTATTTATATTATTTGTTAATTAAAAAATAATAATTTACATTGATTCTAAGTTAAAATTACTTTAAAATAATATTATTATATTCTCATAGAATCAATAATATTACAACATATTATCTTCATTTGAATTATATTTATTTAATTGTAATATTACTATATTTATCTAATATTAGTAATTAATAGTAATAAATACTTTATTCTAAAAAATATTAATTTTCTACCATATTATTTATAATAGTTTTTTATTTATGCTGCTCTTTTCAATTATTTTTAATTTACATAATTAAAATTAAATTAATAAAAGATTATAATTTAAATATTAAGAATGATTATTAACTTATATGATTAAAATTAATAATAAAATAAATATTTTATTTAAAAAAATATTTTTTAATTCACTTTGAGAAGATAACCATCGCTGAGCTCTTAATGACATCAAAACTGGTCCCTGTGAGTCTTTGAAGAATCAAGGCCCTACAATCTTCTTTATTATTTTTGCATGATTGATTGATTGATGATATTTTTGGATACTCAAATCAGCTTGAGGTCCAGGCTACTTGTACGTGAGGAATGTAGTTGTGTTATCTCTTTCATATTTAATTACGTTTCTGATAGAACGAAGAAAATGAAAAAAAAAAAAGAAAAAATCAATATGGAGATGGCACTGAACTTCTGCATTGACCTATTGCGGAATATTCTGCAATAAAGAACGGTTGAGGAGGCCACACTTCGCAAAAGCATGGGATTGACTTCTGACTATTAATAAAAACGCAGTGGCTGAAAACAGAAAAGTAAGAACACTCTTTTGGGTCCGAATAATCATTGTTTCTTGGCACGTTGCAGGGGGAAATCTTGTTGTTTCCACGCTTCCAATGTTTGGAGCCGCTTAATTTAATTATTCAAGAGGTCAATGCAAGCACTATCAAGAAACAAGTGAATAATTGAATTCCAATCGTCGATCGGGCATTCGTTTTACTGCTTTTATTTGATATTCACACTCTCTGATTCAAACAGCACCGAGTCAAAATACAAATGATAAGGGCCAAATGAATGCCTCAATTGTTCATGGGACGGTGTTGAAATGCAACAGACCATTATTATTAACACAAGTCGCAATAATTATTTATTTATTCTTTTTTTTTTTGAAAAAAAGCCAAAACACTAAGCATTCGTAGACGATAATTGCTTTAAGATTGGATAAATTAAGATTACATCTACGGGTCTAAGGGATTTTTTCTTTTTTTTTTTTTAAGTTTTTGATACAGAAGAGAGTTCGGAGTTTATCCAAATAAAGATTTTTAAAATTAACCGACGGACAAAATGGTTGTTACGGGAAGAAGCAAAAACTTACACGCCTGGGAGTGTGACGTGTCCCAATCAAACTCAATTTGTTTTACAACTCAGACGGAGAGTTAAAATTACATAAATAAAGCTGAGGACAAAGTTAAAGACAACAAAAGAGGAAAAGCATAGTGATTACCATAACTGTAAAGGTTTCTTTTCGCTAACCCTTTTTTCTCGCGCAAGCGCTTCCGCAGTCCACAGTCCTTATTTACACGGTCGGCACACCCTCTATTTACATGTTCACGCACGCTAATCACCTACAGTGCTCGAAAAATGAACACTAAATCTACGCTTGGTTTTGCGCTTTCTTTTTTTTTATTTTTATTTTTTATTCCTTGTTATTTAAAAGATCTGGCAGTGGGAGGCACGAGAAACTGAGAAAATCTCAGTGGATTTTTTGATCCCTGAGAAAATTAAAATATCTTGTTGGCAGTCAAGGCTTCTCTGCTCCATACTTCTCCTCTTTCCCTGGCTCTTTCATCGCTCTTCTCCCCTTCTTAAGCAAAAATGGCACACTGTTTTTCTATTTACTTTTCTTCTATTCAAGCTCCATAACTAATGGAACTCCTTGTCCTTCTGATGTCTTTTTAGCTATTAATAAACATCCATTCCGCTTTTGAAGATATTCTCAAGTTCCTAAAAAAAAAAAAAAAAAAAGAAAAGAAGAAGAAGAAGAAAACAGTTTCCATGCTCAAAGGCAGAATCCTTTGGTACTGTGTCAAGTTTGCCTCTTTTAGTTTAAATACACACCAGAAGACAAAGGTTTTATTTATTTATTTTTACTTACCATCTTTCGTTTTCGTCTTCTGGGTATTTTCTGTAAAGACTCTTCTTTACTCTCCAGTAGTTTACACTTACTGAAAGTCTGAAACAAGTTTATACTCTTCTCTCGCACTCTGGTTTTTCATGTTGTTTTTCCAAGATGGCCAAGATTACGCCTTTGTTTTCTTTGAAGAACTTATTGGTCGTCTCTCTGGCCTTGAACGTGAGTCTGATTTGGAGGGCTATGCATGAGAGTGAAAAATGCAACTTTGATAGTGGCTTCTCCCTGCAACAGCAGAGACGTTCTGCAATGGCAGGCTATGTCTTAAAAGGAAAGGAGCACGTTAGCGAGAGGACTCATCTGTCTCTTTCTTCTTCGCCATCGCCATCGCCTAATAGTAATAACATTCAATCTCAAGACGGAGGGGAAAGAATGATCAATGTTGACCAGTAAGTTTTGCAATAATAGAATTTTAGTTTTGTTATCTTAAATTTTAGTTTATGGGTAAAATTGTCCAATACAAGGGATTTATGGTTTAATGCCCTTGCATAGAGGGCCAAATGGGAATTGTGGTATTTCCAGTTGGGCATCTCTAACTTCACAGTTGCTATTTTTCTAATATGTTGCCGCTGCTGGGACAGTAAGTTTACGTTTCCCAGTATCAATGCTTTGTCCCAGTGATGTAGTGTTTGCCAGGGTAGACAAAGACAGCTCAAACTCAAAGGGTCATTGTTTGTAAGTTGAGATTTTCACTGGTGCACGTTAGAATTGAGCCTTCGTTACCCCCTTTTTCCCCCTTTGTTGGGTACTTGGTGACTATTTTTGTCCTCTCTCTGTTTCTCAAGTTGAGGGGCTGGGCTTATGCGTGTTCTTCATACTAACATGCAGCGTAGGTGGTACTCACTGACGATATTCCGTCAGCAGCATCATCATGTACCTTAGTTTGTGGGCCCCAAACCCCCTCTCCCAAAAAAAAAAGGCTTCTGTTTTCTAGCGAGTTGAAGAGAGCTCCTAGGTGCACGCTAGCGCTCAGCTCATGTCACTGTAGCTTCGGAACTAAGTGCATGCTTGGGGCAGGCTAATTGAAAAAGAGAAGAAAATAATAAAAAAAAAATGCATGTTAGTTTACGGGGCCACATGGCTTTGTGCACACTCATATCATGCAGATTGTGGCCTTTGAGAGTATGTAAAAGTCTCATTAAAGGATTTGATTTGTCTGAAATCTGTGAACTGTGGCCGCTTATATTGCAAATTGTTGCTTTTGAAGTTAACTGGATTGTCTGGATCTTGCTCTTTGTGGGTCCTGATTTGATGTATGCCTATTAAAAATACAACCCATCTTTTGGTCTTTTACACATTTAGAGTTATGTTGATATGATATAAGCCTTGCATAAACATATCTAATCATTGAGCTGTTCAAATATAGGGACGGGCCAATGCTGCCTTCCCATATCCCTGATGGTCGATTAAGAATCCCAATGCAGTGACTGTTCTTACAGTTTATACAGCCATCACAGTGCTTTTACAGATTCACTTTGCATATCATAACCTAAGCTTAGGGCCATTTTGTTAGCAAGGGTAGTATATTGATTATGTTCTAGCTCAAATTTGATATCAGAATATATTTATTGATATTACATTGTAACATAAATGATTTTTATATGCTTAATTTACTACCAATAGTTTGCTGAAGGTTTCAATTTTATTTTTATTTTGTTTCTTACAGCGGGGATCCAACTATGTATGAAAAATACTGGCAAAAAGTGGGTGACAAGACAACAGTGGTGATTCCTGGGTGGCAATCGCTGAGTTATTTTTCTGATGTCAGTAACTTATGTTGGTTCCTGGAGCCTGAGTTTGCTAAGGAAGTTGTTAGATTGCATAAAGTGGTTGGAAATGCAATAACAGAAAATCATCACATTGTTGTTGGAACCGGTTCAACGCAACTCTTCCAGGCTGCTCTGTATGCTTTGTCTTCACGGGATGCATCAGAACCCATTAGTGTAGTTTCTGCGGCCCCTTATTACTCTGTGAGTGTGAATATAATATGTTTGATTCTGTCTGCTAGCTAATTCTGACACTATTGTCTTCTTTAATTAAGTAGTCATGGAAATTGCCACTCATTCCAATATTAGGTAGTACATGTAGATGTGCTTTTTTCTTATTGATACTTCTTATTGTGGAATTAATGAATTTGTCATCGTGGTTGATCTCAAAATGTGTCATTCTTTAACGGTCAAGTGCATTGGAAACATAGCTGTGTCACTTTGTGGTTGATTCTGTATCCCCATAAGACTACAGAAAAAATAATTAGTGGCATTATAGTTGTCTCCTACCTTGTAATATTTACAAACCTTAAATTTTGGTCTGCTCTCGCTCTATCTTGCTAACACATGTGCATGTGACACACACCCACATTTTGCATATTTCCATGTGGGAAAACTATATACAATAATCTAGATTGCATATGGTTATTCATATATTCTTTGCACTTACAGATTACTTGAATTTGTAAGTTAATAACCTGTCAATGGCTGACCTTTGTCTGGTTATTCACATATTTTTTGCACTGTCAGATTACTTGAATTTGGAAGTTAATAATCTGCCAATGGCTGACCTTTGTTGACCTTGAAATCTGATCAATGGAGTTCGACTGTTTGAAATGAATTTCTAGATCTACAGATGCATGAAATGAATGCTATGGGTGCAAAATAAGTTAGAAGATTGAGATCTTGCTCGTTTATATTCTTTTTCTTCCAGACACTGGGAATTACTTGTACCTACACTATAGTACAAGTAGGCTATTTGACTTTTTATCCCACGTTCCTCTATTATGTCAATCCAAAGGATTCTTCAAAGTCAGCATATTTCCTGCTTGATAGATGATGGTGGTTTTATTTGTTGAAAATTTAATCATAATGTTCATGCTAGTCAAGCATTATTTGCCAAAGGACATAGAAGATAATATAACCTCAATGTTTTTATTCCATATACCAATGTTTGTGTACTCCACACTCCCAGCTGGATGTTTAGAGCTTTGAGATATGTTGGCTTGACATTGAATTTGCCAATTATTTGCAGTCTTATCCTTCCATTACTGATTGCGTCAAGTCTAGGCTGTATAAGTGGGCTGGTGATGCTAAAAGATTCAACAAAGACGGTCCATACATTGAACTAGTGACTTCCCCTAATAACCCTGATGGATCTGTCAGGCAATCTGTGGTGAATCGCAGTGGAGGGATATTGGTTCATGACCTGGCATATTATTGGCCGCAGTATACTTCAATAACCTATCCTGCAGACCATGATCTTATGCTGTTTACTGTCTCTAAAAGCACTGGCCATGCTGGGACACGAATAGGGTAAGTTGATCACACTACTTGTTATCGTGACAAGTGTTTGCTCACAGATTATCATATGGACGAAAAATTAGTTTCTTGCAAGGGAGATTGAATTTAACATTGTAATTACATAAACTTAATGGTTTCACAGCATAGTGGTTATTACGAGCAGTCGTTTTGGGTTACCTGCCTACAACTGACCAAGAATATGTATGAGCATGGATGGGATATATACAATTTTGGGAAAGAAAATGACTGCATATGCAGTTAAATTTCTAACATTTCAGTGTTACATCTTTAATCTTACAGTTGGGCGCTGGTTAAAGACACGGAGGTGGCAAAGAAAATGACTAAATACATAGAGCTCAACACCATTGGTGTATCCAAGGATTCACAGCTTCGAGCAGCAAAGGTTTTAAAAGTTGTTTCTGACAGCTGTAATCCATCCGGCAGTGAAGACGAGTGCTTCTTCGAATTCAGCAACCTTGAAATGTCAACAAGGTGGAAGCAACTGAGAATGGCAGTGCAAAAGAGTGGTCTATTCAGTGTGCCAGAGTTCCCCTCCCAATTCTGCATGTTTCTTGGTCGAGCTTTCGAGCCTCAACCTGGTAATAACAGTTCACTCAATGATTTTCATGTGACGTTCTTATGAATTACAGCTCTCTTCAATGCAGACTCACAAGATGACATTAACCTAGTAATTGTTCACTTTCAGCTTTTGCTTGGTTGAAGTGTGAACAAGAGATAGAAGACTGTGAAAGCTTCCTCAAGGACAACAAGATCTTGGCAAGAAGTGGGAAGCACTTTGGGTTTAGTCCGAAATACGTTAGGATAAGTATGTTAGATCGAGATGAAAACTACAATCTTTTTGTTCAGAGATTGTCGAAGATCATTTCATGACATTGCTCATTAGATAAACAATCTTTTTGTTCAGAGATTGTTGAAGACACTTTCATGACATTACTCATTAGATAATCCAGAGAGAAAGGAGGTATGAACCATTCTTGTACATGTAAAAGAAGAAAACGATGCAATTTTACTAGTCTATTTGTAAGAGCTCTGAGTTTTGATTTGTCCCGGAGTTCATCATGTGCAAGTAGAATAATGGGCTGGAGTCTACTGTGTTTTATTTTTTCCTCTTTTTTAATTGATTATGAATTCCAGGTAGAATTGCTATAAATCGATGTAGAAATTTTTGTTGATGCTTCTGCATAGTGATCTTCTGAAATCATCTCAAGGTTCGTCGTGTTTGATATTTTCCGGAATACAGAAATTAAAAAAAAAAAAGAAAGTAAATGGAAAATGAGGTGTATCATGAAAAAATTTTCCGTGATACATACGTGCGGTCGAGCAACTGCGGAATTGGCGAGGCTGAGTTAACGCCGGAAGCCTGTGGTATTGTATGCAAGTAATATTGTGTATATGTATAATTTGCCGCCTCCATATTACTCGCATAAAATGTCTCCACCAATCTATCACTTAGAATTGGAATATGTTGAGAAATATCTCTTTTTTTTCTTTTTTTTTAATAAAGATGAGTAGGTAATTTTTTCAAGCATAAATACAACTTATACAAAAAAATGAGTACTTCTCTTGTAAAAAATAATTATTATATATGAAGAGATTGAATTTACTTATTTATGTAACACAACAATAATTTTTTATGCAATTAAACATTTTTAGTGTAAGAGAAACATCTTCTAATATAATATAACCGATAAATCTATTAAGAGATTATGTATTATTTGGGTTTTAGGTTTGGACAAAAAATAATAGAATAATTATAATAATTTTTATTAAATTAAATTTTTCTCGGCTTGTTCTTAATAGTCGGGATATTTCTATAATATAAGAATTTTTTATTTAAATTCTGATTGATTTTATTCTTTATGTAATACTTATAAAATTTTGGATGGGATTAAAATTTCTCAACTGAGAACGTGGCGTAATTTTGAAGAATAATAACATATATGAAATATTTCGGAAATTTTCCCTGTGAGAAGTGGTTCTCATTCTCGGGCCATACGTGCTTAAAAAACCCTACTCCCTGAGACTTGACGCATCAAAAGTAAGAGCGTGAACACATCATTAACTCGACGGCGGCCTCAGAAAGGCGACATATGCAACTCATGCAGTCTCAAGTCGAGGACTTAAAAAATGGATTCTGACGAACTGTATTATGACCTCTTTTCATAAAGCCTGTCTTTATTCTTCAACCACTGGTCAACTATATCAACTTTTCCACGTAAGACTAACACTTAAAATGTAAATAAAAATTTAAAGGGAAAAATTATGTTACGGTTAATTAAAAGATATTCTCTTCGTAATAATAATATAAATAAATTTTATTTATATATGTTGCTTTGAAAAAAGTATTTTATAATCGGCTGTAAAGTAAAAGCTCCCAAATTTTAAAAGGTCTGTAGCTTGATGTCTCAATCGTGGGTGCTATTTGGTAAACTCTATTATAAAAACAAAAAGAAAATAAAAAAATAAATGATTTAGTTTACAATTGGTTTACCAAACTGAGGTAATTTATGCAATTGCACGTTCGCAGCCGGAGGGTGCATGTGAGGCACGTTCGAGACCTCACTTGGCTTGTAGCTGTAAAGCGAGAGCCACTCTCTTCTGCTTTTATCAACCGCTGAACCGCCCTTTGTTTAATTGGACCGCCAACCTGTACAAACTAATAGAAGAACTTCCAAGCAATCCTTACAAGAAAATGAATTATACACACTACCAATTTTGTGATTATATGCTTGAGATTTCTATCATGAATTATAATTTTACCTTTATGTAATAAACATTAATAGAGAATAATAAACACTAATAGAGAATATACTGTGAGAGTTATAGTCAGGTTATCAAATTAATTGGATCAAAATTGTTAGGATAATAGTTGAAACCCTAACATTCATGTTCAAATTTAATTTATTATTTATTATTTATTTTACTTTACTTTTATAATATTACCCTCTCACAATAATCAAATTAACCCCGAAAAATAAAATAAAAACAAAAAGAATCTATATTAATTTTGTGTAAGTTTGCATATGTCCAAAAAAAATAATGTCGTAAAATATTTAAATTACTTTTTTTTGGGACATTAATATAGAAACCATTATATTAACTCCCTCAGCAAAGTATTCTACAAAAATTAATATATATTTTTATTTTATTTTTTACGATTAAATTGATGGTTTATTTTTTTAGTTAATGTCCAAAAAAAGAAATATTATTATAAGATGTTAATATTGTAAAAACAATCTAAAAGAAACAAAAAGTAATAGTAGGGGTGTCAATAATTTAAGAATATGGATGTTTTAAGGTATTCTTAAGAAGATAAGGATTAAATGGACACTAACGTAAAAATATAGGTACTAATCGAACTTTTACTCAAATTTAATTTTTATTATAATTACTATTTAAAAATTATATTATTACATAATATTTAATATCACAATATTTTAATACTAAATAGGGCCTAAGACATGCATGAAAACAAACAATTTCTCAAAAGAATATTCGTCCTTTTATAGCTTGCTCTTCCATCTCTAGATCTCACGCCAATGAATCAAATCGATTGCCTGATGCCTCAATTATTTAATGTCGATGTTATTTATTCATTTCATAAATGACAAATGCAGTCGATTCATGTTTTTAGATGATTTCTTCCATGTATAACAACTAACTGAGAGCTCTACGTATCACTTGACGTTGAAACAATGACCAAATTTACGTATTTAAAAAAATAAAAATAAAAAAATTAAACCTATATTTATTTTTTTTGGATTACAACTGCAAAAAAACCTACACTTATACACACACACGCGCACACACACACTTTTCAAGAAAAAATAAAATAAAATTAAAATTAAAATAGAATACGAACCTCTCCATCGTGTAAACTCTCAGCCTAGAATATGAAGAAATGTCAATTTTTTTCAAAATCAAGTTCTCCATTTAACAAGACCATCTCTACATAATCCCCAAAAAAAAAAAAAAAAAATTCATCAAACACTAAATGAACATTGTAACTCGAAAATACTACCTTATGCAATGGCATAATTTGATTTACCACTATGTAGCTTTGTTAATTAACGTATTAGTTGTTAATTTTCAAAGCTATGTTAACGTCCATGGCATATATCCTAAGCAGAGGCTGGAAATGATAACAGAAGAATCGAATTGATGGCCTAAAATTAACGGAATTAATAAGCAATCAAACAATTTGTTCCAGGGTTTATAATGCAGGCCTCACGTAAGGAGAAACATGAAATATTTCGATAATTCTCCGCATTGTCAGAGCACATTACGGCTCTCAATTTCAAGCTTTGCACAACAAACTCGACCCCCGCTCTAAACTTTGAGCCACAACTCTTAAAACCCAGAGGCATTACTTTGGCGTAATATAAGAGTTCTGTAGATAGTTTCCCGGTTTTGGAAGGAAAGTGAGCTCGTATCCATAAGGATTCAGGCGACTTCAACGAGGCAACATGCGTGCAATTAAGGAATTAAAAAAGAAAATTACATTTTAAATGTGATATTTAAAATCATAATCACTCAACGATCCTCGTCGACGGTACACTCTATATGACACGTGTAACTCATTTGACACGCTGTAAATTCATGACTCAACATTGGATAAAATTTTTTTAAAAAATCTCGATATACATTAAAATGTGAAATATGATGTAACATTATGTAATTGTAACTAGCTTTCATATAAATATTGCTCTGTCTACATTTGTAGATGTGGTGCGTTTAACTATTATTTGGTATTTTTCAATTGTAGGTTCACTTTATTATTTACGCTGAATGTGCGAGCATATTGCATGTCCACCAATGATAGGTCAAATGCCAGGGACTGCAAACAATCCAAGTGCGTTAACGTTACTCTTTCATATGACGTCTGAATCAAAACACTAAACGACAACAATTTAAAATTAAAATTAACTTAAATCCAAATCCAAATCCGAAGCAGAGAGACACGTGATTTCTCTCGTTTGTAATTATCTTTTCTGATAACGCCCATCGCATCCGCTGACGAGTGGTTGGGTGAATTCACATCTCGAATCCCCTTTGGCGTAACGCATATCTTATTCATTGACAACTGGACTTGTCAGTTGAACAAATTGAGAGTCTTTTTTCAGAATATTCCCCTTTCTTTTTTTTGGTTCCCCTTAATTATTGTTAATCTACACCCTCTTTAATTTTTACGAGAGCATCAATCAATTCTTTTATACTAGTTAGACAACTGGCAACAACATGAAGATCAGACGAGATTAACACACCGTTTGATGTGATTATTACATGCTGTTTGTGTAGTGAATTCGTAATATAAAGCATATTTTATATGAGATTTATTAGAATTTGCAGGTATATGAGATTTATCAGAATTTACAGGAGAAAGCCTTTAATCCAATATATATTTTATTTCTTGATAACGGGTGAGTTTATGATTTAATGCCATTTCAGTATAGTTTATTTAACAGTCACCAAGTGTTTATTTAAAATTCTTTTTATTTTTTTATTCGGTTATTTTTTAGTTGAACTTTTTAAAGACTAAATAAATTATTTCATTTTTCTTAACTAAGTTTAAACTTTAAAGATAAAAATTAAATATTTTATATAAAATATTAAAATATCTAAAATATCATTTATTTTTTTATAATCTTATTTTATTATTTTCATAATATAACTTTAAAAACTTAATTATTAAAATACTTTCATATATTTTTTATAAAAACTCTCATTGAAAACTAAATTTAATTTTTTTTTAATAATAACTCTACTTGTAAAAACTTTACTAACAAAATAAAATTTCTATTTAAGTACATTCTATTTAAAAAATCATATTCAATGGAACCTCAATTTTTTAAAAGATCAAGTTTCTGACATAGGAAAACAAAATTAAAATGAATTTATAAAACATAAAAATAAATTTAGACGATTGGGATCTATATGATTTAAGTTTGTTTAACTTAAACTCTAAATTTAAATTTTTTACATAAATTTTAAGCCATTGATCTCCTTAAATCTATAGTGGATCAATTAACATCGTTAAATACTAATTTCACTTTCAATATATCAAATTTTGAAAGATCGATAACTCAAAATTTATATCAAAATTTTATAATTTAAAATTGAGATTAAATACAAAAAACAAAATAAGAATTAAAGCAACAACCATAATAACAGAAAGCTAGCTGTTGATCAATTTTACAACCAATGTTTATTAATTCCGACAAAAAATAATTGAAAAACTTTTGGAAGAGCATTGCATCCCTACAAAATAAATTGGTATATTCAAAGGATAAGTAAGAGCACACAGCTTGAAAAAAAGAAAATCACCGAAGGACAAGGATGTTACTATAGAAACCAAAATTATGAGGAGAAACAACTTCCCAAATGAAAAAGGTCTTTATCCTCGGTAGTTTCAAAGCCATATGATATATTTACGCATTTCAAAGAGCCTGGTGTGGACCTTTAGTCTCACATCTAATAAATTATGGACCTTTACATTAGTCTTAACTCGTATTCACCAGCCATCGTTATGTATCTCACCCATGGAAGAGCCTGGTATCCACTTTTTTCAATTATCTTCAAGTAACGAACCTACAAAAATCAAATTTCAAAAAGGGAGTATTATTTTTTTAATAAAAAAGGGAAATGAAAACAATGTTACGGTTTGCTGAAATTTTTTTTGGGATATACATAATATGAATACAAAAATAACTCAAGTGTCGGACCAGGAGGAGGAAGCTTTTAACATGCTTTTATCAAATCTGCCTCTAATATGAGTTGTTCAGCAAGCTTGCATCCATCCAATGCATATTAATGCACAAACCAACAGGAGACCAACTTCGTCTCCAAACACACAGTAATCAGTTAGGCACAAGCCTAAGACAAAAGGAAGAATAATATTTGTGGAAAAGTGCAAGGAATTTCAATCAGTGGATGGCCTAACATATCAATCCATGACTCCTAAAGCCCAATAGCTTTGAAGCATACTTCATCAGAACCCTCTTTTTACGTTACACTTATACCAAAACAAAAAGCACCCACGAGGTAAATGGTGAAGAGGTGGGAAGGCCAAAGAGAGAGTGATGTTAAAAGACATACCTGAATCCCTGAAACAGTAAAATATGGTATCTCAAACTTCACACGTATTGGAGCCTTTCTCTCAGGTGCTGCTTCCTCTGCTGTTATACTAGGAAGACTAAACTCTGCCCTCAACATATACTCCTGAACATTTCAATTGACAAGCATGGTTGAGGTAATGCAAGGAAGCCACTAAGTAAATCTCAGTTGCCAAATACATACGCCGTGCTGCCAATCTATAGATAGACAGAACCAAATCCTACCTTATTACCAGGAAAAGATTTGATTTTCCAGACCAAAGCATCATTCTCAGGAGCATATCTAGCAGATCCCATTGACGTCCGAATGTTGGGATTTGTTGCATCAGCTGGTACAGGCAACTCGATTTCAACATTTGTTGCAGTGCTGAAGCAGAAAATAATTAATGAGTAAATCAAGAAAATTTTGATAATGGTCCTTCAGGATTAACCTAACCAAATGGTACATAAAATTGCTTGATTGGAGACTGAAGACTTCACCAGACAACACAAAAGTGATCATATCACCAAGAGAAAGATTTGGCACCTAAATCCTCTAAAATGCCAGAAAGTGAACCTCCATGAAATATGGTACAAATTGAACAGTGTAACCACCAGAGGGGAAGCCGGTAATTTTTTTTTTTGGGGGGGGGGGGGTGTTAGTAAAATAATTTTTAGTGAAGGTATTAGTTACAGTTTTAGGGTGGGCCCTATTGAAATTATTTTAAAAAAATACAATCCTAAGGGGATAAAATTAAGAGTAAATAAGAATTTATCTTTAAACAAATTTCAAGAAATATAAAAATAGAAACTGAGTTGGTTCACAAATTGCTAAGCACTTGATGGAGAGAATTATGAAAGAAAATAGTCATAAAATTTTCTCATGAATCTAGAGAGTGAATTAAATCATAATATTGAATTGAAATTGAACTTGAGATGATTATACTTTTAATTAAATTCTTTGATTTTAGGGAAAATAAAATAAGATTCAAGCATTGGACACCATGTCTTTTTTTTTATTATTATTATTATTTTTTTATTTTATTTTTTTTCCTTCAACTCATCAACAAAGTTAAGAGGGTAAAGAGTGGGAGAGGCTTAGATAGAGAGAAATGAGTCGAGGTTCAGATGAATAAATTAAAAGGTATAAAAAATTTTTGAAATATTATTAAGAATGCTGAAAATGTTATTATTAACATTGTACATAAATTTATTAAATCAGGACTTATTTGAAACCACAGATGGCTTCACCACTGGTAAGAACCATATGTTACGTCCACCAAGATGCTGTTCAAGTCAATAAAAATTTCCATGATTGACACTGAGCAAATTCTAGACATCTCAAATGTAAAATGTAACTTTTACATCCATTGCTTGTTCAAAAACTAATATGCTCATTAACAACGTATTTAAGATATAAGGCCCTTGACACAGCTTTATGTTATCGGAAAAGAAAAGAATGATCTCAAATGCTATTAACAGGATATTTTCTGAAGAATGCAAAATCTCACCAAAATTATAAAAGTAGGAATAGAAAGGCATGCTCTTTTCTTGAGCAAACCCAATCTCACTTCCATTGTATACTAAGACATGAGACTATTAAAAATAAAAATAACCTAAATGAATTCTTAAGAATAAAACTCAGGATAACTTCCAAATACTATTTTCACACTGCTACAACTCTTCTATGTCAGAGACCAAATGGGACCTTAATAAATTTCACAGATGGTTAAAAAAATTTACCTACGCTCCTTGAACTGGCTCCGTGTTTTGACCATTATTTCGATTCGACTTCTAGAATGTCTTTCAATTTGAGCTTCCACCCAAATTAGAGGTTTCACCTGAAAAATAATAATAATTGCACTTAGAAGCTTTATGATTGAGTGAACAAAAACATCACAAAGATATTAGAATTGGAGGTTAAATTGACAGAATTAAAGTCAAGTCATAACCAGGTCTGCCAGATTCACTAAAAGAGGAAAATTTGGAAAATGGCTTTTGAAATCAGTGGAAGACAATAATAGGATATGGGAAAAAAATTTAGAAAGAAATCAAGAGAGATCAACCTGAGTACTGAGTCTATACGTCATGAGATCAAAAGATCCATCAGGAGGTATGAAAGATATTGTCCGATCATTTTCGAAACGAGCCAAACGCACACACCTAGCATAGATATAAGCAATCAAGTAAGAGGATTCAAAAGGAAACAAAAGAAAAATCCATAAACCAGAAGAAAGATACAAACAACAGAACAAGTTAACATACTGATGAAACTTGATATCATCCAGATCAATGGCTTTCCCTTTAGTTGCTCGACCCTGTGCCTCTAGTAGCACTCTATCATTTAGGCCAAGCTTACACTCAGGCATACCACTAAAAGAAATGAAGCATTTCATCAGCAAAAGAGCACACTGATTGAAGAAACAAGCACAAACCTAAAAGATTTGAAAGGACTTTCAGACAAGCAATCGTTGTTACCAATCAGATAAGGACACCAAAATGCATTAGGAACCTATACCTTAGGGGACAGCCTGTACCAAACCAAACTAAAAAATATTGAGTACAAGTGATAATGCCAGATTCTGCCTAACATTTGGTTAGGGTTGGATTAAGATCGAGGGATTTACAAGGTGAGCTAAACTAGTTAGCATAGATATGGGGTTAACAACCATACAAGTTCATATTAAAATTCTAAGATTTCTACGCCATAGGGTTTATGAAACAAGTTTAGGTTTTAAACATTAATCAAATAGAAGATAGGCACTCACCTCAAATACGTTCTCATTTTTAATGCCCCAACAACATCTGAACGGACTATCTGACCATTGCTGTTGACCAGTATATTAACACTTTCAACCACATCCAGAAAAACCTGATTAAACGTGAACAGAGCCTCCATGAGAAATGACATCTCAGTTCATTAACCCCAAAAAAAAAAAAAAAGGAAAAAAATGCTTAGGTAGACCACCTACTTCGTTTTTCTTGTACCGTATCCCTTCACTGCGCCAAGATACCGCATTCGTCACAGCCATGGGAGGACGCTGTGTAACTTCCATCTTATAAGCATCAGTCTTAATAAACTCACTAAGAATCTTTGCCTCAGTGAATTGAGGGAAACCGAAGTCCATTATCTCATCAAGCAGCTCATACTACCAAATACACAAAGCATCAGTATAAAACCATCAAGTGTTCACTAAACACTAGCGCATAAGATTTTTCAAAAGAAAAGACCAGTCAGTTTCTTACCACAACCACAAAATTATCTCGCAAAGATTCCTCTTCTAACTCTTCAAAGTAATGTTTAAACACCTACATTCATGCGTATAGAAGATGCACAACATTTTGGTACATATATGACATGATTTTTATTAAACAAAAGAGTAAATCAAATAACTAGAAATTTCTTACATCAGCTACGCGATGCAAAAATAACAAAACACTGGCCGCATTGCAGTTCTGCCGTGAAGCGGCCATCAGGTAAACATTGTTGTGCTGTATAAACATGTATGTCACACCATTGTCATATACCACAGGATCCTGGGATTGCGGATCCCCCTGATTCATTTCAAATGCAAAAGAACCTATTACAAATCACCCACTACTTTCTGCTTATTCAACCTTTAAAAAAAAAGAAAAAGAAAGAAAGAAGGGAGAAATTCCTCACGAAAACTAAAACTACATTATAAGCAGATCATGGAGCCCGGCGATTTTAAATCAGACACAGATCGAGCATAAATTAAAAAAAAAATCAATTAAGAGTGCGTATATCAAATCGAAGCATGATTTTAAAAGCAAAGCTAAGGCTCAGCTTGTATGCGGATGTGGATAAGTACAGAGAAAGTGAAAATGAAAGTGCAAGCGGAAGAGCGAGAGATGAATCACCGACCTCTTTCTCGATGAGCTTGGTGAAGAAGCGTTCAGCTTGAATAGCGGAGACATCGCCGCGATAATCACGCCAAATTAAGACACGTCCTTTAATGTCAAGAAGGAAGAGCGCCGAGGCGGCGCCAGCCATTTGATGAAAGAGCCTCACCTCACCGGCGTATAACACCGGCACCAGATCCGAGCTGCTGCGGGGCAGGTATGAACTCACAAATGACAAATTGAATGAACAAAACTTTTCTGCTGCAAATTCTTTTCTTCTTCCTTCAATCCTTTCGCATATGAATTAGATTTTTTTTTTTTTTGGTTTTTCGAGTTAATTAAAATTAAACTGTAGTTTCTACTGCACACGTGCTTCCCCCTTGAGCTGAAAAGCTGGCTCGTTTAGTCCCTGAGCCGAACTCGTAGCCCAGGCCCAGTAATCCGTTAACCCATTAATGATCCAAGTTTTATGGTTTCCTAACTCAGGCCCAAAAAAATTGTTTGGTCCGATGACGTTCTTGCTTCGGCTCCTATTTGATTTGCGTTAACAATAGCAGAATTCTCAGTTGGATAAGAGGTGGGCATTTTGTTTTCTGTTGTTGCAAACAAATTAGCTACTGTTCTTTGTTTTTTTGCTGCTGCTAGTAGTCTCTATTTTAGCTTTTCTTCAGCTTATGATCTTCGGTTTCTTTATGGTTTCTTGGCTGCTTGACTTTTTTATGGCCTCTTGGCTATGGCTTCTAGGCTGCCGGACTTCTTTCTTGCTCTGCCTCCTTAACACCTCTATGTTCCCTTTGCCTTTCTTTTTCTTTTTTCGTCCCCCTCCATTTCGTTCCACCAACCTTGACTTTTAGAAACTGCTTTCAGTTAATTTTTTACGGGTGTTAGTTCCTCTTACAACTACACATGTCCAATATTCTCATCCTTTAACACACTAATATAAGATAATAATCACGTACATATAAATTTTATTTATTCACTAACAATAAGTCCCCCGTTGTACTATATTTTAAAGCAAAATATAATACAATGTTTGGACTTTTGTTAATGCAAGTGCCACTATCTTAAATATTGTGTTAACTCTGAGAATTGTGCTTTGAGTTTGTTAGAATCGCCTCTCAATGAAAGCATCAGTTGTTGTTGCAAACAGATTTGCTACTGTACTTTGTTTTTTGCTGTTACTAGTACTCTCAGTTTTAGCTTTTTTTTTTTAGCTTGTATCGTCTGCAGTTTCTCAATGGCTTCTTGGCTGCTTGACTTCTTCATGGCTTTTTCGCTGTTTAACTTCTTTACGGCTTCTAGGCTAATTGACTTCTTTCTTGCTCTACTTACTCCTCTATGCTCCCTTTGCCTTTCTTTTTCTTTCTTCCGTCACCTCCACTTCATTCTAGCAACCTTGGCTATTACAGTTTACTCTCAGTTAAGATTTTACAGGTGGTAGTTCCTCATAAAATTACACCTGTCCAACATTCTTACCGTCCAGCACATCAAACTTATTAGACAGTAACCACATACGTAAATATTTTATTTTTTCACTAACAGTTTCTATTTTGTCATCTATTTCTTCGATCTCTAATCACAAAACTCGGTAGGATAACTGTGTTCGTTTTTTATTAATGTTAAAAATGGTATGTTCATTAAGGGGTAAAAATATTATTTTGTGTTATTAGTATAATTTATATTTGTAATTATATAATATATTGTCAATTTTTAATTATTTTTTAAATATTTAATTTTATGTATTTTTATGTGTTTATTAGATAAAAATAATAATTTCATACAATTTGAGACTCCAAACAAATGTATGGATATCAAATTTAAATTCTAAAAATAATATCATTATCGAGAAGGATTCAATACTTTTGTTGTGAATTTATAAATTTTCAATACGATAAATGTGGTAATTGTGAAATTATAAAATTTTATCATGTTAGGTATGGTTATTATTAGTGGAATATATTGAATGTGCTTGAGTTGATTAAGTTTAGGACAAATGTGATAGTTTAGGTTTATGTTTTATTAATGGGACAAATGTAAGGTTAAGATGTAATTAGTTTTTTTTTTTATGTGGTGCGGAGTAATCATGTATTAGTATAAATAGAAAGGGAAGGAACACACCTCTCTACACCTCTTCTTCTTTTCTTTCCCCTCAAATTCTTCTTCTCATCCCTCTTTGTAATTTATCTTTAATAAATAAATTTTATTTTATTTTAATTTTCAAATACAATTTTTAATTATTTATTTTTCAATTTTAATGATTTTATTATTTCAAAACATGTTTAGCTAAATATTAAGAGTTAGGGAGAGATGAAACTCTTAGTAAAAAATATGATTTAACCAAATTCTATTTTTAATTTTATAAATTAAATTATTTTTTATCTATATTTTATATTTTAAAATTTTTATTTATTGTAGACAAATATGAGAGGTTGACACAATAAATTCTTAATTTCTTAGTATAAACTTATTGTAGACAAGTTAAGTTTTGCCACATGAAGTTCTTAATTCATAATAAAATTAATAAAAAATATATTTTAATTTATAAAACTAATCTTTTGGTTGAGTTATAATTTTTTACTAAGAGTGGATTCATAACTCTAACTAATTCAACTTGATACTTTTTCTCAAATTAAATATGATTAATTTTAATTTTTTAGATAAACTTAAATAAACAAAATTAAATCCTCTCTTGGGACTCACTGAGTTATAACAATATAAGATACTTTTATATTTGAAAGTTAAAAATTATTTTTAACTTATGTTAGTTTTCAAATTAGTATCAAGTGAAACATTGATGATCATTTTGTGGAGAATGAAATGAGTTTGGCTTTAGATAATTTCAAACAATGCTATACAGTGATGTCAATGCACATGTGAAAATTTTATCTTACTGCAAAGTACATGAATTTATTTTAAAATTTCAAGTTAAGTACAATTATGTGATAATAATTATTTGTCGTTATACAGCCTTATAAAGACTTGGCTAATCCCACCAAATGAGGTTTTACATTTAGTTGAAGACATTAAGATTTGAGAAAGCACATGGACAATTTCTCTCATTTCTAGTCTATTTACTTTCACTTAAACATCTTGATAATTTCACAAAAGGTGCACACATGCACATAAACGTACATACATATCATTCTTATATAAAAGCACTCTCATTTTTTTTAATACAAACTCTCTCATTTTTTTAATGCATAGGCTCTGTTAAATCATATAGTTTGATAATATTAAAATTTAATTTCATTAAATCTCATAACTTAAAAACGTGTCTATATATATATATATAAAGAGCTCCTTACTTAAAAATAATTATAAATAGCGTGTGTACATACACAAATATATACACATATACATATCATTTTCAAGTATAGGAGCTCCACGCGCGCACACACATCTATACATATGAACATGTATGATATGTACGTATGCCATGTATGTATGTATGTTTGTATGTATACACACACACACATGCACATATGTGTCTATACATATATCTATATATGCATATTTGTCTTAACCTTGTACACTTCTCCCGTGGGGTAACAACTTCTTTTCAAGTTTAGATTTATAATAGCTTCCAAAGCTATCTTGAAGTCTCATATCAAAATAATGATTTCATCTAATTGTTAATGAAACACAAATATCGAAAAAAAAGGTATTAAATTAGTTAGTTCATCAATGGATTAGAAACATCACATAAGCAAACACATGAGTAGTTCATCAATGAATTGGAAATGTCATATAAGCAAACATATGAGCTAACTTAGAAAGTCTACTAAATTTTAAAACCTAACAATTACAATAGGTAAAAGCTATGTTCTTTCTTGCTCTGCTCATGATACTATTTTATTTCATAAATTATCAACAGGATATCAATAACCTAAATCATTGAACTTGCATCACTAATATAGTCAGAAAACATATCTTCAGGGACATTAATGTCTTCAATGATAAAAGTATCTTTCGGTAACGGCTTATAAAGATGATTATTGAGGGATCCATTCTGAATATACCTATATATTAGATAAAAGTAGTTTTTTTTTTTTTGGTTACATAGCCTAGTAGCTCCACCTAAGGAGCAAGGAATAAAAGATTTACTCACAACTTGTACTTTACTTCTCAAATATTAAGGTCCATTACTCAAATGATTTTCTACCCTATTAAAGTTATGCAAATTGCACAATACTTTACACTGTGCAAGCAATTTCTTTGATCTATTTGATTTCATTTTCTTGATTGCAACTTCCTGTTATTAGTCATCCAAGACTTCATAGTTTAGTTTAATTAGATTAAATATAGTTTAGTTAAATTATAAACATGAACTCTAGATTTGGAGAGATTTCATACTTTTTCTTTTTAATGTACCAATGTATACGCTTCCATATCCACCCTCCTCTATTATTTTTTTATTTTTTGCTTTATCAAAATTACTTGTAGTCTCATTAATTTTCTGTAGACTATATATAACTAGTCGTTTGGACTCAAACGTTGCCGCACAATAAAGTAATTTCACGTTAAATTTGGTTTTTAAAAAGTTATTGGTTATTAATACAAAACTTACATCTAAAACCCTTGTAGGTTGAAATTTTTTATGACATTTAATGTCTTGTTTGGGAATTTGCTGCTGCAAGGTATGTTTTGTTGCACTTGGAATTTTAGTTACAGCTTTTGGATCTTTATCTCTGCCTCCAAGGTCTCTGCCTCCAAGGTTTCTTTTTCTTCTTAGAAGGAACATGATTAATGCAAATGTTGAAGACAAAGTAGCAATTAATAATAAGCTGATGATTATTGCTAAATTGTACCTTCGCTTGAGAGGTAAAAGAAAGAAAAGGTTAATTTGTTTTTATGTCAGAAAAGCATTGTTAAATTGGCTTGTTTGTAATTGCTTTTGAAAGTTTTAAAAGTGATTTTAAAAATCTAAACGTTAATTTTAGTGTTTGGTAAAAAAAATAATAATAAAGGTCACTTTTGTCAAAATCAATTACTTTTACAGCTAAATTTAAAAAATCGAGAAGGAGTAGCTTTTAGATTCTGATTTTAAGAATTAGTTTTATCATTTGATATAATTATATAAATATCCTTATAATTATTACCTAAATCTAAAATTATTCTTGTTTAAATTAGAAATAAAATCAATATTTTACTAAATTTGTTATTATAATTCATATATTCCTTTTGTTTATCATTTTTTTATATTTTATATTTTATCAAAAGTTCTTTGTGGCAATATAGTCTAAATTTTATTTTTAATTAAAATTATTATAATACATAATTTTTTAAAGTTATAATACACAATTAAAATTAACATCGTATAAATTTATTTTTAGTTAAAATTATTATAATATATAATTAAAAATATTGTATATAAAGATTTTTATATGCTAAGTAAATTTCATCATCTATTATGTACATTTTAGTCATTTGATTTCTGATAATAATTTAACAATAAAATTACCAAATACCAATAACTACTTTCAAAACTCACAGCACCTTTGAAAATAAAGTTTATCAAATGCTTGATTGATTATCATCACAAATGATTATTTTTATAGCAAAATTAACAATAGTTATTTTAAAAGCAACAACATTCATCTAACTGAAAATGATGGCTAGCCACTATTTTTTTTTTTTTTGTAAGGCCTTTAATTTTACTTTTATCTTAAGGCACAAATTAAGGGTGGATATCGAATCATATTTGGATTTAACTTTAAATTCAATCAGATATAATTTGTGTAATTCAATCTAATTTAAGTCGATATGAATAATTCAATCGAATTGCACTGTTACCTAAAAAAATAGACAATCATAAAAAAAAACTAATTCCCAATTCCCAAATCAATAAAATAAAACAACCTAGTTACAACCATGATGAGCTAACCTATGACTACCCAGCACATCCACTAGCCATGACTTGACGCACACGGCAACCTATATGCTGGCGACACAAACTGAATGAATCCAACCACATCCTAATTGGAACTATAAGAAATAGGTTTAATATTCTACATATGTACTGAATAAAAGGAGACTATTTAATCTAGAGAATAGCTTTTTCGAGACGTCATATAAGTAGGAATTGTAGGTCTAAATACTTTTAAAGTAGTTAAAAGGGTAATGATTGTTGACTTTATGAAGAGTAGGATTAATAAAGACAATTGTCAAGAGAATGATGAAAATGGGATAGTGATTTGAGCTTCTCATTTCAAAGATAGAAATGGAAATATAATTAATTTTAGAAGTGCGATTAAGAATAAAGCAATTAGATTTTTTATTTGGCATTAATACTCAATAATGAAATGATAATACATAAAATTCTATTTATGCACTTTAATTGTTGTTCATATTAGTGATGAAATGTTTTTGCTAGGGGTGGGCAAAAGGTTTGATTTTTGCTAAACCGAACCAAAAAAATTTGGTTCGATTCTATGAGTAAAACTAAATGGTTTTAAAAGTAACAAATTGATTAGTTTTTGTCTAGTTCGGTTTCATTTAATTATAGTAGTAATAATAATAATATATTTTATTTGAAAATATATAAAGCAAAAAGAAAATTTCAATTACACATTTAGAGCACACTCTAAATTTCAATTTGCTAATCATTGCCTTTCTCTCTCGTCTCTCTGCCTCAACCTTGCATTTCTCCCTCTCAGTCCCTCTTGGTTTCTTCCTCCGTTCGTCATAAGTGTGTCTCTTCCTCGCATACGCAATGCCTAGCACAACCTTTCTCTTCCTCGCGTGCACAGCTCTTAGCACAACCCCTCTCTTCCCTCACATGCACGACCTCCTAGCACAGCCCGTCCGCTCAAGTCTGCTTGCACAGCCTCATAGCATAGCCCAATAGTAACAGCACAGCTCCTCCCCTCAAGCACAATGATGCCATTGTTAGCCCCTCACACACAATCATCTTTGGTGTTTAAGTTGGTGTTGCAGCCTACATGCGTCTTTTTTTAAAAAAATTTATGCCATGGCCCGTATGTTTGTACTTTGTATACTCTTTAGTTTTTGTAAGTCTTATTGTGTTAGGGATTGATTTTGTGGACTATTAGTGTGTTTATACTTGTTGGTGGAGTTAAAAATGGTAGGTAGATATAATGGTTGTGGCTTGTGGCAATGAAATAGTTGTATTGTATATTCAGCTGAGAATTAAAAATTAGAAATATACAAATGTATCATGCTTCTGTCAATGAAAAATTGAAAATAATATTTGTTATTTAATGACTTATTCGGCACAATGATTAATGACTTAATTAGTTTGTGAGGTTGCAATTTGATATTGGTAATTTAGCATGCACATTTCAAATTAAAATAATAATTATTGGAAGTAAATTATGATATGTTGGCTTAACTTGTTAAATTAAATTACAATTAAAACTAAAATAAAGTATGATTTGTTGGCTACCAGTTAACTTAAATTTAATTGATCTTTTTGGCATGGATTTGTTAAATTGAATTAACAATTATTGGAAGTAAATTATGATATGTTGGCCTAACTTGTTAAATTAAATAAAATTAAACTAAATTTATGGCTAGTAGTTAAATTAAATTATGGTATGTTCAGGTAGTAGTTAAATTAAATTTAATTAACTTTTTTCATTTTAATAACTTTCAAATAAATCAATATTACTTATTTATTTTTATTTTATTAATTATAGATGTTTAACTATTAAAGAGTTCAAGACAACCTCGATTGTGTAGCTAATGATCTTGAGCACAAAGTTGAAGATGAAGATGATGATAATGAAAATGAATCTCCAACAAGTGTCACTAATGGAAACAAGAGGCAAAAGTCTTCATCATCCAAACCACCACTATCAAGTAAAAAAATGGCTCCAAATCAATAGTGTGGCAACACTCTACTAGACTTTTAGATAATGATTAGAAGTACAAATATAACTATTGTGATAATGAATTTAAATATGGCTCAGTAGGGTACGGGACTAGCACTTTGAGGACTCATTATCAAGAAATATGTAAAAAGTACAAGGACTTTCAGAAAGACCAAACAACTTTAACTCAAGATGTTGGTAGTGAGGAAATTATAGCAAGAGGTTTTAGTTAGAATGCTTACAGATGAACAACTATGAAGATGATTGTTTTTGATGAATTACCTTTTTCTATTGTGGAGAATCTAGGTTTTAAGCATTTTTGCAATGTTGTTGCTCTTAGATATATTCTTCTATCACGAAGAACCATTACTAGGGATACTTTTGATATGCATACCAAGGAAAAAGTTGAGTTGAAGAGTTTATTAGTTGGGAATAAGCAAATAGTATATTTGACCACTGATATTTGGACCTTTATTATGATTGTTAGTTACATGGTCATCACAACTCACTTTATTGATAAAGATTGGAATTTACAAAGAAAGATTATCAGCTTCAACAATGTTAATGATCATTCATTGGAGACAATATGTAAGCAAATTGAAAAATTTTTAATTACTAAGGTATTGAGTGAGTGTTTACTATAACTGTTGACAATGTAAGTCCAAATGAAGACGCTTTTAGGTACTTAATTTATCGGCTAAAGACTTAGAGGGATGATGACTTGGTATTGAATAAGGATTATTCACATGTTTATTGTTGTGTGTATATATTGAATTTGATTGTTACTAAATAGTTGAAGAAACTAGAGTTGAGTATAGTTAGTGTTCAGAATGCTATGAAGTATATGAGATCTTCCACTAACAAGATGCAAATATTTCAAATTTGTGTGCATCAAGAAAAAATTAACTGCCAAGGAAGTGTGATTTTGGATTGTCCTTCTTGGTGAAATTCTACATATTTCACGTTGAGTATAACATTAAAATTTAAGTCGATATTTGATCAGGTGACACTTGAAGATAAGTTTTGTGATTCTTATTTCAATAAAAAATAGGGTGGAAGAAAAAAAGAGATGGACCACCATTATACAGTGATTAGGAAAGTGCTCGTCACATAGTTAAATTTTCGAAGACTTTATATGATACAACTTTGTAATTTTCTTCTTTAAAGGTAACATCAAATCTTTATTATACTTTTGAATTTTGATATATGAGATGAAATTTATTTTAGCTTTATTAATATTATTTTTTCTTTTAGGTGACATCAAACACTTATTACTGTTTAATATGTCAAATTAAACAATCTTTGAAATTATTATTTACTAGTAATGATAGTCTTTTAGGTTTGCTGGTTATTAAAATAAAGAAGAAATTTGATAAGTATTGAGAGGGCTGTTTCAAGATAAATAAATTATTAATTATTACTTCTATACTTATCTACAGAAAAAAAAATTCTACAAAAAAAAAAAATTCGCAACACATTACTTTGAGAAATTATATAATAAGGACAGTACCAAATATGTCGAGACGAAGGAATTGATGAAAGATTAGTTGACTAAGTTTTATGAATCTTACCATGCATAATATAAATACATAAAAGTTAATTACAATGTGATTTAATAAATTTGATGTGGTAGATTACAGATGTAATTTATAATTTAATAAATGTGATTTAATAAATTTAATTTAACCCATAAAAGTTATAACCAAAACTATTTTTCATAAATTACAGATTTCATTTTTAAAAAAATGTGTCAGCCGACAGATGTATTCTTTTTGCTTTTTTTTTTTGGGCGGGGGGGGGTTTTGTTTTGGGCGCCGGGGGGGGGGGGGGGGCCGGGGTTGTTGTTCAAACAATCCATGGTAGATATCAAACTTCTAGGTGTGCCATTACCTTAGTAAATAATAATGTTGTTTTCCCCAAGCGCTGGCTAACACATAATTCATACTTTGCAGTCCTGCTGTGCATATTTGTTGGCTCAGAAACAGAAAGAATGAAAAACTTTAAGATTTGCAAAAATTTATTTAAAACAATAAAAAAAGAAGGACAGTGATTCTTACAAACAGACCCGCAGCACGAGCAGGAAACGAAAAGAACGAGGGTACAAACTCAACACCATTCACACTATTCCCCAGACCTTATTAATTATTACATCACATGCAACCCCGCGACTCACTGATAAAGAACCGTTCGAAACAGAGGACAATAAAGCCCATTGGCCTAATGAAATGCACAGAACCTCATGCCTTCCCTGCTTCCCTTGCTTCCCTTCCTGTATCCTGGGCCTTTTGCTGGGCCATCGGACCCAACTCCTTAGCCTTCTGGCCTCCCGCCGTGTCCTGCGCGCGCCGCTTTGCCTGCTCCGTCTGTCCAGGGGCCCGCATTCTCCTTAAAAAGCTGGCCATCCAAGAGAAGGAGGAGAGCGCAGTTATTCCAAAAGCACCGGACGTCAAGAAACCGGCGATGGCCAAGCCAATGACGAGGGCTGCGGGGACCAAAACCGGGCTGCAAATGATAAAAAGCGGAGTGGCGAGAGCGAGGCAAGTGAGGGTCCCGGCCAACGTGAGACCAGAGAGGAGGAGAAGAGTGCCACCAACAGGCAGAAGGGTAACGACAGCAATAACTTGTGATTTAGACGGTGTACTTTCGGGTAACATGCCTTTGATGGCATCACTTGGCTGCTGCTGTTGCTGGTAGTGCTGGGTCTGGCGTGAGTCGGCCATTGAACTGATTTTGTTGTGTTTTTGCTTTTGCACTACTGGTTATCTATCTAGTATCTACCTTGCTTTACTTGCAACTCCACAAGAGAGTAAAGTAATATTATATATACAATGAGAAGATGAAAAGGAAGAGAGGTGGGGGAGTGTTGTGCTTCACGGAGGTGGTGGCGGTGCACACGTGGAAGAAGGGGACACTTGTTTGAGATTTGGAAGTAGGAGTTTGCATGAGAATATGTCTTTACGTATAGGCTAGACGTGTATAGCAATCTGTTTGCCGCATTTTCTTTTTATTAATAATAATAATAATAGTTAAGAGTAATGGGTTTTTTTGGCGCATCACCGCTGCTTTTAACTTTCGAGCTATACGTGTGGTCTAAGTCCACCGTTGTCGGAATTTTTTGACTCTCTATCGCAGTTCAAAATCTCGGTCCGGTCGTTGGATGGGATCCAGAATTAAATTTTATTTCAATTAGCTATTTAGATCGGTACTTTGGACTTAATTTTATCTTGACTTATTTTTTTGATGGTATTCGAAATATTTAAAAATCTGATTGAGATCCTTGAAATTTGAGTTTTAAAAGTATATAACAAGTTAATCGGATGAATTATATAAATCTGACATATTAATCATATGCGTATAATAAGTCAGTTTGATAAATAAAAGATATATGACATATCAATTAAATGTGTATGAGATATTATTTATGATAGAATTTGTAAAGTATGACAGTAAAATTTTGTTATCCAAGACAATTCAAAATCATGATTGGGATTTGAGATTTTGATCAAGATGGAATCGTAAAACCTTTTTTTTTTTTTTTCCTCTTGATTTACAATTTACAACGCGATTTAGATTTTTTTTTTTTTTGGGTCTCAATTGAGGTCAAAATTGACAAATACCAACCTATTCTATCCCATTGCCAACCGTCTGCCTGCATCGTAAAATAATTTTTCTTCATTTATACTTTTACGATCCGAGCCTTGCCTGTTGAGTTAATTGTATTATACAACAAAGATTGGTTAGTACATGGCAAGCAAAAATATATCATCACCAGAAAATTTAGATGAAGAGCTACTGCTATTTGCCGACAATATATTGATTATTGCTTTATATTACGTTATTTATTAACAAATGTACGTGAACTATTTTAATGAGTGTGCTTCTTAGTTTTAAAAAATAACAATAAATTTTGAACTAATAAATGTTGGACTTTAATCTGATGTTGGGTTTTATATGAATAATTATGTGTTGTGAAACTATTATATGAGATTGAGGTTAATTAAAAATAATTTATTAAAATTTTTAGTAATTTAAGTTTTGATATATCTAATAAGATGTGAGTCTTAACACTAGAAATTTAAGTATAATTTTTATTTTTGTGATAGATTAAAATAAAAATATTAAAAAATAATATAAAAATTATATGCATAAATAGTTATGGTACCTAGAATATGCATAATTAGTTCTGACATCACACTTTTATAGAAAATTATTCGTTATGAATTGAGGTGAATTTCCGCAATATGATACCTGCTTAAGAGGACATAATATATAGGCCCGGCCCAATACATGAGGCCCAAATCATTTGAGTGTCCGCCCAGTTTCCTCAAAGGCCAGGCTACCCTTTAAATGGGCCATCCAAGTAACGTGGAACTCCCATGGGAATAACAGAAGCAAGCCACTAAACAATTAACAAGAGAAAATGATGGCGATGGATGGAGGGTAACAATTTTAAAACCTGCAAGTGTCGCGAGTAGCAAGGAGGCAGTCTTGTAACTTTCAATGAGGCGAGGTCGAGGACATGCAATGCTTAGGTCCGACGGTGAAGCGTAGACTACACTTTTCACATTTTCACTCCAAGCAACACTCTGGAAAAGGCCGATCCTTGTTCTATATGTAGGGCTGAAACAATCAGAGATTCCTTTTTCCTGATTAAGAATCAGAATCCTGTTCAAAATTTGCACGTCCTCCTTTCCTTACCTATGATTTACCTTTAGCTACTACCTTTGTTTTGTGACCTCTTATATTTTCTCGAAGTAAGCAAATGCACTTACTGGACATATCACATGGCTCGCTTTGCATTATGCACTCTTTGTATTTTCATATCTTTCAAATAAAACGTAGAATCCCATTTCCAGACGACCTACTCTCTTCATGAACCATAACTCTAGTGTGTGTTGAAAATGTTATAATTTAGAGTCTTGAATTTGTTAAAAGCTGAAAATCTATTCTAAATCATATAGTTTAATAGAGTTATAGGATTATGTTATTAACTATATTACTTAATAATTTTTACAGACTTTACTAAGATACTAGAGTGTCCTTATTTTTTTAAATGCGAACATGTTATTAAATCATATGTTTAATAGAGTTAATTTTTAATATATTATAAAATTATACTATTTAATAATATTAAAAATTGATGATATTAAATCACATAGTTTAATATTGTGCGTGCATGAAAAAATCGATGGCGAGAAGTAATAACTAGAAAATAGCAAATAATCATGCCGCAACCTGACCCACAAGCAAAAGCCTGTGGGCGTGCAAAATATGGCAGTCTCTCGACTCTCCCCAGGGGAAAAGAGGCAGTCAAAAAGACCATACACAAGCAAAGAAAAAATATAGATATGCACACACCTACTTTGGTCACCCAGTGGTTTGTTGAGAGCTTCGGTGATTGTGGAGCCAGCAGAATATGACGAGTAACTGGAGGGATTACTGTTAACATGATAATAACAAAATTACCCTGAAATTTAGATAAATTGCTAATCATTATTTTTTTTATAAATCGTATCCTTAAATGGGGGCCCGTTCTACATATGTATAAGCTACTAAGCTGTCGGTGAGAGCAAAAGGAAACAGTCAATTTTTTTTCTTTTTGTGGCAGTGTAAATTAAATTACAATGATAAAGGTGGCAGATCATGATATATTTGTATTTCTTTAAAGTATTGTCATGTTTCTTGTAGGATATAGCCAAAAAAAAAAAAAAAAAAGTTCTGACTGTGGTTTACACATATACTTGGAATGGATATTTCTTTAGTGGCAAAAATGACACTTTCATGGACTCTCTAAAACCTAGATAAGAATGGCAGAGTCTATTAATTTCTAAAATCATAATGTCTTTAATGATGCGTACTGCCAATAATAATAATAACAATAATAAAGGGAAGTAAAGAACTGAACTCAAGTGTCCCTCAACTGGCCCCCTCACAAACACATGAGCATTGAGAATTGAGAATCCTTGTCTCTGGGGACGACTGAGGGGAGAGGTATGAAAGACAGAATGGTCTGAGAGGTGAATGGAGATAGGGACTAGCAACAACAATTGCAGGGACTACTGCTTCTTTTGAGACCCCACTTCACTGCCAACTCTACCACCATCCCTATTTTACTCAATATGTTTTTTTTCCTTTTTCTTTGTTAATTGCATCACCATTTTTTTATTTTAAAACTTTATCAGCAGCAGCAGTAAGCTTAAAGACTCAAAACTTCATTATGTTAATTAACTGTGTTAGACGGCAAGAGTATGTTACTAAGATTTCCTTTTCTAGTAAGGGAGTAAGTTTGATTAAAGTTGATCACCATTAAATGAAAGAGTAACGCACGCTTATATTATCATTAATAAAAAAATTGTCACATGTTAAGTAATAATTGATTTTTTTAAATTATCATTAGAGATAATTTTACTGTGCCAATAAATAAATGACACATTAAATACTATATTATTTGAGATACAAATTTTACATTTCAATTATTAAAAGCATGTCATTATTTAGTCACGTAAGATATATAATTATCTTCCAATATTAAAGAGAGATAAGCAGATGCCGATGCAACTTTACCAAATTAATTACCGCTACTGGCTAGTGACTCCTATCATAAATACCTACGCAGACAATATGTAGTATTTGTAGGGGACCTTAACCTTTTAATCAATACTCATAAAGGAATAATTTCATTCCCGTGGTACATCGTCACAATCATCTTGTCACCTCCATGAGTTCAATCAGAATATTTTTATCTACCCGTGATACGAACCCTTCACAGCTTGGGGTGGTGCATCCCACAACAATGTTACGTATAAGCTAATTAAGAGTTTTTTTTTTTTTTTTTTGAGAAATGAGATGAGAGACTAAGAAGCTAAACGGTGAACAATTTCTTTAGATTTGATCCACAATTGTTATGGAACGTTATATAAAATTTTATTAGCTATTGTTCCTTTTTTTTTATTTTTTTTTAATTTTTTTAGGTCGAATCCAGTACAGATAATTCATCGGTTAGAACCAGTACTAATAAATTGGAAACTTGCATTTGTGTGGTCTCATATCCGGTTCTCATTCGTCATGAGGGAAGAAAGTAAAAGACTGAATTAGTATTCTTAATTTATTGATGATAATCCGATATCGATTTTTTTTTTTTTCAGCATGCCCTTGCGTGGTTTTGATCTTCCAAATGAAGGGATGCCACAATAAGTTGAAAATGGAAACCAAGATATCTGAAAACAATTGATCTCACAATCCTGCACAGGAAATGTGTGCATGTACATCTGGTTTGAGGTCATTCACTTGAAAAGATTCACTGTTGGATCTGTCAATTCAATTTGAAAGCATTAACAAAAAAGCCACTGGCAGTTATATTTCATTGTATGAACCATCAAGACCCTTCGCTCCCGGCCGCTAATCCATCGATCAGATAATGCGGTTGAATCATCGTAACTTGATTATTGCTGCACAGAATACAGTCGCAATTTGGGACATTTGGTTTGTTTCGCCTGTGTCACTTCAGTTATTTAAAGTTTCAAATAGAACAAAAGCTGAGATTAGCGCCGATTTTAAAGTAGTTTTAAACAAATAGATTGAAAAATGGGCCCAGCCCATCAACGACGATACATGCACTCTTCGGTCGACCGAAAGGAAACCTAGCTACAGTGAGATAGCAGTGGGATATGTAATTCTGACACTACTTCCAGAAACTCCCTCAGAGTTGAGAAATTGTTTCGCTTTAAATGCAAATTAATATGAAATTATTGTTCTTGTGTTGACTTTATACTTATGCGTAGCAACTATTGTGTGAATATTTTCCTTTGCAGACGGTTTTGGTGTTTCTCATGTCAATCTTGGCTATGATTTCATTCACCAGTTCATTGAGTTTAAGTAAAATTAGGGACAAAAATTACTTAAATCACTCTTTATTTTCCCTCAAAAAGTTAAGTATATACATACATCTATAGTGCGCCCTCCTATCTATATTAGGAGTAGAATATCAGAAAGTGTGACTTCTAATTTCTAATTATGCACATAAATTTATAAGCATGTTGGATGAAGAAAAGTATGCGGTTCGCAAAATTTAATGACCATGTATGTAGCTCTTTGAGGATGATTAATTAAAACACTTTGGAGACGCAGCTGCAGGAGGTGTATAATTGTCTGATTGATGGTTAATTTTAACATGTGGCTTTTTTTTTTTTTTTTTGTCCCTCACTTTCAACTAGGGATTATATTATTAGTATTGGCATTGGATTACATTTGCAATGAATTAAAGACGCATATCTTAATATGCTTAATGAATATGTCATTAGTTTGGTTTAATATTAGGATTATGGAATATATGGTGACTGAGTGCATGAGATCAAAAAGATACGTTGAGGAATGAGAAAAATGAGAGACATCCCCACATCAGTGATATTATTATTAGAGGCAGGGTCATAGTCATTCTTTAGTGTACCTCCCATTTATTACCTTTGTCCTTTGCCTCAATTTGCTCCTCCATCCACTAAGTACTCTTTGCCCTTGGGTTCCCTTCTCTCCTGTTATCTTTTTTCTGTTGCTGAATTTTGCATCTCTCTTATTCTTTCTCTCCATCTCTCTCCCTCTCTCTCTCCTTCTTCAATTAGGGTTTCCTCTTTGAGACTGGTCAGCTCCTGTAATAAATCTGTGAGGCTAAGGCTACTTTATCTTGGGAAGGAAGAAAGAAGAGCTCTTGCTAGAAATAGCTATACATACTACAAGGGAAAAAGGTACTCCCCTTTATTTTATTTCTTCTGATCAAAGAAACCTAGATCAAAAAGACACGAACAGGTAAACTTATGTAGCTGTTTTCTTCCCTTTTATGTGCCAATAATTCTTTTCTGTTCTTGGTTTCTAACTGAGCAAAAGGCTAGAGTGATGATACTAGATTTCTGAGGCTTATAGGCTCTAATTTAGGGCTTTGCTGTAATATTCAGATACCTTAACACGCTTACATGATATGATGAATTGCACCGGTGTCAGATCCCATGTTCAACTGATTTAAGAAAGTTATGTGCAATAACTTTAAGTTTACTTATCCAAATCAATCTTTCCTTTAAATTTAGGAGCAGGGACTGGTGGCTAAATGAGAGACAGGAGGAGAAAGAGAGTTGATAAACTGAAGAAACCACAAATTTACAAAACCAAAATTAACGAAGATGACATGCATACAATGCTTTAAATAGTTTTGAGTTTACATTATTAAAAATAATTTGCGGAAATCAAATAAACATACCATGTACTTTAAAAAAAAAAAAGCCAAAAATAGAAGAAGAATATATTACAAAGAAAATAAAGGTGAACACGTATGCAGAGAGACTGATAAAAGTTTGAAATACGTAACAAGTGACAATTAGTAATCAGAAGTTTAAGTGTTTATATATGTTTATACACGTGAGAGAGAGTTAGGTCGCTGGTTGTTGATTTGTGGGGGATGATATTTTTCTCAAAGTGGCCGGTTTTCCCTCAAAAAAATGTATATTGAAAAGAATTCGAAAATTGTCTGGAGGTCTTTGTATTTTATTCCGAAGAAATACCACGGAAAATTGATAATTCTATATATTACATGTAAATTTTTTAAATCTAAGCGATGTAACATAAATGTAAAAGAGAGGTGGAAACAACCAAAAATATCAGATGATTTGGTCATATAACCTAGTTGAGTGTGAATGTGCTTTGCGACTGCGCATTTGAAAGAGTAAGAGTTGATGTTTCGAGGACGAGATTCTATCTATTTTTCTCTCTTAAAGAAAAATGGATCTGTTGATGTTTTGAAAGGTTTAAAAAAAAAATTATTATAATCCATTCCACCTCTTTCTTTACTTTGTTCTAATGACAATTGTATTAATTAATTAAGTTCGAGGAAAGCTTACAAGAATTACTTGATAGGAAACTCTAGTTGCAGCGGGAATGGCTTCATCCAGCAACTCTTACAATTCTCCATGTGCTGCCTGCAAGTTTTTGAGGAGGAAATGTGTTCCAGGCTGCATCTTCGCACCTTACTTCCCACCAGAGGAGCCTCAGAAATTTGTGAATGTTCACAAGATCTTTGGTGCAAGCAATGTGACAAAGCTCCTCAACGACCTTCTCCCTCACCAAAGAGAGGATGCTGTCAACTCCCTTGCATATGAAGCTGAGGCAAGAGTTAGAGATCCTGTTTATGGCTGTGTAGGTGCTATCTCGTTCCTCCAAAGACAAGTCCATAGGCTCCAGAAGGAACTTGATTCCGCGAATGCTGATTTGGTGCGCTATGCCTGCAATGAAATCCCACAAGCCACCCAGCTGCCTGCACCAGCACCGCACTCGGTGAGTTCGATTCATCCTGTGGTTCCTCGGCAGAGGCCAATTAGGATTGGTAATGAAGGAGAAGGCTTCTATCAGCCTCCTGGTGCTTACCCTCATCCTAGTTATATTCTGCCTTGGAATGATAATGCTCCACCCTCAGGGGATATCAATCAAGGAGGAGGAGGACAAGGCAATATGTGAATGTGATGATGAAATCATCAGCCAGCCCTTGATTCCACGGTGTAAGATCCATCTAGGGTTTTTCCTTTGGACATCATCACTATATTTATTTGGTCGAGCTTAGTTTCTAGGTGGCTGGTCTCACTTGGGTTTCTGCTAGCTGGATTTTAATTCTCTGTTAGCTATTTATTTTGGGTGACTTAGTATTTATCCTACTAATTGAAGGATTTGGAACCTAATAAATAAGGCTGTAGAGCGCAGTGTGTGGCTATTGAAACCTTTTGCATTATATTATAGTTTATATGCAGCTCTAGCCATGTGCGTGTGGAGTTGTTGTCCTCTGTCGTTGTTTGTTTCAGAATAAATGTAACTGTATTAAGTAAAGAGGATTCTCTAGCTAAGTCTACGGCTTAGTCCTCCCCTTTGCGTCATTTATTAATTCTTACCTTTCTTTCTACTTTGTTCTTGAGGACCACCGTCTTATTATTACTTTCTCACCAAAAATTTTCAAGAACTTCATGGCCGCAGACTTAGAGTTCATTAAAATATGAGTCATTGAGATGTCCAGTTCAACTCCCAACTTGCACCTACTTGACCTAACCTAAGTACATCTATAGAATTCCCATTTAGATATTTTGTTCCCTTTCTCTATAAGATGGCAAGTTAATTGCAAGTTACTGACAAACCAAAACAAGGCACCGAACGTTTGTTATTCAATAAGTAGCTACTTTCCTAATATATATATGTATATATATAGAAGTACTACTTTCATCAATCAGTCAGCTCTAGATCTTATTAGTTCTTTATAACTAGCTTGGATATATTTACATTTCTATGGTGGCAAAATAAGCAAATATTTATCTCAACAGTAAAGCCACAGTCGCTGACGCTCATTGGAGCCCATATACAAAGTAGTATTATTGATCTTCTTTCATTTTCATCTAAGCCCTATCAGTCTCTACTTCCCCAGTCTTTCCTGTTTTCATGTCAAAAATTTCTTGGACAAAACAGTTGAATCTAAGACAAAAAGACATCACATACAGTAAAGTTCTCTCTCTCATACTTTATATCTTATTATATATTGATCATTTCTTCAAGTCCTATGTGATTACGTCATAATTATATTATGAGAATTTTCTTTTTTCTGTAAATATACGAAGAAGACATGAAGCATGTTCATCCAAAAAGGGTATATCTCAAAGCTGCGGGAAAATATTTAACCAGAAACCAGAAAAAGAAAATGAAAATTAGGGTTAGGGTTTATTACATCTGTATATAAAAGAGCAAGGCTTTTTCCTTGGTCTTCAGCCTAGCTAGCTTATTAAATATTTACTCGTCTCAGAAAAGAGTGAGGTGTCATTTGTAAAACAAGATTTTAGAGAAGAGGTGAGAAATGACTTTGAATTTCCTTATTTTCTTCGACTGTCTAATTCTTTTCATTATTCAACACACGCATACACAAGCTCTCTTTTTGGTTCATATACGCATACCACACGCTTGCATTCATGTGTCGCTGTAATTTGGCAGCGTAAAACTTTGATCACGATCAGCTCTTCTGTTTCTTATTCACTTTTTTGTCAGTGTTTCTCTCTCACTTTTAAAGAGACACAATTATAATTACTGTAACACTCATGTTACCTTTCAAAAAAAAAAAAAAAACCCATCACCTTTCCCTCTCAAAGCTTCTCTGGATTTGGGTCTCTGCTCTCTGTCAGTTCCAGTGAGCAGTGAGAGTCACGTCTATTGTCCTCCAATTCATCGCCTCCTGCTTTCCTTTATCGAGATTGCAAAACACTCGCCCTTTTCTTTCTTGGAATTTTTGCTGAACGAATTCAAAATCTTATTGTAAAATCATTTATACTAATATATGCGACATATATGAATTGAGTTTGGTTTGATGGTTGTACTATTGAGGACAAAGGGGTACTGAGAGTGGGGATTTAAAGTATGGCACTGGCATGCATAAGAAGATCTCAAGTTAAAGTTGACGTTGAGCTTTTTATTTATTTATCTGGGAAAGAATTGGAAAAGTAGCATGAATTTATATTAATTGAGAATCACTGGTCAGTTTGTTTCTCTCTGCAAAAACGTAAGAAAGAAGCAATGCACAGGTGAAAATGGCAGGGAAATTCAATATTTTAATATTTGTTATGTTCAAGGACAAGACAGAGTGACAAACATCAACAATCAATAGGACGTGCGGGTCCTATTTACGCTATGCAAATGCCAGTAATTGTATTGTGTATGCTGGCGTAGCCGGGCCTGGCCTGGCATTGACCCCCACACCACATGTACAAGAAAGAAAATAAATTCTTATACTCTCTTCTTCTTCATTTCATGGGTTTTGATTTGAATGACATTTGACAGCCAGCCACAGCCACTCTAATCATTTCTGTCTTTTAGTTTTGACGTTTCACACGCTCACACCACACATAATACAGTCTAAGCACTACTGTTGGTCCTCCTTCTCTATTTGTACAAATGATATTTAAGAATTGTTAATTTATAATTATTGTAATTTATAATTAATTTAAAATTATTTGAATAATATTAATTAATTATATTATTTATGTGATTTTTTAACTGACTTTAAATTACAGTAATTGTAACTTAATAAAATCCATAATATTTATATGTTCCTACTTATTGTTTAATTTTTAGATTTTACAACAGTATAACAACCCAATATAATTGTTGTAGTTTATGCAATACCAATGTTTTCCTAAATCTTTTTGTGTTTTTTAACTATTAGTTCTATTAGTATTGTTTGTTGACAGCAGCTCAATAGAGAAATTTACACCTTATTGAGTTAATTATATACGATGAAGTAATAAAATACTTGTCTGGTAGTCCAAAGGCCAGCTCGTTATCAAATTAAGCTGCTTAATTTCAATAACTTACATATTAATTGAACAGATTAGTAGTGTTTAAGTTCTCAAGTGGTAATGGTGCATGTCCCAAAATTTGGATCCCTAGCTGAGTGTTGATTAGTAACTGTCACAACACTAAATTAATGAAAAATAATGACATTAAGGGATGTTGATTGTTGCCATCACATTACTTTGAGAGTCTCGCATTATTCATGGAGAAAATATTTTGACATTACTCATTAGATTTTTTTTTTTTAAATTAAGATGTATAGATCGTAGAACATTATTGAGTTGTTATAAGAACCTATATGGATTCTAGAAATTACAATGTATCAATTAATTTTTAATACCGGTAATATACTATATTAAGAGCGTAATTAAATTCGGCTGTGAACCAATTAATCAAATTTAAAAGGGATTTATCTATTTGAACTTAAATTTACCACATATAAACCAATGGAATTAAATTGGATAATTTTTTTTTGTCAAAATCAAAATTTAATCATGTTAAAATAGTATGATCCAAATTAGTAAGGTATCAACCTTCGACATTGTCGAGTTAGGAAAAAGGCTTATTGTAATATAATTATAGAATATATTAGAGTACTTGTATTTGCATATGGTAACCTAGTAATCATGAAAGCCAAGAAATCTTTAAATATATTTTTTTTGGTTTAAATAGCTTCATTTAGCTAGCCACATGAGTTTGAATTATAAAGAAAACAGCGGTTACAAATTTGATTTAAGATTTATCCATGCCTCTACCTTTTTAATTTTGAAGAAATAAATCTTTGAATTTACATTTCTCTTATGATTATAACACATAGTTACATTACTATTATATGTTATTATTTTTCATTAATTTGATCGTTTGTTTCCATACACTTCCTTATCTAAGCCCTTATATGATGTTACGGTTGGGTAGTTATAGGCTTTAAGTTACTTATAACACATAAATCTACTACTATTATATGTTATTATTTTCATTAATTTCATCACTTGGCTTTGAACACTTCATTATCTAAGTCCTTATTTAGTATTGAGGTTAGATTGTTGTAGACTTTACGTTACACCATTTAAGTGGCTTGGTAATTAATTAAGTTGATTTGATCCCATACTTATATGGCTATACTATCTTTATAATTTTTGTCAAAATTATCATTTAAAAGTCATGTTTAATACACACTATCAACTTTTATTTTATAGTTATAATTTTTTTTTCTTTTTACAAGAGTAACGGCTTAAAAAGTGTAGCAACTCAATACCAAATGGGGCTTAACAATGTGAAAGACATTGATGAACACATTGGGAGCATACAGTTAAACGCGCAAACTGGGAATTGCTGGTTGGGAAATCACTTTATTTTTAAAAAGAAAAAAGAAAAAAGGGAAGCCGCTGGTTTGATGAGAACTCCCCATCTTTAATTTTTTTTCCCCCTCCTTTCGGGTAAAGCAATTATCAGAGACCGAATTAAGCCGTTTCTTTCATTTGGGTACTCTACCAATTTTTTAGCTATTATTTGTAATATTTGATCATCATTTAGGTTATTTTTTGGCAATATTTATTAAATAAGGCGCTGTATTGTTTTTTAAATAGCCAATTGAGGATAGTTTGAGAGGTAGAGGCGTGATTTCTTTTTGCTTCTGATAATGCAACACACCAAACAAAATGTTCATATACCTACAAAAGAATATTTGACAAAAAATAAAGTTGTTCAATGCATACAGTTAAACGGAGCCCGAATTAATCATATTACATCTTATGAAAATACACAGTATGCATCGGATATGGTGCCACAAATAATGCATAATGATCCCAAATCTAAAGCATATATGTTATGCGAGCTAGCTTTATACATATGTTTTCTTCTGAAAAGTATGTTGAAATTAAGATTCATGAATTGCAAAACTTCTGGATGCATTTATCACCTTACTCTATTGCTTACACCTACCTGCAGGGCCTTAATTTGAATCACGTCACATGCACATTTTGTTTATGATGATGTTTTTAATATTTTATAATGAAAAGCGTTTGGTTTGTCAAATTGCCAATGATGATGGTGGTGATGGTCACCATCTGCATGATAATTTAATTAACACAAGATCATGAAGGTAACAAATGCGCTTTAATTCATCGATATATATATTCCATCTTTCTTAAGCAATAAATAATTAAAGTTTTTTTTTAATAAAGAAGAGTTATACTACGATTATCATATACAAAGATAAAAAGGGTACAAATCTAGCAAGATATGAAGAATAAAAGAATATTAATGGTCATGGATCGCCGAAGTATAAATAAATTATAATCTGAGTAAGAGTATAGAGCCAGTGCTGGCCCCTGCAATCTTTTGAAGATTGAGCAGGGAAGGAATCAGAATCACTCGATCGCCACTTCCCCCCTATCAATATAAAGTATCATGTAATTTTGTGTTTGTTTTTGACTTTGATTTAATTAAAGTGATCCTCTTGTCAATAAAGTTTGCACCATTAATGCAATAACATAATTAATAGCAGCAGTGCTGGAGTTTTCTCTTCCTTTAATATTCACTATTAAAAGCATTTCGTGGACTTCCTTTTATACCATGCGGCTGTGCGATTTCTGCTTTACTTTTCAAATGCTCCGATCCGTGCCAAATGGGCATCAACAATTCTACATGCATCTTTTATTTGTTTCATCTTTATTTATTTATTTTGGCTTCATACACAGCTTTGGTATTGCATTGGGCCTTGACATGCCGATCGACAAAGCCCAACAACCTCTGTCTCCTTTGATTATTGCTAAATGGACCGCTTGTGGTCCTCAAATACACTACACCTAATTTCGCGGAAAGTGACGAGAGTACTCTTGAGAAAAATTAGGAGGTGTACTCAGGATGCTCCTGGGGTGATTTAGAAATGCTCCTTCGCATCCATTCTGTTATTCCATTTTGCGTACATGAACGTGAATCCAGTAAACACAGTGGCTGTGCTACGCCGAATTCAAACGCGAGATTACGCGAATTTCGTGCACTCGTATTGTTTATGATTGTGCAAGTTGAAAGTGAAAGCATTTCTCAATAAGAACAGTAAGGCAATTTCTTTGGTCTGCTATATTAATGTCAAGTCATCGCTGCTTGCCGGCTTCCTCGCTTTGTTTGTTCTTCTAGTTCCGGAAGCGCGTACGCGTAGCCCCAAGCGCAATTTTTCGAGATATGCTTTGGAATTTCCATAACCAAGTCTGAAATATATATACATGGCTGTCTTCTTCACCACTGTTGAATGAGAAGCCCTTCACGGATAGACCCCAAAAAAACACAAGCAGCATGAGTGATCTTGGACTATTAATAAAATCAAAGCGTAAAAGTTCTCCACGTAGTCAATTTTTTTTTTTTCAAGGGTAACAAAGATGGCTGAGGGTTTGGTGCAGCTCTTCATAAAGAGATTGAATTCTCAGCTATATCTTGAAACCGAAACCTTTTCTGGACTTGAACATGAAGCAGAGAGGTCCATGACCATACTCAGGGAGATCGGAGGACAGTCATCTGGAGATATACGGAGAATAACAGGTGATGTTGCTGTTAGTAGTCGGATAAATGAGTTGAGAGGTGTGCTATCTGGTGTGGATAATCTTATCGATGAGTTTATCATACAGATGGATCAGCGAAAAGTATCCGATAGGTCTTGCCAGACCAAGCACTTCAAAAGTGAGAATTGCAGCCAACTGACTCACGTCTTGCCGGAAGTGTTCAAGAAATGACACAACTGTCGTCAAAATCGACTACTGTTGGAGTTGAAAAGTAAAATAACATGGAAGAACATCACACTTCAGCACAAGCAAATCCAGCTTCAACTAGAAAGGAAAGGATAACTGGGAAAGCTCCCATGGAACTAAAGAAGGCCAGGTAGAAGTCGAAAACTCAATTATCGTGGGAGCAGAGAAGAATGAAAACAAGTCTCCTCAAATGGAAGAAGGTCAGACATCATCATCCCTTGCTTCTCCATCCTTAACAGAATTATACTGATTTGCCTTATTACCTTCAACACTGTTTGAAGTATTGCCATGCCCTCCTTGAGAATTACTGGATACGTAAAGAAAAGTTGATATGATTGTTAAAGGCAGAAGGCCTTGTACAAAAGAAGGCAGGGATATTAAGGGAGGATATAGCAGAAGAAAATACCAACAGTCTGATCAACCTGGGAATGCTCCAAGTAAGCAATCAATACAGAGACGATAATTTGATTGCTGCATGTTGCCAGTCAGATTCAAGTAATCCCCATAGTGGCCACCATGTTACAGTATTTTCCGACATGGCAACAGCTGCACCCCTCTTAAACAATGTCCTGCCATGATCTTTGTTGTTCTTGGGAGGTCAAGATCATTCTATTGACTGGGAACTGGCTGAATTTTGATTGGGCGAAATATTTACAGGTGCTGGATCTAGAACATAACAAGATTGATAGATAACCAGATGGAGTAAGAGATCTGGTACAACAGACATATCTTAGCTTAATGCAAACTTACATAAGCAAGCTTTTGGAAAGAAATGGCAATTTAAGCACCCTACAAACTTTGGATACCGGATGGCGTGGGGATATAAGAAGGATGCCTACAGAGATCCTTGACCTTTTACGATTAAGGCACGTCAAGATGATTAAGAGCACATGCGTTGGTGGTGTGAAGCTACCACCAGGACCAGAAAGACTCAGCAACATTCTGACCCTCACGAGTATACATGCTGGGAATGGCATTGAATGAGAATTGCACAATCTAATTCATCTCAGAAGATTGGGAGTGAAGGATGCAGCAGAAGAGAATGTTGTAGAGCTACTTGCTTCAGTTTGCAGAACATTCTGAGCTTGTCTTTAGAAGCGAAACATACTTTCAACCAGGAGATATTTATCCTCCCGCACACTTTCTCACCTCCACCTCTTCTTAGGAAGCTTTGTCTAGAAGGAATTCTACATAAGCTACCTGATTGGATTGGCTCAATGGACAGCCTCACCAACCTTAAATTAGATTTCTGTCATCTGTCTGAAAATTCAGCATTGATAATCCCGCTCCTACCCAATTTGAAAACTTTAACCCTGTGCCTTGCTTACAAGGCCAAACAGTTAGGGAAAGAATTCTGCAGCATAGGTGGGTTTCACAAGCTTGAGGTCCTTACCATCGCTTTTCATGTTCTGGAGGAATGGACAGAAGTTGAAGAGGGAGCACTACCAAGCTTGAAGTACCTCCAGTTACATAATTGCCTGAAACCGAGGATGCTCCTGGAAGGTTTGCAGTTTGTGACCACATTGAAGCAGTCACACATACTGCCTTTTTTTGATGAGCACAAAGAGAGGTTGAAACCTGAAGGAGAAGAAAATTGCAAGATCAGGCACATTCCACAGGTACAATTCATGCCTATGTCTGTTCTGAGAAATTTGAATGAATTATCACCATGCAGAGCCCAGGAGGAGGATACAGCAGGGTTGACAGCAGATGAAGTATGAATAATCTAAGGAAATTTGTATCAGATTGTGGTTATTACAGCCATTTTATTTTATGCCCTGCAAGTGTATTAAATCTATTCTCATTTCCAGTTCTCATAATTGATTTTGTGAACATAAATTTAATACATCCTATATTTTGAGATTCTTGCTGGCTCAACCAAATCTATTTTATCAGATGCCACATTACCAGTTGTATCATAACCTATGGACCATGACAGAACGGGCAATGGAACTTAACAAAGCACAACAGTGTTGCAAAAATTTGAACTTAAGAAACCACACTGACCATTCATAGGTTATAGGTGGTTTAACAAGTGCAAGCTATTTGTCTAAGAAAGGGTATATCATCCCTACCACATGCCAACTACATTTTTGAGTTCAAACAATTTTTGATACCAGATTAATCTATTGCTAAATGTTACATGCAGATAATACATTTTGATTTTTGTATTACTTCGATTCTTAAAAAATTTCAAAATTTTTCTTCCATCAAATGGAGTTTGTGGTAGACAAGGTACATACCAATCATATCTACCATTTACCCTGTCAATGAAGTGGTCACATTAAATGACTAAATAAAAGGAGAAGACATAACAAAGGCCATTAAAGTTAACAATGACTTCCTAGAAACCAGAAGTTTTACTGATCTTTTACCTCGTATGCAGCATCCAGTCCATGGTTTGGTATGAAAAGGATTTGAAAGGCCAATTCATCAATTCTATATTAATTGCTACGGCTGGATACCCAGCTAACCCCAGCTTTTTTTCTGAGTCCACCATCCACTTTATCGTCCCTTAACTTCTTCACATCATCCCACCTCCCTTCTTCAGCATATATGTTTGATAGCATCAACCTGTATGCACCTTTCCTCGGATCATTTTCAAAGAGTTGGTGAGCAACAATTTCTGCCAATTCTGAATTCCCATAGATTTGACAACATGATAATAGTGCTCCTGAAACAGCAGGGTCCACTGGCTTTGGCAAGGACCAGATAAAACTGTACGCCTCCTCCAAATTCCCAGCCAACCCCAGGAGCTTCACCATGTAAACATAATGTTCAGTTTTTGCTTGGATGCCATATTCTTCTGTCATCCTCCTGAATATATCACGGCCATCATTAACAAGGCCACCATGGCAGCATGCACAAAGAAGAGCAGAGAAAGTAGATTCATCAGGATTCAGTCCTTTCTCTATTACATCCCGAAAAATTTCAAATGCCTGGTATGTAAATCCATGCAAACCAAGACCCAAAATTACAGAATTGTAAGTGATGATATTCCTCTCTGACATAGTCTCAAAGACTTGAATACCCAAGCCCAAATATCCACATTTTGAATACATGTCTATAAGAGCAGAAGAAACCATGATGCTCAATTCAAAACCATGTTGAATAACATAACCATGTATTACAGTGCCAGGCCATACATTTGCTGATTTAGCAGCAGCCACCAGCACACTGGCAATCAAAACAGGATCAGCCTTCTTACCCTGCATATTCAGTTTCCTGAAATAGTACAATGCCTTTTCATAATCCCCTCGCTGAGAATACCCAGTAATCAAAGCCGACCATGTAACTAAATCAGGATAAAACAAACTATTAAAAACTTGATAAGCAGAATTCATGCAGTTGCATCTAGCATACATGCTAACCAGTACACTACCCACATGATCATCTGAATCAAAACTACGTTTTAAACAAAACCCATGAATTGCTTGGCCTACACTCAACAAACTCGGTTCCCACAAACCTGATATTAACCCAACCAAAGTATACCCATCGGGGGTTTTCCCAAAACGAAGCATACAATCAAAAAGCTGCAAGCTTTTATCCCAAAATCCACAATGTGCGAAACCAGAAATCATAGAATTACACAACACCAAATCCGGGTCAGAAACTCCATCAAAGACCTTGATTGCCTCATCAACGAGGGACAATTTTGAATAAGCAGTAACAAGTGCACTACTAGTAATAGAATCCCGCCCTAATCCAGAAACTATTGCTACTCCATGGACAAATCTGAGCCCACGTAAATCAGAATTCTCAGAGCACGCGCGTGTGATACAGGCACAAGTGAAGTTATCCGGCTTGAGTTGAGTCCTAAGTAGGTTTTTGAATAGGGATATTGCATCAGTAAATCTGTGGGCCAGCGCGTAACCACGAATAATCGAGTTCCAAAGGAAGACGCTTCGTTGAGGTGTTTTGTCGAACAGGATACGAGCGGAGGGGAGAACATTGTTGAGGGCATATAACCTTACGAGTTTCGTGGCGTAGAAGGGATCAGGTAAAAGGCTTGCTTTGGTGACTAAAGCATGCAGTTCTTTGGTTCTGGATAGGCTTTGATGAGACTTTGAAAGCTCCAGGACAAGGGAGTGAAGATTAAAGAACATCAAGACTTATAGCTGAGTAAAAACACATTGGCAACGTTAAACCTAAAATTAAAATATGGCTTGCGTTTGTGTTGGCCCAAAAAATAATGAAATGATTTTTTTTTTAAAAAAAAAATTGGCTTACAAAGGAAGAGTACGTGGAATATTAATCAACAATGACTAATGCAACACAAAATGATGCATTTTGTTTAGTCCTCTGATCTGCAACAGCTACAAGTAACGTGAGTGTTGAGGCATACGATTACCAGCTCTTGATTAGGCTTATTAATTGGCGACAGCAGTACCACCGCTGCTACCTAACAAACTTGTTGCTCAATTTAATATATAGTTTTTTTTTTTTTTTCAATTCAACCAGCAAAGCAGAAACGAACAAACAAAAGTTACAACAGACGACGAACTATATGTCTAATGGAGCTTCCTCAATCCAAATAAGAGGGCATCGCCTCGAGGTAACACAAGTTTTCTGGGTACAGATAGCTTGTAATCTCTGATTCTACAATGAGAGAGGCATGTCTAAAATAAGGATTGCAAGTACATAGCAAGTAGAAACATGAACGGATACAGTGGGAACTGATAATGTAGTTACACGACTTTCCATGTGCGTATAAAGAAGAGTTGCAAATGTGTGTGTGCGTGTGTATAGATTAGATAGATAATCGTCATTTTCATATTATTGGAGGAGGAGAAGGCGACACTTGTGAATTTCGTCGATTTCCTGTCGGCGACGGTGGAAACCACGGAATGGATCTTAAATCCCTGAAACCCACATTTCCTTTGCCACAAATGACCGTATTATTCTCACATCCCAAACTGCCTTCTTTTCCTGGAAATGCCTTCCTCGAGCTACTTTTCCTGTTGAAAACAACATTTGACAAACGCTTCTCGCCAAAGCCACCACCTTCCATGAATAAAAAGATCGATCACAACCAATTTGAGAGATTAGTCATTTAATGAACATAATAAACTTGAGCCCGAGGGACATTATGTATGACGCGCACACACACATGCAGAATAAGTAAAAAGCATCCATGATCAACACCATGTTCCACTAGCAGGCCGTAACTCGGCTAATTTAGTGGCCCTAGTGGGATATTAAAGAACAACAAATGCGATGATTACCATCAGCAAGCAGTGCCCAAGTGTCCGCAACAAGTAATACTACCACTATTGCTGTGGCCAACTTTGCCGGAAAACCACCACTCATCATAAAGAAAGATTATAAGTTGAACACCCCAATTATTCTCTATTTATGCTGTGGCATTTTACTCGATATGTGTTACCATGCCAATTTACTCAATATGTGTTCACATCCAAATTAATACGTTGTATTGGGGGTTCGGTAGGCGACTTGCGCACATGAATCAAAAGTATAGAGTTAGGTTCTAATTTCCAAAAGTTGACTCTGATTTTCAACACGGATTAATTGTACGCTCCACATCACCCGCTCGGCTATCCCATCGCTTATCAACGATGGAACGCTAATATAAACTAAAAGAATGATACAAATTATCAGTACAAAGTTCCAAGTTTTAACCACCTGCCCAACAATATTTTATGCCTCGCGATTGATGACTCAAGCTCATGAAACTCAAATAACAATAATTCATCATTACTTGCCACAGTGCGTGAGGTGTTAAATGAATTGATTATCCACGATTAATGTGCTAATTTATCAACGAGTGACATGATGAATGCCACATCAATTGGAGCAAAAGTATCCCAATTATGCCAGTTGAATACGCTATTTGTATATTGCAATTTGCACAGCCAAGCGTAGTCATCTAATGTCAACTATGATTGCAAAGATAAACTACGACTAATAAACCAGTGTTGACCGTTTTGTGGAGTCAAAAACCTCGTGCCAAGAATGGAAACCAGCTCCCTGTTTTATTTGAAACACATCAGTCCATAATGAAGAATGTAGTAATGTCAAAATTCTTCGCATCTTTATGAAAATAAGATCGAAACACGAACAAGAACGGAGCCATACCATACTAACCACTAACGACATACCCTTCCCCACTCATCCCAGGCAAGTCACCCGTGACGTGAAACCAACTGAGCTATCACCCCTCGTATTCCCACAACTCAAAACAAAAAGCCCATATACCCGTGTGTCTAGCTAACATTGTGCCATACTCATTATTTGTTTAACTGCGATAAAAGTTATTGGGATTTTATTAACATTTCTCAATCCGAATCCCCTCCTTTTCCCCACACACAAGGTCCACGAGTAAAAGCCTCAAATGCAAACTGTGTTCTCAATACTCAGAAATTGCATACACCAACTGGGAAGCCAGGATTGCGCCAAAAATTTGAAAAACATGCGGTATGCACATGCATAATATTTTGTTAATCAAGTAGCAACCAGCAAGTTGAAACATGAACAAATACATCAGCAGGGAGAGCCATGGATCGCTCACAAACAGAGTAACTTTCGTAATATCTGTGGAGGAGCCGCAGGTGAAGCGTACGTACTTCCTTGATTTTTTATGGGTGCTGGTGGAGACCCTGGAATGGATCTCAACACACGGAAGGGCAAATTTTTCTTGCCTGAATTGACCAGATTTTCACATCCAAAGATACCTTCTTTTCCTGGGAATGTCTTCCTCGAGCTACTTTCACAGCCAAAAAATTCATGTGGCAAACTCTTCCAGCCAACTCCACCTTCCAGGCAAAAACAAGATCATAGCAAGTGAGAAATTGGTCTATGGACAAAAGGTCAAGCCCAGAAGACCGGTGACACATAAGAGCAAAAAAGTATAAACATTGCAAACACCATATTCTCAAACAACGATGAAATGCTGACCAAGAGAGTCAGGTGAAAAACAGTTATGGCTTATTTCACACAACAGACTTAATTGGCTAATCAAGTTCCATGGCACTAGCGGATATTGAGAATAGATGATTACCATCATTTGGTAGTGCAGAGGTATCCATGACAAGAAATACCACTAATATTGTGGTTGCTAATTTTACCAGAAAACCACTCATCATAAAGGAAGCAAGTTTCAATGGGCACTGAAATAAGTTAGGCAATTGCCGGTTGATCTTTGTTTTGAACAGTAGGCACTTAAATAATCAGAAAGCAAGATCCAAAGATTCTATTCTTAGCCTATGCCAACTTGTTTTAATATTTATGTTAACACATTTGATAAAGTAGGTAGGATTTTTATAAACAATTGTAATCAGGTTTAAATTTCAAGAGTTGACCCTGATTTTGAGGTCACAAATTGCACTCTATATCTCCAGCTTTTGACGAAGCTACAAAAGTCACTTTTGTAGAGGTGCTGTCAATTGTGTCAGCTTATGACAGTGGGCCCCATCTTCAGCTAGCTGTTGTGTAAGTGATAAGGATCAAAGACTTGTACTGCAGTTTCCTAAAGATGAGGTTCAGCATGAAATGGGAACTTTAATCTAAATTAACAAATGAACATTCAGTGGTAAGTAGGCTGATAGTTTCAGAAAGTCCTCAAGTTTTTTTAACTGTTTGAGCCAATATTCCAAGGCTTTAGTATGGGATATGTTCAACCATTTGATGACCGAAGCTTTTGAAATATCTGCCTACCAATAAATGTTGAATATGCTATTTGATAATAGAAATTTGTTCTGAAAGCAGAAATCTAATGTCAACTACTCCTACAAGATGCCACAAGATAAACTTTAAAACTAAGGATAATGCGTTAACTATGACTAACAAATGCGTAAGCAACAATTTTTCAAGGAAACAAAAACCTCACTCCAAAAGATGGGAACTGGCAATTTGTCCCCATGAACGGGTCTCATCAGTCCAAAATGCCCTAAAGACAGTCCAAAATGAAGAATCTAACGACTCAGTTTTCTACATCTTGACCAAAAGTTAAACAATGGTTCCATTTCTATTTATAGACGTTCAGGCATTGGTTACATCACAAAATGATACTAACACATTCATATTTGCAAGACTAAAATTAGAATCTAGCTTTGCCCATTTACAGCAATAGATGCATTAGATAGAAAGCAAAGACCAAATTCAAGACAGGCAAATTAAACCAGCCAGAAGAACCAAATGCATGTCAATCCAATTCACACAGGCATTGGCACAAATATGTTACGAGCAATGAAAGAAGGCAATAACCACCTACCAGACTACCCGTCATACGGCACCCACATATCAACGTAAAATTTCAAAGACCGTGGCAAAGCCCTTTTCCAGTCATCAAGATCAGGCAATTCACCAGTGAGAGCAATTGAGCTATCATCTTTTCTATTCCCAAGACTCAAAACATAAACCTTGTTACCAAAAACCTTATGCATGGCCTTCAATGTTGCCTCCATAACAGCCTTCCCATCTCTTCTAGAATCTTCTGCCTCCACACAGCTGCCTCCAACGTTAACCATGATCCTCCCGCCTTTTCTCAAACACTTTCTCAGCTTCTCCCAGGTGTTAGGATCTTCAAGTTCCGACAACAAACTGCCTTTACTGAATAAATCAACTAAAATGCCAGAAAACCCATCTTTTAAGCTAGCTTTCAAAGCGTTACCTACGTAAACGAAAAGCCTATCTGGGTAACTTTTCTCGAGCTTTTCAAGTGCAAAAAACTCTCTTGCAACTTTTACAACAGATGGGTCGAGCTCCCATCCATGAATCACAGCTTCAGGGTACAAATCTAGTATCAAACGCGCGGCGGAGCCTGCACCAAAGCCGAGGATTCCTATTGGCCCAGGTGGTAGAATGGGAGGCAGAGTCGCGAAAACGTCGAAGTAGGTGTTTGTGAGCGACCTGAAGAGGTAGGAAATGCTGTGGATGTTTCCAGGGCCGTCCAAAAGGAGGAGTCTAGCGCCGGCAAAAGGGTGGTCGACTTTTCTGGAAACTTCCAGAACGCGGATGTAGTTGTATCTGGACTTGAATTTGGCGATAATTTTGACTTCGTCGGCAGGAATGCCGTCGTCTTGGGTCTTGGTTTGGTGGGTGGGTTGAGATTTGGGTGGTGACAGTCGGAGATTGAAGGGCTTCGGTGTGGTGTGCTGGAAAGGAAGGCGGGAGATTTGAATCGGGTAAGGGACTAACGGTTGGATTGGGATTTGGACTTGGTGGGAAATCATCATGTTTCCGCTCTCCACTCCGCAAAAATACAAACTATGAAATGAAATTTTGTTGCCGCTTTTAATAAATTAAATTTTGAAAAGGGCAGCTGCTAGCTACGGTACTCTCAAGGCCAACAGGCCAAGGGACATTCAATAAGGATTTTGTATGCTTTGTTGCCTCCCAGAGACTATGTCACCAGCCCAATAATAATGAAATATAGAAGCACCACTGCTCGTGCGTAAAGCGTTTAGGAATCACAAGCAGAACAAATTCGACCTTAGTATCACCTATATGAATGATTTTTTCTGCACAGCTTTGTCTTACAGTATTGGTATCCTGTTTGCATTTTGGATGTACCTAACACACTTAAAAGTTCAAATAAAAAGGGGCATTATTACCCATTTGCATTGCCTATTCTAATGCCCATCAAAAGGATCTAACAAGAAATCCCTACTTGAAAAATATACTGGCGTGAAAGAGTTAGTTCCCCGATGAGAGGAGATCTCGTGTCTACATGGAAATTGGAAGCTACAATTCAAAGTTCTACTAATGTCTAGGTGATGGATGCCCATCTGATTTCTCTTCATCCACGTCATCTGCAACATCCCTGTAACAAGAAAATAGCGTACAAAAACACTTACATCTCAGTACAAAACTTGAATAAGTAAAACCCAATAACTTTCTACTAACTTCTCAAATAATCCCATTATGGACAGAAAATATAAAGTTCTATCATCAAATATTCAAATTTACTACTAATTTTTTTTATAAAGTTCTATCATCAATTATACTACTCTTTTTCTTGGTTTTTTTTTTTGGGGGGGGGGGGGGGGGGAACTCTTGAAGGGGAAGACGTGCACTTGCCTCATCATGTGATCATCAAAATTGGTCATGCGTGGAGGGTTATCATCTTCATCATGGTCTGACTCATAATCCTCACCATTCCAGATGCGAGGTTTTGGTCTTCGCTCCATGTCCTCTTCCGGCTACATCAAATCATAATCACATAAGACCAAAACAAAAAGAGATTAATCAAGAGAAAAAAATACAATACCAAACTAAATAATAATGTAAATTTGGCACTGGCTACTAACCTCTTCGGGAACTTGGGTAGTGGCTGGTGTTGTCTGAAAAGGTACACTGGGGGCATGAATTAGTCCAGAAAGTTGCTCGAGTAGTGTGTTCCTGAAGAAAATATATTTGTGACAAAAATGTCACAGACATCAATGGTCCATGAAAATAAAGCAAATTTTGGCCAGGAGATGGACGGACAGATTGAGCAACCAGTGGATACTTTTAAAAGATATTAACTGCAGATTGTGGTCAGAATTGGCCAAATCACAGAATGATCACTTTAGGAACTACCTATAAGTAACTCCTCTCAAGGGATTGGATGACCAGCAAATAAACAGAAAACATAAATGACTTAATGCCTAGTCAAAGAATGACCATTTGGATTTAACAGATACAAATCCCAAAGTCCATGGAGTTGGAAAAACCCTTCAAGTAAGCGGACAAAATAGAGTGATTAAATGACAGTCTCCCAAACAAGAACTACAAGATCAGGCTTTCAGACAAGGTTCTTCAATCCACTCAAACAAACTTATGCCTAAAAGATAAAGCAGGCAGCCAGTTGCAAAGGACAGCCTTTTCCCTCCCGCATCTGAGAATAAAGATGCATCATACAACAGATAATTAAAAACAACTTGACTAGCACTGATCATATTTTACAAAAGCAAAGTAATATCTTAACTTTTTAAAATTGATTGAATAAAGGTTGAATAAAGTCAACTAGTCCTTTCCCTGATACAAAAAATTCATTAAGTAGCACTAACAACATTTCAAGCAAATGCATAAGAATTTAATATGAAAATGAAAGCAAATTGATCGTGGAAGTAAACAATTAAAATACCTTATCTTCTCCATATCTTTATGTGTGTTTAGGTTCTCCATGTTGCATGGTTCAACATGAAGAGTGTAATCTGGTCCAAAGTACTCATAGTATTCATTGTAAGGCAACTTATTATCAGGTTCTACTCCAACTGCAACAGCTGTCTGCAATAACAGAAATAAACTTATCATGATTTTTTTTCATTATTTACCAATAAAAATGCTCAAGAACTTTTAGAAGATTGAGAGGGAAGATACCTCGTAGCACCAACAACGAGCAACATTCCGGATGGTATATCCTCCACCACCCAAAACCATCAAAGGAACATTGAAGGATCTAAGAAAGCGAAGACAATCTGCATGGCCTTTAACTGACAAGTTAAAGCAGCCCAACCTATCACCAGACAATGAGTCAGCTCCACATTGGAGAACAACTGCATCGGGCTGATACACTTCCATGACTTTTTGGATGATGGGCCGAAAAAGGCCACGGAAGCTTTCATCGTCTAAGCCATCATTCAATGGTACATTCAGGGCATAGTACTTCCCTTGCCCAGCCCCAACATCCTTGATATGCCCCGTCCCAGGAAAGAAATCCCCAAATTTATGGAAAGACACAGTCATGACTCTGTCAGTGGTATAAAATGCCTCCTCAACGCCATCTCCATGGTGAACATCAATATCAACATATAAAACACGCTGCCAGATGACACAGAAACAAAGTCCTCAGAAAAACAATACAGTAATTCAAAGATGAGAAAAAGCAAAACAAAGGCCTCACTTAAAAATTGTAATTTATCTACTAATAAGTAAGATCGGGTGACTACACATTCCAAAGATCCTGTTACATTAGGACCCAAACCTCCAACCTTCAAAAAGAAGAGAAGTACCATCAAATCACAAATTCTGGCGGGAAATTCTAAAACAAATTTCCAAAATAAGAAATCAGATGAAGCAATCACACATGGGATGTGACAGAGCATTAAGGATTTGCATTTTGCAATATATGCAACTACAAAACTGAATAAAATATTATATCACTTAATGGTCCTAACTCAGCAAAACACACCAAAATAATCTAAAATTGAGAGAAAAGTTGACTTGTGAAGACAAAAGCAAGTTTTTTATATACCAGTGTAATAGGTACGCATAGAATCACCATCAAACAGTTAGTCTCTTGCCAACTCCACACAAAATGCTCATCTTAGAACCAACCTCATTTCACAAGTTAATTCACCAGAAATCAAACTCATCAGCAGCTGTAGCTTACAATCATTACTAATATATGAAACATTGACTTACAAATCTACCACCATCAAATTTAAAAGCAGTGACAAGACATCAACTTAGCTCAGGTGTTAATAGGTAAATAAGATAGATAGACAGATAAAGATAGATAGATAAAGAAACACCCAATCCATGAAGTCAAAAAAGAAGAAATCATCTTTCAATAAGTTAACAGGGAAGGTTGAAGAATAATAAATACCCTGTGAACTTTAAGCAACTCGAGAATGCCAAGGACAATATCATTGACATAACAAAACCCAGAAGCTTCACTCTTCTTAGCATGGTGGAGGCCACCAGCCCAATTCAAGGCAATATCGGCATCACCTCTATTCAACTTAACAGCAGCACCGATGGAGCCGCCAGCAGAGGCCTGGCAGAACCCAAAAAGCCCATCAAACACGGGACAGTCCTCCCCAACATTGAAGCGTTTCAAATGCCTCGAAAACGAGGGGTCGCCCGACGAGTCGGGGGACACGGAGGCGAGAAACTCGACGTACTCGTCGGTGTGGAACCTGCGGATGTCAGAGGGGCCCGCCGGGAATGGACGGTTGACTTCCATCCGACGGTGGAGACCGTAGTGGACAACCAGATTGTGGGCCATGCGGATTCTGTGGGGCTTCATTGGATGACCTTGTCCGTAGTAATAATCGCCGATTGTTGGTTCGTAGAAGTAACTAACCCGCCGCTTCTTTCCATCGGGACCTGACATAAGCGACGCGCCCTCCGTTGGCTCCTCCATCTCGCTCAACTGCGACTTTTCCCTCTTATGCTTTTTTTTTTTCCCCTGTTTTTGCAGATATCTGAACGCTGACTGCCGTTTCCCTCTATATATAATGTTCTAAATTTGTTATTTATTTGCTGGGTTTTAATGTGGACTGGTTTTCTTTAGTTTTTAAAAAATTATTAGTTCAAAATTCCAATGGATTGAAGAACCTCGAATGTTTACTTATAAGATTAGGAATCAAAATCTGAAATGAAAAAGACTGACAGTAAATCTAAAATGAAAAACATTAATAGCGTTCACTTCTTAAAATAGAAGAAGGGAGAATTAGAATAGATCATATATTTTTGAATTTAAAGAATAAGGACTTGATTTTTATAAGGGTTCTTTTAACTCTCCATTTTATCTCCAATTAATTTTTATAATCTCTAAATTATTTTTTTTACTTTTATATTTTAGTCTTTACAAAAGTTTTGTTATATTTATAAATAAGAGTTACTACCTTACGGCTACTGTAAGGCACAATTTTTTCTTATAAATAATATAAATAATGAGTTTAAGTATTATTTATGAGAGAATATTTGTATCTTACAGCGGTAAAGCTCTTTATAAATAAATTTTTTATTATTTTTTTATTATTAGTGATAGTAATAATAATAATAATAAAATTTATTAATTTATTATTATTAAGAGATTGTTATGTTATATAATCATGTATGATATGATTATGTAGTAACTATTAAATGAAAATCTAAATACTATAAAAATATAAAATAATAAATTATATTATTTTTACAATCGTTAGAATTCATCCAATAATTACTGCATAATCACATATGTTACATAATTATATAATACAACAAGAGCTTATTATTAATATTAAATAATAATAATAATAATTACTATAATAAATAATAAAAACAATCAACTAAAATATTTTATTAATTTATAATAATTTATTTTAATTTTAAAATAAAATAAATTTATTAATAATAATAAAACTCATCTCAATTTTAATTTTAATTTTTAAAATAAAATAAATAATTTATTATACTTCTCATTATTCGGACGAGTAACCATTACCGATTAATAAACCCAATGAAATCCAGAATGATCAATGCAGATTATAACAACAGTGCGTCAAAATCCAATGTAGATTGCGGCCAGGTCTTTGCGTAAACCGGGACAGAGTTTGAACCCTGTGCCTCGACCGGACTTCCTTTAGGGTGACAAACGATTCACAGAAGACGAGAAGAGAGAATGATCCGACTCGAAAGTAAGACTCAAGGAAGATGATAATCCCAGTTCGTTGCTTCACTTGCGGCACGGTCACTGGAATCAAATGGGGCACATATCTTGACATTCTCCAGGCTGATTATCCTGAAGAAGATGCACTTGATGCCTTGGGGGTTGGTCGGTCCGCTATTGCTGCAGGCGAATGCTCATGACTCACGTTGACCTCATTGAAAAGCTTATGAACTACAACGCATTGGATATGTCTGACACCAGCTGAGGAAGCCTATGGGTTGACCTGAAGTTGGTTTTGTTCGTGTTGTCTGATGCATCTGCATGTCAACTTCCATATTGTAATGTCTATGTGAGCATTTGCCGTTATGTTTAGCAGTATCAAATGCATCAAAGACTTCGACTCCTCGAAGTCTTTGATAGTTTGTTTTGTGTGTCGTGGTTTGTTATATGTAATGAACCTAAATTGGCAGCTGTGTTTCAAGTGCTTGAGATTGTCTTAGTTGTTTTTTGGGGGGAAAAAATCCAATGTAGATTATTAGATTTCAATTATTATTAACTAATTTAAATGTACAATTTCAATTAAAAATTAGAAATTATAAGAATTAAATTTTTTCAGTTGCCATTAAAAAAAAAAAGAAAGAAAAGAAAAGTTTTTAGTTGAAACCATTTTGTTGTTGTGTCACTCTGATCTTACTTCTTCAACATTGTTAGAAGTACGGCTTGGTAATTTCAGACTCGCATTAGATTGGGATAATCAGATTTTAGATAATTTGGATGGAAAAAAAAATACATTCGATTTTAATTTGAAGTAATTCTAATAAGATGAATATTTCGAATAAGTTCAAATTTAGATTGAATTCAGATTTGAGACCTTTGACATTTTTTACCCAAAAAAAATCATGAAATCTATAATTATCGAGACCACAAAATACAAGTAAAATCAGAAAAAAAAAAAAACGGCTTAGTAATGCAAACCACGCGAGTAACATAACCATCAAAGTAATCTTAGTTGCTCGTCTCAAAGTGTAATTGATGGCATACAAGAGTAGTTGGGAACCTCAATGGCGTGTGGTGTGCAACTGGCCAACTAGACGTCGATGTTGATCAAAATGCAACTGGGATCGATGGGTTGTGTCTTCACGGTATCATGGGTCAGGAGGAGCTTTAATGTTATTGCGGTTGGATGTCGAACATGATGCAGTGAGTTCATTTGTTTTATTAACATAATTTATTATAATGATTTTAATTTAGTTCGTTTATAAATAAATTGTGACATAATATAAATAATTTCTTAATTAATAGATTATAATGTTGAAATTTTATTTGAAAAATTAAAAAAGTAGCAGAATTGCGGCCACTGCTAGCCACCACTGTACTATCTCATATATATTTGATAAATATATAAAAATGATTAGAAATTGATGATTATTAAAGTAATTTATTTTGTCGAAATGCTTTATGTTCATCTAAATTTGGGAAAGATAGAAATTTTTAAAATTTTATTTTAAAAAAAATTGAATTTGAAGAAAAAGAATCAATTTTGACCTCTATGGCAATCTAATAACGTTATACATCAATAGGCAAATCCACGGGTGATAGTGATGATGTTCCACGTGTTAGTTTCAATAGCGATAGCGATGGTGGCACCAGTGACTTTTAAATTTATATTTATATTTTTTAAATTAATAAAATAAATAAAGTGATTTTTATTAAATTGTTAAAATCATTACATTAACCTTTATTAATATGAAATTAATTATTTACAAAATTTAATCAATAAAATAAAATTATAAATAATAATTATTTAATAATATTAAACAAGTTAATAAAAGATTGAAAGAATAATTTAAGATAATTTGACTTTAAATAAAAGAGAAATTTAAATTCATCACTGAAATCCACAATTTTACGTTATGATATATATTAACTTTTAATGAAAATTAAATACTTATAAATTGTGGTCAATCAAACAACAAAAATAATAAAAAAATTTAAATTACTTTCCCTTCCTCCCTGCTCTCCTTTCAACCAAACAATATCCTAGTACTGCTTATTTTTTGTGCCGCTAATGCATATTTCTTCTAGTTGGAAACTCGCAATACAATGTATGTAGTAGTAAAAAAATATCTATTGTTTTTTAAATTGATAAATATATAATAATATAGCATTATTTTTTTCTTTATGAAAAAAATATTTACATGCGTCGTTAGTTTTTTTGTTTTTTTGGGTGAAAGTGGCCTATTCCAAGTCCAACTGTCCGAAGAGTTGAGCTTTTCGCACCCCTAAAATTTCCTCATGAAAAATGAAGCAGAATTTTCTTTAGGCGATGAGAAATATCCCCTACATCCTGTGACGTAGGGCCAGAACACGACTTCGGGTCCAACACGACCCTAAGTTGACTCCAAAGTTTGGGCCTGATTAAGTTATCTATTCAAAACCCAGTTTCTAAATACACTCACAAATTCTAAACTCTAACAATTTTCTCGGTTACACTCCAGCTTATTCCTAAACTGCCCCAGTCCTGTCTTTGAATATGCCCATTGCCCTCAGCCCACCAACATTTCTTAGAGCAAACAATCCATTTATCACATTAAAATCAAAAGCAAAAGGAAATAAGAATGTCTTTATGATTCTTTTAACCTGGGCGTTGTTTGCGGGCTATATACGAGTTGGCTGAAAATAATTCAATTTATTTTTTGTTTCCTCACGAAAAGTTCCGATTTCTTCTCACTTTGAGAGGAAAATTCTGAATTATAAACTTGTCCCCGTGACAATTTCCTTAAAAAAAAAAAAAAACAAATTAATGACAAGTGGATTTGATAAGATAAATAGAAGGGTCATAAAAGCTACACTTCATAGAAATTTAATTAAAGAAGGCAATGTTAGTCTCGGTCCCTTGGACACGTGTGCTACAACAATCCTCGTTATTGAATGCTGCAATTTGTCGTTCCGCAAACTCCTCATGCAATTGATTCTTTTCTTAATATATGATTGCTACGAAGCTAATCTACAGCAACATTAATGCATCTTGTCAGCCCCCTACATTCTTTTTTCAAAAGAAAAAAACGAGTTTTGGTTGCGTTGGTCTGTTGGCCATCATTACCTCGGCTCAGAAGTGGTGAAAAGACATAAAGTGCTAATAAGGGTAAATTAGGGATTATATTAGTAATGAGAAAAGAAAAAAACTATTTTACTTTTTATAATATTAGAATTCTTGCGAATAGTCATGTTGTATTTCAGCGTACATATTTAACAATAATTTACTTTTATGTACATGATATTAATTAAATTTTTTATTATAAATAATGTTATAAACTCAATTAACAGACGACATGTAATATGTCATGTTAATTGAAATATGAATTAAGTATAGCATCACCTAAATTATATGTTTAGGCCTAAATAAATACTTATGAGTCCTTTTCAATTCGGGCCTAAACTTTTTTTTATTCCCATTTGTATCATCATTACATGTTAAATCAACTTTCGCTCAAATTTAGTGGAGTTGGATTATTGACATCTCTCTAATCTAATCTCTTTTTTAATTGTTTTTATTTTAATTTCAAAAATATCTTTTTTTCTAAACATACTCTTATTGACAACCGATAACTAAAATATTTTTAATAAAAATTTAATTTATAAAAATATTAATTAAATAAATTTTATTTAAAAAATTATACTAAATAAAACTTAAATACATATTTGATATGACTTATCTAATAATAGAATCTCATAAATTTTTGTTAAAATTTTTATTATTGTTTAAATGTATTTTGAATAGAGTTTTTTAAGGTCAAATAAATAATTTTGCATGTACTAGCTAGAGTTAAATTTACAAGCTTTTGAGAGTAAAGATTTTAAAACTTTTTTAAAGAGTTAAGTTGTTTAAAGTACCATCAACTTATTTTAATTTAATTTTATTTCTTTCATAATATAATTTTAAGAAAAACTTATTTATTAAAGTAATTCTATAATTTTTAATAAAAATTTTTATTAACAAACAACTCAAATATTGCTGGAAAAAACTCAATAATTCAAATATAGTTAGTAAAAATTTCACTTGTAAATGTTCTATTAATAAAAGTACCACTTAAATAAGTTTTATTTAAAAAATTATACCAAACAAATAAAGCTTAAGCGTGTTTAATTCTTATCCATTATGAAATGTAATTTTATTTAAAGTGAGATTTTATAAAAATAATAAAAACAGTGCTCTTCACTCTTATTAATCATATTAGGTTAGTTGGGAGTGAAAACCCATGTAAATCGTTTTGAACAAGGTTTTGTTTTCTCTTCGTGAAGTGAACACAAAACGAGTTCGAGGAAAGGGACGACGAAGAAGCGCCCAAAGCACACAATCACACAAACACGTTTTATATGTTAAACGGCGTTAAAAGATTTCAACAAATCTTTGACGCAATCTCACAGTAAAGCACACTGCGTCAATTCAGAATATTATGTAAACGAGTTTGTTTCTTTACGGTTGTTGTAAGTTGTAACTCCTTTATAAGGCGGCCGTGGATCCCACGCCGGTTGTTATTTTAAATACAATTAACGGGATGACCGACCAACGGGTCGGCGACGGCATCCCACAAATTTTCGCACCTTATTGGAAACCTTTTCGTGCGTCGCCTTGCTTTACGGTAATCGACTTATGGTCTTGTAATTCATGAACATTAAAAGGTCAGTTTGGGTCACAGAACGAGAAAAAAAAAATCGTTTGTGGGCCAGCAAGAAAAAGTAGTGGTGTCAAGTCACGAAAATGTTATCAATTGGGGACAAGACCTTCTAAAGAGGGTACATCCTTTCATCACTTAAAACTTTATGCATTATGAAGAAAAGACATGCAAGGTTTTTCTTCTCAAGGCGCTCTAATTGCTACTTTTGACCTGAAAATTAAAGGGGTGGGATTGGGAACCAGTTGATGGGCATGCACTCACGGGGGACCCGGGAATCCTGGAATTTCACACCTTAACAAAAGGAGTTGAAACGAATGTTAATAACCCAAAATTCAAGCTAACAAAAAGGCAATTGTGCTATTAGATCTATCCCACTAAGACAACCTGACACGCGACCAGGCCCCCCTTTAAACTATGGCGCAGGGCACGGAAAAGAATCCTTTTAACTAGTTTGATGTAATAAACTAATAATTTACTTCATTCATATTTATTAAACAATAATCTAAATCGCACTTCCGTTAATTAATCCTTAATCTACTGTTATTTGATAAAATTTCTATGAGGGCATAATGAGATTTTTAATAAAAAAGAATAAATAAATAAAAATTGACACAATTAATAAAAGAGACTATTATCTAATTCCACTAACCAAACAACCCTGAAAAAGAAGAAAAATTTTCCCCTCAAGCCACTATTTTGCACTCACTCTATTTTGGCGCTCTCGGCTCCTCGTTTTGATACCGTGAAAACTCTATAAATCCTAGACCTGACTGTAAAAGAAAATGACGATTTTCATACTTGTATAATTATATTCTCGAAATAATCAATCCATTGTAAAGTACTTTATTGTGTTCTATACTCATATGAATATGTTGTCGAATGGTTTGAATTGAATTAAAAATTAGAAAGATGTTTAACACAATCCACATAAAATTTTGTGGTGTTTTGAGTTTTTCTTTCAATACTTTAAAGACTTATGTCAATTATAGTTGGTTCTATGTAATTAGTCCACTGCTATATCAAATTATATCATCACTTACTTCATTCAAAAATTTAAAGAGTATATATATATATATGTATAGAGCATCTTAGGTGTGAATGCTAAATGCAGATTTTTTACGGATTCACATTATTTCTAGATGGTGTTAGTATGTTTTTGTTCAATTTACTATAATATCATATAGCGTTAATATTGATCCATAAAAAATTTTTATTAAGAATCCATACCTAAGAATATACATACGTACATACATATATGTATGTATATATATATTCTACATATTGTTTAGTGCATTATTATTTCATTAAGTTATCCTTAAAATTTAAATTTACACAGAAAGTCAAATGTTATTTAATTGTTTGTGAAACTTCTATTTTAAAATGATTTGTATCTCTTTAATTAAAAATCCTATTTTACCCTTATTGAATTATAATTAAATGGCATTAAACAAACAGTTAATTAACAAAAGAGCATTTTGGGCTATTATCTAAATGTAAGGTTGAAATGAATTATTGCATAAAATCCTAGGGGTGAAAAGTACTTTCTTTCCTCATATCAAACAAGTCAAATTGTAAATCATAAACATTATTATGGGCCAATTTGAGATTGTAGTTACAAACTAAATAAGTTGTTTCTACTATACATATGAATAAACTATTGATTAAAAAAGTAATTTAGTGTTTAGTAAACTGTGTTGTTGTGGTTATTGTGAGTTTAAAAAATAGTGTGCATGCATTTAATAAATTTTATTATAAATGTATTGTTCTATTATACAATGACCAGAATATATATAAGTTTAAATTACTTTATATATTTTTTTGAGTATATTTAATGATTTTTAGAAATGCCTTTTTCTTTTTTAAAATACGTAAAATTACATAAAGTAAAAAAAATTAACAAAATTTTCATATACAATATGATAAAAATTCATACTAATACATAATCTAGATAAAATTATCTTTTTAGGTGATAACATCAATCACTCCAAAAATAAACACCAGTTAGTAGATCTTTTCTGTTATATGTATGTGTGTGTGTGTGTGTGTGTGTGTATGTATTTTCCAACAAAACGAACTGTCCAATGAAAAAAAATAATATGCATATTAAATTTGATGCAATAAACACTATTACTATAGAAAAAGGAGATATAAGTAGTTGAATATTAAAAATAATGGCTATGAAGTTTATTTTAAAAGTTATGGTTAATTTTCATCTGAAATTGTTCAAAAGTTCAAAAAGATTTACATAACCGTATGCAATATTTTTTTTAATCTTATAATATAAAATACAAGAACTTACTAAATCAAAACTTTAATATTAGAGAGACTATGCAGTATTTGTGGTAGTAATTTAATTGTGGTGGTAATGTAATATCAAATGACTTAATATTATAATATATGAAAAAATAAGACATAATTATTTTTATTAAAATATTAAGATTATTATATTAACTTTAAAAAGGATATGATAGTTTATCTAATAAGTTGTTTATAAAAAGTAACTCTTTATTCATTTTTAAAAACTATTGTTAAAATAGAGAAAATTATAAAATAAATAATTTTTACAAAATTTATTAAACACCATTTTTATCATAAATTATAAAATAAATAATTTATTTAGTTTTAATCTCAATTTTAAATGGGCATATATTTGACCATTGCAAAATCTCAGGACATCATACAATCTTTGTTGGGGGTGAGAGCATGGAGTTTTAATGGCCTTGGTGGTGGAGGGAGAAATTATTTTTGGGACAATAAAATATTCTAATATTTTTCTACGGAGACAAACACAAGTTGAGAGGGGAGGCAAAGGGCCTAATCATTTGGGCAAAGGATGAAGGGAAAGAAATGGGTTTCCGAAGCTTTACTTTCACTATCATTTTGTAATCATCATCTCTTGAAAAAGAAGCTTTATTGTTGGTTGATTGAGACAGCGCGGAAAGGAAAGAAAACGGTCTACGTTTCTATCGGAAAAATACCACAATTTTCTGTCTGTATGTTATATAGCTCTCAATCTCAAGGTAACATGAAGAGAATCAATATTATCATGTACAATCAACACACAATCAATATTATCATGTACAATCAACACACACACACATATATATATATATATATTTTAGCGGCTAAGTTACAGTTATTATAATTTAATAAAATTTTTTATAATTACTAAAATTTAATAAAATATTTTTTTTGTGCTGTGTAGATGAAAATTAAATTTTTTTTCCATCGCATTAATAACAATAATTATAGAGTTAGCACATACGTAAATATTTAGGAGATAATTCAGATTAACAAATTTTCCCTTGTTTACAATAGAGGATTTAAAGGTAAATTCATTTTATAAATAATGATATGTCTAGTCCCCCAACAAGAAATTTTATATTTCTTTTATTAACTGAATTTTAAAAATATTGTATTAAACATTCATAATTAAGTTAATTAAATAATACCGTGACAATAAATAATTAGTAACACATCTATTGTCCTCGGTCTACCTTAAAGAGTAACTATAAATAATGATTGTAGAAACGTTCAACTGGCTAGATCAACTTTTTAGACAGTAGATAAAATTTGAGACTTCAATCCAATGATGTTGAGCTTTGTGTTAATTTTTTTTTTTTTTTTTACAGGACATAAATTAGACAACTCTAATTTATGTTATAGGGAAATTAAAAGTTAGCCGTATACTGCTGTCTCATTTTCTACTTAAGAAAGACAAAAACGTGTTCTTTTTCTTTCCCCCCTTTCAAATTTTGTGTGTTTGGCGTGTACAGAAGTAGCTCCACGGCCTGTTGTCAGAAAGCTGGTGAATAATTTTAAGGATGCTAATCATCATTGTATTCGACTCGTTCAAAGTCTCATTCCGTTGCTTCTGCGCCAAAATTTTCAAGAAAGTAAAAACCCACCTGTTAAACACTAATAAAACGTTAAAAGTTTTCAAAGAAGGATTATGCGATAAAGTTCCCTTGGGTTGCTTTAATCCTTGATATTCGAAATTCAACACAATTACATATGACCAACATCTGTTTATTTGTAATTGGGTGATTTCCTGTTTCTCTAAAGCAACGTATATGATTAAACTGACTTGATTCAAAAGCTCGCTTTAATTACTGTACATGCCTGCTAATATCAATATTAGAGCAAAAGCACACCACACATCTTTTAACCCTCGTCCTTTTATGGAAGCACTAGCAAAGGTTCATTTGTCATCTGAATCTCAATTTTCAGAATTTCTGAAAGAATAATAATAAAGTTGGAAACAACAAATGGTGATTAATCAATGCTGACACTCACGACAGAAAATAATAGACTGGGGGAACGAACAAGTTGACCTGCGCGTAGAACACGCTGGAGAAGGGGGTCTTGTCGGGGAAAAATGATGGCGTCGTGCCCACACGCGCTCTTACGTGGCAAGAGCTTATAGCATGGGCCGCCGCGGCAAGAGGGTGAAACTTAAAAGAAACACAAAAACACGTATATTAATTTCTACGTGCAGACTGATTGGTGATGTATCGAGACGTAACGTTGCCGTTGCCATTGCCATGTACTGTAAAACATTATCCTAGTCCTGTATAAAAGGAAGAGCCTAAGTTATTGATTCAATAACTTACAGCTCTCTCACAGTACAGTAAAATTATTGTATAAAAATATATGGTTTCTTCTTTCATGACTGCTTACACGCTTGATTGTGCTCTTTGATAACGAATGTAATACGCCAAAATGGCACAAATGAAACGACAACTAATATGGGGTCTTCCCTGCGACTGTGATTACAGTACAGTGCATGTAATTCATGTGCTGCGCTTGTGCACGGTGCAGTGGTGCACCTAATGATTCGTGACTCAAAATATGACCGCTCGGGTCAATTTTCTAATTAACAATGCGCAATGATGAGCTCGTTTGATTGTCAACCGAAGTAATCAGAATTAGCGTCATAACCCATCACCAACTAATTACCGCCAGTTCCAGTGAAGCAGCTTTAGGTTGCCTTTTCTTTTTTCTGAAACAAAAACTTATTGACTTTAATTTAAAGGAACCGGTAGGTGATTTCTCTCTAAACGAAACCTTATTAATTTATTCATTTTATTTATTTCCAATGTTAGGTCCTCATTTTCCAGCCCTTTATCATTTGTTGACTTTTATATTGAAACTAAAACCTAGTATCGTATGGGAATTAATAGCGTGTATTAGTAGCTAGCTTAGCGATACGATCCATGTGGAGGTCATTTTATTTCCTTGTTTTCGTTTCTACGTTTCTTATTAATGAGGATTAAACGAGTCAAATTTGTAGGCAGAAGAAAATTAATGCTTTGAGTTATGGATTCTGTCGTGGTGTTTGGTTGACAAGTTTTGGATGCTTGAGATAGGTTTCATATTACTGATCGGATCATGAATGACAAATTGCAACGTACGTAGCCTCAGTGCTTCATAAAAATTAATAAACAACAAAGTAATCGTAATCTGTGTCGGTGATTTATCTTTCTTTTTTTAAAAAAAAAAATTGGGATGCTATTCCTACCTATTTTCTTATATAATTCATAGCTATTTTCGTACCCTCAACACCATTCATCAATAGTATTTAGTTATTTTTTAATTGAGATATTTTTCTCTCCTCTGACAATAATCGAATGAATCAATGTTTATTTATTAACAAGTGTTCTTATTTTATTGTCCTTAATGAGATAACTCCTCCGTTGGATTTGTTCTTTTACAATAAAACATAGTGGATGAAATAGGAAGCATATCATTAATTAAAAATAAAACAGTTCTAGATCAGTAAATCCTACACTCCCTTTATTGTAAAATTTTAATCATACACTATAAAAATATGAATGATGTCAAGCCTACATGTAATACATGGAGTATTTCCAACATTACAAGCCTTTGCATGTCAAATAAACTGCCGATTACATTATTGTTTTATATATCCACAGCCCACATATACACATAATATTGTGATTATTTAGAGTATCTACAAAAAATTCTATTAATATTACTCTTCAAATATCTACTTACTTACTTATGTGGTAAAAAAAGAATGAAAAAAATGTTATTCTTTAATAGGCTCTTCACATAGAAATAATTTAATATTATTTTAATTAAATAAATCATTTTTAAAATAAAAAAAATAAATAATAATTAAAACACTTTTATCTCTGTCTTCTCAATAAAAAATAATAAAATATAAATTAAAGAGGGAGAAAAAAATTCTACAAAATTAAAGAGAGAGAATAATTACTTATTTGAAAAATCTTTATTAAAGTATTTTTTGAAATCTTAAATATTAATATATTTCAAATAAGTAATAAAATCTTATTCGAAGAGGCTTTTAGAGATGCTCATATAACCAACTTTACAACGATATCGTAATGAATCGATTGTATGTGGTGCAAATTGAGAACATTGAACATCGTTATATTTATTTAAAATGCATATCAGATTATAGCAGACAGTGGAAATGTAATTAATTCCACATGGGCGGCTGCCAATCTTACCACAACAAAGGTTAACGATGTATGAATACAAGCATTTAGTGTTTTTTTTTTTTTTTTAAGGTTTAATTGTAGTTCAGATTAAACAAATGCGAATGCCTCCCAAGTACGGAAGAAAAGAGTAAACAAAGTAATAATTAGTTTCAACATTACTATAGGGATTATTGTATTGATATCATTATAAACTGCTATTTTATTAACACTAATTTATTAATATCTTGCAAATAGCTACAGATTGATGCCGACGCTGACGTTATGATGATGATCTCTTTCACTTCCGACAAGCTAATTTTCGCACGAGTGAAGATCTTCATGGCCCAAAAGCCAAATTATTTTTTGATTGAGTAGTACTATATATATTAATTTTTTTTCTCAAAAATTATCTCAAATAACATAGCATCCATTAATTGATTAGTGAAATAGTACAAATAATTCAAATGCATCTTGTAAAAAATTACTAACTACTCAGTTAGTTGGCGCATTAATTAAGATCAAATTTATGATTCAAAAAACTTGAGATATGTATCGTTACTCTTTTTAATCTCGGTTTCAGCTAATCTTCAAATAAAAAAAAAAAAGCGAAGCCGTCAATCTCAGCCGTCCGATCGAGTAAGAGGGGATCGGGATCACCGCGGAGGTTAGGTGGTGCGGCGGTGCATTTGCAATGAATCATGTACTGAATGCGAAATCATGCCAACAAATGTAGGGTTAGCCAATGACTGTACGGATCGACCATATGTGGATTTGATCGAGGCTTTGCTGTGTACGCCCTGGCTACGTATTTTCTAAGATAAATTTCGCATTTATTCCGTCCTACGTGTCACTGTCGGTCATGGAAACGTCCATCGACTCTGCAATCATTGAAGACGGGGCCTTTTCTAGAATGCGAAAGTAATGTATACAACCTCGCCACGCGGGCAGCATCAATCCGTTTTTAGAAGGTTTGATACGAGTATGATAAAGAGTCAAATCAAATACAAGAATGCAGTCCTCATTTCTTCGTGGACTTGTGTCGGCTGTCCAGTGGAAGATGAGAATTTTGAAGAGAGCAAAATGTCTTCCTTCTTTTATATATATATATGAAAGCGAAGTAGTACACATTTTACATGACCGATGTGGATGCATAAATTAACAAATCAAATGCATTGAACTGCTTTAGGGTTGATGGTAAGCAAAGCAAAAGGAAGGAGAAAAAAAAATCACTCTATTTCTTCAACACGTAAAACATAAAAAAAAAAAAGTCAAAGGAAGAAAAATATGAGGCCACTCAGTTTATAAAAAAGGGAAAAAAAAAGGAAAAAGGGTTTCGGTTGAAGATTTTCCTAGGAATTTCTCACGAGAGATTGGGAAAATGACTTGAGATGTTTGCTTTGATGGGCATACATGGTAATAAAAATATTTCTTGAAACCAATAAGTGCGTAGATTAGCTAATAAGATATTATTCTAACTTAACCAAAATTTTTAGTTCGAGTTTTAAGAATGTAGTTGCGTTAAATACTTGTTAGAGGAGCTTTACTATTTTAGTGGTCTTATCAAATTCAAATTTCGATTAATGTGGACTTAATTAATCCATGTTTTATGCATAAAAAATGAACATATTTTTGTGAAATCATACATAACAGTGCTTTATGAAAAGTACCTGTGGAATGATTTTGCCTCGTACATAAAAAAAACATTTTGGACAACATTTTTAGCAAATTTTATATTAACTGGTAAAAATTTCTTGATGAAATTCTCAAACAAATGGAGCACGAGACTTTTCTTTTCCTTTTTTTTTTTGAATTAAAAGATTAATCGGTTTCTTCTCGATTGGCCAATTTACCATTCGTCCTATGCCATTATAAGTAGGTTGTCATTAATGTAAACGATAAATATTTATATCAATAAAAGCCTATATGTTGAACCCCAACATGTTGTTGTGACATGTGAAAAGACATAATTATAATTACATGATTAATATCTATTCTTTAATTTTTTTTTTAAAAAACGAAGATCTGACAGTATATGTCATAAGTACACGTTTATAGAGTTGTTCTCATGTAAATGACTTTTTAATATGTATTTCGTTTTGTTGGGATAGAGATATCTTAAAAACCAATCCAGTGCAATGCAAAAAGGGCAGAAGCACCAAATTTGCGTAAAAACCACTTGATTGCTTCACCATCTCCAGCAAGCCCTTTCTCTCTCTGTGACTTCAACTCTAAGTATGATTCAGTCCCCTTGTCTTTAAATCATCAAAAATTATTCTTCATTTTTTTCACTCTTCATTCCCTGTACAATTAAACTTACAAAACACACTCACACTCATCTTCGAATCATTGGCGTAGTGACATATACCACGCTAGCGGTTGCTGGCTACTTAATTACTCTTCAATCTCGACCGCCCGTGCAAACCTACAAATCGAAGAGATGGGACGCCATTCGTGTTGTGTGAAGCAAAAGTTAAGGAAAGGGTTGTGGTCACCTGAAGAAGATGAGAAGCTGTACAATTACATTACCAGATTCGGTGTTGGCTGCTGGAGTTCAGTCCCTAAGCTGGCTGGTATTAATTCACTGTTTCATATGCATTTTTAATTTTATGATCGGGTGTACGGGATGAATATTTAATTATGAATGTTGTGATAAATTTATTGATTCTTGTAGGCTTGCAAAGATGTGGAAAGAGCTGTAGATTGAGATGGATAAATTACTTGAGACCTGACCTCAAAAGGGGAATGTTCTCACAACAAGAAGAGGATCTCATTATCAGTCTCCATGAAGTTCTTGGAAACAGGTACATAATTTTTTTCTTTTAATTCTGAATACAACAAAGTAGCCAGCGGGCACTCTTGCTTTTCTATTTGTGTATACATTTTTCAACGTGAATGACTTTATTTTGGTGAAATGCATCAGGTGGGCTCAGATCGCGTCGCAGTTACCAGGAAGAACAGACAATGAGATAAAGAACTTCTGGAATTCATGTTTGAAGAAGAAGCTGATGAAGCAAGGCATAGACCCAACAACCCACAAGCCAATAACCGATATTATTGAAATTGAAGTGAAAGAAGAGAAGGACAGGGATACTCCTAGTAGTGCTTGCACAGATAAGGCTTATTTGCAAGTGCCACACTCTAAAGGGCTGCTACCGAGCAGTAGTACTAGTAATGTTTCGACTTTCACAGCACAAGAGCCAATATTTCTTGCTAATGATCATTCATCATCTTACTATAGAAATGGATTAGCGGACGATTCGAAAGACCAATTTTGGAACAACCACCATCCGTATGATCCGTTTTCATCCTTTGAATTCCAAGCAGGTAGCGCTGATCATCAAAGCGGATACGATAACTCGAATCTTTTATCACAATATCAACCTCATGAGAATCAATTTGATACGAATTCCAACTTTAATTTCTCTTCAATTGCCCCAAGTTTGACAGCTTCCTTTGACCATCATGGAAATGCGTTGGGGATGGCTGATTTTTCTGATGCTTCTGGTTCAGGATCAAGAGTAAGTTCCTTTTTCTTGAATGAAGCAAAGGAAAGTTCTAGTAACAGTTCAAATATGAGCAATTACAGTGGATTTCAAATCAACAATCTGGTGGAAAATGCATCTGCATCAGCATCAGCATCAGCATCAGCATTCTCGTGGGACAGTGAGAGCAAACTGAACTCAATGATTCATCAGTTTCAGCTCAATGGGATCATCAAATCCGAAGAAATAATTACACCAAATCCATGGCAGGAAGGGCAGCTTCATACTCCGAGCTCAATAGATTTCAGTAGCTATCCACTAACGTCGCTTTCAGAAGATCTAACGGCAGCTAATTTTGATATCTTCAACCACATTTGAACTGTAAATTCATTTTCTTTTTTCAACCTTTCTTAATATTCTCTCTGCCCCTCTAGTTAAACAAACGCACACATGTTGATAGTACAGAAATTGAACTCCCACTGAAAGGTTTGAGATCATGAAATTTGCTTTCTTTCTTTCTCTCTTTTTTTTTCCCCTTTTAAATTTTCTTGTATTGGCCTGTTTGGGGAAGATTGAATAATGATCGTAAAGTTTGAAGAGTGAAAATTAATTACTATAATAATTAATTCCTATCTGGTATGGTATCCAACTAATTAATTAATTATCATCATCTTGTGTTGTTATGGTGCCATTTTCATTTCTTGTTGTCTCTGTCGTAAGCTAAACTGCTTTTAACAGCAAACAAGTTGATTTGATTATTTGATCTGAACCCCACAAACTGTACCAAACACTTCCAGTCTTTTCTTTATTGTTGGCAAAATTTGGAGTACTTCTTCAATATATTATTTTAATTAAACACATGATACATCTTGGTGTATGATTAATTGGATGTTTGAATATGTGTGCGCGTGTGCGTATAAACTAATAAGATAGCTAGCTAGCAAGGTAGAGTAGATTTAGGTTCTGATTTTTTTTTTTTTTTGAATCTATAGCGGGCAGCGATTTATAATAACAAGAGGATATATGGCTATGCGCATATAGTCACATCCAAGAAGCTGCATGATTTCCTGTCATCTGATCCCCTTTGCTTGGTCCAGCCATGGGTTGTGTGTCCCTCCAAAATTGTAAAATTTGCTTGCTGGCCTCTACATCTCCATTATTGGAGAGATAAGGCCAAGGCAATATGCAATTTTATGCTCAAACTTCATTATTGGTTCCAACTTCCAAGGCACTGTATACAAATGCAGCGCAGGCAATGCAATTTAATATTCTTTTTCCCTATCATAACAATGGCCATATATAAATAATGCAAATTAAAGATAGTACCGTTAAAGCCGACTATATAACGGCTTCATGCAAGTAGTTAGTAAATATACCTAGTACAATTGCTGGTGGTGGGTCATTTGAAAATCGCATAAAAAGCTGCTACAATTTGTAACGGAGACACACCACTCCGCAATTGGAATTTTACATATATGGATGGGTTATGAATGATCATGACGACACACCAACAAATTACAAATGGCAATGAGGCACAATGCAGCAGGAGCAACAACAACTCTTTCTCTCTCAAATGATGATATCGAAGACTATGTAAAAGTCATTATCAACTATGAGTTTGAATTCATTTTGGGACTTGATAAACAGATACCTAACAAAACCTACTTTGGAATCTTTGTATGATCTCTCTCCCCACATGTCCTTGAAAATGGAAAATCCATTAGCTGGATACTTTTATAATGTTAATGCCTAGTACGTGCCATTTTTGTTCCACCTATAATTGTATCTCTGCTCTTTCTATTACTCAAAAAAGCATGCCGGCCCTCCACTCAACTAAAATTGTTGCACCACTCTAAAGTTGGAATGCATGGATTGTGACGAGACCACTAACAAAAGTTGTTCATATATACTTTTTAACATTTGAAGCTGGCTAACTAATGGGCCAATTCCGCGAACCCAACTTGCAGATCAACATTAATTTCATTCTGTGACGGCAAAAATCTACATGATCAAATACAAAATACGAAGAGTGGGATTTTTGTGTAATAAGTACCTATTCAAGTTTCTTAATAAAACTACTTCAAACAACTTGACTTATTAGACCCTTAAGGACAAGCAGGCCGACATGCATAATGTAAAGGATATAGCAAATAAATCAAACAAGTACATTATGCAGTAAAGGGCTTTGCCTGTTAATTAAATTAATCAAAGTGAATAGGTACTTATTACGCAAAAATTAAAAGAAAAAAGCTTTAGTTTTTAATTAACCTTTTGATTGGTCAAACAACGGTGTTTGTCAACTTGAATTCGCATGCATTAACTAATGATAGCGCATCGAAAGTTGGAAACATACCAATTGCATTACTGAACCGACAAGGCCGATCGAAGGTTTAATCTCTAGCAAATAGCATCAATAATCGAATATTATCATAAGTTTTTGTCTAAGTGAGAAGGTTATTATAGGTGTTAAACACGAGCTTTTATTTATTTATTTTTACTCTTAGCCTTTAGTTAAGAAAGGTCATGTAAATATAAAATGTATGTATAATAATATCGACGCTCCAATAACCCATTTAATCATTGAGATCCATCAAATGTAATAATTAATTATCTTAGTATAAGAAAAGAAATGTAAAAATTGTACGTGAAAGTACTTATAATTTATAAATATTCAATAAAAAAATTAGCATATTATGTGGAGGGACCAATTCTAATTGTAACTTAATTATAAGCCCATGCGATTTTCCTTTGCTAATTAAGGTGGAAAACAACTCAGTAATTAATTTGCTCCACTAATTATTTATAGCTTTGGGGGCTCTGCTGCCTAGAAAACAAAAGCTGCAAAAGGAGAAATGTTTTTCAACAGTGTTATGAAAATATTCTGAGTACATGTGATGTGATGAAATGGACCCCTCAGCTACCGGAACTTCATACGCGAAATGTAAAAGCAATGACACTAATTCTGAGTAATCATGAAGGTACCTTCCTCGCGTAATTTTATGAATTCTTAACTAGAGTTTGCTTCACCATTTAATTTACATCGCTTTCCATCCCCTATGTAATTCTTTTAGACGCAAAGCCTAAGTCCTCAGCTCTAATGGTGGTTTTCGAAAAATGGCTAATGACTCTGTATTGCTTAGATTAGCATGTTGTTGCAGATTAAGGAATCCTCCTGTTGAGTAAGAGCTCATTCTCTTTCAAATTCCTGACAGTAATGATAATTATTAAGGCTCCATTGAATCGCAGTTAGGTTTAACAGTTATAATGGCCTTAAACATTAAAGAGCAAGGAACTGAATTATTAAAATAAAATAACATTTAGTTGTTTCTTAAGTTCAAAGTTAATAGCTAGCTTCTTATTAAAGATAAGCTAGCCGTTCCACTGACAGCTCGATTTTAGAAAAGTGTTTTTATTACCTCGTTTGGATATATGAACGAGAAAGCTTCAAAATACATGTTTCATGATTATTGTTTAGCATTTAGATATATAATTGATGAGTTGGCTAGGTATAATCGCTTTCTTACTCCATATACGGGATCCCTTTCTCTCTATGGTATATATAGTTTGCTGTATTTGATGGTTTAATGAATGTAAGTTAGGTGGAGTAAGAAAATTTATTCGATCTTGTTTCCATAATTGGAAGCCGAAACTCAAGAGGAGGGAACAACTGTAGAAAGAAGAATCTATTGTACTATGAAATGTATATTATTTTCAATATAATGAAGAAAAATCCCTTTATTTTATCGTTGAATGCTGATAAAGACTAATTAAAATAGTGAAAATAATGATTGCTAATAAATTAACTAATCAAAGTGCTAAACTTGTAACACCTCAATTTCACTATTAAGGTCGCAAAAGTGAAATTGAAATGAAACTGTATTTCATCATTTTTATTACTAAAACTCTAAGAAAATAACCACAATAATTATTCTAAACTTTCAAAAGATTATAAATAAATTATAAAATAACATATCCTTAAAAAAATATCATCTCAAGGAAGTTAAATTGTTCTTATAATATCAATATGACATTAATTCTCAAATGAAATGGAGCTCTTATTCTTCCTCCTAAGATCATAAGCTCACTTAAGCTAATTTTATCTGTAAAAATATGGTGACAAGCGGTGAGCTGTCAACTGGGTAAATAAACGCATGCAAAATACTAAAAATTATTAAATAATATTGATCAAATTTTTTAGTGATACGTAATAATAGTAATAAGGGAGCATTACCTTTGTAAATCACCTTTTTTGTTTCAAAAACTAAAACATAACATCATCAAATCATTTAAACCCCTTCGACATCATAATAGTATTTTTAAACACATAAAATATCGTTAACTCATGCCATATAATATCACTTGTAAATGCGGTAACCTAACCATATACATTATTCAAGGTACTGTACCCTGCGGGAATTATTAACATTAACATCAACATCGTATGTGCACATAATCGGGCTAACCTTTTGTAACATAACATAACATAACATAACATTACTATAGACAATGAGTCAAAACATTTAAAATCCTTATTAAACTTTTAATTATTCGTAAACTTCTGTAAATTATATTTATCTAATTGATAATCATTTCAAAACAGTTGACTTAAAATCATTTGATAAAGCTTTTCAATTTAAAGATAATTTATTAAACAAGTTTTTAATAAATAAAGTTTTGTTATAAATAATTTTAAAGAATGGTTTTGCTTAATAAAATATTGAAATAGACTAAAATAAATCAGTTTCATGTATTTTACATTTAACATAATTTACATAGCTTGAATTAAAAGAAGAATCTATTGTACTACATCGAAAGAAGAATCTATTGTACCACGAAATGTATATTATTTTCAATATAATGAAGAAAAATCCCTTTATTTTATCGTTGAACGTTGATAAAGACTAATTAAAATAGTGAAAACAACGCTTGCTAATAAATTAACTAATCAAAGTGGCTGGACTGTCCTTTAACTCTAGAGTGACACCAATTAAAGATGAAGTTTATGTTTGAAGTTCGATTAAGCCGCAGACCGATGGATGCATCGAAACATAATTAATGAATTTGTGACTTACATTACGCAGTACACATAACGACACTCAAGTTCAATAAGCTGATGAACCTATTTTGCTTTAAAAACGATACATGCAGGCATGGTCCTCGTAATCCATTGTTACTATGACGCCATTTTATTTTTTAGGGATCAGAGCTCAACTCTAACACGTTGTTTCAACAAGCAAAATGTGCCGATCTGGCCCGAAACGAAAACTCTGAGAAGCTCAGCCCGGCCCATCCAATCATCAAATCTAGGACCCATTAGATATTGTTAATAAAAAATGAAACGGGCACTACAAGGGAAACGACTACTGTATGTGAGAGATTGGATGGCCGGTGGCAACAGAAATGCTGCATCATGTCCCGCAACAGCAGCACAGTCCCCCGGCAAGCATTGGCAGAAGTAACGCTCAACTAGTGCTCGAGCCTAGGATTTTACTCTCTCAATGCCAGCCTTGTGCTCGAGAAATTGTAGAATTCGTCAAATGTACTATATCAGTTATATACGTAAATGATGTTATAACATCTATGCATTTAATTTGAAAAATTATTATACAAGTAGTAGTTATATTAAATTTAGTTACATATAATATCATACACGCATTAGTTAGTTGTACTACTTTTGATATATTCTAGAATTTCTATGCTCACAATCTGTGATGACATCAATGACTTAAATGGAATTCGCTAAAATCACTCTTGCAGGCAACAAGGACAACATCATCTGCAAGGTCTCAATGTCACAAACAATGGTTGGTATTTGATGTTTATTCAGAACCTATTAGAAAGAAAGAGTAATCTCTGCTTATTGTTTACAGGGATGAATGTGATGGATACAATAGACTGATGAAAGAATGAAATTTTGCTCTCGAGACAACTTAATTGCTCAAAAGCGAAATCAACTTCAAAGCCACTACAAATATACTTAAGCATCAGGGATCTCAAACCAGCACAGGTTATGAGGACAAAGAGCAGAAGCCACAACTACAGTTCTTTAAAACAAACTTATTAGCTCCAATTATTTTAGCAGAAACCTCTTCCTCCCAAAATTACTTCTTCGGCATCACATTCAGAAAATCCTGTTGAATTATGTACAGCCAATTACAGATACATTTTTACAGACAAACAAATAGTCGTGAAGGCAACTGATTAACATTATTATTATTACTATTATTTTGAAAATATATCTCTAGTGCTATCATCATACATTTTTTGCCTTCCATACACAAATAATGAAACAATTTTACAACACAAGCAGTCAATGTGAAGGATGAAATAACTAGCTGCTCAAACAGAGGCATCTACGGTGCATAAGTCTGCCTATGTGGATGGCTTCCAGCCTGATAAAGAGTGAGGTGGTAAATTGCTTTAGCAAACAAATCCCTCAATTCAGGACGTTGAGGCAACACGGTACGAGCAGCTCCCTCGAGAGCATTCAATGCCCTGGCGTGTTCAAGAGCCTTACTATTTCCCGCACTCAATGCAAGGTAACATAAGAATACAAGTCCATGCGTTTGCGCTCGATCACTAATCTTCAACAGTCTCATCAATGGTGGAACACCATCAAACTCAATAATTGCCTTTGAGTGCTCCGAACGATTGAAATTATCAGGGGACACAAATTTGCTCAAGGCAATAGCTGCTTCTATCGCCACATCCACATTCCTATTACTAAGCAGAGCAACCAGAGGGCCAATCATTCTTTTCTCCTTTGCAGGAAAAGTTTTTGCCAAGCAACCAATTGACCTAATAGCTGGAATTTGCAACATGGCATCACTTTCTTCCTGAATCAATCTCAAAAGCTGATCCAAAACGGCCTTTGCTGCTGGAGAACTAGTCTTGAAAGCCGAACGTCTGAGCTCAGCATTGGATTCTGCCACCACCGTGATCTCCATAATAGTCATCAAACAATTAAACTGCAGCTCCCCTCTCTCCATCTCAATAATTTTGGGCAAACAGAACAGGCCTTTTGTCTCCGTAACCCTCTTGCAACACAATAAACATCCCTTGGACAACTTAGAAAGAGCCTTGGCACATGCAATCCGAACCTTAACCTTCACTTCTGGAGCCTCTAACTCCCTATCCTTCTTATTATAATGATGCCCATGCCCACCACGACTGCTACCATCCGAGTTATTGATTACATTTGTAGACCTCTCTGTCATTTCTTTTTTCATTTGAACAAGTGAATGAATGGTAGTCTTAGCAGACTCCGGTTTAGGCAAGTCCAGCGCTATATCCATGCACAGTAACGAAATTAACGACCTTGTAACATTCTCCCGAACGAATTCCTCTTGTGCAATTGAATCGAGTTCAGCCATTCGCGCCACCAGATTAGCGACAGCAACTTGAACTTTCATGGGAGCTTCTCCCAAGACAGTAACAATTATGGGAACCCCTAAAACATCAACAATGAAACGCACCGTTTCCTGGTCAGTAGCAATGTTGAAGAGCGCATTGGCGGCGGCAGTTTGGGCGTCGGGCGAGGAGGCTTCTTTGAGGAGCTTTAGCAAAGGGAGAATTCCGCCCTCTTCGACGATGATTTTTCTGTTACGGTTGTTATCGCACGCCAGGGAAGCGAGTTCGTTGGCGGCGTCGACGCGGGATTTGATCTGGCCCATCTGGACGGTGGAAATGAACGACCAGACCCAGGCAAGGATGGGGTCGTTGCTGGCGATGGGCGGGAGAGAGAGGTTGACCTCGTCGGAGTCATAGATGGTCAGGAGCCAGCGCATGTCGCCGATGGAAGATTCAAGCAGGGAGAAGACCTTCTTGAAGTCGGCGTTGGTGGTGATGGCGAAGACGTGGCGGAGGATGCCGGCGTGCTTGCAACGGCGGACGAGGGTGAGGGAGCGGTCGAGGTTCTTGGTGACGTCAGCGGCGACTCGGCGGATGGGGCGCTCGTAGAGGGGCTGTGATGAGGTGGCGAGGCGGACGCAGGAGCGGAGCATTTGCGAGAGACGCTCCACTTGTTTCCTCAATTCAGCGCATTCTTGTTTGGAGGATTCGGCTTCCTGAGCCGATTTTATGACCCGATCGGCGAGTAAAATTGGGAGCGACAGTTCTTCTCGTAGCGATTGAGATTTTTCTTCTTCAGCCACAACAGCAGAAGCAGCACCAGTAACTGTTGCAGCCATTTCTTTCTTCCTGTCTTCTTTCTTCTTTCTTCTGATGATGGTGGTCTCAACCGGCCGCTGCTGCTGCTGCTGCTGCTGCTGCTGCTGCTGCTTTTTTTTTTCTTTTTTTAAAAAATTTATTATAATCTTTTTTTAAAAAAATTATATAAATATATATTTAAGGATGATGTTGCTGTTGTTGTTGAAGACTTAAAATGGTTGATTGTAGAAACAAGAAAGAAAAAAAAAAAGAAAAAGAAAAAAAAGGAACGCGACGTAAAGCATATAATCATGTTTAAATTATATAAACATATTTATTTATTTATTATTGTAAACTAATCATAATTCATAAACCCCGACTTTAAGTCAAATTTAGGTCTTTAAATAAAGATTTGAAATAGTTGATTGTACAAGCCAACAAAGAATGACGAGTAAAGTAAGTCCTTGCCGGCGTTGCGTTTTCTTTTTACTAATGGAGCTCCTCCACTCGATTGGCTGCGTGACTAGTGTTGTTTACGACGAAACGACTAGGAACCGTGTGTTTAATGCGAGAAGATTACAGGGAATCTACAGAATAATGAACCTCGTAAACGCGGATACTTTCATATTAAAAATTCCTCATTGACTCGACCAAACTTTCAGCTGCTTCCCAAGCATTTCTGCCATGTCGGGGCAACATTCGTGCAAAATCTGTGTGAATCCTTTTTTTTAAAAAAAAAAAATTAATGATAATGATAAAACCTCGTCAATTTACTTACTAATTACAAATACAATAAAATAATTATTATTATGAACTTTTGTTTCTTTCCCATTTTATTGTTTATACAACAAAACAATACATGTGATCTAATTTTATTTTCTTTTTATTTTTGAATGGTTGCAATTAGATTATGTAACCAATGTTATCTCATTATTTAAGTATAAATACGAGGAGGACAACATTTGATATTAAATAATAAGTTCGTTACGTAACTTAATGGAAAAGACCAAGACATTTGACTTCACAAGAGATCAGTCAACAGTCAACACGCATGTGCAAACACACAAGAGGGCTCAAGTCAACAGTCAACACGCATAATATTTGGGTGCAAACACACAAGAGGGCTCAAAAAAAAGAGAGAGAGAGAGAGAGAGAGATTAGAAAACAAAAACAGCGACTGGTTCGATACAAAGAAAGTTTTAAGATGAAATCCACATTGGAGGATAGAAGGCAAGAGCTGAAATGGCCAATTGCTTTAGAAATCAAATCTTGGCCAGCAATCCCTCTCGTATAGGCTTCGGTACAGTGTTATCTTTGACATCGTTGTCTTTGGCATCCAATTCGCATGCACTTGGAGGGACATCAACTGCAGGAGAGCAATTGAAGAACCCATGCGGCTGCTCACCGAAAACCCAAAAAAAAAGAAAAAGAAAATCAAGAATATTACCCGTCATCCAAAATCTCCAACAGAAAAATGAAACATTTTCAAAATAAAGAGTTTGGTATGCAACTACATTCTCATGCTAACTAGATACGTGATTACCATAAGCATGAAGCCAATGCGCTCCACAGGCATAACGGGCCAATCTTCCAGCCGAGGAACATGTGTGATGCCAAATACATACCTGTCATGACCTCTATTAGTTATTAACACAGCTAAAGCTGCAAACTGCAATTCCATTTACTTATTAAATAGAAATAGCAGTCGATTCGAATTTTTAGACGCAAAAGGCATCAAAGAAATTCAACAAACCAAAGAACTATATCGCTTTCTTCCAACGGTCGATTCTGCTTCACCCATGCTGGCAATCCTTCACCAACACGAGGATTCTGATTCGGAAATTCTCCTCCTGGAAACATCTCATCACGAGCATATGCTGTAACCCAAAGGTTATGCTTCAAAAAGGCAGCTCTTCTAAAAATGGTGGCATCAGGACCAGCTAATGGCAAACAATTCGAACCAGGTACCAACTTGTAGCCTGTTAGCTGACCAGTCCGGTTTACAGTTCTTGTATTCCTCACCTATGGTATAATACAGCAAGCATTGTCAATCAAAACAACTAGACCGGTGACTATAAAAATTTTAAAGCAGAAGCTACAAATGAATAATGTCTTAACTCTGCCCTTGTCAAATTGCTCATCACATGTGAAATAGCTTTGTAAAAAATATCACTAAACCAACAGTTCATCTTTATACAGCAGAATTGTAACTGAAATGAAGCTTATAACAATGAAATGATACTGTATGCTTAAACATAGGAAAGTTAAGAGAATATTTACTACAACCTGGCATTAAAAAAAAAAAAAGAAAACAATGAAATACTGTTAAGTAAAGTACGCTTGTCCTAACAATATTAAGGCCAAGTTTGTTGCATACTAGTCAAATATATGAACCAATAGTTAGAAGCAATTGAAAATTGAAGATTAGAATGCCTTACAATCCAGTGCCGGGCAGTAAGAGGATTACAGTCACACATTGCTTGCATTTCAGATTTAAGCAGTGTCTCTTCGGCATAGAAAGCATTATTATGAACATTGGAGGCCCCAGGTTTCTCAACTTTCATGTTTACCTCAACAACCTAAATATGGGAAGATTAATGTCAAAAACCTTATTGATAGTATAATGGTGAGAAACAAAAATGGATATTACTTGACGGACAAACATATAAACCATATTAATCAAACAATGACCCAGGGAGAATAAGCAAAATTTGCAGCAGTATACCTGATTGAAAGCTTCACCAGGTTTACAGTCAACGTCCATATCCATGCGAGCAATGAAAAAGTGTTGATGAACTGGTGCATATAAACTTGGTGCAATCATTGTACCATATTTTCGGGATTCTCCAGGTTGCAATGCCCCTAAGCTGAGGACTCCTGTGAGCTTAACTTCAGCTTCTATTTTTCCATCCTGCGAGAACATGAAATGTCATCTTAAATTTCGAGAGAGCATGCAAAACTGAGCCAGCTATGATTGGCAACAATATAGGTTAAAAATAAAATGGCAAGAAGCTCAATATAATGGAACCAGGAAAATTTTACTTGAAAATCCCAAAATTCCACTGATTGAGGCAACAAGGTCAAATATAAGCTAGTACTCAAACCATACAAGTTCTTATTGGCACTGTATAATGAAGAACAGAGAAGAATCACCATCATCTATGCAGATGCAATTATAACTGACTTCTATGAATTTCCAAATCTTATATCATTTCAGAGATGACAGGCCAGGAGAGTCAACAGTTTCATCGTAGATAATAAAGTTCCACACAGAAACCATATGATTTTCCACTTGCCTGATAAAAGTGCCAATAGAATCCATACTCATAGTTGGCCACAGTACAAATAAAAGACACTGTTAGCCGTCTAGACCTTCGAACCTCCGCCAAGCCAGTTCTCCAATCTTGATGCTTCCATAAAATCCCATGATCCTCTTCATGCAGGCATACACAATTTTCTATTGTTTCAACACCTCCAGTAAAATTTGTAAAGTGGGCATCAAAGTATTTAATATAGCCCAAACAGTCACAACCCTGCAAAAGCAGATTCATTAAGCATCAGTTTGGAACCAAATATGGATGCCAAAAACTATAAGTGACACATACTGGAAAAATAATCATCATACCCTTTTAAGAGAATGTGCATTTTTCCCAAGGCCGTCTTCCCCCGCATCAAAAGCATTCTTCCTGTAATGTGGCTCATTGGGATCGCCATAAGGCACAACCATCTCAACAAAACTCAATCTGTGAGCAACAGATCTTCGACCTCGACTACCATCAAGGTATGCAACAGAGTATATTACCAATCCTTCCCTAGGGGTGAAACCAATACGAAAATTCCACTGACAACCAGAAACAAGACATAAGACAACGTGGCACGATTTAATAAAATACACATCAATAAACCAATTCCAAGGTCTACCTTTTGCCATTGTACAAAGCATCCATTGACACGAAAACTAGGACCTTCAGGTTGAACAATTTGCAAAGGCTTCACATCACTTCTATCAACACCGCCTCTTGTTTCACCACGGGTATAGTTCCGTAGAGGATCTGCTGGAGGCAGTGGAACAAGTTTTCGGTCTTCAAACTCAATCACCACCATATCTCGCATATCAACAAGCACGTAGATGCCCTCTACTGGGCGGGCATAACCATTTTCCATTGGACAGTCACTCTCAGTTCTACAGAATATAAGAGGTTTAGCAAGTCTTCGGCTAGGGGCATCAGCATCACTGTAATAACCAACGCACCTATGGAAAGTGTAAAATCCTTAGAAATAAATGAGCATGTATGGTGCCAACTAGAAACTTCAAACTAAACCCGATATGACATTGATTTAACTTACCAGGCATCGACCATCACGAGATCCATGTCTTCGATTCCTCTTTTCTTCATTGCCTCCTTAAATGGAGGAAAGGCTTTCACAGCAGCTTCACATTGAGCATATTCCTCAGCATCCTGAAGTTGAATAAAAAATAATAATAATAATAATAATAATAATAAAAAGGAACAACAGGAAGCATAACTTTTTTAAGCAAGCATATGAACATAGATTCAGCAGGGGTTCCTCAAATTATTAAGTGCTAGAAAGTAACACATATTTTTTATTTCTTCTGTCTAAATTGAAGAGAGACATACCATTGGCGGTTGAACGTCAGGAACAACACGTGATGATATGACTTTTCCCCTATGATGTCCACCTCGAGTGACAGCATGCACTTGTGATAACTCAACAACCCATATACTAGTCTCATTAGACTTTTTGTTATACACAACCAGTCTAGCTCTCCTAGGAGGGAGCTTGCTAGGAATAACAGGCCCGCCTTTGGTTCTGGGAAGCAATGATGGTTGGAATGGGGGGAAGAAGTAGGCATCTGCTAGTGCCACAACATGTTTATCTGGTTCCATCAGGACCACTTCAACAAAGCGCATGCTATCTCTGACCTGCAATTAAAGCAAAGTTTGTTGTAAATTTGAAAGCAAAATCAAAAGTGGAAGAACTCATGGCACCAATCATGATAACTTCTTATCGTAGAAGCATATTTTTAAAAGGAAGTAGGGTGTGATTGACCTCTGGAGTGGCTCCAGCAGCTCTGACAGTTGCCACTGCTACAGAGATTTCGGCTGGAGTCAAAGGGTCCAAAGGATGGCTGGTTTGAGGCCTGGGCATGGCAGTTATTCCTGCACGCTCAATACAAGCTTAGCCAATCTACCACATGTAAGTAAACAAATTATGCAACTTCTACCATGAATCAAGAGAAGAAAATGAAATAAACACATCCCAAATAATTAAAAGCCCTGGACCAAAGTAATTTAGTGTAAAAACCTTTTGGTTATTATCAAGGTTCCATCAAGGGCACAAAGAGGTCAACACTTCAAACAGATGCAATTATCATTCAAGCAGACATGCATCAGTAAACAAATTAATGTCGTGCACATAAATTAATGTCAATAGACTCGTTATATTGAAAATAATAAAAACAAAGATTGACTCTTGAATCTGATCAATACTCAATCAACCTAAGGAATATTCTTTTGCCGACATAAATTAATGTCATGCACATAAATAACTCATAGACACCGAAAAATAATATGAGAAAAAAAAAACATGACAAATAGACAATAGCAGCAACGACAAGCAAACACGAAGATGATCCAAAAGAACGACACAAAGAAACATAAAGAACAAAATGAAGCAGACATACAAGACGAAGAACGTACCTTTCGATGAAGGGTTTGAAGAAGTTTCGGCAAGGGGGTCAACAGGGTGAATCAAAGAAGCAATGGCAGCGTTCTTGGGTGGCTGATCACTACTCCAATCTCGTACAATAGAGGCTCTGGGAGCAGAAACAGAAACAGAAACAGAATCTTGAGCGAGTGCCTGAGCGCTGAAGGAAGAAAGCGTCGTCTTTTTCGAAGCTGAGGCCATTGCAAAGGGTTAGCAAGCTCTCCAATTCCACCACAGTAAGTCTCTTTACAATCTTTTGACATACAGCAAGTACCCTCTTCACTCAATCTTCCAATCTCACTCTCTCTGTAACACTACTTTCTTTCTTCTCTGTACAAAACTCCTTGAATCTTCAAGAAACCTCTTCGTTCTTGAACAAAAGAACGTGAAGGGAATATAGTGTGATCAGCGAAACTGAAACGATTTGCAGGCAGAGTGGGGAGAGCTTGGGCTTCTATATATGGTGAGCGCGCAGGAAGCCACGTGCAAATCGTCCGCTTGTAAATTTTTTTTAAGTTATTTGAAGGGGATAAGTCAAGATTTGGGCTTTTTTATACGTTTTATAAATTACGGGGCCTTATCAAAGGACCTGTAATAAGATAAGTACGCTGTTGTTGATAGGGGGATCTGCTTGTGCTAAGTGACAAATTATTACGGGTTTAAATGTAATTTTCTGATATTTTCCGCCATACGGCCTAGGCATACTCCATATTTCATATAAGGACTTATGCGTTAAGATATATCAAAGATTGCCCAACTTTTTGCAAAAAAATTGTAATAATCATATAAAAGGGGAGGTGATACGCGAGGGAGGTAGATCTGCCATGTCATCTAAAGTATTGGCCAATACGATAATAACATCTAAAGTCACATTTTCTTATAGCCACTGTCTAGCTAACGTTAGATTTCTCCTCCTTATTAAATTTATCATGACAAACAATTTAGCATTGAAAAATAATTTTTGTATTATAGTAGTTTTTTAATTCAAGATTTTAAAGCACAGAAAATATTTAAAAAAATTTTAAAACAGTAAAATTTTAAAGGCTTAAAAATTAAAATACTTAAAAATACACGGTTTATTTGTTTTTTTAGATATTTTTATATTTTAAAATTTTAAATTAAAATATTTTTATTTATACAATATATTTAATTTTAAGATTCTCAAATACCAATAGTACTCATGGGAAATGATATAGTTGACGTTCTAGTTTTCAATGATGATATTGATACTTGGTAAAAATAACACACCGTCACCAACGTGCAATGTTCGTCATTTTATATTAATATCGTGCTAAAAAATTATTAATAAGACTAAGTGTCCATTCAGTTGCTTCTATGTTAAGTTTGGAGGAAGAAAGAAATACAATCCATGCATACTTGTTAGAAATATATGCACATTATGAAATCATTTGGTCGGATTCATTGGTGATAACTTATCAAAGTGGGAAAGGACATTATCAATAATAACTCGAGAGCTAATGGAAGAAGGCCGAAGAATGTCAAATATGATTATTAATCATTTACTTAGTAACTTAATTAACATCAAAGTTGAATCTAACGGCCCATGATTGGTCCCATAAATTTGGATGTATGTGGAGGTCATTCTCAGTGTAAAACCTAGTAGACATCCAAGAGTTCCACTTGAATGGAAATGATGCTTCTATTTTAATCAAAGCTGAGTCACCTCCACTCACCTACCTCCACCAAATACCCCTGTGAAAACTAATCCATTTTCAAACATTTTTGTGTCAACGTAAAATATAAATTAAGATCTAACTACGTTGCCCCGGGGAGCACCGTACTCTTCATTTTGTATTTTGGATTTCACCATTAGATTTAATAGAAAGGTTTTCAATGGTTTGGATATATTTGTTTGATTAATAACGGTGCAATCCTTGTTGTTTGTTAAAAATCAGATAAGAAAAAGATTTCAAAATTTTGATGCATATTTTTGCTCTCTGCACTCTCCTTCACTCTCCTCTATTTTTTATTTTTTTTTAATTTCCTTTAATCACTCTCGTCTAATTCCCTTTCCTTTCTTATCTACTTAAATAAATTAGATACTCTCAGGAGACTATCTCTTTCAATTACTAAGTAAATTAATGATTTTATCATATTTTATACATACACGCATTACTATTTATCTTCTATCTCTTAAATCTTGAGTCTCCATCCATAATGAAATTTGAATTTCTTTTTTTTTTTTATGGATATTCGGCAAATTAAACATATTTTAACTATCTATACAAATTAAATGAACTATAACCATCTATGTGTTGTGTATATGTATGTATGTACATATATACAATTAATATACTTTAGCAATTTTTTTAAAAAAATTAAATAAATGGGTGCATGTTGATTTTTTAAATTTTATAATAACTCGAAAAAGCATGTTTTATGATTGAGCAAATTGAATAGATTAGTTTGATGTAGACCCCTCTTATTATCTTTAAAAATTTAAAGAATAAAATTATCTATGAAAATCTAATTACTGAGGAGGAGGAGAAACAGGGGAAAGGAAAAAAAAGAAAGAAAAAAGAAACGTAAAGCGGGAGAGGGATTGAGAAGTAGAAAGCAGGGTAAAAACTTAAAATCTAATAATAAATTTTTTTTTGGGGCTTAGATGTTAACGTCTTTGAAACTTGTGATTTTTCTCCCCCGATTTATAGCCAACAATGAGGACTGTTTTGTAATTAAATCAGAAAATACTAAATTTGCACACTAGCAACAACATAGTTTTGTCCCATTATAAATGCTTTATGTCACATTCGACATAAATAATTTTCAACATTTATCGTTTATTTGTCACAAATGAGGACCATACACGATTTTGTTTTGTTTTGTTTTGTTTTTTTTTTTTTAATTGGAAGTTCGATATATGAATTGAATCGTTAGCAATTCATCTTTCGTCAAAGTGAATAAGATATTACCATTATAGCATCAACTTTATGTCTGCTGCTATCACACCCACGATGTAACAATATAAAATAGAAGGGAAAAATTAACATCTAGCCGTCACCTATAATTAACTGGACCCTACCACAATAAATTGTGTGAGTCCCATGCATATTCTGGAGTTGAGAGTTTGTGATACGAGCATAATAAGCAGAATGAAAAGTCATGTTCTTTCTTTTATACATGATGCAAGTCCAATATGATAAGTTAAGATGTGGGTGCTTGTAACACGTACGTCTCACTTGAGTTGTTGCCTTGTTGGCATGGCAGCACTCAGTAAATGTGAAGCAAAATATATATATATATATATATATATATATATATATAGTGGGTATTTGAGTGAATGAAAGATCGATGCATGCAGATGACTTGCAAAATGGTCAGTGCTCGACAATTAACAACTATATTTTCTCAAGCTGTTGCCATCAACGTTTGCTAATTTTTCTGCCACCCTTTTGATTCAAAAGACTGTAGCGTGCGACTTAGAAGCACTCCATGGTCCAGACGCATCAATTCCTTGAGAGCGTATCTGTCAACTACAGTGTCTTTTTGTCCACCATTTAATCCCTACAATGAAAATTACAGCTTCATTTTCCATTTCGACTTTAGCTAGCGTCACTGTTGTTGCCATTTTGAATATGAACACACAACACAAATTCTTTATCATCTGCAATACGCACCTTCAAAACGTTCGGTTAAATCTGTGTAAATGTTCTCAAATGAAGCGATATAATATTTTATTTTCAACCAAAGTAATAAGTTTTCGCATTGGAAACGCGATAACGACGTGTGGTTTGTGAATTATTGGTATTAGTTCGGACGCTTCTGTACATGGGTTCCCTAAAGAATGCCTCAAAAGTCAAAACAAATTAGCTCACTAGACAAGTCATGTTGAAGAAAATTGAACGAGGACAAGCAGAAACCCGATGCGTGGATTTCATCTCCCAAAAATCATTTGTCTACCACACATTCTGGAGAGGAGGAGAACATAATGATAACATTTGGACCAGCAGCTTTATCAAGTCACAGAGACCTCCTCATTTGTGTAGAAACTAGCAGAAATATTTTCTCCTCAATCTTTCAGTGTTCTCCATTAAACTCGTACAAGAATAAAGAGCATTACACATTTATGAGGATAAGAGGTTTATTGATCAAGCATGAAAATGAGTGCAAACCATGCAACTTATTGTTCATCAAGCAGCTGAAGCTGAAAAATTCACTCTCCTTCGAAGCTTTGAATTACAGGAAAACATTCTATGATAGAGCACACATCAAACTCTCTTGGAAGTCTATATGTATGTACGTATGTATGTTTGTGTATTTGTATATATATATATATATATGAATGTATGTATGTACGTATGTGTGCGCGCTATATATATATATAGGGGTTCTATCATGTCGCAATAGTTGCACCATCCCCCACTTTTTGTCTTCATTCAGAATTGCCATAGGGGTGTAAAGTGATTTCATCTAATGATTGAGATGAGTTAGTGGATAAAAAAAAGTATGCACGGACAACCGTTGAAGCTGGTTATGTACTTATTTAATCATTATCGAAGGAGCATCAGAATGAAAAATTTGCTCAGGAGGAAGAAGATCTACGTTTTATGTATCAGAAAAAAAATTAAGGGTTTAACATATCATGATTTAGAAAAAATAAATAAATAAGGGTTCAATAGATCATGATTTAGAAAAAATATGCAGACATCAAAAGAAGAAGATCGCATTTTCTTAGTTTTGTTTGAAAAATGATTACTTTTGTTTGAAATATTTAAGGCATGATTAGGATTAAGATTGGATAATTGTTATTTTTAAGTTACAACAGTAAAATATTCAGTAAACATTAATTGTTGTAATTTAAAAATTATGTTAATATAATTTTTCACTTGTATAATAGAAAATCTATAATATCTTTTATCAAAATTAGTATTTAAAATTTATATTTATTATATATTATTAAGTTTTGTTTTATAATTATATTTTTTTTTCTACAGCATCTACAGTTTAATAAAAGTTATAGTCCCTCAATCTCAATTATATCTTTATTAGTTGTAACTAGATTAAGAGAGCCGTTACGTTAATTTGCTAGAATGTGAAGACGGTGAGAATGATAACAAAAAGTCGATGAAATTGAAGGAGCAAGAGGCATTAATTTCATGGAGAAGAAAACAGATCCTGCATTAAACTTTAGACAAACGGTGCAGGTAGATATTGCTTTATTTTTGTAAGGATCATTTGTTTATATCATTAATCGATGAGGTTTTACTTCTACGACATGTTTTATATATATTGTACTCTCTTCTCATGACCAATTCTGTACGGAGGATATTGGGGTCAGGAATTTAAATTAAGTTATGTATTTGGACAGTACCTAGTTGATGCAAACATGAATTGCTTGTTTACAGAAGCAAGCATATTGATGGGCCTTGGGGATGAACCCCTTCAAATGAAATGAATACTAGGGAAAAATAGCAAAGCCTGTTGATGAAAGCAATTAAACTTTGTTTTAGATCTTCATGGGCCATTAGTCTCTGTTCATGATTGTCCTACATTGCAGCCACCGATATGTTTGTTTGTTGTAGACTATTGTATTTGTGGAGTCTCATATTGTTAGTCCTCTTTGACATATAGACTGCAATTTCGGAGATTAATCAGCCATGGAAGAGGAATTTAAGGCGAGTGAGACTGAGATATTGAAAACTCCTTTTATTTTACTTCAGTTGGTTGCTATAAAGCTTACATATCTGAATGGGGGGTTGCTCAATGACCATTGTTAAATTAAAGGAGTGAAAGTGCTATTAGTTAATTATGTACTGTTATTTTAATTAATTTATTCCAATTATACGCTGTGGTTATATCAATTTGTAGAACATTACGCAACTCTTGCAATTTTTAGTAGTTCGCGCAATATTTAATGAACAGATAAGATTAATATTATGAAGTGTGAATAAGGGTTTTCCTAGTTTTGTCAGCCTGTGTGACCAATTAACTAATGCTTCCACCTTGTACAGGTCGGCATAGTAAGGAAGGAGAATCTACAATTTAGAATCTTTTTTAATTGAGGTGGTCGATGAGCATTTGACCGCCTGCGATTTCGACCCTGCAGTCAATTATGCAAAAGGAATTGAAAGTTTGTGAGGTTGAAGTATTAAAAACTCGCTTTATTTTTTAACTTCAATTGGTTGCTGCAAATGTAAAATGATATGGAGGTTCCTACTTCCTTGTGAATCTGCTTTGTTAAATTGATGCAGTATTAGTACTCGATGTACGTCGTGGCTGTATCAATATACAAAACATTAAACAACACTTGCACATATTAGTACTCGATGCAATAAGAGAGTAGATGGTTGTATTGTTATGAATCCTTGGAAAAGGTGTTGCAAATTTTGTTAGATTGCCTGACCATTTCATGCTTCCTTTATCTTTCACATGCTAATTTGGTGAGGAAAGAGAATCCAGAATTCAGAGTGCTGTCCATTGACGAGATGGATGAGCAATCGACTGCCTACAATTTCCACCCCAGTATCAGTTCTGCATCAGGAATGTAAGGTTTGTGAGATCGAGATATTGAATACTCCCTCTCTTTTTAGAATTTTGTTTTATTCTTTTTTTTTTTGTCCTTCATTTGTTTGCTAGAAATGTGACATGATGAGATGGTGCCCTCTTAGCGAGATTTGTTAAATTGATGGAGTGAAGGTGCTGCCAATTTGAAGGCGGATCTATTTTTTCCTTTAATATTTTTGAATTATACGTGCGACCGTATCACTTTGTAGAACACTATAGAATTGATGCATAATTCTGTAGTTAATGCAATGAGATAGCAAACAAGATTGATATTGTGAAGTCTTGACAAGGGTATTCGGAGTTTTGACTACTTGGGTAAACCATTTCACGCTTTCTTTATCTTTTACGGGTCTGCGTGGTAAGGAGAACCCAAAATTTAGAATGCTGTCTATGGAGGAGATCGATGAACAGTTGATTGGTATAACCAAACAAGAGTGAGAGCTAGTAGTATAGCCCATCACAAACGATGGAACTGATAAAGCAAAAAGCCATTTTTTCCCTGTATGATGAATTTATAATTTTAATTGCATTTGATGACACGCATAGCCATTGCCGTCCGAAAAAGAAAACAAGACATTGAAGAATAGGCTAATGTTCGTTGCGGTGCCAAGCAAGAGGTGAAGTGCTTTGTGTTAGCAGTAATGAGTGACTTTCACTGGGATATTGGATTAATGTTAACTATTCAGTTGTGATGGATGCAATTTGAATAAGGTCGTGCCTTGTATGATGCGTGGTAAGATGACAAATTATTGTAAGAAATTAAAAAAAAAAAAAAGAAAGAAAGGGTTCCATTTCATATTACTTGGAATTTGGGCGACGTGGCAATGGATTCTTGCTAATAAATTTAATTTTGTGCCAATGTTTTTTAATTTAATTGTTTTCATCAAGAGATTCTGCTGTTTTTCCTCCTCGTTCATTTCATTTGAAGGGGGTTCCTCTCCAAATGGTTTTATTTCAACATGCTTGCTTCTATGACCAAGCAAGTCATGTTTACATCTACCAGGTGTAGTCTAGTAATAGAACTGAATTAAAATTTATAACCCCTCCATATCCTCGATACAGAATTCGTCTCCAGAAAAGCATACAATAAAAGAAGCATATAATAACATGCCGTAGAAGTAACACCTTCTGAATTAGCTGTATAACCAAATGATCCTTCCAGAGACAAAGCAGCACCTACCTGCACAGTTTTTTCAAAGCTTAATGCAGGATCGTTATTCATTTTCTTCTCCAGGAAATTAATTGCCTCTTCCTTTTTCAATCTTGTGCTTCTTGCAAACAATTGAGTCTTTGTTACCATTCTCCCCTTCTCCGATTCTAGCACATAAACGCAACCCGCTTTCCTAAGCTTATTACCACCGTTAAATCTTTCAAATAAAATTAACAATTTATTATCAAGAGTTATCTGCAAGGTGGATCGAAACCTCATCAACAGACCAAACAAACATCTTTCCACTCTTTTTTCATGTATTTGGATATGCCTTTTTTTTTTTTAATTACATGATGTTATTATTTAAGATTACAACTCATATTATATGAGACTATAACAGATATTTATAAATCAGACTATTACTAAAACTAATTTATATAACTTTTTATAAAATTTTAATTAAATTTTAACCCTTGTTAATATTCAAAAGATATTTTTATTTAAATTTTAACCCTCACTATTATTCAAAAATGCCTCCTCTGTTGCCTTAACTCAATTATATAATTAAAAAAAAAAAATTAAAACCCCCCCCCCCCCCCCCCACAATATTTTTCATGTATTAAGACATGCCTAATTCCTATAAGTTCCAATTCCGCCCAATATCTGCTGTAATCGACTATCACAACCACATATTCCCCTCAAATTAGTTGACGTCATTTCAGATTAGATTACCCTAATACGATCGCAATTTCATAGGCAAAAGATTTGGATCATTGGAATTTTAGATATGCGGAAAAGATTTCAGCACTTTCCGGTTCTGAATAAGATTAAGATTTTGATGATGATACCTCAAATCAGAGCGAACCCTTATTTCGTTCTTTATTTGTTCATTACACTTTTCTACGATCTCTTTTAGCAACCAGCTACTTCAATTATGCAGAGATAGACTCATTATACATCCGACGACAATTCTGGATAAAGATAAAATGTGTGGTATGTTGCAATTGAATTGCAACATATAGAGTTATATAGCCATATATCCATAAACTGAAATTCACAGACTCAAACCAAGCGATTAAAATCAGCCTTTAATAGACATTTCCAAAGAAGCAACTACAGCCTATCCAAAGCCACATGCACAACCAAAAATCTTCCGCCAGAGAAGTAAACAGCAACTATCAGTTTGGAATCAACATTCCAAGCCTCAGGCATAGGGAAAAGCATTATACATTCTGCTACAACATGCAGACGAAACAATACTAAAGCAATCAAACTGCCAGTGAAGCGGGTCTTAACTTCACAACCCAAACAAAAAGGATACTCGATTACAGTAAACACCTCTGCCAATGAAATTACAGTAAACACCTCTGCCAATGAAACCGAGCTGTTTCAAATCATCAAAAGCAGATGAACTTAACAAAGTCACAAACTTAACAGAAGTAGAGGCCCTATGCTACTTTCGGGTGAGAGTTTCCAAGTAATATGATATTCAACATGATACCCTGACTATCCCCCCCAAACAAAAGAAGGCAATCTCAGAACTGAAGGCTCATAAATGTTTGAAATAACAATACTATTCAAGAAGTTACTTTATGATTATCTAATAAATTAGTTGGGTTTGTCTTACCACCCATCTCAAAACTTGCATGATCCCCTTCCCCCAAGCCAAACATGAAACTTTCAATTCATTTGGCTTCAGCACTCAATTACTTTTAACTACTAATTTACAAATTCATATTTCCAAAATGAAGGTTGCAACTGATCCCTAAAAACCCAATCCACAAAAACAATCTTCAGGAACCACAAAATCAAAAGCAGCATCGTAAATATGGTATTATTTCCTGCGACAAACCATCATTTCACCCACAGATATAAAGCTAAACAAATTCATAACAATAACAGCCACAATCAAAATCATTTTATCGCCAAAAACAGAATTAATCAATAACAGGGCTTAATATAAAGCAAAAAGTTTCAAATGATAACATAAACATCCAAAACTACATATAAAAATAGTCAGATACTCAAAACCTGGAATCCAAATTTCACAAAAAATTTCTTTGAAAAAAAAAACTAAGCAGTAAGCACAACAGCCCCACCAGCTTCTTTAATTTTCTTCTCGGCTGTCTTGGAAACAAGCTTGGCCTTTACCACAACGGGTTGGTTCTCAGGCAAAACGCCCTTGCCCAAAACCTTAAAGTAGCCAAACTGAGTCACATCGATCATTGGCACATTGTCTTTGGAAGCCTTGGCTTTGACCTCCTGAGGTACCATCGACCAAAGCTTGTCGATGTTCACAATTGGGCAATAAAATTTATTACGCAGTTTGTGGAAGTACCTCATACCAACTTTGCCGAAATAACCAGGATGGTACTTGTCGAAAAGGATCCTGTGGTGGTGCATGCCTCCGGCGTTACCGCGTCCTCCCGGGTGCTTTCTGTGCTTCCCGATGCGACCATGCCCGGCGCTGACGTGGCCCCTCTTCTTGCGGTTCTTCTTGAATCGGGTTGTCATCTTTCTCTCGCTGGGACTAGGGAGCTCTCTTCCTCCTTTTCCCTTACCTTCGGCTGAGTGCACTCACTGCGGGCCGGGGATTTCAGACTAGCGTTTTTAAGTTTATATAGCGGAGTCTAGGGTTATTTCTACGCGTTTTTACAATTTTGCCCTGCTTTTTTTGGGGCTTTTTCAAAAACAAAAAATGGTGCTCGTTACCCCCACCCTGCTTGCAGGTCTTGCAATATTGCTCGTACATGTTCACTTTACAGCTTTATTAGTTCATTCCGAGCATTCAATTTAATTTCACAATTGATAGCAATTTTTGGGTTGAACGTCAATTAAAACTGTTAATTTTTAGATTACGAAGATAGTAGGTTGTGTAATATTACAAATAACAGAACATTCTCACTAACGAATATGTGACTAATGTTTTCCCACATTTTGAAAGTGTATTCAAACGGCGTTGCATGTTTTTTGGTTGCATTAGGGTTTTCGCTCGCAGGTTGCTAAACAAAAGAAAAAAACGAACCAAGCTGCAAAGTAGCAGAAATATGATTTCACACTCCCATTGCACTTTCGGAAAGGCTAGCAATATGAATTACATGGGAACATACATTGGACATCAATAATCAGTAGTAATCCTAATCATTTCAAGGTTAGCCAACTCAATTCTGCAACATCTATGACATGAATTTCCTGCATATTCTTCCTCATCTCATTGTTTACACATTGCAGCTTCAAGTTAATGGCTAAGTCACATAATAATCAAACAAGCTGCAAGCACAGCACGGACCTTACTACATATGCAGAGATCTTCAGATTTAAGAAGTGTGTTGTTCAAGGGCATTGCCACCATAATAACTACCACAACCTTTTTGAACCGAGAGGAATAGTATTAGACCCTGAAATTGAAGATCGATTGCCAAAGCCTCCTCGTCCTCTGGAGCGGAAGTTTCCCCTAGAACCTATGCAACAACAGGAAAAAAAATGTTCTATCATCCTGGGATACACAATGAGCGTGCCGCATATTTGCAGGAAGAAAAATCATGAAACCAATTAATTACCTCCAAAACTAGGAGCTGCAGATCGCACCAAGGCAGATAGTGCAGGACTCACAATCTGTCCTGCTTCTTGTAGGATCTTGATTAGATCCCTAGCAAACTTTGCATTTGAATGCGTAAAAAAGGTAAAAGCAGTTCCTCTGGCCCCAGCACGACCAGTTCGCCCAATCCTGTGAACATAATCCTCAAGGCTGGTTGGAAAATCATAATTGACAACACATTTTATGTCCTTCACATCTATAACAAAAGAAGGCAGAGGTTAGGCCAAAGAACAAATATTGAGGTTTATTAAACATAAGAAAATTATTAAAGACATAGTTTGCAAAACAGATCAAACAAGTTGAGCTCAGCTCAAGTTCGGCTTGGCAAGGAAGAATGGTTAAGTCATCATTTGCCCAATAAATTAACCATCTCAGACTTGAGCCAAAGTTCAGCCTGCCGAAAAACTCAGTCAAAAAGACTCATAAGTCTAGTTAAACATGCTCAAGTCCATGATTTGGCATCACTCAGTCTACATACAGCCAAAATTGGAAAACAAACCCCCCTTATCCCTGCACCCCCCAAGATCTGAGTGGTCAAATTTAAGATAAGACGTTTATCAAATAAATGTGCCCACCTTAACCTTGCAGGGATAAGGAACAGCTTCTCCACCACCATTTAAGAACCCAATAAGCACATGAGAGTCAGCCAGGCTGCCCCACAGACCAGCTCCATAACCGTGGATGGGCAACAATAAATATGACTATGTTACTAAAGACACTCGAGGGAAGGAGCCATGATATTCCAGGCAACTTGAGCAAAGAATACAACCTCATGCAAGCCAGCTTTCTAGAATATTTTATGCCTTGCACATAAACAGAAAAGGCAACTTCCCTTGACCTATAGAGGCTTCCATAGTGTTATGGTATATCATCTCTCTATCTCAGTCATATCAGTTTAATGTGCTCCCCGCGTCCATGTAACATAAGATGTAAGAATAAGGTGGTAACCAAGCAGAGAATATTTCACCAGACATTCCGGTGAATAAGAGAAACCAATATGCCTCTCATCCAACCTGTAAATCCTTGAATGTGAGTACCTTGTTTATGGGTTAGTGAAAAACAACAGTCAACAGCCATTATGCATGACGACACCTCTCTTTGGACCCAAACCACAAATTATATTCTCAGGAAACTGGACAGCAGCCCGGCAACTCGCTTTCAAGACCTAAAAGATTAGACCTAAGATTGCAAACTCCTAAGTCCTAACACACAGTGATCCTACCAAGGCCCCGTGCAGCAACATCAGTAGCAGTCATGATTGGACTTCTTCCACTTTTAAATTCAGCCAGGACCCAATCCCTTTCTGACTGGTTTTTATCACCATGAATGGACAGAGCTGGCCACCCATCCATTCTCATTTGCCTTGTAACTTGGTCACATCCTTTTTTGGTCTCAGTGAATATTAGAATTCGACTCCCATCCATCACTTCTTTAAGCAGTTTGATCAGCCTGCAAATGAACATACCACCAAATCAAGACCCAGAGAGCACAGTAATCAAGATTTCTCACTACCAGTTGTAGAGACCAACCTGTTATACTTCTCTGCCTCTGTTACAACTTCAACCACTTGGTTTATTGATTGGTTTGCTTTCAAATCTAGTGATCCAATGATTACCTAGAGATGGTCACAGTCCCAAGGACATAAAACATCAACATAGGATAAATTTCAAAGCAAATTGGAAGTCACCAAATAAATAAATAAATAACATATAAATTTAGATCATAAGAACAACAAGAACCTTGTATGGATTCCTCAGAAACTGCCTAGCCAGGGTTTCAACCTCTCTTGGCCATGTGGCACTCCAATACAAAGTCTGTCTATCAGGTCGGATCTATAACAAGAACATAACTTGTGAATTCAACTTGAAACTATTTTATAAGCAGGAATTAAATGCAATGACAGCAGCATATCAGTTTTACTAGTAAGAATTCACTATATTTAGTATATCTATTGTCATAGTAATCTAAAGAGTACCACAACCTTTTGCTACAGTTATAGAATTGCATAGAAAGCTTATAGTGTCCTATCAAATTCTCCAATAGTCATATTGTATGAAAGATGAAGATACAATAAATGAAAATACCTGAGTTACAATTTTCCTAATTTGAGGCTCAAATCCCATGTCCAACATTCGGTCAGCCTCATCCAACACAAGGTAAGTCACTCTTCGCAAGTTTGTGTGTTGAGCTTCCAACATGTCTATCAGTCGACCAGGGGTGGCAATAACAATTTCAACACCTGGCAAAAAGAGAATCCACAAATCATTAAATGCTATACCGACCAGCATGTAGATCAATTAACAAAAAGCAATTAATACTCTTGAACGAAAATGAAAATACCTCTACGAAGATCACGAATTTGAGGTCCTTTGGGAGCACCACCATAGATGCAAGTACTTCTAATACCTGCTCTCGACCCAAATTTTAAAGCCTCTTCCTGAATTTGAACAGCCAGTTCTCTAGTAGGTGCCAACACTAAGACTATAGGACCTTCACCTTGAACTGAGCAGCCATAACACAAAAACACAGTCAAATTGAGCCAGAAACTAGTTGAACGGAAATAGAAAATTCTAAAAAACTCCAAACAAGGTGTAAGCGTAGGAAATTCTTACCCAATCTTGGCTGAGCACTAACATGTACCAAAGCAGGCAACAGATAAGACAAAGTTTTACCAGAACCAGTCTCTGCAATTCCAATTAAATCTCTACCCTTTAAAGCCATAGGCCAACCCTGCGCCTGAATCGGTGTTGGCTCAACAAATCCTAATTTAGCAATCACCTCTATGCAGTAATCTAATACACCACAAATAAAAAAGAGCAAGAAGCAAAAAGTAAGCAATCAACAGTATTAAAAAGCTTCATAGCATTAAAATAAGCTAAAAGGTACCAGGGAAGTTCGCTTCCTGGAAAATCTGAATAGGTCTTGGAACATCGTGGCCTTCAACGGTAATTTCCCGCCTAGCACGATACATCTTCACCTCCGTTTCTGTCATTGCCCGTATTGACGGGCTCTCCACATAGAAATTCTTCTCAAACGGGACTAAATTTCCAAAATCCTGCTTCGGAAGTGATAAGTTATCTAAATCATCCCTATGACCGCCATGCCGACCTCCTCTTCCGCCACCTCTTCCACCGCCACGGCCTGAGTCAAAGCCTCTTCCCCCACCGCCTCTTCTATCACCTCCGCTATGGCCGTTCGACATTCCTCTACCACCGAATCCCCTTGAACCGCCACCGCCGAGGCCGCCATCGAATCTACCGACTGGTGGATACGCGCCGGGAGCAGCTCCGAGGCCTCTTCCGGGGTAACTAGCTGGAGGGGGAGGAGGAGGACCTCCGTAAGGACCGGGACCGCCCCGGCCCATGATTGGCGGCGGTAGGCCCACTAAATCGCTGCAATAAAAATAATTACACAGGAGAAGTTTTAAATTAAAGGAAAGAGAGAGGGTTAGATCTGAATTCGAGTGCAGGAATGAGTGACGTCGTTACCTGCGACGCTGACGGTAAGACTCGGGGTCAGCGTATCGGTGATCGTACCGATTCATCTTAACTTACAGTTGGCGGTCGACTGGAAATATCGATCTTTCTTTTGAATATTTATGTGGACCGGAGTTGAAAGAAAGGGTGCTTCAATTGTTCTGCGCGTGCCCGGATTTTATTCTACTTTCTACTTGGGAGGGAAATACCCGTTTATAGTATATATCGTTTTTTATTGCATGCGGCAATTGCATTTACTTGAGATGGGCCGTGGGCTGGGCTCTGGAAGGCCCATGTTGACTTTGTGCGTGATGAATTTGCCAATGTTTTATAAAAGTGAAAAGACAGAGCCTCTGGGATTTTGGGCATGACGAACAGAGGGTGGTTCCCATTAGCCTGTGGCTTGTAAGTTATAATTATAAAATAAAAATTAATATATATAATAAATATAAATTTTAAATAAAATTATTAAAAATATAATATATTTTTAATTATATAAATAAAAAATTATATCAATAAAATTTAAAAATTACAGTAATTAATGTTTATTAAATATTTTATTATTGTAAGTTTTAAGTTATAATTGTCTAACTTCAATTTCAAATATATCCTTATTCACTTTAATCTTTGCCTAGGGGAAGCAGTCTGAATTTATATAACATTTTGAAAAATTTAATGAAATTGTCAAGGCTGAAGACTTCAGAGGACTTTAGAAGTGAACATATGTAATCATTTGAGATCAATTTGAGGCTAAATTGATATCTTAGCGGTACAGAATGGTACTTTATAAGAAATTAAAATGAATGGAAGATCAGTGCAACATTTTGTGGTGAGTCTCGTGGTGCGATGTCAGCCAGCCATGGTTACTTTCAGGAGCCATAATGAATTCTGGCATACAATAAACAGCGCACGTTCTGTATGTGTGAATCCATATTATATCATCTCTCCCTGATTTGTATCTCTGGCTGTTTAATTTCTGAACTCTTATTCAGTTTGTGCAGTACAAAGGCATTCTTATTAGTAGAAGGAATTCCATCTACCCTTGGGAAACTTTAGGATTTTGCCTCTCCTTAATGATCTGTGCATATTGTGAAGTCCATTTATTTAATTAGATTAAAAATTTAAAGCTCAACCCTTTGTGCCTGGAGATGGAAGAGAGTTGGTTTTGAGAAAAGATTGTTCTTGATTGGAAAGAATGAACAATATGCACGGTGCAGAGGAGCATTAATTTCAGTTTGAATATTGAAATTTGCCAGATAAGCATACACATTCAAATAAGTTCCTTCGGGTCCTGCCTTTTACTTGTGGTCTCCCAGTCCCAGGGCTTGAAGGTGAAGGAGAAGATGAACGAGCAAGCTCTGCTTTTGCTACCTTTTGACCATCCACAACCTTCTTGCCATCATGAACGATGGTAACTTCGCAATAATCTGGCGCATTCTTTTTCACAAACTCCCCTTTCGACATCTTCTTCATTAATCCGCTGAGAAAGAAGTGAATATTTCATATACACAGCTCTCTTTTTCCTTTGACTTTCTGAGTTAATTACCTCGGGAAACAAACTAACAGGAATTGACAAGTGTTTATACCTGGAACGACGAGACAGTTTGGTTCCCATGACAAGACTGGTAACGTTGGCGACAGAAATGAGATCAAGAATTGCTTTAGCTGTTGCATTGCTCTCAACCAGCATCGTCTCCACTGTTACCTGCTGCATGGAAGCGAAAATGAGTACCCAACTGTCAAATCTTTTTCTGTGCTTCATGCGTGGTAAATTGTCAACACAGAGTACATAACCCGAGCACCTTGGCATCATTACAGAGGCAAACGTATTTCTGCAAGAGGTTTCTTCTTCTGTTATTCTCTTCATTTACATAAGCTCTCACCTGCTCTTGGCTCAATTGGCTCCTTGCCAATCTTCCAACTATCATTTCAATAGAAACAATATAATTAATTCTGATGAATGCGCTTAACATCATATTACGCATAAATAAAACACACACCAGTGCTTTAATAGATTTGTGCGGTTTCACACAAGCACATGCAGTATCAATCACTGGCTTGATAGGATTGCCGTTTTATTGCATAACCTGATACCGCAAACAACAAGACACGACACTTACTTTTTCATTTTCTTATTATTCAAGTTTTTCGTTTCCAGGAATTGATTTATAGTAGTATATTTATGAAGCTGTTGGTGTTAATTTCGAGAGGGTGATTGGGTAAAGCAAGTACGATGATCAGCAAAAATTGCAATTCCTTAACAGAAACTGAATGGACATCTTATTAGAGAGTACTAGTCAATGACGGTACAAATTAAAATTTAGTATTACCCGGTGTATTGATGAATGTTACGGGAGGAAAAACATGGACAAGATAAATCCGGGCACCGGGATAAACAGCATGATCGAGAGCCCATTTAAGCACGTGTAAATCATCTTTGCCTACAGCCACATATACATCACCAGCGACTGCATCTCTGCTAGCAGCAGGGCCAATGCTCCTGCTATGATCCTCTCCAATCTCCACGATCTCCGGTGACATAATTCTCGCACTACAATATTGCACAGAGTGATGGCGATGAAGATGATCGGCCGGAGGGTGCTTCTCTTCTTCCATATTCTTCGCTTTGCTAAGAACGAAGGGTAACAAGGGGTGAGGAGCGAAGATAACAAGATTTTGGTGCTAGTGGGTTGACAGTTTATGAGGAATGAGTCGTTGCTCTCAATGCCACAAAAGAGAAAAAAGGAGGAGATTCTTTTTTGTCAAGTTTAGCAGGCTATTGGATATGTCACAATTGCACACCCTTTTTGCAAAATGTTATGTCACGTAACTTATTTGTACCCTTCCTTTTTTTTTTTTTCCTCCACTTTTATCATCCTCAACTCAAATTTGATTTCTCCGCTTATGAGAGTCCTTGGTGCCCCTATACATAGGCCCAAGAAAGTAATGCTTCACATTTCAGTCACAAAGAATGTGATGATGATGATCAATGATTAAAGAAGATATTGTGAGTGCTACTGTCTCAATTGTGGTGCCGTCCCATCTTAAAATGTTTACCATACAAGTGGTGCATGCAAAATCGAGATTCGTCTCTATTATTTAATTGCTCTGTCAATCCCTTTGATTTTATTGAATAGACGTGGATCAAGCCTTTCCTCTCTCTCTCTCTAAATTTTAAGCAACGTGTGCTTTGATGAAAAAAGTTAACCAGACAGACATATGTATGAGATGAGAAGACATTATAGAACACTCAATGCATGTCTTAAATGCGTCACAGTTGGGTGGCTTTAGAATACGTGCACTTGTGACATACGGTGGCTCAAAAGCAAATGATAATTAATGGAAGATGAGGGCTTAATTGGTAAACTTTCTTCAAAGGGCTGATTTCACGTCAAGTGGGGTCAACTACTTAATCTTCACCACCACCGTTTACTAAATTAGAAAAAGTTCCACTGACTTACGTTTCCGATACGTTTAGGTGAACATCTCGTTCGTTTGTTTAAATTAATAGCTTGTCATGACATTCATTCGATTAAAAGTTCTATATCCATCCCTCCCGCGTTAAGCGAACAACTGGTTCTTTTTAAGTTACGCTACCTAGCTTATCGTGTACATTTGTTTGAGGCTTTGATGGCCTGTGCTTCGCAACCTTACTTGATGAACGACCCGTCGTTTTTTTTTTTTTTTTTTCACTTTTATCTCTGAAGTAAAATGACTCTGTACATTAGGTATTATAGCGTAGGGAAAAATAAATCACAGACAAACAATAATTTCGGTAATAATTTTACTGACGATTGATGAAAGAGATAATGAGTAATCCTGATGCTTATAGTGCTGTTTTATATAAAAGTTTTTGAATATATAATTATAATTCTTAATGTATGCAATTATAGTCTAATTGTTGATAATAATTTAAAAGGATATTATTATTTTCTCATTAAAATTTTTGGGACGTATCAAGTCAATATCATATTTTGGTAAAAACTACATCTTGCCACCAAAACAAATGTTTAATTTGTTATTATTTTACCATATTTTCATTAAGAATAAGTTAATATTTAACATAATATCACTTAAAAGACGATTTTGCCCGTGGAGAGTTAAAGACGATTTTATCCTTTTAAAAAAGAACCAGGCCGTATTAACAGAGGAGTCCATCTCCAACGACACAATCTCGTTAATGTTGTTATTAGCCTCCTTCTCTCCATCATCTCTCAGCCTCTTCACCGGCAAATCACTGGCAGCCACAAACTCAGCCTTGGCCATAACAAATATTATTATTTATTATTCTCCACCTTTTCAAACCCTTAAAAACCAACAATCGCTTCACTTCACTTTTCATATATATATATATATATATACACACACATACACACACATACATATAGAAAAAAAAAAAAGCAAGCAGCAAGTGGTGGGAGAATATATATATAATAATTACAAATCTTTTATTAAAAAAAAAAAAGAAAAGTTACAAATCTGGCTTTGCAAAGATGCGGCTTCTATGTTTGTGTTTTGTTTGCTGGTGCTCGTGCTTGGTTGACTCTGAGAGAGAGAGAGAGAGAGAGAGAGAGTGGAGGGTTACGATTTTTCAACTTTTTTACTTATTTACTCGATGTATGTTACAAGACCAATTGCAAACTAAGGTGAGCCCAGCCTGGCCCAGGCCTATGGGCTTCGGCCTTGGCCTTCAAACATGAGGGCCTAAATGAAGGCTAAAATAAAAAAAAAAAAAGCCAACCCAAGTTTAAGCCTACTATTTTTTTAAAAGAATTAAATTCATAAATTAAAATAATATAATTATAATTAAAAAATAATATATAAATAAACAAAGAAAACTTAAATTCTTAATTTATAAATCAATAATAATTAAAAAAATTAAAATTATAATATTAAATTTTTTTATACTTTAATTAATTAACAGAATATTTAAATGAGAGAATTTAATATTAAAAAAAATTTTAAGTTTTTATTTACTCTATTTATAGTGTTATTTTGATATATTTATTTTTAAATTTATTTATGATTATAACAACTTATTAATTATTAACTCATTTCAAATTTATAATAATTTTAAAAAATTTTAAAAATAAATAAAAATTCAATTCTAGTCTAATCCCATTTTTTATCATCCCTATTATAAACGCAATGTTTTTGCTTTAACAAAAAAATGTTTTAAATGTCTTTATTGCATTATTAAATTTTTAATTATGTTATTGGAATAGTGGTAAAATAATAACAAATTAAATATTTAATGATAAAATATAATTTTTACTATAAAGTATGATTCTGATTTGATGTGTCAGAAAAATTTTGATGGGAAAATAATAATACCCCTAATTTAAATTACTTTCTATTCATGTGAACCTAATTCGAGCCTTAATACTTTTTGTATCACTTCAATAGATTTTATCAATTAAGCTAACTGGAAACCCGCAACATAATCCCCTTCAGTACTTTCAAAATCCTAACAAATGTTGAATCTCTAAAAATTGTTAGCTGTAGTGATATTTTTCTTGTAGTTAGGTGCTTACTGTCACGGGACTAGTGTTTTGCGCAGCAACCCGTGCGGCACTTAAGCAACTTTTGTCGAGAGTTGCTAAGTAAGCCTAGGAGTTTCTCAACTAGCGAAGCCGAAGGTAGTCGAGAGGCTAGAGAGAAACGAGAGAGCAATGGAGCCAATCGGAAAACTTATATTGCCAACAAGAGAATTTACAAGAGAGCTACAAGAATGCTTGAGAGAATTGCTCAAGGCTTGATGATCTAAATGGCAAATGCCATCCCCTATTTATAGGAGCTTGCCAAGCTCTAGGGTTCTAGAGAATTCTTGCCACTTGCCTATATTTTATTATTTACAAGGCTTAAGAGAATTATAGAATATGTACATGCTCAAGTGTGCTAGAGTGTGCTAAAATTTTTTGAAATCGGGCCAAACTAGCACTCTTGGCCAAGGCGTTGGGCTTGCGGCCCGAATCTAGGCACATGTGGGCTGAAATTTTGGCGGACCACAACATCCTCCCCACCTAAGCTCGCGGCTTCCTCGTCGCGCTCTCATGCTTGTAGCTTTAGACATGCTCAGCGAATTACCATAATTCATCTTCACGTTTCCAAGTGGCTTTACTCTCGGGGAGGTTCTTTACTTCACCAAGTACTCGTTGTAAGGTTACACGCCTCATCTCCGAATCACGCGGTCGGCTATGATGTAGTCCACATCCTTATCGAAAGCAAAGGATAACTACACATGCTGTTGGCGCGCGTCTTGATTCTCCGCGCCTTAGGTCTTCCGCGTCTTCATGATATGCCTTTAGGAGGCTAACATGGAAGACCGGATGGATTTTAAGCCTTGGTGGAAGTTGGACATGGTATGAGACGTTGCCCACACGTCGAATAATTCGGAAGGGTCCTTCGTAGCGTCTTACCAACCCCTTGTGCACTTTCCGCAACGTCTTAAATTGTGGGGCAAGAACTTGATCATAACTTGATCACCTTCCTTGTACTCGACATGCCGTCTCCTTGTATCCGCCCACTTTTTCATCTTCCTCGCGGCCTTGTCAAGGTATGCTCGCGTAATGTTCGCTTCCTCGTGCCATTCGCGGGCGAGCTTGTGAGCCGCGGGACTTTTCCCTCCATAAGTCGAGGCTATGGCATTAGGCGTCAAGGGCTGAAAACCCATGACAATTTCAAAGGGACTTTTGCCGGTGGCCTCGCTTCGTTGTAGGTTATAGGAGAATTGGGCAATGTCAAGTAATTTTGCCCAATCACGCTGATGAGCGCTCACATAGTGCCTTAAGTACATCTCGAGCAAGGCATTAATGCGCTCGGTCTGCCCATCCGTTTGTGGGTGGAAGCTTGTCGAGAACTTGAGGTCGGTTCCCAACATGTTGAAGAGTTCCGTCCAGAATTTCCCCGTGAACCGCGGGTCTCGATCGCTCACAATGCTCCTCGGAACTCCCCAATGTTTCATCACATGCTTGATGAAGAGACAGGCCGCTTCATCGACCTTACAATCGGCGAGTGCGGCAATGAATGTGGCATACTTGCTATACCAATCGATAATGACCATAATGCTGCCGCAACCCTCGGACTTAGGCAAAGTAGTGATGAAATTCATGGAAACACTTTCCCATGGCCTTGTTGCTCGTGGTAATGGCTCCAACAGTCCGGCTGGGAGTAGGTGATCTATCTTGTCTTCTTGGCACACAAGACAAGTCCGCACGTACACCTCAATGTCCTCCCTCATGTGCGGCCAATAATATGAGGCTTGCGCTAGTGCAGCAGTGCGCTCAATTTCGAGGTGACTAGCCCATTTGGAGTCGTGGCACTCCTTGATGACTTCCCTCCATAAATTCTCCCACCTAGACACAAATAACCGATCTCCCTTGGTGAGGAGGATGCCTTCCTCTTGCTAAAACCGTCTCGTCTTACCCTCGAGCACCCTTTCTAGTAAGTCTTGTGTGAGAGGGTCTTGCTTGAGACTTTCATTGATGTGTGGAACAAGGTCGGATTTTGATTGACTCGTGCTTAGTGTGGCCAATTCCGCCTTGCGGCTTAGAGCATCAGCAACAACGTTGGCCTTACCTGGTTTGTACTCGAGCCTATAATCGAACTCCGCAATGAAGTCTTGCCACTGCGCTTGCTTCGGACTCAATTTCTTTTGTGTTTGAAAGTAGCTTGTCGCTACGTTGTCCGTCATGATAGTGAAGTGTGAATCGAGGAAGTAATGTCGCCATACTAGCAAGCAATGGATGATTGCTGTCGTTTCTTTCTCTTGCACAGTGTAGCGGCGTTCCGTGTCATTTAGCTTTCGGCTTTCGAACGCTATGGGGTGGCCATCTTGCATAAGGACTCCGCCAATGGCGAAGTCGGAGGCATCCGTGTGTACTTCAAAGGGCTTGGTGTGGTCGGGTAGGGCAAGGACGGGTTCCTCCGAGATTGCCCTTTTGAGCTCTTCGAAGGCACAATGGCATTCTTCGGTCCAATGCCACTTCCGATTTTTCTTGAGTAAGTCTGTCAAGGGTGCCGCCTTGGCTGAGTAGCTCTTGATGAAGCGTCGATAATAATTCACCAAGCCAAGGAATGAGCGAAGCTCGGGCACTTTCGAAGGAGGCTCCCACTCAAGTATAGCCCTCACCTTAGAGTTCTCCATCATAAGCTTGCCGTCCGTAATTTTATGGCCAAGGAACTCCACCTCCCTTTGGGCAAACGAACACTTCTCCATTTTAAGAAAGAGTTCGTTGTCCCGAAGCACTTGGAGGACTTGTCGCAGATGTTGGGCATGCTCCTCAAGTGTGGCACTATAGACCACAATGTCATCCAAGTACACCACCACAAAACGATCGAGGAAAGGTTGGAGTACCTTGTTCATGAGTGTGCAGAATGTGGCGGGAGCATTGGTGAGGCCGAATGGCATGACAAGAAACTCAAAAGAGCCGTACCTTGTTGTGCACGCCGTCTTAGGCTCATCTCCATGGGCAATCCGAACTTGGTAATATCCGGAGCGCAAGTCGAGTTTGGTGAAGTATTGCGCTTTGCCAAGTTGGTCGAACAAGTCCGCAATCAAGGGAATCGGATACTTGTTCTTAATGGTGATTTTATTGAGCGCCTTATAGTCGATGCACATCCGCAACGAGCCATCTTTTTTCTTTTGAAATAACACGAGCGCACCAAAAGGGGCCTTGGATGGGCAGATGTATCCTGCATCTAGCAAATCCTTGAGCTCTCTCTGCAACTCTTCAAGCTCGGGCGGAGCCATATGGTAAGGCGCCAAGGCTGGAGGTTTTGCGCTTTTTTCCAGCTCAATCTCGTGGTCTTACTTCTCTTCGAGGTGGAAGATTCTTCGAAAGCTCAGGAGGCATTACGTCCTTGAATTCCTCGAGGACGGCTTGTATGTGTGAGGGGGCTTGGCTTAGCGGTTTTTCGCTATCTTCTCCCTCGTTGAGCTCTCGGATGGAGACCAAGAAGCTTGGGTCCTTCTTGAATTGCATGGCCGAGAGTGTCTTCTCTCCGGTTTTGCCCCGTTCTGCGGGTACCATGCACGAATTATTCCCATCAATGATGCCTAGAGAGTTTGTAGCCGGCAAAGGAAAGGCATGGACTTGGTCGAAGAATTCCATGCCGAGGACCATCTTGAAGTCATCTATAGGCACGATGGAAAAGTCGAGCTTTCCGCTCCATGTACCAAGCGTCATGGGCACAGCTTGGGCAATACCCGCAATGGGCTTAGCGGGTGAATTCACCGCCTTCATAGTGCCTCCGTTCTTAGTGGCCTTGAGACCTAGCCGCTTGGCCTCATCTTCGGACACAAAGTTGTGCGTGGCTCCCGTATCTAGCATCGCACGCACGGAGTGGCCATTGATGCTTGCACTCACGTACATGAGCCCTTTCTTGGTGAATGCGGGCTGCTTGTTGAGTGCGCCGAGGAATTGGAGGGAACCCATGCTAGGCCGAGCTTCCTCCGATGGTGATGCGGCATTGCCCTTGAGTTGGCGTGAGTGCATTGAGCGACTTCTTCTCCGGACATCGCACCCAATGGGGTCCGTTGCAAATGAAGCATGGACTTCGTGGCTTAGGCGGGTCTTTCCTGCCCTCCGACTTGCCTTGCCCACCCTTGTTGGTGGGAGGCTTCTTTTGCCCCCAATCCTTGCGGTTGTCGCCCTTGCCCTTGCGACTCTCTCCCCCACCTTTGCCTTGGCCCGACTTCTTGTCCTTGGATTGGGTGGAGTACTCGGTGAGGGATTCCGCAATGGCGATGGCGTCGTCAAGAGTCTGCACGCCCCGCCTATCGAGTTCCGTCTTGGCCCAATCCTTGAGGCCATCTTGAAAGTAGAAGAGGGAGTCCTTGTCGGACATGTCGCTTATCTCAAGCATGAGTGTTGTGAACTCATTGATGTACTCTCGGATGCTTCCCGATTGCTTGAGGCGACGTAAGCGCGCTCGCGCTTCCTTTTCCGCATTGCTTGGGGCGAATTGCTTTCGGAGTTCTTGCTTGAAATCCGCCCAAGTATCGATGGTGCATATACCTTTGCCCATCTCCCCATGCTTCCGACGCCACCATAGTTGCGCGGCGCCTCGAAGATAAGTGGGTGCGGTGCCCACTCGCATTGCCTCGTCTCGGACGCCGATGGCATCGAAATATTGGTCTAGCCCGAATAGGAAATTATCCACCGCCGTGGCATTGCGTGTGCCATCGTAGGTGTCGGGCTTTGGCACATCAATGCGACGCGCATCACTCGTGTTTGTTGAAGCCGGGCTAGTGGATAGTGTGCGCTTGTGCCATGCCCAATCCGAGCGGACTTCCTCCACTTCCGCACGGACAGCTCGCAACTCCTCTTGGACGAAGCTGCGGATTTTCAGTAATTCCTCATGGAATGCTCGAAATTCCCCGCGGAGGGTGTTGGCTTGGTCTTGGATGAGGGCTTTGGTTGCCATGGTGAAATCGGCATACTCTCCCTCGAGACCATCAACTCGTTCCTCCAGCCCATCAAGGGTCTCTTGAGCGGCGGACATAGCATGTTCGAGCGTGCCTACACGAGGCTCCAAGGCATCGACGGATGGTGCCTTGGACTTGCCGCGGGACTTACCCCGTCCCTCTTCGCGGCCACGGGTTGGCTCCGGTGGGACTTCGGTGCCAACAATGCCCTCTTGAGATGCGGCAGGAATATTGGCCATTGCTTGAGTGCTTGGTTGCGTCGATGCAAACCTTGGCTCTGATACCACTTGTCACGGGACTAGTGTTTTGCGCAGCAACCCGTGCGGCACTTAAGCAACTTTTGTTGAGAGTTGCTAAGTAAGCCTAGGAGTTTCTCAACTAGCGAAGCCGAAGGTAGTCGAGAGGCTAGAGAGAAACGAGAGAGCAATGGAGCCAATCGGAAAACTTATATTGCCAACAAGAGAATTTACAAGAGAGCTACAAGAATGCTTGAGAGAATTGCTCAAGGCTTGATGATCTAAATGGCAAATGCCATCCCCTATTTATAGGAGCTTGCCAAGCTCTAGGGTTCTAGAGAATTCTTGCCACTTGCCTATATTTTATTATTTACAAGGCTCTAGAATATGTACATGCTCAAATGTGCTAGGATGTGCTGGAATTTTCCGGAACCAAGCCAAGCTAGCACTCTTGGCCAAGGCGTTGGGCTTGCGGCCCGAATCTAGGCACTTGTGGGTTGAAATTTTAGCGGACCGCAACATTACGCTTGCTTTTTTGAGCCTCTCTTATTGCTATATTACTCTCAGTGCTAATGCAACGCCCTACACCAATTGCCGAACCCCTTTTCCCTGAGATGGTAAATGTCATCAATTTCTTCCTAGTTCTCTCTCTCTCTCTCTCTCTCTCTTTTTTTTTCCGCGCGTCTTTTTGAAAGTTCATAGTTCACGGCCTGTAAGCTGAGATGAAAGTGATGTCAGCACAATGTGAGGTAATGACATTTGCAGCAGTCATGTAAGCATGTGTTTATGTTCGGAAAAAGATTGGTGGCGTTCGACTTGTTATGAATTTGAGATAAAACTAGACTTTGGTACTTGGAAAAAGTAGACTGGTGGAAGCCAATTGATATCAGTTCTTGGGCACCTTTCTGAAGTAATGGAAAATGGCTCCTTGAACTAACTTAAATTCGGGAATGATTTCTAGTAACAAAATTTGCTGCGTGATATTGTCTTTTGTTTTCTGGCACAGAAACTAATTGGCTCTGCTGACATTTAGTTTAAACTAATCTTCTAGTCCACAAGCATGAGAATATTTGTAGTATAGATTAGATTGCAGTGTCTGCAATAATGTAATATCATATCCTTTAGAAAGAGTTACGAAAAGACAGTGGGGAGTAGTTACAAAAAGAAAGTGCGGAGTGGACCATAACTTCACAATGCAGTATCTGTGACCATTTGCTAGAACGAATTGATAATCATGGCAGAGACCTAAAGCTGCCAATCAACAACAGAAAATGACACACACTACACTATGATCTCCAAATGAATGACATCTTGGGTGAGTAACTGTGTGATATAATGCGAACGTTTGTCATTTTGCACTAGTAATAATGTCCAGAATGTTCAAGTGATAATTGCATAGGGCAAATCATCTAAATGATGAAAATCTTGAATATGGCCACGATGCAGAGGCCATTTAGATATTGCTTTGGAGGGGATTTTCTGGCCTTCATTCCCTAACTGTGAGGAAGTGGCCACTGAGTATGCAGGTGATGGTCACTCTTAAAGGTGGTGGGGCTAATAAGTACAATCGTTTTATCTCCTTGTGATTCCAAATTCTTTTATATAGAGGTACCTTTGTTTTTTTTCTTATTAATTGAAACCAAGAGCCATCATCTAGCAACAAATTTAGAGATCTGTCATGGAAAATAGTACTCTTGTTATTCTCAAAATGTTGATGATTTTTATGTGCGCAGCTTGGATAGTTCTCTGGATTCTAAAGCCAACAAATCTGTGGACAAAAATATGGCATGAAGCGGAAGATAGAGCTGAGCCTACTCTGGTCGGGTACTATGGTACATACTTTAGCTGAATAAGTTTCCATTTGCTGCCACAAAGCTCCTTTTTCATAAACACCTTTAGTCAATCTCTTCCCATTATTAGACAGTTATATCTGGTTAGCTACCGCTAATGGAGTTTAAGCAGTTGACCATAATGTTGATTCATGCCTGACAAGATTTGATATACAAAACCATGAAAGCAACAATCTCACAAAGAAAATTTTGCAGGCCTTAACTTTGCTGCGGGTACATTTCCAGTGACTGCTCTGGCTACTATGGGATTCGTTTACTTGCATTTGCTTCCCAGGAAGCCAAGAATCAGGTAACATAGCTTCGCAAATAGCTGATTACTCTGTATCCCGAAAATCAGTGGACAGATTATTCTGTTTAATCTTAATGATAGACAAGCAAGGAGTTCAGCAACTGGTCTCTCCAATCCACTTCTTTTGAACTCCACCGTGGGTATTTTATCCAGCTTTGAGATTCTGTTGGTCTTCCTCTTTGTCATATCTCTTGTGTGGACCTACTATGCCCGCATCTCAAACGATTTCAAGAAGTTGATGCCAGTGAAATCCCTGAAATTAGATACGTGAGTTATTTGTGACTGTATAAACAGGTGATGAGATAATGGAAAGCAAGATTTGTCTTTATCATTATTGATGCTTCCGCTCTTCTGCAGATGGCAACTCAAGTACCTAAGAGTTGCAACCCGGTTTGGGTTACTAGCAGAGGCTTGCCTGGCTTTGCTGCTCCTGCCTATCTTAAGGGGGCTGTCCTTGTTTCGCTTAGTCGGCATCCAGTTTGAAGCATCTGTGAGATACCATATCTGGCTTGGAACGGCAATGATATTTTTTGCCACAATTCATGGTGGAAGCACCTTGTTTGTCTGGGGCGTGAGCCACCATATTCGGGATGAGGTAGCATTCCAGTTCATTTCTCTACCAGCAAAATCTTTGGTCCAAATCATCCTTTCAATTTGATTGAAAGAATTTTTCTTTCTTTTCACCAACAGATGTGGAGATGGCAGGAAACAGGGCGGATATACCTTGCTGGCGAAATTGCTCTTGTCACAGGGTTGGTGATGTGGATCACATCACTTCCCCAAATAAGAAGGAAAAAGTTTGAGTTCTTCTACTACACACACCATCTGTACATAATCTTCCTAACTTTCTTCTTGTTTCATGCTGGTGATCGTCACTTCTATATGGTTTTTGGTGGGATATTTCTCTTTGGCCTTGACAAGCTTCTCCGATTTATACAATCAAGACCAGAAACTTGCATTCTTTCAGCAAGATTATTCCCCAGCAGAGCTATAGAACTTATCCTGCCCAAGTATCCAAGTAAAGTTCCCAGCCCTTGCAAAGATACCTATATGCATAATATTTACATGATACGGAAATTCTTTGTCATACCAATTGCAGGCTTAAAGTTCACTCCTACTAGTGTAATATTTATAAAGATACCAAGTATTTCCAAATTCCAGTGGCATTCCTTCAGCATAACTTCCAGCTCTAGCGTCGATGATCAGACAATGTCTCTCATAGTTAAATGCGACGGAGAGTGGACAAGTTCTCTCTACCAAATGATACATGCTGAGCTAGATTCTGATGCTGATCAGATGAGGTGCATTCCTGTAGCAATTGAAGGTCCATATGGACCCGCCACAATGGACTTCCTAAGGTGCGCTAATATCAAGACCTCACCGCACTAAAAACATTTATGTGAAAATCATTATCACTAATCTTAATTTGAAGTGTTACGCAGATATGACAGTCTACTTCTGGTTGCTGGTGGAATTGGGATAACCCCGTTTCTGAGTATTTTGCAGGAAATTGCTTCTGCACAAAGCAACCATAAATATAGATTCCCCTCCAAAGTGCACCTTATACATGTTATAAAGTCATCCCAGGAGATATGCCTGTTAAACTCGATCTCTCCTCTACTCTCGAACCAACCGTCTAAGAAATGGCATCTGAAACTTAAAGTGTTTGTGACACAAGAGGAGCGGTCTAGTGTAACGGTAAGAGAAGTGCTGAATGATTTATCTTTGGTGCAAGCTATTCGTTTTGGCACACAATCAAATTATGCGGTAAATGGACTAGAAAGTTTAACTTGGATCGCTGCACTGGTTGGAATCACCACCATATTGTTCTTAATTCTTCTCATTAGTCTCAACCATATCTTTGTTCCTGTCCAAAAGAAGGTTCCCTCAGAGAAATTAGCTGCTCCTTCCCGAAAGGTGGTCTCAAAAGAAAAGACTCCCTCTTGGGTTGCTGATCTTATTATATTATCTTCCTTCATAATAGCGATAACGGCTAGCACTCTGATGGCAATTCTTTTGAGATGGAGAAGGCTGAAGAAACAGATTCCACCTGTCTCCTTAGACCAAGGCAAAGCCAAGCAAGTATTGGGTCCAATTGAGGAGGAACACGAAATAAATTTTGGAGGAAGGCCTAATTTTGAAGGTACTATTTTGTTCCGTTTGTTTCACCTTACATCTTACAGAATTAGTATCGTGGTTGTAGTGTTCTACAAGATGATGAGTTCTAACGCATGGTAAATTAAACAGAAATATTCTCCGAACTGGAAAAAGAACCCGCTGGATCTGATATTGGAGTCTTGGTGTGCGGACCTGAGTCAATGAAAGAGTCGGTAGCAAAAACAAGCCGGCGGAAGTCACAATGCTTCATGATGAACGCCAAGAAGGACAAACCGCACTTCAATTTCCACTCTCTCAACTTCACGCTCTGAAGTTTAACCTCACCGTCACAAGTTGTTCTACTCCAATCCCAGATGATTGTAATAGAAACTATCCTAGTCGTTAGTGGATAGTCAAATTATGGCTTCTTGATCAAAAGTCAGAATTCACAGTGTCTTCCGTAAAATGGCTCTAAACTGATGTGTTGCATAGGAATTGGACGAAGGAAACATCAGCATCAACTTATAACTTATGACGGGATAGCGGCGCAATATTTTGTATTTCATAGTGGACCTATTGTGAACCTCGGCATTTAGAGAAGGTTCAGTTGTATTCATAGGCAGATTGCGGCTGTCTCCACTATAAATCTTCTCTCCGAAAATAAATATATAAATAAATAAATAAATAAAAGTGGTTCCCTGTGCTTCAATAATTTCTTGAAAATTCGCCGAGAAAAATCATTCAAATTAAGACACTTTAGATGAAGACTTTTTGTGACAAGCGAGAGTTTTCCGTCGAACTGACATTTCTCTGGGCTAGTATATATTATATTTCATAGGTCTCATCCTTTAAGTGAGACTACATACCATTCGCTATACAAGCCTCCTCTCGTCGTCGTATGCTAGTGCAAGTGCCAAACACAATTCCGGCATAGAGCTTATCGTCATCTATGTCAGAGAATCCGACAAAGGAGCAATAAAAATGAGAAGCAGCAGCAGCAACAACAGATGTTCGATCAAAACTGTATTTTTGTTCCACACGGGTTTCTACAGCAGGCCCAATAAAACAGTAACTCATCGATAACAGAGTGGATAAGTAACATCAATTTCATTGTCGGAGTGCTGATAATAATCCTCAGAACATAATAGTTTGTAAAAATTTAATCTTCATCTTTATAATTATGCAATCATCATCGGTACTCTTATCGTAAAGTTGATTTAACTTATAACCGGATATAATGCGTATTCATCATCATCTACCCATTCCCCCCCCCCCCCCCCAACCAAAAAAATGGAACGAAAATTAAAATTGAAAAGAAAATAAAAAGGAAAAGTATTCACACGCCGAAGCCGACCGTTACGGTTGAAGTGGAGCATCCTCCCTAGAATCATCACCCCCACTAAAATCAGCGCCAACGGCTCCACGTGCCAAGTCACTCAATAACTCCTTAGGCGTTGCAGCCACCTCTTTGCCAACTAAAACAGCCACTACCTCATTCATGGTCGGCCTCCTTGTAGGGTCGGGGTGGCAACAAGCCAACCCAAGCTTCAACACCAACTCCACCTCTTCAGCCTCAAACTCTTGTCTTATTCTCGCATCAGCAGCCTCACAAATCTTCCCCTGGGCGTACAGATTCCTCACCCAATCCATCAGCACCGCCTCCTCCTCCTCCTCTTCCTCTTTAGCCATGTCAAGTGGCCTCCTCCCGCACGCCACTTCCAAAATCACAACCCCAAAGCTGTACACATCACTCGCTGACGTGGGAGAAGACACTGTCGCCAGCTCTGGCGCTAGGTACCCCAGCGTGCCCACTACTCTCGTCGTGTTAGGAACTTCCCCTTGCTGGTACAATTTCGCCAGCCCGAAATCCCCGAGCCTGCCTCTCATTTCGGAGTCCAGTAAAATGTTGCCGGATTTTATGTCTCTGTGAACCACAACTTGTTCCCAGCCGTGGTGCAGGTAGTTCAGCCCTTCCGCCACGTCAGCTAATATCTGACGGCGCTGTTTCCAGCCTAAGAGCTTCTTGGGCTTGTCGAAAATCCAGTTGTTGAGGCTGCCATTTGGCATGTAATCGTACACAAGCATCAATTCGTTGCCCTTTCTACACCACCCTCGCATTTGTACTAGGTTTTTGTGTTGGAGCCTGCCCATGCTGGAGATCTCTGCCATGAACTCTTTAAGGCCTTGCTTGGAATCGTGGTTCACGCATTTAACTGCTATCTCTGTACTACTACTATTATTATTATTAGGCAGCGTTCCCTTGTACACTCTGCCAAACCCACCAGAGCCTAAAAGTTCATCTTTTGAGAATCCCTTGGTTGCTTTGCTTAGTTCCTCGTATGAGAATCTATGAGGCCAGTACTCGAGCTCCCACTCTTCAATTTCATCCTCTTCTTGGGCTCTCAACTTGTTCTTTCGCCAATACCAGTAGTAACCTATAGAAGCGCAGATTACAAGAAAACCCATAACACAACCAATTATGATCCCAGCTACCGCTCCAGCTGACAACGAAGATGACGAAGATGGTGGCAAGAACGTTGGGAAATTTGTAGTGTTAATTTCTCTAGCAACCCCAGTGTCACTCAAACTCCATGCAAGAACTCTCTGAGCCTCAATCCAATTGGTTTTCGAAGCTGAAAATCCTACATACATTTCACTAGAAACATAATTAGCAAGTGTCGGATCTTTGAAATTAAGCGTAGGCCTCGACGGCTTGGACACACCAATTGGTGCAATTGTAACATTGATCTCCAAATTGTCACCGTCAAAATCAATCCAGGCATGAATGTTCTGCCCATTCTTCATTCTGATCGGCACAAAGGACTCGTTACTCGAAGAATTATAGTACCCAGCTGGCACATGTTTGGCAGATTCAATATTATTCAGATCAATTCCTATGTGATTGTCATCTGGGTCGTTAAATTCGGGGTTTTGCCCCGTATCGAATTCAACAGCTAAGAGTGGAGCTACAGTGGGAACGGTGGCGTTTGAGAAAAGACCAAAGTACTGGCTTGCGAGCGCGCCGGGAGGAGATGTGAAGTTGGTGAGGACAAAACAGAGGCCAAAACCTGGGCTTGAGGCGATCTCCGGCAAGACTGAGAAGACGAATGAAGTTGAAAAAGAAGTGAGATTTGAAGAGTTGGTGGTACTCTGTCTCATTTTCAGTTTTGTTGGGTAGTAAGCGCGCCCGAAAGAAAACTGATTTGAGTCGTTGGTGAGCCGGATGACGGTAGAGTCGACCCGGCAGTCGTTGATGAGGATGAAGTCGGTTCCATTGGTTATGCTGCCAAATGAGTTGTAGACAAAGTCGACAGCTAAAGAAGGAGAGATGAAGAAGATGACGTCGACGACGAAGACGATGAACAAGAACAATAGCACCATGTGTTTCATCTCTAAGGATATTGGGTGGCGGAAGAGGATCCGCCGCCGGTGTGAACTGTGAAGGTGGTAGAGGTTCGTTCAATGGATGCGGTTGTGAACTTAAAAGTTATATCATTTGGTCAAGGCAATTAGGCGTATTAAATGAATGATAGACAATGAAATGTTAGGGCAGCTTGTTTAGTCATGACGGTGCGAACGTGCAGCCCAGCGGTCTAATTCTATTGTAGTTTTAGTCTCCTAAATTTTAAAGTTAGCTTAGACTAATATTGTTTTGGTGGTTGATTTAAACAATAAAAATGGTTTGATAATTGTGAGTACGATTGATAAATTTTTATTTATCTGTGATATCTCTCAGAAAAAAAAATATTTAAGATGAATATTATACGTTTTTTATATTGAAATAATTAAAAAAAATCAATAGTGTCGCATCAATTAATTAAATGGTATTCGCGCACCCATTTTTTTGCTTTTTTTTTTCTTTTTATCTTTCTTCTCTCCAAAGATTGACAACTTAGATATTGAGTGTGGAAAAACGGCAGAGGAGATACCCTGAATTTCGCCTCAGGAAAATTGAATTGAATTGAATTTTATTAACGTTCACAGCCGCCAACTGTTGTTGAGTCAACTTCTTAAATTTCCCACTGTGTTGTTGATTTTTTAAGCATCTCACTTTTATTAATATCTGCTTCATTGCCAACATTCAACAGTGAGTGAATTCCAAATTTAATGAGAAGAGCTCCCCTATTTGGTTTATTGTTAAAATATATTGTATTTGACCGTCCTCGTCATCGGGGGATGTAGCTCAAATGGTAGAGCGCTCGCTTTGCATGCGAGAGGCACGGGGTTCGATCCCCCGCATCTCCATTTATATCGCACTTGTTTCAAATTTTTGTTACCTAATCTTGCGTGTTGGTTGCTAGACCTATCCGTTTGAGGCCCTGATTACCTGTTTCAAGTGGGACCTCACTCAATATCAAAGAAAAATGAATTGAGGTCCTACCGCCCATCTAAAGTCCTCACATCACTCTTCTGAATTTTATTTCCTAAGATATCCTCACTTCATGTGATAAAATATAAATTCATATATCAAAATAAATATGAATTTTAAATTGCAAAAATTTATCTTAAATTTTGTTTATTCTTATTATATAACTCATATCTTCATAGTTGTAAACTCTTATGATTTTCTCAGGGAAAAAAAAAAGGTTTTCAATTAAAGAATTATGAAGTGGGTGTGAATAAAAGGTCTGTTAAAGGAATATTTTATCCAGACGTTAATTTAATTAAATTGTCATTGAAAATAAGAAATGAATTACTTTATGTTAGGCTATTTCAGTAATTTCAATTAAAAAGGAGTTTAAACAGAGATGCTGAACGGTGTCAAAAGCCCTGCTCAAGAATAATACCAACTCATCTTAAGTCGTTACTGCGAAAATGAACCAAAAATTACTTTCATGGTAATATATTGAATTAAATCGTCTAAAATTGCTTGTCCCTCAATAATTGTAAGTTTTAGAATGGTTCGACATGCCTAGTGGGCTCCCAGCACACTTGTGTTGTGCACCCAGATCAATTTTCTCCCCTTTTCTTCTCTAATTAGTTGGAGTAGATTTTTCTCCCACTAATTTGTAAATTAGCGAAAGTAGAATTATGGGCTGTCCTTTAATAATAAACTCTAATTAAAAATATTTGTAGAATTTTAATATACTTCCAAAAAAAAAAAAAAAAAGAATGGTTAGGCGTGACAGTTTAGGAATTCTTTTAGAAATCTTTGATTGATCGTTGTTAGAATAGAACATACAAATAATTATAAAGCTCTGTGGATGTCATCTAACCCTCCCTGTTGGTAATGAGAGAAAACTAGATAGCCAGTGAGATATAATTAAAAAAAATAATTAAATTCTTAATCGTACATTGATATAAATTTGCATTGTGGCACACGATTATGAACATATATAATGAAAATCAAGACAAATTAGGGAAGTGCCGACAAAGAGATTTGATGGGTCTGTGAAAGCTCCAGTGATGGAACAAGAGAGACAATGATAATTATAGAAATTTCTCTCTGCAATAAAATCCTAAGAAGCCCTAGATTTTTTTCGCTGAAAATCAACACTAAATCCATCTTCTTTAAATTTCACTATAAAATCATTTGCAATTCACCCAAAAAAAAAAATGATAGATTTCAAAAGCTTTCGCCTCGGAATGGTCACCATCCATTTGATAAGTGTCACTTTTAATTAATTGAGATATAAAATTTGGATGACGATTTGGAGATATGGACTGCGTTGCGCGAGTACTGTGTGGAACGCGGGCGACAGTGTGCAGCATCTACGGACTTTTGCCTTCGCGGGTGGGTTTCCACTTCTTTCCAAATATGAGTCTCAATCAACGGTGACAAAGCAACAAAAAGCATTCAAAATTCTTATCCATTGCCATGCAGCCTTGCTCTCATCCACATGTCCATGTAGTATGAAGTTTATAAACCAAAGTCTTTTGAGGATGGCATGTTGCTTTCACGGGCAGCACTGCCATGTGACCTTCATTCGCCCGCCCATTGTTATTATTAGTAGTAGTAGTAGTAGCAGTAGTACATAGCACCTCCCCCTTTCGCCATATACGTCTAATCGGCCCTGCCTTTGTGCCGAAGTCGAATTGCATGCGTCGGCTTCTTCGATCAAATTATGCCCACCAACGAAGCCAATGGATGACGCGCACTCCGCATCTCTAGGTAACTGTTTCATAGGAGAATCTTAACTACTGACTCCATAATCTCGCTCCACGTGTCCCGCCGTGCCTCCACTTGGCGACTCAGCAATCCTACGCATTTTATTATCTCTAATGCCTTGAAAAAAGAAAAAAATTATATCTGCAACGTCTGCCACGTGTCCCTGTGGTTCCGCTTTCGCTGGACAGACAGTGGCGTTTCAGGCTTCCAGCATTTTGGTAAAGAATAAACATAAAACTACAGTAAGATGAATTTGATGTTGTTATGTTTAGCACTTATTGAATCGGTTCCCGGATTTCAAGGTACATTTTGGCCCTCGTTGCTCTTTGGTCTCAGGCAAATGAACCGCTTCGTAATGTCCGAGTAATGTACGATGCGATAAGAAAACAAATCCATTTTTTTTAAAAAAAAAAAAAGAAGCGAATAATAATAATTATTATAGACTCAGAAAATTTAATTGGCATTATTATGACTCATCGAGGCACCATAAAATATGGAGGAGACACATCAACAACTCTTGTAAAAGAGTAATGATTTTGTAGTGGATGGTGATGATTAACTTTGAATTTTTTATTTTCTTTTTTGGCAATAGTTTTCTTTTTTTTTATTTTGGCAATATTCGATAATATTGGTGAGTTGATTTGCTTATGCGTGAAAAAGTAACAAAGTGCTGAAATAATGCGTTTTATTCGAAATATTGTAGAAGAAACTAAACAAAGTGAAATGCTATTAAATTTGTTCCTTTTTGCGCGGAAGTCTAACTCCATCCGGGATTAATTAAGAATTTTTGATAAAATGGGTCATGAATCATCGTCACTTTGGCCTCTAAAAATCCCAAATCTTAATCGGGATGACAAGGGTTATCCTCTTGGTTGATGGTGAAAGCCTGGTTATGGCCAAATGGAGTCACTGTTGTGCTAACTCAGATATTCATTTGCTTGACGGTTACGGGATTAACCTCTAAAACTTGAACCCATGGCCTACTGCCGACTCAACAAATCCCTAACTTTTCAAGGAGTGTTCTGATTCGGGACGGCATTCTTAAGACTAATGTCACTTCTCTTCCTAAATAATTGAAATTTACGAATCTGGACAAATCTCGCCAAATGTGGATTCTTTCCTCACTTACCCTTTCGCTTCCTTTCTTACCGTTGTTGATTCTTAGACGGGGCATCACGTTTCGTTGAAAGAGCCTAATTAGATTTGACGGCGAGCAGAATTTAGTACTAGATTGGAATAATTTCAGTTCAATGGCATCGACCGGCTACCGCCACCGTAAAGAGGAACATCGAATTAAATACAGAATTATGACATGGTTCGATATAATATGAACTCTTGTCACGCATAAATACAGAACCTTGTTGGCATATATAACGAGGGATTTGCACGTCATTGAAACAATATCGTCCACTTACATTCCAAAGTATTATTAATAATTACTATTCTTCTCTGTTTTTACGTTAAAGGCCAAAAAAGAAGCATATTCGAAAAATACACAGATTCCATTTGAAGATTACAAATGGGAAGGCGCAACATAATAATTAAAAAAAAAAAAAGAGTAGTCAAATCTGGATATTCTACAGTTTTTGCTCTAGTCTTAGGTTTTGTTAATTTTTTTTTTCCTAGGAGTTAAATATTAACCAAAATTTTTATTGTTAGTTTCATGGGTGCACAAATCATACGTATTCCAGAATTTTATGCTTTTTCCTTTTAAAGATTCTGCACATTACAAACGTCTGTATGAGTATAAAAGAAGTTTACAATTAATTAATTCACAAGATTTTTTTTTTCGGGGGGGTGGAACTAAATAAACTCTCCGAATATTATGGAGGTATTGAAACTCACACCACTTTGTTTCATATTCACTTGCGTAAATTAGTTTACCACCAAAGTGAACCTTTCGCAGGTATTTTTTCTTCTGTTCATACAAATATTCACGTGTATTTTTTATTAAGGCACATGAACCACAAATAACTCTAACAATAAAAAAAAAATGAAATTCTTTTTTTAATACATAAAGAAGAATAGATTATAAACATATACAAAACCAGCTTTTGTTTTCTCCAATTCAACGTAAATCCCTATACTTAATTAAAATATGAAATGAATTATTCTTTTTTTTTCTTTTTCTTTTTTTTAAGAAGGGAATACCCATTAAGCCATTAGTATCTAGATTATTTGAAGATTATTGTATAATTTCTCCCAAATAAGCTTATCACAAAATCTTTCTAAAAGTTCCCTTTTAGCCATACCCTTAACATTTTCACCACACCATTAACAAAACAATAATAAACAAAGGAGGCTACTAAGTTACGATTCATCGTAACTTACGCCTCTCAGCATATACAGTAAAATTATTGTTGACTTTACTGTACATACTGAGGGGTGTAAGTTACGATAAATCATAACTTACCCTCTCCTTAAACAAAGATAAAATCTTTACTTATACTAAATGTGTGTATCTAACCATTCACTAACCTTCCATAACAATGCAGTCATCACCGCATGCTTTGTACAAATGCTTTTAGCAAATACAGATAAAGTTGAAACACAATTGAATTTTGAAACTTACTCTATGACTGCCTTAAGTAATGAGAAGAAGTGAAGAGGATGAAAAGCCTCTCTTTTTGGGTAAATATTTTTTTTTTAATAAAAAAATCTTTTATTTTTATCTAGGCGTATATTTTATTGTGTTTAAAATAAAATTTAAAATTCATAAAATAGTAACTAAATAACCTTCTTATTATTTTTTTCGTTAATGTTTACAGTAATACGTTGATAATTAGTCATTATAGTATAGGGATAAGTAGTATATCGTAATTTTAATGAGCAAGAAACTGATAATTTTTCAAAAAGAAAGGGCTAACGCATCGATTACTAACTCAATAATTGGCATTTAGTCACAATCATACTCTTAATTTTAAACAAAGTTAAGGCCATAATAGTCATGTCTAATATGATAACTAACGACCTGCATCTAATTAGTTTGATTATTAGCTTGAAGACTTGAAGTTAATGAGATTGGATCTTTTACAACCGTATTCTCATTTATTATTATTTTTTTTTGAATTATTGCATTCTCATTTATTCTCGCTACCAAACAAAAACAGTAATAATTAGATATGATTGGTATTGAAATGAATGAAATCTAATACTCTTTTGTTATATGTAGATTGTGGATAAAACTTGATTATGAAATAGAAATTAATAAAGTTAGTAAAATTGTAACTTTCCGCTTGTATTCTAAGATGAATTCCTGTATGATGAGAAAAATACAATAGTTAGCAGGATCACTGAGAATGAAATGAAATGAATAAAATTCAGCTCTCTTTTATACTATTTAGAATGTATCTAAACCTTTAATATGAATAGAAATTAAATGAAGTTAATGAGATTAGATTTTTAACCATTTCTTATTCATTGAATCCCATAATAAAGTTTATACAATAGTTAAGAGATATTGTTTAGATTGAAATGAACGAAAATTATCTCTCTTTTCTTTTATTTAGAATTTAGATAATACCAAGCAAGCTTTGCGTTTATTCAACACAAGCTAACAGTCTACTATTAAGAGGTATATGTGCCGATTGAACAATTCTTGCCATTTAGGTAATAAGCTGTCAAACATTAAGCAAGTTAAGTATCATTTATTAAGAAAAATAGGAAAATAACAATTAAGTGGGGTGTTGCTTAGAAGGAGAAAAGGGCCAAAAAATAATTAGGTTTGTAAAAAGAAAAAAGTAATATATTTTATTTTTTATTTATTTAAAATTTTCATTTTTTCTTGTGAAAGGGAATGCATTCAATTAAAAAAAAAAAGAACTAAATTTAGATACCAACTATATTTGTTTAAAAATAGCAGAAAAGGGAAAAAAATAAAATAAACAAAAACCAGAAAAATACGAGAAAAATAAATTTGGTTTATTGCTTTATTAGACAAACAGTGATAACGCCCTTTGGGGCCACGTCAAATCAACGAGAAGCCCCGCAATCACATGATTGGATGACGTGGTCCCGGCGCTCTACCTTCCAGGCTCCAGCCAAACAAATGAAGAGAATATCCGAATTTTGAACGGAAACGGAATGGCTTTGGGTTTCCTATTTCCAACAGAGTATCACCACCCTCCTTCCCCATGCCGTGTGGGTCCCGCATGTACGTCAGCCGCCCTTGCTTTCACTGCTATAAATACCCCGCAAACTTACAGCCCTTAGGTTTCAAGCCTCAACCCAAATAAAAGAAAACTCTCCACTCCCTCTTGCTCCTCTCCTACCTCTCTCCATCAAATCGAATTACAAAAGAAACATGGTGGTGAGAGTGACTGAATCAAAGAACAGCGCAGACACTTTGAAGTTTTTGTGCAGTTACGGCGGCAAGATTCTTCCTCGTTCAACGGACGGCCAGCTTCGTTACGTAGGCGGCCTCACCAGGGTCCTCTCCGTTGAGCGTGCTATATCGTTTGCAGGTTGGTTGAGTCTATTCATGTTTAATTTTTCATCAGCATTATTTAATTATTTTCAGTTTTATTTATTTAATTATTATTATTATTTTTTCACCTTTTTCTCTTTCTAAATTTTGTTTAATTGTTTCAGAGCTGATGGTGAGACTAGGAGAGTTCTGTGGATATTCCGTGACGTTGAGGTGTCAGTTACCAAACGGAGATTTGGAAACCCTAATCTCGATCAAGTCCGACGATGATTTGGCTAATCTCATTGAAGAATACGATCGCGCGGCGCCTTCTTCGAAAATCAGAGCAATTTTATCGCCTCCCGCATCACTTAAGAAAGTATCGCCTCCCGCGAGCGTGGATCTTCCTGCAACCAAGCAGCCGTTCGCGGCCATTAATCATCGCTCCGCTTCTCGCCCTTGTTCTCCGCCGTCGATTGGATACCCTGTCTCCGCAGGCAAACCTTCGTTAAGAGCCGTCGATCGTGTCTCCGGTTTTCAGCCTTCTTCGCCACCGTACGGTTATCCTCTCTCCGGCAAACTCTGCTGCTGTCCCTACCCCCTTCAAGGAAACCCTAGGTCCTTGTATTATGGTCCTCACAATAACTACTGTCATTGAGACTTAAAATCCATAAGTTTTACAGAGCGCTTATAGTCGTGGTGATGAACAAAAGCAATACCGTAGATAATTAGAAAATCGTTAATATGAAAACACAAAGAAATTCATGAAATACCGATTAGTTTTGAGACGGTTTTTCAACTTCTTTTGTTTTGTAATCGAAACTATAGGACTGTAAATTTCGGAAGGAACTTTTGAATCGAGAGCGGTGTATGCAATTGTGCCAAAATTTGTGCGATTGGTTACGTTGTTAACGTTTGTGTTGGGCACAAATGTCGACGTTGGGGTTCGCTGACGATTTTTCTCTATTATTTACTGTGCCAAGCTGCCGTTGGGTTACTACGCCGTTACAGGGCAGAAAAGCTAAAAAGAAATATGAATTAATTGCCTTGCTGCGTCAAACGGAAATTCTTGTGTAATTGACGCGTACAGGATTCAGTTGGGCAAGATGTCTACACGTATGCTGACTTTTGAATTGTGTGGGTCTTTCATTGGCTGGTCAGAAAGTCTTAGTTGAATTTTGTTTTTATTCACTTGATTTTGATTTTTTTTTTTAATTTTCCTATTTGCAGGCACAGCAAGGCAGAGTTCTTGGTGGAGTTGTGGACTCGCGTTACGAAACTGCAAGGAAGGATTTTAATTTGAATTTGAAGTTTCCTCATGGGAGCGGAACTCTTGACGGCTAAAAATGCTTCAAGAATAAACTGAATACGCAAAAGCCATAAATCCAAATTGACCATGAAGAGAAAAGTATAAAAGAATATTATTCGAACAAATCAAATTTAAAAAATAAGAAAACCTAGCATTGTCGCTTGCTTAAGTTTTGGCCGGTTGGCCGCTTAGCAGTGTTGACAACAACTTGGGGAATCTTAAGAAAGGATATCGGCATCTCCCCAACAAACAGGGATGGTAAAAATTGATTAATACTTGCGAAATGGCAACACTGTGGTGCCCGACTGCCCCGTAGGCGACTTGGAAGCCTTGCCTCGACCAATTTTTGGCAAACAAAAATAAGTATTGGCCCTAAAAAACAGCAGATTGACTTTAAAAAGCACGCAATCAACACGTTGGGGGAAATTTTGCACCAGATTTTCTTCATTACCTTGAAATTTGCAACCTTAGCATTTAGCCACGACCTGATAATCATCACCTGACAAGTCTTTCAGAATTCACAATCAATTTTGATGATAAATTAAAACCATCAAAATGCTTGGTAGAAAATTCTATATTTGAAAACCCGGGGAGAATTTGGACGTTAGCAAATCCTTCTTACGTTTGTGTATTAGAAATCAAGGTTGTGCTCGAGAAAAAAAATTTCTAGCTCCCTGTTCAGAGGAATATCATTTGAGAAGAGACAAAATTCAATGAAACTTCCTGTGATTGTTCCGAGGAAAAGTGGCTTCAATGGTGAGACCACTGACAAGTCTAGGATTTTGACTCCAAAACTTGGAACAGCTTGGATCAACATGACCTAAAAGGCTCAATACCGTCCACCCCTCTCCTCTGTTCTGTTGAGTGTTGTCACGCAGAGAGAAAGGAAAGGCTCTTCATTTTATAATTCCTTTTCTACCATAATTCTCATATATGAATTATTGACGACATGCTCTCTTATCATTTCTTCAATGCTAGTCATATCAAAGACAATATCCATAAAGAAGACACCAACTGAAACATGTAACAAGGTATGCAATGCAAAAGTTTCATGGGAATATTCTACATCAACCAGATACAGCATGGGCAGCCAACCTGATGCACAGTGTAACCAAAGAGTTCTAAAATGAACGCCAAGCAGAGGAACAGAATCAGGAAAGCATCTTCAAGCAGTTTCTTGTTCAAACTCTTCACCCTCTGATTCATCTCCATGATCAGCATCATCATCGTCTGCATCATTATCGAAGTCTTCTTTATCATTATCAGCCGTGGTTTTCCCAATCACAATGAGGTTGCTATTAGTTTTTCTGATTTCATTACACTGCCAAATGGATCATAAGAATGATCAGTAAGTGAATCATAAGAGAATGGAGAGGAAAAGAATGAATGGCATCAAACATAGCTCACTGTCGCATAGTGATTATAGACAATGAGAAAGTGTTTGTCAGTGTTCCTGATATATTGCTACTATACACATGTATTCAACTTTGATATTTACCATTCAACAAAGGCACAACCAAAACTTTGATACTTTTAGATCCTAAATTCCTAATGGCCATGGGTTAGTTAAGAACCATCAGCATAATAAGTTTTGAGTTTACTCCTTCAGAATTGCTTCTCTTGAGGACCTGGGTATTGAAGCAAAAGCACCCAAGGAAAAAAAAAGAAAAAAAAGAAAAGTCAACAAAATGGTAAACCCCATAGCTGTGGGAATCTCCAAAGGATCTCAAAACCATGTCTTCTCACCCATATTTTTCCATGACATTCAAATTATAGCACTTAAAGATCGGATAACATCCAAAGATTGTTTAGGAGAGCTTCCAACCTAGTACTTTAGGATATATAACAATTCCATGTAGAAGAACATCATAGTTAAATTGCTTGTCTTCCCTTGAACCGAATATGGTTAAAGAAAACTTAGAAAATGCAGAGATGTGGAATGAAGTCCACCTTGAACTTAAAAATGCCTACAATCATGAGCCCTTTATTTACCATCCCATTCACAGCACTTTTTCCCAAATTTATGAATGAAAGTGCGGGCACAATGGTATAAACTGACTTCAACTTCAATCTGATCATCACTGCAGTGATTAACTCATTCGTTCATATCGGTCCAGCCCCCAACAGTGCTATACATCCACAATCATTTACATCATCAGTTAGGATCTCCAAACAATTTATCTAGAGGCAAAGCTCGATTTCATGTCCAATTCCAAATCATTTCCAATCGTAATCAAATTTCTAGTTTACAAAAGCAAAATGGAACACTTTTATCGTTTGTTCTCCTAAATTACGATTATCCATCACATATTTAAATCTCCCAAGCTCATAGGAATAGAGTTTACTGTTAATCGAGGCGTACTAATTTTCAGTGTTATGAATTAAATTCATGAAAAAAATATCGAATCATATGTAAGCAAACAGAAGGTGTCATAAATGGCACAGTGAATTGAATCGAGGAGTGAAGACAAAGATATACCTTCTCCTCGAATTCAGATTCTTCCAGAGTGAGGAGGAATTCTTCGCTGTGAGGTTGGGGCCACTGAGATGGCAGCAAAAACGACGTCGGAATCGTCCTCGTTGACCACGGGTACTGCCTCATGAAAGCCGGAAACTGTAACATTTCTCTCGCTTTGGCTTCTCCCTCGCTCAGTCGCTGTGCGTTTCTGGCGATTCTGTAAAAGACAAAGACCGCCGCTATTGCTTCTGTTTGGTGTGTGGTATAGGACTATTCTGCCCCAGGCGCCGGAAAAGGTTATGCGCTCCACCTTTGTGGTATGGGTTTTGATCCGAGTAACGTTACTTTCCAAACGCAATCGTTTACAACATATTTTCCCTCTGAATGTATAAGATTTAGGCAATTTAGCTATTTACACGTGATTTTCAAGAATTGGTCAAAAAGTGATTAATCTATATCCTTCTAGAGTTTAGACGGTACATCATTTTAAATTTATATTAGTCAATTTCGTATGTATAACAAGTATGCAATATGATATTTCTTATATTATGATGAAAAATATAATTTTTTATTACTATCACATGGATGATTCCCCTTCAAATTTTGTTTCTTTTTCAGAAAGCTAAGTACAAATATAATTTCAACGATTCCTGACTGCATTAAGTTAAAAGATACAATAATATAAATTTAAAATATTATAGAACAATTTTTTTATTTATTGTTATTCTTTAGTTTATAGTTAACTTTAGTGGACTCGAGATTCTTAATTGAAAAATAACATTTTTTAACCCAAATTAAATTGACTAGTTGCCAAGAGGTGCGAGGCGGTGTTCATTATTTTGTAAAGGAATTTGGGTGAGAAATTAGAAAGGTGGCCTAAAGAAGGCAATTTTGCCCAATTTATGCAAAACTGACCTTATAAATCTGTGCTCATCTATTTGATCTTTTAAAAAATTTTCTGAAAAATAGTTGAAATTTGACTGGTACGAAACGTAAGGCAGGCTAGTAAAATGAGTGTATCGTGCCGTTATGGAATAGATTCCTCGTCAAATACAGATAGAATTGAGGGCAGCTATCCAAGATCACAAGGAAAAGGCAGAGCAGTACAAAGTCTACGTCCCCATCTCTCCACTTTGTCCTCGTTCCAATCATCAAAAGTCTCGTATAACGGCTAATAAATAACTGAAAAACCCAGACGAGTACAAGGAGATAACAACTTTGAAGAAGCAAAATGAAGCTTCCGATCACAAGTCATCACAAATGAACTTACCCAAAACGCAAGCCAATGCGCCAAAACAAAACCGACCGATTTTCTTTTCCCATATTGGCGACTGTACAGTTTTTCTTTTTTCTATGCTAGAATTTCAACCTCCCTTCCCTCGTGTCCTTTTTAACTCCCTCCCACGTTTCCTCAATGGCTTCATCTTCACTCGCGTTCTCTCTCTTCTCCATAGCACCGTTCTTTATCATTATTATTACAACTTACGATAAATACCAGCCCATTTCCCTTTTCTTGTTCAAAACTTGTAATAAGCTACTTATGTTTTGCCATTTATGGTATCCACGAGGTTATACGTGTATTTGTTACAAGGGCAGGACTTGCTTGCCAAAGATTCTTATGTGAAAGTTCAGATTGGCAAGCAAAAGTCTAAGTCTAGGATTTTGAAAAGTAACACGAACCCAGTCTGGAATGAAGAGTTTGTTTTCCGGGTGCATAATATCGATGATGAAGAGTTGGTTGTGTCTGTGTTTCAGCATAATGATGATTCAGGCTTGTTTGGTAGCTCCGGGGAGTTGATCGGACGGATTCGGATTCCGATTTCTTCGATTGCTGCTGAAGATAATCAGATGTTGCCGCCAACTTGGTTTTCTCTTGAAACTCCCAAGACTGGCAAGTTTACCAACAAAGGTGGCGGTTAGTGTGTGTTTCTCTCTTTGTGCTCATGTTTATATGTTTTTTTTTTCCTGTTTTAGGAACGGAATATTTGTAATGTTTCTGTTGTAAACCATTGAAGCATTGAAGAATTGAATAATTAGAAAGTCCCAATGAAACTTCAATAAATTTTTATGAACTGCATTCTTTAGTGTCTCTAGTTATCTCCTATGGCAGGATGATATAGTTCATGTGATAACAACAAAAGAATTGCAATGGACGCTACTTGAAAATCGATGGTTCACTCTGCGGAAACTGTACGCAATATGTGAACTCTGTCGTTAGCAGGAATAGCAGAAATTGCAGTAGGTGAAATCTGTTCCCACTTGGATTCAATTTCTCAATTGTCATCTAGTTTCAGCTGCTTACTCTGGAATATTCTGGCATTGATATTCTATTATGGCTGCTGGTCTATTAATCAAATCTGTAGAAGCAACATTTTGAAATGGTGCCTGCAATTTTAACTATCAGTTTAGATGTTATCTTATTGAGTTTACTAGATCTTCAGCCATTGTATGCAGGCAAAATTCTCCTCACAATATCCCTGCATGGAAAAGGCCACGATCTTTCCTCTAATCAGCTCCTTTTCCCACCTTCAAATGTCAGCTCCAATGAGTCCAAAGGATTGGAGGATCCTTGTGTGTTATCTCATGACGCATCTTGCTCGAAAGCTCCACGCTTAAATATAACAGAAGGGAAACACTTAATGAAGGCTCTGGTAAGCCGTTTAGAGAAAATTTTTAACAAGAATGATCAAGGTTCGAGAACTGAAGATTTCTCAGAGTTATCCAGTACCCCATCGGATTACGAGGATTGTGTCGAGGAACATCCCCCTAGTCATAGCTTTGAAGAAGCTATAAAGATGATGCAGTCAAGAGAGAATGAACAAGATATGCCTGACAACCTCCAGGGAGGCATTCTTCTTGATCAATTATACCTGGTATCCACGTGTGATCTCAATACTTTTCTTTTTGCACCTGATTCACAGTTCAGGAAAGACCTGGCAGAACTTCAGGGAACAAAAGATGTCCAAGAAGGGCCGTGGGAGTGGAAATCAGGCGAAATGACCTGTTTAACACGATCTGTTTCTTACATGAAAGCTGCGACGAAGTTAGTTAAGGCTGTAAAAGCGACGGAGCAGCAAACTTATATTAAAGCTAACGGACAAGAATTTGCCATCTTGGTAACTGTAAGTACACCGGATGTTCCATATGGGAATACCTTCAATGTACAGTTATTATACAAAATAATTCCTGGACCAGAGCTATCTTCGGGAGAAGATTCAAGCCATCTCATAATATCTTGGGGCGTTGACTTTCACCAAAGCACAATGATGAGAGGCATGATTGAAGGAGGAGTCAGAAAGGGGCTCAAGGAGAGTTTTGAGCAGTTTGCCAATTTGCTAGCTCAGAATCTTAAGATTCTAGATTCAAAGGAGGCTTCAGACAAGGATCATATGCTGGCAACTTTGCAAACAGAACACCAGTCGGATTGGGAATTGGCATCTCAGTACTTTTGGAATTTCACTGTAGTTTCGGCTGGTTTTATGATTTTGTATGTTATAGTGCACATTCTACTCTGTGAACCCAGCAAAAGGCAAGGTTTGGAATTTTATGGACTTGATTTGCCAGACAGTTTTGGGGAGCTTATCTCATGTGGCATTTTAGTGATTCAGTTGGAGCAGGTTTTTAACATGGTCGGACACTTCGTACAAGCTCGGTTGCGAAAAGGTAGTACCTAAGATTTATAGTATTGTTAAATTCAAAATAAAGCACCCTCACCCCCGTATCACTTATATTACCCTTCTGTTTCAGCAGGGAGTGATCATGGCGTTAAAGCCCAAGGTGATGGATGGGTTCTTACTGTGGCTTTAGTTGAAGGGGTCAATTTAGCGTCCTCGGAAATGACAGGGTTATCAGATCCCTATGCGGTGTTTACCTGCAATGGTAAGACAAGAACAAGCTCTGTGCAACTTCAAACTTGTGATCCTCAATGGCACGGTAGGGCCTTTTCTTGCTTATGTCACCATATCTTTTTTTTTTCCTTTTATTGTTTATTCACCCATTTTGATGATGTTATGCAGATATACTTGAGTTTGATGCCATGGAAGAGCCACCATCAGTTTTAGATGTTGAGGTTTTTGATTTTGATGGTCCATTTGATCAGGCCACATCGTTAGGGCATGCTGAGATTAATTTCTTGAAACACACTTCTACAGAGCTGGCAGATATGTGGATCTCCCTTGAGGGGAAGCTTGCTCAGTCTGCTCAGTCAAAGGTACACTTGAGAATCTTCTTGGAAAATAACAATGGAGTTGAAACAATTAAGGAATACCTAACAAAGATGGAAAAGGAAGTTGGAAAGAAGGTAACCAGTCCCGTTACATTCATCTTCATCTGAGATAGCATCTAGTTACCTCATTCTTGTGTAATCCGACAACTCATTTATCTAGAGAAGAAATTTCTCTGTCTATCTGGATAGGTTTAGTAAATATATAGATCTTCCATTGAACATTCTGTTTCTCTGCTCACCTTTTTCTTCTTTCTTATTTTGAGATTTGTCTAATTCAATATTGGATGCCTTACAGTTGAATCTACGGTCACCTCACAGAAATTCCACCTTCCAGAAACTTTTTGCGTTGCCACCAGAAGAATTTCTAATCAAGGACTTTACATGCTACCTGAAGAGAAAAATGCCTTTACAGGTGTTATTTTGGTTGCTTTGCAAGTACATATTTACCTTATTTGAATGTCATAGGAATTGCAGGTGATGAACAAATGTCTGTCACGCTTGAATATTAATATAACTATTTGCGGTGGTCACAACATGTTGATTTTAAGGTCTATGACTTATATTCCAATCATTTTTTTTTTTTTGGGGGGGTACAGGGCCGGCTCTTTCTATCTGCAAGGATTGTTGGGTTTTATGCAAATTTATTTGGAAATAAAACCAATTTTTTCTTTCTCTGGGAGGATATCGAAGACATTCAAATACTTCCCCCCTCACTAGCAACTGTTGGTAGCCCTTCATTGGTCATAATTCTGCGGAAGGGACGAGGTCTTGATGCAAGGCATGGTGCAAAGTCTCAAGATGAGAAAGGCAGACTTAGATTTTATTTTCAGTCATTTGTTTCATTCAATGACGCATCCAGGTATTACAAAGATTATCTACTTCAGGTTATCAGTCCATACAATAGATATGAAGATATTTGTTAAATTTTTCGGGTCGCCATGGTATAAACCAGGACAATTATGGCGTTGTGGAGAACAAGAATGCTGACCACTTATCAGCAGGAAAAAATTGCAGAAGAGCAGCAGATTCAAGAAGAAATGTCAATTGCTGCAGATCGGGGATCGGTTCCGAACTTTGACGATGCAAAAATGTCAAAGATTTACAGCGCTGAACTTCCTATTAATGTAAGCAATCTTTTTGCTTCTCAACCTGATTATTCGTATGACATAGCATGCGACAAAGCATTTTTTACCATAGTTATCATTGACAATTTGCAGATGAAAGCGTTAATGGAAATGTTTGATGGAGGAAAGTTGGAGCACAAAGTTATGGAGAAATCCGGTTGTCATAATTACGTCACTACTCCATGGGATCCCGTGAAGCCAGATGTTTGTGAAAGGCATCTCTCTTACAGATTCAACCGCCAATTTTCAAAATTTGGAGGGGAAGTAACCAGCACACAGCAAAAGTCCCCACTGGCCAGTGGTGAAGGTTGGATTGTAGATGAAGTCATGTCCTTTCACGATGTTCCATTTGATGACCACTTCCGTGTATGCGCAATTATTCTTTTTCTTTTTCCCCTGATATCCAATATTATCCTCCATTGTTTCAAAGGGTTCTTGTTTCTGCCAAACTTACATTTGATCTGTTGTATTCTGGAATCCAGGTCCACTTCAGGTATGAGATTGAGAAATCTACCCTTGCTCATAATGCATGCAAATGTGCCATTTACATCGGGATATCGTGGCTGAAAAGCACCAAATTCCAGCAGAGAATTACTCAAAACATAACAGAGAAGTTTACACATCGTCTGAAGGAAATTATCGAGCTGGTTGAGCGAGAGATTCTCTTTGCAACTCAACAAGATACTCCTGTTTGACAAGTAGTTTGTCCCATCTTGCAACTTTTTCTTGTATGGAAACCTTTAAAGATAGGATAGCCGCCTAATGTTCTTTGCATCTTTGGAGGGTTCTTTTTTTTTCCCCTCTTAAATTGTAATTCATTACGGAATTGTCAATATGATTCACTCATTTGACTATAAACAAATAAAACAAACGACTTGTAAGATTTATTGATCTAGAGCACAGCGCTTTCTCGATGATCGCTATTTTCTAGTACAGATTGCTGTGAGGTGAAAGAATAAAAGCCTCCTATCCAAAGATATATAGTTATCACGTGATCCAAAGAATGTGATTCCCGCAATCATGTTACTTCGACATTTGTTGTAAGCTTTAGCAGATTCAGTAGCTTAATTCCATACAAACGCAGATTCGCAGGATTAATACTAAGAAAATCATAGTTACTAAGAACACAGAAAGGACCCAAATGGACTAGCTTCGTACTCATTGATCAATTTAAATGATGCCGGCATTGTCATTTCAATAGTCCCAATTCCCAAACCGTTAACGAAGAGTGCGTATTATCTTAACACGTCACCCGCGCATAACAATTATAACTACCACTGCCGTTATTCTCGTCGAAACCGCCGATTACTCGCGAATGGCGAACTCTTCCTCCTACTTCTATGTACTACGCAATCAAATATCAATTAATCACGTCTCTCTCTCTCTCTCTCTCTTTGTTTGTTTGTTTTTTTTGGGGTGCTCTTTCTTAATCGATAATCAGTGATCACAAGCAAAACGTCCGACAATGGATCCGAACCCGAAATCATTTCCCATTCTCTCCTTCGTCATGCAGCGCCTTCCCACATTCGGACCCAGAACCGCCGGGGAATACGATATCGAGCAGCCCGATCCCTCCTCTTCGGGTCAAGCCCAATCCCAGAAGAACCCGGTTATCGTCGACCAAATGCCTCATTTGTCCGACCCCAAACTCGTCTCCGCCATGCGCCGAGCCATCCACGACGTGTACCAGACCCGATCCGTGCTCCAGACCCTCGGGCCTCGACCCGACCACGAGACAATCGATAAGACCAAAGCCCGGATTGTGGAGATTGAATCCGAACTCGCGAAATCGTTAGAGGGCATCGTGCACTCGATCCGAGAGACCGACGTGGACCAATTCGAGTGGCGGGTCCAGTTGGCGGACAAGGAAAAGAAGCTCCGCCAGGATGCGGGGAAGGAGAAGAACGCGTGCAGAAAGATTCTGGAATTGGATGACATGCACGAGGCGTACGAGAAGATGCTGAAGGAGGCAGAGGAGCGGCTGGTGAAGATTTACGAGAGGGTGGAGAACGGGGAAGAGGAGGCGCCTCCGGTGAGGGAAGAAGTGAATGAGGAGGTTATGGGTTTGCTTCAAGAAGCTGCTGGAAAGTCTTTGGAGCAAGTGGATTTGTCTTCCAGGGGACTTCGCTTCTTGCCCGAGGCTTTTGGCAGGATCGCTGGTTTGAGACTCATGAGCTTGTCTAACAATCACCTGGAGGTTTTTATATTTTTGCTATTTCAATTTTTTAATGTGCTCTTACGATTTGTGTTTATTAGTTTGTGATGGATTTTAGATGACAATAATTTATAGTACGCCTACGAGCTAATTAATATGGATAAAAAAAAAATCGTATTATATTATTGCATTCATTAATTATTTGACTTTCCCGGCTTAAAATTCCGTATGTTTGCGTGTAAATGAGATAAATGTTGAATAATGTTTGTGTATGTATTCACATTGAGACACACTAACCATGTAGAAAAATTTGTGCTGTAAACTGTTAAAGAGATAATAACCATCTTTTCTGAAGGTGTAGATTGTAGACAGATGCATGCATGTCACTGCTTTAATTTGATGATCTAATCGAAGAAACGGAAGCTTTAAACTAACTTAGTATTACACTGTTATGTCCTTCAGTTTTGGCTTTTCATTTTTTTCTTATATCTGAGAACTGTTGCGGGGGAAATAGGTCATTCCTGACTCAATCGCTGGATTAGTGAATCTGGAGGAACTTAATCTGTCTTCAAATCTTCTAGAGACGCTGCCAGACTCTATTGGGTTGTTGTATAATCTGAAGATCCTGGATGTCTCGGGAAACAAATTAAGTACCTTACCTGATTCCATCTCTCATTGCAGGTATCTCGGTTACACCTTTAATTTTTATTCTCCGTTGAGATATCAGAATTTTTGTTTCTATGTTCTGAACGATGCGCAGGTCATTGGTGGAGCTGGATGCAAGCTTCAATCGCCTAGCTTATTTGCCAACTGATATTGGATATGAGTTGGTGAATCTTCAGAAGCTTCTGGTCCCTTTGAACAAGATTCGATTCCTCCCCACTTCGATAGGTGAAATGGCGTCTTTGCGTCATCTGGATGCTCACTTTAACGAGCTCCATGGCCTTCCAGCAACGATTGGGAAGTTGACGAACCTTGAGATCCTCAATGTATCCAGTAATTTTACCGATATGAAAGAACTCCCAGAAACATTTGGTGATCTGACAAACCTCAAGGAGCTCGACCTCAGTAACAACCAGATTCATGCTCTTCCGAATACATTTGGTCGGCTTGACAAATTGATTAAGCTCAACCTGGGAGAAAATCCTATGGTTATTCCACCTGTGGAGGTCGTGAAGGAGGGGGTTGAAGCTGTCAAAACTTTTATGGCGAAGAGGTGGCTTGACATACTGTTGGAGGAAGAGCGGAGATCCATGCTTAAGCTTGAAGGCAATAATCATGAAGGTGAACCGATGCCAACTGGATGGTTGACACGCAGCACCTCGTGGTTGAAAACTGTTGGTGAAAATGTCTCGGGAATTTTAGGAGGTGGGAATTCTCCTAGGGACCCTTGCCTTGATCAGCAGCTTTAACTTCATGGTCTGGATATCACGAGCATCCACAGTTCTTTTCATGGCCAATTTACACTCCATAAAAGATTGAATAGATGGTTTTCTTTTGCTGCCTATATACTTGCCGATAATTTATCTTAAGTATTAATTAATATGGCGGAGCTTGGAGAGAGGGATCTCTCAATAAATTTGTTTTTTTTTTTTTTTCCAAGATTAATTCCAGGGAGTTAATGTAGCTTTTCGCAGAATATTAAATCGGCCCGGTTGCCTGCTAAGTAAAATGTTTTAATGCTTTTATATTTATACACTGCAACGCTCAATTTCAAATTTTAAAGAGACTAGTGTTTCAGCACCCTCTTAAGCTCTACCGTACCAATGAAAACCCGCTTCCGTCAAATACAGTTTTATCCATGTTTAAAGTTAAGCGAACATCCGCCGATTGCATAATGCCATAATTCATGTTGCAAAGTCTTAGCACCCTCGTGTAGCATGGATGCTGGTTAATTCGTGGGGCCCATTGGGCTCTGAGGCAGCCCAAGTGTTGGGGTATTGGGTAACGCCCACTAGGCTTTACGTAGTAGTTTATTTATTTATTTATTTTTGGGTAGTTGTTAAATAATATAATAAATGAACCCAAAATTTTTTTTTCTTTACCGCATATGCATTAGTTTTTCCCTAATAACTTTTATCCAATAACAAAAGTAACTTACAAGCCGGGCACCTTCCCCAAAACAAACCCTTTAATCTGTAAAACAGCCGATATCTAAATTTGCTAAAATAACTATAAATGCATGCTCCATATGTCCAATGATTAAAAATTGCCAGGCGTCTCCTCCGCTTTCGTATTAAAATCAGAATGGAGAAGTGGTTGCATGTGTGATTCAGATCTTGTTTGACATGTCCTTTGCATGGATAATTGGTGGCCCTGTGTTGATTGAATTTGAAACGAATCCAAAGTTCAGCCAAACAAACGGAGCGATCACACCTCCTCATTAATTGATGGCTTTGTGCAACTTTTGCCGCATTCTCGAAACCTGTGTGGAATGAAGCTGCATGCATTAACTTTTAAGCATATATAAAATTTATTTAATCAATTAAACTTATTTAATTTATTTATAATTAGTTACATTAATTTAATTAGATGCTATACAAAAATATGGCTGGTAGTAAAAATTTTAAATCCCAAAACTTTTGACCTTGTGTTTACAACTAATGAAATTTCTGTTTTCATGGATACATGCACCGTTTCATAGACCCAGCGATAATAATTTTGCTAATACGAAAAAGGATATCAATAGATGCCAAAATATGGCTGGAGACAATAGTCTGAGGTGGCTGCCAATGAGTAATTATATTTTTATTTATATAATTTGAATAATGAATTTAAGAAAAATAAAAATAAAACTTTAAAATATTAATAATCATAAAAAATTAATTTAATATAAATAATATTATATAAAATAACACTAAATATTATATGATATGATAAAATGATATAGCGAAAATATAATACAGCCTAATATAATACAACCTGTATTACACAACGTAATATATGCTGTAATACTCCGTATACCATACAGACACATGAATCATCGATGCTTCTGCTCTCTCTTGGGCGTGCAAATGCAATTTAACAAGTTATTTGTCACTTTCTCATAAGTCCTTCTCATAGCATCATCAATTTAGGTGGTTGAAAACTACTTGCGGCTTGCCTGACCAGTTTAATTATTTCCACATCACTTCGATTTTGGAGTCCTAGAGAAGAAAGCAGTTGGCATGGAGTGTGCACTGCCACTACTCGGTGCAAGAAGATGGAAAAATATTCATGAGACTCTCGAAACTGGTGAATATAATACGTTATTAAATTAAATAATTTAATAATTAATTAACACGAATTATTAAATTATTTAATTTAATTAAAAATTAAAAATTGACTATATTCGTTAAAAAAATAAAGACATATACATATATATATATATATATAATTTTTTAATTTCAAGATCTTAAAGTATAAAAAATATATGAAAATATTTTAAAATTATATAGTTTTAAATACTTAAAATATAAAATACTTAAGCCGTGTGATTTATTTATTTTTTAAAAAATTTCACACTTTAAAATTTTAAATTCGAATGAGTATGTTTATATATATACACACATATATATACACACACATATATTCTTACCAACAAGAACATAAAATATATTTTTTTAAGAATAAAAGTTTCATTCATTAAACCATAAGAAGGGTACAATGTTAGGAGGCGCCTCATGTATCCATATATATACGACTCTGACTGATTAAAAGTTATTTTAGCAGCTTTGTAGGTGGCTGGATTACTAGATCTTGAGATATGTCTTTTAGCAAATACAATTTTCTTATTAATGAAAACTCTAATATCATATATTAGCCAATCAATCTCTAAATTGCTGCTCAGTCGTCCAGAGATGAGAGGTGAATGACATTAATTGAGTCAGATTGGACCGCTAGTAGAGTAAGCCCCAGATTCTCCACCAAGTTGATGCCTTTCAATATCGCATTAGTTTCCGCAATCTCAACATCACCGAAGTAGGAGCTTCTACAGATTGAAGCAGCCATAAATTCTCCCCTCGAATTCTTGATTACAGATCCAAGCCTGGTTAATGCTGCAGTTTCATTCATTGCTACATCTGCATTCAATGGAACCAATTTGTCATTGAAAAATACCGACTTTCTTCTTGATAGGCTTACAGGGCCTTTATAGGTTTATCATAAACAATTTGAATCTCCTTATAATCTTGAATGACGCATCGGCCCATGGTACTCATAAAATCATTGCCTCCCTTTTTTAAAAGAGCTAAATTTGGTGAACGCCAAACTGACCAAGCAAAAGCGATAAAGCCTTCGAATTTGTCTTTAGATAATGAAGAATGCAATGATAAAGAAGCACTATAGAAGTCATTAAAACAACTTGTGTCCAGAATATTAGCTAAATTAGAACGCCTCCATACCTATCGGACCATTTTACAAGTCAACAGGGCATGTCAAGCATTTTCCTTTGCGATATTGCATCTCGGACACTATGGGGAAGCTATCACATTCCTTCTGTATAAGTTATCTGCTGTAGGTAGAATATTCAGCGATCTAAAGAAGATTTTGGTTAAATTAAAAAAAAATAACATAATTTTAAATATTTAGTGTTTAGAGAGTTTGAAGAAGCTAAAAGATTGTATAATTAAATATGAGATTATGACATTAATAATTCATATTAATTATTTGATTGATTGGTGTATTTTAAGTTATGAAAGTTTAATTATTGACATAATAAAAGAAATGAATGTTTTAAGGCTTATAATTAATTATTATTAATGGTTACATGTTGTTGAATTTAAATAGAAAGAGAAAGAGACATGTAGTAATAGTTTTAATTTCTCAACTAAATCTATTGTAATTAATTTCTATTTATTTTTTATTTTTAATCTTTTGTAATGTACTTATTTTTTAATTTAAGCCAAAATTTTAGATAAAAAAATATAAAAAGATGAAGAATGGTGATGCTATATCAGCTTTTTTAGCTCAACTTTATATATATATAGTTTTTATTATGCAAAAATAGTATTAGAAACCACACCTTAGTTTTTTTTTTTTTAAGGTGAGTATTAAATATAGGGTTGGCAATTTTTTCTATTGGGATCTTGTGGGATCTTATAGGATGAGAATGAGAATGAAATCTATTTCTCTCATCCCAAATTAAAATGGGATAGAAAAAAGACAAAAAGTAAGTTCTATCTTTATTTGTGGGATAGAAAAATGACTAACTATAAAATCTCCTCCCATTTTATATATCTCATTAATAATATAATTTTAACATTATTCTAAAAATTATAAATTATAACTCAAGTAAGTTCAAAGTTGAAACCTTAAGGGTAAAATTAAATAATAAAAGTAATATAATTAGAAAGTGAAGTGCCCATCAAAAGGCACAATTAAAATTAATTTTTATACTTTTTATAGTTAAAATATACGTTGGTTACTATATAAATTTATAATTTTTGAAGCGTAAGTCTTAATTTAATGTATAATAAAAGTAAATATGCAACTAAAATATGTTAGCATAAAATTATATTAAAAAATGCATGCATAAACTATTGTTTGATTATTCTACGTAGGCATTCAAGATTTTTGCTAAATCGAATCATAATGATCTTAAAAGAAAAAAGTATCAAAGTTTATTTAATTACATTCAAGACTGTTTAGAATAATGAGATGGGATGAGACATTAAATGGACGAAATTAGGACAAATTTTTATCTAAAAAAAAAATAATAAAGAGAGGGAAATGAAGCATTTTTTTAATCCCACTTGCATATACGAGATAGTACTAGGATTGACAAATGTTGTCCCATCTCGTTCCATTATCAATCTTAATGGCAATGCTAGACCTGTAAACTGGCCACAATTTGTCTGTTGTGAGTAATTTTACAAGTTGTGAGAGAGTTTGGCATATGCCAAATATCCGACAAATAACTGCATAAGTATCCACCAACCCATAATTTTTTCAATTATTTTTTAAATTTTAATAATTTTAATACTTATTATAATTATTATATACAAATTAATTTCATTATATAATTATAGATTATTATATACTTTTTATAATTTTATTCTTTGGATTAGTGTTTAGAAAGTATTAGTACTTGGAAAATACTAATCTTAAATCGTTTTTGTAGGAATTGTGTTGGATTGCATTAATAATGGTAAACAAAATGAAGATTTTTAACTTTTAAATCTTGTGTTGAAGGAGAATATGAGATTTGCCTGTGCACTAGTGCTCTTTTTCATAATTGTATTGCCGCTTTTAGATACTAGTTTATGGTTCTCTTCCTCATTTTTTAATTCTAAGAACTTTTACAATTTTATAAACTTGTGTATTTTATAACTAAGGATCAGCCTACGATACAGTCAGCAGTATATTACGCCCCTTACATGAACAATGTTCATACACTGTTCATGTGAGGAGCGTAATGTACTGCTGACTGTATTATAAGAATTTCCTATAACTAAATATGAGAATTAGTATTGGTTAATGTTAACATTTTAATTTTTCATTTACATTGATTAAATTTAGAATTGAATATGTTATGCTATTGTTATAAATTTACATATTGAGTTATATAATTTAAATTTTTAGATTTTACTAAAAGTATCTTTTAATATTTATGATTTAAACGTGTGAACCCTAAAAAACTCATCAAGTACGATTGCAGGTTTGGTAATTTCAAAATTTATAATGAAATAATTTTCTTTAGAAAATAAAAATTCATTATTGGTTACAAGTGAGTTTAGTAATTTAAATTTTATACGGATGTGAGTTTAGCAATGATAAACCTGTAATTAAGGGTGCCTATTGTAGTATTTGATTCAAATACTTGCATAATGTGGATTGGGTACCTCATTTATTAAAATGTTTGATATGTTAGGGGCGTAGTAAGATGGGGTGGTGTGGGTTTGAGAGAATTCCCACATGGAAAATAATTTCTTCATTCTCATCTCGTTCTCTATTTATTTATTTTATAATAGATATAAACACAAGATTTTAATAAATTAAAAAATAAAAACTTAAATAAAATTATTATCATATTATAAAATATTTATATTATTTAAAAAATTTAAGTGTTTGAAATAATAGATTAAAATAATATCAAAATTAAAAAAAAGGTTGAAGAGCAGTATCTTAAGAGAGAAAGTAATCCTAACAATATTGTAGAGTTGAATAAAAATTATATTGTAGGTTTTTTTTTAGTTATAATCTACATATATCAAGTAAAAATAAAAAAAAATTATTTATTAATATTGTAATTGATAAAATAAAAATTATTAAATAAAAATTAAAAAAATAGAGATGGGTTCCAAACCAAACCCATCTCATTAAGAAATTATAAATTTTTTATTTTTAAAAAATTATTTAATATTTATCTCATTTAAAGTAGAGTCCCACAAAAGAAACTCATAAAAAAATTTATTATTTCTAAATATGCGGTCAATAAAATTAATCACTTAAAATTGTTTGACAAAAAAATGAACCGTCAACCAATACTACTAATTAATGGTAATACTTTTAGATGAGATTCTTACTGAGAGGTTTCCATTACATACCGTGAGTTGATGGTTGTGGGGTTAATTGTTGTAATCATTACAGGCCTCTTTCACGTTTCACTCATCCTTCTCCTACTGTTAGTCAATATATATATGCTACGTGCCCTTTTCTCCTTCAGCAAAATTACTATCGTTAATTCGTAGATTAATCACCTTTAATTGTGCTAACATCAATCATTTTTCTGTGAAAGGGTTATCGGGCAACTAAATAATAATCACAGCTGAGCTGGGCATATGTATGGGTCCGGGACCCGGAGCCAATAATGACCGGAGAGCGTGAAACTTACCTTATTTTCGAGGCAAAACGAGATGCCCATCCGACGCATTGCATATTCTGTGTGCAGTGGAATTTAGCCTACGGGCATTTGATGGAAGAAAAATGATTGCAAGTTGTGTCGACCTACCTTTTTTTTTAAATAAATATTCTTCTTTAATCTGTATCTTTCTCAATTCGAGATATACTTCACTAGACTTCTGAATTGTTTATTGTTCTTTAGCCCTTTCAATTGATAGAGTAACGCCTATTAAAAAAAAGAAAGGAATTTTGATATAGTAACGAATTTTCTACAAAGAACGCCCATCTAGTACGCGTTAACATTTTTCCTATGGCAGTATAGAGGCTTCAAATCATGAGAAAATTTTAACAAACATACGAAAAGAACAAAATCCACCGATAACTACCCAATGATGAAATATTTTTGATTAAATATCCTCTAATACATAGTTCAACAATTACGTGGATATACACTATAATTAGTTATCAACTTGGATACTCTAAGGACGATGTAAAAGGTCCAAAATACTTTTATTTGAAGATATTAAGAAATAATTTCATGTGAGTATAATTTTTTTTCCACTAACATCTGTAAATATATCTCTCAAAATCAGGCACAATCACTCAAACCAACACATTAATGCCAATGCCTACAACAATTCTGCTCATATATTTTCAACTTTAATAACTCATATGTGATCGTGCTTCTTAATGTTTTTTGGTTAATACATGATCTACATGACACACTTGATGTACTTCTAATGCATTTTTCTACATATACATGAGTTACAGGACCACAACTTACACGATATCCACAACTTACTTGATAGATTGTAGTGTTAATTTTGAATTTGGGCCAAATGCTAGTTGTAGTTTCTTTTTGATCTTTCAATAATCCTTTAGCATGAAAGGGATTGTAATAATGTACAGTTAATATTTAATTACATATATATATTCACTCCGACAACTATGAATCACTACTATTACAAAATCATCACAAACATTAAATCTCAATCCTTTGAATAAACCTAGCTAGCATGTATGGATTAATACCTACAAATTTTGAGATATATGTAGTACACGGAAATATTAACCTTTGGAGAAGTCATATATTATAATTGTTCGAATTTGACATAAAAGGAAATGAGCATTTTTGTGTAATTTCCAAACTTAGCATCTATTGGACCAAAAGTAGAATACGTCTAATAAAAGTCAATCTAATTAATTTTCTCTCAATTAAACCTACGAAGTGATAGACAAACTACTTAAAATAATTTTCCTAAATCACAAGAATTTAAAGTCCAAAAGGTTCCAAGATCTAAGGCTAAAAGATTCTGAAGTCCTAAGATTTTACCCTAAGTTAAACCAATTACGATATGTCTCCCAAGTAATAAGGCTTCAAAGCGCAAAGTATACTGAATTCCTAGGTTCTTATCCTAAGACAAACTACTTAGGATAAATCTTTTGGGTTTTAAGGTTTCTATTATCCTAGAGTCTTTATAAAATAATCTAAAGATAAAATGTTTATTTCTTTATTCTATAGAGAAGCTTGCATATTCTATGCCAAGCAACATGAGCATAAACAAATGAGTGTCGCTAGATATGATAAGAACAACAATGTTTGTTAGCTAAAAACCTAGGATGCAAGTCAAATCTATTTCGCCCATAAATATGTCTTTTATTCTTACTAAAAGGTAAGAATAAAATGGGCCCAAAAGGAAAAATGTTGACTTTATCTCTCTAATATTTCTCTTTCTAAATTTAAATTTTCAAAAGTTCGATGACTGATTTGATCATTGGAGAATTTACATTGACAAAGCGAGCCCTTTGATTTTTTTCTTATATTTTTGGAATATTATTGGATAAGGACATTCTTATTACTTAAAGAAGTGAACTCAAAAGATGATAAATAAAGTCTTATTAAGATAAGCCTAAAAGGTAACTCACCATTATCCAATCCAACAAAGAGAAACCAAGTTGCAAAAGGGTCGTCCTTAGTTGGAATTTTCACATAATAAGTTGGGACAAAAATTGCACCAACAACATTGGTTTTTTAGGATATCATATCAATTGTATCAATGTAAATATTTATAGAAGAGTATTGAGACTTTTGAGCATTGAACATATAAGCATCTAATTGAGGGATGTTATAGTCGAGCAAGGGTGGAACTATGATTTAATATTACCTTGTGTTAAATTTTAGAATTCATATTTTGAAGCCAACATAAAATTTATAAGTAGAAAGAACCCTTGTAGACAAATATAACTAAAAAAGAGTAAAAAATAAAAAGTAATTTAACTATCAAAATACTATTTTTTAATTATGGAATCTGACATTACAACCTATAATAACATATAATTATATAAGGATTAAGAAATCAATTAAGAATTTCAAACTAAAATAGATCAATATATGTTATTACAATCAATTAAAAATTGTAAGTAAACATTTTATGTTTGAAATCAAGTTATAAATTACTAGGCTTAATAAATTAAACAATTAAAATTTATTCATTCATTCAAATTATAAAAGTATTATTAGTCAAAAGTTTTAATAATAAACTAAACTCAATTTAGCAAGAATGTACTAGCGTGCAGTTATTTCTTTGTCAAGTGCTTTAACTCTCTTCAAATAACTAGATGTTGACAATCATTTTACTAAAAACTTCTTGAAATACTCAAATATATTTTCTACCTTGTCCTCATTAATATATCTAAAAAAATAAAATCTAAAAATTTACATAAAAAGTTTATAAAAATGTTGATAATTGTTACTATATATTATTTTTATAAATATTTTTAATATTAGTGACGATGCTATATTACATTAACATATTGTTTTCTTCAATTAAAAGTTTTTTAAAATAAAATAAAGAAGTAATAACATTTTAGCTACTTGGTGTTTACAATCTATTTAATAAATATATAATTTAATTATTTTATAAAATAAGTCCCTAATTTCAATTGAAAATAATATAATTGATTTGGAGACATATTTGAAAATAAAATAAAAACTCTCGTGTTATATAAAATTGATGAAAACATCATGGTAATTGTGTTACATATTTAAATATGAAATAAAAACTCTATTATTTTACAAAATTACTAGTACTTGTTGGATATCACTATACAAGAAGAAATGAACTACAATCTTATTACACTATTGTTTCTATTAGAGAAGCTAATTGTCTCTTAAGATAAATTTATACTTCAATTATTATGTATAAGTTTGTCTATGTTGCAAAATCAATTTACATTGCATGCATCTAATTTGCATTTTCTATTGTATTATGAATTTTGAACTTCTAAAAAGCTTAAGGGTCTTTTTAAAAATTTTTAAAATTACTTTTAGTGGGAAAAAGAAATCCTTGTCCTACAAAGAAGTAATTTTATCGTTCAATATAATTTAAAAAATATCTCCATAGAAGTTATACTAACTTTGTGTTTATATTTGTGCTAATTATTTAGTTACAACTCTCTTAACAAAACAAAAATCATTAAATTTTGAATCTAAATGAAATCATATAAATACAAACATGTGTATTTGAAAAAGAAAAATTAATTGTCACATCTGTTTCATTCGTATGCATTATTGTAACACTTGACCAACAAAATTTACAAAACACAACTTCGTAATACTTTAAAAAAACACTTTATTTATTCTCTTTATAATTAATTATTTCAATGACTAATTGATATTATAAATAATAAAATATATAACATTATCAAACTTACTCCAAGTATTATATCAAAGGTAAAATTAATGGTGTCTTGGTGTTATGAAAAAGATTTAATCACAAATTGAGTTGAAATAATTTCTTAAATGAAGGCGTTAAAATAATTTTAATAATATTAATTTTGTCAGAGGAAATATTGAATGTCACATGCCGCATGCTGGAAATCTGTTTCTGTTCAAAGATGTGGAAGATCCAAAAATTATTTTTTATTTTCGCAATTGAACCAAATAAGCACCGGTATAAATAATGAATAGTGCATCAACCTAGCTTGGTGTAGCTATGACAAGGCGAATTAATTAGATCACAGCTTCATCCATTCCAGAAAATTCGTCCCCAGCTTGCACTGTTAATTATTTTGAAGCAACTGGAAATGGATATAGAAGAAGAATCCGCATCTGGCCTTGAGTCACCTCTAATTCATCAAAGGCTGCTGCAGGCTGATAAATGCATTGACAAAGATGGGATATTAGTAGAGTTGAAGAGGCAAATGCAGTTGGCAGGGCCTCTCGTTGTGGTTAGGTTCTTACAGTACAGCTTCCAAATGATATCAGTCATGTTTGTTGGCCATCTTGGCGACCTATCCCTTTCAAGTGCTTCCATGGCTACTTCCTTCACTGGAGTTACTGGCTTCAGTTACATGGTATTTAATATTGCTTTTCTTTTTCCTATCACTTTAGTTAATCATATACTTGGGCTTGCGTGATATACATGTGCCACAGTTTTAATTGTCTCTCGTTTATTTGAGTCACGTCTAGTTACATTACTCGTTTTTGATCCTTAAAATCTTCAATATTTTTCCAGATTATGCTTATGAGTATTATGTATCTATACACTGGGACAAAAATAATCTCTGATTTTTCACAATAATTAAGTTGTAATTAGAAGCGGCTCAGGCTGCCATGCTATACTGGATATCTGACTTATATATTATTCTAGATGCTTCATCTAATTTATTTTGTTTTTTCCTATTAATCACCTCCCCTTGTAGATAAAAAAATGTAACAATCCTTCAATGAGTCATAACAAAAAAAATCTCCATGCCTCCACACACGGAGTTGAAATAACCTGTAATAACAGTTGCAAATGATCGACCAATGCAGAATAAGTGCATGTGCACAGATCTAAGAATCGATCAAGCTTCGAAATTTGAACTACTACTTTTCACCAGCAGTTGCAAATGACCGATGAATGCTTGTGCGCACATCTACGAGTTCAGTCAAGCTTCCAAATTAGTTCTTGCGCCGGTATATATACAGTAGGTTTTGGTACATATTTATGTCTAATTTTGTTCTCTAATTGTTATGAGTAGCTGGGAATGGGAAGCGCAGTGGAAACATTCTGTGGACAGGCATTCGGGGCGAAACAGTATCATCTGCTGGGTGTGCACATGCTGAGAGCTATGCTTGTTCTTTCACTTTCAAGCATTCCCATGGCAATCCTTTGGGCCTACACTGAGCAAATTTTCACAAGCCTACATCAAGATCCAGAAATTTCATTCCATGCAGGAATATATGCTCGGTGGTTGATCCCCAGTATCCTTCCTTATGGCCTTCTTCAGTGCCAACACAGATTCCTGCAAACCCAAAATAATATTTTGCCATTGATGTTAAGCACTGGAATTTCAACTTTGGTTCATGTTCTTTCTTGTTGGATTTTAATTTTTGGATTTGGGTTTGGTAACAAAGGAGCTGCCTTGTCTAATGCCGTCTCTTATTGGACAAATGTAATTATCTTGGCAATTTATATAAAGTTTTCGCCTAAATGTAAGATAACCTGGACTGGTTTCTCAAAGGAGGCTCTGGAAAATCTCCAAAGCTTCATTGGATTAGGAATTCCTTCAGCTCTTATGGTCTGGTGAGTTCTTATTAATTTCCTTACAGATTATTATGAGCTTAATGAATCGTCCAATATATACATGTATGTATGTAAGTATGCATTAAATTTTATTGCTTCAGTATTGACGTTAATTTATCAGCTTGGAATTTTCGTCATATGAGTTTTTGGTCCTCATGTCGGGTCTTCTTCCCAATCCCAAGCTAGAAACGTCAGTGATGTCGATCAGGTTTGATATCTTCTAGTACGAAGTTATTTTCAGCTCAAGTAACACAAGTTCAGCCTCTATTTCTGATTTTGAACAATTTCGTTACTCTGCAGCCTTAACACAATTTCAGTGGTCTTCAGAATTCCCTTTGGTTTTGGCAGTGCTGTGAGGTAGCCAGCTAGATATGCCATATGAAAACCTAAAAAATCATTATCTGCTGTAACTGATATATACTGTTTTTCACTCGCTTGCTTACTTAAAGCACGAGAGTTTCAAATGAATTAGGTGCTGGAAGACCTTATGCTGCGCGTCTTGCCATACAAATTGTGATGATCTTGGCCGCTACCGAGGGTGTATTGCTAAGCTCTATTGTTGTAGTCCGGGACATATGGGGCTATGTATACTCCAATGACATTGAAGTAATCAGATATATGGCTTCCATAATGCCAGTGCTTGCTCTATCCAACTTCATGGATGGAATCCAGGGTGTGCTTTCAGGTTCAAGCTTCTTTTGCAAAAAATTTGGTTACTTTCTCTGCTACGCCATTTTATAATCCTTAAATGATCTATTGAACATTACCATCATGTAGGTGTTGCTAGAGGGTGTGGCTGGCAGAAGCTCGGTGCATATGTGAATCTAGGAGCTTATTTTCTTGTAGGTCTTCCTTGTGCTGTATGCTTGGCTTTTGTCTTCCAATTTGGGGCCAAGGTAAGCATTCAATAGTCTTTCCAAAAGCAATTTTATATATACAGGGACTTTGGATGGGAATCATATGTGGGAGTGGTCTCCCAGCATTGTTGCTTTTACTCATTACTCTGCGCACGAATTGGGAGCAAGAGGTAAAGTAAAATTTAACCTTCAAAGTTCAAATCCAGCAGTATTATAATCTTTTCATTTAACAGTTGCTTTTCTTGTGACAGGCAAATAAGGCCAGGGAAAGAGTGTTTGCCTCCAGAATTCCAACTGAAATGCCATCATAAAGCTATGTAACATGTTATTTGTTCTTTACTTAATAATGCCCGAGATTCTTTCTGAGATGTTTCCACCATCTACCATACATGGTGCGGGAATCAGCTCTTATTAACTTATCAGTTGGTAATCTCTTGATAGTTTCTGATCGTCATTATTGCAGGGCTCTTTGATTGTCAACTCGGATATTATAAATGAAACGATATAAAATAACAGGAAAGCGAGACCTTTCCTTCTCCCTAGAATTATAAATTTTATTGATCCATGTCGCAAAATCAACATTATATCTGTATTTGGTGATATAGGACAACTTTAGAATTTTAATTATATATTTTTAGGTCTTCTGCATATTTGCAAGTCAAATTAGGTGTTTGGACTTACTGAACTTGTTAAGAACACATTTTTATTACATGGATTGCCAATGAAACGAAAGGATTTTTTTTTGCTCTTTTTACTAATCGGAAAAAGAATACTCAATACAATAGCATAAGATATATATTGCATTTGCTCTAGTCCATGTGCTTTGATTTCAAAGATATAGATTACTTATGTACACACACACATAAGTATATGCATAAATTTCCCAATTCAGAATTTTAAAGTGCTAGAACGTCTGGGAAAGTTTTAAAACCATGCAGTTCTAAAATTTTGTTTTATAATATTATTAAACCTATGTTTTTAAAGTTTCCTAGGACTTTTCCTGTGCTTTAAAATCTTACGCCGAAAAACTACTGCATACACATGTATGTAATCTTAGACTATAATATTATTAAACCCTACGTTTTTAAAGTTCTTTTGTATTGATGCAAATGGTTTCAGGCTTCCGAATCCCAAAAATATGACCAACCAAATCCATAATGTTTGTTTAGTGCATCAAGAAGAATCCAAATCGAGTCCTGAGTCCCCTTTAATTGCTAACTCTGGAAAGGGTTTTGAATGTAGTAATATGATGTTGGAAGTATATAAAAATAAAATATATAAAAAATTACAATATTTCAGTTAATTTAGTATTTTCATACAACCTTGTCATGCAAAATTTTAATATACATGCAAACACATGAATCTAAGAATAGAATAATGATAACAAGGTCAAACTTATAGAGATTTCTATAAATTAGAAGGCCTAATTTAATTTTAAAATAAATATTAATCCTAACTTACTGAGCAAATTGAATTTTAAGAGAAATTAAACTAATTACACTAATAAAATAATTAAAGTAAAGGAAAATTCAATAAGACAAAAATTACTAAGATTTTAGAATTCACCACTATTCAATCAATAATTATCTAATTATCAATTAGTCCATAATTTTTTAATGACAACTAGAAATTAATTTATGTCATCTAACAGATATAACAATTAAACCGAATTTAAATTAATCATTTTTAGGTTCTTTTTTTGCTTAATAGTATGATATCTATGCATCTCATGTAAATAATATTAAATAACAAAGAGTCAAAGTTTTTATAAGCACCTTGTGTAAACAACAAAGATAATTATATATAGACTTTATATTCAACTAAGTATAAGAAATAAGAACCGTGAATATTAAATAATATATGTAGGGAATTAATTAAATAAAAAGATCATTATTTCATTGAAAAAGATTTCATCTTTAATTTCAATATAATAAAATTAATTAGACCTACTTAGATTAGGAGCAACAAATAAAATAATGTCAGCCATGAAAAAAGTGGACTGCTGCTGCTCCTCTCTTTGGCAAATGCCACCCCCAGCTCTTTTTTATTCTCACAATCTTAGCCTTTTCTAGTAATGCTCATGACCATAAGTTATAACATAATTGTATGCTTTATCGGCCGAATCCAATTTGTATTCTAATTCCAATCCTTTTCCAAATCTAAAATCAAGCTTCTTTATTAATGCCACTATTAAGTACTAGAAAATATATATTTATAAAGGAGAAAATCATCAATTTTTATTTCAAGTTCTACTAACTTCTTTACTTTTATTTATTCAAGTTTCTTGTAAATTTAATTATACGTGTTTTATTATAATTAAGTATTTTACGTATTTTAGGGGCATCATGGTTATTTCACAACAAACGAGACATTGGATGACAAAACGAACGGCAAATTTGAACTCAGAATGGTAAAAAACCTTATGAGGAGTATAAAAGTAAGAATGTCACTGTTCACATATATAGTACTATTCACATATACAATACTGTTAACTTCATGGTACTGTTCATAACACTTCATATGTATTGTATGATGACGTGACATTTACTGATGACATGGCGTTGACCGATGATGTATCATCAACTAATGACGTGGCAACATTTGATTGGAGGAATGATATGGCGTTGACTGATGACGTGGCTTGACTGATGAGGTGTCACAATCTTATTAGATAAAACTGTTTATGCACTGTTGACCGATGACGTGGTAATATATTAGTGAATCAGAAAAAACGTGCGTACAGTATATGCATATACACAAGATAATAACCCTGATGATGTGTTCAAGCTAATCAGAATTTACCACGTGGCGCAATCCTGTGCATCTAAATTGTTTTAATCCGATGGCCATGATTTACTTATTGTATCTATAAAAAGAGGGCTCTGCCCCCTAATTTGACACCCCTGAGTTCATTTTTGAGCCCTATTTTCTGAAATTCCTTTTCTATCTTGTAGTTTCTTTGTATTTTAGTAAAATTTCCTTTTTATCCCTAGTGCAAATATGAGTAGCTAATTTTCTTTCAAGCTTAGGTTGAAGGTGAAGTCTTCACATGTTCCATGGGCTTAATTGGTAAATTTATTTTATTTTTTCCTCTAATTTCTGTGGATATTTTGACTTTTCGTTGACAGATAGTAATTGTTGAGTGTTAGAAAGTGTATATTTATAAAGGAGAAAATCGTCATTTTACACTTTAAATCTCACTAACATTGCTATTTTTATTTATTTAAGTATATTGTTATTTAATTACATGTGTTTTATTATAATTATATATTTTATATATTTTAGGGGCATAATAATCGTTTCACAATGAATGAGTGATCAGACAGCAAAACGGACGTCATATTTAGAATCAGGACGATCGAAAACCTAAAGAAGAGCATTGAGTGCTTACGGCACTGTTCATATATACAGTACTGTTCACGCGGTACTGTTCACGACACTATTTGTATATACAGACCGATGATGTGTCAACTACCTATGACGTGGCAGTATTTGATTGGACAAATTATGTGGCATTAACTGCTTACGTGGTATTGACCGATGACGTGGCATTGACTGATGATGTGTCACAATCTTATAGGACTAGATTTCTTATGAACTGTGGATCGATGACGTGGCAGCATCTCAGTGGAGCAAAAATCGTGTGTACAGTACATATGCGTACATGAGATTATTTACTATTCAGGCAGCGTTACTGTACAAATATTGACTGTTGACTGTTGACTGATGATGTGGCGCAATCCTGAGCATCCGAACTATTTTTAATCTGATGGTCACGATTCACTCAATGTATCTATAAAAAGGGGGCTCTCCCCTCCTAATTTGATACCCCTGAATTCATTTTTAAGCTTAGATTTCTAAAATTCCTTCTCTTTCTTGTAGTTTCTTTGTATTTTAATAAAATTTTCTTTTTTATCCTTAGTTAAAATATGAGTAGCTAATTTCTTTTTGAACTTGGGTTGAAGGTGAAGTCTCAATATGTCCAATGAGCTTAATTTGGTAAATTTAGTTTCTCTTCCTCTCTAATATTTGTGGTTGTTTTGACTTTTCATCGACAAATAATAATAGTCATGTCTAGATACAGCCCTGGTTAAACCGGCACCCTAGTATAAGGTTATTATTATTTGGCACGATAAGCCCTTGGCACCATACTTATTGGAGAGTGGTTCATGAGGTGTGGAATCCCCCCTTATGATTTAATTAGTATTAATATGGAATATTTAGCCCATGGAGCATGTTGATGCGGATCCGGATACCCAAGTGCTTTATTATAACAGTTTCATTCTTAATTATTCCCACCATTTTAATTCACAATTTAGGATAAAGTTACTATAATTTAATTGTTCCCATTAAAAGAAAATTAATTCAGCACATAATTAAAATCAACCTCCTCGTGAGATCGACACTCGTCACCATTAATCTATTCTACAATAGATTCGTGCGCTTGCGAGTTCAATAAAATTTGTACAACAGTAATAACACAATTATTACTATTTGGCATGATAAGCTTTTAGCACCATATTAATTAGAGCGTAATTCATGAGGAGTAGATTTCTCCCTCATGATTTAATTGGTATTAATAAGGAATATTGAGCCCTAGAGCATGTTGATGCAAATCTAAATACCAAAGTGCTTTATTATTACAGTTGCATTTTTAATTATTCTAGCCATTTTAATTCAAATTTTAGGATAAATTTATTATAATTTAACTGTTCACTTAGAAAATTAATTCAACACACAATTAAAATCTACCTTCTTGTGGGATCGACACTCGTCACCATTAATTTATTCTACAATAGATTCGTGTATTTGCGAGTTCAATAAAATTTACACAACAACTACCATATGCCATAAATTTGTTCCCACTTTTGAAGTTGAGAGCTTTGCACATGCACTGCAATCAGCAACTGCCATCATTAAATCTTTTAATTATTCAATATTCTTGAATTAGATTTATTAATTGCTTTGATTTCTTCTGCTCGGATTCCATTATTTCTTGGCTGTATTTTTGTCTTCCAATTTAATCTTTATTATTTCTCAATTTAAACTTTTCATGCGTCTTTTATCCATGATCTCCAGTTAATTTCTTATTCAATTAAATAATTTAATTAATTAAAAATAATAAATAAAAATAACTAGCAATTATATAATCAAGGGTAAAATATGTATAGATTATATGCTCATCAGTAGTACAATGTTTCATACCAAGAAAGGAAGAAGACGCTTATAGACATAACATCTTAGTTTCCAAGACCATGCTTGACAAGTTACAACTCAAAAATTAAAAATACCGTTCTTTATATCACATTAGATGGATAAATGATGTTAGGAGACTAAAGTAACAGAATAATGCTGCATTCGGTTCTCCATTAGAAGATACAAAGTATACTACAATGTTTGTCTACATTTTGCTACTTAAGAGACCCTGGTAATTTAATCTTAATACAGTACAACATATAGGTTCCAAAAAAAAATACATAGATTATTTTTGCTTCAATAAAGTCAAAAGTCAAGCGAACCTATCTTTTAGTCTTAGTCTTAATGAAAGAAGAAATTGTGTTTGAAGATTTTAAAGTTATTGAAGATATATTGATTGTTCAAGATTTAAAAATTGCAATAGGGAAAGAGAAAGATTTTATCCAAGATTCTGAAGTTAAAGATGTCCGTTCAAAAAAGTAGTTTCAACTAGCTTTATCTTTGGAAGAAACGAATGTTGAAAGGCTTCTCTTGAAAAGATTTCAAATGAGTTTGATGTTTCCCCAATATAATTCATATGGTTATGCCCATACATACTGAGACATGACACGTGTTCTTAAAGAAGGTCTAGTCGAAAAAGTGAAATTCAACGAAGAGCGCTTTTAGTAAAGCATGCAGAACTACAAAAAAGATCTTCTAATGGTTGGTTCAACTTTACTATTAGAAGAGCAATAACCAAAAGCTAAAATAATTGACGTTTTGGTACTTTCTGAGTTTCAAGAAATTAGAGTTTTGTAAGATTATTTGCACCATCACTAAGTTTCGGTACTTTCGAGTTTCAAGAAATTGAAGTTTTACAAGATTATTTACTCCTTCACTATAAGTTCCATAGTCTTTGTTTTTAATAAACTTCGACATGATTTTTTTTTTTAAGAGGAGGAACTGGTATATAAATTATATGAAAGTCGAATATATGAGAAACTATAATATCTGAATCAATTTAGTAATTAATATTTTATTAGAATTTATTTTCTTTTAACAAGCTTACTCTAGTCATATTTGTAGTTCTATTTAATTAAGATTTTAGAAAATTTATTTTATTTGAGAAGGATTAGGATTTAATACTTTTGGACATTTCATTAATAATATTCATATTATTCCCTTTTTAGTTAATGTTTGTATTTACTTTGATATTTTTTCTTTTTGAAAATTATTCTCTTTTTATTTTGAAGAATGTACGCTAGAATAGAATCTAGCATTACTTCTGCACTATGTCATGATCACATGGATGCTAGTTCATAAAATGCATTAGCAAAGTGAATATGATAACGGAGTTGAAGAAGCAAATGAAACTAGTGCTTTAATGGTTACTTCATCAGAGTATACCTTACAGATGATATCAATCATGTTTGTTGGTCAATCTCGGTGAGCCCTCACCTCCCTTGCCAGTACTTTGATGGCTTCTGTCATTAGTGCAAATGAATCAATTGATTTGTAAGACTGTTTCACAAGCATTTGCTTTTAGTCATTATGATAGGCCCAGACTGAGAGCAGAATTATAACCCCTTAAAAACGCTAACTGCATATATAAATGATCTAATTGTGATTTGCTTTACTTTATGATACATAAAAGAAGGCCGGGGTAAAGAGCGTTGCTTCTGTTCCAACAAAAAGGGATCGCCATTGTTTTTTTTTTTTTTGGTTTTAATAAATACTGCTATGTTTATACAATCAGAAGTCCACAAATGTTCACCGTCTAAATTTATTGAGGTTATAGATAAATTATATCATGGTATTACTCAAATATCTATTCCTATAATATGATTGGTGGCCCTATATTTATTGAAAAGAATCTAATGTTTAGCAAGACAAATGGACCCATTAGCCACATCATTAATTGAACACTTTATGCAGCTTTTTCCGCATGACCAAAAACTATACAGAATTAAGCTGCATGCCATTAACTTTTAAGCATAAATTTATCTAATCAATTAAATTAATTTAATTTAATTATAATTAGCTAATTAGTAAAGCTGAATAGTAATCATAATAACCACCACCGATTATAACAACTCGTTGCTAGAGGCATAATTTTGGTAAATGCTGACTTTAATTTTGATATTATTGAAATCTTCGTCAGTTGAGCTAACAATGGTGCACGAATTGGCGAAAATAAAGCTTCTATTTGCCGTGGATCTACAGTCCGAATTTTGAATCCCACAATTCTGATCATGTATTTACGGCTAATGGAATCTTTGTTTCCATTGATATATGTACCATTGTATAGATCGATAATAATTTCATTGGTATAAAAACTGATATCAATAGATGCCGAAATGTGATAGGAGAAAGTAGTTTGTGGTGGTGCTGGTGAGTAGTTATATTTTTATTTATAAAATTTGAATAATAGATTTAAGAGAAATAAAAATAAAACTCAAGATATTAATAATTGTAAAAAATTAATTTAATATAAATAATAATATAAAATATTATTATATATTTTTTGAATGGAAATATTATTTATATAATGCTAAACAATGTATCGCCAAATATTATATGGTATTAAAATAATATAGTGTTAATGTAATACAACTTAATATAATACATCCTGCACTAAATAATATAATATATATAATGTAATTCAATGTACCCAACACACTCATTAATTATCAATACTCGTACTCTCTCTTATGCATGCAAATGCAATTAACAAGTTGTTATTTATCAGTCTCTCATAAGTCATATTCATAGCATCATCATTTTAGGTCGTTGAAAACCACTTGCTCCTAGCTTGCCCTGTTAGGATAAAAATCTTTTGTGAAATACTATCACCTATAACCCAGAAATATTATGTTATATTACTAAAAATCAATAATAAAATTATGTGAAAACGTACCTGAATCCATAACGCTATATTAATCTCCAAGATTGTGTGATTGGTCTTTCAGATCTGCACATTCTCCTAGAGAGTCTCTTTAATTCTCTCTGTGTTCTCTCATGGGATATAAAAAAGAATGGAAAGAATAATACGTGTGACTTAGGGATCATAAACACTTATATAGACAATCTTTTTCTATTGTCATTAGGTATTTCTAATTCTACCCACCATAGAATTAGAATACTATTATGTTTCTATATATTAATAGTCCACATCCTATTAGATACATTAAAACCCATAAAACTAAAAACCTTAATTAATTACTTTTATTGGACTTCATTTTATATGACAATCAACAACACATAATTAATTATTTACATATAAGTTCAATGTTGTATTAAAAATCTAACAACATTTAATTAAAAAATCCAACATGCCCAATTTAATTATTTCAAGTCCTAGAGAAGGAAGCAGTTGGTCACGGCAGGAAGCTGAAATAATCTTCTTGAGGCCGTATATATGTATGTATGTAGGCATGCATTGAAAACCACTTGCTGCTAGCCTAACCAGTTTAATTATTTCTCCATCATTTCGATTTTCGAGTTTCTGAGAAGGAAGCAGCTGGTCAGTGCCAGAAGATGAAATAATTTTCATGAGGCATAGAGTAGTTTATTAAACCGGTTGATGTCCATGAACACGTTGTTAAATAATGCAGCTTAATAGTTAATCAAAATGATTCTATTTTACTACATTATTTAACTGTAAATTGAATATTGACTATACTCGCCCAAAAAAAAAAAAAAGACACATATACTATAAAAAGTGTATATGTGTTTTATAGTATATGTATACACACCCACTCATTACCAACAACGACATAGAGTAGTTTATTAAACATAATAACGTACGTGGTTTGTTTTCAGTTACGCAATAAGCGTCCAAAGGCATTATATTTTACAAGCTTAATTATATCGCTTGACTTCTTTCACATACACATGATAACCGGTACTGACAGTAAAACTTTTAACGGATGCGATGGTATCTTCTTTTTCTATTAACTGTGATGCCCGCACACGTATGGCCATCCCATCTTGAAGTGGTTTAAGTGTCAGCTGTTTCGACTTATCGCAAAGTCTCTTTAATTATTATTGTCTTTTGTTGTTTGTCAAATTTAGTTGTCCCTATCTTTTATCTCTGTAACTGTAATAATTTTGTGATTAAAAAAATTGTGATTATGAAATACGAAATTAAAGCTTTCCCTTTTACTTTTCAACTTTTGAGGCCATTTAACAAGAAATATATGTATGGTACACATAAATTAACATTCTTTCTTAATTTAAATTTTTAGTTTGAGTAAATTTATTTATTTATTAAATAAAAATATAATAATTAAATAAATTTTAACCATATATATAAATAAAAGTGTATATGTCAAAAGATCTTTTTATCGTCTCTTAATATAATCAGATAAAAAAAAAAAATTCCTTATCGAATAGGCGTACCCACGTTAGAGCTGTCCGGTAAGATCCTTCAAATCAAAACGACAAACTCTATCAAATCAAATTTAATAAATAGTTGCCCTACAATTTCCCTATTCATTCCCTTTGTATTAACGGCGATATAATCAGAAATTTGCACATTTATTTGCCTTGGCCCATTCAGTACGTATCAGCATATCTTCTAGCAATTTTTCTACCATCATTCATTCCAAGTCGTCCACTCTGCGTGTTCAGACTCCAAAGTTATCTTCTTTTTTTTAATAACTTATTATCACACTTGATTAAAAAAAATTAAATTTTATAATACTTTTATTATATTATGTTCATTTAATGCATATATAGTGTGTGTCCATAAATTAAATATAATTATTGATCGTATGATAGTTGTTTTAAAATAAAAACATATATACTATGCATTTATTAAGCATTTGTAATATAATATAACTAATTTGAATTCTCGCTTGATAAAGAGGCATCATTCGAAGCAATTGAATTATCTGCCTATCATTCCCAAAGTCCAAAAACCAAAGAGAGTAAGTGAGTTGGTATACTACTTCCCCATTCCTGAACCGCCGCAATAGTACTATTATCAAATTTGCAGTATTTATTATGTAACATTTAAGAGTGAGAACTGAAAAATGAGAAATCAAACCATTGTGCCAAAAAATCAACCATTGACCAATACTACTTGTTGATGAGGTAATTGGTAACTGACACCACCTCGAAGAAGCAAGAATCTCTAGAGAAAAAAATCGATTACCTCAAAGATAAAGGACAAAATTTGTTACGTAAGAATTCTGAAACCCTCAAGACAGAAAATATGAAAACTTTAATTTAAACAGTGATTGGATCAAAATCGTCAAACCAACAAAGCTAAAATGTCGGGATGATGTTTATCACCAAGACCGAGTCATGGAAATACTACAAAAATGATTAAGAAGTTGGCTAAAAATCCACTACGCCCACAATACCTCCAAAAATAAGGGAATCACCCTCCACCCTGAGAATCATTCTCCATTTTCTTCTCCATTATGGTATTTTTAAGGAAAAATTGTTAGAAAAGGGTATAACCACTTAAGCAAGACTAAAAACACTTTGATTTTGAGTCTAAAGACACTCTTCCGACTTAAGTATTAGAGTGGGCATGCTGAAGACCAACACCTCCAGCCCAATTTTACCCTTTTCTTGTTTGTTATTAAGTGTGTAGGTGACCTTCATCTGTTGAACTTGGTTCGACCTAGGCAGCCAAAAGTCAGGCATGAACACTGCTAATAAATGGCAATACTTATAGATGAGATTCTTACTGAGATGTTTCGTCGTTTACCATAAATTAATAGCTATGGAATTACTAAGTTTTGCGGTCATTGTACTCCTAATTTACAGTTCACTCATTTTTCTTCTACTGTTACTCAAGATATGTGTGTTAAGTGTCCCCCTCTTCCTCGGGAAAAGTTAGTAAGTTACTATGATAATCCCTAGATTAATCACCTTTAATGTAATAATTTATATATAGCAGTATTTTTCTATAAAAGACTTATCGGGCAACTAAATAACAATCAGAGCTGCTGAGCTGGCCATATATATGCTCCTGAATCTGAAAACCTTGCTCATTTTCAATCATCGGCAGTAGACATTGCAGCTGCTTAATTTGAAAAACTAATTGTTATTGTCTTAATTTGAAAAACTAATTGTCATTGTCTCCACTGCAGCACAGTTGATGATTGATCATGTTAATTAAAGTGAACATTTAATTAATTAAATTTCGGACAATAATTTCCTGAGCATCACAAACCAGACGCCCATCCCACACATTGCATAAACTGTATGCAACGGAATTTAGACTAGGCATTTGATGGAAGGCCGTATGTCTCAGTGTGTTACTAAATAAATAAATTTGTAATCATTCTTTCACGATATATCAAATATCTTAATTTCAAGTTGTTTTTAGAATATTCTTCTAAGCTTTCTCTTTTTCTTTTTCTTTTTTTCTATCACTTTCTTGCTTGCCAAACACTCATATAACAATGTTTGAAAGAGTTGTCACCATAGTTTATTTTTAGTTAGGTCAAAGTACTTGTTCCATTTACATAACTCTATGGAACATGAGGTTTATTGTACTCCTAATCTTTGGAACCAAATTCTAAAGGCTAATATTTAAACTAGCATCAATATCAATAATAGTAGGCTGGAATATTTTATTTAGCAACTGAGTAGTTGTATTTGAAAGTATTTGGTCCCTCAGAATATCAAAACATGTTTATAGAGTTTTGGATTTTCTCAAATTAACTCATTTATCACCTTTTTTTTTTCGTTTGATTTTCCATTGCAGACAATTTGTGTTTATAACTCTAGCACATATATGGCCATCCCCTCTTGAATTGGTTAAGTGAGTTATATTTCTACTTATAACAAAGTCTTTTTAATTATTATTATCTTGAGTGATAATATAATAACAAACTCTTATACACATTTATTTTGTATAAACTAATTTGACATTAATTCATTAATTAAATAAAAATATAAAAAAATAAAAAAATCATATGAATTAAGAAATATCTAATTAAATCAATTAAATCGTGGTACATCAATTTTTTTTATATGTGTGTGTATATATATATAAGAGTTTATAATTATATCATTATTTTATTATCTTATATTATTAGTCAAAATTAGTGGTCCCTCTCTTTTATCTCAATAATTGCAATTATTTTGTGATAAAAAACTGTGATTATGAAATATAAAATAAATGCGTACGCGTTTACTTTTGACTTTTCAAGCTATTAATAAGAAGTATATAACATTGGTTAAGTTTCACTCTTGATTGGATCTTTGATTTGAGCAAATATATTTATATAATTAATTATTAATAAATGAGGATATAATAATTAAATAAATCTTAACCATATATGAATAAAAATGTCTATATTAAAAGACTCCTAAAATTTCCGATATAATCAAACAATGAAATATCCTTATCCCGTACGCGTATCCAAATAAAGCTGTCCGGGAGGATCCTTCAGGCATCAAATCAAATTTAATCACTAGTTACCCTGCAATTTCCCTATTCCATTTCCTTCGTATTATGGGTGATAATAAAAAATTAGCATATTTTTTGCCATGGCCAAACCAGGATGTACCAGTATCTTTTCTAGCAAATTTTCAGTCATCATCAATTCTAAGTTGTTAACTTCGCGGGTTCGAACTTCAAACTTGGGTTATCATTTTTTTCAAAAATATTATAATCACCTTTTGTAAAGGATAGATTTTATAGTATCTTAATTATATTATATTTAATTAATTTATGTATAGTATGCTTATATAAATTAAATATAACTATTAATTACATGGTGATTTTTTAAAATAAAAATCATATATTTATATATATTAAGTGGATGTAGTATAATAAAAATATTTTACAATCTCTCTTCACGGTGTACGTGCTCTAAAGTCTCCATAAAATGACGAGGCATTAGCCGAAGCAATTGAATTATTTGCTGTCATTTCCGAGTGTCTGAAAACCAAAGAGAGCAAGTCGGCATACTACTCCCCCACTGCTACCGTCGCAATAGTATCATTATCAAATTCACAAAATTTATAAACCACACTTTATATTTTTTTAAAAAAGAAAAAGGTTGAGCATCAAATACTAGAATTTAATTTAAACACAATACTGTAGGTCGCGTCCCTAATATTATTAAACTGTTGGTTATACGGCCAACAATATTAATTACTTAAAACTGTTTGATACCCCCCCCCCCCCACAAAAAAAAAAGGAACCATTGACCAATACTGCCAATTAATGATTTTGGTTGGCCAAAATACTTATAGTTCATGTTTAATTAAAAGAAATAGTATCAGAGTAGAAGAATGGAAAGGATAAATAGGCAACCAAAAAAAAAAAAAGGAACCATTGACCAATACTGCCAATTAATGATTTTGGTTGGCCAAAATACGTATAGTTCATGTTTAATTGAAAGAAATAGTATCAGAGTAGAATGGAAAGGATAAATAGGAAACAAAATAAGTGTAAAATAGAATCAATCTTATTTTTATTATTTTGTTGGACATAGAATTCATCTTTCTCCCTTTCTTCTCCTTATATTTTTTCAAAACCAAACATGCAATTAGATGAGATTCTTACTGAGATGTTTCACTTATTAACTGTGAAGTAATAGCTATGGAATTACTAATTTTTGCGTTCATTAGAGTTCTCTTTCACAGTTCACTCATTTTTCTTCTGCTATTAGTTAAGATATGTATGTTAAGTGTCCCTTTCTTCTTTGGAAAAATTACTGTCGTCATTCATAAATTAATCACCTTTATCTGTGATAATATTTTTAGCCAACGGGCTCGTACTCAACTGGCAACTCATGCACTCAGGGTTGGGTTCGAGTTCCAATCATTTTTTCTCCCAATAAAATTAGGTAGGGTCTATTTGTCTTCTCATCATTTGAAATATATTATATATCTCTTCAGTATTATCAGTATTAAGTAAAGGTCGAACTTTAGTTACACTATAATAAAATTATTAAGAAGAGTTTCCATTAATTTTTTATTATAAATATTAGTAAAATTTTAATTATAATATATCAATATATAAAAAAATAGTTGTATATTTTTATAAAAGAGTTATCGGGCAACTACTAACTAGAGGTGAGCTGACCATCTACATGGGTCCCAGACCTGGAGCCAATAATACCTAAAACCTTGCCAGTTATTCTTTAGTATTTTCAATGAACAAAGAATCTGAAACCTTGCTCATTTTCAATCATCAGCAGTAGACGTAGCATTTGCTTTACTTAATCTGTAAAACTAATTGTCAATGTCTCCACAGCAGCGCAGCTGATAATTGATCATGTTAATTAAACCGAACATTTAATTTATTTAATTTCGTACAATAATTTTCTGATCATCAAAAACAAGATGCCCATCCCTCGCATCGCATATATTGTATGCAAAGAAATTTAGACTACTGACATTTGATAACAGAACAATAATTGCAAATTGTGTCAACCTACTTTTTTTTCCCATAATTGTTTTGTTCTTCTTTAATCTGTATCATTCTCAATTTCGATCTATACTTCGCTGAACTTCTGAATTATTCTTGTTCTTTAGCTCTTTCAATTGATATAAAAAAAAAGAATTTTGATATAGTAACGAATTTTCAACAAAGAACAACCATCTAGTACGGGTTAGCTTTTTTCGTATGTGCAGTATAGAGGCTTCAAATTATAAGAAAATTTCAACGAACATCTAGTCTAGATGAAATATTTTTAGTTAAATTTCTCTAATACATCGTTCAACAATTATGCAGATATAACCTATAATCAGTTATTTACTTGAATACTCCAAGGACGGTGAAAAAGGCCCAAAATACTTTTATCCAAAGATATCAAAAATAATTTCATCCGCGTCTGCTCCTCCACAACCCCCCCCCCCCCACCCCAACACCAAAAAAAAAAAAAACACCAATACTAACATCGGTAAACCTATCTCTCAAAATCACTCACAATCACTCAAATGAATGCATTAATTCAAATGTCTAGAAATAATTTTGCTCATATCTTTTTCAACTTTATTCACTCATATGTGATCGTGCTTCTTAATGTTTTTTTGGTTAATACATGATCTACACGAGTTATTCGATGTGCTTCTAATGCATTTTCCTACATATACATGAGTTATCGGACCACGGCTTGTACAGTGTCCACGTCTTACTTCATGGATTGTAGTATTAATTTTTAATTTGGACCAAATACTGATTTTATTTTCTCATTGATCTTTTAATAATTTTTCTACCTTGTGTGCATTTATAATAATAAACCGTGTGTGTATATAGAGAGAGAGAGGATGGATCAGTAACTCCCTAAAAATATTCTCAATTTTACACTAATCAATACTCGTTAGATTTGAATTAAATTAATTAATGAGATTTATTAAAATTAAATCTTTAAGATCTTTTAGTATTTTCTCTCTCTATGTGGTCTCCACCTAAAATCTTTATCACTCTTTTATTTTCTTCCTTCACATACGTGATTTGCTCTCTCTTCTCTTCTCTTGTTCTTTTCACTCTCTCTTCTTAATCTATGACTTTTCGTTTGCCACCCACCCCCACCCCCCCTCCTCTCCCGGGGGCCACAAAAATTCTGATCTCTCTCCAATAAAAATTCTGATCTCTCCAACTGTTAACCCCACAACTCTTTGTTTCACTTATTCTCTCTCTCCACATACCATTTGAAAGCATAAAATTATTAATTTTAACAACTAGAACTGGTCCTCCCACCGAAACATTCATCAAACGCAAGTTTAACAAAAAAATTCTTGTGATTATGGCACGTGCTGGGGATTGGATCTTTTATTTTTGTTGAAACCTATGATGAAGGAACTTAAAATTAGAGGTTAAGGTTAATAGAGGAACCGTGGCCTCAACATCAAATGAGTTTAATGGTAAATAACTGCATAATCCTTTATTAATGTACTTCATGGTTTATATAATCATCAAATACAACTCAAACTAACTTACTGATCAAATCCCAAAGAAAAAAGAAATAAGCAAGTGTTCCCACAAGACTTGGTCCAACCTAACAACCTTTGACTACTAACCCAACTCATGGACTAATCATTTAAAAATAAATAAAGCATTGAAAATAATAATAACACACCTGTAATATGCTTGTCTATTGACAACGACATTACTACCAAATTGTGTGTTTGCTTCAATATGTATTTTCATGCATCTTCGCGAAGAGTTGTGGGGTTAACAGTTGAAGAGAGTAAAGAATTTTTGTTGGAGAGAGTTAAGAATTTTTATGGCTGGGGGGGAGGGGGTGTTGGGGGGAAGCAAACAAAAAATCATAGATTAAAAAGAACAAGAGAAGAGAAGAGAGGAGGAAAGAGAGACAGAGAGAGAGAGCACATCATGTGAAGGAAGAAAATAAAAGAGTGATAAAGATTTTAGGTGGGGACTATATGGAGAGGGAAAATATTAAAAGATTTCGAAGATTTAATTTCAATAAATCTTATCAATTGATTCAATTCAAATCTAATGGATATTAATTAATGTAAAATTGAGAGTGAATATATATATAGACACACATGCACATTATGAATCTTTGAAAAATTATCACAAACATTAAATATATATACACACACACACTATGAATCACAACTTTTGAAAATTTATCACAAACATTTATTCTCAACCCTCTGAATTAACCTACCTACCAATTTTGAGAGATATGCAGTGCAAGGAAATATCAACTCTCTAGAGAAGTCTTATATTATAATTGTTCGAATTTGACATAAAAGCAAATGAGCATTTTTGTGTAATTTCCAAACCTAGCTTCGATTTTTTAGAATATCATATCAAATATATCATTGAAAACGTTTACAGAAGGGTATTTAGACTTTCGGGCAATGGACATATAAGCATCTTTTCGAGGTATATTAAAGTGAAGGTTACTGGGACTTTCCTGATATCACCATACAGCAAGAAATAAACCATAATCTTATTACACCATTGTTTCTATTAGAGAGGCTAATTGTCTCTTAAGATAAATTTATACTTCAATTCAATTATTATATATAAGTTTGTCTATGTTGCAAAATTAATTTACATTGCATTCATCACTGTTGTTTCTATTAGCTTTTAAATTTTCAAAATCAATTTTAAACTTCCTATAAGCAATTTCAAACCTCCTATAAGCAATTTCAAACGGGCCCTAAAAGTAATTTTAAATTTTTTTTAAAAAAGGTCTTAAGCTTTTTAGAAGCTTTGATAAAAAGAATCAAAATTACTTTTATCAAAATCAACCCTTCATATAATTGATTTTGAAAAGCAAGGAAGTTGTAGTTTTTATATTCTGATTTTGAGAATCAATTTTATCTTTAATATAATTTCATAAATATCCTTACAATTATTATTTAAATCTAAAATTATCCTTATTTATATTAAATATTAAATTAATATTTTAATAATTTTGTATTATAATTCACTCATTCATTTTGTTTATCCTATTTCTTCTTTATATTTCACATTAGATTAAAAGTTTTCCATGTCAATATAATTTAAACTTTATTTTTAGTTAGAATGATTATAAAACACAATCAAAATCAATAGAGTATAAATTTTATTTTAGTTAAAATTATTATGATACATAATTAAAAATATTATATATAAACATTTTTATATGTGTAGGTAAATTTCATTCTTTATTATATATATTTTAGTGATTTATTTTCTTACCATAGTTTAACAATAAAATTTATTAAAATCAAATAAATGCTTATAAAACTTACAGTACTCTTGAAAATAAAATTTATTAAATATTTAATTGATCCTTTTCACAGCTCATTTTTTATAGCACAGTTAATAGTAATTATTTTAAAAGTTACAGTATTCCCAAACTGGTCCTTAATAAAAGCACCCTATTCTACAAAGAAGCAATTTCATCATTCAACATAATTTTTAAAAAAAAGAAAAAAAAACCACCTAGAAGTTATACTAACCTTGCATTTGTACTGATACAAATTATTTAATTACAATTTTATCAACAAAAAAAATATCATTACTTTGAATCTACATGAGATCATACAAATACAAACATATGCATTTGGAAAATAAAAATTCATTCTCATGTCTATTTCATTCTTATGTATATTTGCAAAATTTACACAACAAAATATACAAAACACAAGAAATTGATTTTAAAATTCATAATACTTTTAAAAATAAAATTAATCAAATATTTTTTACTTATTTTCTTCACAACTGATTATTTCATCGATATAACTGATATGGTAAATAATAAAATATGACATTACCGGTCTTGCTCTATGTATCATATTCAAGCAACGTGCTATTTGGTCAAAAGTAAAATTAATGGTGCCTTGGTGATATGAAAAGGATTTGATCACGAACTAAGTCGAAATAATTTCTTAAAAGAAGGCGTTAAAATCTTTTAATAATGTTACTTTTGTCAGTGGAAATAATGAATGTCACATGAAAAATAAAAACTCAAGCGCATGTTCGAAATCTGTTTCTGTTCAAAGATGTGGAAGATCCAAAAATTATTTTTCGTTTTTCTAATTGAACCAAATAAGCAGCAGTATAAATAATGAATGGTACATCAACCTGGCTTGGTGTAGCTATGACAAGTCGAATTAATTTAAACACAGTTTCTGTTAATTAGTCGGAAGCAACTGGAAATGGATGTAGAAGAAGAATCCGAATCTAGCCTTGAGTCACCTCTAATTCATCAAAGGCTGCAGCAGGTTGATAAATGCATTGACAAAGATGGGATATCAGTGGAGTTGAAGAGGCAAATGCAGTTGGCAGGACCTCTAGTTGTGGTTAGCTTCTTGCAGTACAGCTTCGAAATAATATCACTCATGTTTGTTGGCCATCTTGGTGACCTATCCCTTTCCAGTGCTTCCATGGCTACTTCCTTCGCCGGAGTAACTGGCTTCAGTTACATGGTATTTAATATTGCATTTATTTTTCCCAATCACTTTAATTAATCATATAGTTGTATACGCATTATATGCATGTATCATCATTTTAATTGATCACTCATTTATTTGAATCACGTCTAGTTACATTACTCTTTTATGATCCTCGACATCTTCAATATTTTCCCAGATTATGCTTATTACTGATATGTATCTATACATTGGAAAACAATTAACCTCTGATTGTACACACATAATTAAGTTGTAATTAGAGTCGGCTCGGGCAGCCAGGCTATACTTGAAAGCATACCTATATATGATTCTTGATGCTTCATCTAATTTTTTTTTTTCATATTAATCGAGTCCCCTTGTACCTAGAAAATGAGTCATAAACAAAAAAAATCTCCATGCCCCTCATGAATATGAAAGTGACCAGTTGTAACAGTTGCAACCGCTCGACGAATGCATAATAAATGCACGTGCACAGATCTAAGAATTAGATCAAGCTTCCAAATTTGAGCTACTACTTTTCACCAGCAGTTGCGAATGACCAATGATTAAATGAATGCATGTGTGCATATCTATGAGTTCAGCCAAGCTTCCAAATTAGTTCTTGCGCCGGTGTATATACAGTAGGTTTTGGTACATATTTATGTCTAATTTTGTTCTTTAATTGTTATGAGTAGCTGGGAATGGGAAGCGCAGTGGAAACATTCTGTGGACAGGCATTCGGGGCGAAACAGTATCATCTGCTGGGTGTACACATGCTGAGAGCTATGCTTGTTCTTTCACTTTCAGGCATTCCCATAGCAATCCTTTGGGCCTACACTGAGCAAATTTTCACAAGCCTACATCAAGATCCAGAAATTTCATTCCAAGCAGGAATATATGCTCGATGGTTGATCCCTAGTATCCTTCCTTATGGCCTTCTTCAGTGCCAACACATATTCCTGCAAACCCAAAATAATATTTTGCCATTGATGTTAAGCTCTGGAATTACAACTTTGGTTCATATCCTTTCTTGTTGGACTTTAATTTTTGGATTTGGGTTTGGTAACAAAGGAGCTGCCTTGTCTAGTGCCATCTCTTATTGGACAAATGTAATTATCTTGGCAATTTATATAAATTTTTCGCCCAAATGTAAGAAAACTTGGACTGGTTTCTCCAAGGAGGCTCTGGAAGACCTCCACAGATTCCTTGGATTAGGAATTCCTTCAGCTCTTATGGTCTGGTGAGTTCTAATTAATTTCCTTACAGATTATTGTGAGCTTAATGAATTTATCGTCCAATATATGTATGTATGTTTGTATGTACGTATGCACGTACGTACGCACGTACATATGTATGTATTAAATTTTATTGCTTCTGACATTAATTTATCAGCTTGGAATACTCGTCATATGAGTTTTTGGTCCTCATATCGGGTTTTCTTCCAAATCCCAAGCTAGCAATATCAGTGATGTCGATCAGGTTTGACTTTTTCTAATACGAAGTAACTTTCAGCTCAAATAACACAAGTTCAGCCTCCACTGCTGATTTTGAACAAATTAATTACTCTGCAGCCTTGATACTATTTCGGTGATCTCCGCAATTCCCTTTGGTTTTGGCAGTGCTGCGAGGTAGCTAGCTAGATGTGCCTTATGAAAGCTTAAGAAATAATTATCTGCTGTAACTGATATATACTGTTTTTCACTCGTTTGCTTAAAGCATGAGAGTTTCAAACGAATTAGGTGCTGGAAGACCTTATTCTGCACGTCTAGCAGTACAAATTGTAATAATCTTGGCATTTATTGAGGGTGTATTGCTAAGCTCAATTGCAGTTGCAGTCCGGGGCATATGGGGCTTCGTATACTGCAATGACATTGAAGTTATCAGATATACGGCTTCCATAATGCCAGTGCTTGCTCTATCCAACTTCATGGATGGAATCCAGCGTGTACTTTCAGGTTTAAGCTTCTTTCCCAAATAATTTGGTTACTTTCTCTTCTATGCCATTTTATAATCCTTAAACGATCTATTGAACAACACCATATGTAGGTGTTGCTATAGGGTGTGGCCGGCAGAAGCTCTGTGCATACGTGAATCTAGGAGCTTATTATCTTGTTGGCCTTCCTTGTGCTGCATGCTTGGCTTTTGTCTTCAAATCTGGAGCCAAGGTAAGAGTTCAATAAGCTTTTCAAAAGCAAACATTGTCATGAATCGAGAATTACTGATTTCCAATTTTATATATGCAGGGACTTTGGTTGGGGATCATTTGTGGGAGTGGTCTCCAAGCTTTTGTGCTTTTAGTCATTACCCTGCGCACAAACTGGGAGCAAGAGGTAAATTAAAATTTAACCTCCAAATTTCAAATCCAGCAGTATTATAATATTTTCATTTAACTGTTACTTGCTTTACTTGTGACAGGCAAATAAAGCCAGGGAAAGAGTGTTTGCCTCCAGAATTCCAACTGACATGCCATCATAAAGCTGTGCAATATGTAATTTGTTCTTTACTTAACAATGCGTGAGATTCTTTCTGAGAAGTTTCCACCATTTAGCGTACATGGTGCAGGAATCAGCGATCTCTGAGCATCGACTTTTCATCTAAACTTTACCTACATGGATAGAAACAGAATACCAGCAGCATCTTATTAATTTATCAGCTGGTAATCTCTTGATGGTTTCTGATTGTAATTCTTGCTGGGCTCTTTGATTGTCAACTCCGATATTATATACGAAGCGAGACCTTTCCTTTTCACTAGAATTAGAAATTTCGTCGATCTATGTCGCAAAATCAACATTATATCCGTGTTCTGGACTTTTGGAACTTGTTAAGAACACATTTTAATTATGTTGATTGCCAATCAAACGAAAGGATTTGTTTTCACCTTCTTGATCCATTTTAATTGAGTTTCAAAAATATGCAAGCACAATATATATAATCTTCTTTTGGACTAATGCAAATGGTTTCAGGCTGCCTAATCCCCAATAAGATAACCAGCCAAATTCATAATGTTTGTTTAGTAAACCAAATAATTCATTGAAAATAGATCAAGAAGAATCCAAATCAAATCCTGAGTCCCATTTAATTGCTAACCGTGAAAAGGGTTTTGAATGTAGTGATACGATGTAGGAAGTGTATAAAAGTATAATATATTAGAAATTACAATATTTGAATCAATTTAATTTTCTAATACAACACTTGTTATACGCATCAAAGCAGGAAGAAGATGTTCGGACACATAAAATCTCCAAGATAAGATGCATAGACAACAAGAGATATGCAATCTGATTACTGGTAGTGGTAGTAGCGAGAGCATAGTTTTCAAAACTATGACTAATAAGTTAGAAATCAAAATTCAAAAACATCTTTCTTCTTATGGCATTAGATGGATAAAGACATTTAAGAGACTAAAGTAATAGAAAAATGCTGCATTCCTTTCACCATTAGAAGATACAAAATAACCTGCAATGTTGTCAATATGAAAGTCTTTCACACTCTACTTAAGAGACCATGGCAATTTGATCTTAATAAAATATATTATGGAAGGATAATACATATAGGTTCCACAAAAACAATATAAAGGTTATTATTGCTCTAATGAAGTCAAAAATCAAGAAAAACTATTATGTTTGAAGATTTTAAAATTACTGAAGATGTATTGATTGTTCAAGATTTAACCGTTGCAACAAGGAAGAGAAATAATTTATCCAAAATTCTGAAGCTGAAGATGTTAGCATAGAAAATTAATCTCAACTAGCTTCATCATTCGAAGGAAGAATGCTGCAAAAACGACTCTTAGAAAAGATTTCAAATGAGCCTGAAGTTACCAATAAAAAGGTACAATTTATTTTTCAGTTGAGTTTTATTTCTAAGATATGATTGAAATTGGGTAAGAAGTTCAACTCGAAGAGACATCAACTATTCTTTAAAAAAAATTCCCTAAGATATTTCATATGGTTATGCCTATAAATATTAAAGACAAAAAATTGTTCTTGGAGAATATCTAGTTGAAAAAATAAAATTAAACAGAGGGCACACTAAGCAAAGCATGAAGAACCACAAAAAAAAATCTTATAATGGTTTGTTCAACTCCACCATTGTTTAGAAGAGCCATTACGAAAATGTAGAAGAAATTGAAGTTCTAGTACTTTCAAATTTCAAGAAAAATTAATGTAAAGTACTACGTATTTGCATTGTAAGATTTTTCACTCCTTCACTACAAGATCCATCCCCCAAATAATCGTTGTTTTTAATTAAAGTCAAGAAAAAAAAATTTAACGAGAAGGAGATTGATGTAGGAAGTATATGGAAGTAGAATATATTAGAAATTACAATATTTGAGTTAATTTAGTATTTAGCATTTCATTAAGATTTATCTTGTTTTAGTAAGTTTATTTTAGTCAGATTTGTAATTCTAGTTTAATTTAAGAATTTAGATTATTTCTCTTATTTGAGAAAAAATAAGATTTAATACTTTAAAAACTTGTCATAATAATATTTTAAATCATTCTTTTTTTGGTTATGTTTGTCATTAATTCAATATTTTCTCTTTTTAAGAGTTATTCTTTTCTAGTTTCAAGAACATATGCTAAAATGATATCTAATATTGCTTCAGCTATTCTTTTTGAATTTCAAGAACATACGCTAGGATACTATCTAGCGTTGCTTCTGCACTATGCAATAATCAAATGGCTGCTAAGTGATAAAATGGATTAGCAAAGTGAAGATGATAATAGAGTTGAAGAAGCAAATGAAATTAGTGCTTTGACGATTACTTCGCAGAGTATAATTTACAGATGACATCAGTCATTTTTGTTGGCCAAACTTTGTGAGCCCTCATCTCTCTTGCTAGTAAACAATGGCTTCTTTCGTTAGTGTAAATGAATCAATTGATTCGTACGACTAGTTCACAAAGCATTTTTGTTTTTAAACATTACAATATGCATAAATTAAAATGCCAAAAGTAAATAAAATAACCCCTTAATAATGTTAATTGCATATATAAATGATCTAATTGTGATTTGCAAAGAGGGTTGCCTTCGTCCAAAAGAAAAAGGGCCTCAATTTTTTTAAATAAATACTGCTTCGTTCATATAGTCAGAAGTCCACAAATATTTGTCATCAAAATTTATTAAGATTAAACTAGCTCAATTACTTTATGGTAGTACTCAAATATCTATTCCTATGATATGATTCTTTCCTTCAACATGTTATAAAGGTATATAGTACATTTTCATTAAGGGATAGATGGAATGTTAAAATCTAATGATAAATTGATAACTAATGTTGTTTAGACATTTGGGCTTGGTTCTTGTTTCGGCTTTTTTAATTGGTCTTACAAGTATAGAACAAAATGGACTAACTGTTTTGTTCTTGCCAACAATCATTACATATAAACCTCCTAACGCTCTTTAAAAAGCTCCACTCCAAATCACTTATTCAACCAGGTGAATGGGAAACCCACATCTCATTTTAGATAAGGAATGCTCTCAGAGCACACTCCGAAAATCTAAAATACCCAAGGTAGTTTGCATTTAACCATTATATTTTTCATCCAAGATAAAACTTTGATTAAATTGCCTTCCACAAACGTTTCGTAAAAAGGACAAGGAAGATAGCCAATGCAAAAATTCCCATGTATAATATTTCTCGTAGTTAATGATGTGTCGATATACCCTAGTAAAACACCAACAATTAGTACTGATTGTTTCACTTTAGCATCTATATTATGAAAAGCAAAAGATGAAATACATACATCAAGTTCGGTATGCCCTACAAGAGCTAATCCACCAAAACAACTCTTACACCCAATAGGTAAGTAATAAGAAAACCTTAACAATTTTCTATACAAATTCATCTTCGATACTAACACAACTAATCTCATTTAAAAACATCATATTATGTACTATCATTTGGAGAATTTTACGAAGTGCATTAAATGCCCAAGGATTCTCCAAACCCCAACCATTCAAAGCTAAGATTTTCATGGCAACTTGCAAAGCTACCAAGCAACCTTTGTCGATAAATTAACAGCCATGCCAACCTTGTCAATTTCACATAAAATAGCACTCACCCTTGCATCCTTTGTTTAAGAGTAATCACCGAAACTAAAAAGCTCACATATCCCTTTAAAATGGTTAGAAAAATTGTTCTATAAAGGCAAACACTAATCAATGATTCATTTAGTGAAGCAAGCAACTAGAATATTAGAAGAAAAAGTAGAATACTAAAACTTGTTGGAATTTCTTTATTCTACATGGGTAAGTTACATAAATCATTTACAAGAAGAGATTCCTCATTAACATCATGTTGAATATGATTAACATCGTGTTGAATATGAGCCACAAACTAGGAGGAATCCACTAGAAATATTAAAAGGCACGTTCAATCTAATAACCCCAAGATTAGAAAAGGCTACTGCTACATTAGTAACAACATGCACAACCGGCTTATGGACACTTAATTATATATTTGATGTCTTCTCAACTTGTAAAAGAAATGTATTTGAAGACTCTTTAGTTTGTGGGAATTATGTTAAAGACATATCAATCAATAGAGAAGCTATTGAGCGCAAAACAACATATATTTATAAAGGGTAAAATTATTATTTTGTACTCCAGTCTCACAAATATTTTTATTTTTATGTGATTAAATCCTTTAAACTTTTATTATGTGTACTTTATTATAATTAAAGTATTGTATATATTTCAAGAATATTTTAGTCATTTCACAACTAAGAAGAAGTCGGACAGTAAAATAGATAGCAGTTTTTTAACTCAAAACAATTGAATATCTTAGGGAGCATAAAAGGGTATTCGATATTTTTCATGTGTATGATATTGTTCATATACACAGTATTATCCACAAGTATGACATTATTCATATATACGATATGATAATATGACATTGACCGATGATACTACTTATGTATATGGTGTTATTCACATACACAATATTATTCACAAATATGACACTATTTATATATACTACATGATGACATGGCATTGACCGATGATACTATTCATATATATGTTATTATTCACATACACAATACTATTCACAAATGTGACACTATTTATGTAAACGATATGATGATAACATTAACGGATGATGTAACAATATCTTATTGAATCAATGATGTGGTATTGATCAATTATGTAATGTTGATTGATGATATAGTGTTGATCGATAATATAGTAGGATGATATTGGATCAAAATACTGATATAACATTAACCGATGATGTGGCAACATCTTATTGGACTAAAATGTTGATATGGTATTGACTGATGACATATTCCAATCAATCAAAACTTATCATATGGTACAATCCTGAGTATTCAAATTATTTTCATCTTATAACCATAATTTACCTATCGTATTTATAAATAGAGGGCTTTTCCCTCTAATTTGATATCTATGAATTTATTTTTTACCTCTATTTTCTATAATTCTCTCTCCATCTTGTATTTTCTATATATTTTAATAAAATTATCATTTTATCCCTAATTTAATTATGAATGACTAATTTACTTTTAAACATGGGTTGAAAATGAAGTCTAAACATGATCCACGGACTTAATTAGGTAAGTTTATTTTTTTTCTTCTTTGATTTATGTGTTTATTTTGAATCATTGTTGACATACATTATATCATGTCTAGATTTTACTTGGTATATCAGCACGTTGAGTGAAAGATCGTTATTGTCTGATATAATGAGCACTTAGTACTATATTTATTAGAGAGATAATTTTTCTCTAGTATTTTGTGGGTTGTTTTAATTAGGGTTGACAATTTGGATCTAAATTGGCATTTTTATATTCAAATTTACATCCAAATCTGTAAATTTTTTATAGATTTGAATGCAAATAAAATCTGTATCGGATGCGAGTGAATTTTTTAGATATCCGAATCCACAAAATGTAACATTAAATAATTATAATTATAATTTAAAATTTTAACAATTTAATCAATAATATCGTATACAATTCATTTATCAAACAATTAATCACAATACCAATTTATTAATCAGAAAAAAAAACCCATGTGTTTGATAAAATTATAGAAAATACAGAAAATTAATTAAAATAGGTGACAAAATCAAGGCTTAGAGCCT